>JAIUCV010000008.1:33342376-34776278 GCA_026724425.1 Erythrophleum ivorense
AAGACCTAACTATTTTAACTATCAAAACCGTGGAAAGAGAGGGCAAGGGGAGAAAAGCAACATACTAAGAGAAAAGCCATGGAAATCCTTACCTTTCTTGTCCTTTCTTCTTCTCCTAAGCTTCTCTCTCTCTCCTCCGCCCTTTTCTCTCTCTTAAAGCGAGCTTGAGTCAGTTAGAAGAAAAAATAAGAGATTTGGAGGCTTTTAAAAAGTCAAATTCTCTTTTTCTCACTTTTCCGGACCGCTCTCGCTATAGCGAGCCATTGCCCTCGCTACAGCGAGCTTGTGTTTGTTCCAGACCTTTGCCTTCGCTATGGCATCGCTACGGCGAGCAACTCCCTGGATTCTGTATGGAATGCCCGCACTCGATATAGGTAAAAGCATTTTCGCTATTGCGAGAAGGCATTCTCGCTATAGCTAGGCCATTTCTCGCTATGACGAGCAGCTGAATTCGCTATAGCCGGGCTATGGCGAGAAGACTTAGAATTTTCTGCCCTTTGAAAATTTCAGCTTTTTCTTTCTCCTTCCTTTTCTTTTCTTTTCTCTTTTCTTTTTCCTGGTTATTACACTTTTTATGGCAACAATTTTGTGACAATAAATGACTTTTGGTAGTGATTTATCTTGAGTTGCCACTAGAATGTATTATGTGACGACATTTTTATTATCACAAAAGACTTCTTAGTGGCAATTTTTTGTATTGCCATTGAAAGTTTTGACAAAATAAAGAATGCCACCTAGTGATGTCCTTTTGTGATGACTTATTTTTGTCACCACTTAGACTTTTAGTAACAATTTTTTTAGTCATCCAAAAAGTCATTGGCGAAAAATTTTTCTTCCAGTGATACTTTTTTTTTGGGGCCCAATAAATATTTAGGTTTAATTTGCATGAAAAGTTAATCCAAACAAACAAAAATTTATACATGTCACGCTGATGATATATATTAGCAAACTTGGATCCTCTTAATTTACTCTATATCAATTTCCTATTAATTTGGAGGGGAAAGAGAAATGATCCAAGGGAGAAATGAGAAAGTTTATGAGAACCACAAGTAGCTCCCACCTACTCTCTCTCCCTATCTTTTTCTCTCTTCAAATTGATAGAAAGTAAATTGAGGGAATCAAAATGCCAACATGACCGATGAGCACTCCACAATCAATAAATTCTATAGCAATATGTCTATGAAAATAAAACAATATTGAAAATGAAATATTCATACAGAAAATTTTTGTTATTTTTCTTTAACAATCCATACAACAATAAAAGTCCCACACGATCCTTACATACACAAACAGTATTATAAAATATACTACTACAATTATTATATATATACTATTCCCCAAGGATATATGATCAATTCCAAACTCGACTGAACGTAAAATGATAAAATTTATTTATAAAACTCCATGACTCCTAAGATGGACAAAGCACGACAAACAAGTTTGAACCCAGTAAAGCCAGATCTCTTGCATAGAATCTCAAACTCCTTCTCAGTTCTTTCCATTCCACCACCTTGCAACATCATGACATTGTCAAAGATGCTAAGGTATTTTGCAGCGTTGCTTAACTCTGGTTCTTCTGGCATTATCATGTCAATTATTATCACCTTTCCACCTTTCTTCAAAGCTTCACGGCAGTTCCTAAAAAGTTGCAGGCACTTTTCATCTGACCAATTATGAGTTGTACCCTATATATGATGAATGTAACCACAAATTATTAATCCAAAAGCATATATATACATAACTTAAGAACGCATGGAATAATTAATTCATGGTTACCTTGATCATTATACCATCTCCTTCCGGTACACTATTGAACATGTCCCCTCCTACATGTTTTAATCCTTCAAAAAACTTATAGAATTTTATTAGTACCAATTAGGATTTGTGTTTAAGATAAAATAGAGCTGATTTGGCCATGTGGAAAGACCTCTGTTTCTTCTTTTAATTTCTTAGAAATAACTTTCTTTTAAAACAGTACCGTTATAAGTCCAAAGAAGAAAGTAATTATTAATTTAGCTTTGATTCAAAATTGATCAAGAATGTTTGAATAATTTATTATAAAAGATTCTTAAGTTCAAACTTGCATGTCATCGTGCACCTTAAAAAAAAGGAATAATTTTTCTTCTTCTTCTTCTTGATTACTTCAGGTAGATCTGATTGAAGTGTACCTGGAGAGGGTGGGGCATCCTGTACTACACGTGGCAAGTCTAAATTAACACCCTCTATGGAAGGGTACTTGGAGATGATCATCATAAGGCTTTGACCAATACCACCTCCCACATCGACAAGTTTAGATACTCCTTTAAACCCTTCGTATATCTCAAGAATCTTCTCCATGTGCATAGCAGAGAATTCTGCCATTGTTCTCTGGAACAAGTTTTTCAGCTCTAAATCCTTCTCCACGTACTGGTACATTGTCTGCCCGTTAACTTTCTTGAATATGTCGATTCCACCATCAAGAATTGCATCCTTGCAGTTTAGCCTACACGACATAATAATTGATTGACATAAAAGCAAAGATATAAATAAAATCAAATATATCATTATCAACTCTTCTCGAAGCAGTCTGCAGTCGCTTAAGCACAAACATTCCATTAGTATCATAATAGTAACGCTTGATTTAGTTGGGCTGTCCAAATTAATTAAGCATTAATATAGCAAGTGTAATCACAAATCACAAGAAACATATTGATGGAAATGTTTATATTGTTGTACTAAAAAATTTCGGTATTAATATTATTTATATTTTGTGAGATAAATAATTCTCACTTAAAATTGAATCAAACTCAATCATGATTTGAAACTAAATTAGGTGAATTTTTTAAGTACTAAGCGCCAAAAATGAATTTCATACTAATTAGTTCTACAAATCAGAGTTATTCAGTTTAATTAATTACTTACCACACCCTAGCCATGTATGGGTGGTAGCTCAACTTTAGGAACAAGGAAGCCCAAGTGGGATTACCATCCTCATAGCTGACGAAGTATTTTCCACTGGGAGAGAGTCCATAGAGCCTCTCAATGCTTCCATCTCCATTGGAGCGAGCAGAGCAAGTAAGAACTGAGAAGCTCACTAGAAAACGCAGCAAGCGATCGAGTTTGGGTGTAGATGCATTAGTATGAATAGGAAGCTGAGAGGCAATCTCAGAGAGAGAAAGAAGGGTCCCACAATTATTAGGGCTTCCCTTTGCAATAATATCAAAGAGGTTCAAATCATTGGCTGCGTTTAACACAGCAGGGTATACCTGCCCACATGTTAGTAGCGTGGCGTGGAGGGAAGCATCATAATAGTGATCTTCACCACCATTCGGAGTGAAGGTCTTCATCTTTTGGCTATCGAAATCTGTTTTTTTCTCTTTTTCCTGGTTGATAAAAAATGAGACAGCTTTTCTATACTTACGCGTTTTGGGCTTTTGTGTTCATGCAACTTGCAGATTGAATTTGCAAGTGTGGTATATATAAGGAGGGAAAGAGCATAAGGTTATATATTATTTTGCAGTTGCTGTGGCTTTCCTTCGTTCTCATTTTTTATTCATAGAACATTGTGTGATACTACCAATAGCGAAGTGCGATTTTGGTTAAAGTCAAAAATGACAGGAAGAAACTTAAAAATAAAAAAGTTGAACAGTGCTATGGCACAATGTGTGGGATGTGATAAAAGTCGAAGATACTTTAAATATTTTTTGTCTTATTTTCATTTTAATCAAGTGTGGTGTGGTTAAAATCTTGTTAACTGGTCAAAGTACATGTTTGAAAATAGAACTTTGAAACTAATCAAATGAGATTGAATTAAGATAAATTGATGTGGAAAATTTTGGTTTTAATAACTTTTTTAAGGAAAAAAATCCATTCAAAGGCAAAAGTAAAGCGAGACTTACGTACATATTACATATAATTGAAGAAATCTCAAATATAGTAATATAAGCATTTATAATTTTTTGGAAAAATTACATATCCATTCTTATTGGAACTTTTTAAGCGTATTATTGTTGTTTAGTGATCTGACCAAAACACAAAAAACCAATGTTGTATCATATGTAGCAGAAGAGAGAATGACACAAAGGGAGAGAGTGTGTAGCTTCACTACTTCTTTTTCTATCACTTCTCTCTTTTTTCTCTTCCACTCTCTTAAATTGACAACTTCAATTTACTTCTAAATTAATACGATCTGAATTTATCCACAGGAGCATCTAATTGATCCTCTAGTGTATGATGGTTTTCATCAAATGTTATGCCAATTGCCAAATGATAAATGTTAAGAATCTTTTTATGCCATCATTTAATAGTTATTAAAGGTTTTCTTTAATTATATCTCTTTGTTAAATTTATCCATTACTCTTACAAGCCAACAAAAAAATCCGTTACTCTTTTCTTACTTCCAAGGTTCATTTTGGTGCCATCATTGCATGCAATTTTCTTTAGATCATACGGTAAAGATCTCTTCAAATTAGCTTCCACATCAACTGTGTCATACCTAGTATTTTCTAAACACTTAGACATTAAAAAAAATTAATAATCATGATAACAAAGGACTAAAGGTTCAAATAAGATGAAAGGAAAGAGCAAAAAAGGCAGAAACCATAAAATAGCTAGAAAAAGGGATTAATCAAACTGAAAATTAGGAAAAATTAGGGATTTAAATATAAAGGTATTTAACATGGGATACCCATATGCCTCATCATAATATGATATAATAAGATTAGTAGATTAACTAGATGAGATCAAAATGATTAAATCCCTAACGACGTACAATTTTGGCTTCCTAATAGCTATATTTTTTACTAAATTTTTTCATATTGTTTTAAATCTCAAAAATTTCAAAGCTAATGTTTTTAATGAAAATGAAATTATAAACTTTAATATGGAATTGACAGTTTTCAAAAAGGATACGAGATGAGCTCAAATGGAAGAGTCAATATATAAGGACATAAATGAAATTTTGAAAAAAATTAAAATATCTTCCCTTCCTTTATTTTAAAGTCACGCTATGCAACATTTAGTTCTTCTAAAATTGAACTAAAATTGATAAAACAATGCAAGAAGGCCCTAAAGTTAGATGAATTAAAGACAATTAAAGGTAGGATATTGATAAGATCATTGAGAAATGAGGTTATGAAGGTTTGGATAGCCATAAACTAGAGTCAGAATGCCTAAACGGAGAAACCGACATACTAATGGCAAAATCATAATTTCAAATAAAAGTTTAGAAACTCAATAAAAAAAGTTTTAAATGATAAATTTGAGCTTACTAGGATTCTTACAAGCCCCAAAAACCATAAGAACCATATAATAGTTAGAATCCTTAGAGTGCATGATTAGAACATTAGTTGACCATCACTATGACTAGACTTTTTGGGATGCTTTTAAATCTAGAAAATTTCAAAGTAAATGATTTTAATAAAGTAGAAAGTCTAAATTTTCCTATGGAATTAACAGTATTAAAAAAAGACATAGAATGAGCCCAAACAAAGAAGTCAAAGTTGGCAAGATGTAAACGAAATTTTTTAAATTGTTTAAAATATCTTCCTTTTCTTTAATTAAAGCCACGCCATGTCCTTCAACCCTCATAACCAACCTGAACCATAAGAATGAGAGGAGAGAGAAGGGAAAAGGAAGTCAAAAAGGGTAAGTTTATGTGCCTAATATCATACTTTACTAGTTAGAAACATTGTTCTCCTTTTCATGCTCTTTCTAATGGTGTTATTAACTCCTTGAGAGGATGAAATTTGTAAAAAAGGAAGAGAGAAGCCAAAGGTACCACAAGAAACTACAAGAAGAGAGCCTTCATATGAGTTATAAATCAAATTAGAAAAACTTACTTTCTTTTAAGTCCTATGCTAGTATAGCTTTGGCCTAGAGAAAGAAACTAGAAAGGGAGCATTAGTTGGATTTAACTTGATGGAATTAGGGGTTTTGAAGGGAGTAGATGAAGATTGTGTAAAAGGAATCAATTAACAAGCTATAGAATTCAAATTAGGCCACCTAGAGTTCCAATTGTACCATGGAAGTTATGGAATCCTAAGATGTTTTAAACCATTTAAGATCATATTTAAATTAGAGAGGAGCCAAGGATACTCTATAGGTATCAAATTCTATAAGAGAGACAAAAACTCACTTAAGCTTCATCATATAGCATGGTTTGGCCATGAGCTAGAAAGAGTATTTAGGAAGATTTTTCTTTAATTTTAAGGTTATAAATGGTCTAGATATGAATTATAAACACAAATGGAACCATTGAATTGAATTTGGAGGCTCTATTCTAAAAAGTGAATTTTTAAGGCACTTAAATGGGCTAAAGAAGTAAATTGGCTCTAGGCTTGTATAATCTTGCAAATGATAATCCAAATAAGTTCCATTAGACTTATATAGCTCATAGCAAATGAAAGTTTGGAGGGTAGAAAGCAAATTCCAAGAGTTGCCCTGTTAGGGACCTAAAAATGACTTAAAATGGCATATTAAGTTATAATATGATTAAGTGGTGATAGTATGAGTTGGAATGGGTTTTGATGAGTTTTTTTCTTTGCATGAAATATTGCTATTTGTAGGCTAAGCAAATGCAAGTTCACTTAAGGGAGGTATGAACTCAAGAAAAATGAAGAAAAGAACTAAAGAAAAGATAAGGTCATGGGAGTTAGTTGTAGCTTGAGGCTCCTAACTCCACAAGGTAGCATGATATCCTTATTTTGCATACTTTTGAATGTTAAAATGAGTTGAAATGCTTGTGTATGTAGTTACTTGATGTATTGATTGAGCTATGCCTTGATATACTTTCTATTATGAGTTTGATATGTTTTTCGACCCCCTAACTCCCTATGACATGGAATTGAGCACAACAACTCTTCCTCGACCATGAGTTGAGTTTTAGTTGAGCCTAGCTAGAATGTTGTGATGTTATGGCTTGATAAGAAATAATTTTTTATGCTAAAAGTTGTGTTTGAGTTACATAATGCATATGAATGACATCTTACCACTACATGCATTGCATTTCCTCATTGCATTCTTGTATGTATTGATTTGGTTGAGATTTGCTACTAAGATTCTTCCTAAAATCTCACCCATATATTCCTACTAACCATTTCAAATTCTCTAAGTAAAGGGAAAGAGATAGAGAAGAATTAGATTCTAGAAAATGATGTAGTATGGCTCTTGTGATGTAAATATTGTTAATGTACATATTATGCTTGTATTCTTAGAAACATAAGTATGAATGATATATTTTCTTATATATGACTAAGTTTATAATGAAAATTTATGTACAAGTTGTAGCATGTAAATATATGGCATTTTGTGGTGGAATAGGACCATTAATACATAAACTCTATGTGGTGTATTTGTAATCTTGGGTGCAAAAGGGTCATATTTTGATTCAAGCCTTCTTTCATGTAATGAATCTTATGGAATTTATGTTTAAGATGATTGAAGTTTGCTCAAAGTAGGAGAATGTGATTTGAAAGCCAATTAAACCACTTTAGAACTAACTTTTGGTCCAAATGAGCCATAAAATGAACATCTATCTTTGAAAGCCTAAATGACCTAGTTTAGTGATGACTCCCAATATTTTGTATTACTTATAGTTAATTGGATTTAATTTGGGAGTCATCCATTAGAGTTTTAGTGGGATTTATTCATTATTTGTAAATAATTTTTCAAATCAAAAGTAAAAGAGAGAAATGAAGTTAATTGTGAATAATTATGATTAAGTAGATGTTGCCTTAATAGAAAATATTTCTTGTTTCAGAATTTTATTCGATGATAAGCTCCAAGCAAAGAAGCAGTCGCTTTATCTGAAGAAGTGGCCTCTAAATTCGGCGTCAAAACTCTGCATTTTGATTAATGAGGATACAAAACATGAATTGCAGCTAGGTTTTAGGGCATTCTGCGCAGAGGAGGGTTATGAACGTCTAGGAGGCATTTTTTGTGGTCTTTAGAGGTTTTTCAAGCTTGGAGGAGTGAAGGAAGAGGAAGAATCAAGGGGGAGCTCAACTTTCTATATTTCTCTCATCCCTTTGTTTGCTTTTTCTGCTTCTCTTCATCTTCTCCATGTATTTTGATTGGGATTCACTGTAGATTTAGCTATGTGTAGCTAAACTTCTCTTTACCTAGAGTACTATAAACTTGATGCGAACTAAATCTCTATTTTTCTTGTTGATTGTAATGATTGGAGCCTTGTGTATCTTTCTTTTGCTTAATGCTTTCTTAGGGATTGGCCACCTCTTGGATTTGATTTGGGTAATTGGAATTTACCTTGAAAAGGGAACTCTAATTGGACCTAAGAGTTAGATAGATCAGTCGCGTCGGGTCTGCCGCTCAGTTGAAAGCTATGAAACAAGTCTGCGGTAGCTCAAAACTCCCTTTGCTTTACAGAGATTGTTATGAACTAACTAAATGACTAGATTCTCCTGGAACGGGGCTAAATGAGGAGCGCATTCACGAGCACTAGCTTTCCTGGCTTGGGGTAGTATTGAAGTAAGCTATCCCACCCGTAGTGAAGGCTTGCCTAATTCTCTTGGTTGAGTGGATTGAACCAGCCTAGTTTAGTAGAAGATATCCCCTTTTCACAGCCTTGTCGCTACCCTAGATAAATAATTCATTTCGAGTTTTCCCCAGATCTTACTTGTTAGATAAAGAATAAAACTCTATTTTCTTTCTTTCTATGTAATTCCTCTTGTTATCGTTCGTGGGGCACGCTGTCCTTGTCCTTGATTTAAGAGGTTACGAGAGCTTTGCTGTTCGCCCGCGGTTGCTTGCGAACGGCGGCCAAAGGCGACGCCGTCCTTTCAGGCCTTCCTTTCACACTTACTTAAGTAAGGGGTCTGCTCTGCTTTTTGGGCGAGATAGCGAGATAGCGACCTAACGACCTACCTCGGGCAAGTCGATCGGTGAAGAAATCTCGGGTCAAGAGCAGATCGGTCAAGAATTTGGTTCTACTACGTTCAACCTCTTCGGCATACTTTTCACTGGTATGGTAGAGACGCCTTTGAATTCACGGATTGCAGCAGATACCTGCGATGTGAGAGCTTCCATGCCAGGCAGATCTTGTGCCACTCCACCTGGTCGTATGAAACTGGCATGCATCCTGGCTCCCGAGACTCTTTCATAGAATCCCAACAATTTCTCCCGCTCCTCAAAAGCCCACAGGGATGGAGTTAATGCTCCCAGGGGGCCAAAGAAAGAAATGTCTCCACCTGCTGCCCGTCCCTAACCTCTGTCTCTAACCTATTCCTTTTCCTCTGTCCTTTTACCCTTTGAACAGCAACCAAAGCAGAGAAGATCAAAGAAATGGAACCTAGAGAGAGAAGAAAAGCTTAGCGAGGAGATCAGGAATGAGGCGGAGATCGACGACATTCCAAAGGTAAGACGACGACAAGGGGTAATGCTTGCTTGATCCCAGTTTATCTCCTTTTGAGGGGTCAAAAGTCGTCTTTCTTTAAAAATGTAAGAAAAAGACCTTTCGTTAGAAGTTTGAAAAAGTCTGCTATGAAAAAAGAAAGAGGGTTGAAATCTACACATTGATTCTTTTTCGCGATTTTTGGTGAACCGTATGCATCAAAAGGTGCAGTAGCGATAGCGAAGCGAAGAGAGCGTAGCACGTTTAGATTATTCTAATTTGTAATTGGGATAGAACTATACCTAATTGCCTTAATTGGTTTATAGAAGGTTGTGGTATTTAATGCACTCTAACCTAATTCTAAGGACACTTAGAGTTTAGGGAAAAGTAGGGCTATAATTACATCGATGGACGGTTATAGCTTATGAATCTCTTAACCCACAAGGTGAAAATTAATTGCAATTGAACAAGTAATTAAGTTCTAGTAAGCATCAAGGGAATAGTGATTCTAGGTAACTTCAAAACCTTGGATTTTTTTCTAAATTTTCTTTGCCAACCAAGTTTTCTTTAAATTGTTTTGTTTAAAAATTAGTTCTAAGTCGTGAATTGTTTAATTGGTAGCTTAACATGGATGAAAATGGGTTGTGCATTGCCTAATTACATTTAAGTCATTCCTCGTGGGAATGATACTCATACTTATCACTGAACTACTTGATCAGACCCGTGCACTTGCAGAAACACATAATTTTTTGTAACCAAGTTTTCTGGCGGCGTTGCCGGGGAATGGCTTAAATGTTCAGTTAGAAGTGTGTAATATTTAGTAGTCCTTGATTAAGCATTAGTTAGTTAATTAGTTAAAATTTTTGTTCGTTCTATTATTTGTTTTGACTTTTTGTTTGAAGTAATACAGTTGGTTGAATTCTCCTTTATAGGTACCACGGTACATGCCGAGGCGATCCCCTACAAAGAAGAAGCGCACAACAAAGAAAATTAGTGATCTTGTGGTGAACTTAAACCTTAAAGAAACTCCTTCTAAAGTTCAAAATTCAGTAAGTGAAGAAATGGCTGAGGAAGGGAATTAAAATCAGTCTATAAAAGACTTTGTGGGTCGTACTATGAAGGGCACTCTATCTAGCATAGTAGTGCCAGACTTTCAAGCTGCTAACTTTGAGTTAAAGCCTGTGATGATCTCTATGTTGCAGCTTAATGGACAATTCACTTGTGAGAGGTCTGATAAAGATCCCAACCGTCATATTCTGTCATTTTTGAGAGTGTTCGATTCATTTAAGCAGAATGGGGTACCAAGGGATGTTCTGAGACTTCGACTATTCCTACTTTCTCTATAAAAAAAGGCTAAGGAGTGGTTACTGGGAGGGTTTAATTGATACTTAGGATAAGCTAGAGGTGAGGTTCAAAGCTCGCTTCATTTTAAACAATAGAATAGCGGATGCCCATCGTGAGCTTATCAACTTCAAGCAAGCTTCAGATGAACACTTATATGCTGCATGGCAGAGGTACAAGCATTTGCTTCGCCAATGCCCAAGCCATGGGATGGACAACTGTGCTATTGTTCAGAATTTCTGCACGCGTCTAACTCCACAAACTGATACAATGTTGGATGCTATTTTAAGTGGGCATTAGGATGAAATGCCTGTAGATGATGTTGTTCAGGCATTGGACACATTATCTGAAAGCTATGTGTAAAGAGGAGGTGACAGAAGGGTAAGTCTAATGTTGCCAATACACAAGACGACCCCTCTATTCCACTTGCAACTATTCTCTCCACTCTGAACAAGAGATTTGATATGCTAGAATCTCAAGTACAGTGAAGTCAGCATATGAATGTTTGTTCTACTCAAGTGGGCCCAATTACTTGTGAAAATTGTGGGGATATACACTTAGTGGATTATCGTCCTTTGGCATCTTCAGAATCAGTTCACTATGTGGGGAACTTTCCAAAAAATCAGAATCCTTACTTAATAATTACAATCCTAGGTGGCAGAATCATCCAAACTTCTCTTGGAAGCATGGCCCAGCACTGAATCAACCAGCATCTTCTTCAGGTGTTAAGCCTACTCAACCACTGGGTTTTGCTCAACCTGTGAGGCAAAATGCACCTATTCAAGAACCTAAGACGAATTTGGAAGATGCCTTGGCTAAATTCATTAGCATCCAAAGTAAGCAAAATAAAGAACAAGCTCAAGTGAATGCTAGAGAGTTGACACCTCCTTGAGAAATTTAGAGTTGCAAATGGGTCAATTAGCTTCAGCAATGAATTCATTAAGACAAGGGGGATTGCCAAGTGATACGGTGCCTAATCCTAGAAGAGAAGGCAAGGAAGAGTGTAAGGCTATAACTCTTTGAAGTGGAAAAGTGTTGTTAGATATTCAAGCACCAAGGGTGGTTAGCCACACACCTACATCAAATGCTCTTGAAAAGGATGATAAAGGTGAAATTGCTATAGAGGAGAAGAGTGATGATAAAAGAATAGGAGGAGAACATGTGGATGCAACAGCTGAAAAGAAGAGAAAGTGAGTAGTGAAGAAGATAAAAAACATGTGGATATTGATAAGGGTGAGAAACAAGAAGAGAAACTGTAAACATTACCAAGGACAATACCTCTATTACCATTTCCTCAAAGACTTCAAAAGAAGGTGGAAGATAAACAATATCAAAAATTTTTGGAAGTGTTCAAGTAACTTCATATAAATATTCCATTTTCAGAAGCTTTGGAGTACATGCCTAAGTATGTCAAGTTTTTAAAAGAGATGCTGAGCAAGAAGTGAAGATTTGGTGAATTTGAAACTGTAGCACTTACTGAAGAGTGCAGCAAAATAATCAACCCACAGATTCCAAAGAAGTGTAAAGATCTGGGTAGCTTCTCCGTGCCTTGTAAAATAGATACTCACTTTCAAGGTAAAGCTTTGTGTGATCTTGGAGCCAATGTAAATCTTATACCATTATCTGTTTTTGAGAAATTGCAACTTGGTGAGGCAAGACCCACTACAATAACATTGCAATTGGCGGATCGGAGCTTAGCATATCCAAGGGGCATAATTGAAGATGTTTTAGTGAAGGTTGGTGAGTTCATATATCTAGCTGATTTCATTGTTGTACACTATGAAGAAGATAAAGATAATCCATTGATTGTTGGCTATCCATTTTTAGCGACAGCTAGAACTCTTATTGATGTAGAGAAAGGGCAAATAGTGATGAGATTGGGGGATGATCAGGTGGTGTTTAACATGGACAAAGCACTGAAATATCCTAGAGATGTTGAAGATTGCCTCAGAGTTTCAGTGATTGATGATTTAGCTCAAGAACAATTTAATACAATGATAGCCCAAGATCCTATCGAAGTATTATTAATGGGAGTGAAGCATGAGAAAGCTAAAGCTAGTCATGAGGTAGCCCAATGCTTAATTTGTCAACCACTCGGGTTAAAAAGCATTGGCAAGTGGAATCTTTAGATTTGGCTTCTCGTTCAGTACCATCTCTTAAGCCTTCAATTGTGCAACTTCCGATTTTAGAGTTAAAACCTCTCCCTAAGCATCTGAAATATGGGTATTTAGGGGATTCGAGACACTTCCTGTCATCATTTCTACATCATTGGACTCTTACCAAGAACAAAGACTAATTGAAGTGTTAAAGAGTCATAAAAAGGCTTTAGGTTGGACAATTGCAGATATCAAAAGGATAAGCCCTTCAATTGTGATGCATAAAATTCTTTTAGAGGAAGATCATAAGCCATCTATAGAGAATCAGAGGAGGCTTAACCTGATGATGAAGGAAGTTGTTAAGAAAGAAATCATCAAGTGGCTTGATGCCAGAATCATTTATCCAATTTCATATAGTGCATGGGTCAGTCCAGTACAGTGTGTCCCTAAGAAAGGGGGAATGACAGTTGTGGCGAATGAAAAAGAAGAATTGATCTCAACAAGAACTGTCACTAGATAGCGAGTATGCATGGACTACCGAAAATTAAACACAGCCACTAGAAAAGATCATTTTCCTCTCCCCTTCATTGACTAAATGCTTGATAGGCTAGCGAGGAAGGAATATTTTTGTTTTCTGGATGGTTATTCAGGTACAACCAAATTTCTATAGCACCTAAAGACCAAGAGAAAACAACCTTTACCTGTCCCTATGGCACTTTTGCTTTCAGGAGAATGCCATTCGGGTTGTGTAACCCACTAGCAACCTTTCAAAGGTGCATGACATCAATCTTTTTTGATTTCATCGAAGATATGATGGAGATTTTTATGGATGATTTCTCTATCTTTGGGGACTCATTTGAAGTTTGTTTGAAGAATCTCTCTAAGGTGCTTAAAAGGTGTGAGGAGACTGACTTAGTTCTGAATTGGGAAAAATATCATTTCATGGTGAAAGAAGGAATAGTATTAGGACACAAGGTATCTAAAGAGGGTTTGGAAGTAGATCGAGCTAAGACATCATTAATTGAGAAGTTGCCTCCTCCTACCAGTGTCAAAGGAGTTTGAAGTTTTCTTAGGCATGTGGGGTTCTATAGAAGATTCATCAAAGATTTTTCAAAAATCTCGAAGCCCTTGTGCAAGCTATTAGAAAAGGATACTAAGTTCCTTTTTGATGATGTTTGCTGGAAAAGCTTTGAAGAGTTGAAACAGAAGCTAATAACTGCATCTGTAATAGTTGCTCCGGATTGGTCATTGCCTTTTGAGATTAAATGTGATGCAAGTGACTATGCAGTAGGAGCTGTTCTTGGACAAAGGTGAGATCGGGTTTTTCATCCTATCTACTATGCCAGCAGGACATTAGTGGATGCTCAGGTAAATTATTCTACCACTGAGAAAGAAATGTTAGCTATTGTTTTTGCTTTTGAGAAATTTAGAGTTTATCTGTTGGGAGTCAAAGTTGTAATACACACTAATCATGCTGCTATTAAATATTTGCTAAGAAAGAAAGAGTCTAAACCTAGATTGATTAGGTGGGTTTTACTACTTTAAAAGTTTGACTTGCATATAGTGGATAGGAAGGGAAGTGAAAACCTAGTGGCTGATCATCTTTCTAGGTTGGATCTTGAGCATGTTAGTGATAATAGGCTTGTGAATGATGTTTTTCCTAATGAATGCATTATGGCTGCTAATTTGCTAAATGTACCTTGGTATGCTGATTTAGCAAATTATATTGTCTGTGAAGTTTTACCTCCTGAATTAAACTATTATTAAAAGAAGGAATTCTTGAATGAGATCAAGCTTTACATTTGGGATGAGCCTTATTTGTTCAAAAGATGTGTAGATGGAGTTCTTAGGAAATGTGTTCCTGAGATTGAACAGCATGATATTTTGCTTGCATGCCATGCATCACCATTTGAGGGACATTTTAGTGGTCAGAAAACTGCTTTTAAAGTACTGCAATTTGGTTTTTATTGACCTACATTGTTTAAGGATTCTCATTTGTTTGTTTCTCACTATGATGCTTGTTAAAGATCTGGTAATATTTCTAAAAGACATGAACTTCCTCAAACCAGTATCTTTGAAGTTGAGTTGTTTGATTTGTGGGAAATTGATTTTATGGGTCCCTTTGTTTCTTTTAGAGGCCAACAATATATTTTAGTGGCTGTTGAGTATATGAGTAAGTGCGTTGAGGCGGTAGCTTGCCAACATAATGATCCTCAAATAGTGGTGCGATTTGTAAAGAAAAACATTTTTTCTCGTTTTGGCATCCCTAGAGCTACTATTAGTGATGGTGGAACTCATTTTAATAACTGCTTGTTTAAGTCTTTACTGGAAAAATATGGAGTTCACCACAAAATGGCTTTAGCTTACCATCCTCAAACCAATGGCCTCTGTGAAGTATCTAATAAAGAGATCAAAAGAATTTTTGAAAAAACTGTGAGTGTTAATAGGAAAGATTGGTCTGATAAGTTAGATGAAGCTTTATGGGCATATAGGATAGCTTATAAAACACCAATTGGTATGTCTCCATACCAATTAGTTTTTGGTAAAGCTTGTCATTTACCTTTGGAACTTGAGTATAAAGCTTTTTGGGCCATAAAGAAGTTGAATTTGGATTATAAAGATGCTAGTGAGAAGAGGTTGTTGGACCTTAATGTACTTCATGAATTCAGGTTGCAAGCTTATTAGAGTTCTAGATTATATAAGGAAAAGACAAACATTTTGCATGATAAGAAGATTTTAAAAAGGGATTTGATACCTGGTGATTTAGTGTTATTGTATAACTCTCGTTTGAGGTTGTTTCCAGGAAAGCTTAAATCAAGGTGGTCTAGTCCTTTTAAGGTTGAGTCTACCACTACCTTTAGTGCTATTGAAATTCAAGATGAGAAAAGTGGAGAAACTTTTAAGGTAAATGGCCAACGCTTGAAGCATTACCTTAGTGGACCGGTGGATAGGATGAAGGCAAATGTGCAGCTCCAAGACTTCTCATAGAAATGCCAAGATAGTTCGGCTGAAAGACTTTAAACTTAATGCTCTTGGGAGACAACCTAAGTGTCTTTTTCTTTATTCATTTCTTAGTTCAGTTGCTAGTTTGTTGTAGATTTAATTGCTTATTTTTATTTTGTAGATGGCGTAAATCTTCTTCCCAAAGAATCTTTTGGTTGAAAAGCATGAGGATGGATTGATTCAATGGGCAACAATCTCATAAAAAGAGGGAGTATTTCTTAACCCATTTAATTTCTTAATGATGATATAGAAGTTTGAAGTTGTTGGTGATGAATTGTTTTTGTCATATGTTATGAGGAAAAATGTTGGGTTATTTAAGGGGAGTTGAATTGAGTAAGGTTTGGTTATGATTTGTTAAATTTTGTGAAACTTCAAAGAAAAATTTGAATCCTTGCTGATTTTTGGTTCTGTCTTATTTAGTGATAGCATCCCTGTTTTTAGCGATCGCTAATCTCTGCAGTTAATTTCCCCTATATTTTCCCGAAGTGCTTAATGCGGTAACATTATCTTGGGAAAGCAACAGCATTTTTTAAGTTTAGTGGGTTAGCTATCGCATACTCAGTTTTAGCATGTGGCCGCATCTTTTCTTGGCCAAAAAAAAACAAAAAAATAAAAAACAAAAAACAAAAAAATAAATAAATAAATAAATAATAATTAAAAAAATTAATTTTTTTAAACAAAATATATAATATTATAATAATATAATAATGTATTTCAAAAAAATATATTTTTTTAGTTGCCTTGTAATTTTTTTTGTTCTCTCCCGTCCTTTTCCATCTGTCACTAGTCCTATCACCTTGCCCCTCACATTGCCCTCACCTCCAGCTTGAGCCTTTCCAGTCACTATTTCAGTCGCATCCTCGCTGTATTTCCGTCGCAAGCTCGAGCCTTTCCCAGTCGCCATCTCCGTCGAGTTCTCCTCTCCATTTCTTGCTGTCTTCCCCTTGCCATTTCATTCGCTGCTCAGTCGCCATCTCCATTGGCCATTTCAGTCGAGCTCTCCTCCCCATTTTTGTTCTCCTGTAGCTTATCCTCATCTCTTTCTCGTCATTCAATCGCCAGCTCGAGTCTTCCCCAGTCTCCATCTCCATCGCCATACCCATTGCATTTTCGTCGCATTCCACTCCTACTTCCAGCGTCTTCATCGTCGAGCCATCCTGATCTCTTTCTCGTTGAAGTTCTATCGCCAGTTTGTCTCTGTCCATCAGCAGTTCGTCATTTTTCCTGTCGCATTCCCCCACCATTTTTTTTTATCGGTCATTCCAATTTCGCTATTTTTGTCATTCCAATCACCTTCATCCTCGTATTATCCTTGCCTTCTTAGTCCCTTCTTCCAGTCATCGCTTTCGTTAATCCAGTTGCTTCTTCCCATCGCATTTTTTTTCTTCTCCATCGCCATTCCCATTGCCATTCCTTATCGCTTCTTCTGGTAAGATTCAGTTTGAGAATCTCTTCATCTGGTAAGTTCCATGATGCTCTGTTCAATGTAGTTTTTGGTTATCTGGTATACTCTGTTAGCTATAGCTAATTTAGATATTTCATTTTGAGCATTTTGGGCTGGCTCGAGGATCATTTTGGGTGCTCAGAATAACATTGAAGTCCTGTTGTTTGATGGTGCATTGTTGCTAGGTTTTAGCTTAGTTATTTGATCACATATCTTTCATTTGATTGTGCAATTTGCTATATGCTTATCATGGAGGTGTACAATTTCATTTGAAATTTATTTGGTCAAGCTTGCATTATCTCTTTTGCCTTTAGTTGTGTTTAGTTGGTCTAAAAATTTTGGTTAGGATTTGGGACAATTCTTTAGTAAAATGAGATTGGTTTTAAGGATTCTTTCATTTTCTTGTCCCCAGTTTGCTGCTTTATATGTGCTGCCTCTGTGTTGTATGTTAATTTCTGGCTTTTGGGTGTTTCTTCTGCCTCTTGCTCTCTATCATGGGTATGCAGTCATTTTGTTTGCCCTACTGGTGACACCCCGCATTCTTAGTTGTTCTTATTTTGCAACTATGCCAATTACAGCTTGTTGCTCTGACTGCTTTTGCTACCTTAATATGCTGAAAGGTCTCCATAGTTTGTCATTTTAATGTGTTTTGTTCATGATCTTAGGTGGAATTACATGGTGAATTAAAATTAAATTTCACATGGTTGAATATGTTGGGGATTGTTATGGTTTGTTTGTGCTAATTTTGTGTTGATAGCTTCTCTTGTTTCTTTTCCTGCTTCTCTTTAAATCAGTAGGCATAAATACTTCAGGCTCTTTATTTTTCACATATGCTTGCTGATTATTGCTGCAACAATCTAGTCTTGTTTAATTCAATTTATCATTGATGTAAGTCTTCAATTTATCATGCTTGCTGTAATTGATGTCTGAGTCACTCTGTTTGGGTTGCTCTCTTTTTCATATATTAATGAGCATGATAAGTTTGAACTTTCATTGGTTGGCTAGGCGTGCTGCATTTCTGGTTTCTATTTATTTTGCAATGTAATCTTGGATAATCAGTGTTTTGTGTGGTTGTTGAAAAGTTTTCACTCTTTTCTAAATGTTCTAAAATCTAAGTTTTCATTTGCAGCCATGCATCCAAAAAGATCAGTCACCAAGAAAGATGGGGATATGGCTATTCTAGAAACACGACCAATGCCATCTAGAAGTTCAAAATCTTAGAGCAAACCTGCTGCATCCAAGACTTCTTCAAAGGTTAAGCTTGTGGAGCCTGAGGTTCCAAGGAAAAAGCACGCTAAGAAATTTGTCACTTCAAAAGCTAAGTCTGTTGATCCTAAAGTTCCAAGGAAGAAGCAAGCTACAAAATCTGTTACTACTTCCAAATGGCAAAGGGTTGTCCACTCTGAGAGTGATGAAGAAGTACATCTCCTCACAACATCATATGATCCCAAAGTTTTTCTGAATCAAGAGGCTGCTGATTGGTTCACTAATCAAATTTTTGGCAAGAAGTTTTTCCAGGATTACTTCTATGCCTTATCTCCATTAGATAGCCCATATTCCAAGTTCTACAAGCACCAATGGGATCAGTTCTTGGAGAGGCCTAACAATGCTATATGTCCCATTGTCTGCCAGTTTTATGCAAATGCTAAATGGCATGCGAACAATCAATATTGGATAAGGACAAAAAGAATTCTCATAGATGAAGATGTGATTCGAAAGCATTATGCACTTCCTTTTGTGGAGAAATGTGCTTATCAAGAGATGATGCAGGATTTAACACAAGTGGATTACAATCAAGTGGCAAGGAAGTTGACCACAAGAGGCCAAGGGAAATGGAATCGTGGATTGAAGTACTATGAGTTACATAAGGAAGCAAGATTTTGGGTTACTTTCATTTCACATAATGTCCTACCAAGTTCTCATAACACAATTATTACTCGAAGTAGGGCATTGTTGGTGTATTGTATCCTGGAAGATTTAGATATTGATTTGCCTCCTCTCATTCTCAAGGGCTTAAAGTCTATTTATTCATCTGTGAAGAAGTCCTTACCTTTCCCTTTCATGATTTTCGGCATTATCACTAACAAGATTGTTGGGATTTTTACTGATCAAGAGGAGCAATTGTATCCCATTGGTGGTGTCACTTATCAATCATTGAAGGCCGAAGAAGAGGATTTCTTGGGGGACAATAAGGAGCATGATGATCATCCAGCTAACCCTTTAGTGCATGAACAAGAACCTATTCAAGATCCGCCAGAGATTTCTTAGGAGCCCACTTCACAAGATAGGATAGTTCAGCTCTTGCAAAACAATATTGTGCAGCAAGGCCTCATTCTGAAAAAACAAAAGCAGCTTGGGAAGCATTGTGAGACAATGACACAGAAAATTGATTCGTTGCTTATATTTCGTGATGAGTTGACCTCCCAAATGGCACGCGTTATTGATCTTTTGCAACCTCCATAGCAGTTTGGGGTGCACTCAAGGCCATCAGAAGGTTTGGAAGTGGATGCACAGCGGACAGACGCTAGTGTGGGCATGACTGATAGTGCATAGGAGTACTCTTCAGCTAGGGAGGAGTGATTCTCTTTATGATGATTATTTTGTGCTGGAGGATTTGATTCTGTCTCTTAGCCTATTTTTGTTATTTCCTTAGTTAATTAGTAGTTAGATGCTTGTACTGCTTTTTCCTTTCTTTATTCTCTGTAGCTTACTGGATGACTGTTTAGGACTTCTTATTATCCTAATTGACTGGTTCGGTACTTACCTATCTCTTTTGACTTCTCTATCTACAGATGACAGGTTCAGATGCCTATATACCTCTCTCCTTCTCTCTTTTCTTTCTTTTCCACACTTTCAGGGAAGTCTTAGTATCTCATCTCTTCTACCTCCTTTGCTTATTGTCATGTTTATTTACATTGGGGACAATGTGTGATTTAAGTGTAGGGGAAAGGTGTTTACTAAAGTTGATTTTTTGTGTCTAGAATGAAAATTGATGAGAAAACAATAGAATGGCTGCAGTGTTTTTGAGGGTTTAATTGAGTTTAATTTCCCTCTTATTTGTTTATGGCAATTCTTGTGACAAGTAGTTAAAACTTGCGTGATTTAATTATAAGAGTTGGGTTAAGTTCTAATATAATTTGATTGTGGTCTTGCTCATGAATTTGTATAATGAGATTGGGGTTGCTGGTTAGAAGAGCAATATTCCCTTGTGAAAAAAAAATATTATATATATATAATAATAGAGATTCTTCTCCTCTAGTGGAAGCTACCTAGTAACCGGGGGCTTTCATCACCAATGTTAGCTTTCGCATAAAACAGTAGTGGAACCTATGAGTATGCAAAGCACCCTAACTGTGTCACCTTAGTTTGAGTAACCGGGTGACTTTATTACAAATGTTGTCATTCGCGTAAAAAGGATTTAGGAGACAAGGAAGGGAAGAAAATCTTTAAAATAAAAAGGAAAGGAAAAGAATAAAATGATACTTGTAAAAAGAAATAAAAGAAGTGGATGATCTCTTCTATATTAGAATTTCAATTCTCATTTTATGAGTGCGTGGGTTGGCCTTGCAAATTGTATTGGAAATGTGTAAATTGTGAAGTTAAGTCACGCTTGTTTAGCTTCTTAGTTACACAAGGTTGCTGGATTCAAGTATGAGGGAATTTTAAGCTAGAATTAAATGTTCTAATATACTGTGTTATTTTATTGTTTGTTTTGAAAGTATGGGTAAGTGAATTTTGATTGAGGACAAGCAATTATCTAAGTGTGGAGGAGTGATGACTCCCAATATTTTGTATTACTTATAGTTAATTGGATTTAATTTGGGAGTTATCCATTAGAGTTTTAGTGGGATTTATTCATCATTTGTAAATAATTTTTCAAATCAAAAGTGAAAGAGAGAAATGAAGTTAATTGTGAATAATTATGATTGAGTAGATGTTGCCTTAATATAAAATATTTCTTGTTTCAGAATTTTATTCAATGATAAGCTATAGGCAAAGAAGCGGTCGCTTTATTTGAAGAAGCGGCCGCTAAATTCAGCGTCAAAACTCTGCGTTTTGATTAATGAGGATACAAAACATGAATTGCAGCTAGGTTTTGGGGCATTCTATGGCAGAGGAGGGTTCTGAACGTCCAGGAGGCATTTTTGGTGGTCTTTAGAGGTTTTTCAAGCTTGAAGGAGTGAAGGAAGAGGAAGAATCAAGGGGGAGCTTAACTTTCTACATTTCTCTCATCCCTTTGTTTGCTTTTTCTGCTTCTCTTCATCTTCTCCATGTATTTTGATTGGGATTCATTGTAGATTTAGCTATGTGTAGCTAAACTTCTCTTTACCTAGAGCACTATAAATTTGATGTGAACTAAATCTCTATTTTTCTTGTTGATTGTAATGATTGGAGCCTTGTGTATCTTTCTTTTGCTTAATGCTTTCTTAGGGATTGACCACCTCTTGGATTTGATTTGGGTAATTGGAATTTATCTTGAAAAAGGAATTCTAATTGGACCTAAGAGTTAGATAGATTAAGTTTAGATTATTCTAATTTGTAATTGGGATAGAAGAACTATACCTAATTGCCTTAATTGGTTTGTAGAGGGTTGTGGTATATAATGCACTCTAACCTAATTCTAAAGATACTTAGAGTTTAGGGAAGAGTAGGGCTATAATTACATCGATGGACGGTTATAGCTTATGAATCTCTTAACCCACAAGGTGAAAATTAATTGCAATTGAACAAGTAATTAAGTTCTAGTAAGCATCAAGGGAATAGTGATTCTAGGTAACTTCAAAACCTTGGATTTTTGCCTAAATTTTCTTTGCCAACCAAGTTTTCTTTAAATTGTTTTGTTTAAAAATTAGTTCTAAGTCATGAATTGTTTAATTGGTAGCTTAACATAGATGAAAATGGATTGTACATTGCCTAATTACATTTAAGTCATTCCTCGTGGGAGCGATACTCATACTTATCACTGAACTACTTGATCCGACCCGTGCACTTGCGAAAATATATATAATTTTTCATGACCATTTAGGGATGAAATTTGGCATGTAATTAGAGAATCTATAGAGTTTTCTAACAAGTTAAGAATGAACATTTTTGGATCTCTATAGAATATTTTATAAATTTTTGAAATTTTAGTACTGTTATTGTTCACTTATAATAGATTCTTTTTTTTTGTTTTTGAGAGGTCAAACAAATTCGTTTTTGCTTAAAATTTTATTATATAAAGTTCATATCATAAACTTCCTGTAGCCATTGAGATTGTGTAAATTGGAGCTATACATAATAAGTTATGAATTTTTGAAATTTAAGATTTTACTATGTCAAAGAGTCAAGAATGGGCTATGTGGCTTCCATATGCAAATGGGTTTTGTATCTTAGTTGTATGGATCCAAACAAACTTCCCTATGATAAATTTGAGTATAAAAGGAGAGAAATTAAAATTTTGACTCCTATAGTTCAAGTTGATGTTTTAAACGGACCAAAAATTGTGCCTTAAATGTGGTAATGGTAGAATTTTTGTTGCTATTGGTTTTTATTGATATGAAAATGTGCATATAGAGTATGTTATGACATGCCAACCTTCTTCATTTAAAATTGACATATCAACCTTAAACTACAAAAGTGGCATGAAAGAGAGAGAGAGAAAAGAGAAGGAAAGAAAGGCAAATAAGGTGAGGAAAAAGGTAAATTTTCATGTTACACTAGTTAGAAGACTTCTTCTTCTCTTCATTCTCTTTCTATTGATGGTTTTATTTTTTTAAAAGGATGAATTTGGTGGCTGACCACTTGAGGAGAAGAGGAGATTTGAGGCAACCAACTATAACATAAGAACCACTATCCAAAGAGCTTCCAAATGAGGTATGCCATGAGATAGGAAATTTGCTATTTCCTTGGACTTTTTCTCCTTTATATTTAGACCTAGAGAGAGAGAGAGTAAGGAGAAAGCTTTTGTTTGATGAAAACTTGATAGAAACAAGGGTTTAGAAGTAAGGAGAATAAGATTAAGCAAAGAGAGCCATAGGAAGCAAGTTATAGTCACCTAGAGTTCCAAATGAACCATGGAAGATGTAAATCCTAGGAAGATAATTTGAATTCTCTAAGGCCATACTTGAACTATAAATGAGTTCTAAATATTCCATATCTATCAAATTTCCTATGAAAATGGCAAAAAAAAAAAAAGACTCTATGGAAGCCAAAAGAGTGCATGTCTCGGCCAAAGCAAGAATGAGGCACCTAGGGATGTATTTCATGAGTTCTAATACTTTAAGTGGTCTAAATATGAACAATGAATACTAATGGAATCATTGGAATAAATTTAGGAACCTTATTCTGAAAGTTAAAAAATTAGGGTTCAACAAGGGCCTAAAGGAGTAACTTAAGCTAGACATGTATATGATGGCCCTAATGAATTCCATTAGAGTTATATGGCTCATACCAAGTGAGATCTTGAGGCCTAAAGGTTGAATTATGAGAGTTCTCTTTCAAGGCACTTAAAGCAGCTTTAACTACCTTATGAGTTCTAGTGAGTTTATGTAGTAATAAGTTCAGTTAGATCAAGTTCTAATTGGTTACCTTGTATCAAATTTGATGTATTTTAGATCAAGCTAGTGCAATTTCACTTGGATGTGTATGAACCTGAGAAGGACAAGGAAAAAAACTAAAGAAAAGAGAAAGGTCATGTGGGTTAGTGGTGCATCAAGGTTCCTACCCTCTAGAGGTAGCTTTCTTTTCCTATCTTGCATGCATTTGTATATATGAATTGAGATGCTTGTATATTTAGTTATTTGATAATTGTATGATTTATGTTTTGAAAACATGACTTTTTATACATACATGAGTTAAGTTTGGCTCCTAGCTTGAGATGGAGGGAAGTTGAGTGCAGGAGTTTTTCCTAGCTTAAAGTTAAGCTTAGTTGAGCCTAGCAAATATGTTTTCACTCCATGACAAGATGAAAAGTAAAGTTTCATGCCAATTTTTATGTTTGAGTTATTTGATGCATATGACCATATGCTTGCATTTTCTCATTTGCATTTATTGTATACAATGATGTGGATTGATATTTGCTACTAAGATTCTTCTAATAATCTCACCCCTTTTACCTCCCACTAATCATGACTAGTATCTCAATCAAAGATAAAGAACAGTACAAGAAAACATGCAATTTCTCGTGGAATTTTTCCTTGAGAAAAAGCAAGAATTTCCATGAGAAAGGTTATTCTCACGAAAATTCTCACGCAATAAGTGGCGTGAAAAAATCAACCGTAGGAAACTTAAGTTCTCACGAAAATTTTTTTGTGAGAAACATTTCTCGCAACATATTTTTGTGAGAAAAATCAGAGAGAAAAAGTGGTGTGAAAGTTGCAATTTGGCGTGGTTTTGTGTTGAACTTTCTCATAAAGAAATCTGAGAGAAAAAAATATGAGAAATTCTTGCAGAATTTCTCACAAAAAAAATCTGCGAGAAATGTCTCATAGAAAAATTTTGCAAGAAATAGTAGCCACGGGGTCTTTCTCACGGTATTTTTCTGTAAGAAGCATGGAGAAAATTTTGTATATCCAAGTTTCTCATAGAAAAATTCTATGAGAAAACTGAAAATTTTTGCCATAATCATTGCTTTTATATATTTGCCTATATTTGAACAAGTACAAGTTATTCAAACAATCAGAAATCACAATATCTAAATTTAGCCAACCAATAATAAGATCATAACAATAATAAGGCCACAATAATTTTGTATTAGAAATATCTGAAAGTACATTAAAATTAAGAGAAATATGCATTCAACATTACAAAGTTATAAATTATATCAAGTGGTGTTTGAATGTGTGGAGACAGAAAAGAAGATGATGCAGATGTTGATCCAGAAAGGGTCCCAGCATGTGGAGATAAGTGTGGAGGTGATGACTGTGTAGCAGCTAATGGTATGTGAATTGGCTTATACTGTCGAACAAACTTCCCTTTTTCCTTTTTTAGGTGTAGCAGATCCTCCACTCTGTTACGTCCTTTATTTGACATCTAAAAGCAAAAATGAAAAAATATTATCATCATCAGCATTAGAAAATAAGTCATCTAAGTTAAATAAATGGTAAGTAATAGCAACAAGTTAATACTGAACACAGAGGATCTTCTCGAGTATCAGATGAGTCAGTATCTAATAGTTCCTCCTCTAAGATTTCATCGCTTTCTTCTTCAATTTCACCAGCTTCCTTAATATTGAAAGTATGCTTATACTTATATCAGATTTGAATAACTTGTATATAGATTTAGATAATTTAAATATTATTTTTTGTTCATTGTAATTTATTATTTATTTTTATTTAAAAGGAAAAATATATAATGAAAAACATTTTAACTCCTATAAAATAAAGTTCTCTAATAAAAATTAAGAAGCATTCTTTAGCTTATTTTTAAAAATAAAAAATTAATTAAAGCTTAAATCATCTAACTTTATACCATCAAAAAAAAAATTGCATATGTATGTTTTTCCTTATTCCTACCTTATTTTTTAAAATACAAAATAAAACTAAAAAAAATAATTAAAGTTTAAATCATCTAACTTTATGTCACCAAACAAAAAACTAAAATTATATACATATGTTTTTTCTCATTCTAACTTTATTTTTTAAAATAAAAAATAAAACTAAAAAATTAATTAAAATTTAAATCATCTAACATTATATTCCTAAAAAAAAAATTGCATGCATATGTTTCCATCCCCACCCCCATCCAGTATATTTTCATCCTCACCATTCTCAATCATCATCTCAAATATACATATAAGTGGCTATTTTCTTTAGATTTAACAAAAATAAAAAGCAAACAAAATAAAAAAGCATTAATATGCACCTTCGTTCAACCTTCAAGTGTGGGACACAGACTTCAACCTTCCTCCAATGTCTTCATGCATGATTACAGCCCAGATCCGTGGAAAACTCAAGCTGTAGCGTCGCTTCACCTTCGTCTGTGCTGCTTCGCATCATTCTGCAGAATGAAAGGGGAGGCTTTGCATTGTTTTGCATAATGAAGGAAAGAAGGAAATATAAACATATTTTCTCGCGATAATTTCTTATAAACGTCTTTTCTCGCGGTAATTTCTCATGGAAATTACCATGAGAAATAAGTGGTAGTCCAATTGGCACATCGTAACTTCTCACAGAAAATTTTTACGAGAAATTCTCACCGAAAAAATCCATGAAAAATTCAAATTTCTTACGGAAATTTCACACAATTTTTTGTGAGAAATTCTCACGGATTTTTTCCATGAGAAATACTCCATTTTCTCACAGAAAAAATCTGTGAGAATTTCTCACAGATTTTTTTCATGAGAAATTGGTGTTTTAATCACGAACTTCTTCCGTGAAAATTTTTTTTACAGAAAAAATATAGATTTATATGTTTTTGTCTTATTTTCTCACGGAAAATTACCGCGAGAAAATCTTCCCGCGTTTACGTGCCATTATTCTCATGGTATTTCTCTCATTATTCTCGCACTTTTTTTCTCACAGAATTGTTTCTGCGAGAAAATTCCGTGATAAATTGTAACACCCAATAATTAATTAAGGTGTTAATCACGGATTAGATTAATTAGGAATAATTAATATGCGAGAAAATTCTAGGCTTAAACTAATAGATTATGAGAAAATGCTAATGGAGGCCCAATTGGTTAGGTGCAGATCCAACCCAATTTAGTGTGATGGAGGCCCAAAATCTACCTTGTATAGACTCTTCTAAGTGGGCCCAATAACCCTTGTGCAGACCCACATTCTTGAGCTCTTCAAACTTGGCCCAAACTTAATTAAACTTCAGCAACCCAATGTATAAGAGCTGGCCCAACAAAATTCTGCAGCCCAACACTCTAAAAGCTGGCCCAACAAGCAAAAAACCTGAAGCCCATAAAGAGATGGATCTTGGAGCAACTCATGACCCACATTTGACCTAACTTAAACCCAACTAAAACCCTAATACACCAGCCTCTTCCTCACACTTGCTGAAACACAAAACACAAAGAGAAAATTCGGAGCTTGGAGAGGAGGCTAGGGTTGGGGGCACTAATTCTGCATTTTCTCACATTTATAGCAAGATTCAGCCAAGGTAATAGTTATACAACTTAATCCCTTCATCTTTCTCTTTAATTTGGTATGATTAGTTTTTCATTTGGAGCATTTTCACTCTACCCAAAATCTGAAATGTGGGAATTAGGGAATTTTCTTGGTAAAATTCGTAGGTTGAGGTTATGGCTGACCTTGGGTGAGTTTAAACCCTCTATTATGATGCTTCATTTGTTAATTTGAGACCCCCATAGCTGACTTATAAAATGGGTATTAATTTTGTACGAATTTGCTTAGGATTATGGGTGGAATATTGAGTTTTCTGGTGGAGGACAATTTAATCCGAATTTGGGACTTATAGTGGCTGAGTAAGTGATTCTTAGGTAGTCATTAGCATCTTAAATTCTTTGGGTATTGATTGTAATTGTTAATGATGAATTAGAGTAGTAATTCTATGATGCTATGGTTATAGGAGGATTTCTGCACCATTGGTGACTGTTGCAAATGTCTACAAGTGAGGTAACCGGGTTATATCAATTCCATGTATATATTTGATTTAATTTCATATGTTGCTGTATCTGAATGATTTGAAATGTTGAATGAATTGATTGGCTATCTGTTGAATTGTGATTGGACCTTGTGAGTCCATGGTGGAGCTGTGGTGCGGCTGCCACCTGTGCATGTGCTTCGATCGAGCACCGGGTTATGATCAAACCCAGATGCACTGAGCCTCGGTTGTGCTCAATAGGGAGTAGGTGCCGTGGACGGGCCTTTTTCGGTGTTAATGGCTTTTAACATGTGATAATATGATTGCTAGTATGGGATAGTAATCATGATAGCCTAATTACTTCATTTGCTGATATGATGTATATGATTCTAATGTTGATTTTGATTCATGCTTATATGCTAATTAAATTGGATATATGATGGAATTACTTTGGTTACTGAGATTTATATCTCACCCCATTTTATGGGATTAATATTTCAGGTGAAAGTTCCTCGGGTAAGGATAAGGGTAAGCAAGTGGATGAACATCCATGAGCTGAGGCCGGGTGTGGGGAGCTACACTTGGTCTGAGTAGAATAGGCTAGATGCAATTTTGTTATTAGTTACATAGCATCATCATGTAATCATGTTGCCAAGTGTAGGCGTTTATATTTTGTTTGATGGAAATGTAACCGTTAAGGATTTAAGTCTCATTATAGTTGAATATTAATGTATGAACTTATAGTATCATATATGTAGTTTTGTTGAAATTGTGATATGGATTACCATATGGGAATTGTAGTTATATGATGCCTTGTATGTGGACATAAGCTATTGTTGAATGGAATCTCTATGGAATGTGCATGGGATGTTAATTGCTGCTAATGTATGTGTTCTTGGTGTCATATATCCATGAATTTGCTAATAGGAGCTAGTTGGGGCAAGTAGGAAGTAGTAATTAAGTTTTGCAATGGTAATGGATGGATTGATGGGTAAATAAGGTAGATAAACACCATTAGGACCATATAAAACAAGGGTAGGTGGACCTAGAGTGTTTCTAAGATGAGATTTGGAGTGTAGAGGGCAAAATTTGGGTAATATGGTCATAGGAAGGAGTTCCGCCGCGCCTAAGAAGGCTTCGTCGCGGCCAAAGGAGAGACAGAGCCGAAAGGCGCTACAGCGTAACCAATCCCGCCACGGCGTAAAGTGAAAAAAATTGCCCAGGAGGGTAACAGAACCAAAACTCGCCGCGGCATATTATGCCTTGCCGCGGTGCGAGTCAAGAAAATTAAATAAGGGTTGGACAGAAGCAAAACTCGCCGTGGCACGAATATATTGCGCCGAGGCAAGAATCCTGGGAGTTGAGAGCAGTGGTTCAAGAAGGCGTTCCGCCGCGGCGCCACATAGGTTGGCCACAGCGAAGGTCCAACTCACCGCGGCGAGATTTGTTAAATTTGTCCAGTGATTCCAGAGAGTAACTTGGCCGCGGCAGGGAAAGTTTAGGTCGTGGCGTAAGTCCCCAACCTACTCTTTTGAATTTAGAAACCCCAATTTCTCCAACGGTAATGGTATGAGATGATATAGGAGTACTTGTGGAAGGTCATTGGGTATTGAAACTGATGAATGGTTGTATCATAAACCCCTTAGGGTAGTAGGATTCTTTTTATGCAAATTTTGATTTGTGTGGTGGTATGATGATGACCCTAACATCGAGGTTTAAATTTTTCCTATATTTTCACCATGTGATAGATTGTAACCACTCAAACCTTGATAATTAATTATTAATCGTACATTTAACCATAATTACAATGGTTAGAAGGTAGGGTTGTCACATAAATCACCTTCCGTTAATATTCTAGTGAGTATTTCCATGAGAAGTTCTCACGGATTATTTTTTGCGAGAAATTTTTGTGATAAATCCTTCATTTTCTTGTAGTGGAACTCGAGAAGAATTAGAATTCTAGGAAAGATGTAAAAGAAGTCTTTTGATGTATTTATGTATTTGATAAATGTATGAGATAGATTAGTAGTAAACCATGTTATATCTAATGGTGGATTGTAATGTATAAATGGTAGACAATGTACATATGCTACTTAGATGCAAAAGCTTGTAACTAGAATTCTATTTAAATGACATAAGGTAGTTTGATGTATTTTATATAAATGTTGACTAATCTAACTAACATTGAACTTGGTAAAATGAAAAGGTTCAATAATTGAAAAATAATATTATTTAGGAATATCTTTTGAATGCTAAAATTACGCATTGAATTTTGATTAGTGGATCCATAATTCAAAAAGTGTTTGTGATTATTGTAGAAGAAATGAAGTAAAAGATTGGGTAGAGCTATGACAACATTGGATCTTATGTCTCAATTAAGTGGAGTCATGGAAAGAACAGGTTCAAAATCCCGATCATTGAACCAAGGGGTAGCAAACATGATGTATACTATGATGGTATGTGATAGCCCTTCATGTACAAGAGAGTGATCATGAATATGTGCCAATTGGTGTCATTACAAGTGAATGGAATATAATTTGCCATGTTATATACTAGTGGTCCCATATGGCTAGTTGCAAGTGAGATAGTGAATTTTTTATGCTAGCTATATTTCTTGTATTGACCCCTATGGAAAAGAAGTATAAATGGATTAAATTTTGCTTAAAGGAAGAGATTACATATTAAGGACCAAATGGATTATTTTAGAACTAAAATTTGGTCTAACCCTTGACAACCTAAATAACCTAGTTTGAAGTTGAAGTTCGACGGACAATTAGAGAACACATAAAGCTTTCCAACAAGTCAAAGTTGGTATTTTTCTAAGTTTCGTATAATATTTGATGAATTTTTTTATTTAGTCCTAAAAAGTTGAATTATACCAGTTACTATTCATATTGTCATGGTCTCAGTTTTAATGACTTTAGAGGAGTCAAATGAATTCGTTTTCACTTGAAATTTTTACAAGTTTAGATCATAAGATTTTTATAGACATCTGATTTGTATAAAGTGGAATTGTATAGCCAAAGTTATAAATTTTTTATGTTTGGACCATATTATGTCAAAAGAGGTCAAAATGGGCTATGTAACTCTCTTATGTAAATGCAGCTTACCTTATGAGCTAGTGGGTCAAAACAAACTTGTATATGACAGTTATGAATTGAAATGGAAAGAAAATCAAAATTTGACCCCTTATAGTTCCATTTGACATATCAAAAGGCTAAAAGCCATTACTAAAGTTTTACTATGATTGCATTTTATTGCTATTGAGTAAAAATGGTATTAGAGTGGCTATATAAAGTATGTTATGGCAAACTGAAGCTAAGTCCTTCCCTAGTTCAACAGATAGAAGTTAAATTAATAACTTGGTGTAGGTAATCTAATGATTTTATTATTAATTTAGGAAACAAATCAGATTGCCTATTCAATCATTAAGCCAATGAACTAAACAACTATTTAGTTCAAAAAAACTTGTAAAAAAGAAGAAGAAGAAATGTTTAAACTAGTCAATTTTAATAAAAAAATTGTGGGTTTATAGGCAACCTATAGAACTTAGACTAGCCAAACTAGTTTAAGATTTTTCATTTTAGTATAAAAGCCCATTTTTTCTTAATAGAAATAGGTAAGAGATTAAAATTTTTTATTTTTAAAAACCGTAGAATAGCTTAAAAAACATAGAAAAATAATTTCATTTTTTTATCATTATTATGATGAAGGGGATTTTCTAGTTTTGTCTGATTTAAAGGTCCATTTGGTGCAAATGAATGATTTTTATGAAACTTGGAATGAGAATGAGAATTGGAATTGTAAAGAATCATGTGGCCTAAAATCATATTTAGTATGTTCGAATAGGAATGTGAATGCTATTCTATTAGATGGAAACAATAATGTAGGAAGAAATAGAAAGATAAAAAGAGTAAAATACCCCTGATTAAAAAATGGTAATGTAGGGCATTTAGATTGGATTGGTAAATGGGAATGGAGGCCAAAATGGCAACTTCAAACTTAATTCTAAAGAAAAATTTGAGATTCCATTGCAACTGCAAGGATGAGAATTTTTTATTCGGCTGTTAGAAACTGATTTCCAATTGTAGCATGCCAAATAAACATTTTGTTTTTTCTCATTCCTTGTCCTTTTCCATTCCCAACATTTCCACACTACCAAACAGGGCCTTAGTTAATTACAATTCCCATTCCATTTAATAACTAACTAGTATATCCCTCGTGCAAAATGCGCATGGCTAGCAGACTATCATTATTATTTAATTCATAATGAATTGTAAATATAGCTGTAATTTTATGAATTTCAATAATTTATATATTCTACAATATATTTAAAATTTCGTTAAAATAAAAATCAATATGATAGTATTCATATCACAGTATACAACCATTAAAAATGTATAAAATATTAAAACCAACAATAAAAAATGTAGGAAATTAAATGTGTTTGTTAGCAAAATTTGTATATAGTGGCAACGGAAAAAGAAAAGTAGGTAATTTATATCAAAGTTAAAGATGTCTAAGATTCCTTGCTCGACAAATGGATTTTGTTTATTGGCAAATAATAATTGTATACATGACAAATAGAATAGGAACACTGTCGCTTTACTTTGATTTGTGAAAATTTTTTGTCATTAAATAATCATATTTAAAACTTCTGTACTAATTTTTTTGTGGTTTGAATCATTAGCCAGTGCACGCACAATGTGTATTTAGAGAGAAATAAACAAAAAATAAGAAGTGAATGGAAAGAAAATAAGTAGGTTCAATAAACACTTCTTTTGTATTGTCTTACTATTTCTACTAAATGCATGGTCCATTATTGGAGAGCATCACAGTCCAATATTTTGATGCACCACAAAACTACAATCAATTTGCAATCAAAGCATGTTAAAAGTTTATATTGCAAAATATGTTAACGTCCATATTACGAAAAAGCTGCATTTGGCGACAATTTTTTAAAATACGACAACTAAAAAAGTTACCTTTATGATATATCAATTTTTTAAAACTACTAGAAATTGTGCATTTATTGACAGTTTATCCCATGGTCATACAACATTACAACAATGCAAATAATTTTTGACAAAAAAATGCAATAAAATTTTAATAGAAATACTTCTTTTAACACTTTTACATTTAAAATATTTAGCTAGAAATATAAAAATTTAATTGTCATTAAAAATAGTGACGTATTATTAGTTGCTCACAATCGACCAAGAATCTATCAATAAAATAGCGTTATTTTTTTTTATTGGTTGTTATAATATTATATGGTATATAGTATAATAACATATTATATTATATTATATTATATTACATATATAATATATAATAATATATATAATTAAAAGCATCAAATATAAATTAAAGACAATTTAAATTTTAACTAATTAATATATAGTAAATTAGAAATAATATAATCTAAGTATTTTTTTAATTTAGATTATAATTATATTACAATTTAATAAATATATAAATAGTAAAAAATAAAATTTTTATTAAAAATATGGATAAATTTGAAATATATTTATTTTTTCTCATATTGCTTGTTATTTAAAAAAAAGATAAAGTGTATAATAATATTGTAATAATATATTTTAGATAAATTATGTAGTATAGTATAATAATAAAAAAATATGTTCTATGTAATAATAATGAAGATGTTGCAGCGTGGATCCCTTTCTCACCGTTAAAAAGTGAGTCTTTAGAAAAATAGCTGTTAGATGGAACAAGATAGCTGTTGGATCATACTTCTTATACACACACACACACACACACACACACACATATATATATATACACGTATATTTTCATTTGACAAATCTTCTTCTTCACAGTTTCTATTCCTCGCTAGTCTATTTTTCTCTTTTCTTCTTTGCAATTTTGAATATCTTCTTGTTTTAATTTTTTATTTTACTAGATTGCTTCTTAAATTGCATTGGTGATATTCATTGTAGAGATTCATTTGCTTAAATTCTTTTTTTAAAGAGATAAGAGGTAAGTATACATATTTAGATTAATAATGTATGCAGGAAATATTTTTTTTTATTGAATACTTATTTTTGTTATGTGATAATATAGTAGAAAAATATTATTAGTTAAGATTTATAAATTGATATTAAAAGTTGTAGTGGTGAAAAAATTTAGGTGATGCAAGGAAAATTTTATTTATTTGATAATATTTGTAAGATAAATTCTTTTAACAAGAATTGTGAAATAATATTTAAATTATTTATTATTATAAAAAATACAAATTTCTAACAATCAAATAGGTTGAATCCTAGAAAAAAAGAATATACTGAAGAATTTTGACAAGGAGTAAAAGAGTTTTATTAGCTTTGCTTGTGAAAAAGAACCATATTCAAGAAAAGAAAAAAATTAGATGCTCATATTCTAAATATAAAAATACAGCATATCTTATGATTGATAAATTAAAAATTGATCTTTTATAAAAAATGTTTCAAATTAAATATTGGTATTAGACATGTTATGGTGGGACCATTACCAATCAATAACATTAATGCTGGAACATATAGATCATCATGATTAGTAAATGAAAACTATAATAATAGCTATGAACAAATTATCTTTGATGTAACTGGTCTTGATTTTGATACTAATAGCATTAATGAAGTAGATTATAATGATAATATTAGTTATATTAAAGAATCCCCAAATGTAGATGCCTAAAAATTTTATGATTTATTAAATGTATAGCAACAACCATTATGGCTAAGATGTGACAATCATTCTAAGCTATCTATTGTCACAGAAATATTAAGCATTAACCCTGACAATAATATGTTATAGTATGGTTTTAACTTATTTACAAATCTTATGAAAAATAGTTGTTTATTTAATAATTGGTACCAAACTAAAAAACTAATAACAAAACTTGGTCTATCTGTATAAAAGATTGATGATTGCATTAATGGATGTATGTTGTATTATAAAGATGATATAAACAAGACAATATATAAATTCTATGAAGCATGTCCAAATGATTTTAAAAATTAAAGAAATTAAATATATTTTCTGGATTGATTATTGTAGATATAGGTGTTGATTATTATACTTGTAAAGCCAAATATTTTACATTAAATGTTATATGTATTTTAAACTCAATTCCTAGGAATGGTATTATATATATGTTTAAAGGTTTAAAGAATTTATTTGTGGTCATTTATTCCAGAATCATAAAATAATATTAAAATAAATAATTAAGAAAATCAAACAAAGACTTGAAGATAGTATTTCCATGGCGACATTAATTGTCACTGAAAGTCTATCTTTATTGGCATTTCAGTCGCGAGTGGCACTTAAATAATTGTAAAACTTTTAAATTTTATAATAAAAAAAAACATAGATTATTGTATTGTTCAATCAAAAGAAGAATATTTTACAAAATTAAAAAAATGCTTTGCTAATATCTTGAACTAATTTTTGGATTAAATTTATTTCACCTTCATCATCAATGTTGCAACAAGATAACCACCTTTATTTCCTTAATATATCTGATTCCGTAACTTCCATAATTGCATAAGATTCCTGATCCAAATAATAGGAAAACTACATAAACTATCATTAAACAGGAATAAAAATGCCAACTAAAGTAGGACACTTCTCGATCTATCAAAAAAGATAAATCAAAAGACTAAAAATCTTTCAAAATGCCAAGAAAGAAGATAAATCAAAAGACTTCTATTTCTCATAAAAGACATATCCAAAGAGATTTATTTATTAAAAAGAAAAAAGAAAAAAATAGCAGAAATGGAAAGATGGGGTTGTCAACTATACCCCAAAAGATATAGCTCATTTTGTGGAGAGACTTGACGTCTATTTGAAAGAGTGAAAGGATTTGGTCCTGAGTTAAATTATCTTCTTTGTTATAACATTTTAAAAAAATAATAACAGAGTAAACTTCCCTTTTTCTTAAGTTTGATTAAATTATACTAGATATCTTTATTATTTGAAAAAATATACTTGTTTCCCCTGACATTTGATGAGTGCAAAATATTATTTGAAGTAAAATTACTTAATGGCATTTACTATCATATTAAAATAAAACCATAATCTCACATTAGAACTTAATATTAACTTAATTTTATACTTTTACATTAAGGAAAAATAAATAAAGTCTCATGTTGTATTAAAAGTTATTTTCATTGACAGAAATAAAATAGTAAGAGATTTTTGTAATATATATCAAATTTTAAAGAAACTGGGTATAATTTTTAAAACAAAAGAGATATAAGTGTAATTCAAATAAACTTAAAAAATATTTTAGTGTAATATACCAAAAAAAAAAGCGGAAGAATTTTGCAACACGCGATCAAACAATAATGAGTTCAGAAAATTTAAATAATTTAAAGAAGCTTCTAAATTGAAATATCAGTGCCATAAAACAAATTTAATAAATACACCTAAGCATGACGTAGCCGCTGTTTAAATGAATTATTTAGGACTTTTTGGTTAAGGAAGTCTTAAGTAAGACGACAGCCAAGAATCTTACAGTTGACCATAAAAAGATAACGCAAATCAGTCGACTTGACTCCAAAATTGGCTATTTCAAGGATCACCATTCTGCAATTGACCGCAGATAAATTTTGACTCGTTTTTGAAATAAATAAAATAAAACTTTTGAATCAAGAAATTTGTAGTTTTATAGAGGAAGTTGGACTTTACCAACACTTGTTGCATTGTCCTATAATTTGATATTAGTTGTGTTTACGTAATATTGAGGAAAATTGATTCTACATAAAATTAATCCTCGATTCACTTCTTTTTAATTTCTGAGTGCACTCATTGCAACAAGTTCACGAAAGCATGTGATAATTTTAATTTTAAGAGCTTAATTTTTTTTTTAATTTGTAAAAGTTAAAAAATATAGTTAGAGTGAAAGTAAGTATTTTGATCATTATTCTAAGATGATAAAGTGTATTGAAAATGTTTGGTTTTGATTTGGTAGAAGAATAGGATTAGAGACCTTTTCTTTTTTGGGTAAGAATTTTAGGGACTAAATAGTAAAGAATAAAATATGAGGGTTAAAATGTAATTTAAAAAAAAAGGGCCAAAGTGAAATTTCACAAAAATCATCAAACAGAACAATATACCTTCGGGAAAATGCGATTTAGGCTCTATTTTTGGCCATTTCCCCTCTATCATGGACCATTGTTATTGTAATAATTAGATTTTTATTTTTAAGTAAGTCCCTCATAATTTGGAACTTAGTGAGAAATTGAGAAATAATGCACGATAATACAAAAAATAATTATATTTGATGATAGAAAATATTGCTCAACTAATTATAGAAATATTTTTAGCTTGAAAATTTATCTTAGAGAACCACTTCAATAAATGTATTTTGCTCAATGAGATCTTTTTGTTTTTCAATGCCTTAAAGTAAGATATTTTTAATCCAGATAGTCCCACATGGAAGTTTTCTTTCGGAAGAATTAGAATTAATGACCCAAAGTAAAAAATATGTACCCTAAAAGTTTAAGATAGATTACCACTAACTTTAAGTAAACCCCCTTAAACCTAGTAGTAATAGGTCATTCAGAATAAATATTTTTATCTTTGGGTCCTTGACTTTGATTCTCCCTTTTCTTTCACTTCTTTGCATTAAAAATATATTTTCTTATGTCTTTTTTTGGGGCCAATAGGAAATACTAGGTTCCTCACTCCTTTCTTTCATGTTTCTCTATTCTTTTTTTGTCCTCTCTCTCTCCTCCTATCTTTTCCCCCAACATTCTTTTCCTTCCCTATTATTTCTTTGCCATAGCTTCATCACCTTCCCTCAGATTCTTGTCTCTTTCATTGCCCAACCCCGCCACCATTGCTGTTCGCCATCGCCGCTACATCTCCTCACCATCACTTAGCCTTGTGACAGCTTACCCCTTTTTTATGAATGAAACACTCATGTTTTAGCATTCAAATATCATACCCACACCATAATGTCATCCCCAACCTCTTCTCTCCTTGTGATGCCATTGGATGCTTTAGGTTGCTAAAGAACCAAGTTTAGAAGCTTCCTTCTCCTGCTCCCCCAATCTTGATCCTATGAAGAGCACTTCAAGAAAGGGGGTTTTGTCTTAAGCTTCCAAAGTGTGATACTTACCCTTTCTGTTAGCAAGTTTTGGCATCTTAAGGTGATTTCCAAACCTAATTTTTGATTTGAATAGTAATAGGATAGGTTGAGATATGAGTGTTGAGATAAGAGTAATAAACTTGAGCTAGAATTGGGTGCTTTGACATTGGAGGATACATTTAGTTACATTGAGAATATTAATTGTCAAAATAATAACTTCATGTTGGTTGTGTTTATATGTTAGCTTTGTGGAATCCCCTACAACTAGATTTTAGCTTTGAGTAGGTAAGATAGAGGCTTACCATCCACTTTGCTTTGTTTATAAGTAGATAATATGTGTATAATGCATTTTTATGTTTTCAAAACGTTGTTCTCTAATTTCCTATTTCAATTAATTATTCTCTTGGGAAAAGCTCTTTTATTGATACTTGAATTGAATATCTAGCTTAAGAAATGAAGAGTAATTTGAATTTTATAGTTGCCTAATTAGAATTGATTTAAAGATTGAAATGTGGCATTGTCATTAATGAAATATATGAAGTTCATTGAATTCTTTACAATTACTTACATAAGTAATGTGTTTAAAGTTTTAATGATGTTCTCACAGTGTACTGATAATGGATATTTGATTTGGAAATATGCTATGGAAAGGAGATGTGCAATTTATTTTCAATATATTAATGGGCTTGATAAGAAATTACATGCCTTAGAGGTTTTTAGATTTCTCTCTCTTATTTTGCTTCCTTATAAACTTTATACTTATTGCATCTATATATATATAATCATTGAAATTGCTTTATGAGAAGGAACATTGTTTAGAAAGCTATAGCTAACAATAACATCTGTTTGTTAGTGCACCTTGGTATGACCCCCTACTAACAAGAAAAGGGTGATGCTAATCAGTGTGAAGCCAATACACATGAATTGGTTGGATGGTCTTTAGAGGGAATTGAATTAAGCGAGATGTTCATATTAGTTAGTTACTCTACATGCTATGTGCTTGCATTAGACTACTAGTTTTGGACTCGATAAGCTTACTTTATTTTCTTCTAAACATTATAGATTGTATAGGTGTTTTTCTCTTAATAAGCTTGCTTTTATTTTCTTGTTATTGTAATAAATTTTGTAAGCAATGTTTTTTTTAACAAGCTCACCTTCATTTCTTTATCAACATAATATTCTATTTAAATTCATTTTCACTAAAACACTCATGCCTGTGCTTATCCTAAATCTCTATTATGGTGTATCACTACAAGAAATTGCAAAATTAAAAGAATAAAGCAACCTAGTGAAGGTAGTTTGCCAAGGGAACAACAAGGATTTTATCCCTCACTATAACACCATATTTATCTAGCTTGTCTCATACTATTTCTAGGTCTTATACCATGCATTTCACAAGGAACCAAGAGAAATGGCATTAGAATAATGAATATACGTAAGTTACGTCATAGAAAAATTTTTCACTTCATGTCTTGTGGGCCATATGGACTTATCCATCTCATTCCGACATTTAAATACACAAATACAACTCATAACAAGGTCAAAAAGTGGTCTATACCTCGAGCAAAGGGAGTGTTCACATAAAATTCATTGATGCAGTCTCAAGTAGAATTCTAGATTCTGTGTCTGAATCTTGAGAAATCATAACTAATTTTGAAAAAATTGAAATTAGGCACACTATACCATTATGGAAAGCTACAGATGTCTACTTTATATTAAAAATAAATCTATACCACAACAAAGGCTGTTATCCATCGAAAATTGATAAAATAGTACTAGATATTGGCTATCATTACTAATACTATCCTCTAATTTCAAAAATTAATATCTCCATACTCAGAGGTCCAATTGGGGTGATCTTAATGGCCATGGAAATCTTATCATGTCTAGTTTATGCTTGTAAAATTTTATGAGCATTGGACATCATTTGGCCTACAAATAACACAGTCTAAGTTTCTGATCATATGAATAGTGTTTGCATCAGTTCGGCAGAAAAATGCCAATTTTAGAAATTCATAATTAATTCTATAGAGCTCCAAATAATTTGGTATTTGGATTTCCAAAAAATTTGTAGATAAAATCTATATGTGTACCAAATTTCATGGGCAAATTTGTTTATTTGGTCAGATTTTGACATTGAGTTGCAAAATGGCTCATTTTATGTCATATAAGAGGTCCAGAGAGTTCATTTTGAGTTCCAAGGCAACCATGACCACTTCAGCATGTGGGAATGCACCAAAATGACTCTCTAAATATAATACCATAATTTCTTAGCTCATTCCATGCTATCTTTATACCTCATATCAATCAATTCATATGAGAGGTAAGAAAATGACATTAAAATATTAATTATTTTTGCGTTGTGTTGCATATAAAAAATTTGTTCGATGTCCCGTGAACCGTATGAGCTCATACAATACATTCCCATATTTAATTACATGGATACAACTCATTTGCATCATAAAATGTAGCTCACAACTCAAGAAAACCGAAATGAAGCATAAAACATGGAGGTTTATTTTTGGACAGATTTTTGCCTCTTTTTTGTCCAAACTTTGAAAAATCATAACTAATTCTAGAAAAATTGAAAACATGCATTCTTAGTCATCCTAGAAAGCTACGGATGTCTACTTCATGATAAAAATATGTCTAGATCATAACATCCATCACAAAGGACGTTTGACATCCAAAAAGGTCCAGAGGTCAACTTGCATTCTAGAACTGTCACAGAATTCTGCAGCAAACTTTGAAAATGTCCAATTAATTCCACAAAAATCCAATCCATGCAAATGATGCCAATCTAGAAATCTGTGGATGTTAGCTAAAGGTAAAAATATTTCCAAACTAGCTCAGGTAGCCCAGACCAAGAATCTCAATAACTCACACACCTATTCTGTAACAACCCAGAAAAAAAGAAAATAGAAAGAAATGAGAAAAGAGGAAAAGGAAAAGAGAAGCTGGAAAATTTTTGAAGAGCTGAGAATTTTCTAAGTCTTCTCGCCATAGCGAGATATGGAATCGCCATAGCGAGAATGCCTCTTCGCCGTAGCGAGTATGTCCCTAGCTATAGCGAGTGCGGCATTCCATATAGAAACCAGTAAGTTGCTCGCCGTAGCAAAATTGTTCCTAGCTATAGCGAGTATGGCATTCCATATAGAGACCAGGGAGTTGCTCGCTGTAGCGACGCTATAGCGAAGGTAGAAGTCTGGAACAGACACGAGCTCGCCGTAGCGAGGTCACTAACTCGCTATAGCGAGAGCGGTCCAGAAAAGCGAGAAAAAGAGAATTTGACTTTTTAAAAGCTTCCAAATCTCTTCTTTCTTCTTCTAACCGACTCTAACTCGTCTTAGGAGAGAGAAAAGGGCGGAGGAGAGAGTGAGAAGCTGAAGAGAAGAGGAAAGCATAAGAAAGGTATGAATTTTCATGGCTTCCTCTTAGTAAGTTGCCTTCTCCCCTTTTTCCCTCCTTTTCACGGTTTAAATGGTAGAAAATGGTTAGGGTTGAGTCTGGTTCAGAGGAGAGAGAGTGGGAAACCATTCTTGAGAGAGATTAGAAGTAGATAGTCTTCTCTTTCTTGCTTTTCCCCTTTCTTATGAGTTGAGAAAGAGAGGGATAGTTCATGGACCCTAGAGTGAGGAAGAAACCTAGAGTGAGAAGCTCAGTAGAGCTGCTTAGAAGTGATCCCTAGCTTAAGAATTGAGTAGTAAAGTATTAATTCCATGCTTTTGTGTGGTTAGGCTCAAGAGGAACTCTCCCATCTAGAAGTTGTTGTGAAAACCAACAAGGGAGGAGTCAAGTGTCAGAGCAAATTGAGAATAGCTAGCAAAGGTAGTTCTCTCCGCTTTCTCTCATGCATAATTGTGTGCTCACATTGTCTTGCTTGTGTGTATGAATGATACGAGCTATGAGAAGTGTGTTAGCATGATTATGTGATATGATTGAGATGATGTTTTAAATGATTGTTTGGTTTGCTTGAGGAAATGGAAAAGCCAATAACCCTGAAGCCAAGGTGAGGATGAGCCGAAGCCCTAAGTTGGTTGAGCCATGTCTCCCAAAAGTGAGGTTGACTCCCAAAGAGTAAGGGTGAGTCTAAGTACCTCTAAAAGTATGGGAAGGCAAATCCAAAAGCCATAAGGGAAGGGGTGAGGCCGATCCAAGTACTCAGCGAACTTATGAATGTTATCCATGGCCATTTCACATGTTTAAACGTTTTCTATCATGTTTTACATGTTAACATGCCATACATGCTTAATGAGACTTGTTGCATGCAATGTATGTATGTTTGAATGAGAGTTGAACTACTGAGATTCTCCGAATCTCACCCCCCTCTCCATCATCCAACCATGCCAGGTGGCCCAAGTGAGGTAAGAGATGGGAGCAACCACCAACAAGCATGAGGCTAGGGATAGAGATGAAGAAGCATGTAAAGTTTTGTAATACATTGTACATGAGCTATGAGATGTAAATGTTGTATATGATGTAACATTTATAAATGTTGTAAGACCATGTATGACTGATGTATGTATGAGAATGAGGGTTATGATGAATGAGAAAGTAGATTTTGATATGAAATGCTCATGATAGCCTAGTATATATGGGTGCATAAGTGGGCATGGAGTAGTGAGTTTCTCCAATCTAAGTTATTAGACATTTGAGGCATGATTGATAGCTCCTATAGATGCTTTCTCATGTGCTCAAAGAGTCATAGAAGTAGAAAACTTAAGATTGGACCCCATTAGCCACACTTTTGGCCAAGAAATGGCCTTTTGCACATGATGTCACAGAATAGCCATATGACCTCTTTTAGCCATGAGATTTGACATGAAACTAGAGTATGTTTAGAGCTTTCTGGGAAGCTAGAGTTCATGTCATTTAGAGGTCTATAGCATTTTCTATGAGCATTCAAAGTTGACATCAGAAATTCGGATTTCAGAAAATCACTGTTCATTTGGTCAGTTTTGAAATCATGTCATCCGAGGGGCAAACGTAGTCCAATGGCTACGAAATTTTATACACAAAAACAAGATGGTCACAGTGACTTGTAGGAATTGGAAGCACCTCATTTAGAGGTCTAGAGAGTGAGTTATGCAATTTCGAAGTTCCTGCCCAGAATCAGACCCCCAACCAGACCCGAGGTACTGTTTCATCGGTTTCCGGGGAATTGGCTTGGTGGACTGATCTGGAGATATTTTTCTCCTCTAGCTAACATCCACATCTTTCCATAGAGATAGAGTTTATGAGCATTGGATTTTTGTGGTATTAGTTAGATATTTCCAAAGTTCATATCAGTAAACTGTGACAGCAAAGAAGCCCCCTCTGACCAGTGAACTATTTCGATGTCAAACGCAGAATGAGTGAGAGATTGAGACTTCTAAGTATTTTTAGCATGAAATAGACGTCTCAAGCTTTCTAGAATGACCCAGATCATGCAGATACGATTTTTCTGCATTTAGTTATGTATTTTCAAAGTTAGCCCAGAAAAGAAGCAAATCTGCCCATAGCGAAAATGCATGTCTCCAACCCCTTTTTGCTTTCCATGAGTTCAAGGCATATTGTGGGGATTGAATTAAGTCTCAATAGTGTAATCGAGCATGAGGGAGCATAGAGAGAGCTCAACCGGTCCATATTACTTCTAAGTGGATCTCTACCCACACATAGTGCCATAGAAAGAGAAAGCATAAGGTAGAGAAAGTGTCTCCCTTATGAGTTCCGCACCGCCCATATGGGCTAAAGGGCACGTTGGGTATGAGCTAGAGGTTAAGGTGTCACATATTCACACCACATTCAAGGCATACATACATCAAATATATGAATATGCAAGCATAAAGTGTGCAATAAATCCCATTTCATGCTACATCAACATGTCAAGACCACTTTTATGCTCTAGAGACTTTTGGTTTAGCCTCACCCCATTGTTAAGACTTTTGGATTTGCCTCACTCTTGGCCTAGGGACTTTTGGCTTAGCCTCACTCATTTAAGGGACTTTTGGCATTGTCTCACCCATGCCATGAGACTTTTGGCATCTCTTCACCTTCATCAAGGGACTTTTGGCATCACCTCACCCTTATAAGCTCTTTCCATAACCATAGTCATTCAATAAGACTCATTGGTACCAATGCAACCTCAAGACATCAAGTGGCATGTTCTCAAATCATAAGAGCATATACAAGCACACAACATATACATATGCACACAAGAATGCAAGAGAATGAGGTGGAGAACTACCTTTTAATTTATGCAAGCTTACTTTGCCAATTATTTTCCCTCATTGGTCTCACAAGAGCACTTAGGTGGAGTAGGGTTCTCTTGACCTAGACATCACAAACATCATATAATTACACACTTGAAGCAAGCCAAGACACTAGGTTTACTCTTAAACACACACTTGGTTCCATAGTGGGCATATTGATAAATGCTAATTTTCATATGTCTTTATCCACATTTATTATTGATTTTAATGATTAATTTGAGCTTAATTGGATTTGTTATGCAATATTTGAATTTGTGGTTAATTTTGGAAAATAATACAATTTTGAATTAATTAGGAGAATTTTTGGATTTAAATTTCTAATATTCTATTCTCCAAAATTTTTTGATGATTAAATATTTTCAATCCTTAAAACATTTATTAATCTTGTGCAGAATTTTTGGGTAATTAAATTGAGAAATTAAAGTGGATTAAAGGAAAAGATTGGAGCATAATTTTATTTCCATTAATTTCTGAATGACATGTTTGTAATTAGTTAATTAGGTCTCCATTTTTTTATTTGCTGGCAGAAAAGTCACGTGGAGGGCTGGAGGAAAAATTGAAAAAGGGAGCTGGAGGCAGATTGATTGGATTCCATTCGAACTTCAGAGGAAAGAGCGCCGAAAGAGGTGGAGCTGCTTCTTCATTTTCTTTCGAGCTGGGTAGAGTTGGGAGGCGTTGAGAGTGAGGTAGGCACCTGGGAGAGAGGAGTGACGCCGAAAGAGGAGTGGAGGGCTGCTGCTTCTTTTATCTTCTGGACTGCATCGAGAGACAGACGCTGCAGCTGTAGAGGGAGGCTTCTTTCATTTCGTTGGTGGCTGGATATCACGCAGAGGAGAAGGACGCTTCCTTCTGGCTGCTATTCCATTCATTCCTCACCTTCTCCTTCTCTGTACTAGATGCAGAAACACTGGAAGAATGTGCAGCAGCTGAAGGGAGGATGAATTGAATTGCTACATTACCCTATGACTTCTGGTCAACATTCTTGAGCAGAAGAGACGAGGGAGAGTAGGAGTTGCATGGGAGAAAAGGAAATAACTTGAGAACAACGTGAACAGAGAAAGAAGCTTCGAGCTTGCATAGGATGTGAAAAACAAATGAGGCAGCAGCAGAAATGAAGCCACGTTCTGGTGCCTTGAGCAGATCACGTGGAAGATTATTATTATATTCAATGGGGCCCATGTTATATATATTCACATGAAGAAGCTACGGTCAGAATTGAAAGAAATCGAATGAGAAGGGATGAGAGGGTTGAGCACGTGGAATCATTAAAAGAAATCACGTGAGAAAGCCATCCATCGTATTGAAGCCCGTCATTAAGAATCAGGTTATTAAGAATTCGGCATTCATTCATTCACATACCACATTCACGCCGTATTCCATTGGCGGCAGTCCACCCTTCGTCCACCACGCCGTATTCCATTCCACACCATCTCCTCCATTCCCATTCTATCTCCACTCAAATGAAGATCTAATCCACTTTGAGGCCAGCTAGGAGGAAGATCCTTGGAGAAGCTTGAATCCATTGATTAGAAAAGGAATTTTGGCTAAGATTCATCTCTTTCTACACTTTTCCCTATCTTGTATTTTCTTGGTTAAGATTGTATTAGATTGGAGAATTGTGTTGTTTATAATTAGTGGCTAGTTAGACATTAATTAGGAGATTGTTTTTGTTTGATTAATTGATTGAATCAAGTTCTGAATTGTTCATTTTCCTCTAATTTCCATGTGTGCCTCGAAGGTGTTCGATGAAATGCATAAATGAAATTATGTGCTCGAATGTTAAATTTGAGAATTCCTTAGTGTTTAGTTGGTTAATTAAACATTTTTGGATGATAATTCAAAGGCTAATTAATCATTTAATCAATCAAATTGAGTGTTCAAAGATCTGAATCACAAGAATTAGTAATTTAATGGGAGTTGAGGTCTCAATTAACATCAAATTGCTAATCTCTTGAATCTTGAATGGTAATTCAAGATCATTTACCAATGGACACAATTAGGAACTCTTAGGCCATAATTAATCACAATTGAATTAAGATAAGAATAGTGAATACCAAGGGATGATTCCAAAGCTAGTCACAAGACCATCTTTCACTCATAATCATATAATTAGGTAGCAATTAGGAATTTTAATTCAATTTAGTTTTAGGCTAGTTTAATTCAATCAAAAACCCCCAAATTAGATAGTTCTAGGATCTTCATATACTTAGAAAATTCAATTAAACATTTATTTTGAGGGTTGCGCGACGAGCCTCTCACATATTGGTTCCATAAATGGTTCATTGAAGTAACTCATATCATCTAAGTTCTAGGCTCCATTCTCTTGTTATTTCTAGTCTTCTTGGACTCATTTAAGGTCCTTGGAGCCATCACATATTCAATTGCACCATTGGAAGACCAAGTTACTTCATAAAGCACCATTATGGACACCATTGTCCCATCTCCCAATGATAAATACTAATTTTCATATGTTTTTACCCACATTTATTATTGATTTTAATAATTAATTTGAGCTTAAATGGACTTATCATACAATATTTGAATTTGTGGTTAATTTTGGAAAGCAATATAATTTTGAATTAATTGGATTTAAATTACTAAGATTTTATTCTCCAAAACTCTTTGATGATTAAATATTTTCAATCCTTAAAAAACATTCATTAATCTTGTGCAGAATTTATGGGCAGTTAAATTTAGAAATTAAAATGGATTAAGGGAAAAGATTATAGAATAATGTGTTTTTGTTAATTCTTGATAATGGCATGATTGTAAATAATGATTAGATTTTTATTTTGATTATTCTTATTTTTAGAAGAGCCATGCAGGAGCTGGAGGTATATTTTTGATTCATTCTTTCGGGTAAAAGAGACCTACAGCTCGAGGGAGAGGCTGTGAAGTTGAAGGCGAGCTGTGAAACAAATTTTGGAGAAAGGAGAAGATGCATGCATACGTGAAAGCTGGGAACGCTGGAGCTTTGAGCTGCAGTTTTAACGTGTGAAGAAGCACAAAAAGATACGGGTTTAATGAGCTGGGAGTCTGGGCAGAATCTTTACGTGGCAAGGAAGCTAAACACGAAGAAGGGAACTGCATGAGGAAGCTCTGAACGTGGCTGGAGTTCTGGCTGAAAGAAGAGAACATGCAGATGGCAGAACGAGGAAAACAAGTTGATGAGCTGAACGAGATGAACAAGTGGAATAAAAACGCAGAGAAGAAGCTTGAAGAGGCGAGCTGAATGAATGAAGAAGCCACGAGGCAGCTCATATGAAGAGAAGCAGAAACAAGGAGAAAGCTACGTGAAAAGAAGGCGGCTCACATGAATTCGAATATTATATTTATTTAGCTTCAAAGTGGGACCCATCGTATATATGTATAGAAGAAAGAAGCATGAATGAGACGTGGATAATGAAAAAAACTCAAGGAGAGGCTAGGCACGTGAATAATAACGTGAAGAAGGAGAAGAAGAAGCTGCATATGATTCATTAAAAGAGTCACGTGAACAGCAGCAAGTTTGAAGCGTCCAGAGGCATTCCAAGGAGGATTCATACTTCATTCACAGTCCAGAATCTGCACGCCTCTTTCATATATTCACGCATCTGATTTGTCTTCCAGATTCCAACTTATTCACGCCTCAAAATCTTCGGAAAACCATGCCTATATATACCCTTCGTCTCATTCATCCAAAGGATACCATTCACAACACATTCCCTCACGCCATATACACATCATCTCCATTCCTTCCATCCATCTCCACATTCCATGATTTTCTAATCCACCTTGAGGCTAGCTAGGAGGAAGCCCTTGGAGAAGCTTGAATCCATGGAAACATAATTCAGAATTTTGGGCTAAGAATTTCTATATTTTTCCTACATTTTTTCTCTTTCAATTATTTTCTTGGTTAAGATGTATTTGATAGAGAATTTGTGTAATTGTAATTAGTGGCTGGTTAGACACTAATTAGGAAGTAATTTTTGTTGATTAATTGATTGCATTAGACATCAATATTATCTGAATTCCATGTATGCTTCGGAGGTATTCGATAAAATACATGAGTGAGCGTAATTGTTTAAATTGAGGATTCCTTAATGTTTAGTTGGTTAATTAAATATTTAGGATGATTCAGATGTTAATCAATTAGTTAATCAATTAAATTGGATGTTCATTGATCCTAAAACAAGAATTGACAATTTAATTTGGATGTGAGGTTTCAATTCAACATTAGATAGTTAATTTCTTGTATCTTGAGTGGTTACCCAAGATTAATTGTTATGAACACAATTAGGAACTCTTAGACCGAAATCAATTACAATTAGAATAGGATAAGGATAGTGGATACCAAGGGACGAATCCGAAACTAGTCACAAGTCCATCTTTCATTCATAATTCATCCAATTAGATAGTAATTAGGAATTTAATTCAATTTAATTTTAGGATAGTTTAATTAAATTAAAACCCCATTTAGTTTAGGAAATTTTAGAGTCTTTTAATATTTGGAAAACCCAATTAAACATTGAACGTCAATTCCAAGGGAGATGACCTAGGTTGTGCCACTAAATACATATTCTATCAGCCTAGTATTATTTTGAGGGTTGTACGACGAGCCACTCAAAATTTATGACTCCTAAATTTTTTCCAATGGTTCCTCCCATCTTCTAACATTATATGGAGTCCCAAACCAAGGTTAGAACAAATTAAAACACTCTCTAGCCTTATGAATCCTCCTTGATCGAGACAAGCACATAATTGGGGTTCTTGGAGTTTCAAAATTTTCCTTGATGGAAGAGCCACTTGAGAAGGTTTCTAGGGGTCTTAGGAACTCAAGGAAACATTCAAATAGCCAAGGAATTACTCACACAAAATCAAGTTTTACAAAACCTCCAAGAATACCACACTTTTCTAACTTGATTCCCTTTGATTTTTCTTGGAATTTCTTGCCATATTCTTAATCCTTGCACTCTTTTCCCTAGGTTTCTCCCTTGGTTCTGCCCAAAATTCATCTCCTTCTATCCCCCCCTAGGCTGACCGAAACTACCACAAAGAGGAGCAACCAAGATGAAGCATCAAGAATGGAAAAATACCTTAGTTTCAAGCTTGTTTTCAAAGCTTTTCTTCCTTGGTTCTCTTCTCCTTGGAAAATTCAAATTTTCCCCCTTAGGTCTGGACCAAAAATAGAACCAAATCATTCAAAAACATCCATGGAAAGAAAGGAGGAGGAGAGGAGAACAAGATTGGAGGAAGATGGAGCAAGAAAATCCATGAAATTACCTAGTTTCTCCTTGGTTTTCTTCCTCTTTTTCTCCTCCTTCTTGTGCGCCTAAGAGAGCAGAATAACTTCTGTATTTTGGGCAGAAAATTTCGTGCTCAATAAAAGGGAGAAGATGGAAGAAAAGTGTGAAAGTGTTTAGGACATTCTAGAAGCTTTTATTTCCAATTTTGCCTTTCCGTAATGGCAATTTCATTTCGGCTTTGTTTTAGCTCCTTTTTGAGAATCATCTTTTCCATCATAAAATTTAGGTTCCCAATTTAATAAAATGCCTTTGGAATCGCTCGATTTAAAGCTAAACCCTTATCGAACGAATCGGTCAAAGTTTAGGTTAACTGACATTAAAAAATATACACCAGAGGGCTTTACCAGTCCCGGAGCTTCCCATAGATTTTGGGGCTTCTGAGAACCTTGGAAAACTCAAAACTTTCATTTAAAAAGCCATCTTATGTGGTTTTCCAAAAGTTACACTTATTTACGAAAATGCTATTACGTTTCATCAATTTTTGTCGCAAATTATTTCTCCATCCTAATTCCGTTTTTCTTTCCGTTTGAGCCTAGAATTATCATTTTTAGGAGTCTAGGACTCAACCCAAATTTTTTAGGACATTATTTAGGTCATTTCAGAAGGCTTGCTTTTATATGGCTTATTTGTCATTTTATGAAAATTACGTTTGTTACACTAGACTTGACTCAAAGGTGCATAAACCCAGAAATCAAAGACTCACTCTTTTACCCTAAGCCATACACAAGAATGTACATGCTAGTTCTTGCCACTCCATACCCAAATCATGCTATTTCATACATTTGGCATTAAATCTCATTTATACATCATACATTTACATATTTACATGTGTTCATGAAGCCATACAACATATATAACAATGGATTATATCATGTGTACTCATATGGCTACAATTTGGCATTTTCATACACTTGGTTGTCATACTTTCCTCTTCTAACTTGGTGGCTCTCATTACCTTGTCCATTTGCTCCACCTAGCATGTTAAGACATTGGAGAGGAGGGATTGTGATTCAAAAAATTCCAATAGCTCATCTCTCTTTCAATCACACATAAAGAATGCAATACAATTCTTGAAAATGCATGTATGGGTATATTGAAATGTATAAGCATTCAAGAAACATCCTTGGCATTTAAACAAGTCATATATGGCATACATAGGCTTACCAAGCAAGTGGATTAGCCTCATCCATTCTCTTATGGATTTTGGACTTGCTTCACCCATTTTCTCTTAGAGGTTTTGACTTAACCTCACTCTTGGGAGTCAACATCACTCTTGGAAGACTCTTTACTTTGTCTTAACCAATTTTTTAGGGTTCTTGGCTCATCCTCATCATGGCTAAGGGTTCTTGGCTTCACCATACTCAAGCAAACCCAAGCACACATACTAGGCATCATTTGAGAACATATTGCAACATCATGGTACCATGGAACAAAGGCATATACTAGAACACTTTTCATGACTTAAAACACATATACATACATTTTAAGGGAAAGTAAGCACACATTCATGCGTGAGAGTAAGTGGAGAGAGCTACCTTTACCACACAAGCATAGTTTTTCTTTTGGAATTATGCTCCCTTTCTTGGCCTCACACACACAAGAAGGTGGAGATTATTTCTCTTGGCCTTGTTTCCTTGCTTTTTTCTTGCTTATTCTTCACTTAGTTGGCTTCCTTTCCTCAAACACAAAATTCCTCTCTCTTTTTCTTGAATTTTCTCCTCTTTTTCCCTCCTCCTTGGTGGGCCTAAGAAAGCTGGTCCTTCTTTGGTTTTTGGACAAAACAAGTTGTGCAAATAAAGGGGGAGAAGAAATAAGAAACTTAAAGAGTGTTTAAGAAGCTTCCACTTTCTTAAAAATTCTAATTTTGTCCTTTCGTCTTGGCATTTTTGTTTCTAATTCATTTTAGCTCCTTTTTTAGAATCGTCTTTTCCATTATGAATTTAGGTTCTCAATTTAATAAAATACCTTTGGAATCACTTAAATTAGAGTTAAAACCTTCCTGAATGAATCCGTCAAAGTTTGGATCAAAAGACGTTGGAAAACGTCCATCAGAGGGGTTTTAATTGTCATGGGGTTTTCCATAGTTTTCAGGGCCTCTGAGAACCCCAAAGAACTTAAAATTTTCATTTAAAAAGCCCTCCTATGAAAATTCTAAAATTTTCTCAAAATTTTTCAGGACCTTAAATCACTCTATCTGGGGGATTTGCTTTTGTATCCGGTGAATTTAGTTCTTTTACGAAGAAACCATATGTTACATTTCTTGCATTTTCTCTCATTTTTAAAGAACCAGATATTATACTCATTATACACCAATCGCTAATTAGCAAAGGAATTTTGTCTTCCTAATTCCTCACTAAATTCTCTTATTGGCCAAATTGTGAGGGAAAAGCCCTCACCAAATTATTGCTAATTTTTTAATTGATTCTTTATGAGGGAATATCCTTCGCTATATGGCAAGGTAATTGCAAAAGAAAGTCTATCATTATTTAGTAAGGGAGTACATCCCTTGCTATTAAAAAATATGAAATTGTGCAAAAAGAGACTTGGATTCCTCCTCTTCTTCATTAGCACATAATGCGTTACTAAATATGTCATGACTAGGTGAGAGGCTCGTTGCGTAACCCTTAAAATAAAACTAGGTTGAACTAAATATGTAACTAGTAGCATAACCTAGGTCATCTCCCTTGGAAATGGAGTTCAATGTTCAATTAAGTTTTCTAAATGTTAAAAGACTCTAAAAATTCCTAAACTAAGGGGGGGAGGCTTTTGATCTAATTAACTAAGTAAAATGACATTGGAATAATGTTCCTAAATTCTACCTAATTGGATGAATTATGGGTGAATGATGGTCTTGTGACTAGCTTTGGAATCATCCTTTGGTATCCACTATCCTTATCCTAATCCAATTGTGATTAATTATGGCCTAAGAGTCCCTAATTGTGTTCACGGTAATTGTATCTTGAGTTACTACGCAAGATTCAAGAGACTAGCGACTTGATGTTAATTGAGACCTCAACTCCCATTAAATTACTAATTCTTGTGATTAAGATCTTTGAACACTCAATTTCATTAAATAATTGATTAATTAGCCTCTGAATCATTATCCTAAGATGTTTAATTAACTAACTAAACACTAAGGAATTCTCAAATTTAACATTCAAGAACACAATTTCATTCATGCATTTTATCAAACACCTTGACTGCATGCATGGATAATTGTAAGAATAATGAAAATCTAGCACTAAATCAATCAAATAATCAGTCAAACAATATCTTAACTAGTGTCTAACCAGCCACTAATTATAATTACACAAATTCCTAATCAAATACAACTTAACCAAGCTTGTACAAGAAAAAGAAAAAGTGTAGGAAATTAAGAAATCTTAGCCAAATCCATACTGCTCATCCATGGATTCAAGTTTCTTCATGGCCCTTCTTCCTTGCTAGTCATAGATGGAGGCTTAGAGCTTCATGGAAGTGGAAGAATGGAAGATGGAATGGTTTTGTATGGAGTGGATGAACGCTGGATGAAAGGGGGATGAAGGCATGCGAATGAAGTGGATGAATGTGTGAATGTCGTGATGGATCAATGTGAATGCGTATGGAATGTTGAATAAAAATGAATGGACGATGGATGAGGGTCTAATGGCATTGGATGATTGGCCTCCTCCTGAATTCACGAGTTATGCATATTTTATTCCATCAAAATGATTAGATGATGTGTGACTGAGATGGCTTCATGGCTTTGGATGAGTGATGCTACCTGAATCCCTTTCTTCAATTCCTCACGTGTTTCATTTTACCTTTCATGTGCTTCATTAATATGAGTCAGCCCACGCATTTGCATTTCTTTCAATTGCCACGTGAATTCCTTTATAATGGATTTGGATCCTCTCCCATGCTCTCTCCAGTGTCAGATCTGGACTGTCCAAATTATTTTTTATATCTTTTAAAAATAATTCTTTAAAAGAGAGTAAAATACAAAATAAAATTATTTTTTTAACTGTGAAATTTTAAAAAAATTGTTTAAGCCTAAAAAAACTTAAAAGAAATTTGAACTGTTCAGATTTAAATCTGAATGGTCCAAATCTTATGGGAGAGAGAGGCATGGGAGAGGATCTTTTTCCCTTTATAATATTCCACGTTGCTTCTTATTTTTCCTGCCCAAGCTTCCACGTGATTCCTCCTTCTTCGCGTTCTGCTTCTACCTTCTTCTTCTTTTCAAAGCATCAGAATTTACATCAGCTCCACATGCTTCTTTCACCTACTCTGCTCAATGTTGTTCTCCAGCCATTTCCCATCGTGTTTTTGATGCTAATCCCCTTTAAAAGGTGCTTGTTTCCTTCTTTTCTTTCCTTGCTTCTTCCTCATTCTGCAGCCCTTCTCTACATTAGAACTGGTGGTGTTCCTCTTATGTTCATGTTCTGTTCTGCATTCGAGAGTGTTGCTGCCCTTGCATGCATGGCTTTGATTCCCTTCATGAATCATGTAGCTTTTCACATGTTTCTTCTCTTCATTCTTGCTCTGTGTTGCTTTATTTTCTTCTCCTCTATTTTTGCTGCATCTTCATTCAACTTAGCTTTCATTCCACGTAACTTCTGCCCTCCAGACTGTGAGTATATGTGTGTTTTCTTTTCTCCTCGAGAAACCCCCACATTCAGAAACCCATGCGCTCTCCTTTTTCCCTATTTCTACATGTGTAGCTTCTTCTTTAACTCTACTCTTGTTCACTCGTTCTACATCAAACCTAAGCTCTTCCACATGCTACTCCATACTGGAACCCATAGCTACATGTTTCTTGCTTCATTCAGCTCAAATTTCTCATGTAGCTTCTCTTTCTTCTCTACTTTACCTTTTGCATTTGCTCTTTGCTCATGTGGAATGAGTTGCTACTATGCACATATGTTACGTGGAATATGAGACGTGGAAGTGTGCTTGTAAAGCTGCTTTACTGTTTTGCATATAGGTGAGCTAGATGTGTGGTCCGTGTGTGTGTCAACATGCAAATGCAAGGAACTCGTGGCTTCTCTTCATGTTCAAAAATTCACGTTGCTTCTCTTAAAATCTGCACATGCTTCTTCTTTCCCATGTTAGCTTTGCATGCTTTTTCCCTTCACTCTTCCCATAGATTCTCTTGTAAATTTTCCTCTCAAATTGTACACATGAAGCCTTCATTTCAATTTCCATTCAAGCTCCAATTTTCATTGAAAATCTGCACAAAAAGAATGGAAATAATGAAATAGGAATATTTTACATTAAAATTCCACAATTTTAAAAATTAACTCCTAAACTATAAAAATGGCTACTAAAACAAAATCTTATCTAATTAAAGTCTTAAAACCATAATTCATTATTAAAATACTTAAGTTAGGAGAATTAAAACATATAAAATTCATGCTTATCACTAGGGTTGGTAAACTAATTATCTAACACCAAATTAAAGATAATGTTAATAAAAAGGGTCCATTTAAGCTTAAATCTTATTTCATAAATACTAACTATCACTTAAAGCCTTAAGCACAAATTATATGATCAAGGTCTCTTACTTATGGTGCTTGAGTGGATTTAGTAACACATGTTTAATTTCCTTTTAAGATCATCATCCAATGTTGGGCAAAGGATAAGCATCTTCTTAATAGTTTCCTTAATTTTGGCCTATTTTAGAAAATTGGATAAAAATAGCTAACATGCTCTGAAAATTCTCAAAATACAAGGAAAAAATTATTTATTTTGGCCCTTAACTAAACCCATTTTTACTACTACCTAGTTTTGCTCCCAATTTTGTACTTACACACTTTTGGGTTCACTTGAGTTAGCAAACTAACTCAAAAAATTGTGTAACACTCCAAATCTAATCTTTAGTGTCTTAACTTGGTGTAAATTAGGTTTCACATAAAAACTACACTGTTTGACTCTTTAACTTGTTAAATTTGCAAAACTATCCTGTTTTGCCTTACAACCTAGACCATCATTGTTTATAACTAATCTAGGTAACCTTAACATTAAAAAAAATTATTAAATTTGGCATTTAGCCCTAAACATGTTCTTTACATTCCCTTCAAAAATCATAAATTTTTTAGAAGGACTACTTGGTTAATGACACCCATTTCCTAAACTACTCTATTTTCAATTCCAAGTATGTTCTAACATAGTTTTAGCAACTTTTGGCCTAGCTATGCCAAAACACATCTATCAAGTATTATCTAAATATTACAAAATTTTCAAGGTTAAAAGACTTCATTTAGCACCTAATTTGTGTACAAATACATATGATACTCAAAACTTTCTAGCAACATAAACCATTTTATTTTCATCAACTTCACAACATTTTTAAGTCTAGTTATATTTACTGATCTAGGTTGAAATTTCTATCAAATATCCTTATACATGTTAAAAAAATAACATCAAATTTATGGCCATAAACTTAGCTTACAACACCTATTATGCGAACATGTTTTAGACCTGCGAGCATCCACTCTACAACAACATAATTACAACTACTAATTTTAAAACCATGCTAACTTGATTAAATCTCATACAAAACCTTGCATAGCTTTATTATACAGATGTAATATCAAATATATACATCTAAAATGTAACATGCATTAACTAGAAATACTAGCCACCTATCTGCTTGCCTTACACAATCTCCACACTTTTACCTAGAAAGTTGGTTAGGAATTGAAAGAGTAAAATATAAAATCTTAAGAGTCAATATAATATTCCAATCATATCGACATTGTACTATATATACAACAATGAGTAATAATTATATATGTAAAAATCACCCCTCTAGATTACAATTTGATTCTTAAATTAATTGTAGTTTGATACCTACAACTAATCATGCTTTCTTGTTGACGGGTTATGTCGTATAACCCTCAAAATAAAACTAGGTTGAAAAATATATAGCTAGTGGTGCAACTTAGGTCATCTCCTTTAGAAATAGAATTCAATGTTCAATTAGGTTTTCTAAGTGTTAAAGGATCCTAAAACTATCTAATTTAGTGGGGTTTGATCGAATTAAACTAACTAAAATTAAATTGAATTAAAGTCCTAATCACTACCTAATTGTATGAACTAATGAGGTGAATGATAGACATGTGATTAGCTTTAGATTCATCCGTTGGTATCCACTATCCTTATCCTAATTCAATTATGATTAATTCTAGTATAAGAGTTCTTAATTGTGTTCATGGCAAATGTATCTTATGTTACCACACAAGAATCAAGAAATTAATAATTTAATGTTGAATTGAAACCTTAATCCCACATCAAATTGTCAATTCTTGTCTTTAAGATCAATGAACACTTAATTTAATTGATTAATTGATCAATTAGCCTCTGAATTAATACCCTAAAAGATTTAATTAACCAATTAAACTCTAATGGATCCTCAAATTAGACAATTAAATACTCAATCTCTCACATGCATTTCATCAAACACCTTGATTGCATACATGGATAATTGTAGGAAATTAAAAAATTCAGTATTTAATCAATCAATTAATCAACAAAAAGTATCCTAATCAGTATCTAACTAGCCAATAATTATAGACAACACACATTCCCAATCAAATACAATCTTAACCAAGATAATATAAGAAAAGAAAAGTGCTAGAAAAATAAGAGAAGCTTAGCCCAAAAATCTTTGTTATCTCTAATGGATTCAAGCTTTTCCAAGGTTGTCTTCAAGCTAATCACAAGATGGAGATTAGAGCTTCATTGGAGGTGGAATGGTGATGGAGAATGGAATGAAAATGGCGTGGAATGGACGAAGGAGCGTGTTTTAGATGGAGTGTTTTTCAATGAATGGAGTGGATGACCCTTGAGAATGTGCGTTTGGATCCCCTTTATTCGATTGAATGAAATGATGTGTATTGGATGCCCTTCTCACATGATTTCTTTTAGTAATTTCACGTGCTTCCTTCATTCCTTCTCATTGCTCGTAGCTACATGCATGTGTGTATAAGTGTGGGCTCATTTTATTTCTTTTATAATATTCCATCTGCTCAGCTTCTTTTTTTCTTTTTTTGTATCACGTGTTCAGCCCTTGCTCAGCTCATTTAACTCTTCCTTCACTCACTCTCTTATCCAGCCCATAGCTTCTTATGAACTCAATGTTTGTGTTGCTTCTTTATGTAACTCTGCATTACCTTCATTCATTCATGTTGCTTCCTTTGTTTCTGCATGTGTGTGTTTGGCAACCCTTATCTCCTCTTCTTCTCAGCTCTTCCATGTTAAACCTAAGCTCTTTCAAATAGTGGCATGTTCTACATGAGACAACCCATAGCTTCTCTTAGCTTTTGCTAGCTTCTTCTGTTGTTTTCGTATTATTCTCCAACTATTTTCTTTATGTTTTTCCCACGTCACTTTTCCTCTATCACTTGCTCCTTTAAAATCTACTCATACTTCTCCAACTAGTAGCTCGAGCTTCACCTTCTCATATAGCTTCAATCCCTCGCATGCTCTGTTTTGCTCACGTAACTTCTCCTCCTATTTTTGCCGTTGCCCCATGTCAACTCCTTGCTCATTTGCTGCTGTACCCTTTTGAATGTATCTATACTCGAACGTGCAACCTGTTGCTTTCCTTTCATTCTGCTCGTGTTACTTCACTTGAGAATGCTTCATGCATGGTTCTGTTCTATGTGTTCTGTTTGCCTAGTAGCTGATTGTTTCATTCTCTTCACACAAGTTGCTTCTCATTTCCATGCACGTTCTTCTTATCCATGTGTTTCTTCCTCACTTTCTTCACATGCCCGTGGCTATTCTGTTCAGCTCATTCCACATGCTTTGTGTGTTTCATGCATGCGTGTGTGAAGAACTATGTAGTAATGTGTTTGATGTGGTGCTTGTTTACTCCCATGCATGAATGATCATTGTGCATGAGAGTGTGAGCTGTGGTTTGCTTTTAAGTGTTGTGCAAGTGTGTTAATGGATGATGCTAAATGTTAGTGTGTAAGCTGCCAATGTGGGTGATTGGAAAGCACTGGAGTTACGTGGAATGTGCATGACATAGAACCCATGAATGATACATCCTCTTCCATCCAAAATCCCTCTTTGTAGTTGCAAAGTATAGCTTCCTTCATGTAGTTTGGCTCTTAATTTAATCTTGAAACTTCAATCATTTTCCAAATTAATTTCCATCCTCAAGATTCCCATTGCCCAACAAAAAATCTACACAAATAGTAAGAACAATTCAATAGGAAAATTCACAAAATTATTTAAAGAAATTTATGCATTAAAATTCTAAAATCTTGTAAATAATTTCCTTGAGTGCACAAATGGCTACTAACATCAAATTTTACCTAATTAAACTCCTCAAACCATATTTGCTCATTAAAATGCTTAGGTTAGGAGAATTAAAATATATAAAAATCATGCTTATCACTTGTCGATGGCCATACAACTTAGGAGGAGTACTTTAATGGTGTCAGCTCCCTTTGTATGTGTGATTTGGCATCTTGTAGTTCTCAAATGTCCTTCCACATTATGCATTCTATAGTTTTCAATGTACTTCCTACATCATGCATGCAACCGAATTTACATACATAGCAAGATAATTCATTTTACTAACTCAATTCAAATACATATATGGTAAGAATAAATATACTAAATACCTTTTGTTTTTGAATGTTTTCCTTTATTCTTACATCTTAACTTTCTTCTTCCAAGTAGCTTATCTTGCAACCAAAATACCTAGTCCATAATAAATACTATAATCCCAATTTCTAAGAAATTACTTCAAGAAAGAATTACCCATTTCCTTGTTAAAATTAGATAATATTACAATTTCCTTCCTCTTATAAGTCTCTCATCTTCTTGGCCAAACATTGGGAGGAAGAAACCATTAAGAAATAGAATGAAAGCAAGGTCTTAAAAGAAAGAACAAGATGGAAGGGAAAATTACCTCAAAGCTTTCTTCCTACCCTTTCTTCTATTTGGTAGAACAAACACACATCAAAACCAAACGTAGAATTTGGAGATGAAATAGTGTCACTAGAAAGCCCTTGTAACTATGCATATCTTTTTCTTCTATATCAAAATGAGTAGAAGCCCAAATGTACCTCATGCAAGCCAATTTCTTCATTTTCTCTTCCCTTTCTATAGATACTATTTCTCTTCTCTCTCACACACTCTCTCTATTCGGTCACAAGAAGCATGAATGTGGAAGATGAAGCAAAGCTGGTTTAATTGACTTAAATAGGAGAGAGATCTAATGACTAGGTGTAACACCATAATTTATTAAATCCATACCCTCATATTGAAGCTTAATCCCATAAGAGTATGCACAATTCCAATAAAAGTGGGATAAAAATATTGCATTTTATTGCATTGCGTAGGGCCCAAAATTTTTATTTCATGCCACATGGGGCATGTGAACCCATCCATATTATTTTCTATTTAAAATGTATTAAAACAACTCATATACATCATAAAACATTCCATGAACCACAAATTTAGAGGCAAAAACCAGAAAATATGCATTTTTCTCATGGGTCTAGAATTCAAATTTTTGGCACCAACTTTGGAAAATCATAATTAATTCTAGAAAAATCAAAATCAAACAACCCATAGTTTTTGAAAATCTCTGGATGTTAACTTTATACTAAAAATAATTCCAAGATATAATAACATTGTTTGGACTATGTTTGACAACAGAAAAGTGATGTAGGTTAGATTGCCTAGTGTTTCTAATACAATTTATTAATATAAATTTCAAAAATTCATAACTAAGTTCAAAAAAATCTAATTTGGGCAAACTATACCAATTTAAAAATCTACAGATGTTAAATAGAGGAAAAAAATAAGTCCATACTAGTTTAGATGCCTTCAGACCCTGAAAACCAATGGAACAATGACTAAGGTCAGACTACACCCCTAATACTGACCTTGAACTTCAAAACATTGATTCTCCTTCTACAGACCTCCAATTGAGGTGCTTCTAGTTGATATAGGTCACTGTGAATGTCTAGTTTCTCCTTGTAAAATTTTGCGGCCATTGGACACTATTGGCCCATGAATGACAAAGATGAAAATTCTAACCATTTGCACAATACCCAGGCCAAATCTATCACAAATTGCCAACTTTGAAAATTCACCAAAAAATATCTAGAGCTACAAATAATGTGCACTTTAGCTTCCTAAAAAGCTCTAGACAAGGCTCATATGCATTATAAATTTTAGATCAAGAAGAGCTCATTTGGACAGATTTTGCTATAACTCACACATATGGTCATTTTTGCATCATATAAGGGTCTAATTTGGCCCAAATGGTCTCCCATTGCTTCTACCACAATTTGGGCAAATTTAAAAGCACAAATACAACATGTATGTGCTTCTCAAATGGTCTAAACTACCATACATCATAATTTCACTATGCCACTTGTAAGAATACACATTCCATACTAGGCTACCAAGTGGTCAAATTGCATTTTCTCATCAATTAGGCTACTACTTTGGTTTGTACACTATTCTTACATACTTTTACATTTGCTCAAGTATTTACATCTCAAAAATAATATATACATATCCACCTTGACATTTAAATACAATAAAAGCTACATGGTTGTCAAAATATGGCCTATCAAGCTCTTTGGCTTTCACTTTTCTCTCTTTGGGCACCACTTAGACATGTGGAGATGGAAAAGGGAAGGGGTGAGATTTATGAAATCTCAGTAGCTCAAATACTCATTCAAGAAGGCAATCATGGCATATAAATATGTCAAGGATGATAAGTATGCATGTAACACAAACAAGAATTATTCGACACCAAATTTCCATGCCATTAAAACATGTCAAGGCTAAAGACAAGCTCTAGGGACTTTTGCTCTAGCTTCATCCTATTTTTGGGACTTTTGGATTAGCCTCACCCTTGGTCTTAGGGCTGTTGACTTAGCCTCACTCATCCAAGAGACTTGTGGCCTTGTCTCACCAATTCTTAAGGACTTTTGGCTTCACCTCATCCATTCCTATGGACTTTTGGCTTCACCTCACCTAGAAGAGCAATTTTCATAAATAAAACATCATTTAGAAAGCATATTGGTACCAATGCAATCAAGACAACATCAAAGGCATGTCTCATGATACAATCACACATATAAGCATCCATAGACATTCATATAACCATAAATGCAAGCAAGAAGGAGTGAAGAGCTACCTTATAATCAAACACAAGGTTTCCTTTTTGCCATTCCTTCCTTTTTTTGGCTATACACCCACAAGTAGTTAAGGCTTGATTTCTTAGGCCTAGACATAACAAATAGCATTCAATTACTCTTTTAGAGCAAGCCACAGCATAAGACACACACTTAAGAAGTATACTTGGTCTATTGGTTCCATAATAGCTCATTAATTGCCCAATGAAGCAATTACCATGATTCAAGTTTTTGGCTTCATTTGCTTCTCATATCTAGGCCTCTTGGTTCCATTTAGACTTCTTGAGGTCATCACAAACTCATTTCTAAGAGTCTAGATACAAGTTGCTTCTTAAGGCTACATTATAGAATCTATTGGCCCATCTCTTAATCTATGACTTCTAAATTTTTTCCAAGGGTTCCTCCACCTTCTTCCATCATATAAAGTCTCAAACCTAGCTTAGAACAAATTAAAACACTCTCTACCCCCTTCATCTTGTCTTGGCCGAACCTAAAGGGTGGTTTGGAACCCATGGAGTTTCATATTTTTCCTTGATGGGAGAGGCACTTTGGAGGCTTCTTAGGGGTCTTAGGAACTCAAGCAGACACTCACATAGGCTAAGGAACTCTTGGATCAAAATAGAATTTATACTAAAGTCATGAATCCCTAGCTTTTTATTCTTGAATTTCACTTGCTTTTCTTTCATTTCCTTTGCATTTCCTAAGTTCCCACATACTAATTCATAGGTTTCTTGCTTGTTCTAGGTTAGAACTTCCTTCCCCCTATAGCTATCCTATTGGTCGAATCTCACTCTCAAGAAGCAAGAAAGAAGAAAGCAACAAGGGTAGATGAATTACCTTGATTCCAAGCTTATCCCAAGAGCTTCCTTCCTTGCTTTGGCCTTCTTTTTGAATCTCTAATCTTCCTCCTCTGAATCAAAGCCAAAAAGGATCCATATCATCCCCCAAAACCATAGATAGAGAGAGAAAAAAGAGAAGAACAAGATTTCAAGAAGGAAAGCCATGAAAATCTCCCATTTTCTTGCCTTTTCCCTTGCTTCTTTCTCCTCTTTATTGGCTCTCCTTATGTGTGCTTCTTAATAAAGCTCTCCCCTAGTCTTGAGTAGAAAAAGAGCTGGTTAGATTAAAAAGAGAGTGGGACGCCTCTTATAAAAGAAGAATGGAGAAGAAATTGTTCTAAAAATTGACATTTACGTCCTGCATCTTTGGCAATTCAGTTTTAGACTCATTTTAGTTCCTTTTCAAGAACCCTCTTTTCCATCATAAAATTTAGGCCCTCAATTTTATAAAATGTCTTTAGAAGCACTTAATTTGGATTTGAAACCTTCCCGAACAAACCGGTCAAAGTTTGGGTCAACCGATATTCAAAACCATACACTTAAGGAGTTTTAATTGTTCCGGGGCTTCTCATGGTTTTTAGGGCCTCTAAGAACCCTGAAAAGCTCAAATTCTCCATTTAAAAAGCCCTCTTATGAGTTTTCCAAAAAGTGCCCATATTTACAAAAATGCTATTGGACTTTTGACAAATTTTGTGAACCACTTTGGTCCTGGTTTCTGGGCAACTCAAGGCTCAAATCCCATTTTTTATTATTTAAAATTTTATCCAAATTTTATTTGGCCTTAAATCATTCATTTTAGGGGACTTACTTTTCAAACTGACTCATTACGGTATTTTTACGAAATACCGAATGTTACTGTAACACCATATATTTCTAGCATGCTTCCGATCATTTCTAAGTCTCGCATGATCAATTGAACAAAAAGGAATGGAAAATGACATTAAATAATGCCTTATTTCGCGTTACGTCGCGTATAAAAATTCCATTCGGTGTCACACGGACCATATGAGCTCATACAACACGTTCTCATATTTAATTACATACATACAACTCATTTGCATAACCAAAGTTGGCCCACAACTCGTGGAACTCAAAGGGGATCATCAAATTCACACTCTTATTTTCGGCCAGAATTTCAGTTTTTCTGTCACAACTTCGGAAATTCATAACTAAATACACAAAATTCGAAATCCAACAAAATTTACCATTCCAGAAAGCTCTGGATGTCTAACCCGTGATAAAAATATTTCAGCCCATGAATCATTAAGGGGAAAACATTTGACATCCGAAAAGCCACTGGGGTTGCTGCTATCTGGGCCACTGGTTCAGTTTACTGATAGGAAGTTTCAAAATTCGTAACTAATTCTAGAAAAATTGAAATCATTAATTCTTGGCCATTCTGGAAAGATACACATGTCTAATTTATTCTAAAAATATACCCAGGCCATGAAACATAACACAGAAAACGTTTGACACGCGAAAAGGGGTTAAGGTTCGGACAGCTACTGGTGCCGATACAAGTGTCTGCTATGAACTTTGAAAATGTCCAATTAATTCCACAAAAATCCAATCCATGCAAATAATACCAATTTGGAAATCTATGAACGTTAAATTTATGGTAAAAATAGACTCAGATCAGAGGAATCACGCTTAGCTACCCAAATTCAATGGAACAGTAACTCAGGTCATGTTGAGCTACTGCTACTGTCCCAGAAATTCAAAAATTCATATCTCTCAGCTCAGACCTCCAAATGAGGTGCTATAAATTCATACTGCTACTGTGAATGCCTAGTTTCTAGCTATAAAATTTCGTGGCCATTGGACCACGTTTGCCCCTCGGATGACACAATTTCAAAACTGACCAAATGAACAGTACCAGTGCAAATCCGAAATTCTGATACCAACTTTGAAAAATCATAGAAAATTCCACAGACCTCCAAATGACCTGATCTTTGGCTTCCCAAAAATCTCTAGGCAAGATCTACTTGCATGCAAAATTCCAAGTCAAGAAGAGGTCATTTGGTCAGATTTTGCCATAGCTCAAGCTTATGGCAATTTTGGTCCCAACAAGAGGCAACTTTGGTTCAAATGAGCCATTCATGGTTCCACACATATTTGAGCAACTTAGAAAGCATAAATATAGCATAAATAAGTCCCTCATAAGGTCTGAACTCTCATGCAACTCAAATTCACCATGCCACTTCCATAAACATACATACACAAATGGGCTCCCAAGTGGTCAAAATACATAATTCTACTCATTAGACTCTATTCTTGATACATACACTAACTTTACATAGTTTTACACTTGTTCAAAGTGTCATGGCTCAAAAATAACATTTACATATCTACTTTTACATTCTAGTCATCATAGTATATCAAAATATAAAGGTTTGCCAAGAGATGGAGATTTAAGCTCCTTGGCTTCCATCCTTTGGGTCTTGAACTCCACCTAGATCATATGAGATGAGAGAAAGGAGGGGGTGAGATTCATTGAATCTCAATAGCTCATACACCTATTCAATCACATTTTCAAGGCATATAACATGTCAAGGATACAAGTATGCAACTACTCAATCAATGAAGCATTCAATTTCCACTTTATGTCACAAACACATGTCAAGAATAAGAATGAGCTCTAGGGACTTTTGGGTTGGCCTCACCCCATTTCTAGGACTTTTGGATTGCCTCACTCTTGGTTCTTGGGACTTTTGACGTAGCCTCACCCATCCAAGGGACTTTTGGCCTTGTCTCACCCATGCCATGAGACTTTTGGCATCTCCTCACCCACATTAAGGGACTTTTGGCACTACCTCACCCTTATGAGCCATTTCCATCATTCAAAGACATTCAAGAAAGCATATTGGTACCAAAATAGCAACATAGTATCAAGTGGCATGTCTCAAACATATAAACATACACACAAGCACACAATGACACCATATGCAACAAGAAAATGCAATAAGAAAAGGTGGAGAGCTACCTTGATGCAAATTCAAACTTTACTTTGCTTGTTTCTTCTCCTTTTTGGTTCCACAAACACAAGGAGGTGGGTTTGGATTTCTTTGGCCTATTCACAATAAACAACACTAAATTATACTCTTGGAACAAATTATGACATCCAACTCACTCTTAAGACTACACTTTAGTCTATTTGTCACAATATGGTTTCATTAAGGACCTAATGAAGCAACTACCATAATTAACATTCTTGGTTCCATTCTCTTGCCATATTTAGACCTCTTGACCTCATTTAAGGTCCTTGAAGCCATCACACACTCACTTTCACAAACCTAGGTCCATGTTGCTTCATAAGGTTACATTATGGAAGCCATTGCCTCATCTCCCAACCTAAGGCTTCTAAATTTTTTCCAAGGGTTTCTCCTATCTTCTTCTATCATATAAAGTCCCAAATCAAGCTTGGAACTATTTAAAATACTCCCTAGCTATCTCTAAGGGTCTTGACCTAGTTATGCTTCCATTAAAACCCCATGGAGTTTGGGATTTTTCCTTAATGGATAGGGCACTTGGGAGGCCCCCTAGGAGTCTTAGAAACTCACTCACATATGATGGGGAAGTCTTGAATCAACCCAGATTTTAATTTATGTTCAAGCACTCTACACTTTTCCAATTTGAGTTTTACTAGTTTTTCATGCATTTCTTTGGTATAATCCATCTTCCCATGCCTTAGTTTGATGGATTCTTTTGGATTATAAAACAGAAACTCTTCCCTCTTCATGGTTCTGGTTGAGACATCCTACCATGGAAGAGGAGAAGGAGAAAAAGAAGCAACAAAGGGTGAGAAACTACCTTGCAATCAAGCTCCCTTCAAGAGCCCTTCCTCTTCCCTCTTTCTCCTCCTTGAATTTCGAATTTCCCTCCTCTGATCTGGACCCAAATCAGCACCAAAAAATATATTAAAACCATGGAGAGATGAAGCAAGAAAGGGAGGATGAGGTTTCAAGAGGAAAGAGCATGAAAACCTTACACTTTCTCACTTTTTCTTTGGCTTTTCTTCCTCCAAAATTTCCTCCCTTTGTGTGCCTAAGACAGCAGCTCCATTTCTGAGTTTTGGGCAGAGGAAAGTCGGTTTAGAGAAGGGGGAGCTGAACGTGGCTTAAAAAGGGAGTTTGGAAGCTTCTTTTGTGCACTTTGTTTCCATTTTTGCCCTTCCATAATGGCATTTCCGGTTTGTCTTCGTTTTAGCTCCTTTTTGAAAACCGTCTTTTCCATCATAAAATTAAGATTCCCAATTTAATAAAATGCCTTTGGAATCACTCAAATTGGAGCTAAAACCTTCCCGAACGAACCGGTCAAAGTTTAGGTCAACCGACGTCGAAAAGAGTACACCGGAGGGGCTTTACCAGTCCCGGGGCTTCCCATGGTTTTTGGGGCCTCTGAGAACCCTGGGCAACTCAAAATTTCCATTTAAAAAGCCCTCCTAGGTGTTTTTTCTAAAATTACACTTATTTACGAAAATGCCACTGGCCTTTCGGCAAATTTTTCGAATCACTCCGACCCTAATTTTTGGGCAACTCAAGGCTCAAATCCTTGTTTTCTATTATTTAAAATTTTATTCAAATTTTATTTGGCCTTGAATCACTCATCTCAAGGGACTTGGTTTTCAAACCGGCCCGTTCCAGCGATTGTACAATTTACCGGGCGTTACAGTTACACTAGGTGGCATGCAAAAAAACTCATAAGTCTAAACATGCTTAAAGTGTGGGTTAGTGGAAAATGAGTTGTCATGAGATTGAATATGGTTAGCTTATATAGGTGGCATGCACTTTTAATTTACTAATTCATTCTAATAAACTACATGCAAATTGAATTTCTCTAACCCTCTCTCCTACTATCTCATCCATTATGAAGAATGTGAAGGAAGTGAATTGTAATGGAGATACTTGGCCGAGAATGCTAAAGGGTGGTGCTAGGATACTATGACATATCTCATGGAATGTCTTTCAATGCATGGCAATGGTCACAATTGAATAAAAGATGCTAACACACCAAATTGCTAATTGCCTAAGTGGGAGTCAAGTGCCACTTTCTCCATATTAAATGTTGGATAACTGATTTGTTAGGTATAATGGATGTGTGATAGCATAAATGGTAATTGAATGAGTAATATAGGTTTTGTTTGGATCTTGGATTAATTGTGTAGTTCTTAATTAATTATGTACTAACCTCAATATGTATTCTTTCAATTGTTTTTATTTCTTTTCCCTTTTTAACTTGATTAATTAAATCCTTAATAAATCTTATCCTATTAGTAACCTAAATTAAGTAATTATTGGGTCATCATAAAATGTTCTCAACTTTGATTTACTCTTCCTAAGCTTTGAATTAAAATAAAAGCACATTTATTTGTGTCAGACATCATGATCTTGAATGGCACTTTCATAAGTTTAAGTGCCCATACCATTCATAATTGTGATGTGCATCCTAACTAAACGCAATCTCATTTTTAATTCAAAACTTGGGAGGGGTAAATCAAAGTTGGGAACTTTCAGTAACTCACTTTACATTAATAAAGGAGAGAGGAGTTCAAGTCTCTCCTAAGCAATGTGATGTGCGTGTATTTAGAGGATGTAAGAACATTTCAGTGTGAAATGATATCAGTATTTTGAGAATGTGTTTAAGGAAGTGAAAACAATTTCAGTATTTCTAACTTTGATTTGGTGATTGATTTCAGTTTTGAGGATTTGCTTTAAAAGTTAAAACAATATTGCTTTCTCTAAAGCATATCCTTCAACTACTGATTGGGATCAATATTTGTAACATCCAATTTTCTAAAAATCCAAGAAAACGTAAGGAAGCGCAAGAAACGTAACATATGATTTCTCTGTCAACGTATGAAATTCACTAGATATAAAAGGAAGTTCCCAAATAGAGTAAATTGAGGTCTAATAAAATTAGAATAATATTCTAGATTGCAAACAATGATGAGTCAAGGCCAGAGGTGCCTTAAAATTGGGACTAAAATAGATGAAAAAAAAAGGGATAAGAAGAGCCTCTGAAGTCAAGTATAAAGGAGCCAAGGACCAAAATGCAAAGAAAAGTTATATACCGGGCAAAATGTATAAATTACCCGAAAGTTCAGGGAACCCTAGTTTCACCCTCTATTCGTGGCTTTAAGTATGAATATCAAAAAATTGGGCAAGAATCTCAGAAATCTGTGACCCACAGTTAAACTCAGTTTGATGAGACAGGTCTAATGATGCCAAGTTGTCCGGATGGCCGAGTAGGATCCAATCCGAGATCTAGTTATCCCGATCAGTAGCCATGATCAAAATAGAAAAAGAAAGTTGTAACAACTATAGAAATAAAAATAGCTAAAGGGCTAAGAAACCCAGAAAGAGTTTCAGGGACAGAATTGTAGTAAATGAAAATTTTATAACACAATCATGATATAGAATAGTGAAAATTACACCTATAGACTTGAGTGTCCGATTGACACCGAAATTCATAAGGATTGAGCTTGAGGGGCCCCTAATTCATGTTTGATGCTCAGTATGGCCAGAAAATAGAGGAAATAATATTTATAAATTGTAGAAAGTCTAAAGGTATGTATTGTACCATAAAACCTTAATTAGGCCCAGACACCGATTTTTAGACTGCTGTAAGGCCCAATAGCGAATTCTAAAGGCCCAAAAGAGAAGAGAAGATCTAATTATGGTTTTAGAGAAGATGAAACCCAAATATAAAGTTAAAATGGAAAGGAAAGAAGAAAAGGATTTTGGTTATTTTAAAGAATTAACCATGGTTAAGTTAAAAACTAACTATGGTTGAGTTAAAAGTGACCGTGGTTGAGTTAAGAAAATTAACCATGATTACTATTCATAACTTAAGGGCTAAGAAAAGGTGTCCAAGTGTGTGACAAAGAATTTTTGAAAGAAGATATTTAGTTATGAAATTAGAAAATTAAAAGAAAAAGGAATGGAAGGTTAAGATTTGATCTTGAAAAGGTTGATCCAAGGGTCCCAAATTTAGTATGACCATTTAACTTCATCTAAATTCATCTCCTTCACCTTCATTCTACCATTTTCATGCCACACACAAGGGAGGAGGAGAGAAAAACGTGAAGAGAGAGAAAGAAGGAGAAAAAGTGGAAGAAGAAGTGAAACCAAGCAAAACTACTACCATTCTTCACCAAATTTCTTCATCTTCTCCATCCTCCAACCATTTCCTCCAAAGAGCAGCTGCATATTCATCTTTTCTTCAAGCTGAAATGTTGCTCTAAATGGGAAGAGAAAGGATTTTAGTGTGAGAAAAGCAAAGGAAGCAAAGATTAAGCTTAAAGAGTAAGTTTTTTCCATCTTATACTTGCAAATCACATGCTTTAAGCTAGTTTTTTTAAACCCTAGCTATGAGTCATTTTTGGATAGCATATGAATCATTAGAAATGGAGTTTATATGTTGAATATGAAGGCCTTGAAATGAAGTATATATGTTGAGCATGAAGGCCATATGAGCTTAGTTATTGTTGTTATGTGCTGGGACTTTGAAAAACACAAAGATTGTAATTTTTGGAAAAATAGAAATCATAGGGAGATGCTGTCTAAATTTTCCCAAAATTTTTATGGTGTTTTCTTGATGTCTTAAAGTTATGTATTCCAAATTTCAAGTCCTAAAACATAAAGGAAAAGGCTATGGAATTTTTAGAACCAAAGAAATGCACTTTGAGCCTAAAACGGAGCTAGATTATGTGATGACAAAAACGTGATTTTAGGGCTGAAATTTGATGATGTTATTCATTCTAATAGATTCAAAAGGATGTTTTTAGCTAGAAATACCAATGGGAAAGCTCCCAAAACTCATGGGATAAAATTCCTAAATTTTGGCCAAGAAATGCACACTATTCAGCCATAGTGAATGGGAAGGGAAGGAGTTGGATTTTTCCAATTCCAATGGTCCCATTAATTTTAAAAGGGTCATTCTACTTTAGAAGTTAAGGTTTATGTATTGATTATAATGAATTATCATTATGATTATAGGGTTTGATGTTGTTTTGGGAACTCCAAAAGTAAGTAAACTGAGTCCCAAGGATTGAGGAGCAAAGTTTGCTAAGGTAGTAGTTTTCCTCTCTCTTTCTTTAAGCTTGTATGTTTGTATAATGATGAGCGTTATGCTATATCAAGTTGTCATTTATGTTATAAGATGAGATATGTATGTTTGAATTGTGCTTGGCCTTGTATGAAATCTCTTGTATTACTATGTGGTATATGTTACGTTGATTGGCATTATGTTATGTACTTACATGCTTGCTTGTGAATAAGATTGGTTTACTAGTAGTGAGATTTTATAATCTCACCCCAAATATAACCCATGCTAGGTCCAAGTTCAAGCAAAGAAAGGGCAAAGGGTGTGGAGGCATAAATTGAGGACCTTACCTTTGTGCATCACATTTTGTCATGTAATTAAGTATCTTTGGATTATGGTATGTATGAGTTGTATTATAATGATGTATGATAATAGGGCATGTAACAGAAAGCCATGTATATACCTAACCTTGAAGTAAAAAGAGTATAACTAGCATGCCTGAGATGCAAGAATGCCTGTGCTTATATAAAGGCAAAATAATAATAATAATATAACCAATGAGGGGTAAAATTGTCCAGTTTTTGTAGGGACACTTTAATATGAATTTATACATATTCCATTGAGGAAATATTTTCACTTGTAAAGGGTTTAGGAAGCTTGAAGTAGAGCCATGAACTAACCTCATACGATTTTTTCTATAATTAATTATGTATTTTCAAAGTTAGATAAGAAATTGGAAATGACCAAATGAATAGTGAAATTGTATGAGGAAGTTTTTAAAAGGAAAAATTTTAATTAGTTTAGGTTTCCATTGACTCCTCACAGTTTTTATATGAGGTAATTGTAGTAGGAAAAGTGTTATAAAATAAAGCATGACAATATTGATTCCATTGCTGACGGGCAACCATCCCAAACAAACATTCTTGGGGAAACCCAAAAGGCCTTTGGGACTTGGGTTTCCTTAAGAGTGATTGCCTTGTGCTTGGGGTGGTCACTTATCAATAACGAAATCACAAACAATTAAACCTAAGCCAAAAGTTGACTTTTCCTTTTTTGTGATGCCTTAATGGTAATATTAGGACTCTTTATATCACAAAGTTATTTCCTATCTCTCATCACCTAAGCAAGAGTATCTTAACTATTCATCTATTCATAGACAACTATTACTAACAATGGATGATCGTTTCTATTATGTGATAAAATGGATAAACAAAGTTCTTTATTTATATTTGAAATTTCATATTCATCTAAAATATTAGGAAAATGTACTACACAAAATAGTGTCCTATTTTAGAAGAGGATCAATTTTTTTATGAATCAATTATAAAGATTTAAAATAGCGCACAAATTGATGAAACAAATTTCTTTTTGTATTTTAGATGAACATGGAATTTTAAATATTAACAAGGATTATCCATTTTAACAAATAAAGAAATATCTTAACTTCATGGCACTTAATTCAAATCAAAACAAAATGTATTATAAACTCTAAGTCACAATACTATGGGGAGTTAAACAATCCAATTATAGTTAGTGTGAACTCATATTCAAGTTATGGTCCAAGGTTACCTTAGATAGGACAACAATAAAATTATTAAATCATGCTAATGAACATATAACAACAACAATCACATTAATAAAATATTTTAACATAGAATCAAGCCCAAAGACAATACTATATCATGCTAACAAATGTTAAACCCCAAAATGGAAACATAATTGGCACAAAAGATGAGAAGACCTTACACTCGTAAACTTGACATACACATGAATCTTTATCTAATTCTGATGCATCATCAAATTTTATATGCCATCTAAATTATAACATAATTCAATAAGTCTACTTTATCTATATAAGGATCACATGTAATGCCTCTTCTAATTACCCATTTTTAGCTTTTTTTTTAACCTCTAACGAAAAATTCTACTTAATTTGAGTTTAATTACTTTTTCTATCTTAATTGTTCCTCCACAATAAAAACTTCTTTATAGCGTAACGGAATACAAAAGTAACAAAAATAAATTATAATTACAATAAACTGATTAAAAGTTCCAGCATAGGAGAGCAGTATCCATATTAGTACAGACTAAAATATAACACTGGGGATTTAGTCTACACTACCCAAAAAGAGACTGTAAAGGTCATCCCCTATTCATAAAAAGTTAGTGTTAATGACTGGGCCACTACTCATGGATATGGAGGAGCTGGAGGTTCAAATACACCTAATGGGAATGAGCGATATTCAAACTCTCCTAGGGTGGCAAACCACACTAGTACAGCACGAACGATGTCATCACACAATATGATTCATATGTTGTGAATGACAAAGACCCATCCCTGAAGTGGGAACTGGATCCATTTCGCTTAAAGTTCTAAAGTCACATAGTATATTGGCATCTAAGAAAATAAAAACCATAACAAAGTGGGAAATAATTTTTTCAGTAACATAGATAGGATTAATATGATAGAATATTCATGAAGAAATGTCAAGTACAATTTTAACAAACAATGATTAATATAAACAAGTACTTTATGAAAATAATTAGTTTACAAAATAACGTAAACAGAAAATATCTTCAATTCTGCAATAGTTAACAGGAATATAGTATAGCATAATGAATAGTAACATAAGGTAATATACAAACATATAATGAAGTATGTCATGTGAATCTCAAGGTTTTGCACATGTCAATACAGAAATACAGAAAGCAAGATGTCAATATGCACAAAATACAAAAAGCATAAAATACAACAAACAACAATTGTCTAGCTTGAACATTAAGCCTTGGAGACTATTAAGCTTAATACTTAGATCATGTTGAACTAGCTTGATAAGCTCAATACCCAAATCATGTTGCACTGCCATGACTTAGTAGGCTCACCCCTGCTTCCTTTACTAAGGTGTCCCTCAGTAGGTACCCAAGGAAAGTCATATAAAAATATCTTAATAATATGTCATCCAAGCCAACAATTAATCAAGATATAATAGATATATTTGGGGAAGAAGTGCCTTGCACAACTCTAGCATAATTAAATAATCTCGATAGCATAATGATGTATTAGAGTCTAGAAAAATTATATTTAAATAATTGAAATTATCTTTTCACTTTTCTAAGTCCAAATTTGTTATAGGGCCCATATGGTGTCCAAAATAATCCATAAATCAGGGTCCAACGTCAAAGTATGTTAAGGTATGGAATATAAATAGCCATAAAAAGGCTTGTTCAAGTATATGGAAGACTCAATAAAGCCTAATAAGTTGAAAATAGGTCCAAAATATTTGAATGACCCTCACTAGTCCTAATTAGTAATTTAGATATTTTAAAATATCTTTCTTAATTAAAATTGGACATCCAGCATGTAACATCCCTAAAAATGAGGATTTTATCATTATTTAGTATTTTATATAATAAATTTATTAAGTTTTAATAAGATGAATTTGAATGAAGTAGCTTTGTATATGAAAACTATAAGCTGAATAGGACCCATAGAAATTTTTGAGATTTTAAGGGGGTTTAGGGGCCCAAGAGCAAAATCATCATTTGTCACGTGGACAAACTTTGATAATTTTTCTAAAAGAAAAAGGAATTCAGAACTAGTCTAATATATACATATATATCAATAGTTAGGAAATAATATATAGAAAATTATAAAATTTGTTCCATAAAATTTTGAAAATGTTAGGACCAGAAAAAGGCCCCGAACAATTACAAACTTATATGGAGACAAACTAAACCCCTAAAACTCAAGTCAACTATCTTAAGAAATTTTGTGCAGAAAGATCTACTAGATGGTGATGACAGAATCTAGAAATGCAAAGTTAAGACAAAGATATAAGCGAAAAATGAACAGATGTGTTTGTCTGTTATGCCACTACCAAGAGCAAAATGGTCATTTGGGCCATAAAATAATAAAATATTAGGAAAATAAAAAATAATAAAAAATATGGTTAGAGACATTAAATGGGACCTATATAGGTCCACATAATATTAAAATACAGTGATAAACTTAGAGAATGCAAACTAAATAAAATATTACGAAAAACCTACTAATAGATATGCTAGCGAAACATGGCAATTTTGTAAATTCTAACTGGGGAAGAGCTAATATAGCACCATGGAGCTAGGAAGATGCTGATGTGGCATCATGGAGTAGGGAGAATAATGATGTGGCACCATGTGTAAAGAAGAGACTAGAAACTTGAAGAAAATTCTAGAGACTGCACGAACTATAAAGTAATTGCATAGACTTATGTTAGCAAATCTTAGTAAATCTCACACATTATGAAAAAGTTACTGTTAACATCAGCATGACATAGATGTGGACTTAAGCAACATTAAATGCAATCCTATCTTCACACATTACGAAAAAATAACCATGGTTAAAAGTTAACTGCAATTAAAATCCAATAGCTAATATTTATTTGTAAAATGTGATGCGATCTAAATCATTGATGCAATATAATGATTTAGATTTCCTCATCTTTTTATGATCAAATCACAACTCTTGATCTAATCCAAAGGCCACATTTAATCTCTTATTTTAAGGTTAAATCTTAACCATCCATTTGATTAAAAGGCCAAGATCTTCCACCCTAAAAGTTGATTAAATCTTAACCATCCATTTGTAAATAAAATATACAAAACACACACACATATTCACACCAAAATCACACACTCACACACACACACAATTCGGCCAAAATAAGAAAAAGAAGAAGAAGGAAGAGGAGCTTGGCCTAAGGAAGGAGAAAAGGAAGGAGAAAAAGAGAAAGAAAAGTTAGCGGAGGAAATCAAGCACCACAAAATTAAGGTAATATAGATGAACTTTCTTCTTAGTTTTTCTTTTATTTTCTCCAAGAATTTTTTTCTTCTTTTTCTCTCTAAATTTTAGCCATGGCAAGATGAGATGGGAAATTTTGTTGTTCCATGAATTCAAGCCAAGAAAAGATGGAGAAGTCATATATATGGCTTATGGACTCATGAGATTCAAGAAAACCCTTATTCTTGGCAATTTTTCTACAAATCATGAAACTTTCTATTCCAAGAAGCCATAGGAGAAATTAAAGAGAAAATAATTGGGAGAACAATGGGAGAAAGCCTAAAGAAGAGAAAGATTATTATAACTTTGATTTTCATGAAGAAATTGGCAAGAAACCCTTAAATTTTAACTTGAGAAAATTATAGAATATGCTTAGAATTTCTAGAAATTGATTAAGGGCTTTTGTTCATCTCCCTTGAATATGTATGTGTGGCTATTGGTGACATGAAAATGAAGCAAAATCATATGTCTTCCTTGGTACATAGGCTCAACCAACACAGGCACATATACCTAGGGAAGGGTTTTTCAAAATCCAACTAAATTAGGTTAATCTATATAACAAATAAGGCCTATAGTAAAGTTTTGGTGAATTATGGATCACTATATAAAAAGTCAAATTTTTTAGAAAAAATGTTGACCAAGATATTCTTGAAATTTTACTTATGTTATTTGATATGTTTTAGATGATTTTTGTGGCCTAATATGTTCTACATGCTGTTTGGATTATGTTGATATTTATTTTGTGAATTTTGAAGCCCAATTGTGATAGTTAGAAACTTATGAAGCATTATGTCAAGAATGGAATATGTGATAACATATATTCTGTGTAACATCCAGTTCCCTAAAAACCAAAGGAAACGTGAGAAACGTAACGTACAGTTTCTCCGTTAACGAACAAAACTTACCTGATACAAAAGGAAGTCCCCCAAGATGATGGAGTTAAGGTCCCAAAAAATTTGGGAAGCATTCTAGACTCCTAAATATGAGAATCCCAAGCTCAGACGGAAAGAAAAATGGAGTTAGAATGAAAAAATAATTTCTCACGAAAAGCCTACGAAACGTAATGGCATTTTCGTAATTTTGAGAAATTTTTGGAATTCACATAGGAGGCCTTTTAAAATGAAAGTTTTGAGTTCTCTGGGGTTCTCAGAGGCCCTAAAAACCATGGGAAGCCCCGGGACAGTTAAATCTCCTCCGATGGACGTTTTCCAACGTCGGTGTTCCTGAACTTTGACGAATCCATTCAGGAAGGTTTTAGCTCCAATTTGAGTGATTCCAAAGTCATTTTACTTAATTGAGGACCTAAATTTAGTAATGGAAAAGACAGTTCTAAAAAAGGAGCTAAAACGAAGGAAAAACAAAAATGCAAAGTATGAAGGGCAAAATGGAAATTTTAGAAAAAGTCCTTTTACCATAGCTAGATATAGGTGGCGCCTCACACTTGCCCTCATTTCACTTCAGATTTTCTTGCCCCAAATCAGAAGAAGAACCCTAAGGGAGAGGCGCCCAAGAGAGGAAGAAGAAGGAGGAAGAAAGCCAAGCTTAAGGTATGTTTTCATGGCAATTTTCCTTACTTTTCTCCACCTCCACCACCTCTCCTTCATTCTACTTTCTTTCCTTGGATTAAAATGAGGTTTATAAATCTGATTCAAGGGAGATATTCAAGGGAAAGTTCGGATTTGAAGAGAGGAGCTTGGAGAAATCAAGATTCAAGCCAAACTAAGCAAGGAAACAAGGTAAAAATGCATCCTATGGTTGATACCTTTCACCCCACTTCTTCTCCATTTCGACCTAGACCAAGAACCCTAGGAGGATCTGATTTCCAAGCCCAACCAAGCATGATTCTTAGGTATTTGATGGAGAGGAATAAGAATATGCAAAGAAAACAACAAAATAGCCATTAGATTTCAAGATGCAAGTTCTAGGGTTTCAATTGCACCTTGTAAAATCTGATTTTGTATGATGATTCCTAGGCCTAAGTAAGAGTTTAAATGAGCTCCCAAGATCCCTAAGAGGCTCCCCATATGCTTCTTCCCTTGAGAAAACAAAGAAAGCTCCATGGAACCTAATATGCTTCATAGCCTCGGCCTAAATGGGTTCTCCTAGCTAGGGAGAGTTTCAAATTTTTCTAAGGCCATTCTTGAGTCATATTTGATGAATGAAAATGAGGGGAGGCCTTGGAAAAAAATTTAGAACTCATAGAAAGTGATTTGGTGCCTTTGGTTCCATATTATGACCTAAAGAAGCAACATGATGTTAGGCTCTTTGTTTTAATTGTGTGATGACTCCAAGAGGCTTAAAAAGGGTTAAGAATCATATTTGAGAGAAAAAAATGGAGCCTAGAAATTGTTTGAGGAGTGTTGCTTCATTAGGTGCATTTATGGACCATAATGGAGCCTATAGAGCAATCTAGTATCTAAGCAAGTTGTATGACCTTAGAGTTTGTTTCATAAACCTAATTGGCTCCCATAAATTGTATCTAGGCCAAGAGAAACCATCTCCACCAAATTGTGGCTGTGTGGCCGAAAGAGGAGGCTTGAAAGCTAAGGAAAAAGTGTGTGAAATTGTGTAAGGTAGCTCTCTCCATCTTCTCTCATGCATGGATGTGTATTTAGCTTGTTTTAGAATGTGTGTATGTATAATTTCAAGCTATGAAAAGTATGCTAGCATTCCTTTATATGCTATGATCCTTGATACTATGTTATGTTTTCTAATGAGTGCATGATGTTTGTATGAGTTTACTTGAGTGTGGAGAGGCCAAGAACTCTTCCCTTGGGTGAGGATGAGCCAAGAACCCTTGAGCTTGGTTGAGACAAAGCAAAGAGTCTCCCAAAAGCAAAGTGGGCTCCCAAGAGTATGATTGAGTCCAAAATGCTCATGAATGGGTGAGGCAAGTCCAAAATCCATGAGGAGAAGTGTGAGGCCATTCTAAACACTTGGTGAGCTCTTGAATGATTTGTATGAGTTGTTCACATGCCAAGTTTGCTTATAAAATGTCCATGGCTTTTATTTTCTCCATGCATGCATTTGTAAAGCTTGCTTTGCACATGTTGTGTGTGATTGAATGGGAGATGAGCTATTGGGATTCTTTGAATCTCATCCCCTCCTCTCCAATGATCTAACATGCTAGGTGGACTAAGTACTTATGGTGAAGGGAGCCAACAACCATGAAGAGCAAGGATTGACAAGCCTATATGTTATTTTAGCCATTTTGGAACCATAATGATAATTCATAATATATATGATGTTATATATGTACCATGAACCATAAGACATGTGTACATAGACTATTATGTGATGTTTAGATGTATGACCTATAACACTTATTTTGAGTATGTAAGGCCAAAGTGTGCAATATGGAACTTCGATGAATGTATGCATAAGTATGGGTTGAATGGCCAAAATGAGAAGCATAAGGTTTGGGACTATTTGGGCAACTTACACAAGTCTCAAATGTGCTTTTAGACTTGCCCAAAAGGTGCCACAACCAAGGGAAGGCCATTTGGCAAATTTGGTACCCCATATGGAGCCAAATTTGACCATAATAGAGCCCTATATCACTTTTTAGCCAAATGAGTTATTCTTGATTTGAGATTTTGCATGAAATTATGTCTCACTGAGAGCTTTCTGGGAAGCTAAAGATCCTAATTTTTGGAGACCTAGAGAATATTTGATGAATTTTCAAAGTTGGGATTTTTCATGGATTCTGGTATGGGTACTGTTCATACTGGCAGTTTTGAATTCTGTGTCACCCGATGGCTAAATGGTGTCCAATGCTTATGAAATTTTACATGCATAGACTAGAGGTCATAAGCTTTCTGTGTCCACCAAGATCACCTCATTTGGAGGTCTGAGCAGTGAGTTATGCATGTTTGAAGTTAACTATCAGTATTAGTAGCGCCCCATGAGTCTGGTTACTGTTCCATAGGGTCCATCTGACTAAACATATCTGTTTCATTCTGGAATTATTTTTACTATTAATTTAACATTTGTAGCTTTCTAGGATGATCAAATTTGTGTGATTTCTATTTTTATAGAATTAGTTATGAATTTCAGAAATTTGTATCAGTAAACTGAACAACAGCCTAGGCAGCCAGCGACTCTGTAGCTTTTTGGATGTCAAATGTCCTGTGTGATGAATTTTATGACCTGGCATATTTTTATGTGAAGTAGACATCCTAAGGTTTCCAGAATGACCAAGATTGCATGTTTTTGATTTTTCTAGATTTAGTTATGATTTTCCAAAGTTTGTGACAGAAAAGAGGAAATCCTGGCCGAAAATGCAAACACGGATTTCATATGCTCCTTTGCTTTCCATGAGCTGTAGGCCAAATTTGATGGTGAAAATGAGTTATATTCATGTGTTTAAGTATGAGAAAGTGATAGATGCTTTAATATGGCCTACGGGACTCTAAAAGAAAAATTTTACCTGTAGAGAAATGCATTTTTATTCATAACTCCCTATGCCACTATATTGTTTCCATAGAACAAACATAAGATGAGGCATGGGAATTGTATGAATTGAGTCCTAGAAGTATGGTGTTACATTCTAAATTTGTGCTATTTGTTGTCACACCTACCTTTCTCATATGTTCTAACTCATAGTATTGAAGGATCTTATACTACCCTCGGAAGACCCTGTTGACAAGGTCTTAAGTTTCACAAAGCAAAATCCAAGATCCTGTCGACAAGGTTTTTAATTCCATAGTGTAGAGTCCAAGATCTTGTCAAAAAGATCCTAGACCTAGAAGATCTGTGCTAACCTATCTAGAGAATTTCTAACACTAACCCAAGTATGTCCTATCATCTTTCCATGTAAAGATAATAATCAAAATTTACTTTTATGTAACGTTAAACACTTCTGTTAAATGTAATCGTTAGGTCATACAGAAAGTTTCTCATGCACTATATTCATACATATCAAAAGAGCGATTAACATTACAATGTTACATCCTCACTGGAGTTAGACTGTACATTCAACATTTATTCAAAGGATTCATAAGACTAATTATAGTCAGTACATAACCTATTAGTCAGTTTGTTCGTTCTCAATTTGTCTGGCTCCATTTGTAGCATATTTAATACCTGTAAAATGGTTAGTTCATAATGAGATAAAATCCCAGTAGCTAACAATGTACTCAAGAAACATACATATAGATAGTACAGATTACTATCCAGGATACATTCGATGCATACTTCAGTGTCCGAGCATGTAATATCTAGGTAGCAGCATATTCTCATTCATTAGGCTAGGTAGTAGCATATTCTCATTCATTAGGCTACCATGCTTCGGTTATTGGCCAATAATAGTAATCTAATACTCATAAGAGCCATCTTAGTAGACATACATGCAACCAAACATAGCATAGGGACTTCGGGAATTCATCCAGTGCATTAATGTAAATAGTAAAATGAATACATTGTTAACTACCTGTTTCATTATCATCGTTCTGTCACGTTATTTCTTAGCTCTTGCTGTCCCAATTGCCTTCCTAAATTTCAATCATGCATTGCCTTAATTAAGAATGAGTCATAGTTGATATTTATGTTTCAATTAAATGACTAATCCCCCCGTATGAAATTCCTAAACCTCTTCTGTTAGTTGACAATTGAAATTCCTAATTGTAAACAATCACATCTTCATTCTCTTTTCCTTCTCATTGATTAGTTACTATCTAAGTTGTTCTTGTGTGGTCCAATGCTTTGAAGTTAAGTCCTTAGTCCTTATTTTCAAGCTTGATTCTCTAATTTACTATACAAGTTCCCACTACAATAGCGAAAAATGAAAACTACCATAGTCTTAATTCAACTGCATTTTCGGACTTGTTTTTGTGAAATTTCTTTCCTTCATTAAATGACCTCCAAAAATCATAAAAATTGGTATAATGATCCCTTATTATGATAATTATAAGCCACAGAAATTTTTTTCAAGAATCCCCAAGGATAGCCCCCAAACTCCTACTATTTTGGCTACTACCTCAGTTGAGCTTGCTGTACACTGTCCTTGCGATTTTTGGCTTTGTTACCCTAACAAATGAGTTCAAAAAATTCTAAGACTTTGTGGATATAAGTTTATATGTCTTAGATACCTTCCCACCAAATTTTATGCACTAATTCCTTCATTTACCCATTTCACAAGATTTGTTATGAAATCAGTCCTAAGCTGTCTCGTCTAGGAGCTAGGTTGAGTTAGTATGTCGTTTCTTTAACCTACCTTATCCCAAAAATTCTATAATTTTCTAGATTTCAAGCATAAGGAATGGAAAACCTATTATAAAAGTTTGGACTTAAAAATCCTTTTCTAGTTAATTCTACTAAAGGAAAACATTAGGTGCTTACGATACTTAATCCCTAATTAACACTTTCCCAGCCTTGGTACCACCATTTTAGATTTGTGGCTAGTTACATGGTTCTGTTTAGTGCCTAAACACTCATCATAATATTCAGTTCTTTTATGCTATTCATTTTATTCAATTTATGCTATTCTCAAGGTGTTATTCCCATGGCTACTAAATATACAAAATTTTCTATCCACCCTACTCCCATTCTCGGCTTACATGATTTCAAAGGGATGGTTTTAGCATTTACCTTGGATTGTCTATAACTCTTTCCCCCAAATTCCTATAGTGGTTGGTTCCTCGGTGCTCTATGGCTGTCCCATAATAATAAGACATCCCATTTAAGCAATTTAATCAGTTCAATGGGAGTAGTTAAGGAGTTTAGATGGTTTTCTATGCTTACCTTCATGAGCCTCCTTGAAATCCTCTTCTTCCTTTCATGGTTCCTTCCTACCCTCCAATACCATGGCTTAACCGAGGCTTATGCTCTCTTCTCTTGTTTCTTCTTTTAGCCTAATGGAGTTTTAGTGCAAGGAATTATTGTATTAGCCACTTCCCATTGCCTAACTGTAAGTGGATATAACAAAGTAATTAAAATTTTATCTCATTTCATGTCATTCGATGATCTTGCTAGGTGGCAGCATATATATATACTTTTCCTTCCCATTTAAGCATGAGGTGTAGTTGACCTTTAATCCATATAACTACAAGTGTGAAAATAATGGCTAAATGCCATTTACCTATACATGTATATAGCTTGGGTAGTGGAAGCATGAGGTGTCAAGGAGTAATTGCTTAATTATTTTCCTAGCTTCTTGCCTTCATCCAATTCTCTATCTAGGTGTCTCTACCATCGCACGTTGCACTCTACACTCTTTTTATTTACCCTATGACTGCATGTAAGGTGAAGCCATGACCAAATGCTATTTGTACCTATATACATCAAGTTTGGAGGTGAAAGCATAAGGTGGCAAGACTTGCTTATTTAATTTTTTTTTTAACATCCCACTTCTATTTGGTTGTCTTGGTGAGGTGTCTTCATCTCATATTTACAATCAGGTGTGGTGTCTCATAACAATTTTTAGCTCTCCCACGTCAACAAGGAAGCAAGTCATAACCAATTACCATATTGTATATATATATATTGTAACATCCAGTCCCTCCATAAACATGAGAAACGCGAAACGTGAGAAACACGATGTTCGGTTTCTCCGTAAACGTAAAAAATAGGCCAAATATAAAAGGAAGTCCTCGAAATAGAAGGAATTGGGGCCAAATAAAATTATGATAAAATTCTAAATAATGAAAAATGAGGATTTAAGCCTTGAGTTACCCAGAAATCAAGGTGAGAGTGATTTGAAAATTTTGCCGAAAGGCCAGTGGCATTTTCGTAAATATGGGCACTTTTTGAAAAACTCACAGGAGGGCTTTCTAAATGAAAGTTTTGAGTTCTCCGGGGTTCTCAGAGGCCCCAAAAACCATGGGAAGCCCCGGGACTAGTGAAGCCCTTTCGGTGTACTCTTTCCGACGTCAATTGACCTAAACTTTGACTGGTTCGTTTGGGAAGGTTTTAGCTTTGATTTGAGTGATTTCAAAAGCATTTTATTAAATTGGGAACCTATTTTTTATGATGAAAAATACAATTCTCAAAAAGGAGCTAAAATGAAGGAGAAACGAAAATGTTAAGAACGAAGGGCAAAATTGGCATTAAAGTGTAAAAGGAAGCTTCTTTTTTTTTTTCTTTATATGCCACGTTCTTTCTCTCCTCTCTAAGACCAACTTAATTCTGCCAAAAACTAGAGGAGAAGCTACCCTTCTTAGGCGCACAAGAGGAGGAAGATTTTGGAGGAAGAAATTCAAGAAAAAGGTAAAAATCTTTAAGAAATTCCATATCCTTCCTTCTTAAAACTTGCTCTTCTCCTCTCAAGCTTTCTTTCTATGGTTTTAATGAAGAGTTTGGTGCTGTTTTAGGGGCAGAACAGAGAGGAAAAATTCGTGTTTGGAGTGAGGCAACCAAGGAAAGTGAAAAGCAACCAAGAAAGAGCAAGAAAACAAGGTAAAACTTTCATTCTTTGGTAGCTTCTTCCTCCCCCTTCCTCTTGCACGAATTTGGGCACCATGAGCCCAATTTTTGGGGGCTGTTTTCTACCCAATTTATTGAGGGATTAGAGGTTTTAGATGGTAAGGATTAAGAATGAACCAATAGAATCAAGAAAGGAGCATTAGGAGAAAAGATAGAACCATTAGGGATCCAAATGCTCCCTTGCAAATCTGATTTTATATGAATGTTCTTAGACTTAATTGAATGTTTAAACATGCTCCTAAGACCCCTAGAGAGCTTCCCACATGCACCTCCCATCCAAGAAAGCAAAGAAATTGCAAGAAAAATTAATGAACTCTAAGTAGAAAAAGTGTAGTGCATTTGAAGGGATTGTAAAAATTGATTTGATTCATGCATTCCCTAGCATATATGAGTGTTTGATTGAGCTCCTAAGACCTCTAAGAAGCCTCCTAAGTGTGTCTCCCATCAAGTAAAAAGCAAGAAGGCCATAAACTCTTCTTCCCCCCATAGTCTCGGCCTAGGCAAGTTCCTATAGCTAGGGAGAGTTTTAAATTTTTCTAAGGCTATTCTTGAGTCATATGTGATGAGTGAAGATGAGTAGAGGCCTTAGAAAAAATTTAGAACTCAAAGAAAGTGAATTGGTACCATAGGTTCCATATTAGGACCTAAAGAAGCAACATGATGCTAGGCCCTTTATTTTAATAATGTGATGACTCCAAGAGGTTTAAAAGGAGTCAAGAATCATAATTGAAAAGAAAGAATGAGGCCTAGAAGTCATTTGATGGGTGTTGCTTCATTAGGTGTGATTATGGACCATAATGGAGCCTATAGAGCAATCTAGTGTTTTATCAAGTGATGTAGCCTTAGAATATGTTTCATAGACCTAATTGGCTCCCATAAATTGTATCTAGGCCAAGAGAAACTATCTCCACCAAATTGTGGGTGTGTGGCCGAAAGAGGAGGCTTGAAAGCTAAGGAAAAAGTGTGTGAAATTGTGCAAGGTAGCTCTCTCCACCTTCTCTCATGCATGGATGTGTGTCTAGCTTATTTTAGAATGTATGTATGTGTATTTTCAAGCTTTGAAAAGTATGCTAGCATGCCTTTATATGCCATGATGCTTGATGTTATGTTATGTTTTCAAATGATTACATGATGTTTGTGTGAGTTTTCTTAAGTATGGAAAGGCCAAGAACTCTTCCCTTTAATGAGGATGAGCCAAGAACCCTTGAGCTTGGTTGAGACAAAGTAAAGAGTCTCCCAAAAGCAAAGTGGGCTCCCAAGAGTATGGTTGAGTCCAAAGTGCTTAAAGAATGGGTGAGGCAAGTCCAAAATCCATGAGGAGAAGTGTGAGGCTAATCCAAACACTTAGTGAGCTCTTGAATTCCTTGTATGATTGATTCACATGCCAAAGTTGCTTTTAAAATGCCTATGATTTCTACTTTCTCCATGCATGCATTTGTGAAACTTGCTTGCACATATTATGTGTGATGGAATGGGAGATGACCTATTGAGATTCTTGAATCTCACTCCCTCCTCTTAAATGTTCTAACATGCTAGGTGGACCAAGCAATTATGGTGAAAGGAGCCAACCACCATGAAGAGGGACAATTGACAAGCTTATGCTTATTTTGTCTATTTTGGAACCATGATAATGGTCCAAGATGTATATGATAGTTGTATATATATATTATGAACCTTGAGATAGATGTAAACATACTATTATGTGATGTTTAGATGTATGGAAATGATATATGACCATTAGCACATGTTTTGAGTATGAAATGCCATAGTATGAGAATGTAAAGTTGATGAATATGTGTATAAATGTGGGTTGAATGGCCAAAATGAGATGCATGAGGTTTAGGACCATTTGAATAGATCACACAAGTCTTAAATATGCTTTTAAAATTGCCCAAAAGGTGCCAAGACCAAGGGAAATCCATTTGGCAATTTTGGTACCCAATATGGAGCCAAAATTGACTATAATGGAACCCTATGTCATTTTTTTAGCCAAATGAGTTAGTCTTGCCCTGAAACTTGGCATGCAATTAGATCTCATTAAGATATTTTTAGGAAGCTAAAGATCATAATTTTTAGAGACCTAGAGAATATTTGATGAATTTTCAAAGTTTGGATTTTTCCTGGATTCTAGTATGGGTACTGTTCATACTAGCAGTTTTGAATTCTATGTCACCCGATAGCAAAATGGTGTCCAATGCTTATAAAAATTTACAATTATAAACTAAGGGTCATAATATTTCTGTGGCCACCGAGATCACCTCATTTGGAGGTCTGAGCAATGAGTTATGCATGTTTGAAGTTAACTGTCAGTATCAGTAGCGCCCCATGAGTCTGGTTACTGTTCCATAGGGTCTAGCTGACTAAATGTATCTGTTTCATTCTAGAATTATTTTTATATCAATTTAACATTTGTAGCTTTCTAGAATGACAGAATTTGTGTGATTTTGATTTTTATAGAATTAGTTATGAATTTCAGAAGTTTGTATTAGTAAACTGAACAACAGCCCAGGTAGCCAGCAACTCTATAGATTTTTGGATGTCAAACGTCCCGTGTGATGAATTTTATGACCTAGAAATATTTTTAGTGTAAATTAGACATCATAATATTTCCATAATGACAAAGATTTCATTATTTTGAATTTTTTGTATTTAGTTATGATTTTCCAAAGTTGGGTCAGAAAATAGAGCAAATTTGGCCGAAAATGTGCTTGTTTATTTTGAGCTCCAATTCGGTTTCCATGGGTTGTAGGCATGTTTTTGTGATACAAATGAGTTGTAATAATGAAATTAAATATGAGGAAGTATAGTATGAGCTCACACAGTCCACATGACACCGAATTGAATTTTTTTGATATAGCACAGCGGAAAAAGTTTATTATTTTCATCCCCTTTTTATATGATCTTGTGGGATTGATAATACAAAGCTTATAAATGGCATGAAATGAGGTAGAAGTTATGGTGTTACAAAGGTTATAGAGCCACTAGACGTATTGTCCCCTGGTTCGTGGGTCTTTGACCCAGACTTCCCAAGGGTTTTGTCACCTTCCGAAGTTCGAGGGCTTGGTTACCTAGCCTTCGCTCAAGGAAAACGTGCGTCTGGTGGGGGAAGCTTCGCCCCCACTTATAAGGCCTTAGCCCAGGACCTTCCTATTTGATGTGGGACTTTACATATATATCTTGCATGGCAAAGTATGATGTGTAGGTGTTTTGTTAATTGTAATTCCTTCTTTCCATGGCTCCACACTCTCATCCATGCAGACGTATTGTCCCCTGGTTTGTGGGTCTTTAACCCGGCTTTCCCAAGGGTTTTGTCACCTTCCAAGCTTTGAGGGCTTGGTTACCAGCCTTCGCTTAAGGAAAATGCACGTCTCATGGGGGAAGCTTTGCCCCCACTTATAAGGCCTTAGCCCAAGACTTTCCTATTTGATATGGGACTTTACATATATATCTTGCATGGTAAAGTATGATGTGTAGGTGTTTTGTTAATTGTAATTCCTTCTTTCCATGGCTCCACACTCTCATCCATGCTAGGTGTCCTCTCTTACATCATTCAAGTCATTCCATTCCATGAAATCTCCTATCAATTCCCCCATGATTGGACATACAATTGAAATGACAGAATAACTAATGTACATTATAGGTGAGTGGTAAGTTAAGGTGGCAATGTTTTGTCTTTGCTATCATTTGATTGCTTGCCTATTCTTACTTCACCTTCTCAGCCATGCTAGGAGCTTATGGTACTTAGATTAATTTTAAGTGTTTCTCTAGATATTGGTCTTAACTGTACACGGCTAAGGGGAGGGTTATCACCTAACTGAGGGTGCCTACCTATATTTCCATGTGTGTGAAATGGACACAATGTTATGATATGGACGTCTACAAGCTTGTCTTAAATTATTCCTATTTGCTTTCATAGTAGACAAATTAATATGCTACTATCTTTTTAAAGTTTCCTAGCATATACTCTCCTCCCAAGTATTAATTAAACAAGTTAGCTCTTAATTAACGTGGGTTACGTTAACAGTTACAGAAAATTTAGAATGTGACATTTGCTATGCTGATATATTGTTTGATTTCTTGACATGGGTGATATGCTATTTACTATCTGATTTTATAAATATTAATTATTTGGCAAAGGACTAGCCTTTGTTTATATATATATATATATATAAAATATGGCAGAATAGCCTTATTCAAGGGGTGAGCCTATGTGTGCCAGAGTTGGCCACTGGATAGTTGCTGTTGTACTGAATGTCCAATTTTAATTAAAAAAGATACTTAAAATATCTAAATTACTAATTAGGACCGGTCAGAGCCATTCGGATATTTTGGACTTATTTTATTTATTGGGTTTTATTGAGCCTACCGTATTCCTAAATGAGCCTTTTATGGCTATATTGGACTTTATTCTATACCTTGATGTTAGACCCTAATTTATATATTATTTTTGGACACCAGATGGGCCCCAAAACAAATATGGACTTAGAAAAGTGAAAAGATAATTTTAAGTATTTAAATATAATTTTTTGAATTCCAATACGTTAGGGTTTAGCTTTGCTAGTAAAAGAGAGTAAGAAGATATATTAAACCACCACCATGTCTACTATTTCCTCTATTGATACAGAAGAACCTATTTGTCTTTCCTCTTCCCTTTCTATGCCTAGATCTATTTCCTCCCCTTGTATATCTCATGTTTTTAATAAAATAGATAATCTTGTAGAAATTACCCATATTCCTGAAGAATCCTACTTAGAAGAATCCATCACTTCTTTTCTTAATCCTTACCAACTCTATTACCAAAATAGATCCTACAGTCGGTCTATTCGTAACCTCCTTTCTCCAAGAAATCCTCCAATTAAAGAAATTGTCCAAGTTACCAAATTGGATCAGTGTGGACTTCAGTCAACCCAAGTTGAATAGTATATTACTTTGGAAATACCCTTTCAGTTTCATTTCTTATTGGATTCGCCAAGGCTACACTTATCTCCATCTTGGAGCCATAAGATTGGTCCTCACCCTTCAAGGAAGAAAAGGGATAGTGGCAACAACTTATGTCTCCCTCCTTGATACCTCTTAAACCTCATTTCAAAATGCTTTGATTGGAGCAGCCCTTGTCACTTTAAATGGTGGAAGTGTAATCTTGACTATTGTGCCCAATTTTAATATAAAATTGTCAGACCCTACTCTCTCTACCAGACTGAAGGTGCAAGTTCAAATAATTGGTGTTGAATAAGTTGAAAATGTTGTACCTGCAACCCTCCATTACCAAATGATCTATCGTCTACAAAACCATTTAGTTGATTTTCACTTTCAAAACACCACTAATGATGTTCTCTATATGATTTCTGATAGACTAGACAACACAACCATTATTCAGATCCCTAAGAAGATTCCTAAAGAAGATCTACTTCTACTAATGCCTCTTGAATGGGTTACCAATTATGAAAAAAGAGTTCTATGGTGGGTAGAAGACTTTTCACACTTCTGCTCCCCCTGTTCCTGAAAAGCTCTCAGATGGAACTGTCAAATCTACTTTCAAGAGACCTGGATCTGAAGAAGCTACCACCTCATCTTCGAAGTTGTTAAATCATTCTATGATGATTACTCTCGTGGTTACCCAAAAATAGAAGAAAGGTCTAATTCTTATTCATGGATTTCATCCAGATGGGTCTTATTCATATATTGCAAAAGTAAATGGACACTTCCTCTAGGATTGTGATCCATCCATGTGCAACCTTGATTGTGGATGTTATTATCTTCAAAACTAGGAAGGACCAGAAGACAATGAATGGCAACCCCGTGATTCTTGTGCCACATACTGGAAGAAAAAGCCACCCAAGCCATCTTGAAAGTCTGGCCATTACTCTCACTATAAGCCTAGTTCCAGTTTAGATGATGATGACCACCCACCAAAACCTAGATGGGTTGGTATCAAGTCTCTAAGGCCCAGGCTAAAAATTTTTTATAACTTTCTTAAGGAATTGAGCCATGATGACCTTCTTCCTTCTCCACCTCTAGAACTAGAACCTATTATTCCCATATAAATACAGCCTCCGCCTGTGTCCCTGTATGATGTTTTCTTTTGCATCAAAACTTATGATTTAGAATTCTCTGCTATGGAAAGAAGAACTAGCCCTAAAACAAATATTACCTACAAGCTATATTTTGTACCTATAGAAGTTAAGCCCAGTGGTGCTATGAGACCTGTCTCACAAGCTGAAGTTCTTAACGGCATACCTATAATGCTACGGCCTAGAATAAAGTTCTTCAAAGGATTGACTTGCCTTGAGAATCTTTCTAGCCAAATGGCTCATACTAATTCTAGACTTGATGGACTTTCCTCTCATGTCCAAGAATTATATGATCACCTTTAACAGCAGGTTACTTCTTTGGATACAGAACTTAAAAGCTTTATCGCCCATGGATACATAGGTCCTATTTTTACTTAGAAGGAACAAGATTTGAGAAAAGTAAAATCCTAGATTGATCAAATTGAAAAAGACATTGCCAAAGATCAATCTCGGAGCATATATAAACCTTTTCCTTCATCCTTCATGCCATCTTACAACCCATATTCTACACCACCATATTCACCTTACCCAAACAAAGCTGATTATTCTAAATGTTTCAAAATGAACTATGAAGTTTTCAGAAAGAAAGAAGACTATCTTAGTCCAGCATAACTCTGGTAGCTTCAAACTAGGCAACCTCCATCCTAACCTCAACAACCCAGAAACATTTGTCCTCCTTAAAGACCACCTCATTTTCCCTCACAACAACAAGAAGCTTCACCTTCTTAGACAAAACCTCTAGAACATCCTTTTGTAAAATCTATATAGATCTATACTCCACCTTCTTCTCTAAAGGATACCAAACCTCCTCACCTTGATCTTATCCAAAAAAAAAAATAACCCCAAACTGAACCAGCTAAGCCTTCTAGGACAATTGCCCTATCCTCAATAGTTATCTAATATTCTTTTGATTCAGACTCTAACTAGTCTCAACTCATTGGTCTTGAATCCCTCAGTTCTAAGGATGATAAACCTATTAAATATCCAATCTCTTGTATGGTAAACACTACTCATGTTGAGGAATATGAAGAGTCTAACATTGAATATGATGATCATATTGAACACTAGTCATATCATACAACTTTTCCAAACCATGCTTAGGCTCAAGCTCACCTAACTTCTGGACCATGGTTCACATTTAACTAAAATACTCCTAATAAGTGGAGAGATAAGTTGCATGAGTTCTCAGTATGGATTGATCTTCAGATGACTCATCCAGATGCTAATCTTGAAGTAACTCTGACTCAGTTTACCACTTAGTTTACTGGCACTCTCTGAGAATGGTTTCAAAGCTTAGGGGAGTATAGGCAACGATTTTACACCATAGCTGGCAGTGCTAATGATCTCCTTGGTCTTATTCATAAAGAATTTCTTGGTGATTTCCATCTTATTGATAAACAGAAAAGCTAGGAATATTTCCAGATAAAATGTTTCCTTTTAAAGAAAAAAGATTTAGACTTCCATTATAAAAGAATGGCAGAACAGTACTACCTTTTCAATGGTTTTAATGATGCCAATCTCCGACATACATTTATTACCTCCTTACTAGAAGAGTTACAATCAGAACTCCTAAGAGCCATTCAATCCTTTAGAAGAGGTATGACTGACATCTCTCTTGGGGAAATCTACTAATTAACCATAACTACTCTTGAAAAGCTATATGAATGACATAAAATGTTTGATTCCATGATGGATGGAAAACTTGCCTTACAAAAGGTTTGTAAAAAGCCTTATCACTAGATCAAATGTAAAGACAAGTCTAAATGCTCTTACCTAATAAAGAAGAAATCTCATTACAAGCATGCTTATGTCAAGCTCTACAAGTCTTACAGCCATTACAATAAAAAGTGCCATAAAAAACCAATCAAGTTTTTCAGATGATGGCTCACACAACATGGCAAAAGAGACCATTGTTACATCTATGGGAAAAAGGGACATTTCACTAAATAATGTCCTAACAAAACAAAAAAGGATGTAAAAATCTTTCAATAACTTCAGGCCAACATTCCTTTTAATACTAATGATGATATAGAAGAACTCTTTTCAAAATAAGATGTTGATGTTCATATTGTATTTGCTCTTCCTAGACTCTAACTCATAGATTTAGAATCTTCTGATTCAGAACATTCAAACTATTCTAATCATTATATTCATCCTAGCTATTCTATCTAACCCTACAATTCTGCTGAATAAAAAGAACCCCTAATGCCTTATGTTCAAATGTAGATTCTCTAAAGCAGATATCATAAGCCAATCTCTTTATTACTTACATGGATATTGGAGCTTCAAAAAGTCTCATGAATCCTGCAGTTCTTCCTCTACAGTCATGGACAACTCATTCAGAGTATATTAGCATAGCCGATGGAAAAATCTTGAAGGTTGATCTCATTACCAAGAAAAGAATTGGTATTAGGGTCTTTCCTAACTGTATTGTTTGGACTAAAGTACTTGGTAGCAACCTCCTAGATAAAGACATTCTTATTGGAATGGACATTTACTGTCAAGCCATGAAACTTTAAATCCTTCCTTAAGGAATTCAGTTCAAATAGCAATTCAAGCCTTACACTTCAATCTCTAAAGTGTTCAAGCTTTCTAATGTTCCTGCTAGTTATGAAGAAGTCTGTGATCAATTTATGCCTTACTGTCCAGAGTCCCATGACCAATTTTCTCACCCTTCTCTTCTCTGGAAGAATAAAGACTTCTTTATCCAGCTTCCATTCAAAAGAAATGAGGATATGAATCCCATAAAAGCAACTCATCCTGGAATGAATTCCGATGACTTGAAACTTACCAGAGACGAATGTACAGCCCTTCTCTAATGAGGTCTTATTGAACCAACAAGATTTGATTGGGTGTGCCAAGCATTCTATGTAGACAAACGTGCTGAACAAAAGCGTGGTAAAAAGAAACTCGTCATTGATTATAAGCCTCTCAACATGTTCCTACAAGATGATAAGTTTTCATTACCAAAGATCAGTTCTCAACTTAGTCTGCTAAAAGAAGCTAAGGTGTTATCTAAGCTTGATCTCAAGGTAGGCTTTTGGCAACTCTGAATTGATCTAGTAAAGAGGTATAAGATAGCCTTTTGCATACTAAATGTCCAATACCAATGGACTGTTATGCCAGTTGGATTAAAAGTTGCTCTGTCTCTGTTTCAAAAAGCCATGACCCAGATCTTTGAGCCATCTTTTATAGTGTCTTGATCTACATCGATGATATTATGCTTTTCTCCAAAAATGAAGCAGACCATAAACAGCTTCTTTAACAATTTTTAGGCCTCATACAAAATCATAGAATAATGCTTTCATCCCAAAAGAGCCAATTGGGCTAAGCCCAAATTGAATTTCTTGGGATGCATATTTCTGATGGACATTATCAGCCTGGTCTACATATAGCCTAAGAATTGTTTACTTTCCTGGATAAAGATCTCTCCATAAAAGAAATTTAACAATTTCTAGGTGTGGTTAACTTTATCAGAGACTTTATTCCAAAAGTGTCCAATCATACGAGCCAATTGTCCAAGCTCCTCCGAAAGGGCCCCCCTCCTTGGGGACTTGCTCATACTACAGCAGTTCGACACCTCAAAAGAATCTCTCAAGTGCCTTTACTTATTCCTAATAAGGGTAAAAGGATCCTTCGAACAGATGCCAGTGAAGATTTCTGGGGTGCTATCCCACTTGAAGAGATTGATGGAAAGAAATATTACTGTGGCCATACTAGTGGGCAATTCAAAGACTCTGAAAAACATTATCATGCAATCTATAAAGAGATTCTTGCTGTTAAAAGAAGGATCGAGAAGTTCAGTTTCCATCTACGCTCACATGATTTCACTATACAAATGGATAACTCCTCTTTCCCAAAGATTTTAAAGTCTAACAAAAAGGTTCTTCCAGATAAACAATTGATGCATTGAAAAGATTGGTTTTCCTACTATAAAGTCAATGTTGAACATATTAAAGGACGCCACAACATCCTAGCAGATTTCCTCTCTCAACCTCTAAAAAACCTTACTCTCATAACCCCTGCCAAACCTTTTCCTCTCATCCATATGGCTCATTCAATCCCTAGATGTACCATTCACTACCCTTTTCCTCAGCTTAAAAAAGATTTTCCTCCTGGAGAACCATAACCAACCACTCCTACAGAAGTACAACAACTTGCTAAAAAATCCTTATTCTACTACCTTCATAGGTATCTCAAAACTGCTCCCTACAATGTCATCCCTCTTGCCTTCAACCTCATTCAAACACCCTTTTTGATTTTGTTTCAAATCATTAACCAAGTGACTGATGACGCCTTTTGGTATCTATGGACACCCACTGCTCTTTATTCTAGTGCCATCGCTTTTCCAGCACTGATGATTTTCCAGCACCTAACCACTTCAGAAAACAGAGGTTCCAATCTGTGGACCCTACTTGAATGGTTCTCTTATCTACCATGGTGGCATAATGAACTTAATCGCCTTATCTAACTACATAATCTTTGGAAGATACCCACTGCAAACCAACAGGTGTCCAGTATCTTTATCCTCCACCGTCTGTATTGGGTCAATAAACAAAATATGCTCCTAACTAGAAATCATGTATATGAATGGAATATATTTTTAGACTAGCTAAAACAATCCTCTAGTGCTTTGAAAGCATTAAAATTATTTTTATGTGAAATTAATCATTATAAGGATGATAAGTTCATATTCTGTACTTCATTGGGACTATACCTTGGAGAACCTCGATTTCCAGAGTTGAACCTTCCCAATATAGAATTATGGACTCCAGCCCAAATGGTTAACTTTCTCATAGGAACCAGTTCACAAGACCTAAGAGCTTCCTCTTCATCTACCTAGCCACCTCCTGACACACTCATGCAAGACTCACAGGACCCCTAGAACCAATTACTCTCAAAGAGTTTAAAGAATGGTTTGTCACCTGTTTCAAGAAGTCACCAAAGGACCCCTGATGCCATTGACTCAGTCCTTAACTTTGATGAGGACCTTAATTTGTCTCCATCCCATGAGCCAATCAAGAAAAGATCATGCTTATCCTACCACCTGAAGCTTATCCTAACAATGCATGCTTTATTGTATAATTATGAGTGTTTACTATTCATTATGTGAGTTACTTTACTTTCCAATCTGTAAAGGCCGCTTTAATAAAAGCTTATTAACCAGTGTGACTTTACTTTTGTAAAAGTTTGAAAAGCTAGTTTGTCTTGTATCTCCTAACCTTCCCTATAAGAAGGGTCATGAAGTCTGAGCTAAGCAGAACTTCTCTAAGCCTCAGACCTCCTTGTAAACAAAGTTTAAATGAACTTCAGTTCTTTCATCTCTCATGTCTTCATTCTGAGTTTTTTTTATCTTCTGAAATCTTTTATCAGCAAATCTCTTACGATTATCTTGTCTAAACATCAGTATGCTCTACACTTGCCTCTCTTGAGGATCCTATGTATCAAAAAGTGTTATAACAATACTATCTGGAAAAAGATAATCACCTTGTCAATGAGTTCTTTGTTAAAATGAGCTTCCAAGAAAATCAAAAGAATCTTTGATCCTAAAGGGCTAGTGCACGAAATCCCAAAGGAGAAAAAGTGGTTGTTAACGCAAGCATACCTGGAAAAGGATTCTAATGATTCTAATTGAAATATTCAAATTGAATATTTTTCATTAAGATGAGAAGGACTTAAAACCTATCCTAAAAAGATTGAGGGATAAGTGTGTCAACCACACATCTGATTATTTTTCTTCAAACTATATTTGTTGCATGACTCCTGAGGAAAGGAAGGCACTAAACTAAGTTTGTCTTCCTCTCACTCTAGAGTATTTTCAAGAGTATCATGATTTCCTGAAGATTCCTAAAATATGTCTCTCAAAAGATCTCCAAAAATGGAATAAGCTCAAAAAAGAGAAATGGAATTGAATGTGCACCAATCTTGTGTCGGGACTAGGAATGGGACACACATAGTTATACAAGGTAGTTCTTTCCCAAATATACCTATTATGTCTTAATCAAATAATGGCTTGAATGACATATTATTATAATATTTTTATATGACTTTCCTTTGGTACCTACTGAGGGATGCCTCAATAAGAAAGTAGGGCTGAGCTTGTTATGTCATGGTAGTGCAATATGAGTTAGGCTTGAGCCTGCCAAAGTTAGTGCAATATGATCTAGGTATTGAATCTAGTAGTCTTTAAGGCCCAATGGTCAAGATGGAATGAATATTGGTTGTTATATTTTTTGTATTCTATGCATGTGGAAATCTTGTGATATCTTGCAATTGCTAACTATTAATTCTGTTGATATGTTACTTGTATTTTATTCATGTTCTATTTTATACACAATACGTATGTTTACTTTACTATTTCATGTTCACTTTGCTATTTTGTATTCATGATACATATTTCTAGGGAGTATATCTCTCTGTTTGTATTATGTTTGGTAAATTAATTTTCTATATAGGCATTCCGTTCATATTACTTACTGTTTGTCAGAATTATTATTTAACTTTTCTTCATGGATATTATTTTATATTAATCTTGTCTATATTACTGAGAAAATTATTTCTCACTTTATTATGGTTTTTATTCTTCTTATATGCCTGTCTACAAAATAATCCTAGAACTCTATGCAGAGTGGATCTTGTTCCTAGTATGGGGGTGGACATTTGTCGTGCACAACGTTAGGATTATTACTTGTGACAAATTAGCTCATGTTGTACTTATCATATTCATGGCAACAGACAAGGAGAGTCCCCCATTCCTTATGGGAGGAATGCCTCCTCTGTTCCCATGAATGGAGACTCCAAACTAATCCTGACGTGACCTTGTTGTATGAATACAGGACCAACTTTTTGTTCATTTGTTATGAAGGGGATTTTCTTTTTGATTAGTTGTAGGATAAATCTCCAGTGCTATGATGTGTCTATACTTATGTGACCTCGCTCCCCTATATCTGAACTCTTGACTATATATAATGACAACAACTTTATTTTTATCATATATAATGATCTGCTATGCTATATAGTTTAGTTGACGTGCAATAAAGAATTTCTGCAAATATATATCGCTAAAATAGGTAATTAAAAAAGGCGTTGCACAACACAACAGCAGCTATCCAATGGCCAACTCTGGCATATATAGGGTTCATCCCTTGAATAAGGCTACTCTGCCATATTATATATATATATATATATATATAAACAATGGCCAGTCCTTTACCAAATAACTAATATTCATAAAATTAGATAGTAAATAGCATATTGTCCATGTCAAGAAATAAGACAGTATATCAATACAATAAATAGCACAAATTCAAAACATATATTTATCACATATTCCATTCTTGACATAATGCTTTATAAATTTCTAACTATCACAAATGGGCTTCAAAATTTACAAAATAAATATCAATATAATCCAAATAGTATATAAAACATATTAGACCACATAAATAATTCAAAACATATCAAATAACATAAGTAAAAGTTCAAGAACTTCTTGGTCAATACTTTTTCTCAAAAATTTGAATTTTTATATAATGATCCATAATTCACCAAACTTTCATCATAGACCTTATTTTTAATGTATATTAACCTAATTTAATTGGATTTTAGAAAACTTTTCCTTAGGTATACATACATGTGTTGGCTGAACCTATGTACCAAGGAGGGTATATGATTTTGCTTCATTTTTATGTCATCAAATAGCCATACATACATATTCAAGGGAGATGAATAAAAGCCCTCAATCAATTTCTAGAAATTTCATATATATTTTACAATTTTCTCAAATTAAAATTCAAGGGTTTCTTGCCAAATTCTTCATGAAAATCAAAGTTATGTTAATCTTTCTCTTCCTTAGAATTCATCCCATTATTCTCCCATTTAATTTCTCTTTAATTCCTCCCATGGCTTCTTGAAATACAAAGTTTCATGGTTTTGTAGAAAGATTGCCAAGAATAGGAATTTTCTTGAATTACATGAATCCATAAGCCATATTTATGATTTCTTCATTTTTTCTTAGCTTGAATTCATGAAAACAACAAAACTCCTCCTTTGTTCTTGCCATTGCCAGAACATGAAGAAGAAAAGAAGAGAAGATTCATGGAAGAAAATAGAAGAAAAACCAAGAAGGAGAAAGTTCTTCTTCTTTTCTTCCTCCTCCCTTTTCCTCTTCCCTTGATGGTTGAATTTTGTGTGTGAGTGTGGTGTGAAAGTGTGTGTGTGTTTTGTAAGTTTTATTTACAAATGGATGGCTAGGATTTATTATGTTTTATGATATTAAATCTATGCCTTTAGATTCATTGGATGGTTATGATTTAATCTTGATTTTAGAGATTTAATATGGGCCTTTGGATTAGATTAAGAGTTGTGATTTGATCTTTAAAAGTAAGGAGATCTAAGCTATTGAATTGCATTAACAGTTAAGATTGCATCACATTTTACAGGCGAATATTAACTACTGGATTTTAATTGTGGTTAAATTTTAACCATGGTTACTTTCTCGTAACTTGTAAAGATAAGATTACATTTAATACTGCTTAAGTCAGCATCTATGTCATTCTGATGTCAGTGGTAACTTTTTTGTAATACATGAGATTTACTAAGATTTGTTGATGTAAGCATGTGTCATTGCTTCGTAGTTTATGTAATCTCCAAAATCTTCCTACACATGGTTCCACATCACCATTTTTCCTTACTCTATGGTGCCACATTATCACTTTCACTACTCCATGGTGCCATATCAACACTTTCTTGGTTAGAATTTACAAAATTACTATTGTTTCACTGATGTATCCTTTAGTAAGTTTTTCATAATATTTTATTTAACCTATGTTTTATAGGTTCTTTATTATATTTTAATATTATTTAGGCCTATGTCAGTCCCATTTAATATCTTTAATCACATATTTTATTATTTACTTCCATAATATTTTATTATTTTAGTATCCAAATGATCGTTTTTGCCCCTGGTAGTAACATAACAGATAAGCACCTCTGTTCATTTTTTGCTTATATTTTTATCTTAACTTTAAATTTTTGGATTCCATCATCACCATCTAGTAGATCTTTCTGCACAAAATCACCTGAGATAGTTAACTCAAGCTTAAGGGTTTATTTCATCTTCATATAAGCTCTTAATTATTCAGGGCCATTTTCTAGTCCTAACAATTTCAGAATTTTATGGAACAAATTTTATAATTTTTTGCACATTATTTCCTAACTATGGATATATATATTAGACTAGTTCTAAATTCCTCTTTCTTCCAAAAAAATTATTAATGTTCATCTAAGTGACAAATGATGATTTTGCCCCTCTGGGCCCCCGTAAAATCTCAAAAATTTCTATAGGTCCTATTCATCTTATAAAATACTAAATAATTAAAAAGTTCTAATTTTTAGAGATGTTACATCACAATTACACAATTTGACCATAATTTATATTAGAATCATTATTACCTTGCTATAGGAAATCTGACAAAGTTTTCCTTGAAACTGGGATGTCCAAATTACCAATAACTAGTCCAACTAGGCATAGACAACAATAGAGTTATACTCTCAACCATCAATTAAATCAAGACTTAAATAATGATACAAGGATCAATTGAGAAAATTGGCATGGTGTTTTGATGGCAATAGCTATGATTAATTGCTTATGCACTGTTATTGGTTCAACTTTTTGTCAAAACTTTGCCATCTTGATTTTCCTTAACTTTCTTGACGTGTATGTGTACTCTATCGATGGCCCAGCCAATTGATCTAATAGATCATCTATTCTAAGGAGAGGATATTTATTTCTAATGGTAACTTCATTCAATTCTTTATAATCTATACACAACCTCAAGCTACCATATTTCTTTTTAACAAATATAATAGGAGCTCCCCAAGGTGACACATTAGGGTGTATGATGTCATACCATATCATGATATCTCCCAAATTATATCATATATAAATGGCATAAAAGTTCCATTTTTATCAATTTACCACTTTTAGTTGCAGAATTAAACGTTATCAGAAGTTGAAATAATTCAATTTTGGTTAAATGGGCCATATGAATTCGCTAATATCATCTTCCATCCATAACACACTTAATGAACCAGAAACATCATAATTTCAAGCTTGCAATTCGGGTTTAGGTCAAGCAACACAATTCTATAAGTAAAGTTGTAGATTTTCTGGTTTCATATTTTGATATGAAATTTAAAAATTCATAACTAATTCTAAAAAAATCAAAATCATGCAAATTATACCACTCTAGAAAGCTCTAGATGTACCCTAACTATAAAATTTTCAAATCAAAACAACAACATTTGACTTAAGAAATCTGATGAAACAATATATTAGGTTTGGGTGGCGTCCTGCAGCTAAATCATAATTTCAAAAATTCATATCTCCCTCTGCACAAGTCCAAATGGGGTGCTCTTAGTGGCTATGGAAAGCTTAGGATGTTTACTATACGCTATAAACTTTTATGAACATTGGACTTCATTTGGCCTATGAATAACATAGAAAAGCATACTGACCATGTGAGCAATGACAGTGACTATTTCTACATAATTTTGCTAACTTTGAAAAATCATAATAAATTATTTAGAACTCTAAAAATAATGCTCTTTGGTATGTGAAAAGCTCTAGATGAGAGCTATACTCATGCCAAATTTGATGCACAAAATTGTCCATTTGGTCAATTTTAGTTTATCTCAAGAATATGGCAATTTTTGATACCATAATAGGGTCAAATTGTACCAAATGGCCTTCCACACCATCCATGACCATTTGAGCACATCACATAGCACAAACACAGCATATACAACATCCCAAATGGTCCAAATCATTCATCTCAAAATCACCTTCCTAGTCGTCATTATACCCATTCATATCAAGGCTCTAAGGTACCAAAATCATGCGTTCTCATTCATTTAATTGCCAATTTGGTTCATACACCATATTTACAAACTTTTACAAGTGTTCAATGGTTTATATCTCAAAAATAAATTATACATACATACTTTGATATTAAATTACATTAAAAATTGTTCTATTGTCAAAGTATTACAAATCATGCTCCTTAGCTCCCATTTTTTACTCCCTTGGGCTTTACCTAGACACAAGTTATAATGAACGATAATTTCTATCAAATGATAAAATGAGCCATATAAAAGCAAGTCCATTGAAATGAGCTAAAAAATGTCTGGAAGAATTAGGTAGAGTCCTAAACTTTTAAAAATGATAATTCCAGGCTCAGACAGAAAGAAAAACAGAGCTAGGATGGTGAAATAAAATTGTGACAAAAATTAATGAAACATAATGGCATTTTCATAAATATGTACAATTTTTTAAAAAACTCATAGGGGGGCTTTTCAAATGAAAAATTTAGTTGCCCAGGGTTCTCAGAGGCCTTGAAAACCATAGGAAGCCCTGAGACCGGTACAGCCTCTCCGATATACGTTTTCTAACGGCAGTAAACCCAAACTTTGATGGATTCATTTAGGAAGGTTTTAGCTCCAATTTGAGTGATTCCAAAGGTATTTTATTAAATTGGGAACCTAAATTTTATAATGGAAAAGATGTTTCTTAAAAAGAAGCTAAAACGAAGCCAAAATGAAATTGCCATTACGGAAGGACGAAATTAAAATTATTTAAAAAAAAAGAGCTTCTTGAATGTTCTAAAATCTTCATGTCACTTCTCCCATTCATTTAGACTGAATTAGTTCTGCCCAAAGTCAAAGAAGAGAAGCAGCCCCTTAGGCACACCAAGAGAGGGAGAAGAAGGAGGAAGAAAAGCCAAGAAAGGTGAGAAAATTTAAGGAAATTCATGCTTCTCCTCCTTCCAATTCTATTTCTCTTCCTTCCTCCTCTCTTTCCATGGTTTATTTGAGATGAATGGTTTTGTTTTTGGCCCAGAACATGAGGGAAGAGTTTGAATTACTTGAGAGGAAGCAAACTAAGGAGAAAAAGTCTTGAAACCAAGCTAGAATCCAAGGTAAATTCATGGCTTAATTACTTCTTCTCTTTGTTTCCTCTTGCTATGAATTTTGGCCCACTTAGAGAGGAGTAGGAAGGCTGGATTTTGGGCAGAACCAAGGGAGAATCTTAGGAAAAAGAGTGTGAAGATTAAGATTATGCAAAGAAATCAAAATAAAAATCAATGGAAATTAAGTTAGATAAGTGTAGAGTTCTTGAGGGAAGTATGAAATCTGATTTTTTGTGTGTGTTTCCTTGGCCATTTAAATGTTCCATTAAGCTCTTAAGACCCCTAGAAATCTCCCCAACTGGCTCTCCCATCAAGGAAAAATCAAAAGCTTCATGGAACCCCATTATGGAGGGTGTGTCGGCCTAGGCTAGCTCAAGGGACTAAGGATGTTTTAAATTATTCTAGCCTTGGTTTGGGACTCTATATGATGTTAGAAGGTGGGTGGAACCATTGGAAAAAATTTAGGAGCCTTAGATTGGGAGATGGGATAATGGTGCCTTATGAAGCAACTTAGTTTTTAAATTGTGCAAATGAATATGTAAGGGCTCCAAGGACCTTGAATGATCAAGAGACCTAGAAATGAAAAGTGAATGGAGCCTAGAGCTTGAATGATGAAAGTTGCTTTAATAGGCCATTTATGAAACCATTATGCCACTTATAGAACCAAGTGTGTTTAAGAATGAGTTTGGTATCTTGGCTTGCTTCAAGTGCATAATTGTATGCTATTTGTGATGTTTAGGTCAAGAGAACCCTACTCCACCTAAGTGCTCTTGTGTAACTGAAAAAGAAAAGGAACAAGCAAAGTAGGGCTTGCATAAGATTCAAGGTAGCCCTCCACCTTATTCTCCTTGCATTCTTATATGTATGTATGTCCTTGTGTGCATATACGTGTCTATGTGATTGGAGAACATGCCACTTGATGCTTTGACATTGTATTGGTACCAATGTGTGTTCTTGAATGGCTTTACTTGTGGAAATTGCTCACAAAGGTGAGTGATGCCAAAAGACCCTTAATATAGGTGAGGAGATGTCAAAAGTCTCAAGGCAAGAGTGAGACTAGGCCAAAAGTCTCTTGAATGGCTGAGGCCAAGTCAAAAGTGCCTAGGCCAAGGGTGAGGCAAATCCAAAAGTTCTAGAAATGGGGTGAGGCAAAACCAAAAGTCCCTAGAGTATGTTCTTGAATTGATGTGTAATGGTGGCATGGAAATGGACTTCTAGTATGTTATGTTCATATCACTTTTGTATTTGTGCACTTGATATATGTATGCCTTGAATGTGTGTGTGAATGGGTGTGTGAGTTATTAAGATTCTAGGAATCTTACTCCCTTCCCCTCCTTCATCTTGAAACGAATAGGTGGTGTTCAAGAACCAAAGGATGCAAGCCAAGCACCTTAAAGAGACCATAACTTGAGGATGAGCCAAGAACCTTTAAGATTAGTTGAGACAAAGCAAAGAGTCTCCCAAAAGCAAAGTGGGCTCCCAAGAGAATGGTTGAGTCCAAGAATCTTTAAAAGAATGGGTGAGACAAGTCCAAAATTCGTGAGAAGAAGTGTGAGGATAATTCATCCACTTGGCAAGTTCTTGAATGTCTTGTATGACCTACTCACATGCCAAGCTTGCTTCTTGAATGTTTATGACTTTTATTTTATCCATGCATGCATTTTCAAGACTTGCTTGCATATGCTATGTGTGATTAAATGGGAGATGAGCTATTGGGATTCTTTGAATCCCATTCCCTCCTCTCCAATGTCCTAATATGCTAGATGGACTAAGAGGACAAGGTAATGGAAGCCAACCACCTTGAAGAAGAGAACTTGACAACATAATGCAGGGTTTTTGGTTCTTTAAAGCCATATTCATGTCAAATGATATAAGCCATGCTTGTATATGGTCTATAGCCTCTTGAACATATGTAATTATGATAATATATGATGTAGAAATGAAAGAATATGTTATGTGAATGATGGAATGTAAATTGAATATATTATGGCAATGTGGCTTCATGAATGGCATTATAGAATTATGTATATGTGTGGATGAAATGGCCAAAATGAGATACATAAGTTTGGGACCATTTGGAGCTTACACAAGTCTTAATTATATTTTTAGACTTGCCCAAGAGATGCCAAACCCTAAGGAAAAGCTATTTGAACATTTTGGTATCCCATATGGAGCCAAAATCCACCAATTTAGAACCTTATATCACTTTTGGTCCAAATGAGCTCTTCTTGATTTGAGATTTGGCATGTAATTAGATCTTGTTGAGAGAATTTTAGGAAGCTAAAGTATAGGATTTTTGGAGGTCTACAAAATATTTGATAAATTTCCAAAGTTGGCAAAAATTTTAGTTATGGTAAGGGTACTGTTCACTCTGGTCTGAAAATGAAATCTATCATACAAGGCTTAAATGATGTCCAATTACCTAGAAATAGAAACGATACATTCCCAATGACTTGTTCTGACTAGAAGCACCTCATTTGGATGTCTAGAGAGGGAGATATGATTTTTTAAAGAATCTATCCAGTATCAAGAACTCCAGCCGACCTCAGTTACTGTTTGATTAGATTTCAAGGTTGAGACATGCCTAAGCTGGTCTAAATTTATTTTTCCCTCTAGCTAACATCCATAGATTTCCATATTGGTATCATTTTTATGGATTTGATTTTTGTGGAATTAATTAGACATTTTCAAAGTTTGCTGCAGAAATTTGTGACAACACCAGTAGACAGCTTAACCTTTGGACCATTTCGGATGTCAAACATCCTTTGTGATGAATTTTATGATTTGGACATATTTTTAGTATGATGTAGACATCTGTATCTTTCTAGAATAACTAATAATTCATAATTTTGATTTTTTTAGAATTAGTTATGAATTTTCAAAATTTAGTCAGAAAAGAGCCAAATTCTGGCCGAAATTATACATGAGTATTTTGAGCTTCCCTTCAAATTCCATGAGTTGTGGACCACATTTTATGATGCAAATGAGTTCAAATTCCCGAATGAAATTTTTATACATGACACAGCACAATTAAATGCATTATTTTAATGGACTTTTCTGACTTCCTTCATGGAATTCATGATGTGATGCATGAGAATGTTATGAAATAAGTTAGAAATATATGGTGTTACAACTATGCTCTTAGGTATATCATGTAGTCTTACCATTTCTTTTATGTATAGCTGGGCTAATTTATCTAGGGTGTAGGTGGCTCTAATTGCTAAGAAATTAGCTGACTTAGTTAATCTGTCCACTATTACCCATATAGAATCATGCCTTGATGATGTCCTAGGTAATCCTATGACAAAAGCTATAGCTATGCTATCCCATTTCCACTTAGAGATATCTAGGGGTTGAAGTAACTTTGCTGGCTTCTGGTGTTCAATAATAACTTTCTGGCATATTAAACATCATAAGATATACTCAATTATATCTATTTTCATTCTAGGCCACCAAAACATTTTCTTTAAATCATGATACATTTTATTACTACCTGGATGAATGGTGTATTTACTGTCATGTACCTCTTCTAGTATCCTTTCTCTCAATTCTAAATTCCAAGGTACATATAACCTATTTTTGCACCTCATTATTTCATCCTCAAACAAATTGAAGTATGAAACGCTACCTTGGGACATATGAGCTTTAACTTTTCTCACATGTTCATCTTCTTGCTAGGCTTCTCTTATTTGATCCCTCAAGTCACTCTCTATTTAGGTTTCACTCATTAATAACTTCCCAGAATGCACTTGCCATGTGAGATTCATATCTTTAAATCTCTCAATGAGTTGCTGCTCTTTTAACATCATGTAGGCTATATGTATGGATTTCTTACTCAGTGTATCAACAACCACATTAGCCTTTCCTGGATAGTATTTCATGGTGAAATCATAATCTTTTAAAAACTCTAATCATCTTTTCTGCCTCATCTTTAACTCTTTCTGCTCAAACAAGTACTTACAGCTTTTATGGTCATTGTATATCTCTATAGTTGCGCCATATATGTAGTGTCTCCATATTTTAAGAACAAACAACACTATTGCTAGCTCTAAATCACGAATGGGATAGTTTTTCTCATGTGGTTTTAATTGTCTAGAAGCATAAGTTACCACTTTGCATTTCTGCATAAGCACACATGCTAACCCTTTCTTGGAAGCATCACTGTAGACTATAAAAGTCTCTCAAGGGTCATGAGTCACTAAGACTATAGTTGTGATTAATCTATGTTTCAATTTCTAGAAACTCTACTCACATTTCTCATCCCATAGAAATGGTACATTCTTTCTAGTGAATCTAGTTAGTGGCATTGTTATATGAGAAAAGCCCTAGATAAACCTCTTATAATAACCTACTATACCTAGGAAACTTTTGATCTTTGTCACTATCCTAGGTCTCTCTCACTTAAGTATTGCCTCTACTTTATGGGGATCTATTGCAACTCTTACCTGAGAGATCACGTGGCTTAGGAATTTCACTTTAGTGTTCTCAAACTCACATTTACTAAGTTTAGCATATAATTACTTTTCTCTTAGGGTTTCCAAGGCTAATCTCAAATGCTATTCATGCTCTTCTCTGCTCTTAAAATAGATGAGAATATCATCTATGAAGACAACTACAAACTTGTCTAAGTATGGACTAAACACTCAATTCATGTAATCTATAAATATAGTAGGTGCATTCGTTAACTCGAAGGGCATAACTAAAAATTCATAATGCTCATACCTTGTCCTAAAAGCTATCTTGGGAATATCCTTAGCTTTAATCCTAAGCTGATGATATTTTGACCTGAGATCAATCTCAAAAACACTGACACTCCTATTACTTGATCTAGAAGGTCATCTATCCTAGGAATGAGGTATTTATTCTTAATGGTAATCTTGTTGAGTTCCCTGTAGTCTATACATAGTCAAAGACTCCCATCCTTTTTTTTTTTACGAATAGGACTGGAGCTTCCCATGGTGAGACACTAGGTTTGATAAAACCTTTCTCTAATAGCTCTTTTATCTGTTTCTTCAATTCAGCTAGCTCGATGGGAGTTATTCTATATGGAGCATTAGACACTAGACCTACCCCAAACACAATGTATATAACAAACTCTACTTCTCTATTAGTGGGTAGTCCACTAATTTTTTTAGGGAATACCTGTGAGAACTCTCTCATTATAGGTATCTCATCTACAACCTTTTCTACTTCAGCTTGTACAAAAAAGAAAACTAAGAACCCCTGACAACAATGCTTTAAAGAAGTGATCATAAAAGCTAGCTTAGTCTTGGTACTAGGTATAGTCCCACATTTAGGTAAAGTAATAAACCTATTATGGCAATCAAGTATGGCATTATTTATAGGCATCTAGTTCATTCCAATGATCAAATCAATATTAATTAGAGGCATACAAATCAAGCCAAGTGTGGTAAAACAATGGTTAAATTAGGTTACACAATTCAAACATGCATGGGAGGTAATGGCTCAGTTCCCTGTGAGAGTAAATACATGCAAATATAGGGTAATGCATATATGCTCAGACCTAACCTCTTAGCATAGTCATAGGATATAAAAGAATGACTAATACTCGAATCAAATAATGCATTTATAGTGTAATCCTTAATCTTAATAGTACCTAAGTGCAAGAGCTAGCTACTTCTACTATATGCAATCTCTCATTATATGTCCTAGTTTACCATACCTATAACAAACATTATGGCTTGCATAAGATGGTCTACCTCTATGATTTCTACCACACTAACTACAAGCTACTGGAGTGAAACTACTTTTACTGGACTAAGCTGGTTTCTTTTTGCCCTTTCCTATTTGGTTCCACTGTCTTTTGCCACTTCTTTTACCGCTATTGGTGGCTAGTACCACTTTATGTGGCCTCTTGTTATTAGGGATGGGAGACTTTGCACTAGGGACTATATGCATCATTCTTAAGTTTACTTCTGTGACTCTGTAAACCTCCACTAGTGCATTGAAGTCCCTGATCCTCTAGGGCACCACTCTATCTCTGATCTCTGGTAATAGCCCCTTCTCTAACTCATATGCTCTCCACCTCTCATTATCATGCTTTTAGAGGTAAGATGAATAATATCTGGAGAGGTCTATAAACTTAGCCACGTACTGGTCAACTGGCATTCCCTCTGTTTGTCTCAGGAAGACAAATTTTGTCTCTTTCTTATCTCGAATAGAATTGGGAAAATATTGTCCATAAAATACTTGTAAGAAGGTTTTCTAATTGATCAAGAGGTTCTTTGACTTTATAATTGGTTCAGTGTTCCTCCACTAGTAATCATCTTTTTTCTCTAGCTAAAAAATTGCCATCACTACTTTATACTCAGATGTGCACTCCATAACTTTGAAATTTTTCTCTAAATGCATAATCTAGACCTCTGCTTTTTCTGTATTTAGTTCTCCATCAAAGGTGGGAGGCCCGAATTTTTTGAACTGTGCTATAGTCTGCTGAATTGAAGGCTACTACTGAGTAGGAGGCATCTAAGCTAATGGAGTTTGAGCAGTTTATTGATTCTGTCATTGTTGGCCTGAGTGATTTGCCTTTGAATTCTTAAGATGATCTGAGTGCTGTAGCTGAGGAGGAGTAGACCTCTCACTTTCTCTCTGAGCAAAGCCTTTCTTGTAACTGTATGATCATAGCTTACTACTGATCCAGGCAAGCTATAATAGCTTGTAAGGCTCTAGCCATAAGATCACTAGGCTCTGGCTTTTCTCTAGTCTCTCTAGAGGGCTTACCTTTTTTTATGTTCAAAATCTTATCTAAAACAATTTAAACATGGTTTAACATAAAACATGAATATATGCCACAATTGGCACTCAATTCATCCATATAATTCATACATAATGGGCAAATCACATCCTTAAGTCATAATTAACACTCTAATGCTTGAACCTTCACTCTAATACTAATAAATGTAACACCATATCTATATAGCACTTAACTTATAGCACAATTTTCCTATAATATTCATTTGGCATAAGATGATTACCTTTAGCAGCGAAAATTCCTATTATTAAAAGCCAAAATAATTCATCTTTGGCTAAATGAAGCATTTAAGCTTACCAAACTCGTCTTCCATCTATCACACACTTGTTTAATCAGAAACATCATAATTTGAAGCTTAAATTTCAGGTTAGAGGCATACATCTCAAATTGAACATCACACTTGCATTTTTCACATATTCCATATTTTAATGCAAACTTTGAAAATTTATAACTAATTCTACAAAATTCCAAATCATGTAAATTAAGACTTTCTAGAAAGCTTAAGACGTCATCTAACTATTATAAAAATTTTAGATCAAAACAATATTGTTTGACTTAAAAAATGACAATGGAACAATAACTGGGTTTGAGTATTGAACCTTATTTGACCCTTCAAAAACTCAAAAAACCAGACTAACCAAATGAACAATACCATTGATAGTTTCTACATAATTTAGCCAACTTTGAAAAATTATAATAAATTCTCTAGAGCTCCAACAATTCTATTCTTTCTCTCTATGAAAAGCTCTAGATGAGATTAAAATGTTTGCCAACATTGATGCCAAAAATCATCCAATTGGTCTATGATAGGCTTGTCGCGCAACCCTCAAAATAAAACTAGGTTGATAAAATATGTAGCTAGTGGCACAACCTAGGTCATCTTCCTTGGAATTGGAGTTCAATGTTTAATTGAGTTTTCCAAATATTAAAAAACTCTAAATATTCCTAAATTAGGGGGGTTTTGATTTACTTAAACTATTTAAAATAAAATTGAATTAAAATGACTAACTACCTAATTGTATGGATCGTGGGTGCAGGATGGTCTTGTGACTAGCTTTGGAATTGTCCCTTGGTATCCACTATCCTTATCCTAATCTAATTGTAATTATTTCTGGCCTAAGAGTTCCTAATTGTGTTCATAACAAATTATCTTGAGTTACCATGCAAGAATCAAGAAATTAATGATCTAACGTTGAATTGAGACCTCAATCCCGCATTAAATTGTTAAATCTTGTCTTTAAGATCAATAAACACCCAATTTGATTGATTAACTAATTAATTAGCCTCTAAATCATCATCCTAAAATGTTTAATTAACCAATTAAACACTAAGGAATTCTCGAATTTAGCTTTCAAGCACATAATTTCATTCATGTATTTCATCGAACACCTTCAAGGCACACATGGAAAATTAGAGAATAATGAAAAATTAGTATCTAATACAATCAATTAATCAACAAAAGGTTCCCTAATTAGTGTCTAACCAGCCACTAATTACAATTACACAAATTTCCTATCAAATACAACTTAACCAAGATAATATATGAAAGAGAAAAAGTGTAGGAAAATAGAAAAGTCTTAGCCAAAAATTCTGAATTTTTCTCCATGGATTCAAGCTTCTCCAAGAGCTTCTTCCTTGCTAGCCTCAAGATGGATTAGAACTTCATTGTATGGTGGAGATGGATGGAAGATGGAATGGAGGAGATGGTGTGGTGGATGGAGTGGTGAATGAATGAATGGACGAATGCCGCCTGGAATTGTGAATGAATGAATAAATAGGTGAATGAATGGACGAGGGTTTCCAAAAATATGGAGGCATGAATGAATCAATTTGTTCGAATCCCTTCCTTATTAAAAGTCACGTGCCCAGCCTTTTATTTTCGTGTGTCACGCTCAGCTTCTCCTTTTAATAGATAGATCATGAACTTGCATTGTATATAAGTGTGGGCCCCAACCTGTTATGCTGAAGTGTTGGAATATAATAAAATAAAATCCATGCTTCACTATCTTTGAGTCCAGACATAGCTTCTTATTCATTTTCAGCTCCAGCATCTTCCTTTTTCACTCCAACATGCATCTCGTGGCTTTCTTCTTTTAATTCATCCCATCGTGCTCTTCTGCTGTTCACTTTGTTTTCACGTTATTTCCTTTTCTCCCATGCAGCTCCTACTCTCCCTCGTCGTGTAGCAGCTTGTGTTTGCTTCTTCTTATGCAGCCCCCTCTTCCTTCGTTTCTCAACCAAAAACATGGCTAGTTCCTTCTCAAGCTAGAGCTCACATTCTTCCACGGTTTCTGCATGTATTATTTTCTCTTCTCCATGCACGTTCTGCCCAGCATTGTGACGTGTTTGTTTGCTTATCTCCAGCTACTGTTCGCCGCGAACTATTATGTGCATGCTTCTTTGTCTAGCCTGTAGCATTTCTTTCTCCTCTCTCATGAACCAGTAGCTTTGTGTTGCTGAAGGAGAACATGGCTCACACTCTCCTAGCTTCATGCATGGTTCTGTTCAATGTTTAACTTTGCTTTTCTTCATTCATGAAAGACCTGGGGCTTGTACTCTGCTTCTTCCTCTATTTTACTCACATGCAAGTAGAACTCGAGCTTCCAAACCCAAGCTACTTCCTCGTGGCTTCCAAGCTCCTTAATGGCTGCAGTGCTTCCAGCTTCTTCTTCTTTTCAAAGCATCAAGTCTCTTCTTTAGCTGCTGTATGAGTAAATGATTCTGCATCTCATTCCTCATTCTATCTAGCTCTCCTCTTCTTCATTTTCTTGCTCTATTCGTTCCTTCCTGCTCCTCAGCAGAACCATCGAGTCTCTCACCTTCCTACAAACTCGTAACTTCCTTCTCTGTTTTTGTGCATGTGTTCTTCCCCCACGTTAGCTTCATTTCTGTTCAGTTGCTGCCCCTACATGCATGGCTTTGTTTCCCTTCATGAATCACGTAGCTTCTCACATGTTGTTTAGCTCTTGATCCAATCATGAAGCTTCGATCATTTTCTAAATTAATTTCCATCCTTAAAATTCCCATTGCCCAATAAAAATATGCACAAATAGTAAGAACAATCCAATAGAAAAATTCACAAAATCATTTAAAGAACTTTATGCATTAAAATTCTAAAATCTTGTAAATAATTTCCTAAAATATAGAAATGGCTTCTAAAACAAAATCTTATCTAATTAAAGTCTTAAAGTCATATTTTATTATTAAAATGCCTATGTCTAGGAGAATAAAATAGATAGAAATATATGTTTATTAGTCTAGTTTTGATCGAGGGCATGATTATGGCTCAAAATGGTCTCATTATATCATCAAATGGTTCAAAATAGCTTCCCACATGAACCATGACCATTTGAGCACGTCCAAAACCTTAAGCACATCATATAGAAGCATCATAACAGGCTCATATTACTATAGAACTCAAAGTTGTAATGCCATATTTACTAAGCTCATCTCATGTCATTATTAGGCTCATATCCTTGGATTACATAAAATTCCCAAAAAAAGCTATTAAAAATATTCTATTAAATTACATTACGTCATGGATAAAATTTTCATTTCATGTCCCGTGGGCCATATGGACTCATCTATCTCATTCTCATATTTAAATACATAAATACAATTCAAAATCATCTCAAGAAGTGGCCTATAACTCGAGCTAATAAAGTATACACATGGAAATAGAGTGTGTAGCCTTAGATTGAAATTCTAGCTTTCTGTCATGAACTTTGAAAAATTATAACTAATTCTAGAAAAATTAAAATCAAGCACACTATACTATTTTAGAAATCTATAGATGTCTAATTTATGTAAAAATAATTCCAAACCATGACAGGGACATTTAGCCACCAAAAATTGATGGAAGAGTAACAAAGGTTGCCTATCACTATTGGTACTATCACTCAACTTCAAAAAATTTATATCTCCCTGCTCAGATGTCCAATTAGGATGATTTTAGTGGCCATGGAAAGATTATTATGTCTAATTTATGCCTAAAAATTTTCATGAGCATTAGACACCATTTGGCCTTCAAATGACACAACCCAAGAAACTAACCATATAAACAGTATTTATATCAGTTCAGCAGAAAAATGCCAATTGTGAAAAATCATAATTAATTCCATAGAGTTTCAAATAATTTGATCTTTGGCTTCCCAAAAAGATTTAGATGAGATTTATATTATACCAAATTTCATGGGCAAATTCGTTCATTTGGTTAGATCTTAATATTGGGTTGTAAAATGGCTCATTTTATATCATCAAAGGGATCCAAATGGTCCATAATTGCTTCTATGACAACCATGGCCACTTGAGCATGTGGGAAAGCACCAAAATAGTCTATTAAACTTATCTCAAAGGTGGACAAGCCCAAATTTCTCAAATGCACTCATCCACCCCAAGATATACACAAAAGCATACATGTTAAATCTTGCCATCCAATGTCCAAAATGCACTATATCATGCATATGACATTAAATCTCATTTGTACATGATACATTTTCATATTTCGATATATTCATAAGGTTATGCAACATATACAATGAAGGATTATATTATATGCCACTCATATGGCTACAAATTGGCATTTTTATGCACTTTATTGTCAATCTTCTTCTTCTAGGCTTGGTAGCTTCTGTTCCATAGCTCACTTGGTCCACCTAGACATGTGAGGAGAAAGGAGTGAGATTTTAGGAATCTCAATAGCTCTTCTCCCTTTCAATCACATATAAAGCATGCAAATCCATATCTAAAAATACATGCATGACTATCATAGAGCATGTAACAATTCAAGAAGCATTCTTGGTAATTAAGAAGTCATACAAAACATATATAAGCTTACCAAGTAAGTGGATTAGCCTCATCCAATCTCTTCAAGGATCTTGGACTTGCCTCATCCTTTTCTTAAAGGCCCTTGAACTAAGCCTTACTTTTGGGAGACTCTTTGCTTTGTCTCAACCATTCTTAAGGGTTCCTGGCTTCACCACACTCAAGCAAACTAAAGTAATTCACAAAGCACTCATTGAAGACATAATGCAACATCATGGCACCATGACATCTAGATACATGCTAAAACACTTTTTCATGATTTAAAATATACATACACACATTCAAAGACAAGACAAACATTCATCCATGCATAAGAGAAAGAAGAGATAGCTACCTTTATCACACAAGCACACTTTCCCTCTTAGAGATGCACTCCCTTCCTCAGCCACACCTTCACAATGATGTGAGGTTTGTTTCCTTTGGCCTAAATACATAAAATAGAAACCAATTATGGTCTTGGAACCATTCTTAAAGCTACCTATTTATTTGGAACACTAGATTTGTCTTATGGTTCATTTATGGTTCCAAAATGTGCCTAATGAAGCAACATCTAAAATTTAAATTCTTGGTTCCCTTATTTCCTTTCATCTATGGTTCTTAGCTCCATTTAGACCTCTTAGAGCTATTACACAATCAAAATAGCAAACCTAACTAGGTGTTGCTTCCTTAACCCATAATATGGAACTTATGCTACCAATTCAATTTTTAGGCTTCCTAAATTTTTCCCAAGGCTACCTCTCATCATTTTCATCATATATGACTCAAAAAATAAGATTGGAACAAATTAAAACTATTCTTAGGTGCCTCAACTACTCTAGGCCAAGGCATAGCTTCTATTTGGCACTCTTGGAGTTTCTTTGCTTTCTTTGATGGAAGAAGTATGTGGGGAGGTTCTTAGGGATCCTAGGAGCTCATCCAAACATTCATTTAGGCCTAGAAATTATTGTATCAAATCAGAATTTCAAAGGAACCCATGAAACCTTAACTTTTCTATCTTGAAATCTAATGGTTATTTGACTGTTTCCTTTACATATTCTTGTTCTTCTCCCTCATTTTCTTAAGATTCATCCTTGGTTTAGCTATAAATTTAACTCCTCTTGGTTGGTCTTACATGAGGCGAAATGGAAGGGAAGAGGAATAAGAAGATTCAAGCTTAGAAAGTAACAAATTACCTTGGATTCTTGCTTTCTTTGGCTTGTTCTTCACTTTGTTGGCCTCCTCCCTTGAATTTTTAAATTTTCACCTCTGTTCTACCCTCAATACAAACCCAAACTCTTTATTAAAACCATGGAAAGGAAGCTTAGGAGGAGAGGAACAAGTTTTAAAAAGGGGAAGCATGCAAATTCTTAAGAATTCTTACCTTTCTTGCCTTGATTTTCTCCCTCTTCCTTCCTTATCTTGTGCGCCTAAGTCTCTTGAGTTTTCTCTGCTTTTTGGGCAGAATAAGTCATGGAAATGATGAGGGGAAGAAACATGAAACTTAAAGAGGTTTCAAGAAGCTTCTACTTTCTTAAAAATTCTAATTTTGTCCCTTCATCTTGGCATTTTCGTTTCTAGTCTGTTTTAGCTCCTTTTTTAGAATCATCTTTTCCATCATAAAATTTAGATTTCCAATTTTATAAAATGTCTTTGGAATCACTCAAATTGGAGCTAAAACCTTCCTGAACCAAAGGGTCAAAGTTCAGGTCAACTAACGTTAGAAAACATACATTAGAGAGGATTTAACTATCTTGGGGCTTCCCATAGTTTTAAGGGCCTCTGAGAATCCTAGAGAACTCAAATTTTTCATTTAAAAAGCCCTCCTGTGGGAATTCTAAAATTTACCCAAAATTACGAAAATATTATTACGTTTCATTGCATTTCCGTTAAAATTCGTCTGGCTATTTTGGCTTCAGTTTCAAGGCATCTCTAGCCTTGAATCACCATTATTTGAGGTTTAGAATATTATTCTAATTTTATTAGACCTTAATTCACTCCATCTAGGGGACTTCCTTTTGTATCCAATGAATTTCGTACATTTATAGAGAAACTGTACATTATGTATCTCATGTTTTCTCATATTTTTAAAGAGCCAAATATTACAAAAGCCATCATTCCACTTGTTCATATATACAAACATATCAAGGCTCAAGGGTGTCAAGAACTTACATTCTCATACATTTGGCTCTATATCCATTACATACAACATATTCATATACTTTTACATATGATTAAAGGTTTACATCTCATAAATATCATATACATATATACATACTATGACATTAAATTACATAGAAAACTATCATATTATCAAAGTATTATCATTCATGCTCCTTGGCTTCCATTCCTTGCTCCATGAGGCTCACCTAAACATGATTAGACATAAAGTAGGGAAGAGTGAGATTCAAAGAATCCTAATTGCTCGCTCACCCTTTGAAGCAAACATATATGGCACATTTTCATGTCAAAGAATGCAAGCATGCTACAAATGCTTCTAGTAGACATACATACTCGCATCTTCAAGTCACATGAAGTCATTCCAATTCAAATATGAGCTCTAGGGACTTTTGGTCTAGCCTCACCTAATTCTTTGGGACTTTTAGATTAGCCTCACCCACTTTTAGGTGTTGAAGATTGTGTCTTAGGCCAAGCATTGTATGATGAACATTGTATTTCATCAAGAAAAATGAGTTTCTCTTTTATTGCATTTACTATATTATTTGCATGTTTACTATAATAATAATAATAATAATATCCTTTGATAAATCATATTGATTATCCTAAATATTTCTAGTCGATCATCTTTGTGGGAATGATGATAAACTAAGGCTAATATGATTTTGATTTATGATTATATATTAATCATGTATAAAGATACAAATCAAAATCATAGGCACTTATTAGAAAACAAGATACTAGATCGACCTATCATGAGATAATTACATGGATCAAGTCATAAGTGCATCACATATATAACTATGTCATTGAACTCTCAAACCTGAGATCACCATAGATTCTTACATGTGGAACACTGTGCTTTGACATAGTCAAAAGTCACCTTTAACTAGGTGATCATAAAGGCTGTGATTGGGCATAGTGGAATCTATGTAAAGGAAGATGAATGGTAAAGATAGAATTTGTTCCTCTCATTTGTGGAAAGATATCTCTGAGCTACTCAATGAGTGAGATTGAGAAATGCATGGGCATGCTTGGATGGAAAGGTTTTCCATTTATTCTGTTAGTCTACTCAGAGATCAAGAAAGTGATAGTCGAGTAAAATGAGGATGCCATTTCTATGCCTCATACTTGACCTTAATATTGTGTGACAAAAGGGTTATAACAAGATTGTATGATAGGTTGCATTAGATCACCGATCCTCATATAATTTGGGTACTCATAATATCTCGCTAGAGGCCACTTGTGACTTGTGGGTAAAATAGCATTATTGGCCCACTGCCAACGTCATATGGGCCTAAAGGGTCACACATAAAAATGAAACAACTCAAGCTAAAATGTCTAGATTCATTGAACCTAAAAATGTGTTTAGATTCAATGAATGTAATGTTCAATTGAAGATGGAAGAATTTTATAAATATATTTGATATATATATTTTATAAAATAAAAAATGTATATATATTTGATATATTATATTTTGAAATATATATATCATCTAATTAATTTAAATAAATTAGTTTTAAATTTAATTCTATATGATAGATTTAAATTTAAACTAATATAATTATTTGAATTTAATCTATGTGATAAATTTAATTTAAAATTAGTTCTAGATTTAGATTAAATCAATAGTTTAAATTTATTCTATAGGATAGATTTAAGTTTAAACTAATATATTTAATTATGATTTGAATTAATTTAAAGAATATATTTAAATTAATCAAATCTATCATAAAACCCTAATATAACACATATCTATAAATAAAGAAACTAGGGTTTTCTAGGATGATAATTTCTTTTAGAGAGCCGCCTCCCACCCTAAAGAGAGAAAAGTGTACGGACACTTAGAGAGAGAAAGCATATGGACGTATAGAGAGAGGAAGAGAAGAACATCTTCTCTCTTTGAATGTACAGACGTTTGTGTTCGGTGGCACTAACATGCCATTCAAGTTGTAGTGACCATTCGTGCGGATATTGGTAGAGGAAACTAATCAGAAGTGTCAGTTTCTGAGATTTGACGGTAGAAAGAAAACCTAAAGAATCATGTGACAAAGGTAAATCTCTAGCTTTACTCTATTTAAATGACATTGATGGATCTATGGGAGGGATTCGAGTTCATTTCTTTTTTTTTTTTTTACTATGCATGTCCCAAGAATCCCTATATTAAGGACCTTTAACTTAGCCTCACTCACCCTTGAGACTTTTGGCTTTATCTCACCCATTCTTAGGGACTTTTGACTTCTCTTTACCCATTCTAAGGGATTTTTGGCACAACCTCACCCATTAAGAGCCATACATATTCAAATTATCATTTAAGATATATAATGGTGTCAAAACATTAAATTGATAGCTATAAGCATATCTTGTGATTCAAACACACATACAAGCGTCCAATGGCAATCAAACAACCAAGCAATGCTTACAAAAAAGGATAGAGAGCTACCTTCAATCAAGAATCACAAACTTTCTTCCTTGAACTTTCCGTCCCCTTCTTGGCTTCACACACTCACCTAGGAAGAGCTTAATTTGCTTGGCCTAGATACATCAAATAAGATACAAACCCATCATTGGAACCAATTCTAACCTCACATAAACTCTACACAAGGCTATTATAACTTATGGCATGATTATAGTTCCATACAAGGGCATAATGAAGCAACTCATATGATTCATGATCTTGGCTCCAATTTCTCACTCAATCTAAGTTATATGACTCCATTTAAATTCATTAGAGTCATCACAAACTCAATTCAAGGAGTTAAACACCAAGTTGCTTCTTTAAGCCTTAAAAGGAGCCTAAACTTTCATCTTTCAAACTATGGTTTCTAAATTCAAACCAATGGTTCCTTTGGTATTTATTATTCATATCTAGACCATTTCTATCTTTGGAATCAAAGAAAACTCTCTCTAGGTACTTGTTTCCTCTCTTAGTCGAGACATAGCAACAGATGGGTGCCCATGGAGTTTTCTTGCTTTCTCTAAAGAATTTGGCATCCATGAATTTTCCTAGACCTCTTATGAACTCATACATACTTTTATATAGGTTAGATTATTATTAGAAAGCTTCAAAAATTTTGAGGTGCAACTAAAACCCTAAGTAACATAACTTAAATTCTAAAGCTTTTCTTTCAGTTTCAATTGCATATTCTTGTTCCTTATGCTCTAAAACCCTTGTTCCTACCTTGTTATGACCAAAATTGATCCTCTCCTAAATGGGCCTAGGTCTAGTCAAAACATGAGCATGGAGGAAAGTCAAGAAGAAGCAATATAAGTCATGGTATCTTACCTTATTTTCAAGCTTCTCAAAGGAACTTTCTAAAGCTTCCATGATATTCATATACTTTTATACATGCTCAATGGTTTACATTTAATAAACTAGTCATACATATATATTTTGACATTACATTACATTAGAAACTATTATATTGTCAAAGTGTTGCACATCATGCTCTTTGGCTTCCATTGTTGCTTCCTTGAGCTTTACCTAAACATGGTTAGATGAAAAATGGAGAAGAGTGAGATTCAAAGAATCTGAATAGCCCTTTACCCTTTTAAACATACATATATGATGCCTTCACATGTCAAAGAATGCATGCATGGCATTTAGACTACTAATGAACATATATAAAGTATCTTCCTTGTCATAGAAACTTATACATATCATACATAAGCTCTCAAGGGCATTGGTCTAGCCTCACCCATTTTCTTTAGGACTTTTGGATTTGTTTCACCCATTTTCAAGGGACTTTTGATCTAGCCTCACTCTTCTTAAGACATTTGGCTTTGTCTTATCCATTTTTAGGGACTTTTGGTTCATCCTCATCCATGCTAAAGGACTTTTAGCATAGCCAAACCTATTCAACCCACTGCGCATACCTAAACACATTTCAAGAAACATAATGGTACCATAACATGTAACCATTGGCTAGAAATATTTCTCATAGCTCAAACATACACATAAGCACTCAATGAAAAGAAAAAAACCAAGCAATGCACATGAGAAAGGTTAAAGAGCTACCTTGAAGTTAGATTCACACACTTTTTCCCTTAATTCTTCTTCCCCTTTTTGATCAAACACTTGCAACTAGGTGGCACTTGTTTCTCTTAGCCTAAACACATCAAATGAAACATATTTCAATCATTGGAACAAGCTTTAGCTTTTCACAAACTCTATGTAAAGCTACTTTGTTTTAAGACACAATTATGGTTCTACACAAGACACAATGAAGAAACTATTCAAATTCATGATCTTAGCTCTAATTTCTCCTTCTATCTAAGTCTCTTAACTCCATTTAGACTCCTTAGAGCCATCACAAATTCATTTCAAGGAGCCTACTTACAAGTTGCTTCCTTATGTCTTAAAATGGAGCCTATACCTCCATCTCACAAACCATGCTTCCTAAATTTATTCCAAGGATTACTTTGATGTCCATCTATCACATTTAGTCCCTTTGTAATCTTAGAAAAATTTAAAACTCTTCCTAGGTGCATAGAGAGCTCTAGGTTGAGACAAGCACATGGTATTGAGCCTATGGAGTTTTGTAATTTTTCTTTAGGGAGTTGGTACATACGACACTTCTTAGGTGTCTTGAGAACCCATACACACTCTTAGACAACTAAAACTACCACAAGGAAGCTTCATATTGGCTAAGGTGCAACTAAATCCCTAGCTTTTGCATCTTAAAATCTAATGCTTTTCTTTTGAATTTCATTGCACAATATTGTTTCTCATACTTTAAAACCTATGTTTCTTCCTTGCTAAGACCAGAAATCATTCCTTTTTGTTTGGCCCTAATGTTGGCTGAAACTCCTCACATGAAGAACAACAAGAAGATGCAAGGAGAAGCTATGATTCTTACCTTGTTTCAAAGCTTTTCCATGGTGCTTTCCTATGCCTTAGCGCTCCTCTTCAATTTCTCTCTTCCACTTGCTGGACCAGCCACAAAACATGTCCAAATAAATGATTGAAACCATAGGAGAAGAGAGGAGAAAGAAGGGAAGAGGTGTAGTGAATGAGAAGACATGGAAAAGTAAGGTTTTCTTACACTTTTTAGGCTTCTTCTTCCTCCCCTGACTTCCCCTTTTGATGCACCTCTTGGAGCTGCCTCAAAATCTGTTTGGACCAGAAACAAGTTAGTGGTGAAGGCTTGAGAAGAGGGGGACGTGATTTAAAGAGCCTAGGTGTCCATTTAGCACTTTTTCAAAATGACAATTTAGTCCCTCAACTTGGTTTCTTTCATTTGAGCTCATGTAACATCCAATTTTTTGAAAACGAGAAAAGATGTGAGAAAAATAATGTACAGTTTCTCCGTAAATGAATGAAACTCACCGGATACAAAAGGAAATCTCCCGAACTGAATTAGTTAAGGTCTTGAAAATTTTAGGAAGCATTTTAGACTCCTAAAAATGAGAATCCTAGGCTCATATGGAAAGAAAAATAGAGCTAAAATGAAGAAATGAATTATGACGAAAGACTAATGAAATGTAAAGGTATTTTCATCATTTTGAGCAAATTTTTGAATTCACACAGGAGGCTTTTTAAATGAAAGTTTTGAGTTCTCTAGGGTTCTCAGAGGCCCTGAAAACCATTGGAAGTCCCAGGATAGTTAAAATCTCTTTGGTGGATGTTTTCCAATGTCGGTTGGCCCGAACTTACACCTCATCACCTTCTCCAAGCTTCCATTTGCAGAAAAAATGGGCAGCAATGGCATGACATTAAGAAGGAAGGGAGAAAAGAAGTTTAAACTTCCATTTAAGTAAGTAAACAGCCCCATTTCATCCCGCGCCAGTTAGGAAAGTTGTTCCTCTCTCTAAAAGCTCTCTAATAGTGATTTTCTTTTCTTGAAAACTTGAAGATTCAGGTGTAATCCAAGCCAAAAAGGAACTCTTTTCAAGAAATCAATTGGTGGAAAATAATCTACGCGAAGAGAGCTCCGTTTTAAGGTAAGACTTTATTTGAAACACTTGCAAAATCTTGTGTTTCTAAGCCATTTATGTAACACCATAATTTCTGGCTTATTTCATGATACTCATATGCTTCACATCATTAAATTTCATGAAGGGGTATGAAAAAGGGAATAAAAATAATGAATTTCTTTGTGTTGCATCATATTTAAAATTTTCATTCGGTGTCACGTGGACTATGTGAGATCATAAGATACATTCTCACATTTGATTACATGAATAAAATTCATGTGCATCATAAAATGTGGCTCACAACTCATGGAACTCAAAGGAAGACTTAAAATAGGCATATTAAATTTCGGCCAGATTTGACCCTTTTTCTGATCAAACTTTGAAAATTCATAACTAATTCTAGAAATATTGAAATTAGGCATTCTTGGTCATTCTGGAAAGCTACGGATGTCTATTTCATGCTAAAATATTTCCAGACCATAACATCCACCACAGAGGACGTTTGACATCCAAAAAGGTTCAAAGGTCAAACTACCTTCTGATGCTGTCACAGATTTCTGCAGAAAACTTTAAGAATGTCCAATTAATTCCAAAAACCTCCAATCCATGCAAATGATACCAATCTAGAAAGCTATGAATGTTAGCTAGAGAGAAAAAATATTCCTAGACCAACTCAGGCAGCCCAGACCACAGAATTCAATGGAACAATAACTGAGGTCAGACAAAACTCCTAATACTAGATAGATTCTTTAAAAATTCATATCTCCCTCTCTAGACCTCCAAAGAAGGTGTTTCAAGTTGGTACACGTCACTATGAGTATATAGTCTCTTTGTATAAAATTTCATGATAATTAGACATCATTTGTGCCCTGTGTGAGAGATTTCATTTTCGGACCAAATGAATAGTGCAGCAGACCCAAATTAGAAAATTTGGCAACTTTGAAAATTCATCAAATATTCTATAGACCTCCAAAAATTATGTTCTTTAGCTTTTCAAAAATATCTCAACAAGCTCTAATTGCATGCCAAATCTTAGATCAAGAATAGCTCATTTGGCCAAAAACTAATACAAGGTTCCATTATGGTCATTTTTAGCTCTATATAAGGTACCAAAGTAACCAAATGGCTTTCCCTAGGGTTTGGTACCTTTTGGGCAAGTCTAAAAGCATGATTAAGACTTGTGTAAGCTACCCAAATGGCCCCAAACTCCATGCCTCTCATTTTGGCCATCTCATCCACACTTATGCATAATTCCATATTATCATTAAGGAAGCCACAATGCCATAACATGTCCAATTTTCATTCTAGTGGTCACATAACATATTCTCTCATTCATACATGTCATAATATCATAATTACATATGTTCATAACATTATACTACATATACATCTATTGAATACATCAATTGCCATTCTTATAGCCTTAAAGTAATAAAATTTTCACATTTCTACATATACATCAATTGCCATTCTCATGTAGTTGACTCCCATTGCCTTGCTCTTTGGGTCCACCTAGCATATTAGATCATTGGAGAGGAGGGAATGAGATTCAAAGAATTCCAATAACTCATCTCCCATTCAATCATACATAATGGATGCAAAACATATCTTGAAAATGCATGCATGGATAAAATGGAAGTTATGAACATTCAAGAAGCAAGCTTGGCATGTGAATAAGTCATACAAGTCATCCAAGAGCTTGCCAAGTAGATGGAATGGCCTTACCCTTTTCCTCATGGATTTTGAACTTTCCTCACCCATTCTTTAAGAGAATTCTTAGACTCAACCATACTCTTAGGAGCCCACTTTATTTTTGGGAGACTCTTTGCTTTGTCTCAACCAATCTCAAGGGTTCTTGGCTCATCTTCACCATGGTTAAGAGTTCTTAGTCTCTCCACACTCAAGCAAACTCAAACAAACATCATGGTATTATTTAAAACATAATATGTTATCATGAAATCATGGCATATAAAGTCATGCTAGCATACTTTTCATGGCTTGAAAATGCACATACACACATTCTAAGACAAGCTAAACACACATCCATGCATGAGAAAAGGTGAAGAGAGATACCTTGCACATAATCACATACTTTTCCTTTTGGATTCAAGCTCCTCTCTTTGGCCACACACCCACAAACTTGTGGAGATACTTCCTCTTGGCCTAGACACATTTTATGGGAGTCAATTAGGTCCATGAAATAATTTCTCAGGTCACACAACTTGCTTAGACACTAGGTTGTTCTATAAACCCCATTATGGTCCATAAATGCACTTAATAAAGCAATACCCCTCAAATAATTTCTAGGCTCTATTCTTTCCTTTCAAATATGATTCTTGACTCCTTTTAAGCCTCTTGGAGTCATTACACACTTTAAACAAAGAGCCTAACTACATGTTACTTCTTTAGGTCATAATATGGAACCTAAGGCACCAATTCACTTTCCATAGGTTCTAAATTTTTTCCAAGGCCTTACCTCATATTCATTCATCATATATGATACAAAAATGGGCTTGAAAAAATTTAAAACTCTCCTTAGCCACTTCATCCATTCTTGGCCAAGACATAGCCCCTTTTTGGCCTCCTTGGAATTCTCTTTGTTTTCTTGGAGGAGGATGCATGGAAGGACGTATCTTAGGGATCTTAGGAGCTCATTTAAACTCTTAATTAGGCCTAGGAATCATCACACAAAGTCAAAATTTGGAAGGAACACTTGAAATCCTAGAATTTGCATCTTGAAATCTAATGGTTATTTTGTTGTTTCCTTTGCATATTCTTGTTCTTCTTCCTCAAACACCTAAGATTCACCCTTGGTTGGTTGAAAATTTAACTCCCTAAGGCTAGCTATATATGGGTCAAAATATGCATAAGAGAAGGGAGGAGGAAGATCAAGTGGAAGGATTGCATGATACCTTAATTTCCTTAGTTTTTCTTGCTTGTTCTTTGGTTTCCTTGGCTCCCTCCCTTGAATTTTGAACTTTCCCCTCTATTCTTCCTTCAAAAAAATCCTTAAAACTTCAGAAAAATCATGGAGAAGAAGAGGAAAAAAGAGGATAAGATATTGGCTAAGAGGAAGCATGAAAAATAAACAAATTTCCATACCTTAAGCTTGGATTTTCTCCTCCTTCTTCTCTCCCCTTGGTGTGCCACTCTCCTAGGGTTTTTCTTCTGATTTGGGGCAGAATAATCTGAAGCTAAATGAGGGAGAGTGTGAGGCGCCACCTATTTATAGGTAGGAAGAAATGGCTTTTTCAAAAATTTCTATTTTGCCCTTCATTCTTGGCATTTTTGTTTCTCCTTCGTTTTAGCTCCTTTTTGAGACCAATCTTTTTTATTATAAAATTTAGATTCTCAATTTAATAAAATACCTTTGGAATCACTCAAATCAGAGCTAAAACCTTTCCGAACGAATCTGTCAAAGTTCGAGTGCACCGACGTTAGAAAATGTCCACCGGAGGAGATTTAACTGTCCCGGGGTTTCAAGGCCTCTAAGAACCTTGGGGAACTCAAAACTTACATTTAAAAATCCCTCATATGTGAATTCTAAAATTTGCCCAAAATTATGAAAATGCCATTACATTTCGTAGGTTTTTCAACAAAATTTGTTTCTTCATTCTAGCTCCATTTTTCCTTCCGTCTGAGGCTAGGATTCTCAGTTTTAGTAGTCTAAAATGTTACTCAAATTTGTTGGGACCTTAACTAATTCATTTTAGGGGACTTACTTTAAAAACGCGCCCATTTTTGTCATTTAACGAAAACTGGACATTACAATTTAAGCTTAGGTCTAGAGAGAAAAAGTGAGGAGGAGAGTTTTTCTTTATATATTCTTAATGGAACCAAAGGTTATGGAGTGTGAGGATTAAGAATATACAACTAGAATTGAAAAGGGAGCTTTAGAATGCAAGTTATGAAATTTAGGGATTTGGTTGCTCCTAGGCTATGATGAAGCTTCCTAGTAGTAATTTAAGTTGTCTAAGTGTATATATGAGTTCCTAAGATACCAAGAGAGCCTCCCATATGCTTCTCCCATTAAAGAAATTAAAACAACTCCATTGGTGCCATATGGAAGCATAGCCTCGACCAAGGAGGGTTCATGCACCTAGAGAGTGTTTTAATTCCTTCCAAACTTAGTTTTGCATTATATATGATGGGAGAATATGAGAGGAAGCCTTAGAAAAATTTTAGAAACCATAGATAGTGAGATGGCCTTATATGCTCCATAATATGGCTTAAAGAAGCAACACCTAACTAGGCTCCTAGAATTGATTTTGTGATAACTCTAAAAAGTTTAAATAGAGTCAAGAATTATAAATAGATGGAGAGAATGGAGCCAAGATGGTGTTTTCCAAGGTTGCTTCATTAAGTGCATTATGGAACCATAAAAGAGTCTTATGAGTCACCTAGCTTTTTTAGTGATTGTGTGGCCTTAGAATTTGATTCAAGAGTATAATTAACTTCCATATAATGTGTCTAGGACAAGAAAAATGATCTCTACCTTCTTGGGTGTGTGAGGTCAAGAGAGAGGACTCAAGGCTCAAGGAAAAAGTATGTAAATGTAAGCAATGTAGCTCTCTCCACCTTCTCTCATGCATGATTGCTTGCTTTACTTGTCTTTGAGGTTGACTCTCAAAAGTGAGGTTGACTCCCAAGAGTAAGGTTGAGTCTAATAACCTCTTAAAGAATGGGTGAGAAAGTCCAAAATCCACAAGTGAATGGGTGATGCTAATCCACTTGCTTGGCAAGCCTTTATATGCTATGTGTGACTTGTTCAAATGTTGAAAATGCTTCTTGAATGATTGCACATGTCTATATGCCCATGCATACATTTGTAAAACTTGTTTTGTATCTTTTATGTATAATTGAATGGGAGATGAGCTATTGGGATTTTTTGAATCTCATCCCCTCCTCTCCAATATTCTAACTTCTTAGGTGGACCAAGAGAGCTAAGGAATGGAGGCCAACCATATGAGAAATGATAGCATGACACTAAGGTGTTGGAATTTTGTTACTTTAAGGCCATATGAATGGCAAATGTTGTAACCAATGGTTGTATAAATCCCATGATGTTATGAATATGTATAACTATGTAAATGTATCATGTATAATTGAGAGCTAAGGTTGTATGAATGGAAATACACATTTGAGTCATGTAATGGCAAGTTTGTATTATGGAAGTGTATGAATAAATGGAAGTGGAATGGCCAAATTGAGATGTATAAGGTTTAGGACCATTTAGGTAGCTCATACAAGTTCTAATTATTATTTTAAACTTGCCCAAAATGTGCCAAACATCAAGGGAAACCATTTGGACATTTTGGTATCCTATATGGAGCATAAATTGACTATATTGGAAACCTATACCACTTTTTATCCAAATGAGCTCTTCTTGATCTAAGATTTGGCATGAAATTATATCTTGTTGAGAAATTTTTGAAAAGTTAAAGAATAGAATTTTTGGAGGTCTAGAGAATATTTGATGAATTTTCAAAATTGAAAAAAATTTTGGTTTTGGATTGATGTATTGTTCACTTGGTCCAAAATTGATTTCTGTCACACAGGGCCCAATGATGTTCAATTGCCATGAAATTTCATATACAGAAATTAGACATTCCCAGTGACTTGTGCCAACTAGAAGCACCTCATTTGGAGGTCTATAGAGGAAGATATAAATTTTTAAAGATTCAGCCCAGTATCAGGTGTCCCAACTGACCTCAGGTATTGTTTGATTGAGTTTCAAGGTCTAGACGTACCTAAATTGGTCTAAAGTTATTTTTTCCCTCTAGCTAACATCTGTAGCTTTCTAGATTGGTATCATTTACATGGATTGGATCTTTTTTGGAATTAATTAGACATTTTTGAAGTTTGCTATAGAAACCTGTGACAATACCAGTGGATAGCCAGACTTTTGGACCTTTTCGGATGTCAAACATCTTCTGTGTTGTGTTTCATGGTCTTGACATATTTTTATCATAAATTAGACATGTGTAGCTTTCCAAAATAGCTAAGAATATATGATTTTTATTTTTCTAGAATTAGTTATTGTAACAACCAGAAAAAAAAAAAGGGAAAAGAAAAGGGAAAGAAAAGAAAAGTTGAAATTTTTCGAAGGCTAAAAATTTTCTAAGTCTGCTAGCTACAGCCTAGCTATAGCGAATATACCTGTTCGCTATAGCGAGAATGCCTTCTCGCTATAGCGAAAATGCTTCTAGCTATAGCGAGTGCGGGCATCCCATACAAAATCCAGGGAGTAGCTTGCCGTAGCGAGAGTTATAGCGAAGGCCAAGGTCTGGGACTTGCACGAGCTCGCCGTAGCGAGGGTATTGGCTCGCTATAGCGAGTGCGAGTCCGGAAAAGTGTGAAAAGAGAGATTTTGACTTTTTAAAGGCTTCCAAACTTTTCTTTCTCTTAGAACTAACCTAAGCTTCGACCAAGGAGAGAGAAAAGAGCTATGGAGAGAGAGAGAGACCTAGAGAAGCAAGGAGATCAAGCAAAGAGGTGAGTAATCTTAAGATTTCCCTAGCTTTTCTCCTTAGCATGTTGTTCTCCTCCTTTTGCCCTCTCTTTCTATGGTTTTAGAAGTTGATTTGGATTTGGTTCAGAAGAGGGAAGTGAGAAAACTACTCTAGAAGAAGGGTAGAACTCATATATCTTCATTTCTTCTTCCTTGCTTTCTTCTTTGAGAGCTTGAGAGAGGAAGGAGAGTGAGTAGAGTTTTTAGAGGAGAGAATCCCTAGATCTTACAAGGGTAGTAGGGGTTTTTGCTTTGATGAAGAGCCCCTTAGCCTTCTGAGTACTTATTTGAATTATGAGAGAATGATTTGGTGCTCTTTGTTATGCCTAGGCTCAAAGGAAGCAACTCCAACTAATTGTGAGTGTGAAATCAAGAGGGAGGAGAGAAATCAAAAGGGAAGACTTGTATTTTCTGATAAAGTAGCTCTCTACTCTTTTCTTGTTGCATTCTTGGATGTGTAATAGTCATTGTATGTTGGTGTATGTGCTTGTATGATGAGACATGCCATTGATGTTACCTTGATGCATTGGTACCAATATGCTTATGATATGATTTGTGGAAATTGCTTGGGTGAGGTGGTGCCGAAAGTCCCTTGAGACGGGTGAGGTGGAGCCAAAAGTCCCTAAACCAAGGGTGAGGGCCGATCCAAAAGTCCCAAGGCTCAGGTGAGGCTAGACCGAAAGTCCCTAGAGCCTATTCTTGGCATTGATTTGTTATCATGGCATGAAACACATATGTTGTATTATTGTGACTTGTGTGCATGCTTGACTAGTTATATGCCTTGATTGCATCTTGAATGAGTATGAGCTACTGAGATTCCCCCGAATCTCATCCCCTTCCCTCCCATCTTAATATCCAGGTGGAGCTCAAGGAGAGTAGGTGGAGCTCAAGGAGAGTCAAGCATACCTCATAGAGCCTAGTAGAGCATGTTTAGGAAAAATGTATAGTTCTTTTGGTCCTTTTGATGTATAAGGTGCCAAAATGATATGCACCTATTATTTTGAGTTGTAAATGTGTGAGCACATGTAAATATATGTATAGATGATGTATGAAGTGTGTAAAGAGCCAAAGTAATGAGAATGTAGAAATTGACCCTTTTGTGGCTTATATGAAATGATGCGTTTTGTTCCGTAGCATAGTGAATTTGAAATGTATGATGTTTTGGGTCACTTATACATTTCATATATGTTATGTTTGTACTTTCAAACTTGCCCAAAAGAGGCTAGAGCATGTGGGAGGTCATTTAGACCCATTTTGGACCAAATGGGTGCCAAAACTGCCAAGTGGGTGAGCTCCGTCAAAGTATGACTGGATGAGCTCTTCTTGGTACGAAATTTGGCATGACTCTAGAGTCTATTGAGAGCTTCTTGAGAAGCTAAAGTGGGTATTATTTGAGGTCTAGAGAATATTTGGTGAATTGTTGAAATTGGAAAATTTGAATGGTTTGGTCATGGTACTGTGCATTAAGTCCGAAAATGAATCAATGTTATTCATGGACCAAATGGTGTTCGATTGTCATGAAATTTTATGAGCATAAACTAGATATCCACAGTGACCTATACCAACTAGAAGCACCTCAATCGGAGGTCTGTAGAGAGAGAAACGACTTGCTAAAGTTCTGTATCAGCATCAGGGAAGTTTCCGACCTTTGTTACTGTTCCATCGGATTTCGAGGTCCAAGAACTCCTGAACTGATCTGGACTTATTTTTCTCCTCTATTTAACATCTGTAGATTTCCAAATTGGTATAGTTTTCCCATATTGGATTTTTTTGGAATTAACTACGAATTTCAAAGTTCATGACAGTAAACTGCACCAGTATCAGGGGCAGCCGGACATCTGTTCCTATTTCGATGTCAATGATAGTCTAGACGTTGATATTATGGTTGGGAGTTATTTTTAGTGTAAAGATGACATCCCAAGCTTTCCAGAGAGCTATGAATTGCTTGATCCCCATTTTTCTAGAATTAGTTATGATTTTCCAAAGTAGAGCCAAAAATCTGACTTATGGGCTCAATTGTGAAATTGCATTTTCTTGGTTTTTGGTTTCATACCCGTGGTTTATGAGTTGTTTGAGGCTATGTACAAGTTTTATAAATGATGTTTGAGTAGAGAATGTGAATGATGGTTCACAGGACCCACGGGGCAAAATATGACCGGTTAAACCCTGACTTAAAGTAGTAAAATACCACAGTTTCGGTCATTTTTCTGGGAAATCATATGGAATCAAGCCTAGAGGGAGATGAATTAGAGTGAGGTTATTATGGTGTTACAGTTATGATTTTCCAAATTTGTGATAGAAGTGAGAAAATTTTGGTCGAAAATGCATATATGTGTTTTATGCTTCCCTTTGGTTTCCATGAGTTGTAAGCCACTTTTAGTAATGGAAATGAGTGATATCCATGTAATTAAATATGATAATATGATATATGAGCTCACATCATCTGTGTAACTCGAATGAAAATTTTTATATGCGACGCAACACTAAAATAATCAATATTTTAATACCATTTTCTTGCCTCTCATATAAATTGCTTGATATGAGGCATAAAGATAGCATGAAAAAGATTTAAGAATTTATGGTGTTACAAATTTTAAATCTTTTTGAGAACCATCTTTTCTATCATGAAATTTAGATTCTCTAACTTATAAAATACCTTTGGATTCACTCAAATTAGATTTAAAACTTTCCCAAAAGAATCCTCCAAAGTTCGGGTTAACTAACATTCTAAACCATAAACTGGAGAGGTTTTAACTATTATGGGGATTCCTATGATTTTTAAAGCCTTTGAGAACCTCAGAAAACTCAAATTTTCCATTTAAAGATCTCTCTTTGAGTTTGCTAAAAAATGCCCAAAATTACAAAAACGCCACTGTGCTTCTGTCAATTTTCATTTAGCTATTCTTGCTTTATTTTCAAGGCACCTTAGGCCTTGTATTTCCATTATTTGAGGTCTAGATTATTGATCTAATTTTATTTGACCTCAAATTCTTTTATTTAGAGGACTTCCTCTTATAAACAATTCATTTTCGTCATTTTTACAAAAACTAGGCGTTACAAAGTTGACCAACACAAATATGTTTATGGTGATTATGAGTGAAGAAGAAGAAGAATTTGAATTTTGATCCTCTATAGCTCCAATTGGTATGTAAATAGATCAAAATCCACTGCTAAAAGTATAGTAACAATTGCATAATTGGTTGCTAATATATGTAAATGGTGTAATTAAGCTTAAATAAAGCTAGTTATGACAATATGATCAAAGTGCTCAGGAAGAACTAGAAAAAGTTAGAATAGTGAACTGGTAACACTAACATTAGATTTCACTTCATAAACCCTACCTACAACATTTAATAAATCCTAATTCATGCTTCCATCTCTATTACATGAACACACACTCATAATAGCATTCTTTAATAAGTTGCATGGCCAAATTATAATGGAAAGAGTGAACTAAATTTATGAAGGTAGTCATTCAATTTAATGGATTAAGAGTTGGCACATGGAAACCGCTACCCACCCACACTCAAGTATTATGCATGTAAAATATTTATTAATTTCAGCCACCTCATCCTAAGCCATTATCCTCATATCATCTTCCTTTTCCCTTGGCCAAATAGAAGAGCAAGAGAGAGTAAAAGAAAAGCTCCCATGGTGGAAAAAGTGGAGGAAGAAAGACAAAGCTTTCTAAGTTTTGCATGAGGTAGTATAAGCCATCTTCTCATTTTGCTTTAAAAAAAGAAAAGTGTAGGAAATGTTTAGAGCTTTCTATTGATGCCAAATTCATCTTCATATGCTTGGATGGAATTTCATTTGACTCATGGTGGGTTGAAATTAGGAAAGGAATTTGAGAGAAAGAATTAAGGTAATTTTTTTTCTCTATTTTAGATTTTTCTTTTTCTTTGTTTAACTTTTCCTGCATTACATTGAATAGGTCTTGTCTCTTCCTTGGTTGGCCAAAGATAAGAGAGGAAGAGTTAAAGGATTTTAAAGCTTGATTATTAGCATGGATGACTTGAAGAAGAAAGGGGAGGAAGAACTTTTGGCTAATATTTCAATTTCCTCCATTTATTGATGTTGATTGAATTAAATAGGATATTGGAAGAAGGAAACTTTTGGTACCATCTAAAATTGATTAGGAAGTTGGTAATTAGTTCTAGAAAATTTGCTTGGAAATTAATATATGCATGTTGTATGAATTCAAGAAGGATTATTTAAGTATTTGAACTACTAAAGAGGAAAGAAAGCAAGCAATTGGGCACCAAGGTAGCTAGTTTATTTATTCTTTACATATTTGCACTTGAAATGATTTAGTGATAATAACCTACTCTCTTGCTATGTCTATAAATTTGGTTACCCATGATGTTTATGATGATGATCAAGCCAAAAGGTTGCTTAATTAGGTGAGTAAAGTCTCGTGTACTTCTCCCATGTTATATGGCCATTAATCATGATGATGACAAGAGCAAGCATGGTATTGTAGTCAATTCTATAACCAAATTTGAATCCACATAGTGATTCTTACATAGTGACACATCTTACTACATATAGTAATTATCTTGAGTGATTCATGGCCATAATACTAAGAAATCCTTAACCTAGTCATAAAAAGTGGTAAAAAAACCATTTGAAACTTTCCTTTTCAATAATATAGCTATAGCACATGTATACTTTTCCCATCTTGCAATTTATACACTTGACATGCTTCATATATTATGCATCATTTAGGATTCATAATTTTCCCACAATGTGAGACATAGGTGGTGCCATAAGCTTCACATCAATACTCCAAATAAATGACCATACTGAATAATACATAGGCTCCAAATGGAACTTTTATACTTCTTTTGGTCACACATACAAGATGGACTATATTTGGCCTTAAACCTTTCTCAAATATACTCAAGACATGGATACCAAATTTTTGCGTAACAATAATTCCAAGACAACAAAATTCCATGACCAATATAATAAAAATTCAATCATAAGGACCACATAAATGGGTCTAAATTTTGGCCCCAAGGGACTTAACATATAACCTTTCTGGTTTGTTTAAAGTCTCACATCAAGTTGCACCATGAACCATCCTAAAAATTAACTACATCATTTCACCGCACTTTGAGAGCTCAATTAGCAGCTAGCCTTATATATGGTTTAATTTTCCAATAATCCAAAATAAATAACAATTGTGACATACCAATTCCAACGATATAAAGTTATAATAGCATTTATTCATCATTTTCAAGCTAGTCTTCGCTAGACCATACCAAAAAAAAAATCCAAACCTTTAGTACATGCATATCTCAACCTTAAGGAAGAGAAAGAAGGAAATCTGTGCAAAACTCTAATCCATACTCATAACCATGCATATTCTCAATTAGAAGAACAAGAAATTAAGAGAAACTTGTACAACTCCATCATTGAACAAATACTCATTTTATTCTATAATTCAAGTGTTAAGGTACTATAGTTTAGCATATTCATCTCAAGACATGCTTATGCTAAACTAAGGGCTTTAGTGATACAATAGCAACATTCCAATGAGGTTCAGCATCCTATTTACATTACATTACAAAAGATTATCATGATCCAAAGTAAACAACCCTAAAATTACGACCATTACAAAAGAACATTTCAAAAGAAACTAAATACATAAAATTCCTCCAAGCTTATAGCTTTTAAGGGGTTACTCATCTGCCCTTATCCTTTGCACTACTATCACCTATCATGGGTTAGATTACATAAAAAGAATCAAATATATGATCTTAGTAGCAAATTCCATCATTCCTAGCATTCATAGTATCACTCAAGCAGAGGAATACATATACATAAGCTTCATCATAAAGGCTCTTAAGTTGGCAACCATATAAGCTAGTTAATGGTTATTAACTTATGAACTTGCATACCTTTTCTTAGCTTGGGAATAGCTACTGAACTCAATTTTCTATCTTATCATACTTGATGCCATAAGGCACCCTTACTCACAAGGGCTCATGAGATAAATATGTAACACCTTAACGATCTAATTTTTCTTTTAGCTATTATGATTCATCAAGGAGTCAATTTACTCATATAGATAGATACCTAATCCAAAGAGATTCAAAACACATTCATTTACTTTTCCATTATTCCATGTGTTTTCAATTTTAGCAGACAATCTATTAGTAATCCTTTATTATCAATTACCATATTAATTAAAAGTTGAAAACTTTACATTATAATATGAGGAAAATTCAGCAAAGTTTTTCCTTATAAACTGAGCTATCCAAACCAACTAAATGGTCACACTTCAGCCCATAACTCATAGACATGGAAAATATAGAAATCATAATTATCAAATAAAGTAAATGAGTACTCAAACTTCATTAAATACTAAATAAACTTTAAATTAAAATTTCATCACTTATAAACAAAGTATTAGTTCCGCATTTTACATTGCTAATAAGTCAAACTCGTCATATAGATTCATCATAATGATACTATAAATGTCAAATACATGTATGATTCAATTTTTTCCTATTTTAAGCATCATTCTGCTTCCTTTCCTTTTTGGGTGCTAGTATTTCCACCTGGCACAAGTTAGTGGGAAAAATAGAAATAGGGTGAGAATTGGGAGAATCTCATTAGCTATACTCAAATTACCAATGTATGCATGAGATAGTTAAGCAAGAATAATGCAAGTATACATAGTTATAAATATAGAAACTAACATAGATGTTTTTACATGCTTTCATCATACTCTATTTTGGTCATAAAATTTATCATAACTTAGGCTCTTCTTCTTAGACTTGGAAGAACTACTATATCCATTCCCATTATCCCTCTTTGTTTTAAAGTCTTAGCTCATTAAATATAACATGCAAAACATGACATATAACTAATGCAAGACATAGAAATACTATAAGAATAACCAAATACATTGCAAATCAAGCTCAAATAAGTCTGCATACAACTAGGTAGGAAAGAGTAAGCTACCTTGTATAGATGAAATGAAGCCTATAAAACCTTTAACCTTCCCATTTTTTTCTCGTTTCTTTTCCTTTTCCTTTTTAGCTCTACACCTACAATCGGATAAAGCCTCACTAACTTGTCTTTAAAATATAAACATGAGCACAATATCATCATCTTAAGCTTATGACAACTTCTCTTAAATTTCTTTGACTTTTAATACTTAAAACTCTCTTTTACACACTTTCAACTACACCTACAATCGGATAAAGCCTCACTAACTTGTCTTTAAAATATAAACATGAGCACAACATCATCATCTTAAGCTTATGACAACTTCTCTTAAATTTCTTTGACTTTTAATACTTAAAACTCTCTTTTACACACTTTCAACACGCATGCCTCTTAGGTGGCAATTTCATCATTTAAAACACTCATTTTTACCACATTTGAAAGCCTAAACTTATGTAATTCCTTTGGGGTTTCAACTTTCTATAAATTGTCCTTCACTTATGTTTTAGGTTAGGGATTTCACTAAACATTGATCCTAGAAACACTTATGCTTCAAGAATTCATAATTCAAGCCACAAATTCCATATTTACTATTCATATAATCATTAGCACTATTCCTTTAGTATTTTCACTTCTTAACATATTAGAACTCATTATGTAACCTTGAGCCTCAAGGGGTAACTTCTAAAATTCAACTTCTAAATTTTAAAATCTCATCATATATAATCTATATAACCCCATTAGGACTCATTACAGCCATCCCAAGCTTGCTCAAATAAGCCTAACACCAATAGGTCTCAAAATGCCTCTTCTTGAACTCTAAAAATTTAACTTTCAAAATATGGCTTTTAAATTCAATCTAATGCTTCTATTAGTATTCTTAGATCATTTTAAGACCTTCTATGTCCCTAGAATCAATTGAATAACTTCCTAAATCCTTCAAATCCTCTATGGCCAAATAGGTACACTAAAAACCCTAACATGAAAATTTCATAGATTCAATCAATTCTAGGCTTAGATTTTTATTCCTTGTATCATAAAACATCTAAACTCACAATTTAGGGGATCAAAACAACATGGTTACCCATGCTTCTATGCCTTGGCCAAATTCACATGTATAATGGTCTATCTTGCTTTCATTCATAATTAAATGGAAACTAATGTTAGATACGAAATCCTTATATGCTAAAACCCTTGAATTCATCAACAACACATGAAGAGAAATTTCCCTCCTCACTTTCTCTCTCATGGTTGAACCATATAGGGCCAAGAAATACAAAATTTTTCAAGTTTTTCAACTTGAAACTTACCTTAATATGGAGTATTTTTCATGTAAACTAATTCCCACTAAATAGCTTCTTAAAAAGAGCTTTTTGTTAGGTCAAATCCTAACTTCAACTTTTTATGAAAAGAAAACTACTATTGGAAAGCACTCTGAGAGTATATCAATCTTCCTAATTGATGCAAGATGAATCAGAGCCGTTTACTTTCAAGATGCCATTAATGGCTTCTTAAGCTGAAAATGGAGTGTTATAGAAGATAAGGGGGCATGGTGATAAATATTATTTTTATATATTTTATTCCTCCTTATTTAGAATTTTTGATGATGAATTATGGCTTATTGGACTTTGTTAGATGATATTTGATTTTTATTGGCCATTTTTTCACTTTAGCAATTAATTTGCAAAATTCTTATTTTTTATGCATAAATTCTTTTTTTAAAATAATTTTCTGAAATTTTCACTTGATATTTTATATTATTTGTGCATATTTTTAATGGGCAAATGGAAATTAAATGGTAAAAATTAATTTAGAGTTGAATTAAAGCTACAAGATTGAATTAAGGGTTAAGATTTCAAGGATGAAAGCTTTATGTGTGCATCTTAAAATATGGAATAAATGTCTAGATTTTTTATGGATTTTTCAAAAAATAAAAATGGAAAATGGGGCATGATTTGGCATGGGCATTTGAGGTAATTTGTACAAATCCAACATATCACATACACGACACTCTTTCATGGACACAATCATACTCATTGAGCTTCACACACGAGACACGTCCAAGCCCACTAAAAGAGGCAAATCCATTTCGTACATAAACACGCATCAAGCACTCTTTAAGGTTCACCATGTAGGCATTCACTCTTTCAGACACTTACGGGCTCATCAGGTCTGATGTGGAGGGATGATGTGGGTAGATCAATTTCATTCACTTCATTTTCACACGAATTCATACATGATATGCACAAAGGCTCACACATGTAGATGCATGAAAATCTCTCTCACATACGACCCTCCACTTTCCAAGTCACACTTGCACTCTAATATTAACACTCTAGCCATTCACACACACTCATATATTCACATAATTCTCTCACATAGAGGAAGCTCAATAATGCATTAGGTTTTAATTCACACATGAAAGCAAGGAGTTGACACACTACCCACTTATTCACATATTGAAACACATTTACATTCATAGAGGTCTCATGTGGAAACACTTATACACTTATGGATGCACAAAATATGCATGATTAGTCACGTGAGAGGGCTCGAGAATTCTAGAGGTCGAGGGCCAAATTCATGGATTGGGGATGCACAAGAAAACATACAGGGGAGTCTCCATTCTCTCAAGATTGAGACATCCAGGAAGAGGAGCTAGAACATGAATCTATGTCCATCTCATTTCAGGTTCCAATGGCCATGTATCTCCACCTCCCATTCCTCCATTAATTCTCTTCAATGGAAGCTTGAATCCATCGTGTAGCTAGCTTGGGATGAGGCCTTGAAGTGTAGATTTGAATCCAAGACAAATGCTCCAAGATTTGGCTAATTCTCTTATCCTTTTCTTCCTCTTTTTAGTTGCAATTTTTCTAGTTATATAAGACTAGGTTTAGCTTGTATTTTAACTTGATAAATGTGGCTAAAATTTTAGATATAATTCTTGAGATTATTTAGCTATTGAATTGACATTTTGGAGATTGAATTGGAGGATTAATTAATTAGATATTTCTCTATTTTATGGCTGTCCATTTCATCCATTTCTCCTCTAAATTTTTAGCTTGATCAATGCAATGGTTATTGTGTTATTTTGTTGGAATTTTGTGCTTAATTTTTAATTTAAGGAATTTGATGTGGTTAATTAGGCATCTACGATGAAAGTGCAAAACCTATAAAAATTAATTAATCTTTGCTTTGGTGTATTCAATGAGATTAATTTAAGGATTAGTAAGCTAGTGTAGTCTTGAGATTTTAAAAGTCATTAAATTGCTAAATTCTTGCATTCTTAAGTGGTAACTTGAGAAAATTAATTATAAATACACTAAAGAGGATTAGGTCCATATCTTAGCAAAATATAATTTGGATGATGAGAATCAAACTTCATGGAATTCACTCAAGGTTAGCTACTCTTATTTGCTTGATTGTTGTCACATCTTTTGATTCTAGTTATTAGTTTTATTTTACTTCTTGAATTACTTTTAATTTTAGTCATTAAGCCCCCAATTAATTTATGGAATTATTAATTTTTAAGTTGCATTTGACATTTAAGAAACTCTTTTTAGTAATTGGAATCCATTTCCATGGGAAACGATCTTGGTTGCACCACTACTACAAATTTATGTTCACAATCAAGTTATTTGTAACTATTTAACAATAGTTATCAAATTTGGCATCATTACTAAGGAAATTGGATTCTTAATTATTTAGGAAAGTTGACTAGGTGTTAGTGCTATCTTTTTTATGTGTTTTTGCTATGCTTTGTGTCCAATTTTTGGCCTTTATGCTTGTGTGCATCACTTGCTCTACTTGTTGGAATTTTTGTTTAACTTGCGCAAAACATTCTGAAACTTGGTATCCTTACGTTTTTACGTGAGATAAGCAAAAGTTATAGCTTTAGCTATTAGGTACCACATTTTTGGGGCAAATTCCAATGTTTAGGGTACCTTTTTATTTGGATTTTTTTTTCTATTTTTCTAGATTTATTATTTAATTTTTATGTGTCTGCTTTTATGTGATTTTTCTTTGTTTTGGAGTGTCCTTGTGTGTTAAGAAATTGTTAGTTTGATTTCTTTTTAATTCTCTTACTTTCTAGTATGTGGAATTATACTAATTCGATTACTGATTCAATTCTTTGGTGTGCTTTGATTTTTCCTAGATCACCAGCCCAGAAAATTTTGAAACTTGGTACTTTGATATTTGGGGTGGTGCTAAGCAAAAGTCACAACCTTAGCTTTGAGTTAGCCTTAGAATTAGCCAGATTCCATCATTTTCTTCGAGTTTTCTATTTTTCAAGTATTTTGTTGATTTTTAGAACATTTTTTCTATTTTTCTAGATTTATTTCTTTCATTTTTTTTCACTGGTTATTGTGCTATTTCTTAGTTCTTGCTTGCTTAATTGGTTCATGACATGATCCTCTAGTGAAAAATTAGTTGAGTTAGACCCTGAGATTAAAAGAACCTTTCAAAGGCAAGTAAGGATCAAGAAAGGTAAGGTTACTATAAGGAATAGTAGTAGTACTTCTTTTTCTTTTGATTGAATGTAAGGAATTGGCTGTGTACCTCATTTGGATGATTATAATATGGCTGAACAAAAGCAAGTAAATGCTAACATGAATATGCATGCATATGCTAATTTGAATGTTAATAGGAATTTGAATGGTAATATGCATGTTAGAACCATTAACGAACTTATAGCTTTTGATGTACATTATCAGAATCTTTGTATTTAGTACCCAGAATTAAATGCAAATTTTGAGCTTAAGTCTAGATTGATTCACTAACTTCCAAAATTTCATGGACTTGTAGGAGTTGATCCTCATAAGCACTTGAATGAATTCCATGTTGTTTGCTCCACCATGAAATCTCAAGGAGCTTTAGAAGAATAGATAAAGCTTAGGACATTTCCTTTCTCTTTGGATGGTATAGCCAATGATTGGTTGTATTATCTTCCTCTCGGTGCTATTTACTCTTAGGATTAGCTAAAATGACTTTTCTTGGAGAAATTTTTCCTTGCTTCCTATACAACTTCTATCAAAAAGGAAATTTGTGGGATTTGTCTTATGGGAGGAGAAACTCTTTATGAATACTAGGAAAGATTCAAAAAACTTTGTGCCAATTGCGCTCACCACCAAATTACTGATCAATTATTGATTCAATACTTCTATGAAAGGCTTCTACCAATTGACAGAAATATGATTGATGTTGCAGTAGGCATTACTTTGGTTGATTTGACTCTAGAGGCAGCCTAGGATCTTATGTCTAAAATGGCTCAAAATGGTCAGTTGTTTAGTACTAGGATGGTATAACCAATAAGAGGTATTAATGAGTTATATGCTCTTTAGTATAATCAAACTCAGCGGAGATGCAAAATACTTTAGATGAGCTTTCCTCTATGGCTAAATAGATGACTTTAGTTCAAAGGCAGACATTTTTATATCCTTTATTGCAAATTTTTGCATCTACAACTTTTATTGAACCTTTGTGCGGTTTATGCTCTCTAGCCACACATACTACTTATCAATGCCTATAGCTAAACAACAAAATTAAGACTTAGGATATTTCTAAGAAAGCCAATGTAGCAAGGACAATATAGATATGATCTATACTCCCTACACTTATAATTCAAGGTGGAGAGATCACTCAAACTTGAGATATGGAGGAAGACAATAACAATAAAAGTATAATGTTTTAGGGCCATCTACACAGCCTCCACAATCTATGAGACAGTTTATTCCCATATAGGAGGAGTCTATTAAGGTAGACAACCTAGAAGATATGATAAAACAACTTATGGAAAGGCTTCAATAGAATGAAATTCAACATAGATAGAAAATGCAGAACATCCAGACATAGATTGGTCAATTAGCAACCTCAGTGAATGAAATGAAGAGTTAAGGATCTGGGAAATTAGCATCACACACAGTGGTTAATCTCATAAGCAATAATGTCAATGCCACTACCCTTAAGAGTAGGAAGGAAGTTCATAAGCCCTCAGATACTACTACTACAGATAAGTTAGCATTAGTAAAAACACACGTTGCATCAGATAAGCTTAAAAATGAAGAAGAGCTAAAGAAAATTTTTCCTTTCCCACATAAACCTACCTAAGGGAAGAGATAAGGTGAAGTAAAACTTGAGAAAAAGATTTTTTAGACCTTCAAGAAAGTTAAAGTCAATATACCTTTGCTAAAAGTCATTAAGACCATTCTTAAATACGCCAAATTCCTTAAAGAAATGTGTACCAACAAAAGGCGACCAAGAGGGAATGAGAAAATCAATTTTGGCAAGAATATTTTAGCCCTTGTATAGCATACAATGCCCATTAAGTGTCAAGATCTAGGTACTTTTATAATACCTTGCACTATTGGCAATTTTGAGTTTTTTTTTTATGTTTTAATTGATCTTGGTGCTGCTATTAATGTAATGCCTAAATTGGTGTATTTATCTTTGTAGGTGGGAGAATTGAAGCCAATTGGAGTGGTTGTGCAGCTCGCAAATGAGAGCATGCCTTATCCTTCATAAATGCTAGAAGATGTCTTGATTAAGGTAAAGGACTTGATATTTCTAGCTGATTTTTATGTCTTTAACATGGAGGATGATAGATATAGGTCTTACGGTCACACATCACTCATTCTAGGTAGACCTTTCTTAAAGATAGCCAAGACAATCATTAATGTTCATGAAGGAACTCTTTGTATGGAATTTGCTGGCATTGCGATACATTTTGGCATCTTTGATGCCATGAAGCACCCATGTGATTATCATTATATTCTTAGTATGAGTTTGTTTGATATGCTAGTTGATGATGTTAGTACTAAGTTTAGCAATAACATGTTGATTGATTCTTGTGATATTGTTGATTTTGATGATTCTCTAAGATATACTTGTGATGGTTCTCATGTATGTACTGGACATAAAGGGATTGGTGATTTTCTGAGCTGTGATGATAGTGTTGACCTTAAGGAACCTATTGCATGGAATGAGTAGGTTGATTCTATTGCATCTATAACTTCTGTTGATTACACTGGTCTTATTCAGTTTTCTAGTTCTGATGAGACTTTGCATACTAATATTAATTGTTTGGATAGTCATAGTGATGATATTCATATGATTGATGATTTTGTTGATTCTTCTCATGCTACAGATGCTTGCCATGCTAGGAAAGATTTTTCTATTTCTTATGAGTCATCTGAGCAAGCATATGGTATAGAGGAGATAGTTCTTAACAAGCTCATACACTCTATTGAGCAGGCTCCTACCCTAGAGCTTAAGCCACTTCTAGATACATTGAAATATGCTTACCTTGAAGAAAGAGACAAGCTTCCTGTCATTGTGGCAAGTAATATTGCTTAAAATAAGGAGATGAGATTTTTGGAGGTTTTGAGGAAGCTTTCTTAATTAATTAGAATCACCAACTACAAAATTTATTTTCACAATCAAGTTATTGGTAACAATTTGACAATAGTTATCACATCACTTACTTAAAATGCTTCTTTTATAATTTTTCAAAATGACTATTTTGCCCTTGTTGCAAATTTGCTCCATTTGTATATTCTACTTCATGGTTTATATCTATGTTATAGCATAGTACACATACACATTTATGAGTATTTTGATAGCTTGCTATTAATTTTTTTTTTTACCATAATGTTTTTGAATATTCTATACTATTCCCTCTCATGCATGATTATTAAAGTAGTCTCTAATGCTTAAAGTCCTATCATTTCCAGGAATTTCAATTTTTATAGTGATTATGATTTTCATTTTAATTTTACTTGAGGACAAGTAAAAAATTAAGTTCAAGAGTTTGATAAGTCCCTAAAAGAAATGTTTAGTAGTAAATTAAGGAACTCACTCACACAAAAGGAGAGAAATGAAACTCTCATATAGGAAAGAAGTTTATAGTTTATCTTTTTAAGCAAAGAAAGAAGTTTATCTTTTTAAGATTATTTATTATATCAAAACATAATTTATTACATCAAAACATAAATTATTTTAAGAAAAATTACACACTTAGAACTTTGCATCTTGCGATGTGCCCCAATCTAAAAATATAACAATTGACGGACAAATTTATTAGTCGTACAGCAAATGATCCCACTGGCAAAAAGTTCCCATTATCTTTAATTTTTGAGTTTCTATGTGAGTTGCACATGCTTTATAGAGTTACTAAATAAGTTTAAAGAACAAAATGATTCCTCGTCTTATTTGATATACCCTATCCTCGTAATTCAAAATATCTCAGCTCTTATATATCTTAATTTCAGTCCAGATTCAAACTGTTAAATCAAAATAACAAAATTTTTATGTAAAATTTCAATTGGCCAAGGGACAGATTTCGACCTTTGCCACAAAGTAGATTAGAAATTTTGCAAAGAAATTAAGAAATATATATGACAAAATTGGGTCACGTGTGCAGCACTTGCAATTTTTCTCTAATTTTTTAAGAAAAGAATAGTAAAAGGAAATAAAGTGATAATTAAGCAAACTACATAATATCTAAATGCAAACTTTTGAATTACATGGTAATTGATTACAAATGAAACAAACCACATGGTATTATAATATAATATAATATATTATTAGCTGCTCGCCAAATCCCGTTAAAGCCTCGCGATACAAGTTCCACGTTGAACCCGTCAAGAAATTGATGACGGTACATAAGAATCAAGAGCCGGACTTATGAACTACTTTGGGCAAGCTCATTAAACCAATGTGTTTGGACCTATTTATAATTGTCTCATGCGAGTCGGGCTTAGGGTGTGATCTAAAAGAAATTTAAATCATTTTGATTGAACACAATTGTTTTGTTCGGTTCAAAATTTTATATTTTTACATAAAAATGTTGTCAAATCTTTCGCTGGGGAAAGTCAAGTTCATGGCTCGGCAAAGTCTAATTTTAATTAGATGATCAAATTATATATACTTTTTATATGCTTCTGCCAAATCATGCATAAATTTGTAGACGATGACTCAACAACCTATTCCTCAAACCTGTAGGCTTATAATTATCATAAAGAAAATAACTGAAGAAAATTATACAGTTAGTACACACCCGACGATGAATCAATTGATTTACTATATACCGATGGGTTTTGGTTCAGCAATATTTTAGTCATGTTTGGGATTAATGGGTTCGAATTTGAATTCTAGTTAGAGTCAAAATTAAACAAAACAGACTTGTTATGTTACGTGATCAAGTTTTAGGCCTAAAACATGTTGACAATTAAAATTCTGAGGTGATATTTAGTGCATAAATGTTTTATTTTTTTAATTATTTGAAAATCTAGCTAGCTTTTTGTTTAAAAAATTGAGTATGAGATATACTAAAACAATTAGTATTTATATATTATTCAGGATACATATAATACATAAAGATTTAAATTTTCTTTTTTACATTTTTTACAATAAAATATCTTATAATTAAAATTTTAAGTGACTAGAAGGTTTAACCTTTTATATACCAAACATAATCTAGAGTTCATATAATTCAAGAAGTACCATAGGCAATTCATGTGAGTGGTAAAAGTATACACATTCAAAAATGGAGAAAAACTAAGTAATTTTTTTAGATATTTACTATTAAGTTTTCTAACAAAAATATAACAATTAAATTTTTTTTACAATTTAGCATTTCGTGATGGAGTTTTTTTTAAAAAATATTATTACACATGTTATATCTTTTTATTATAAAATTTAATAATAACGAACAAATAAAGAACTTTAACATAAATCTTGTCCTTTAATAATCATAGAATCAAATAGCTAGGATTACATAGGCTTGTAAATGAACACATGCAAAACTTAATATGCTTTGAGCTTCGTGAGGGTATTTTATGTCATCTTCAAAAATTCTGTTAGAGTAATTTTCAAAATAGAAAAATCATAAAATATGAATAATTAATGTCATGATACTATTAATTAAAGTTGGCCACAAGTACCTTTTTTCCTAACATAAAAAGCCCATGCCTTGGAGGTAGGGATCTGTTAGCAACGCACGAAGCTCAGTATCCAATAATGGAACACTAGAAGGAAATGACTGAGAATAAACAATATTTCAATGAAAATCAAGAGCTCTCCTTAAGAGGAAAAACTCTCCATGGCGATTAAGCCTCTATCATCATTCTCGAACTTTGAAAAACCACAGAATAAAAAATTAAAAGGGTGCTCACAAAACACAGCCAAAAATCCAAAAGTAAACCAAGGGATAACAAACTCTTCTACCGAAGCACCCAAATAGATAATTTATTAAATTCAATGCCAGCAGTCCTTGACACCGATGGGCCAGCCCACACTTCTAGAAAGATCACACTTAGGCACCACGAAGTCACACATCCACTGAGGCCTTTTTTGGGTTTCTTCTAGTAGCCTTCCTGAATTCTCCAACTGAGCCCATCTCGTTTTGGTCTGTCTCCCCTGGTCCAGTAGTCTAGTTCATAAGAATGCCCACTGTATCAAGAATAACCTTGTCCACAAGGCTGATATTAATGAACTTCTGAGTCAGTTTGTCCACTTCCTCCCACGTAGCATCATCCTCGATTGTGCTGTCCATTGCACCAGCACTTGTGAAGAACTAGTATTTCCCTTTCAATGGTCTACTATAACAGAGGGCTCCACCAAGTCATCCCCAGCAAGTGGAGGTCCAATGGAGTTAGGAGGAGGATTTCCTCGAAACTATTTTAACAGGGACACATGAAACACATTGTAATCCTTCTTTATGTTAAGCTAATTTAATATGTACTATGCATAGGAAAATTAAATTTTTTTTAAACGTCACAACTTGAAAGTAAAGAGATAAGACATATTTATAGTATAATAACTACTATTTTCTACCATCTCATATATGCCATATTATGTGGTTAAAGTATCGGCCTAGTTAATAGTTATCTATATAGTCCATATAACATAGTATTGGGTCAAAACATTATTTAATCATAGAGTTAATATTTACATTTATATACAATCATTAGGGCTCCATGAAGTCAAACTACAGTACCAAGTCCCTTACATCCATCCCTTTACTCATGTTGGTAGGGTCAGAGAAGAAACAGGTATTGGCTAACTATCCTCAATAACAATCACAATTTTTATATTAACTATTACTTAAACTCAACCTAGCCCCAGGATATCTATATCCACTCAACTTCAAATATGTAGTGAGTTATTGTTATCTTTGTTATCTGAATACATTACTTAAAAAAGTAAGAATTCAATAATTCTCAATAAAATAAATAAAATTTTAAAAACTAGTAATGATTCAATTAGCTAATATTTCGATATTATTATATTTTATATTCTTCATATTTAGTCTTATTAATAATTCATAGTAGGTAATTTGATAACTTTGAGTTTATTTGTTATTAAGTGGGCTAAATATTAAACTAATGGATTTTAATCACATTTTATTATATTTTTATATTTTTCTAACAGAGGCCCAATTATTTTTTAATTGTATTTTGCAGGTTAAAAGATTCTTAAAAGAATTTGGATATTATCTTATTGTTACTTCTAATTGGTATGGGATTTCTTTTAATTTTGGACCGTTGGATGTGTGTAACTCTTCTTAGCCCTTAGATCTTTCTTGAGGAAGAAGGCAATGTCATCTATTTAAGGAGGAGAAGACGTCACTAGAGAGTACATACTCTATCTTCTCTACTTCCTATTCTTGTTTTCATCTTTCCTATGGTTTTCTAATTTTCTTAGTGATTAATCCAGAGTCTAAACTTGATAGGAAATTTGAATCCATGTTTATATAGAATTTTGGTTTGGATTTTGATTTCAGAAGGATTTCATCTTTCTTGTTCTCTTTGTTTTTGTATAATTATTATTATTTTAATTAGATGATTTTTGTTGCATAAATTCTGATTCAACTAATTTATCTAAGGACTTATTTTGATTTAATCAGTTGATTAATTAAATAAATTTATTCTGAACCACGTTAGAATTCTGCGTGTGTCTCTGGTTAAGTGCAAAATATTTTGGCTTTGTATTGTTGACAGAAGCATGGTTGCGTTCTAATTAGTAATACAAATCAATTAAAATCCCAAAAGGTAGTTTAGGAACATTAATTGCAAATAACTAGAGCATTAAAAATCAAACTAAAGGTATTTTTAGAGGAGAAGGATAGGGAAATATCAAGGGAAGAATTATGGATTAATTACACATTATTTTGATTGAATTTCATTTTATTGCGTTTCGTTCATTGATTTGCTATTCGGTTTAATTAGTACAATTTTATATTCGAACCTCCAACTTATGAATTGAATTTAGATTTTGATTTTGATCCTAAAGTAGTAGATATAATTGGTAATAATGATAGAACTCTTAGAGAATTAGCTGCACCTGATGTTAATTACTAACCACTGTATATTCAATATCCTAAACTTGATGCTACTTTTAAACTTAAATTTGGATTAATACATTTGCTTCCAAAGTTTCATGGTCTTGCAAGTGAGGATCCTTATAAACATCTCATGGAATTCCACGTGGTTTGTTCCACCATTAAGCCATAAGGAGTTTTAGAAGAGCACATTAAGCTTAGAGCATTTCCTTTCTCACTAGATGGGGTGACCAACGATTGACTTTATTATCTTCAACCCCAAACCATCACTTTATGGAATGAATTGAATAGGATATTTTTAGAGAAATTCTTCCCTACCTTAAGAATTGCTCCCATTTGAAAAGAAATTAGTGGTATTAGACAGATGAATAAAGAAACATTGTATGAGTACTATGAGGGGTTTAAGAAACTATGTGTAAGCTGTCCTTACCATCATATCAGCAACTAACTTCTAATTCAGTACTTTTGTAAAGGCTTGCTACCTATGGACAGAAGTATGGTTATGGTTGATGCAATTGTAGGAGGAGCATTTGTTAACAAAACCCTAATTGCTGCCAGAGACCTCATTGTGAATATAATATAAAATACACAACAATTTGGCACTAGAATAAATATGCCAAATAGAGGTGTAAATGAAATCTAAGCCACTCATATAGATCAACAAAGAATAGAAAATAAACTTGAAGAGTTGGCTTCCATAGTCAAACAGTTGGCTCTCAAGCAAAGACAATCTTAACAACTCCCTACACCTCTGTGTAGTATTTGTTTATTAACCACACATGCCACATATCAGTGTCCCCAATTACAAGATAATATAAAACTATATGCTGGCATCTTCCTTGGTAGACCTTTACAATAGCAATAGAAATTCAATGCCCTTCGCCTAAGCAACCGACAACTTATGAGACAACCCATGCAATAGATGAACAAGTCAGAAGCAAGTCTAGAAGCTATAATGAAACAATTGGCAACAAATGCAATCCAATTCCAGCAATGAACAGAGACAACAATTCGAAGTTTGGAAACCCAAATTAGTCAACTTGCAACAAATATCAATGAGTTGAGAAGTCAAGGTTCTAGCTAATTACCCTTACAGCCTATGACCAACTCGAGAGGCAATGTCAGTGCAATAACCTTAAGGAGCAGTAAGTAAATAAATGGGCCCATCACACCTCAAACAAAGGCGTTGAAAGAAAAGGAAGGCGACAGAGAGCAAAAGCCCCCTTCAATCTAAGGCAAGAATAGCACAGAAAAGAGAGAGAATTTCGCATACACCAGCCCCTTTTTATTCCCTAACCAAATTGCACAGTCTAAGAAAATCATAGAGGTTGAATTAGATAGAGAAATTATGGAGATGTTTAGAAAAGTGGAAGTAAATATCCCTCTCTTAGAAGCAATCAAACAAATTCCAAAATATGTGAAGTTTCTAAAGGAGTTGTATTGAAAGGGAATGAGAAAGTTAGCATGGAGAGAAATATATCAATTTTGATTCAACAAACTATTCCCACTAAATGCAAAGATCTTGGCATATTCACCATTCTTTACACAATAGGGAATATGCAGTTCAATAATGCTATGTTAGATTTAAGAGCTTCCATTAATGTAATGCCTAAGTCTGTGTATTCCTTTTTGTAGATTGGAGAATTAAAGCCTACATGTGTGACAACCCTCCCTTCTAATCATTGTAATTATGGTTAAATATACAATTAATAATTAATTATGAAGGTTTGAGTGGTTACAATTTATCACATTATGAAAATATAGGGAAAATTTGAACCTTGATGTTAGGGTCATCACCATACCACCTCAACAAAACAAAATTTGCATAAAAGAAATCCTACTACCATAAGGGGTTTATGATTCAACCGTCCATCCGTTGCAATACCCAATAACCTCCCACAAGTGTTCCTATATCATCTCTTACCATTACCGTTGAAGAAATTGGGATTTCTAAGCTAAAAGGAGTGAGTTAGGGACTTGCGCCGCAGCCTATACCTTCCCTGCTGTGGCCAAGTTGCTCTCTAGAATCATTGGACAAATTTCACAAATCTTGCCACAGCGATCGCTGCAACGAGTTGGACCTTCGCCGCGGCCAACCTATGTGGCGCCGCAGCGGAAACGCCTCCTAGAACTACTATTCTTAACTCCCACGATTCTCGCCTCAGCGTAATATATTTACGTCGTGGTGAGTTTTGCTTCTATCCAACCCTTATTTTATTTCCTTGACTCACGCTACGGCAGGACATAATGCGCCGTGGCGAGTTCTGGTTCTGTTACCCTCCTGGGCGATTTTTTTCACTTTGTATCGCGGCGAGATTTATCAGGCCGCGACGCTCCTCGCCACTATCACTCCCTGGGCCAATTTTCTTCCGTTGTGTCGCGGTGGGATTGGTTATGCAGCGGTGCCCTTCAGCTCTGTCTCTCATTTGGCCGTGGCGAAGCCTTCTTAGCCATGGCAAGACTCCCTCCTGTGACTACAATACCCAAATTTCGCCCCCTACACTTCAATTCTCATCTTAGAAACACTCCAGGTCCACCTACTCTTATTTTATGTGATTCTAATGGTGTTTATCTACCCTATTTACCCATCAATCCATCCATTACCATTGCAAAACTTAAATACTACTTCCTACTTGCCCAACTAGCTCATATCAGCAAATTCATGAATATATGACAGCAAGAACACATGCATTAGCAGCAATTAACATCTCATGCACATCCCATAGAGATTCCATTCAACAATAGCTTATATCCACATCCAAAGCATCATATGACAACAATTCCCATATGGTAATCCATATCACAACTTCAACAAAACTATATATATGATACTATAAGTCCATACAATTAATATTCAACTATAATGAGATTTAAATCCTTAACGGTTACATTTTAATCAAACAAAATATGAACGCCTACACATGGCAACATAAATACATGATGATGCTATGTAAACTAATAACAAAATTGCATCTCTACTAAATAAGCCAGCCTAAGTGTAGCCTCCTCCCATATGTTGGAGCTCATAGATTTTCATCCACTTGCTTCCCTTTATCCTTACTCGAAGAACCTTCACCTGAAATGTTAATCCCATGAAACGGGGTGAGATATAAATTTCAGTAACCAAGGCAATTCCATCATATATCCAATTTAATTAGTATATATGCATGAATCAAAATCAACATCAGAAACATATCCATCATATCAGCAAATGAAACAATTAGGCTATCATGATTACTATCCCATACTAGCAATCATATTATCACATGTTAAAAGCCATTAACACCGGGAGAGGCCCGTCCACGGCACCTACTCCCTATTGAGCACAACAGGGGATCTGTGCATCTGGGGTTTGATCATAACCCAGTGCTCGATCAAAACACATGCAAGGGTGGCAGCCGCATCACAGCTCCACCATGGACTCACAAGGTCCAATCACAATTCAACAGATAGCCAACCAATTCATTCAACATTTCAAATCATTTATATACAGCAACATATGAAATTAAATCAAATATATACTTGAAATTGATATAAACCCAGTTACCTCACTTGTAGACAAATTTACAACAGCCATCACAAATCCCAAATTCGGATTAGAGTATCATTCACCAGAAAACTCAATATTCCACCCAAAATCCTAAGCAAATTCGTACATGATTAATACCCATTTTATAAACCAGCTATGGGGGTCTCAAATTAACAAATGAAACATCAAAATGGAGGGTTTAAACTCACCCAAGGTCAGCCCTAACATCAACCTACGAATTTTATTAAGAAAATCCCCAAACACCCACATTTCAAAGTTTGGGTAGGATGAAAATACTCCAAATGAAAAACTAATTAGGCTAAATTAAAGAGAAAGATGAGGGGATTAAGTTGTATAACTATTACCTTGGCTAAATCTTGCTCTAAATGTGAGGAAATGCAAAATTCTTGCCCCTAACCCTAGCCTCCTTCTCAACCTCCGAATTTTACTTCTTGAGTTTTAGCAAATAAGAAAGTGGTTGAAGCATTAGGGTTTAGGTTGGGTTTCAGTTGGGTTAAATATGGGTCATGGGTTGCTCCAAGGTCCAACTTCATTTGGGCTTCAAATTTTAGCTTATTGGGCCAGTTTTAAAGGTGTTGGGTTGCTGAAATTCAATTGGGCCAGACCAAGTTTGAAGAGCTCAAGAATGTGGATCTGCACAAGGATTATTGGGCCACTTAGAAAAGTCTATACAAGGTGGATCTTGGGCCTCCATCACACTAAATTGGGTTAGGTCTGCACCTAACCCATGGGGCCTCCATTAGCTTCTTATCATAATCTATTAATTTAAGCCTAGATAGAATTTCTATCTCAATTAAATCTCAACCCATATTAATTATTCCTAATTAATCTAATCTGTGATTAACACCTTAATTAATTATGGGGTGTTACAACAAGATTGGTGATTCAGTCAACAAATAGAAGCACAGCCTACCCTGCAGAAGTACTTGAAGACATTCTATTAAGGGTAAAAGATTTAATTTTCCCCACTAATTTTTATATTCTGAACATGGAGGATGATAATATATATGGACATGCACCATTGATTCTAGGTAGGCTATTCATGAAAACTGCTAAAACAATAATTAATATGTATGATGGTACTTTATCAATGGAATTTAGTGGTGATGTTGTTCATTTTAATATTCTCGATGCCATGAAACACCCTTCAGAAGAACACTCCATGTTGCATGTAAATATGATGAACCTATTAGTTGTTAATACTTGTATTAGCAACTAACAGGTTCATCATATTTACATGTTAGTTGCTAATACATGTTCATCATATTTACCAAAGGAAGTGCCATAAATTAGATGAACCTGTTAGTTGGTAATACATGTTCTGAGATTGATGTATTCTTGAATTTTGATTCTACCTCTAGTTCTACTTCTAATTTTGATCTTGATTCCATCAATTTACTCGGTATTATTTCTTCTATTGAGAAAACTTAACAAATAGTGGTTGCTGTACATTTAAATTTACAAATATTAGTACCTTCTATATAGCAACCACCCACACTTGAACTTGAACCTTTACCTGACAATCTCAAATATACTTTTTTGTATGAAGAAAATAAATTACCTGTAATAATAGCAAATAACTTTCCACCTGATCATGAAATGAGATTGTTAGAATTGTTGAGGGAAAAGAAAGGAACAATTGGTTAGACATTTGTAGATATTCTAAGGATTAGTCCTTTCACTTGTATGCACATAATTTATTAAAGGAAGGAGCCAAACTAGTGAGACAATCACAGAGAAGACTCAATCCTACTATCTTGGATGTCATGAAAAAATAGGTAAGTAAGTTACTTTTAGTTGGTATTATTTATCCCATATCTAACAGCAAATGGGTGAGTTTAATGCAGGTAGTCCCCAAAAAAATTATTATCACAGTGGTGCCCAATAAGAAAAATGAGCTTATCCCTATGAGAGTTTAGAATAGTTATAAAGTCTACATTGATTATAGAAAGATGAATCAGGTCACTAGAAAGGACCATTTTCCTCTTCCTTTCATAAATTAAATATTAGAAAGATTGGCAAACAAATCTCATCACTGTTTCTTAAATGACTTTTTTTGGTTACTTTGAGATTCACATTGTTTAAGAAGACTAAGAAAATATTATATTTACCTGCCCATTTGGTACCTTTGCATATAGGAGGATGCCGTTTGGACTTTGTAACACTCCAGGCACATTCCAGCGATGTATGGTAAGCATCTTCTCTAATTTCCTTGAACATTACATGGAAGTTTTTATGGATGACTTTACTATTTATGGCACTTCCTTTGATGACTATTTGATGAGTTTCTGAATGGTTTTAAAAAGATGCATTGAGAAAAATATGGTTTTAAATTTTGAAAAATATCATTTTATGGTAGAGCAAGGAATTGTTTAAGGCCATGTGGTTTCCAAAAATGGCATTGAAGTTGATAGAGCTAAAGTGGATGTAATTGCTTCTTTATCTTACCCCGCTTGTATGTGAGAGGTACATTCTTTTCTTGGCCATGCAGGTTCTTACAAGCGATTCATCAAGGACTTTAGCAAGATTTCTTTACCACTGTCTAAACTTTTTCAAAAGGATGTAGATTTTAATTTTGATGAGTCATGTAGATTAGCATTTAATGAGTAGAAGGGAAGGCTCCAACCTCCTAATTAGGAGTTTCTATTTGAATTGATGTGTGATGCATCTAGCTTTGTTGTGGGTGCAATTCTTTCTTAAAGGATATACAAGAAGTCTCATGCAATCTCTTATGCATCTCACACCTTAGCTGAGACTCAACTTAATTATACAACCACTAAAAAGGAGCTTTTAACTTTTGTTTTTGCTTTAAATAAGCTTCTTCTTATTTGCTTGATTCTAAAGTTATTGTTTATTCTAATCATACAACTTTAAAGTTCTTACTCAAAAAGCTTAATGCAAAATCGAGACTCATTAGATGGATGCTCCTCCTATAGAAATTTAACATAGAAATCAGAGATAAAAGTCAAGTAAAAAATCTTGCAGTTGATCATTTGAGTAAAATACCTCACTCTTCATATTCATCTACTATCAGGGATAGTTTTTCATATGAACAATTGTACTCGTTACATGATAAAGATCCTTGGTATGCAGATATGGTAAATTTTTTTAGTTACTTCTGAATTACCTACTTATTTTAAAAAGCACCAAATTAATAAACTTAAGAGTGAAGCAAAATATTATGATTTTCCAAAACATAATATTTTGCTTCACTTTTAAGGATAAATCTAAAAGCATGAAATATACATATTCATTTTAGGCCATATTTTGCTCATTTCTGTCACAAATTTTGGAAACTCATAACTAATTCTAGAAAAAACAAAATCATGCATTCTTGGCTATTTTGGAAAGCTTCACATGTCTGCTTTATGCTAAAAATATGTCTAGACCATAACATCTAACACATAAGACGTTTGACATTCAAAATGGTCCAGAAGTCAAGTTGTCTACTGGTGCAGTCACAGAATTCTACAGTAAATTTAAAAAATGTCCAATTAATTCCAAAAAAAATCTAATCTATGTAGATGATACCAATATAGAAAGCTTTGGATGTTAGCTAGAGGGAAAAAATAACTCTATACTAGCTCAGGCAGGCCCAAACCTTAAAATCCAATCAAACAATAACGGAGGTCGGCTGGAGTTCCTGATACTAGATTGATTCTTTGAAAATTCATATCTCCCTCTCTAGACATCCAAATGAGGTGATTCAAGTTGGTACACATCACTGGGAATGTCTAGCTTTTTTGTATAAAATATCATGGCAATTGGACATCATTTGAGCCCTGTGTGACAAATTTCATTTTTGGACCTGAGTGAACAGTGACATGACCAACACTAGAAAATATGCCAACTTTGAAAATTCATCAAATATTCTATAGTCCAAATATTATGTTCTTTGCTTCCCAAAAAGCTCTCAACAAGCTCTAATTATATGCCAAATATCAAATCAAGAAGAGCTGATTTGGATAAAAAGTGACATAGGATTCTAAATTAGTTAATTTTGGCTCTATATGGGATACCAAAATGTCTAAATGGCTTTTTTTTTGGAGTTTGGCACCCCTTGGGTAAGTCTAAAAGCATATTTATGACTTGTGTGAGCTGCTCAAATGGTCCCAACCCTCATACATCTTATTTTGGCCATCTCATCCACACATGTATAATTCCATAAACTAATTCAAGAAGTTTCATTGCCCATACATGCTCAAATGGCATTCTAGTGGTCACATAATACATTCTTCCATTTATACATGACATAATATCATAATTACATGTGTTCATACCATCATAATACATATATATCCATTGGTTACATCATTTGACATAAGCAAGGTCTTAAAGTAGCAAAATTCAAGCGCTTTGTTGTCAAACTCTTTTCTTCAAGGTGGTTGGCTTCCATTACCTTGTCCACTTGGTCCACCTAGTATGTTAGAACATTGGAGAGGAGGGAATGAGATTCAAAGAATCCTAATAGCTCATCTTATATTCAATCATACATAATAAATGCAAACAAGTCTCATAAATGCATATATGATTATGTTGATATGTGCAAACATTCAAGAGACATTTTCATCATTTGAGAAAGTCATATATAGTATACAAAGGCTTGCCAGCAAGTAGATTGGCCTCACCTAATTTTTTATGGATGTTGGACTTGCCTCACCTATTCTTTAAGAGATCCTTGGACTCAACCATGCTCTTGAGAGTCCATATCACTTTTGGGAGACTCTTTACTTTATCTCAACCAATCTTAAGGGTTCTTGGCTCATCCTCACCATGGCTAATGGTTCTTGGCCTCACCACACTCAAGTAAACCCAAGCACACATCATAAATATCATATGAAAGCATATTGTAATATCATGGCACCATGGGATCAAAGACATGCTAGAACACTTTTTATGGCTTAAAAATACACATACGTAAATTCAAAGACAAGCTAAACACACATCCATACATGAGAAAAGGTAGAGAAATCTACCTTGGAAGCAATTACACACTTTTTCCTCTGAATCTCCCTTCCTTGCTTCGGCCACACACACACAATAGTGTGGGAAAGATTTTTCTTGGCCTAGATGTGACAACCCTATCTTCTACACATAGTAATTACGGTCAAATATACGATTAATAATTAATGATTAAGGTTTGGAGTCGTTATAATTTATTACATTATGAAAATATAAGAAAATTTGAACCTTGATGTTAGGGTCATCACTAAAAAACCACAAACGTGAGAATATATAAAAGAGATTATACTATCATGAGAGGTTTATGATTCATCCATCCATCAATTTCAACACATAAAAACCTCCCATAAGTGTTCCTATATCATTTCCTAGCATTACCATTGAAGAAACTAGGCTAAAGGTAGGAGTTTGGAGACCTGAGCCGCAGCCCTGACATTTCGCGCTATGGCTAAGTTACTCTCAAGAACCACTGGGCAACTTTCGCCAAATTCACCGCGGCTGGACCATCGTTGCAGCCTACCTACATGGCACCACGGCGGAAATACCTCCTGGAGCTATTATTCTAAGTTCCACGATCCTCACCTCGGTGGAATACACTCACGCCTCAGAGACGCGCTACTGGACACACCCCACTTTGTTCCCTCGACTAGTGCTATGGCGAGGTTTTATTTTGCCACCCTCCTGGGCGATTTTTTTCACATTGAGCTGCGGCAAGATTCCTCAAGCCACGGCGTTCCTCGCCACTGTTACTTCCCAGGCCAATTTGTTTCACTTGCGTCGCGATGAGATACCTCATGCCATGGCACCCCTCACCTCTATCACTCATTTGGCTACGGCGAAGCCTTCTTAGTCATGACGTGACTCCCTCCTGTAACTATATCTCCTAAATTTCATCCCCTACACTCCAATTCTCATCTTAGGAATACCCTAGGACCCCTTTCTCTCATTTTATGTGGCTCTAATGGTATTTATCTACCTTATTCACCTAGCTATTCTACCATTACCAATTCAAAACTTAAATGTAAAGTTCCACTCCTCGAACCATCCAATATCAGCAAGTCCATAGAGTAATAACAACAAGAATTCATGCACTATTGATAATTAACATTCGATACACATTCCACTAGAGATTTCATACATCAATGGTCCATATCAATATCTAATACATCACATAATTATATTTCTAACAGTATACCTGATAAACACATATTTTTATCTATTTGATTCTCCTAACTTAGGCATTTTAATGATTAAATATGGCTCTAAGACTTCAATTAGATAAGATTTTATTTTGAGTGGTCATTTCTATATTTTAGGAATTTATTTGCAAATTATTGGTTTTTAATGCTTAAATTTATCTTAAATAATTTCTGTGAATATTCCTATTTGAATTTTCTCACTTCTTTGTGCATAATTTTAATATGTAATTGGAGTTTTGAATAGAAAATTAAATTGAAGAAAAAGTGAAAAGACTTAGAAGCATAAGCAAAACAGAGCCATGCATAGGATATAAGAAGGAAAGTAAGAAGGAGGAATCACGTGGAAACCAAGTTGAAAGAAGTGAAGAACCATGCAGCAACATCCTCTTATACATTTTAATGGGCAAATGAAGCTTGAATGAGAATTTGATTTAGAGAAGAAAGAGGAGTGAGGAAGGAAGAAGTAGGCTCGAGTTTAAAGGAAGAAACACATTCATTTGCATTTCCATGAAGCCACGGGTTTACACTCAAGAAGGCTGCCACATGCATGTCTCTCATCCACCATGCATAGTACATTTCATTGCACAGCTCCATTCCACATCCAGCACATCATTCACGTGGAATTAGCCACAAAAACACACATGAAGAAGCTCGTGGACAGTAAAGCAGCTTTACAACCCATCCCTTCAACACGCATGTAGCATATGGACAAATGGAGAGCTGGCGTAAGAGAGGTTACAGATTTGAGAGGAACACGTGATGGAAGGAGAAAAAGGCGTCAAATTGCGAAGAGAAAAGTTGCTGGAGTCAACGCAAAGAAAAGACGGGAAAAGGGTGCTTTGAGAAAACACAAAACAGATGAGGAAGCATGAGTTGTTGTAGAGAGAAGGAGCTACAGTTTTAACGTGGAAAAGGTAAGAAGAAAAGGAGAGAAGGGCTGCCAAACACACACATGCAGAAACAAAGAAAGCAACGAATGAAGAAGGCAGAGCAGAGTTACGTGAAGAAGCTTGTGAGTAGAAAAGAATAAAGAAAAGCTACAATCTGAACGAGCTGAAGAGAGGGATGAGATGCAGAAGAAGTAATGCTGAGCTGAGCAGTACATGGCTGGAGTAGAACGAGCTGAGAAACAAAGAGCACGACAGGAAAAAGAGATGGAAAATACACACTGACAGAACGTGTCGAGAGGCTGGAATGAACTGAAAAGAAGAAGCATGGATGAATTTTTAATATTACATTCTAGCAAGTCAGCATCACAGAGGGACCCACACCAATATGCACAAGCAAATTCAGAACCACATGAATAGTGAGAAGAGTTCAGATCCATGCATAATATACACACGAAAAGAAAAGGGCTAAGCACGAGAAAATAAAGTATATCACGTGAGAATAAGGAACTCAGGCAGAATCATTATTCCACACGTCTCTACAAGTCTGCACGCTTCCTTCATCCATTCGTATATCTTAATCTATTCACAATCCACCCATCCTACGTCTCTATATTTCCGGAAACTCATGCCTATATATATCAAGCCATTCATTCATTGCATACATCCTCTTAATCCATCCATCCATCAAGCCATTCACCCTCTTCTTCCATTCCACCACCACGCCTTCCCATCCTCTCCACTCCACACCATTCATTCCATCTTCCATCTACATCCAATGAAGTTCTAATTCATCTTGAGGCTAGCAAGGAAGAAGCCCTTGGAGAAGCTTGAATCCATGGAGAAAATTCAGAATTTTGGCTAAGAATTTCTTTATTTTTCCTACACTTTTTCTCTTTCAATTATTGTCTTGGTTAAGTTGTATTTGATAGGGAATTTGTGTAATTATAATTAGTGGCTGGTTAGACACTAATTAGGAAGTATTTTTTGTTGATTAATTGATCTGATTAATTTCAATATTATTTGACTTCCCATGTATGCTTTGAAGGTGTTCGATAAAATACATGAGTGAGCTTAATTGTTTAATTTGAAGATTCCTTAATGTTTAGTTGGTTAATTAAATATGTAGGATGATTCAGAGGCTAATCAAATTAGTTAATCAATCAATTTGAGTGTTCATTGATCCTAAAACAAGAATTGACAATTTAATTTGGATGTGAGGTTTCAATTCAACGTTAGATTGTTAATCTCTTGAATCTTGAGTGGTTGCCCAAGATTAATTGTTATGAACACAATTAGGAACTCTTAGACCATAATTAATCACAATTAGAATAAGATAAGGATAGTGGATACCAAGGGACGAATCCAAAGCTAGTCACAAGTCTATCTTTCACCCATAATCCATATAATTAGGTAGAATTTAGGAATTTAATTTTAATTTCATTTTGCTTAGTTTAATTAAATCAAAACCCCCTTAGTTTAGGAATTTTTAGAGTCTTTTAATATTTGGAAAACTCAATTAAACATTGAACGCCAATTCCATGGGAGATGACCTAGGTTGTGCCATTCGCTACATATTTTATCAACCTAGTATTATTTTGAGGGTTGCGCGACAAGCCACTCAATACCATACCATAAATTCAGTAATATTCATACATCAGGTGTTATGGGTTCATACATCTAATATCAAATTAAGATGAGGCCTAACTCCTTAATAAATACATCTTAAGTAATCAATTTATAAGAGTCTACACTTAGCAACATGATTACATGATGATGCTATACATAAAGGAATACAAAATTTAGCATCTATACTAAATAAATCAGCCTAAGTGTAGCCTTCTCCCAACATAGTTGGAGCTCGTGGATTTTCATCCACTTGCTTCCCCTTATCCTTACCCGAAAAGCCTTCATCTGAAAGTATAATCCCATGAAATGGGGTGAGATGCGAATCTCAGTAACCAAGGCAAATTCCATCATATATTCCAGTTTAATTAACATACATGCATGATTCCACATAAGCATAAAAAAATGATACCAGTCACAATAGTAAATGAAACAATTAGGTTATCTTGATTACTATCCTATACTAGCAATCATAATTCTACGTGTTAAAGGCCAATAACACCGGGAAAGGCCCGTCCACGGCACCCACTCTCCAATGAGCACAACCAGGGCTTAGTGCATATGGGATTTGATCATAACCCTGTTCCCGATCGAAGCACATGCACGGGTGGCAGCCACACCACAACTCTACCATGGACTCACAAGGTCCAATCACAATACAATAGATAGCTAATTAATTTATTTAGCATTTCAAATCATTCATGTACAACAAATATGAAATTAAAATAGATATATGCATGGAATTAATATAGTTTCTAATTACCTCACTTGTAGATAAATTACAAAAGCCACCAGTGGTACAAAATCCTCCCCCATACTACAAAGTCCTAAAATTCGGAATAGAGGTGTCCTTTACCAAAAACTTCAATATATCACCCTAAATCCTAAGCAAATTCATGAAAAATTAATATCCATACTATAATCCAATTATTGGGGTCTCAAACCAGTAGAAATACATCATGAAGATGAGTTTATACTTACTTAATGTCAGCTTTAGCCTCAACCTACGAAATTTCACCATAGAAACATCAAATGGCAAGCTTCAGATTTTGGGTGTGGGTGAAAGTGCTCTAATTGGAACATTAATCCGGTCAAATTAAAGAGAAAGATGAGAGGATTAAGTTATATAACTATTACCTTAGCTGAATCTTGCTTTAGAAGTGGAAAAATATGGAAACATGCCAAGAACCCTAGCTTCTCCTTTGGACCTCCGAATTTTATGTGTGTCTCTTATGGTTCTGTAGAATGGGGGAAGGCTAGGTTAGTTTTAAGGGTTTAAGTTAGGTTTTCTATGGGTTATGGGCTGCTCCAAGATCCAACTCCAAATGGGCTTCAAATTTTTAGCTTTGTTGGGGCAGCTTTAAGGTGTTGGCTGTAGAATTTCATTGGGCCAGACCTAGTTTTAAGAACTTCATTGTTTTGGGTCTGCATAAAGTTTATTGAGTCATTTATAAGAGCTTATGGAAGTTGGGTCTTGGACCTTTAATCTATTAAATCAAATTGGGTCTACACCTAACTTATTGGACCTCCATTAGCCTCTCATCGTGATCTCTTACATTAATTTGGGCCTAGATAAAGTTTTTATCCCAATTAATTCTCAACTCAATAATAATTTATCTCTTAAAATTTTCATTCACTTAACTTACCTAATTATTCCATATTAATCATTCTTAATTAGCTCAAATCCATAATTAGCTCTTTAATTAATTTTGGGGTGTTACACTAGATACAATTTATGGAAGTCAATTAAGTTCATGGACTCAATTCTAAGGCCATGCAATTTGGTTAAACATTAGTTTGGTCTATGACCTCATTATGGTTCCATAATTACACCTAATAAAGCAACACTCCTCAAATAAATTCTAAGCTCCATTCTTTCCTTTTAAATATGATTCTTGACTCCTTTTAAGCCTCTTGGAGTCATCACATAATTAGAACCAAGAGCCTAACTACATGTTGCTTCTTTAGGTCATAATATGGAACCTCAAGCACTAATTCACTTTCTATAGGTTCTAAATTTTCCCAAGGCCTCCTCTCATTTTCATTCATCATATATGACTCAAGAATGGGTTTAGAAATATTTAAAACTTCCCCTAGCTACATAAACCCCTTTAGGTCGAGGCTATGGAAGGTTTTGGCTTCCATGGAGCTCGCTTTGTTTTCTCAAGGGGAGAAGCACATGGGGAGACTTATAGGAATCTTAGGAGCTCATTTAAACTCTTATTTAAACATAGGAATCATTGTACAAGGTCAGATTTTACAAGGTACAATTAAAACCCTAGAAATTGCATCTTGAAATCTAATGGCTTTTTGTTTATTATCTTTGCATATTCTTAATCTCCATACCCTTTTTCCTTAGATTCATCCTTGGTTCTGCCTAAAAATCAAGTCCTCCTAGGGTTTCTCATGTTAGGCGAAATGGAGGAGGAAAGGAACCAAAGGTAGCAACCATAGGAAGAGAAATTACCTTATTTTCTTGCTTTTTCTTACTTGAATCTTGCTTTCTCCAAGCTCCTCTCTTCAAATCCGAAATTTCCCTTAAGCTTCTCCCTTAAATCAAATTTGTAAACTTCATTTTAATCAAAGAAAATAAAGGAGAATGGAGGAGAGGAGGTTTGGATGGAAGAAAGCATGAAAAACTACAAAGAAACCATACCTTAAACCTTGAATTTCTTCTCCTCTTCTTCTTCCCTTGGTGTGCTACTCTCCTAGGGTTTTTCTTTTGATTTTGGGTAGAACAATCTGAGACTAAATGAAGGAGAGAGTGGGGCACTCATATATATAGGTGGAGGAGAATGGCTTTTTCAAAAATTTTCATTTTACCCTTCGTTCTTGGCATTTTTGTTTCTCCTTCGTTTTAGCTCCTTTTTTAGAATCATCTTTTCCATTATAAAATTTAGGTTCCCAATTTAATAAAATGCCTTTAGAATCACTCAAATCGAAGCTAAAACCTTCTCAAACAAATTCGTCAAAGTTCAGGTGCACTGACATTGGAAAACATCCAATGGAGGGGATTGAATTGTCCTAGGACTTCCCGTGGTTTTTAGGGCCTCTGAGAATCCCAGAGAACTCAAAAATTTCATTTAAAAAGCCCTCCTGTGTGAATTCCAAAAATTGTTCAAAATTATGAAAATACCATTACGTTTCATAAGATTTCTATCAAATTTTTTTTTTCATTCTAGCTCCTTTTTTCCTTCCGTCTAAGGTTAGAAATATCATTTTTAGGAGTCTAGAATGTTACTCAAATTTTTTAAGACTTTAACTAATTTATTTTGAGAGACTTGCTTTGAAAACACGCCCGGTTTTGTCGTTTAACGAAAACCAGACATTACAAGTTACTCATGTTTTTTCTTATGGTATAGTTAAGATTATGAATGAATCAACTAACAAGCACTTCACAGTGAATGAGCAATAGCTTAAACATTTTATGAGGGATTTCAAGAGCAAACAGTAGAGGAGCTACATCTTTCCAATGCTCTATAAATTTAAACCACCACGCTATATTTCTTTCCCTCCTTTTTTTCCTTGCTTGTCTTGTCTTTAATTGATAAATTAGATTGCTATTACATTGAGGACAATGTAAACATTAAGTGTGAGGGGGAGGAATCATTCTGCTTTCTTTTTTGTTTACTCTTTCTTTTTTAGCATTTCTATTATTTTCTTATTTTTCTTGCAAATTTTTAATTTTTTTTAAATAAGTTGAAGTAATTTAAGTTTGGAACTATTTCAACATGATTAGGAATCAATCTTGTTTTCAGAAATTCAAGTAAATTGGCAATGAATTTGATTTTAATGGATTGCATGTCGTAGTTTTTAAACTTGTGAGGATTTTAGGCCTTGTATTATTTCTTTTTTGTGAGAGCATTCGTCTATCATGATTTTCATTCTAGAACTTATTTTGATTCTTAATTAAAACTACATTTGCATAAGCATTTATAAAGATGATTAATGCATTCTTTCTTCTTCTCTTTTATTGTAGAAAAAACCAAATAGTTATCCTGTCTATGTTTTATCCTTTCTTTTAGTTCTCTTTTTTAGCCTTTTATGTTTTCTTTTTAACCCATTAGCCCAAAACAAAAACTTTCCCACCTTGTTTATGATACTTTTGATTATTAATAGTATTATATCTTTATAAGGTGTATGGATGCGGAGTGCAATTTTATGTCAATTTTGAGCTAATTAATTTGTTCTTCCTAGAGATACGTCAAATATAATATATATATATAACCAAAAAAATCATGAAAAGAAAAAAAATCTTTATGAAAAAAAAGAGAAAAAAATAAAATAAAATAACTTTAATTTTCATTGAGCATGTATTAGTTTACGGCAAATAAGACTTTCAAATACACATCTATTCCATTCTATGCCCTTTTTTTATTGCTCTTGATGATTTTAAGTGTCTGCCTTATGTCTCTTGTTGCATCCTTAGTTCTTTTGTTTACTATTTGTTTCATATCTTAATCCCATTACAACTTTGAATAAAAGTCTTTTGGATTTATGTATTGCTTGTGACTTACTTAGTGGAGATTGAGAAAATATATGAGCTTATGGTAGTGATGTTATGGAAGGTTAAATTTGAGAGGAGTGCTTAACCTAAACACTTAAGAGAATTGAGAGTAAACACATAACCAATAAGAAGCTACCACTTTAATTCATTTTTTATCAATTGGAATTGCCATGCTACTTGTTCTTCCCTAATTAGCAAGAAAGATTTCCTTTGACTGTTGAATATCTAAAAAGCTTGAATTTTGTTTAGCTTGGCAATTTTGTATTTCAGTTTGTTTTCCTTTTTAATTTTTGTGTTTTACTCAGGAGTGCAAAATCCTAAGTGTGGGAGAATTTGATATTTTGACATTATTATATTTTATATCCCTCATATTTAGTCTTATTAATAATTCATAGTGGATAATTTGATGACTTTGGGTTTATTTTATATTAAGTGGGCTAAATATTAGACTAATGGATTTTAATTATGTTTTATTATATTTTTATATTTTTCCAATGGAAGCCCAATTATTTTTTAGTTAAATTTTACAGGTTAGAAGATTCGTAAAAGGATTTGGATATTTTCTTATTATTACTTTTAGATTAGTATGGGATTTCTTTTAATTTTGGACCGTTGGATGCACACAACTCATCTTATCCCTTGGATCTTTCTTGAGGAAGAAGGCAATGTTATCTATTTAAGGAGGAGAAGATATCAATAGAGAATACACACTCTATCTTCTCTACTTCCCATTCTTGTTTTTTTCTTTCTTATGGCTTTCTAATTTTCTTGGTGATCAATCCAAAGTCTGAACTTGATAAAGAACTTGAGTCCATGTTTGTTTAGAACTTTGGTTTGGATTTTGATTTCAGAAGGATTTCATTTTTCTTGTTCTCTTTGTTTTTATTTAATTATTATCATTATGATTAGATAATTTTTGTTATATGAATTCTAATTCTTATGATTTATCTGAGCACATATTTTAATTTAATCCATTGATTAATTAAATAAATTCATTTTGAACCACGTTAGGATTCTGTGTGTGTCTCTGGTCAAGTGTGAAATATTATGGCTTCATATTACTGACAGAAGCACGATTACATTTTGATTAGCAATATGAACCAATTAAAATCCTAAACGACAGTTTAGAAACATTAATGAAAAATAGCTAGAGGATTAAACATCAAACCAAAGGTATTTTTAAGTGACAATGATATGAAGATATCAAGGGAAGAATTTTGTATTAATTACGCATCATTTTGATTGAATGTTTTTTATTACATTTTGTTCATTGATTTGCTATTTCGTTTAATTAGTGTAATTTTATATTTGAACCTGTGACGACCCTAACTTCCAATCATTGTAATTAAGGTTAAATACCCGATTAACTATCACAAATCTAGATTAAAAGTCATTATGATTAATTACTTTTAGAGAATACAGGGAAATTTAAACCTTAATGTTATTAGAGTCATCAACCATATAATTACAAGCACTCATGTACATAAGAGAAATAAACACTCCTTCATAAGCCTTTGATTCTATTACCTATCAATCCCAACTCATAAGAATTTTCTACCAATGTCTCTAAGTCATCCTTTGAGATTACTATATGAAAAACCAAGATTTCCTAGTTAATATAAGGGTTTCAGGATGTTCACTGTGGCTAAATTACACTTAGCCACGACCAATTCCTCTCGGCTTCACCTCTTACATTGTTACTAATTTTGCTGCGGCTGGACCTTGGCTGCGGCTGACCTACATGGCACCGCGGCGAGGAAACTTCTTGGAACCTACCTTGCTTGCCTCTCACTATTGGCTACGGGCAATTCCCTTATTAGCTGCGGCTAATTCCTTTTTGGAATACCTGGGACATTTTCGCAAAAGTTTGCCGTGGCAAATTTCCCTCTGGATGACTCCCAATTTAGCCTCTCACATTTTGCCGCGGCGAATTACTCTCTGGACCTCCCCCTAGGCAACTTCGCCTCTATTGGCTGTGGCAAAATGCCTTCTAATCCTACAACTCTTAAAATCTTATCTTATACTCTCCACTCTCTATCTAGGGACTCTCTAGGGCCACTCTCCCACTTGTTATGAGATTCTAATAGCATTTATCTAGCTGATTTACCATAGCCATTATATCATTACCCATCTATCATTTAAATATGGATTTTCCTACTCATCCATTGGTCTTACATCAGCGAATTTATAAATTTCCTGCAATAGTCATTCAATCATACTTTCATTGGATATTTCATACATCGCTAATTCAGGTCTACAATCAATATATCATAGGATTTCATTACTCAAATAGTCAATTAAATCATAGGTTCACAAGCCATAAATAGTGTCAAAGCTCATACATCCATCAACAACTAATATGAAGCCTATTTCTCAATGGTTACATTTTATGTTATCAAAATACAAACTCCTACACTTTTCAATACAGATACATGCTGATGCTATACAAAGGTTAATAAAATTAGCATCTACTCTATTTCACTCAGACCAAGTGTAGCTCCTCACACCAGGCCTCAACTCATAGATGTTTATCCACTTGCTTGCCCTTATCCTTACCCGAAGAACCTTCACCTGAAATGTTTAATCCCATAAAACGAGGTGAGATGCAAATCTCAGTAACGAAGGCAAATTCTATCATATATTCCAGTTTAATTAACATATATGCATGCTTTCACATAAGTATCAGAAAATATACCAGTCGTCTCAGTAAATGAGACAATTAGGCTATCATGATTACTATCCCATATTAGCAATCATATTTCCACATATTAAAGGCCATTAACACTGGGAAAGGTTCGTCCACAACACCCATTCCCCAATGAGCACAACCAGAGCTTAGTGTATCTGGGGTTTAATCATAATCTGGTGCCCGATCGAAGCACATGCACGGGTGGCAACCGTACCACAGCTCTACCATGGACTCACAAGGTCCAATCACAATACAATAGATAGCCAACTGATTCATTTAGTATTTCAAATCATTCATGTACAGCAAATATGAAATTAAAATAGATATATGCATGGAATTAATATAATCTCAGTTATCTCACTTGTAGCCAATCCTCTAAAAGCCAATTGAATGTTACTTTAACCTATGGATACAAAACCAAGCTATTACTATCCCTAATCACAATTTGTATAAACAAATCCATCACTTAAAAAAAAGATTAAGCTATATAGGACTACTCAGAACACTTACCCAATCACCACTAAAACCAAATTTGGATTCTGTTGCTCTTACCTCAGAAACGTCAAAATAACACCTCAAATTCTGAGTAAATTCACACAGAAACAATACCTATATTATAAATCAGCTATAGAGATCTCAAACTAGCAAAGAAAGCATCAAAATGGAGAGTTATACTTACCTAATGTCAGCCCTAGCCTTAACCTATAGATTTTCACCATGGAAACATCAAATGGCAAGTTTTCAGATTTTGGGTATGGGTGAAAATACTCCAAATGAAAAATAAATTGGGCCAAAATAAAGAGAAAAAGAAGGGGATTAAGTTGTACAATTATTACCTTGGCTGAATCTTGCTCTAGAAGTGAGAAATTGTAGATTTCTTGCCCTAAACCCTAGCCTCCCTTTAAAGCTCCGAATTTCTCTTTTGTGTTTCAGCAAAATGGGGAAAGGGGCTAAAGTGTTTAGGGTTTTAGTTGGGTTTAAGTTAGGTCTAAGGTGGGTCATGGGCTACTCCAAGATCTAACTCGAAATGGGTTTCATATTTTAGCTTTGTTGGGCCAGTTTTAAGGTGTTGGGCTGCAGAAATTCATTAGGCTAGACCTAGTTTTAAGAATTCCATTATTTTAGGTCTGCACAAGGTTTATTGGGCCAATTATAAGAGCCTATACAAGGTAGATCTTGGGTCTCTATCACATTGAATCAAATTGGGTCTGCACCTAGCTCATTGGGCCCCCATTAGCCTCTTATCATAATCTTCTACATTAATTTGGGCCTAGATGAAGTTTCTATCCCAATTAAATCTCAAACTCATATTAATAATTTATCTCTCTAAAATTTCTATTCACTTGACTTACCCAATTATCCCATATTAATTATTCTTAATTATCCCAAAACTATGATTAACACCTTAATTAATTTTGAGGTGTTAGAGAACCCCCAATCATTGCAATTTTATATTTTTGTATTCTAAACTAATTGATTTGATTAAAAACTTTTTAGGAGCTGACTTGGTGTGCATTATATTGCAAACCAACAAAAATTCACTAATCTTGGTCAATGCGACAACTACGAGTGAACAGTATTTTCTTTACCACTGGCACATGTGTAGGAAACATTTTTTTTATTTTTACCCCTTGTCTATCTAAGAAATCAGTTTAAAGTAATTCAAACAATAACATACAAGCATGCAACAAGATAACCTTAATATCTTACATAAGTTATACAAATCATATGCATTAACAAATATAGTAGACCATCCCTTTCAAGGAACCATAATTAATTACATCTAAATCATATGCATTAAGTGTCACACCATCAAGAAATAGCACATACTTTACATTATAACATGCCTATAACGTCAATTTCTTATTCTTGATACTTTTAGCAGCTGAAAATACCGACATTAAAGGCTCAACTTCTTTAAATTTGCATAAATGCATAACTTCAACCTATTAATCTCAAAATCCATACTAAACAAGCTTGTTCAACATGAAACATCATAGAAAGAATCATAAAATTTTGGATTTCAAGTTATATGCTTCAACTATGACACTCGCACAATTTCACATAAGTCCTCATATTAGACATTAACTTAAAAAATTCATATCTTGAATTACAAAACTCTTATTTGTGCTAATTAGGACTCTATGGAAAGCTCGAGATATGAACTACATGCTGTAAAAATTTTAAGCCAAAAAAAAGTTCATTTTGGCCACAAAAAACTAATGAAATAATAACTACATCAAATTCAAAACCCATATCATAACCTAAATTTGAGGCATGCATATCTTTAGCTACACAACTCTATTTTACACAAACTTGGTGTTCACAAAAATTTTATAATGTCATCTATATGTTTGTAAAGTTTCATGAGAATTAGAGTTCCTTTGGTCCCTCAAATACACAAAAAATTAGATTTGACCATATGATCAATGCTTCGTAAATTATGTAATTTTCAACCAATTTTGAAAAATTATAATAAGTTCTATAAAGCTTCAAAAAAGTGTTCTTTATCTCTATAAGAATTTCTAAATGAGCTCTAAATTCTTGCCAAATATCATCTAAAAATTCATTTATTTGGTCTAGTTTTGGTTCAAGAGCAAAAAAGCACTTAAAATGGTGCACATATGGTCCAAATGGTTCAAAATGAGCTTTTTCAATTCATGTGACCATTTGAGCACATCTCAAACATGAAATACAACATATATCATGGATGTATCATGTCTTAAACCTTATGCAACACAAATTCACTCATCCACTTGCCATTATACATACATATTCCATGGCCTACATATACCCAAATTGCACAATCTTGCACATTTACATTAAAAAATGATATTTACATTATAATCTCATAGTTTTACATATGTAGGAATGTTTACATTGCATAAATATCATATACAATCTCTTATGTGCAACATATTATATAACAACTTAAAACTATGGTCAAAATAATGCCAATCACACTCTTTTTGAAAATTCTTTAGACATGGTTAGAATTAATATAGAGGATGGTGAGATTCTATGAATCCCAATAGCTTATTCACACTTCAAACACATTTATAGGACATATTTTCATGTCAAAGAAAGCAAGTATGCATAATAGGCATCCAATTATCAAATATGATAAAATATATGAAGTCATATGGATCTATCAAGATAAAAATAAGCTCTAGGGACTTTTGGACTAACCTCATCCAATTATTTGAGACTTTTGGATTAGCCTCACTCATTTTCATAGACTTTTGACTTAGCCTCACTCACATTTGAAACTTTTGGCCTTGTCTCACTCATACTTAGGGACTTTTGGCACAACCTCATCCATTAAGTGTAACACCCTAATATTAATTAATAGTGATTGTTTAGGGATTGTGGACTTATTAAGAGAGATTTAAGGAAATTATAAAGAAATAGGAATTTCAAGGAGAATGGCAATTTTGAATATCTTAACCTAATAATAATTAATTAGATCATTTTGAGGAAAATAAAAGAATGTTTATGGATTTAAGGATGATTTGGGCCCATGATTAACTTATGTGTGTTAAAGACATTATTAGAAGCCCAACTTTATTCTTATTGGAGGCCTAACTTCATTTTAACGTGACCCAACTCAATTAAACCTAATGAACCTTAGCCCAACATTATTGGACTTATCTAGTTTTTTTCCCACACTTAGTAAAAATCATCCCACTTGAATAATGGGCCCAAGTGCGGCATGGACCCTTAAGGCAACCTAAAACCTCACTAAGACCCTAAACTCTCTATAGCATCCTCCTTATTCTACAGAAAACTTAGGGAGCTCAAGAGGGAAATTCGAATATCTAAAAGCGGCTAGGTTTTCTTTAGCATATCTCTAACATTTCTCACCTCTAGATGATGAGTTAGCTAAGGTGAGTTATATGAAACTTAATCCTCCTTTCTTCCTCTACATTTTGGCCTAATTAGTTTTTCATTTAGTGGATTTTCATTTCCTTCTCAAACTTGAAAATTGTTATTTTGGTTACTCTTTCATGATTTTTAGAGGTGGAGACTAGGAGAATCATAGGGTTTACTTTCATTTTGTAGTATAACCTTGCTTACATTTCAAGTTATAAGTTGACTTTGGTATAGGGCAAGAGGTATGTGCAAAAATTCATGTTTTAGGAATGTCCCATGTTGTGTTTTTAGTAGTTAAGGCTCAACCCAGTCCATTTGATCTCCTAGATGTATGGGTAAGTGTTCCCTCTTCTTTTGTGAAGTGTATGTGTTAGATTTCTATTATTTGGTTTGACTTTTGGTTCATGTTGGTAGTGACTCATTGTGAGTTCTTGGTATTTTGACCTTAATTGGTGTAATGGATTTTTTGGGAACTTAGGCAAGTGATTCTTAATGGATTCTTAATGAAACTGATTCATGGATAGGAAATTCTTACTAATGATAATTAAATGATGATAACTATGCTTATCATAGGTTTGGTGGGCCTTTAGATTATATTGGTAATTAGAGGAAGAGTAATTAGGCTTTATTGAGGTAATTGGGGTAATTTCCTAATTTCATATATATGCTCATTTTAATATGATATTTGATGCACATGTATGATTTTGAAATACTAAATGATTGGTTGGCTATTTGAATTGTTATTGTTGTGGACTATGAAAGTGTCCTTGGTGGAATTGTGGTATAGTTGCCACTTATGAATTGTGTTTTGATTGGGCACCAAGTTATGATCTGACTCATGAAGGCATTGAGCCCAGAGTGTGCTTAATAGGGAGTTGGTACCGTGGATGGGCCTTTTGTAACAACCAGGAAAAAGAAAGAAGAAGAAAAGAAAAGAGAAAAGAAAAGGGAAAGAAAAGAAAAAGCTGAAAATTTTTGAAGGCTAAAAATTTTCTAAGTCTGCTAGCTATAGCCTAGCTATAGCGAATGTACCTGTTCGCTATAGCCTAGCTATAGCGAGAGTGCCTTCTAGCTATAGCGAGAATGCTTCTAGCTATAGCGAGTTCGGGCACCCCATACAAAAATCAGGGAGTTGCTCACCGTAGCGCACGCTGTAGCGAAGGCAGGGGTCTGGGACTAATACGAGCTCACTGTAGCGAGGGTTATGGCTCGCTATAGCAAGGGTTAGTCCGGAAAAGCGTGAAAAAAGAGGATTTGAACTATTAAACCATCCCAACTCTTTCTTTCACTCTGTAACCGACTTAAGCTCACTCTAAGATAGAGAAAAGAGCGGAGGAGAGAGAGAGAAGCCTAGAAGAGGAAGGAAGAACAAGAAAGGTAAGGATTTCTATGGCTTTTCTCTTAGCATGTTATTCTTCTCTCCTTGTCCTCTGTTCCCATGGTTTTGGTAGTTAAAGTAGCCATATTTTAAGCTTGGTTCAGAGGAGGGAGAGTAGAAAACCCCTCTTGAAAAAGACCAAGACCCATACATCTTTACTTCTCCCTTGCTTCCTTTGTGAGAGCTTGAGAAAGGAAGGAGAGTGGATGAGTTCCTAGTGAGAGAGAGAACCCCTAGCTCTTACATGCTTAGTAAGGTTGCTAGAAAGAAATCCCTAGCTTTATGAATCAAGTGTTAAGAGAATAATTCTATGCTTCTTGTGTGGCTAGGCTCAAGAGAAGCACTCCCATCTAAAGTTGATTGTGAAAACCACAAGGGAGGAGACAAGTTAAAAGGAAAAGTTATGATTAGCTAAAAAGGTAGCTCTCTCCACCTTCTTTCATGCATAAGATGTGTGCTTACATTGTCTTGCTTGTGTGTATGTATGTTTTGAACCATGAGAAGTATGCTAGCATGATGATACCTCATGTATTTTAACGTTGTTTTATGTGGTTCTTGAGTTTGCTTGAGTATGGAAAAGCCAATAACCCTTTAGCCATGGTGAGGATGAGCCAAAAACCCTCAAGTTGGTTAAGACAAAGTAAAGAGTCTCCCAAAAGTGAGGTTGACTCCCAAAGAGCAAGGGTTGAGTCTAAGAACCTCTTAAAGAATGGGTGAGGCAAGTCTAAAATCCACAAGTGAGTGGGTGAGGCTAATCCATTTACTTGGCAAGCTTTTATATGTTATGTATGGCCTACTCACATGTTGAAAATGTTTCCTTTTATGTATGGCCAACTCAGATGTTGCAAATGCTTTTCTTATGATTTTATATGCTAACATGTCCATGCATACATTGTGAGACTTGTTTGCATGCTTTGTGTGTATGATTGAATGAGAGATGAGCTATTGAGATTCTTTGAATCTCACTCCTCCTCTCCACCATCCAACCATGCTAGGTGGACCAAGTGAGGTAAGAGATGGGAGCTGCCAAGCTTGAAGCTAAGGGATTTAGTGAAGAAATTGTAAAAGAGCCATTTGCCACTATTTTGTAGTTAAGTCAAGAGGTGTAAATTATGATGTACATGATGTAGCACTTAGGAATACTTGTAAATGAATGTATGTATCATATGTGTATGAGAATGAGACTATTTGAACAATGTAGCACGTTTTCGGTATAAATAGTAAAGATTTTTGCCTATGTACATAGTGTGTGTGTTGGTGTGGGAGAGTGAGTTTTTCAAATCTGGGTTGTTAGGCACTTGAGCCATAGTTGGTAGCCCATATGGATGCTTTCCCACGTGCTCATAGAGGCTAAGAGGTGGAAAAACCAAAGTTGGACCCCATTAGTCTCTTTTAACACAAGAAAGTAGCCATTTGCCTCATAATGTCCAAGTCTGACCAAATGACATCCTCTTGCCTTGAAATTTGGCAGATGGCTAAATCTTATCTAGATATTTTTGGAAAGCTAAATATCAAGTCATTTGGAGGTCTATATAATTTTCTATGATTTTTCAAAGTTGGTATCAGAATTTCGGATTTTCAGAAACACTATTCATTTGGTCAGTTATGGAATTGTGTCATCCGAGGGGCAAACGTAATCCAATGATTATGAAATTTTATAGGCAGAAACTAGACAGTCAAAGAGGCTTGTAGCAACTGGAATCACCTCATTTGGAGGTCTAGAGAGGAAGATATGCATTTCGAAATTCCTGCCCAGCATCAGTCATCCTACTAGACCCGAGGTACTGTTTCATCGGTTTTCGGGAGTTTAGTTTGATGAATTGATCTGGAGACATTTTTTCTCTCTAGTTAACATCCACATATTTCCATAGTGACATCATTTACATGCAGTGGATTTTTTTGGAATTAGTTAGACATTTTTGAAGTCCCTATCAGTAAACTATGACAGTAGCCGAGCCCGCTCCGACCTTCAGATGATTTTGCATGTCAAAAGTCCTGTGTGTGAGATGTTATGACTTGAACATATTTTTAGCATGAATTAGACCCCTTAATATTTCCATAATGACCGAGATCACATGTTTTCAATTTTTCTGGATTTAGTTGTGAATTTTTAAACTCTGCCCAGAAATGAGGCCAAGTATGGCCGAAATTGAGCATGCATGATTCATACCACTTTTCGGTTTCCATGGGTTTAAATCATGTTTTTGAGGATGAAATAAGTTGTAATGATGCAATGAAAAATAGAGGAGGCATATAATGAGCTCACTCGATCCACGTGACACTAAAATGCATTTTAACTCCATGCCACAATGTGAGAAAGTATAAGATTCCAATTAGGAAGCTCCCCCTCATCCTTCCCATATGTATATGAGCATGTAAGGCATGATAGGTATGAGCTAGAAATGAAGGTGTTACACCTTTCCCTATATTATTGGCTATTAACATGTTGTATATGATTGCTAGTATGGGATAGTAGTCATTGATAGTCCAACTAGTTCATTTGCTGATGATATTGATGTCTTCGGTATGTTTTTTTGTATGAATGCATTATGTTGATTAATCTATACATATATATACAATTTTCCTCTTATTACTAAAATTGTATATCTCATCTCAATTGTGGCTTAACATTTTTCAGGGACTAGACCTCTTAGTAGCAAGGAGAAGCTAATGGAAAACTACCATGGTGGTTTAGTCATGTATAGGCTTAAATGCCCTATTTAAATGGGTTTATATAATAGGCATTCTAGCATTGTTATTTGTGTTGTATGATTGCCACTTTGCATCGTGTATTGCTAAGTATAGAAACTGATTTTAAAATTTAAGACATCATGGAATTGGTACTTAGGATTATATTTGGATGATTATTAATGAGTACCCTGATTTTATATGACCCTTAAATAATTAGCATTGTAAAATTGATGTTTAAACTAAAAGGGCTAGTTTAAATGTGTTTTCTATACCTATTTAAGGTGTTTGGAGGAATTTAGAAGACATCATTGAGGTTTTGAGTTCACTTGAAATTTTTAAAAGTAACTTTTTGTTTTTGTTGTCACTATAGTCATTTTGCTATTATAAGGTGTCAAGTGGACATCAATGTTTGACCAATTGTGTTTCTGAGTTTGGTTATGAATTAGAGGCCTTGAGAGTGTGTTTTTATTGCCTTGATCATGTGGAAGGTGAAATGATTTATCCTTTTTGTGTTGCCACATCAGATTTTTCTATCATAATTCATTATGTGGTGATTATGGGAAGTGGCATGGCCATATTTTGAACTAGGGATTGTACCAAGTATTTAGGGATGTTAACAAGTTTAGTTTGTTAATTGAATCTTACTTTAGGTGCCTTGGTAACCTTAGGTAGTTCATAGAGTGTTTTTGGTTTCCAATTGAACTTATTATCTTCTTTTGCTATCATAATGTGTTGTGATCTGATATAGAATGGTAGTTTCTTCGATGCAATTAGTTTAAGAGACCATGGTTTACATAAAGTCAATTTTCTGGAAGTTAGGTGGGTTATAAGCCTTAAAAGCATAAAAGCTTAGCTCCAAAATGGTATTAGGTAGAAGTTTGGAGAGTTGTAAGTGAGTTGGATCATGTATCTTGGTTTAGGGAGGTTAGTACAGGGTTGAGCTGCAACCTAGATGCCCTAGAGTAGTGGTCAAACCAAGAGTTAGGGGTAATAGAAGCTAACTTTGCCATAGCGCAAGTTTTCTAGCCGTAACGCAACTCAAGAGAACCAAGCAAGAGTCCTCCAAAGGATAGTTTTACTATGGCATAAAATGGATATGCCATTGCGAGAATTGGGCATTTTGTTACAAGTGTATCTATAGGCACTCTCACCATAACGCCATGCAGACTTGCCATAATGAGACACAGGAGCTTTTGGAAAAGTAGGGTTCAGAGGATAACCTTACCGTAGTGGAAAAAGCTTAAGTCATAGCGAGATATGGGAATTTCTCACTTCTAAGTTCCGATAGCCAGTTAAGTCACAGTGTGGATACTTTAGGCTGTAGTGCAAGATCAGAATTTGTGTTCTATGGTTCCAGAAACTAGTTTGGTCATGGCGAAGCTACTTAAGTCATTGCCTAAGTCTCCAAACTCCCATTTTTGATTAGAAACCTTGGTCTTTTTATTATGGTAATGGCATGTATAGATTGGTAAATCAATATAAATGAGTTTTATGCTTCTTATAACCAAAGGTGAATGGAATAAAGATCTTATATAAGAATTTTATTGTCCCTTAGTTATGGACTTACCTATTTGTTCATTAGGAATAATTAAAAATGTTCAAATTTTCCCATATTTTCATCCATTAGTGAACTAATAATAATGTTTAACTGTAAGTACTTATGTTCAAGAAACTAATTAATCTTAATTAATGTGTTTAGAAGTTAGGGTTGTTACATTAAGAGCCATTTCATATTTCAAATGTATTTAATATCACATAATTGCATAAAGTTATCAAACCAATATTTACATGTATAATTCATCATTCATATACACACAAGCAATTAATGACACTTAAACAACTACTATAAGTATACAAAAATGGATGAAGAGCTACCTTTACTCAAGAAACACAAAATTTCTCCTTAGAATCTTAGTTTCTCTTCTCAGCCTTTCACCCACACTTGGGAGGAGCTTCACTTGCTTAACCTAGACATATCAAACAAGACACAAATATATCAATTGAACCATCTCTAGACTCATATAAGCCTTACACAAGCTAATTCTAACTTTAGGCTTCCATATGGCCCCATTTAGTGGCATAATGAAACAACTCATATAAGTCATTATCTTAGCTCCAATTTCTCACTCAATATAAGTCATATGACTTCATTTAAATTTATTAGAGTCAGCATAGACTTAATTCAGGAAGTCTAATGTCACACTATACTATTTCTAGCATTAATTTCCTCTATCAACGTGGGATTACACAAATTAGCAAAGAAATCCCAAGAAATAAGCATTAAAACCATGACTTTAATGGCGTTACGTCAAGGTTAAAAATTCAAATTTTGATCCATGGTCCTAGAAACTTACCAACAACATTCTCAAATTTTTTTCCATTCCTACAAATCATAAACATCTCAAAAAATCACTTCAACCATGGATCAAGAACCAAAATTCACATATTTTCACATTTTGCCTCGTGTTCTAGGGTGGCAGATTTTGAGGTAAATTTGAAAAATCATAACTAAATGTAGAAAAATCAAAATCAAGTAAAACATAGCTTTTTGGAAAGCTTTAGATGTTAGATTTTCACTAAAAATAATTTTCAGCCATGATTGACAAAAGTAAAGGTATAAGGGTCAGACTACCCAAAATATTGATATAAATTTTAAAAATTCATAATTAATTCTAAAAAAATCCAATTTGTGCAAACTATACCAATTTGGAAAGTTACAGATGTTAAATAGAGGATGAAAATATTTCCAAATCAATCTAAGAGAATTCAAACCCCAAAGATTAATGGAGCAGTACTGAGAGTCTAGATGTGCACCTAAAACAGAATAGAAACTTTAAAAATTCATATCTCTCTCTCTAAACATCCAAATGAGGTGCTTCTAGTTGGTACAGATCACGGAGAAGGTCTAGTTTCTTCCTACAAAATTTCACAACAATTGGACATCATTTGCCCTATAAATGATAGAATTTCATTTTGAACAAGATGAATAGTAACACTGACCAAAACCAAAAGAATTTTCAACTTAAAAAATTTGCCAAAAATTTCATAGACCTCAAAATATTCTGTACCTTAGCTTCTCAAAAAGCTCTCAATAAGCTCTAAATGCATGCCAAGTTTTAGACCAAGAAAAACTCATTTAGATAAAAAGTGATACAGCCTCACAATTTGGCCAATTTTGGCTCCCATAATGCATTAATTTGGTCCAAATGGTTTCTATTATAGTTTTGCACCTCTTGGGCAAGTTTAAATGCTTGAATACAACTTTTATGGACTGTCCAAATAGTCCTAAACCTCTTGCATCTCATTTTGACCAGTCCATATCCATTCATACACTAATACACATAAACCACCAAAGAGTCAATTTACATATGTACATTACTTTGGTGCCATCAAAGGTTTGTACAACATTCATACATCATTTTACATTTGCTCAAAGTCTTATATCTCAAAAATAATATATACATAACCACTTTGACATTCAATTACAAAAGAAACTACATAATGATCTAAATATAGCTTTTCAACTCCCTTAGCTTGCATTCTTTGGTTCTTGAGCACCCTCTAGACATTTTAAGAAAGAAAAGGGAAGGGGAATGAGATTGATGGAATCTCAATAGCTTACACACTCATTCACACACACATTCAAGGCATATACATATCAAAGCACACGTGTGGAAAGTGAGACAACCATAAAGTATGCAAAGTCACAATTTCCATACTGCCAATTCACATTCAAATCAAGAACATGCTCTAGGGACTTTTGGTTTTGCCTCACCCCATTTTTAGGACTTTTAGATTTGCCTCACCCTTGGCCTAGGGACTTTTGGCCTTGTCTTACCCATACCATGAGACTTTAGGCATATCCTCACCTTCATCAAGGGACTTTTGGCATCACCTCACCCTTATAAGCCATTTTCCAACATTAAAGGCATTCAAGACAACATAATGGTACCAATGCAATCTCAAGACATCAAGTGGCATGTTCTTAAGTTACAGGAGCACACACAAGCACACAATGACATATAGGTACACACAAGAATACAAGGAGAATGAGGTGGAAAGCTACCTTGATCTTTATGTAAGCTTTTCTTTACTTTACTCCTTCCCTTTTTTAGCCTCACAAGCACACTTAGGTGGGTTGGTGTTCTCTTGTCCTTAACACCATAAATAGCACACAATTACACACTTGAAGCAAGTCAAGATACCAAATTTATTCTTAAACACACACTTGATTCTATAAATGGCATAATGGTTCCATAAATGGCCTATTGAAGCAACCTTCATAATGAAAGTTCTAGCTCCATTCTCTTTTCATTTCTAGGCCTCTTGCCATCATTCAAAGTCATTGAAGCCATCACACATTCATTTGCACAAGCTTACATATAAGTTACTTCATAAGGCACCATTATGGACACCATTGTCCAATCTTCCAAACCAAGGCTCCTAAATTTTTTCCAATGGTTCCTCCCATCTTCTAACATCATATGAAATTCCAAACCAACGATAGAATAAATTAAAACATCCCCTAACCTTATGCTCTTGCCTTGGCCGAACAATGCACACAAAAGGAGGTTCATGGAGCTTTTGATTTTGCCTTGATGGGAGAGCCACTTGGGAGGCTTTCTAGAGGTCTTAGGAGCTTAATGGAACACTTAACTAGCCTAGGAAATTCATGTATTGAATCAGATTTTACAAAACCCTAAAGAGTCCTACACTTTCCTAACTTAATTTCCATTCTTTTTTCTTACAATTTCTTGGCATATTCCACTTCCCTATGGTATAAAACCCTAGTTCCTCTCTTGTTTTTAAAGAAAAAATCCCTCCCCCAAATGGTTCTGTTCTTGGCTGAAAATGGGACAAAGGAAGAGCAAGGGAAGGAAGCAACCAAAACAAGAGTTTACCTTAGTTTCAAGACTTTTTCATCTTGGTTTGCTTCTTCTCAAGCAATTTGAACTGTTCCCCCTTGTTCTAGACTCAAAATAGAACCAATTCATTCAAATAAACCATAGAAAGAGAGCTAAGAAGGAAAGGAACAAGATTGGAAGAAGGAGAAGTATGAAATTCCATGAAATTCGCTACCTCTTCTTGGTTTTCTTCCTCCTTTCTCTCCTCCTCTTGTGCACCTAAGAGAGAACTTCTTTTTTCTATTTTTAGGCAGAAGGTATGTCGGCCTAAATGAGGAGAGGAAGAGGCATGAAGCTTATGGAACATTCAAGAAACTAGCTTTTTCAAATATTCGAATTTCATCCTTCTATAATGGCAATTTCATTTTGTCTTCATTTTAGCTCCTTTTTGAGAACCATATTTTCCATTATAAAATTTAGGTTCTCAATTTAATAAAATGCCTTTGGAATCACCCAATTTGGAGCTAAAACCTTCCCGAACTAATCCATCAAAGTTTGGATTCACCGTCATTGGAAAATGTACACCGGAGGGGCTTTATTAGTCCCAAGGCTTCCCATGGTTTTTAAGGTCTCTGAGAACCCAAAGCAATGTGAATTTTTCATTTAAAAAGCCCTCCTGTGTGTTTTTCTAAAATGCCATTATGTTTCGTCAGTTTTCGTAATAATTTCGTTTCACCATCCTAGTTCCATTTTTCCTTCTGTCTGAGCCTAGGATTATCATTTTTAGAAGCCTAGGACACTACCCAAATTTTTTGGGATATTATCTAACTCATTTCAGGGGACTTACTTTTATATAGCTCATTTCATCATTTTTCAAAATTTACCATTCGTCACACCTAATACCAAGTTGCTCTTTTATGCATAATAGAATCCTAAACTTTTACCTTTCAAAATAAGGTTTCTAAATTCAAATTAATGGCTCATTTGGTATTTATAATTCATCTCTAAATTCAAATTAATGGCTCATATAGATGAAACAAGTATCTACAGACATGAAAAATAGTAACATTAGTGAAATCGCATGGCTACATGCATTTTTTGCATCCCAAGGAGGGTGTGCAAACCCACTAAGGTTAGGCTGTGTAGTTGCACATGGCTTGGCCATGCATTTCTGGGTTATGTGCATGACCCATGCACTTTTGCATGAGGGGGTTGTACATCATACCCCTATTTTGATATTTTCTCCATAAATCATAGGATTCAATGTTTTTCTTTCACCAAAGATTTTCAAACATTCAAAGTAACAACACACAATCAAAATAGGTTAGTTATAAAGGTTTTCCTCCTTCAAACTCTCCCCCTAAGTCCAATCACCTCATTTTCCCCACACGTTCATGACTCTTCTCTTTACTTGTTGCTTAAGAAAAGATGGAGGTAATTTAACCACCCACAAGCTTAAATAATCAACACAACAACATTCTCACAAGAAGTTTAAATTAAAGGATGATGTGAAACTTTATCTCTTTAAGATGCTAAGAAAAATGAAGGTATGAGATGAAGAAAAGATGGAGGAGATGAGAAAAAAAAGATAAGAATGAGATTATATAGCCATATGAATTTTTAGGAAGACAAGGGCTTTTGTCTTATCTCTATTTTCTTTGATATAGTCTTCTTCACATACTCCTCTTCTTCTCCAGCCTTATAGTTCTTCTTCTTTATTGCAAAACTTTGCTTTCTTTGCACCTTCTCATTCTTTTAGTACTTACATTCTCTCTCTGTCTTCCCCCTCCCCCTCTAAACTAATTTTTTGAATGGAAAGATGTAGGGGTAGGCTAAGGTGAAGGTATATATATAGGAATTCTAAGTTGGTTCATCTCCTGGAAGCTTTCTTTCTCTGCCTCGGTGTCATACAAAGATTTTATTTTAAAGAAAATAATCAAAACTTTGACCCTTGATATCTACAATATGGTTGGATTTGATGGACGTGACTCTTTTGAAAGATGATCACATGATTTCTATGATCATTTTAAGCTAATCACATTATCCAAAATTCATCAAATTTCACTAGGGAAAAATCATATTTTTAACCTTGAGAAAATCCAACTTTGGTCCTGATTGAATTATGATTTTAAATATTAAACTTTTATTAATTATATCTTGATCTTTAAATTTTATCTAAATATCTTTATTTTCTAATTTTTTTTATATTTTTAGGTCTCTAATGGCTTGAAAAATTTTTTAAATTTCATTTCTTAAGTATTTTTCTTTTAAATTTAATATCATTTAATAATTTGATTTTAATTCCAAATAAATCCTATAAATTCCAAATAAATTTGTAACAACTTTAGAAAATTTTAGCTTCCTTCCAAAGACTCATAAATCTCTAAATTTTTATATTAAGATCTAATTTTAGTAATTTAATGAATTTTAATTCAATTAATTTAATTTAGTTATTTTAATTAAATATTATTTTCAAAAGGATGCTAGCATCTTACTTACCTTCTAGTAGTTTCTAGTTTGGCCCAAGAACCACTGAAGAATGTTTATGTGGATGGAGTTTCAATAAGACCTCGCTCCTTACCTTGAAATGTTTATCTATACAATATAGATTGGCACTTTCAGCCATCTGTTGTGTAACATCCTATCCCTCCGTAAACGTGAGAAACGCAATGTTCAATTTCTCCGTAAATGTTAGAAATGTGCCAAATATCAAAGGAAGTTCTCGAAATAGAAGGAATTAGGGCCAACTAAAATTATGATAAAATTTTAAATATTAGAAAATGAGGATTTGAGGTTTGAGATGCCCAAAAACTAGAGCCAGAAGAACTTAGAAAATTTGCCGAAGAAATTAGGGGTATTTTTGTAATTTTTGAAAAATTTTGAAAACTCACAGGAGAGCTTTTTAAATGGAAAATTTGAGTTTTTCGGGGTTCTCAGAGGCCCTGAAAACCATGGGAACCCCTAGAACAATTGAAACCCCTCCGGTGAGCGATTTCGGCAAAGGTTGACTAAAACTTTGACCGAATGGTTCGAAATAGTTTCAGATCCTTTTTAAATGATTCCAAAGGCAATTCTTATGATTAAGAGCCTAAGGAATATGATGGAAAAGACAGATTTTAAAAAGGAGTTGATATGAGCCTAAAATGAAAAAGCCAAGGAAAGGGACTAAAATGCAAAAGTAAAAAGTTGCATAAAGTGACTTTTGGCTTCTTCTTATCCATGTTCCAGCAGCTCCTATGAGTAAAATGCTCTATTTCTGCCCATAAAATAGAGAGAGAGTGTGGCACACAAGAGCAAGCTCAAGGGAAGAAGAAAAGCCAAGAGAAATGTATGAATTCATGGAAACTTTTGCTCTTCCCTTTAGAAAACTTCTTCCCTTCCTTTCCTCCTCTCTTCCTATGGATTTAGTGAGGTGTTTGGTTCTGTTTTGAGCCCAGAACAGAGGGGTAAATTTTGAAATTCAAGGAGAGAGTTGAAGCAAGGAAGAGAGCTCTTGAGAAAAGTTAGGAAATCAAGGTAACTTGTTGTCTTCCATGCTTCTTCTTCCCTTCTCCTCCTTGTGATAATTTCGTTCCATATAGAGCCCAATCAAAGGGAGATGAATTCTGGTCCTAGCAAGGGAGATTCATAGATTTTGGAGTGTGAGAAGTAAGTAGGTGCAAAGAAATCAAAGAAAGAAGTATGAAAACACAAGATAGAAAAGTGAGGGATTCATGGAGACATTGTGAAATCTGTTTTGATCCATGAATTCCCTAGCTTAGATGAGTGTTTGCTTGAGTTCCTAAGATCCCTAAGAGGTCCCCCATATGCCTCTTCCTCCATGAAAATGAACAAAACACCATGGAAAGTCATGAACCTAAAAGTTAGAAAAGTGTAGAGCATTTAAGCGGATTGTAAAAACTGATTTAATCTATGAGTTCTCTTGGCTATTTAAGTGTTTCCTTGACCTCCTACAACTCTTAACAACCTCCCTAAATGGTTCTCCCATCAAGGAAAAATCAAGAAGCCATGAAATCCCATTTATGCTCTAAGTTTCGGCCAAGTAGGGATGGCATAGTTAGGGAGAGTTTTAAATTGTTTCAAGCCCATTTTTGAGTCATATATGATGAATGAATGTGAGGGGAAACCTTGGAAAAAATTTAGGAAGCTTAGAGAATGAGTTGGTGCTTTAGGTTCCATATTATGACCTAAGGAAGTAACATGATGTTAGGCCCTTTGTTTTAATGATGTGATGACTCCAAGAGGTTTAAAAGGAGTCAAGAATCATATTTGAGAATAAAGAATGAGGCCTAGAAATCATTTGAGGGGTGTTGCTTCATTAGGTGCCAATATGGACCATAATGGAGGTTATAGAGTAATCTAAAGTTTAAGCAAGTTGCATGGCCCTAGACATTGTTTCATGAACTTAATTGGCTCCCATAACTTGTGTCTAGGCCAAGAGACACTATTTCCACCAACTTGTGGGTGTGTGGCTAAAAGAGGAGGCTTGAAAGCTAAGGAAAAAGTGTGTGAAATTATGCAAGGTAGCTCTCTCCACCTTCTCTCATACATGGATGTGTGTTTAGCTTGTTTTAGAATGTGTGTATGTGTATTTTCAAGCTAAGAAAAGTATGCTAGCATGCCTTTATATGCCATGATGCTTGATGCTATGTTATGTTTTCAAATGATTAGATGATGTTTGTGTGAGTTTGCTTGAGTGTAGAAAGGCCAAGAACTCTTTCCTTTGGTGAGGATGAGCCAAGAACCCTTGAGCTTGGTTGAGACAAAGTAAAGAGTCTCCCAAAAGTAAAGTGGGCTCCCAAGAGTATGGTTGAGTCCAAAGTGCTTAAAAAATGGGTGAGACAAGTCCAAAATCCATGAGGAGAAATGTGAGGCCAATCCAAACACTTGTGAGCTCTTGAATGTCTTGCATGATTGATTCACATGCCAAAGTTGCTTTAAAATGCCTATGATTTCTACTTTCTCCATGCATGCATATATAAAACTTGCTTGCACATATTATGTGTGATGGAATGGGAGATGAGCTATTGGGATTCTTTGAATCTCATCCTCTCCTCTCCAATGATCTAACATGCTAGGTGAACCTAGTGGATATGCTAATGGGAGCCAACAACATTGAAGAAGAGAGATTGACATTCATATGTCTAGCTTTTACCCTTTTTGAGCCATAATGATGTATATGATTATTGTAAATGGCACATGACCCTTGAGACACATGTAAATATGATATTATGTGATGTATACATGTATGGATATGATGTATGAACTTTAGAAATGAATTTGGGTATGTAATGCCAAGTTATGCAAATTGTAAGTTTGATGCAAATGTGTATAAATGTGGGTTGAATGGCCAAAATGAGATGCATAAGGTTTGGGACCATTTGGGCAGCTCACACAAGTCTAAAATATGCTTTTAAACTTGCCCAAAAGGTGCCAAGACCAAGGGGAATCCATTTGGCAATTTTGGTACCTAATATGGAGCCAAAATTAACCATAATGGAACCCTATGCCAGTTTTTGGCCAAACGAGTTAATCTTGCCCTGAAACTTGGCATGAAATTAGGTCTCATTAAGAGCTTTTTGGGAAGATAAAGATCATAATTTTTGGAGATCTATAGAATATTTGATGAATTTTCAAAGTTGGGATTTTTCATGGATTCTGGTATGGGTACTATTCATACTAGCAGTTTTGAATAATGTGTCACCTGATGGCCAAATGGTGTCCGATGCTTATTAAATTTTACATGCATAAACTAGATGTCATAAGCTTTCTGTTGCCACCGAGATCACCTCATTTGGAGGTCTGAGCAGTGAGTTATGCATGTTTGAAGTTAACTGTCAGTATCAGTAGCGCCCCATGAGTCCGGTTACTGTTCCATAGGGTCCAGCTGACTAAACATATAGGTTTCATTCTGTAATTATTTTTACTATCAAGTTAACATTTTTAGATTTCCAGATTGACCAAATTTGTGTGATTTCAATTTTTATATAATTAGTTATGAATTTCAGAATTTTGTATCAGTAAACTGAACCACAGCCCAGGCAGCCACCGACTCTGGAGCTTTTTGGATGTCAAACGTCCTGTGTGATGAATTTTATGACCTGATCATATTTTTATGTGAATTAGACATCCTAAGGTTTCCAGAATGACCAATATTGAATGTTTTTTATTTTTCTAGATTTAGTTATGATTTTCCAAAGTTTGTGACAGAAAAGAGGAAATCCTGGCCGAAAATGTAAATATGGATTTCATATGCTCCTTTGATGATGGAAATGAGTTATATTCTTGTGTTTAAGTATGAGAAAGTGATAGATGCTTTCATATGGCCTACGGGACTCCGAAAGAAAAATTTTACCTGTAGAGAAATGCATTTTGATTCATAACTCCCTATGCCACTATATTGTTTCCATAGAACAAACATAACATGAGGCATGGGAATTGTATAAATTGAGTCCTAGAAGTATGGTGTTACATGTTGCCTAGCATTTTCCAAGTGTGACTTTAATGAAGTAAGTAGTTGATCTCTTAACTGGAGGTGCTCTTCCATTGCAGCAACAGAAATTGAATTAGGATCATAGCTAGGAATAGATGGTGGGATCCTATGTAACACCCCAAAATTAATTAAGGTATTAATTATGGATTTAGACTAATTGAGAATAATTATTATAAAATAATTAAGCAAGTTATGTGAATAAGAGTTTATAGAGAAATAAATAATTAATATATGTTTAAGGTTCAATTGGATTGGAACTTAATTTAGACTCATAATTAATTTGAGTAGGTCATGAATAAATACTAATGGAGCTCCCAATAATTTTAGGTGCAGACCTGACTTCCTATTGTGAGACTTAACCCAAGGGAGACCACTTAGTAATGGCCTAATTTAGTTTAATGAGTTAGAGGCCCAAGACTTACTAAAATCCTAAAAATTCTATAGCCCAACTCATAAAATTTGGCCCACCAAGACATAATCTGAACCCCACATGGATTTGGGTCTTTGGGTCAGCCCATAACTCATTTAGGACCCAACTTAAACCCTAAAACCAACTTAAACCCTAAAACCAACTTCAACCCTTCTTACTTTGCAGAACCACAAAACACACAAGAAACATACAAAGCATTTTCAGAGGTTTTAGAGAGAGGCTAGGGTTCTTGGCAAAAATCCATCTTTTCCCACTTCAAGAGTCAAAATCAGCAAGGTGAGTGTTATATAACTTGACCCCCTCCTCTTTCTCTTTAATTTGACCCAATTAGTTTTTCATTTGGAGCATTTTCACCATACCTTAAATATGATATTGATTATTTAATGTTTCTTGGAGGATTTTCATAGGTTGGGCCTCAAAGGAATATTGGATAAGTATAAACTCCTCATTTTGACGCATTTACTATTAGTTAGAGACCCAATAGTTGACTTATGATATGAACTCTATTTCTATGAGAAAATATCCATAATTTAGGGTGACATTTTGAGGTCTTCAGTGTAGGGAAGACAAAATTTGAATTTTGCTCTTATAATGGCTAGATGAGTGTCCTCTAGGTAGCCATTGGTGGTTTAATTCTTTGAGTATTGGGTTGCTGATATAATTGATGAATAAGAATGGTAATGGACTAATTTTGTATTCATAGGTTGAGGTAGCATTATTGTTGGCTCTCAAGGAATTATCTACAAGTGAGGTAACTAGGGTTAAAATTAATTCTATACATATATCTACTTTAATTTTATATCTTTTAGACATGTATGATTTTGAATGCATAATAAATGGTTAGCTATCTGAATTGTATTTTTGGGTGAGTCTATGGTGGAGTTATGGTGTGGCTACCACCCGTGCATTGTGTTTCGATCAGGCATCGGGTTATGATTAGACCCTTATATACACTGAGCCCAGGTTGTGCTCATTTAGGGGTTGGTGTCGTGGACAGGCCTTTTCTAGTGTTAATGGCCTTTAACATGTAGAAATGTGATTACTAGTATGGGATAGTAGTCATTGGTAGCCTAATTGTTTCATTTGCTGATATGACTGGTATATTTTTCTGATGTTTATTTGATTTCATGCACATATGTTCATTAAATTGGAATATATGAATGGAATTTGCCCTTGGTTACTGAGATTTGCATCTCTCCCCATTTCATGGGATAATACTTTCAGGTGAAGGCTCTTTGGGTAAGGATAAGGGAAAGCAAGTAGATACACATCTATGAGCTGAGGCCTTATGTGGGAAGCTACACTTGGGTTAAGTTACTTTAAAGTAGATGCTAATTTTGTTGTTCTTTTGTATAACATCATCATCCTGTAATCATGTTGCCAAGCATAGTTATTTTATGTTTTGGTAAACAATGATGTAACTAATTGTGAGTTAGGCTTTACATAACTTAGAGTTTGATGTATGCTTTCACTTACAATCTGATATAGAATCTCTTTAGTATGAATGTATGACTTGACTTTTGAGAGTATGCTTTTGTATTTTCATGAATGATAATATGATTTGCTCATAGGTCTTGTTGTTATATATGCTTCATAAATCTACTGATACATGATAGTTTGATAAGTAGGAATCAACCCCCTAAGTCTTGAATTAGTAATGATAGGTATATTAGATAAATTAGGTAGATTAATGCATTAGAACCCCACAAATTAAGGTAGGGTGGCCCTAGAGTACTACTAGAGGGAGTGTTGAAGTGTATGGGACAAAATTTGGGAGGTATAGGTGTAGAAGAAGGTCATGACGTAGCTAAGAATAGCTAAGTTACAGCCAAGAGTCAGTCAAAAGCGAGAAGCACCACAGTACATTATGTTCAGTTGTAGCGCAAGATGAAAATTTTACCCAGGGAGGGTAACAAAATGCAGCTTTATCGCAGTGCAATTCAAATAAATTAGGTTGAGAGTCCTAGGAGGCATACCAGTAGCAACGCCATATAAGCTCATTGTGACGAGGGTCCAACTAGCCACGTATAACGAAAACGTGAATAATAAGTCCCCAAGGGCACTTCGCCTCAGGCGCGAAAACCTAAGTTGTAGCGTAAGGTACAAAATTTTAGTTTTGAGTTATAGTAGCCACTTATGCAACGGCATGGATACACTAAGTCATGGCAATGGTCTCCAAACTTAGTTTTTAGGTTCTAGTAGCCAACTTAGCTGCAGCGAGAAGGTCTAAGTTGTGGCAAAGGTTTTCAAACTCTTATTTTAACTTAGAAACCTTGATTTTTTCTATGGCAATGCTAAGGGATGACTTGGAAACACTTATAGTAGGAGGTTTTTGTGAGTTGGAATTAATGAATAAATGAATTAAAGCTTTTAATTGATGATTAGATTCACTTATGTGCATAAATAACTGTGATTATTTCGTTAATGAGTCCAATAACATCAAGGTTCAAATTTCCTTACCTTTTTTTGAATTTGATTATTTGAAATGGCTTTAGACCTTGATTTATAATTATTAATTACACAACTAAGCTTGCTTACTATAGGTAGAAGTTAGGGTAGTTACATCTTAACATAAAGAGCTTGGTATGGTGACTTTTGGATAGAAGAATGAAATCATATATTATACTAATGATTGCTAATTTCCATATACTTTTTTTCCCTCTAATTAGGCATTTTAATGATAAGTTGTGGCTTAAAGGATTTTAATTGAAGGATAATTGAGTTATTAGTCATTTCTGCACTCAAAGAATTTATTTACAAAATTTTTAAATTTTAATGCATAAATTTCTTTAACTAATTTTGTGAATATTCCTACTTGATTTTTCTCACTCTTTTGTGTCGATTTTCAATGGCAATTGGAGCTTGAATGGGAAATTGATTTGAAGAAGAGATGAAGGCTTTATGTGTGCAATTTGAGGGAAAGAATAAATGGCTCATATTTTTAATGAATTTTTGGAAAATAAAAGAAAAAAAATGGGAGACCGAAGGATGATGTGCACTTGGAATCATGGATCAACACATAGCTTACATATATACTCACTCATCCACGTAGACTCTTAGTTCACTCATACACATACAAGCTTTCTCACCAAGTCACACGTAAGAAGCCATGCATCCATTCCATTAATCTCACATCATTCACAATCACTTCACTTGACTCCACGAAGCACTTGAACGAGGCACAAGCAATCACACACTAGCCACGGGCTCTCCATTTTCTAACTCTTTCATTCATATTCATTCATATACTCGACTTCACTCCCTTGAACACACTTCCATTTAGCTAGGCATTCCATCCTCTCATTCATTCATATCCACTCGCATTGCTTCACTCATCCAGCTCTTATACATCTAGCCACCCTCTCTTAACATACACGAGGTATCTAACCATGTTGGCACTCATTCATGGAGAGATAAGCTATGGGTTGAAGGTCCATGAAGCAAAACACACTTATAAGCTATTGCCACTTCACTCACACACCACATCAAACACTCACACCAGTCATACTCTATGAACCTTCCATATAACACACTTACATAACACTTAAAAGCAAGCCACAGTTCACACTCTCATGCACAAATCATTCACACACTCTCACATGTAGCATCATTCATTAACAGCATTGGAATGCATGGAAGATACTAACACATGATAGGCAGCAGCTCATACATGTAAACATACACACAGTTAGAAGGAGATCACGTGGGAATGAGTAGGAAAGTGCAAATGAAGCTACAGGTTTGGAGGGTTGGAAGGAACAAGAAGTGAGCCACAAGTTAGTAAGAGCTGATGTGGAACGTTGAGGAATCAACACGTAAGGCAAACACAAAGGAAAGAGAACCACGAATAGGAAGAGATGAAGCTACAGGCTGCAAAACACGTGAAGAACCATAGGTGAAGAAAGAAGCATGTAGTTGACTTGAGCTTACGTGGAAAGAAAAGTGGAAGAGACAACACAAGAGAAGAAGAAGAAGCATGTAAAGAAGAGTGTAAAAGGCTTGAGTTCAAGGCAATTAAATAAGTTAAAGTGACGTGGGAACAATTAGAAAATCACATAAATAGTGCATGAAGCTTGAGCTGCTGGTTGTAGAGTGTATGAGCATATTTTAAATGATTACGTGACACACAAAGGAGGAAGAAAAGCCACGTGAGAGGATTAACAAAAATGCACATAGGTAGAACATGCTGACGGGCGGCAAAACATAGGAAAAAGATAGACTAAAAATGTGAAAAAAAGGAAGGGAAAAGGAGGCTAAAGAAGAAGGCAAAAAAGAGGAAAAAAGAAAGAGCTGGGCTGGTGACCTCTAGTAATGCGAAAAGGGGAAAAGAAATTGATTAAAACAAGCATGATGATTTTAGCTTCTTCCCTCCTCCATTTTCTTCCACTCATCTTCTCCATGGTAGCTTGATTTTCTCTTGGTACCTAGCTGAAGATTAGATCTCCCTTGAAGCAGATTTGAGCTCCAAAATTGCCTCTCCAAATTGGATAATTTCTTCTTCCTTTATCTTTTAATTTTAGCATTAATTTCTTTGTTAATTTGACTAGGTTTAGCTTATTAATTTAGGAAATTTAGTGGTTGGAATTTACTGGATTACTTTGAATTTTGGTTTGATTATAATTACATAATTGAATGTTAATTTTGATCCCTAAGTGTTTGTAAAAAGTCTAGACTTAATGGTTGCACAATTTGCTATTAAATTCCTTTTGTTTTTAGGCCAATTGATGTAATGATTATTGAATTAAGTGGCTGGAGTTTTTGTGCAATTGTTATACTTGAGGAATTTATTAATCTAATTGGTTTATTAGCATTTTAAGTGAATTGTTCAATAGATTTTAGTAAGCATTTAGGATTTGTTTTTGTGTGCTCTTGGTCCTGACTCAATTGATTAATTATTCAAGGTTTCTTGTGATTGCAAAGTTCTTGAATTATTAATGAATTGAGTCTTGGATAGTAATTCAAGAGTTCTTATGGAGAATACACTAATGAGCAAGAGTTCAAATCCAATTTTGATACATGAAAAAAAAAAGGGAGCAAGAATAATTGAATTCTAGAGAGTCTATCTAAAAGCTAGTTACCACATTTTTCTAGTTGTTAGTTTCACTTAGTCTTATGCTTTTAGTTCTTGTTTCTTTTCTTTAATTCAATCAAAATTCAATAACTCAAAATCCCTAAACAATTTTCATTTAGTGATACTTGGAATACTCTTTCACAAATAATTACAGGCACAAAAACTTCTTAGGAAATGGCCTAGGTTGCACTATTATCTACAAACCTTTTCTAACCTAGTTTTATTTGAGGTTGTGCGACACAACGTTTATATACCAATACTTAGTCCAAAACAAGTAAGATGTCTAGTGTTGTGGGGTTTTAGCTTTAAAGGATCTAAGATATTGTTCAACACATTTGTTAAGGGCATTAATTTGCCCTTCAGTTTGTGGGTGGTAAGTTGTGCTTTACTTTAAGTGAGTGCCACTGCTCTTGAGCATTTGTTGCTAAAACTTGCTAAGAAATATAAGGTCCCCATCAAAGATCATGGAGGAAAGGAACTCATGAAGCTTAACCACCATTTCACAATATAAGTTGGGCGACTGCAGATGCTATAAATTAAGTTAGGAGTGCACTAAAATAGCCATATTTCATTTGCCTATCAACCACTACGAATATGGTAGTCTTGCCCTTAGAGTTGGGTAAACCAATGATGAAGTCCATGATGGCATCAGTCCATGCTAAAGTTGGAACAAGTAGGGGTTGAAGGAGGCCTGCAAGTTTGGCACTCACATACTTTGTTGACAAAGAGTGAAACTAGCCCACATATTGGTGTACATTGTTTCTCACCCTCCCTTACCAATAAAAGTTCTCAGCCAATCTTTTATATGTCTTAGTAATGCTTGCATAGGGATGGAACTTAACTAATAGCATCTATTTTAGGGTTGAGTTTGAGGGAATATAAAACTTTCCCTTATATGTAAGGTAACCCCCTGATCTTGCCACTTCAGGTAGGGCTCTCCCTTCCTATGATTGGTGATGTAATTTGGTTAACTCTACATTAATGCAATTATCGTGCTTTAGTATCTTGAAAAGGTGAGATTGGAGGACTACAAGAGGATTGCAAGAAGCCTTTTTGTCATGTTCAATGTTAAATTGTCATGACAGAGCATCAACAGCCATATACAAGTGCCCAAACTTGTAAACAATTTTGTAGTTGAAACCAAGGAGTTTAGCAAGGTAGTGATCTTGTTCGGGTGTTAGCATGGATTGGGTCATTAGTTCCTTTAAGCTCGTATGATTAGTGAATATGATGAAAGGTTGACCTAATAAATAGTGATGCCATTTTGCTGTCACCTTAGTTAAGGCATACATTTCTCAAATATATGTTGATGCCCTAGCCATCTTCTTGCTAAACTTTTTCCTAAAGAAGGCAATGGGATGACCCTCCTACAATAAAACTGCCCCCAAAGTAGCATTAGTTTCAACATGAAAAATTTTAGTGAAATATGGCAGTTGAAATACTAGGGCTGTGGTCATCGTTATTTTTAGTGTAGAGAATGCACCTTTTGCTGCTTCACCAAAACTAAAGCCATTCTTCTTTAATAATACCGTCAAAGGAGCAGCAATAGGGGCATATTGGCATATAAATTCACAGTAATATGCCGTAAGGCCAAGGAATCCCTGAAACTACTTAAGAGATGTCGATGTTGGCCATTGTACCATGGGTTCAATCTTGTTAGGATTAGGTTTCACCCCTAATGTTGTGACAATGTGGCCAAGGTACTTAATTGTTTCTTGATAAAATGAACATTTTTATTGGTTAGCAAATAAAGCATGTTATGACAAACACTGTAAAATAGCTTCCAAATGCTCCTTGCCAAGGCTTAAAGAAAGGTTGTAGATGAGAATATCATCAAAGAACACATCTACAAACTTGCTCAAGAAAGGTGCAAAAATCTCATTCATGGTGGCTTGAAACGTGGCTAGCATGTTTGTTAACCCAAATGACATTACTGAAAAATTGTAATTGCCAAAAGGAATTTGAAAGGAAATTTTGCAAACATCTTGTGGAGCCATACAAATTTGGTGATTGCCTAAGTAGAGGTCTAACTTGGAAAACAAAATTGCTTCATGGAGTTCATCCACTATCTTATTAATAGTTAACAACACTAACAAAATCTTTTCCCATTAAGAAGGGTCGACTACACGGATCTCATTAATAGTGGGTATGGGAAAATTGTCTCTAAATGTGATGGGATTGAGGGCTTTATAATCAACATAGAAATACCACAAGCCATCCTTTTTCTTGAACAAGAGGACGAGGGAGGAAAAAGCATAGTGGCCTTTTTGAATTATGCCGTGATCAAGCATCTCCTCCACCATTCTCTTATTTTCCACCTTCTGGAAGTGTAGGTATCTGCAAGGTTTCATATTTACAGGTGATGCCCCTGGTACCAAGTGTATTTGATGGCCATAATTCCGTGAGCTAGGCAAGGTAATAGGCTCTTAAAATACAGTCACCTATCAGGATAGCAAGTAAGCAATGTTAGGGGGAATGGTAGCTTTGTTCAAGTTGACTGGGTGTTCCATGGGAGTGATGAAATAGCAGTAGGTAATGGATTGTGTGGAACAAAGTAAATGAAATTCTGAGGGTGAAACGAGCTTGGGTCCCGGAGGAAGTTGCCCTGGAAGGATGATTGGTCTTTTGGGATAGGTAAATGCCATAGCAAGAGTTTGGAATTTAGTGGTAAAAGGATCCAAAATGATCGACCAATTAACCCCCAGTACTATGTCGGCCCCCTGAATGTCTAGTAAATGGAAATCTATTTCAAATTTCTGGCCCTATAGAAATAGAGGAACCCGAGCACATTGGTGGGTGCATTCGAGGTACGTGCCACTGCCTACAAATACTCGGAAAGGAGTAATGGCTGTTGTGGTTGTAACCCGAGGGCGGCAGCCAAAGATGGCTTGAGAAAATTGTAGGTTGACCCGTTGTCAATTAAGATTGGCACGCTGACATTATTGCGACGACCCAGCAGTCAGATTGTGCTGGTATGGAACTCCCCATGGAAAGCCAACATACTTATTTCAGGGACCTCATTGCTAATTGAGGCATCAACAGGAGCCGTGGTATCAGATGGAGAGCAAAGAGGTGGTGACACGAGTTCAGCAAATTCATCCTGGTCCAAGAGCAAATAAAGTGAGTTGGGAAACTTATGGGTGGGAGAATATTTACTATTGTAGTAGTAGCAAAGTCCCTTAGCCCTCCTTTGTCTTATTTCAGCTGTTGAGAGCTTTTTGTAAGTGGGAGGTAACAGGGGTGTAGAGGGAGCTGTTTTGTGGGGATGGAATGGAGATACAGCAGGTGTTTGGTTGTTGGTCAAGGTCGAATGCGCAGAAGATAAACCATTAGAAAAATGGTTGGTTCGAAAGTGGGAAGAATGGAATGACTTTTGAAGATGGAAATGCTTCTTCTTATGCAACTTAGCAAGTCAGACAGCATGCAAATATGATTAAGGCTGTGATGGAAGCAATTCATGACGCAAATAATCTTTTAATCCCTAGATGAAAAAACTTATGATCCAGGCTTCAGGAAGCCGTGGACTTTGGTAGACAACTCTTCAAATTTCGCTTAATAGGCGTCCACTGTTGCGTCTTGTTTTAACTCCTTGAGAGCATCCTTCGGGTCCTCAAACAGAGACAATCCAAAACGCAGAAGCATGGCATTTAGGAAAGCTTCCCATGTAAAGACTACATCTCCTTTAGCCAACCATTTATATAGGCAGCCCCACTCATATGGAAGGATGTAATCTTGATGTGGAGCTGAATTGGAGTGTTATAAGCATCGAGGAACTCTTGGTTCTTAAAAACCCAATCCTCAGCCCGTGTCGTCAAAATGGGGTATCTCAATTCTCATTCATTTTGACACTGAAAATTCTGAGTTCAAATAATGGAACAGTGAAGGAAATGAATGCACCAATGCTGGCTGCACATGAAGCTCAATACCTCAGTGGAACAGTGGAAGGAAAAGAATGAAACAAACAATATTTCAATGATAATCAAGAGCTCTCCTTGATAGGAAAAAATCTCCTTGGCAGCTAAGCCTCTATCATCATTCTCTACTTTCGAAATACCACAAAACGAAAAATTAAAAGGGTCCTTACAGCCAAACATCCAAAAGTAAACCTAGTTAGGCAAGGGATAACAAAATCTACTACCCAAACACCCTTATAGATAATTTATTAAATTCAGTGCCAATATTCCCTGACACTGATGGCCCAGCCCACAGTTTTAAAAAGATCTCACTCAGGCACCATGAGGTCACTCATCCACCGAGGTTTTTTAGGGGTTTTGCTACTAGCCTTCCTTAATTCTCCAACTGAGCCTATCTCGTTTTGTTCTGCCTCCCCTGGTCCAATAGTCTAGCTTGTAATAGAACTTGTGAGGAAACGATATGGGTAGAGATCAAGCATTTGACATGACATTCACCTCAACATGAGAATTGAACTCAATATAGTGTCCAATATTTTCAGTATGAATTTCCATTCTGCTCTGCTCAGAAAATATTCACCAATTCTGGGATACTCTCATTATTAAAAAAAAAAAATGATTTTAACGACGATTACAACATTTGTCGGCGAATCGTCCCTTGTGGCAAGGTTTAATGATAGTTTTTCACTGACTGTTGGTAAAACCATCGTTAAACCATAACAAAGTTTATAATAGAAGTTGATATTTTATAATTTCAATTTAGAATGTGAAAGAAGCCAAATTGAAAGTTTGCAATTAAACCTAATTTGTGTTTAAACCAGGAAGCTGCCAATAACAAAGTTCTAAGCCAAACCTGGTTTAGCAACCAAACCAACATAGGAATATAATGGGAGACGTTTGGTACAACAATCTTGTCCCTATTATCTCATATATTATGGTATATTAGATGACACTATTTGGTATGTTGTTATGTGACAAAAAAGGTGGCATACAAGATATCACTCGGATATTACATTTGATGACAGCCAAAATATTTAGTCATTTCATATCACAGGGTTCAGTGAAATTAATTTTTTTTCCTAATTATCAATTTTACCCCCTTTCTTTTATGATAACTAACTCCACAAATAAATTTATTTATAAAAAATTATAAGCATGTAACATATAATATATATAAATCAATAAAAAAGTATATTGTATTTTATTTTTATGTGAAAAAGAGGGAATAAATTAAATACGAACTTAAAAATTTAAAATTTTAAAATTATATTTTCATTCACAAATGGTAAAACCAGTATAAATTTTTAAAATGTAATTTATTTGAACTTAAAAGGGTATATTTGTAAATTTAAGAAGTAAGTAACATTAATTAGCATATGCAAGCGAATATTCATGTCTTACATAACTTATATATAAAATATCACCAATTACTACATTAAATATAGATATCATAAATATAATGATCTCTTATACTATTATACCTCATACGTAATAGCTATCGGCAATATGAAGCTATTGATTCAATATTTTAGATCCTCTCATCGATGCCATAATTATACGAAGACAGAGACATACACAAAAATATTGTTTTTTTGAAATAATTATTTCTAACATAACAATCATCTCACAAGTATTAAAATTGTAAAATGATAAAGTGAAAATGACGTTGATTGTTATAGCAACACTACATTTACCATGCTTGCAATTTTTTTTTTTCGGAGTGACAATTTTGTTATTGAAAATTTTCCCTTCCTGTTGAAAACAATTTTTTATTCCCTTGTCCAGACTGACTTTGGGATATAATATAGTGTTTTAACATATCACTGATGGTGCCATTTTTGGCAACGAGTAATCTTGTTTCAAGGTTCACAATCACAAAGATTTAACTTGTTGGATTGGATGGACAAAAAAAAATTCGCTCGTTGGATTGACAATACTGTCATGTCATCTTTCTAACAATCTATTTGATAGACTTTAAAGAGAGGTGAGGAAAGCAAAATTTAGATTACTTGAAGTATTAGATTACTTGAAGTGTACTTCAAGTAAAGTGAAACAAGAGAGAGAGTAAGAGAGAGGTATCCCAAGTATACTTGCCGCTTATTCCCTCAATCTCCTCTTTCTCTCTCCTCGCTTTAAGTATACTTGGTAGAGGGAGAAGGAGATAGATTCAATGATTACGCATGTTTAGTAAGTTGATGTAGGCTTCTGTAAAAAATCAATTTGCCAGAATGTGAGGGAATGAGTATTCTTTTACTGGCCAGATGGAATGAGCAAATTTTCAATAGAATGGTGGATAAAATGTCTATGTTGCGCTCAATTCATATTTCCATGATAATATTTTTCTATTATTGGTACATGAAAAAAATTTTAATTTAAAAAATAAATAATAAATATTTTATTATTTTATACCAAAAAATAATATTCTATTTTTTTTAATTAGAGGCATTATGATTATTTGTACAACTTTTCTTTTTATTCTTGCATTATTTTTACTTTACCAAATTTGCAAATGAAAACATGTTCCCATTCATTTCCATGTCATATTAAATATAATTTAGGATTCCAAATTTCATTCCATTCTTATATCTTTTCCCTTAAAAACCTTTTCACTCCATCAAATATAACCTAATTTTTCTGCCTCTTTTGTCTTGACGCATGTTATTTTTCTCTCCCACTTGGATGAATTTTGTTTAGAAACTTTTAAAAAAATATCTTCTAAGAATTTGTGTTTTCGGTAAAACATCTGAAGACGTCTTGTAAGAATAAAAGGAACTCTCTTTTTTTTTGAAAAAGGAATTTTATTTTATTCTTGTTAAAAAAAATGAGTATTTTAATTAAAACAAAAAAATATGCTGCAATCACAAGGTCAATTCCTCCGTCCATGATGTAGTTTTATTCTAGTTTTGTGTTAAAAAAATTTTAGGAGCTCATTTTGTATACATATTAGAGTTAATAAAAGTTTATCAAAGTTATAATACATGTGTGGTGACCTTTGTTGTGGTTAGGTGGGGTTCAGTCCTCACATCGACATTTTGCAGGTATGATTAATTTCCACACTTGGTGTTTTAAATTGTTTGTTCTTGGTTAAAGAAAAAAAAAAGCTTGCTGCATGTGTGTGCAAAGAGATGTATGGTGGCCTTTGCTGTGGTTAATCCCCACCCTATTGAGGGTGGGGTTTAGTCTCCATTTTGGTAATAGTAAACATATAGTGTTGGATATATAAGTTGAAGTAGGATTAACACTCGTATTAGATGTTTTGGTCTTCCTGTGTCTAGTAAAAAATAAAAAATAAACATTTATCGAAGTTAGTGGCTTAAATAGTAAATTTACACACATATTTGATGAATTTTGCTAGTTTATTGTACCGATTTTAAATGTAAGAATTTATCAGCTTCTCTTTTCTAATGCTGCAGCTCCTAGAAGGTTACGGCCAGTAGTAACAGACGGCAATCCGTCTTTCATTCTCCACGTTTTCCTTTTTTTAATAAATACCTTTTTTTTTGTTTTCCATATCTGTTATAGATTTGATGGGCATTCTTTTGTTTTATTTTTTTTCATAAATCTACGTATTCTTATATTTATCTAGTCTTTTAGTTTACCAAAATACATTGCATATTCGAATTTTTTTCTTTCATTTTATTTTATTTACAACTTTAAAAGATTTATGTCTTTGATTTGAATTTTATTTTTTCTTTTAATTATAGTTTTTCATATGAGTGATGAATTAGATAAAAACAATGTTTTAAAAATTCAATCGTATAAAATCTATAATTTAATTGGTATTAGACTTTTGTGAGTTTTTATTATTTTAATTACAAGTGCTCTTAATGAAGGTTCCTTACTAGATTTTGGTACTGTCAAACCGGCCAAAATAAGCTACTTGTTATAAAACAAGCTGAAAAGTGTCCAAGACCACTTATTTTAGCCTAAGTTAAATGAGTCTGCCTGAAACTTAGAACTTTACTTTTTTTAATACTGGGACAAAAGAATTAAACAAGAAGACAATATTAAAACTATTTAGGGAATAAAAGGGTGCTTCTGCTCTGAAGGTGCCTAACCAAGCTTCCTTGTTGGGACCAAATCAATTTGAAAAGGGTGAAATCTAGATATTCAATTGTGAATATCAGCACTTAAAATATGCAAATGCCTATCTTCTAAAGAAGTTACTACCCTAAAATGCTTCTCCTCAAGAAAAAATGAGATGCAAGGCACTGTCCTTGGGAAGAAGGATCAAATCAATGTTACCAACCCAAAGAAGAATCCACCTAAGCATTTAGCATGGCTTGATTTCTGTTGCTAGGACAAATCACTTCCCAACCCCAATTTTTGATTAATTATTTGTTTATGAAAATGTTAAATGTAATTTAGGACTAAACAAAAGAGAACTGACCACCTTACCTCTCTCAAGTTGATAAGGGGAATGTGGTTCCTGAGGGGAGAATGATTGAAGCCAAGTAACTCCATTGTGACTGGGATCTGGAGTCAAAATGCATCCATAAACTGAATTTTGATGAAGTACGAATTTAATTTGATCCAAAATTTTTAAGGTATTAGCCTGACTACCGCATAAAAGATTCAATTTTGGAGATGCCAAAAATAGTAAAGGGTAGCAACCATGTTTTTAGAAATGAATTATGACTTCAGAAAGGATCTCAGCTTTATAAGAAAACCAAATCCTAAGCCACCTTATAATATCCTGATTCTAAAAATGATCAGTCCTCATGGCAAGGGGGGAAGCAAACCCCACAGCCTAAGTAAAATCACACTTTAACATGTGGCTGATAGATTCTGGCTCTTCTAAAGAGAAAGGGTAGGGGTTGTCTACCTAGAGATGGTTTTCTTAAGAACATTCAAAATAGGGATGGCCTTATTAATAAACTTTCATATTAGAAAGGAAAATTTGAATGGAAGTGAACGGGTCTGTCGCACATCCCTCAAAATAAAATTAGGTTGGATTATATATAGCTAGTGTCACAATCTATGTCATCTCCATTGGAATTAGAGTTTAATGTTCAATTGGATTTTTTAAGTGTTAAAAGATCTTAGAATTACCCAATTTGGGGGGTTTTTGATTGAATTAAATTAAGTAAAATGAAATTGAATTAAAATTCCTAAATTCCTAATTGCATGAACAAATGAGGTGAATGATAGACTTGTGACTAGCTTTGGATTTGTCCTTTAGTATTTACTATCCTTATCCTATTCAATTGTAATTAATTCTGATCTAAGAGTCCCTAACTGTATTCACAACAAATGTATCTTGAGTTACCACGCAAGAATCAAGAACTTAGCAATTTGATGTTAATTGAGACCTCGACTACTATTAAATTATTAATTCTTGTGATTAAGATTTATGATCAATTGATTAAATGATTAATTGATTCATTAGCTTCTGAATTAACACTTTAGGAGATTTAATTAACCAATTAAACTCCATTGAACCCTCAAATTAGACAATTAAGCACACTAATCCTCATAAGCATTTCATCAAACACCTTGATTGCATACTTAGAAAATAGTAAGAAAATAAAAATCCTGCACAGAAATTAATTAATTAAAACAACAAATGCTCTCCTAATTAGTATCTAACCAGCTACTAATCATAATTACATAAATTCCTAATCAAATATAACTTAACTAAGTTTGTACAAAAAAAAGAAGTGTAGGAAAGTAGAAATTTTTAGCCAAAATTCTGCTTGTAATTCCATGGATTTAAGCTTCTCCAAGAGCCTTCTTTTTTGCTAGTCACAATGGAGATTAGAGCTTGATGGAAGTGGAAGAATGGAAGATGAAATGGTTTTGCGTGGAGTGGATGGACGCTGGATGGAGAATGGACAAAAGGTGTGAATGAATGGGATGAGACGATGTTCTGGATGGTATGTGTGATACGACGGATCCCCCTTTTCACGTGCTTTTCTTGCCTTTTTCCTTGTGTATTTTTAATTAAATCACGTGCCTCCCCTCATTTATTCTACCCGTAGCTACATTCATGTGTATATAAGGTGGGCGCCACCTTGATGCTAAATATGATATATATAAAAAAAATTCTCCTCCGGACACACTGCTCTCATGCAATCCCACGTTGCTCCTTCAGCGTCTTTTCTTCTTTGCGTTTTTATTCCACAAGCTCCCAGCTTCAGCTCGTTGCTTCTACAACCAATAGCTCGAGCTTTCATCACATTCTGCCCGAGTTTAATTCCTCCAGCTCATGCAAGCTTCGACGTTAGCTCTGCTCAGCTGGTTCTCTTCTCATTCAACTCAAAACTCTCCACCCGTGGCACTTCTTCCAGCTTCTGTTCACAGCACATAAAACTTGAGCTTCTCCTTTGTTTTGTACTGCTGCCCCGCGTGTTTAATCTAAACCCATAGCTTCTTCTTTTCATAAACCAGAAATTACATCCCCTGTTTCTGCTCCACATAGCTTTTGAATCTTCTTATCTCAACACGAGCTGCACCTTCATTCCTCCAGACGTTCTTTGTTTGTTTATTCTTCATCCAGCCCGTAGCAACCACGTCAGCTTTGCATGGCTGTTTGAAGCCTTCATCACAAGTCTGTAGCTTCCCTCGGTTTTTGCTATGCGCTGAACCCGTGGTTGGCTCTGTTTCTGCATGTGTAACTTCTCTTCGTGTTTCTCATTTTCCTTCACCAACCCGTAGTTCATCACGTAGCTTTTTCTTCCCACAAGCAGCTCGTGTTGCTCTTCCTCTTTTCTTTCCACACAAGCTCGAGTTTGCTACTTAATGAGTGGGTGGCTTGTGTGTTATTACATGAACTGCGGGTCTTGTGTGTTCAACGTGATTGCTACTCCTTGCTTCTCACTAAAACATTCTTCTTTTTAAGCTCAAGTGTGCAGCTTCTTCATGCATTTTGCTCCACGCAAACTCATGGTTCCATTCTACTCTACTTCCACGTTATTTTCACGTTGCTGTCCAGCCCTCATGTTTTCTCCATGCAAGCTTCTTTCCACGTAGAAGTTTGGTTCTCACGTAGCTTCTCTCGTTGCTTATGTGCTCCTCAACTTCTTTTCCAGCTCATTCTTCCCATGCCCGAGGTTTAATCACATTGTGTCTCTCTGAGCTTCTGTTTTCCTCACTACTAACCTGCAGCTTCTTCTTCCCATTCATTATCATGAACTCGATGTATGTGGATGGTTGTGGCTTCATGCATGCGAACAAGCGAACTGGATGTGTGGTTCTGATTTGGACTCCACCAAGAATGCCTCCCTTTCATTTATTCATTGCTTCCACAAGAAGAGCCAGCTACCATTAATTCATCTTCATTTTAATTTCTTCCTCCATAAAAATCTGCACAAGAAAATAAAATAAAATGAAGCAAAATAAAACAAAACAAAATATTAAGAAGGAAAAATTCACAAAGGAAATATTTCAATGAAATTTATGCATTAAAATTCAAAATTTTGTAAATAAAATTCCTTGAGTGCAGAAATGGATATTAAAATAAAATATCATCTAATTAAAATTTAAAAGCCATATTTAATCATTAAAAATCCAAAATTAGGAGGATTCATGTATATAAAACTAGCATTCCTTGCTTCTCACTAAAACATTCTTCTTTTTAAGCTCAAGTGTGCAGCTTCTTCATGCATTTTGCTCCACGCAAACTCATGGTTCCATTCTACTCTACTTCCACGTTATTTTCACGTTGCTGTCCAGCCCTCATGTTTTCTCCATGCAAGCTTCTTTCCATGTAGAAGTTTGGTTCTCACGTAGCTTCTCTCGTTGCTTATGTGCTCCTCAACTTCTTTTCCAGCTCATTCTTCCCATGCCCGAGGTTTAATCACATTGTGTCTCTCTGAGCTTCTATTTTCCTCACTACTAACCTGCAGCTTCTTCCCATTCATTATCATGAACTCGATGTATGTGGATGGTTGTGGCTTCATGCATGCGAACAAGCGAACTGGATGTGTGGTTCTGATTTGGACTCCACCAAGAATGCCTCCCTTTCATTTATTCATTGCTTCCACAAGAAGAGCCAGCTACCATTAATTCATCTTCATTTTAATTTCTTTTTCCATAAAAATCTGCACAAGAAAATAAAATAAAATGAAGGAAAATAAAACAAAACAAAATATTAAGAAGGAAAAATTCGCAAAGGAAATATTTCAATGAAATTTATGCATTAAAATTCAAAATTTTGTAAATAAAATTCCTTGAGTGTAAAAATGGATATTAAAATAAAATATCATCTAATTAAAATTTAAAAGCCATATTTAATCATTAAAAATCCAAAATTAGGAGGATTCATGTATATAAAACTAGCATTCATCAAATTGCCTCACACTTAAACCTTTGCACTCCTGGGCAAAGCTCAAGACTTCAAGAAAAGACTAATGGAATGGCCAATAGAAAATGAAAATGAGAAGGAAAATGTAGAAAGTTACAAGATAGGGAATGATCAAAACTTATCAACACTTCAACAATCCAAGCTAACTTCAATTGCATCAAGAAATCAAATTCCATGGCAATTTCATTTGAAAAGAATGAATTGAAATGCATAGCCCCTCACATAGGTTAGTGTTTACTCTCAACTCTCAAATATTTAAGGGCAATGTATATCACTCAATTTCCACCTATCAAAGTTCACTACCATAAGCTTGTCAAGCTTCTAAGTCTCCACCACCCATACCAAATGCAATGCACAAATCAATAGGACTTTATTCATGGATGTAATGGGGCTAGGGGAAGAAATGAATGGACACAAAAACAAGGGGAAAACAAACAATTGGATACCTTAGAACCTCAAGAGCAATCAATGGAAGTTATGATAAGGAAGAATGTGCATCCAAGGCCTTAATTTCCACAAATATAGGCAACTATAAACTTAATTCAAAAGACTTCTTTCTTTTGATTTTCAATTGCTTTTCCTCTTTTTTTTTTTTCTTTTTTTTCTTTTCATTGCTTTTCTTTTGTTTTTCCATTTTTTCTTTTCTTTACATTTTTTTTTCAAGACAATTTCCTCAACTTCTAATAACTATGGCCTAAATGGATGTAAGACACATATTCTCATCCTAGTTGGATGTAATGCTCCTAGAAATCCAAAAGATATCTTTAAACAAGGTGGAAAACTTTTTTTTACTTTTCATGGCTGTAGGCTAACAAGAAAAGAAAACCAAGTCCCAAGTGGCAAAACAATGGAAAAAATGTACGTAAGTTGGCTTTTTGGCTCACTAGCTATAAAAGGAATGAATACCTTATCATTTTCATTCATGAAAATGCAAATGTGTTCTCAATAAAGAATCAGGACAAGTTCTAAAGTGAAAGTAAAGATAGGTGAATACACACTAAAATCGAATAACTATGGCTCAATTTCTCACCAGCTAATGGCTATCAATAATTTATTGAAATCAAATTCATTGCCACTTCACTTGAATCAAAACATAAGATTCATTGCTTATCATATCTAAGTGAATCCAAGCTATAATCATCTCAACTTGCAACTTTCACAAAAAAATTGAAGAAAAATCACACTATTTTTCAAAATTTTTTCTCAAAAATTTTCAATTTTTTTTTTTACAAAACAAAGAGAAGATGGAAGATGAAATGGAATGAAATGACTCTCCCCCCCACACTTAAATGTTGCATTGTCCTTAATGTCAGTACACAATCTAGTAGAAAGATAAACAACACAATATAAAAAGAGTGAAATGAAAGTATACAATCGGATGAGGTTGAATCGAAATCCCAAGGGTGGCTCAGATTTCCTTTGTAGCTAGTTAGCAACCTTTCATTACCTACAAAATAGAAACAAAACAAACTATAATGCATAAAAGAAAAAGAAAACTAAGTCTTAAACTAAAGAGAACACTATAAAAGACTAGCTAATCATAAGTATCAAAATCAAAATCAGAACAACTTTATTCTTTAGTTGAACAACTTTAAGTCTCACTACTTTAAAGTATTTGGATTGATCATGCAGTGATGATTCATGGACTTCCTCAACCATTAGTAGTCTTGGAAAGTCATATTCAGCATATTTAGAGTAAGAAAAGAAGAAAAATCAAATTTAGGAAATTCAAAGCTAAAGAAAGAAAATTTAAAATCAAATTTAAAAACACTAAACTCTAGACTCTCTAAATATCTATCAAAGCCAATAAAATCTACTAGACTCTCATCAGTAAGAGTCATTGCATCCATAGAAAAATCTAATTGCAACTTCTCACAGTCTTTTGAGTTCAAGGCATCTGGCAGTTGCTTAATCTCAGTTGAGAGAGTCTGTGGCTTGTTGGGAACTACTTCACCAACTTTAGGGATCTGTTCAAAACTCTCAACAAAAGAAATAATATCTTCCCTGACCAAAGAGACATTAGTAGGCTCACAAGATTCTAAACAATTATCAATAACAGAATCTAGTCTCTCACTAATATCAATAACAGCACAAGGTTCAGTAGGATTTTCAATATCAGCACTATCAATATGCATACTTTTATTAACACTAGTTTGATCAGTAGAATCAGTCTTATCAATAATTTTAGTGCAAATAAAGGATTCCATGGATTCAATAGACTTGTCAAACTCCAGAAACCCATTAATCTCAACACATATGGGACATGTATGCATATCATCACATAAACATTTAAAAGTGGGGTCTGAATTATCAACAACAAGTTGTCCAACAATTTCACTATCTATGTCCTTTTCACATGCTACATCTATTATTTCAGCAGTCATACCATCATAGGCTAGTAAGGAATCATGTTGATCAGTACATGCAGAGGACTCACTAGTCTCAATGAAAGAATTAATCTGTGAGCATCTATCACATATAGTGGATCCAACACACACACAATCAACAGAATCATCCAAATTAACTATGTTACATGGTCCAGATAGTATGCTGTCCCTAAACTCAGAAGATGCATCATCAACAGGCTTATCAACCAATCCTTCACTAGGAGTAGAATGATCATCACATTCTAGGTCACCCCCACACTTATCTACTACCCTAGGCTCAATAGAATCATCATTAACAGGTTTAGAAATAGAATTTTCACTCTGGTCACAGTTAGGAGTAGACATTCCAAGTGCATCAATACACAAGGAATTATGAACATCACAAGAAGTATCAATTTTGCTCAATGCATTACCACAATCAATCAAATCAGGAGATTCAACAACAATTTCCTCATCAACATCATCATCATGCAATTCAGAATCAACAACATTGTATGCATTAGTAGTCACAGTGCTATCATCTAAACTAAAGTCAGTCTCAACAAATTGCAAAGTATTAGAAGATGGAAGGATATTACCCAGTGAATAGGACTCTTCCTCCTCTATACATTCCCTTCTAATTTGCTCTTCAGTCAATTTAGTAGCACTTGAAGTGGGTTGATTCATTGAATTCCCAAATCCTTCATAATGTTGTCAATCTTTTGTTGATTTTCAAGATGCCACCATTCAGTTTCTTGTTTGAATTAAAGATTGTAGGCATCCCTTTGCTGCATTCGAATATCAAAGGCTTCCATTAGCTACATCATCCTCTTTTCCAAACTTGGTTCTCTCTAGACTTCTTGTTGCATGTATCCCTCATGATAATTATAGGGATGATATTCTAGCTCTTGCCTATGGTAATGATGGTATGGCTCATAATGATAGTAGTAATTGGGGTGGGCTTCATATGGATGGTGGTATGGCTCAATGTAACTAGGGTGAGCTTCACAAGAATGATGGTGTGGTTGGTAGCATGGTTGTTGGACTTGTTGATATTGTTGGGCTTGTTGTTCTTGTCTTTGTTGTTCGAGAAGGCCTTGAAGCATTGTCTTGAGATCATCCAACTGCCTAAGGATCCCATCATTTGCATAAGAATCATAGACACCTTGATTAGAAGAATAATATGGATCCATTTAAAGCAAATAAAATGAGAAGTTCAATTACCTTAAGCATAAAATAATTCACCAACAAACTACAACTAAAATTAACTCTAATTCAAGAAAATAAAATTCAAATGAAGACAAGACTTACTTAACTATCAAAAACACTCCTAAAGAAAAGGTTAATGATAGAAAACAAACTCACAAAAAAAAAAGAAATTAAATCCAGAAAAATTGAAAAATTCTTTAAAAATTTGAGAAAATACTAAAAAATTAGAAAAAGTGCCTCAAATGTTAGAATTTGGCTAAAAAATGGTGTACCTAATATCATAACTATTAGTTTTGCTTAAAACACCCAAAAAAAATTGGAAAACAAAGATTGAGAATTTTCTGGGTACCTTAAAACAAAAATTCCAGCAAATGGATCAATTGATGCGTAACACCTAAATAATCTAAATCCAAGTTCAAAACAGAACAAAAACTAAGCTAAAATAGAACCAAAACAGAGCTAAAATAGAATAAAAACACTTAGAAAACTTTCTTAAACAGTTAAGAATCCAAATCTTCGGTAACGGTGCTAAATTTTGAATGGGTTTGTCACATAACCCTCAAAATAAAACTAGATTGGATTATATATAGCTAGTGGCACAACCTAAGTCATCTCTCTTGAAATTGAAGTTTAATGTTCAATTGGATTTTCTAAGTATTAAAAGATCCTAGAACTACCTAATTTGGGAGGTTTTTGAATGAATTAAACTAAGTAAAATGAAATTGAATTAAAATTCCTAAATTCCTAATTGCATGAACTAATGAGGTAAATGATAGACTTGTGACTAGTTTTGGATTCATCTCTTGGTATCCACTATCCTTATCCTAATTCAATTGTGATTAATTATGATCTAAGAATCCCTAATTATGTTCATGGCAAATGTATCTTAAGTTACCACGCAAGAATCAAGAACTTAGCAATTTGATGTTAATTGAGACCTTAACTATTATTAAATTACTAATTCTTGTAATTAAGATCTATGAACAATTGAATTGAATGATTACTTGATTAATTAGCTTCTGAATTAACACTTTAGGAGACTCAATTAATCAATTAAACTCCAATAAACCCTCAAATTAGACAATTAATCACATTAATTCTCACAAGCATTTCATCAAACACCTTGATTGCACACTTGAAAAATAGTAGGAAAATAAAAATCCTACACAGAAATTAATCAATTAAAACAACAAATGCTTTCCTAATTAGTATCTAATCAGTTATGAATCACAATTACATAAATTCCTAATCAAATACAACTTAACTAAGCTTGTACAAGAAAAAGAAGAAGTGTAGGAAAGTAGAAATTCTTAGCCAAAATTCTGCTTGTAATTCCATGGATTCAAGCTTATCCAAGAGCCTTCTTCCTTGCTAGGCATAGATGGAGATTAGAGCTTCATGGAAGTGTAAGAATGGAAGATGGAATGGTTTTGCATGGAGTAGATGGACACTGGATGGAGAATGGATGAAAGGTGTGAATGAATGGGATGAGACAATGTTCTGGATGGTATGTGTGATACGATGGATCCCCCTCTTCACGTGCTTTTCTTGCCTTTTTCCTTGTGTATTTTTAATTAAATCACGTGCCCCCCTCTCATTTATTCTACCTGTAGCTACATTTATGTGTATATAAGGTGGGCCCCACTTTGAAGCTAAATATGATATATATAAAAAAAAAATTCTCCTCTTGACACATTTCTCTCATGCAATCCCACGTTGCTCCTTCAGTGTCTTTTCTTCTTTGAATTTTTATTCCACAAACTCCCAGCTTCAACTCGTTGCTTCTACAACCAGTAGCTCAAGCTTTCATCACATTCTGCCCGAGTTTAATTCCTCTAGCTCATGCAAGCTTCCATATTAGCTCTGCTCAGCTGGTTCTCTTCTCATTCTACTCAAAACTCTCCACCCATGGCATTTTTTCCAGGTTCTGTTCATAGCACATAAAACTCAAGCTTCTCCTTTGTTTTGTATTGTTGCCCCGCATGTTTAATCTAAACCTATTTCTTCTTCTTTTCATAAACTAGAACTACATCTGTTTCTGCTCCACATAGCTTTTGAATCTTCTTACCTTAACACGAGCTACACCTTCTATGATGACCCTTACTTCTAATCATTGTAATTAAGGTTAAATACGTGATTAATAACCATAAACCAGGGTTACATGATGTAACAGCCAAGAAAAAGGAAAGAGAAAAGAAAAGGAAAGAAATAGAAAAGGGAAAGAGAAAGCTAAAAATTTTCGAAGAGCTGAAAATTTTCTAAGTCTTCTCGCCATAACGAGAAATATCCTCACCATAGCGAGATGCCATCTCGCAATAGCGAAAATGCTTCTAGCTATAGCGAGTGTGGACATTCCATACAAAACCCAGGGAGTTGCTCGTTGTAGCGACGCTATAGCGAAGGCAGAGGTCTGGAACAGACACGAGCTCGCCATAGCGATGCCATAGCGAAGGCAGAGGTCTGGAACAGACACGATCTCGCCGTAGTGAGGGCACTGGCTCGCTATAGCGAGAGCGGTCCAGAAAGGCGAGGAAAAAGAGAATTTGACTTTTTAAAAGCCTCCAAATCTCTTCTTCCTTCTTCTAACCGACTCAAGCTCACCTTAGGAGAGAGAAAAGGGCGGAGGAGAGAGAGAGAAGCTTAGGAGAAGAAGAAAGGACAAGAAAGGTAAGGATTCTCATGGCTTTTCTCTTCATATGTTACCCTTCTCCCCTTCCCCTCTCTTTCAATGGTTTAGATAGCAAAGATAGTTAGGTCTTGAGTTTGGTTCAGAAGAGGGAGAGTGGGAAATCATTCTTGAGGGAGGTTAAAAGTTATGTAGTCTTCTCTTTCTTGCTTTCCCTTCTTAAAGGCTTGAGAATATGAGAAAAGAGAGAGTATAGTTAATGGTTTCTAGTGAGAGAAAGAAACCTAATTTAAGAAGCTCAGTAGGGTTGATTAAAAAGAGATCCCTAGTTTAAGAATCAAGTGTTAAGGAATTAATTCCATGCTTTTTGTGTGGTTAGGCTCAAGAGAAGCTCCCCCATCTAGAAGTGGTAGTGAAATCCACAAGGGAGGAGACAAGTGAAAGAGAAAGTAGTGAATAGCTAACAAGGTAGTTCTCTCCACCTTCTCTCATGCATAATTGTGTGTTTACATTGTCTTGCTTGTATGTATGAATGATATGAGCTATGAGAAGTGTGTTAACATGATGATATGTTATGAATTGAAATGATGATTTATATGATTATTTGGTTTGCTTGAGGAAATGGAAAAGCCAGTAACCCTATAGCAAAGGTGAGGATGAGCCGAACCCTTAAGTTGGTTGAGACAAAGTAAAGGGTCTCCCAAAAGTGAGGTTGACTCCCAAAGAGTAAGGGTTGAGTCTAAGGACCTCTTAAGAATGGGTGAGGCCAATCCAAAAGCCACAAGTGAGTAGGTGAGGCTAATCCATGTACTTGGCAATCTCCTAAATGTTATGTATGGCCTACTCACATGTTGAGAATGTTTTTCCTTTATGTATGGCCAACTCACATGTTTTGAATGTTTTCATCATGATTTTATATGCTAACATGCCATACATGCATGGTGAGACTTGTTGCATGCTATATATGTATGATTGAATGAGAGTTGAACTACTGAGATTCTCTGAATCTCACCCTCCCTCTCCACCATCCAAACATGCCAGGTGGACCAAGCGAGACTAGGGACGGGAGCCACCAAGCATGAAGCTAGGGAAACTAAGAAAGAATTGTAAAGAGCTTTTTGTAAATGTATTGTATATGAAACAAGAGTTGTAAACTTACATTGTATATGATGTAGACTCTATGAATGTCCTCAAGTTAATGTAAGTATGATGTATATATGAGAATGAGATTCTTTTTGAATGAAGAGGCATGTTTTGGATGTGAAATGCTCAATGTTAGCATAGGCCATGTGAGTGTATAAGTGGGCATGGGGTAGTGAGTTTATCTAATCTAAGTTGTTAGACACTTGAGCCATGATTAATGGCCCCTAGAGATGCTTTCTCATATGCTCAAGGAGTCATAGAGGTAGAAGAACCAAGATTGGACCCCATGAGCCCTACTTTTGGCCAAGAAAAGGCCTTTTTGCACATGATGTCCAAGGTTAACCATATGACCTCTTCTTGCTATGAAATTTTACATGTAACTAGATCATGTTTAGAGCTTTTTGGGAAGCTATAGTTCATGTCATTTAGAGGTCTATAGCATTTTATATGATTTTTCAAAGTTGACATCAGAAATTCGGATTTCAGAAAACACTGTTCATTTGGTCAGTTTAGGATTTGTGTCATCCGAGGGGCAAACGTAGTCCAATGGCTACGAAATTTTATACACAGAAACTAGGTGGTCACAGTGACTGATAGGAACTGGAAGCACCTCATTTAGAGGTCTAGGGAGGAAGATATGCAATTTCGAAGTCCCTGCCCAGAATCAGGCACCCAACCAGACCCGAGGTACTGTTTCATCGGTTTCCGGGAATTTGGCTTCGTGAACGGATCTAGAGATATTTTTCCTCTTTAGCCAACATCCACATCTTTCCATAGAGATATGATTTTCAAGCATTGGATTTTTGTGGAATTAGTTAGACATTTTCAAAGTCCATATCAGTAAACTGTGACAGTAAAGGAGCCCCCTCTGACCAGTGAACGATTTCGATGTAAAAAGTATGATGTGTGAGATATTGAGACCTCTACATATTTTTAACACGAAGTAGACGTCTTAAGCTTTCTAGAATGACCGAGATCATGTAGTTACGATTTTGTCTGTATTTAGTTATGGATTTTCGAACTTAGCCCAGAAATGATGCAAAATCTGCCAAGAACGAAAATGCATGTCTCATACCCCTCTTTGCTTTCCATGAGTTTAAAGCATATGGTTGGGATTGAAATAAGTCTTAATAGTGTAATTAAGCATGAGAATGTATAGAAAGAGCTCACTCGGTCCATGTGACTCTAAAATAAATATCTACCCATGCCTAATGCCATGAAAAAAGAATACCAAGGTAGAGTTAATCATGTCTCTTGTAAGCTTAACACGTGCATATGAGTATGAGGGCATAATGAGTATGAGTTAGAAGTTAAGGTGTTACACATGACATTAAGACTAATTACATTATGGAATTGTGGGAAAATTTGAACCTTAGTATTATTAGAGTCATCAACTATATAATTATAAACACTTATGTTCATAAGGGAAAACAAACATTCATTTATAAGCCTTGATTTTATTATCTATCAATTTCAACTCACAAGAATCTTCTATCAATATTTATAAGTCATCCCTTGAGGTTATCATATGAAAAACTAAGATTTCCTAGTTACTATAAGGGTTTCAGGACATTCACCGCGGCCAATTTCCCTTTAGCCACAGCCAATTCCTCTTAGCTTTACCCCTCGCATCGTTACTAATTTCGCCACAGCTTGGACCTTCACTGCAGCCAACCTACATGGCACCGCGGTGAGGAAGCTTCCTGGAACCTACCTCGTTCGCCTCTCACTATTGGCCGCGGCCAATACCTCCTTTCGTCACGGCCAATTCTTCTCTAGAATGCCAGGTTCATTTTCACAAAAGTTCACAGCGGCCAATTCCCCATTTAGTCACAGCGAATTACCCTCTGGATGACTCCCAATTTTGCCTCTCACATTTCGCTATAGCTAACTCCACATTTCACCATTGCGAATTGCTCTCTGGACTCCCCCTTGGGCAATTTTGCCTCTATTGGCCGCGGCTAACCCAAATTTGGCTGTGGTGAAATTCCTTCTGATCCTACAACTCTAAAAATCTTGTTTCATACTCTCTACTCTCCATCTAAAGACTCTCTAGGGCCACTCTCCCACTTATTATGAACTTCTAATAGCATCTATCTAGCTAAATTCCCTAGCCATTAAATCATTACCCATCCCACAATTAAAGATGGATTCTCCTACTCATTCATTGGTCTTATATCAACAGATTTATAAATTTCTCACAATAGTCATTCAATCGTATTTTCATCAGATAATTCATACATTGCTAGCTCAAATCCACAATCCATATATCACATGATTTCATTACTTAAATAGTCAATTAAAATGCAGGTTTACAAGGCATAATAAGTGTCATAACTCATATATCCACTAACAACTAGAATGAAGCCTATTTCTCATTGGTTACATTCCATGTTGTCGAAATACAAACTCTTACACTTGGTAATATAGATAGATGATGATGCTATATAAGAGTTAACAAAATTAGCATCTACTCTATTCTACTCAGACCAAGTGTAGCTCCCCCACACCAGGCCTCAGCTCATGGATGTTCATCCACTTGCTTACCCTTATCCTTACCCGAAGAACCTTCACCTAAAATGTTTAACCCATGAAATGAGATGAGATGTGAATCTCAATAACCAAGGCAATTCCATCATATATTCCATTTTAATTAACATATATGTATGATTTCACATAAGCATAAGAAAACATTCCAGTCATATCAGTAAATAAAATAATTAGGCTATCATGATTTCTATCCTATACTAGCAATCATATTTCTACATGTTAAAGACCATTAACACTGAGAGAGACCCGTCCATGGCACCTACTCCCCATTGAGCACAACCAGGGCTCAGTGCATATGGGGTTTGATCATAACCCGGTGCCTGATGGAAGCACATACACGGGTGGCAGCCGCACCACAGCTCCACCATAGACTCACAAGGTCCAATCACAATACAATAGATAGCTAACCAATTTATTCAGTATTTCAAATCATTCATGTACAGCAAATATGAAATTAAAATAGATATATGCATAGAATTAATATAATCCCGATTACCTCACTTGTAGAAAATTTACAATAGCCACTAATGGTACAAAAATCTCCCTATAACCATAGCATCAGAGAATTACTACTTTAATTTATCATTTATAGTAGCAATAAGTACCTGATAAGTACTAATTTTCATATATTTCATCCACATTTATTATTGTTTTTAATAATTAATTTGAACTTAAATGGATTTATTATGCAATATTTGAAATTGTGGTTAATTTTGGAAAACAATATAAATTTGAATTAATAAGGAGAATTTTTGGATATAAATTACTAAGATTTTATTCTCCAAAATTCTTTGATGATTAAATACTTTTTTTTATTTTGGGCAGAATTTTCTTTTGGACAATAGAATTGAAAGATTAAAATGAATTAAGGAAAAGATTGGATGATAATTCTATTTTTATTAAATTCTGATAATGGCAATATTATAAATAATATATTAGTTTCTTTTTATATTTGTTTTGTTGGTTCTCTTGGGCAGAAAAACGCAGCAGTAAACCAAGGCAGAAAAATCATGTGGAGGGCAACTGCTTCTTTTACCTTCTGGCTGCATCAAGATTACATGATTAGCAAGGTTCGTGCGTGGAATGAATGAGCACGTTGCAGCTGGAGAAAGGCGAGCTGAAGGAAGGACGCTGAACTGGTACAGAAGCAAGAAGGAAACAACGTGGAAACCATACTGAAGCTCACGTGAACTCACACTCATGCAGAAAACAGAGGAGGATGCATGAGTTGTTGTGGAGTGAAAGAGCTTAGTTTTAACGTTGAAGTAGCTGAAGCAAGATCTGGAGATTAACGAGCTGCAACATGGAAGAATATGCTTCTGGTTGAGGAGGAGAAAAACGGGCAGCAACTCACAACCCGAAGCAAATGAAAAGAAGAGAAAGCTACGTCTGGACAGCAGCTGGACAAAGCAGAAACACATGAGCTAGAAGTAGAGTTGGAGCAAAGTTGGAATGACGCTGGACTGGGCAGAGAAAACTGGAAAGAATGAATGCCATTTGAAAAACTTTTCTCTTCGGTCTGAACAGCAGAACAGAGCACGAATAATTGCAGTAACATCCAGCAGAAAACTCGAGCAACTAAAGGAGCTGCATGAAGCTAAGGTACAGAGCATGTTCACGTAGAAAACGTGAAGTAGCTGGAGTTAAGTTAATGAAAGAAAAAGACACAAACAGAAGCTACGTGAATAAGCTGAAAACAGAGCATGAAGCAACCAACTCGAGCTACTGGCTGGAAAACGCTGAAGCTTGAAGACGCTGATGCTGGAAGCTCACACTCATGCAAAAACAGCTGAAAACGAGTTGAGGAAGAGATGGGAGGAGAACGAGCTGCTGCATGACAAAGAAGAGAAGAATCATGCATGCAGTTTTAACGTGAAGAAGAGCTACAGAAACAAAGAGAAGCAGCTGAGCACGTGAGATATTAATAAAGCTTGAGAGCTGGAGAACATGCAACAGAAGCTTTCCACGTGAAAAAGCAAATAAGAGGTAGCACGTGATTCATTAGAGAATTAAAAAAAAAAGCATTCGGGCAGAACCATTATTCAACACGCCTCTACACTTTATTTACGTCTCTCCAAGCCCACTCACACCTCCTTCATTCATTGAATCCATTCCATTCACGCAACTCCATTCCATCATCTATATATTCATCATTCGGCCACCAGGAAAGCATCCACTCCACACCATTCATCTACCATTCATCATACCCTCTTCATTCAATCCATCTTCCATTCCATACTCATTCTCTACTCCATCCATCCACTAATCGCCCATTCATTCATTCCATCTTCCATCTACATTCCATGAAATTCTAATCCACCTTGAGGCTAGCTAGGAGGAATCCTTGGAGAAGCTTGAATCCATGGAGAAAATTCAGAATTTTGGCTAATGATTTCTCTACTTTTCCTACACTTTTTCTCTTTCATTTATTTTCTTGGTTAAGATATATTTGATAAAGAATTTGTGTAATTATAATTAGTGGCTGGTTAGACACTAATTAGGAAGTATTTTTGTTGATTAATTGAATTGATTAATTCCAATATTATCTGAATTCCCATGTATGCTTCGAAGGTGTTCGATAAAATACATGAGTGAGCTTAATTATTTAATTTGAAGATTCCTTAATGTTTAGTTGGTTAATTAAATATTTAGGATGATTCATAAGCTAATCAATCAAATTGGATGTTCATTGATCCTAAAACAAGAATTGACAATTTAATTTGGATGTGAGGTTTCAATTCAACATTAGATCATTAATCTCTTGTATCTTGCGTGGTAACTCAAGATAAATTGTTATGAACACATTTAGGAACTCTTAGGCCAGAATTAATCATAATTGGATTAGGATAAGGATAGTGGATACCAAGGGACAAATCCGAAGCTAGTCACAAGACCATAATTCACCTAATTAGATAGAATTTAGGAATTTTAATTTAGTTTAGTTTTAGGTTAGTTTAAAACCCCCTAATTTAGGAATTTTTAGAGTCTTTTAACATTTAGAACACTCAATTAAACATTGACCGCCAATTCCAAGGGAGATGACCTAGGTTGTGCCATTCGCTACACATTTTATCAACCTAGTATTATTTTGAGGGTTGTACGACGAGCTACTCAGTACCCAAAGAATTTAAAATACTAATGACTACCTAGGAAACACTTACCCAGCCACTACAAGTCCCCAAATTCGGATTGAAATATCTTCTACTAGAAACTTCAATATTTCACCCAAAATCCTAAGTAACTTCGTACAAAATTAATACCCATATTATACATAAGTTATAGGGGTCTTAAACTAGCAAAGAAAGCATAAAAATGGAGAGTTTATACTTACCTAATGTCAGCCCTAGCCTCAACCTACGAATTTTACCAAGAAAATCCTAAACAACCATATTTTAGATTTTGGGTATAGTGAAAATACTCCAAATGAAAAACTAATTAGGCCAAAATAAAGAGAAAGAGAAGGGGATTAAGTTATATAACTATTACCTTGGATGATTTTGAGCTTAGAAGTGAGAAATGGTGGATTTCTTGCCCCAAACCCTAGCCTCCCTTCAAACCTCTGAATTTCTCTCTTATGTTTCAGCAAATATGGGGAAGAGGCTGAAGTATTTAGGGTTTTAGTTGGGTTTAAGTTAGGTCTAAAATGGATCATGGGCTGCTCCAAAGTCCAACTCTAAATGGACTTCAGATTTTAGCTTTGTTAGGTTAGTTTTAAGGTGTTGGGTTACAGAATTTTATTGGGCCAAACCTAGTTTTAAGAACTCCATTGTTTGGGTCTGCACAAGATTTATTGGGCCATTCCTAAAGGCCTATACAAGGTGAATCTTTGGCCGTTTTCATATTGAATCAAATTGGGTCTGCACCTAACTTATTGGGCTTCCACTAGCCTCTTATCATGATCTCCTACATTAATTTAGGCCTAGATGAAGTTTCTATCCCAATTAAATCTCATACCCATATTAATAATTTATCACTTCAAAATTTCTATTCACCTAACTTACCCGATTATTCCATATTAATTATTCCTAATTAATCCAAATCCATGATTAGCACCTTAATTAATTTTGGGGTGTTACACCTTCATTCCTCCAGACGTTCTTTGTTTGCTTATTCTTCATCCAGCCCGTAACAACCACGTTAACTTTACATGGGTGTTTGAAGCCTTCGTCACAAATCTGTAGCTTCCTTCAGTTTTTGCTATGCGCTGAACCTGTGGTTGGCTCTATTTCTGCATGTGTAACTTCTCTTTGTGTTTCTCAATTTCCTTCACCAACGTTCATCACATAGCTTTTTCTTCCCACAAGTAGCTCGTGTTGCTCTTCTTCTTTTCTTTCCACATAAGCTCGAGTTTGCTACTTAATGAGTGGGTGGCTTGTGTGTTATTTACATGAACTGGTGGTCTTGTGTGTTCAATGTGATTGCTGCTCCTTGCTTCTCACCAAAACGTTCTTCTTTTTAACCTCAAGTGTGCAGCTTCTTCATGCATTCTACTCCACGCAAACTCATGGTTCCACTCTCTTCTACTTCCATGTTATTTTCATGTTGCTATCCAGCCCTTATGTTTTCTCCATGCAAGCTTCTTTCCATGTAGAAGTTTGGTTCTCACATAGCTTTTCTCGTTGCTTATGTGCTCCTCAACTTCTTTTCTAGCTCATTCTTCCCATGCCCGAGGCTACACTCTCTATTTCCTTAGCTCCCTCACATTACTTCTTTAATCACATTGTATGTCTCTGAGTTTCTGCTTTCCTCACTACTAACTTGCAGCTTCTTCTTCCCATTCATTATCATGAACTCGATGTATGTGGATGGTTGTGGCTTCATGCATGTGAACAAGTGAACTGGATGTGTGGTTCTGATTTGGACTCCACCAAGAATGCCTCCCTTTCATTTATTCATTGCTTCTACGAGAAGAGCTAGCTACCATTAATTCATCTTCATTTTAATTTCTTTTTCCATAAAAATTTGCACAAGAAAATAAAATAAAATGAAGCAAAATAAAACAAAACAAAATATTAAGAAGGAAGAATTCACAAAGGAAATTTATGCATTAAATTTCAAAAATTTGTAAATAAAATTCTTTAAGTGCAAAAATGGCTATTAAAATAAAATCCCATCTAATTAAAATCTAAAAGCCATACTTAATCATTAAAAATCCAAAATTAGGAGGATTCATGTATAAAAAATTAGCATTCATTAGGAAGTTTAAGAGACTAGATATTTTCCCAAGATGAAAAGTTTAAACTATTACAATCTATCCACTCTTTTAAAATAATATTAAAGCCATCTTTAACCTTGTAGTCACCCAAACTATTATTGGTCCAAGCTAATTGATCCATGACATTAAAAAGGGAGAAAGGTTGTGTAATACCATATCTATGTAGAACTCAATACATGACACAATTGGCTTATAACATTTATTCTCATATAAATAGCACTTTTAGTAGTTGAAATTTGTGTCATTGAAAGCTCAATTAATTCATCCTTGGCTAAATGGACCATGTGAGCTTACCAAATTCATTTTCCATCCATAATACATTTATTCAATGAGAATTATCACAAATTAAAGCTCAAAATTCAGGTCCAAGCCATAGAACTCAATTGCATTTCATCTTGCATTTTTGCCATACATTCCATATTCTAATATAAACATTGGAAAATCATAACTAATTTTAGAAAAATTCAAATCATGTAAAATAATAGCTATTTGGAAATTTCAGGATGTTATCTGTTGCCATAAAAATTTCAGATCAAAATAACTAGGTTTACCCCATGAAATTCAATAGAATAGTAACATTCGTCACCAATAGGTCTTGCAACTAAATCCAAACTTTAAAAATTCATATCTCCCTCTATAGAGCTCTAAATTGGGTAATCTTTATGGCTATAGAAACCTTATGATATCTACTATATGCCTGTAAAATTTTATGAGTATTAGACTTCATTTGGCCCTTGAGTGATTCATAGAAGCAAACTGACCATATGAACAGTAATTGGGACAATTATGCATAATTTGGCCAATTTTAAAAATTAATAATAAATCTTTTAGAGCTCTAAAAATAATTCTCTTTGGCTTTTGGAAAGCTCTAGATGAGACCTATATTCATGCCAAAATTCATGCATCAAATCGTTCATTTGGTTAGTTTGTTGTTCAACCCAAGATTATGTTAAACTTTGGAACCATAATGGGGTCAAGGGGTGTCAAATGGCCTTCCAACCAAGCCATGACCATTTGAGCACATCCCAAAGCATAAATGTAACATATAGGAGCATCCCAAATGGTTCAAATCATTATGGAACTCATTCTCACCTTTCCACTTGAATTTATACACATGTAATCTATGGGTCTAGGATGGCAAAAACAAACATATTCATGTATTTGCTTCCAAATTCCATTTGTACATGATAATCGCATACTTTGATACATGTTCAAGTATTTAGATCTCATATACATCATATAGGTACAAAATTTGATATAAAAAATGTATAATTTCCTATTCTATTGTCAAAAGCTTATTCTTCAAGGTACTTGGCCTCTATTTCCTACTCCACTTGGCTCACTTAGACATGGTTAGACATATGTGGGGAAGAGTAAGATTCAAAGAATCCCAATAACTCTTTTGCCCTTTCAAGCATACATATGTGGCGCATTTTCATGTCAAAGAATGCAACCATGTCATAAAAGCTCCTAATAACATACATGAATATATTTTCATGTCACATAAACTCATACTCATTAAACATAGGCTTTAAAGAATATTGGTCTAACCTTACCTAATTTCTTTGGAACTTTTGAATTTGCCTCACCCACTTTTAGGGACTTTTGAATTAACCTTATTCTTTCTTAAGACTTTTGGCTTTGCCTTACCCATTCTTAATGACCTTTGGCATCTCCTCACCTATTCTAAGGGACTTTTGGCATAACCTTATCCATTCAAGCCATTTTGTATTCAAAATCCATTTCAAGAAGTATAATGGTACCATAACATGTAATCAATGACTATAAGCATATCTCATGGTTCTAATATACACACAAGCATCCAATAACAATCATGTATCCAAGAAATGCATATAAGAAAGGTTAGAGAGCTACCTCAAGTCAAGAAGCACACTTTTCCCCTTGATTTTCTCTTTCTCCTTCTTAACCACACACACAAAACTAAGAGAAGCTTGATTCACTTGGTCTAGACACATCAAATGAGACACAATTATACCATTGAAACAAGTTCTACCCTCACACAAACTCTATACAAGCTTACTTGATCCTATGACATCGTTATGGTTCCATATAAGTGCATAATCAAGCAACCTCTAGGATTAATGATCTTGACACCAATTTCTCATTCAATCTAAGTCATATGACTCCATTTAAGCTCATTAGAGTCATCTCCAATTTAATTCAAAGAGATTAAATTCAAGTTACTTCTCTATGTCTTAAAAGGGAACCTAAACTTCTATCTCATAAACAATGGTTTCTAAATTCAAACTAATGCTTCCTTTAGTATTTATTAATCTAGGCCATTTTTATCCTTGGAATCAAAGAAGAATCTCCCTAGGTGCTACTTCTAGCTTTGGCTGAGACATATGCTAAAAGGAGAACCCATGGAGTTAGCTTGATTTTTCCTAAGGAAATGGCACTTGTAAAGCTTCCTAGATATTTTAAGAACTCATACATAATCTTACATAGGCTAGACTATCCTTAGAAAGCTTAAAAAATGGCTAGGCACAACAAAAACCCTAAGTCACATAACTTGATTTCTAATGCTTTTATTTTAAATTTAATTGTATATTCTTATTCCTCATACTTGATAACCCTTGTTTCTACCTTGTTTTGGCTTAAATTCCTTCTCTCCTAAGTAGGCCTAGATCTGGCTGAACCTACACATGAGAGAGGCAACCAAGAAGAAGCAAGAAAACTATGAAGATTTACCTTGTTTTAAGGATTTTCACTTGCTTATACTTTCTCCTTCAAAGTCTTTCCTTTTTTCACTAAACCAACCATGAATCATCCTCAAATCAATCATCAAAACTATAGGAAAAGAAGGGAAAAAGATGAGAACAAATTTGGTGAAGGGAGAAGTATGAAAAATCATGGATTTTCTTACCTTTTTGCTTGGTTTTCTCTTCCCTTCTTTCTCCCTTCTCATGCGCCACTTTAAGATGAGTGGAAATCTATTTTGAGATAGAACAAGCTTGATGGAAATGAGAGGAGAGTGTGGGACGTGTTATATAAATAGCAAGGAGTTCATTTAAGACTTTTTCAAAATCCAATTTTGTCCTTTTTCTTGGTTCTTTCCATTTGGGCTTATTTCATCTCCTTTTTGAGAACTGTCTTTTCTATTGTGAAACTTAGGCTTTCTAATTCATAAAATATCTTTGGTTTCTCCCAAATTGGATTAAAAATCTTTTCGAGCGAATCAATCAAAATTTTCGTTAACAGACACTCGAAGATATAAACTAGAGGAGTTTTAACCATTTCAGGGGTTCCTATGGTTTTTAGGGCCTCTGAGAACCTCAGGAAACTCAATTTTTACATTTAAAGATTCCTTCTTTGAGTTTTCTAAAAGTTATCCAAAATTACAAAAAATGCTACTGCATTTTTATTTATTTTTGTTTAGCTATTTTGACTCAAATTATTGGGCATATTAAGCCTTGTATCCTTATTTTTAAATGTATAGATTATCACTCTAATTTTATTTAACCTTAAATATTTTAATTTAAGAGATTTCTTTTAGTAATCTACTTAGTTTTAGGCTTTTAGAGCAAGCAGGTGTTACATGTTATTGAAGGATTGCTTCTCTAACTTGAGCAAGGTAATAATGAGCTAAAAGCTAGGAATCCCAACTTAATTGGTTGTGCAAAAGATGATCTAAAACTCTTTAAAGGAGACAAACCTGGCAAAATAGCCTATCATAAATGGTGGTTGAAAGGGATGCCTTCACTAATACCAACTTGCCACTGGAGTGAGAGAGAATGATAAGGATATTTTGGAGATATCTTTTCACGTCCAAGATGAATTAGAGTGATTGTAGAGTTCACCTAGGGAACATTTCCATATTTGACCCAAAGAGATCTAGTACATGAGAAATCTTGTTTGAAGTCAATGATTCTCTAAACCTACTTAGCTAGAAAGGCTTTATAAACTAGATTCACATCGTGAAAACCAAGATCACTAGATGAAATTAGAACACATTCTTTTTCCAACTAAGGATATGCATATGAGCTTTATCCTATTGAAAACCACCCAAAAATTAGATAAGACTTGGATTTATTTATTTCCTAGCCTAAGACAAAGATATTAAGGCAAAGGGTCTCATTAGCCTTATTACACACTTTTGCCAAGCCTTCAACAAAAAGGATGGTATTATCAGTATGCATAAGATGAACAGGCTCCATAAACTTTAATACCTTTCCAAGTCTTATCTTATTCTACCTTGGTAATGAGACAAGATATGATGTTAGAGAGTAAATAATAAAAAGGTATGAAGAAAAAAGGTGACCTTGTCTTAAGACTCTAGATGGAAAGATAAGGTTCAAAGGGCTTCATTCAGAGTGATTTGGTGGGAGATAGCGGAGACACACTGCATGATCACATTAATCCAAACCTCTAAAATGTTTATTAAGTTAAGGACTACTTTTAAGAAGTGCTAAGAAATTTTATCAGATGCCTTGGAGATGTGCAACACCTTATTCCAAAAATAGCAAACTAAGAAAAGGTTTCATTACTAAAATTTAACTAAAACCCTTATAGAAGTATAAAACGTAAAGAAATTTAAGCTTGATTAAAACATTTAAACATGGCAATTTATTACACATAGGAGATAGTTAACTATAATTCATAACCTACAAGCACACCTTCCATAACTATTATAAATACTTTAGCTTACCCAAAGACACCCAAGGAAAACTTAGAAACCTCAAGTTAACTTAATGAAGACTTAAGGTAAGAGTTAATGGGAAGAACATACAAAAAAGACATAAAAAAACTTATACTTTCCTAACATAGCATAAAGTTATGTGCCTCCACATGGCCTACTCATGTCTATCTTTAACATTGATGCGTGCAGCTACACAAGTAGCCTATGTGCCTAGTTGGAACCTCATTTTGAAAAAAAGACTCCAAATGGCCACGCATAACAACATAAGCAGGTTGTATAGGTTGTAGAACAAGCATAAAACCTTTGAAAATTCTTTTAACTTTGGTTAGAAAATTGGTGTCCTATCCTACTTCAAAATTCACTCAATTTGGCATGCAAGAATATCTATACAAGGTCTAAAGGCATGCCAAATCTGATCCCAAAACTTAATCATGTGGTCCTTCAAATGCACACATTCTTGAAACTACTTGATTTGCACCAAAGCCAAAACCACACCCTTTAAACCATTATAAACCTTACAAACCCAACCAAAAACTATTGAGAAAAAATTCAATTGACCAAAACTTCCTAAAATTAATATAGCCAAGACCTAGATCTTTCTAGATTAATAATTGACTTGGTGGATTCCTGAATCTTCTAAGCTACCCCATAAACTAATACCATAATCCATTCCTAAAACACTATCAAATTTAATCTCTATTCATCTAGAGGTACCACATGCCACCACAAGCTACAAAATTCCATAATAACTATATTTAAACATTAGAAGAAAAGTAAGCCTACATAACCAAAGGTAAACATATAATCCATTTCATACATGAACCATATTTATACAAAAGAATCCTTATATAAAAGAGTCAAAAAGGGCATCTAAGTAGAACAACCATCCTATAAGTACATAGCATAAGAAACCCACACTTGGCAATACATGATACATCATGGTGTGCTATACAAAATACATATATATGATATCCAACATTATACCACCATATGTAACATCAAGACCCTCTGTAAACATGAGAAACACAATGTTTGGTTTCTCCGTAAACGTTAGAAATGGGTCAAATATAAAAGGAAGTCCTCGAAATAGAAGGAATTGGGGCCAGCTAAAATGATGATAAAATTTTAAATATTAGAAAATGAGGATTTGAGGTTTGAGATGCCCAAAAACCAGAGCTAGAAGAGCTCAAAAAATTTGCTGAAGAAAGTAGGGGCATTTTTATAATTTTTGAAAAGTTTGGAAAACTCACAGGAGGGCTTTTTAAACAAAAAATTTGAGCTTTCCAGGGTTCTCAGAGGCCCTAAAAATCATGGGAACCCCTAGGACAGTTGAAACCCCTTCGATGAGTGATTTCGGCCGTCAGTTGACCGAAACTTTGACTAAATAGTTTGGAATGGTTTCAGATCTTTTTTGAGTGATTCCAAAAGTAATTATTATGATTAAGAGCCTAAGGAATATGATGGAAAATATGATTCTTAGAAAGGAGTTGAAATGAGCCTAAACGAACAAAACTATGAAGAAGGACTACATTGTAAATTTTAAAAGTTGCTTAAATGAATCCCTAGGCTTATAAAAACGTCCCACCTCTGGTTAAATCTCCTCACCAACTCTCCCAAACATTAAAACAGAATTAATAAGGGTTGAGAGTGGCACACAAAAGGGGAGGCCAAGGAAGGAAGAAGAAGCTTTGACAAGTTTAAGTTTTAGCCACTTTTTCCTACTCCTTGCCTTGTTAAACTTCTTCCCCTCTTCTTCCTCTTCCTTCTCATGGTTTTGGCATTTAATTTGGTGCTGTTTTAGGGCCAGAATAAAGAGGGAAATTTCAAATTTTGAGGGAGTAAGCTAACTAAGTGGAAGAACAAGCCAAAGGAACCAAGAAAGTAAGGTAAAATCTCCACTCTTTGGTAGCTTCTTCCTCCCCCTTCCCTTGAAGGTATTTCTTCCAGCAAGGAGCCCATCTCCTAGGGGCTGTGTTCTATCTAAATCATGGAGGGATTAGAGGTTTTAAAGGGCAAGGATTAAGAATGAACTAATAGAATCAAGAAAGGGGCATTAGGAAACAAGATGGAACCATTAGGGATCCAAATGCTCCCTTGCAAATCTGATTTAACATGAATGTTCTTAGGCTTAAATGAATGTTTAAATGTGCTCCTAAGATCCCTAAGAGGTCCCCCATATGCCTCTTCCTCTATGAAAACAAACAAAACCCCATGGAAAGCCAAATGCTCCCATGTCTCGGCCAAGAAGGGATAAGGCACGTAGGGAGAGTTTTAAATTTTTATGAGGCCATTCTTGAGTTATATTTGATGAATGAAAATGAAGGGAGGCCTTGGAAAAAATTTAGAACTCATAAAAGTTGATTTGGTGCCTTAGGTTCCATATTATGACCTAAAGAAGCAACATGGTGTTAGGCCCTTTGTTTTAATGGTGTGATAACTCCAAGGAGTCTAAATGGAGTCAAGAATCATAGATTAAAGGAGAGAAGGGAGCCAAGATCATGAATTCTTGAAGTTGCTTCATTAAGTGCCTCATGGAAGCATAATAGAGCCATAAACCAAAGTAGTATCATGTAAAGTATGTAAAATGCCAAGGCTTGTTCCCATGAGTAATTCATATTTCTTTTGATGTGTCTAGGTCAAGAGAAATGGTCTCCACCTTCTTGGGTGTGTGAGGTCAAGGGAGATGAGTAAAGGTTTAAGGAAAAAGTGTATGAATGCAAGCAAGGTAGCTCTCTCCACTTTCTCTCATGCATGGATGTGCATTTAGCTTGTCTTAAAATGTGTGTATGTGCATTTTTAAGCCATGAAAAGTATGCTAGCATGATGTTGTTTGCCATGATTTCATGATGTCATATTATGTTTTCAAGTGAATGCATGATGTTTCTTGAGTTTGCTTGAGTGTGGAGAGGCCAAGAACTCTTTACTATGGTGAGGATGAGCCAAGAACTCTTGAGCATAGTTAAGACAAAGTAAAGAGGCTCCCAAGAGTATGGTTGAGTCCAAAGTGCTTAAAGAATGGGTGAAGCAAGTCCAAAATCTATGAGGAGAAGTGTGAGGCCAATCCAAACACTTGGTGAGCTCTTGAATGTCTTGTATGACTTGTTCACATGCTAAGCTTGCTTCTTGAATGCTCATGAATTGTATTATGTCCATGCATGCATTTTTAAGGCTTGCTTTACATATATTATGTATGATTGAATGGGAGATAAGCTATTAGGATTCTTTGAATCTCATCCCCTCCTCTCCAATGCTCTAACATGCTAGGTGGACCAAGTAGCTATGGCAATGGGAGCCAAAAACAATGAAGATGGAAGATTGACAACCATATGCCTAGTTTTATTCTTTTTGAATCCATAATGATGCTTTACAATGCATATGATGTTGTAAATGGTCTATGAACCATGAAATATGTGTAAATATGACATTATGTGATGTTTAAATGTATGAATATGATGTACGAACTCTAGCATATATGTTGAGTATGTAATGCCCAAGTATGCAATTTGGAAGTTTCATGGAAATGTGCATAAGTGTGGGTTGAATGGCCAAAATGAGATGCATAAGGTTTGAGACCATTTGAGCAGCTAATACAAGTCTTAAATGCACTTTTAGACTTATCCAAAAGGTGCCACAACCAAGGGAAAGCCATTTGGCAAGTTTGGTATCCTATATGAGTCAAAGTTAATCATAAGGGAACCCTGTATCACTTTTTGGCCAAATGAGTTAGTCTTGATCTGAGATTTGACATGCAATTAGGTCTCATTAAAAGATTTTTGGAAACCTAAAGATCATAATTTTCAGAGGTCTACAAAATATTTGATGATTTTTCAAAGTTGTCAATTTTCATAGTTTATGGTTTGCTGCATTATTCATTTAGTCCGAAAATTGTTTTATGTCACACAAGGCCTAAATAATATCCAATTGCTACAAAATTTTATACAAAAAAACTACACATTCACAGTCAGTCATACCAACTAGAAGCACCTCATTTGGACGTCTAAAGAGGGAGATATGAATTTTTGAAGTTTCTGTCTAGTATCAGTAATTTTGCCCGACCAGAGGTACTATTCCATTGAATTCCGAAGTCTAGGTTTTATTAACTAATCTGAAGATATTTTTTCTCTCTAGTTAACATCCATAGCTTTCCATATTAGTATCATGTGCATGGATTGGATTTGTTTGGAATTAATTGGACATTTTCAAAGTTTTCTGCAGAATTTTATGACAGTTCTAGAATTCAATCGAACCTTTGAACCATTTTGGATGTCCAATGTCCTCTATTATTAATGTTATGCTCTGGAAGTATTTTTAATGTAAAGTAGATTCCATAGATTTCCAAAATGACCAAGATTGCATGATTTTGATTTTTTCAGATTTAGTTATAATTTTCTAAATTTGGGCAAGAATAGGGGGTAAATCTAACTGAAATTCACTAAGCCCATTTCATGCTTCATTTTGGTTTCCATGAATTGTAGGCATGATGTTGTGATGCAAATGAGTTGTAATGATGTAATTAAATATGCGAATACATAGTATGAGCTTACATGATCCATGTGACACCGATTGCAAATTTTTAGATATGACACAACGGGAAAATAATCCCATTTTCCTTGCTTTTTCTATAGGAAACCTATATGGTTCATGATATTATGCTATTTAAAAGCATGAGATGAGCTAGAATTTATGGTGTTACACCATACATAGCCAAAAGATAAAATATCATGCCTACATAGTAACTAAAACACTAGAATTAGTTTCCCACTTACATCTTGCAACTAGAGGATCCTTCACCTGAAAAATGTAGTCTACAACATAGTGAGATATAAAATCTCAATAATTAGTATAAAATTTCATTCACATTTAATAAAGTAACCAACCTTGATACTTTACATATGAAAGTCATAAAATGAATAATGCATGCACAATTTGAATGAGCAAGTTTGACTATAACATAATAACTATCTCATACATAGTTATTGGCCAATAACTCAAGAAGGGCACATTCATGACAACTATTCTTACAATTGAACACTATTTAAGGCTTCACAAATAATCAGGATACAATTCACGATTCATGACTTTCTGTAAGCTAATCAAGACACAATTCACAGTTCATGATTTCTTGAGTACTATTTAAGGCTACCAAAAGTAGTCAAAACACAATTCATGGTCAACAACTCTCCTGAGCACGTTTTTATGGTTTTATCTACTAGCACACTATTCATGGTCTACAATAATCAACAAGTAAAGGTCGTCAACCTTATTCATAGCATCATATATACATATGCAAGTCATTAATATGAATCCATTATAACTATAAATATAATGGAACACTCGTTACCTATCAAAGATGCTTTCCACTTCCTAATGAGCTATTGACACATTTCAAGTGGGTAATCCAAGTCTAGAATGTCCATATACAACCAATCATATTTAACATAAGGAATTTCATATCTGTAACAAATTAAATCCTACTAAGCCAAACTACTTACCTTATCAAACTTCCTAAGTTCACAAATCTTCAATTTTAAGTGCCAACTCCAATCTTTCCAAATGTGTCTTCATATTTTTGCACATACACAAAGCCAAACACTAAACTCAAGCTTCAAGAAGAGATTTAAGAGAAAAACAACCATAAATATGAGGGAAATACTTACCCAAACCATGGCTTCACTTCTCCTTCAACATCTTTTTCTAAAATTTCCTAAAATCTTCAAAGCCCTAGCCCTATAGTTCCACAAATGACAAAGAAATCACAAACCAAATGGATTAAAATGAAGAGGAAAAATCACTTCTCTTTATTTTAATCATGCATGAAAAGGCTGGAGTAGAGAAATGAAATGTGCTAAGTGTTGTGTATGGCTAAAATAGGTCACATTTTAGGCCAAGGAGAAGTTAGCTTGGGTGTTAGGTCTCAAGTCAAAAATTAAAGAAATGGGAGGTCTCATTATTAAGATTATATTTGACTCAAATTAATTATATTTTAAAGGTAAATGGACTTGAATAAATTTTCTCAAAAAAATTTACTAAATTTTTGAAATTAATTAATTAAACCCCTAATTTGATTTATGTCCATTTTTAAATTATAATAAATCCCATTTTTCTAATAATCTCCTTTAAATAATTACTAGGTGTTTAATTATTCTCTTCTTTTAGGAATTTTGTCTCAAAATTCACATACCTCACTCAAAAAGCTTAGGTTACTTCTTCCTTATACTCTCTTTCATCTCCTATGTTATGTCACTAAGAGTTAGCCCCTTCCACACCACTTTTACTAGGAAAATATCCTTACTATACAACTCTTTAATCTTGGTGTCTATGGTTTTTTTAGGTTCAACCACATAAGATAAATTATCTTGTAGACGCACAACTTCATACTTAATGATGTGTGAAGGGTCTATATCATACTTTTCAATTAGGATATATGAAACCCATTATGTATCTGGGACAAATTTGGAGGTAGGGCAATTCTATAGGCTACTTATCCAATCTAGTCATAGATTTAGAAAAGACCAAGATATTGAAAATTGAGCATTTTTCAAATACAAAGACTGCTCTATGCTCGTCACTGGAGTAACTTTAAGGAATACATGGTCACTCAAGTCAAACTCTAAGGGTCTTTTCTTATCTAGATAACTATTTTCCATACTATGGGTAATCAATAATTTTTTTCTTAATAATCTCAATCTATCAAGTGGTTTGGTATACTATATCGAGGCCTAGAAGACTCTTCTCTCTAAGTTCTACCTATCATAAAAGGGATTTATATTTCCTCCCATAAAGGGGTTTAAAAGGTGCCATTTGAATGCTAGAACAGTGGCTATTATTATATGTAAACTCAGCTAATGGTGGGTACACATCCTAATTTCCTTTAGACTCTAACATGCTAGCCCCTAACATATCCTTAAGAGTTTGAATTGTTTTCTTCATTTTGTTTATCTAATTGAGAGTGATAGGTGGTACTTAAATTCAACCTAATGCCTAAAGCCTCAAACAAAGAATTCTAGAATTTTGATGTAAACCTGGGATCCCTATTTGATATAATACTATTTAGAATACCATGTAACCTTACGATATAATGTTATGGATACATAACTACTCCAGTCTATCTAAAGTGTATGTGTGGCTGTAATAAGTAGAAAGTGGGCAAACTTTGTCAATTTGTCCATAATCACCAAAATAGAGTCATAACTTGAGGATGTCTTAGGCAAACACAAGACAAAATTTATAGATATATTATCCCATTTGCACTTGGGGATGTCTGTAACAAACTTGGGGCTTCTGATATTTTATTTTCACCTTTTGACAAACTAAACAGTTTGTAACATAATTTGCTATGTCTAATTTCATCATAAGCTACCTAAAACTTTTCTTAAGGTCCATGTACATCTTAGAGGTTCCCGAATGAATCATATATATAATCTTATAGGCTTTTGATAGTATAATATCTCATAACTGTGCATCCCTATGCATAAACACCCTTTCTTGATACCTCATCAAACTATCCTTAGAAATATAAAATTCTCTTGGTTCACCTTGTGTTATCTATTCTTTAATTCCACCAAAAAAATCATTTAATACTTAAGCATCTCTAATTCACCTTCTAAGATTACTTTATATTCAAAGCTCACTCAAAAAGAGACTACCAAGGTGTATGGAGATGGACAAGTTCATGTCTCTTAATTCTTCAATTAGCTTTTGTTCTCTCATCATCATCATAAGCATACAAATAGATATCCTACCCAAAGCATCGACAACTATGTTTGCCTTTCCTAGATAATACTTTAGAGAGAAATTATAGTCCTTAAGGGACTACATCCATCTCTGCTGCCTTATATTCTACTATCTTTGCTCAAATTCTTATAATTGCTAAAAACCTTAAACTTCGCACCATATAAATAGTGCCTTCAAACTTGAGGGCAAAGACAACTATGACTAGCTCTAAGTCATGTATAGGGCGATTCTCCTTATGGGGCCTAAGCTACATAGATGCATAAGTTACTACTCTACCTTGTTCTATTAATGCACATCCAAATCCTTCTTAGATGCATCATTATAAACCATAAAAGTCTCACTAGGGTGGGTATTATTGAAATAGGTGTAGAGTCAACCTAGGTTTAAACTCTTGAAAGGCACTCTCACATTTATTGTCTCAAATAAAAGGTTAATTCTTCCAAGTCAACTTAGTGAAAGGAAATTGAGAAAATCCCTTAACGAACCTCCTATAATAACTTGCTAAACATAAGAAACTATGAATTTTAGTCACTTAGATTTTTACCAATTAAGCACAACCTTTACCTTACTAAGGTCAACCACTACCCCTTGCTAAAAATCACATGACTTAGGAATCTTAACTCATTTAATTAAAACTCATACTTGCTGAAGTTGGCATACAATAATGTTCCCACAAGGTTTGAAGAACTGTCCTAAGGTGTTTTTCATGCTCCTTAAGGCTCTTAGAGTAATGAATGTCACACCAATCTTTATTAGACTCTATATTCCCATATTCAAGGTGACTTTCATGTGCAACCAAAGAAAACCAAGAAAAGGGAATAAAATATTGTCATTTCCTTACATTATGTTAGGTTTAAAAATTCAAAATTCGATCTATGAACCTCGAGAACTCCCCAATAATATTTTCTATTTATTTTTCATCTAAAAAATTCACAAACATCCTAAAACAATTGATAAACCATGGATTAGAAGCCAAAAACCAAGAATTTCATGTTTTAGCCTCGGATCAAAATTTTAGTTTTCTACTAGCAACTTTGGAAAATCATAACTAAATCTAGAAAACTTGAAATTAAGCAACCATAGCTATTTGAAAATCTCTGGATGTTAACTTTATACTACAAATAATTCCAAGCCATGAAAACCTCATATGGACCACTTTTGATAATAGAAAAGTGGCAAAGGTTAGACTGTCCAGAGTTTCTAATATAAGTTGCTGATATAAATTTTAAAAATTCATAACTAATTTTTAAAAAATTAACTTCAAGCAAACTATACCAATTTGGAAAGCTAAAGATGTTAGCTAGAGGAAAAAAATAAGTCTATACCAGTTCAGAAGCATTTAGACCTTGAAAACCTATGGAATAGTAACCAAGGTCTGCTGTCATCCCTAGTATTAACATATAACTTTATAAAATCATTTCTCCCTCCACAAACCTCCAATTGAGGTGCTTCTAGTTGGAATGAGCTACTATGAGTGTCTAGTTTCTCCTTGTAATATTTCATAGCCATTGGACACCATTTGAGTCACACATAATGGTGTTGCAGATTCTAACCAATTGCATAGTGATAGTACCAAATCATGAAAAATTGCCAAATTTAGAAATTCACCAAATATTTTCTAAAGCTCTAAATATATATAATTTAGCTTCTTAAAAAGCTCTAGACAAGACCTATATGCATGCCAAATTTCATGAGGAAATTTGCCTATTTGGTCAGTTTGTGACATAGGGTTGCAAAATGCCCTTTTTAAGCTTCATATGTGCTCTCAATGGGTCCATTTTTGCTTCTTCTCATTCTATGGCCACATGAGCACGTGGGAAAGCATTAAAATACTCTATCAAACATGTCTCAAAGGGATAATAAACCAGATTCCATAATCTCACTCATTCACACCAAGATATACATAAGAGCCATACTTGTATAACTTTGCATATCTAGGTCAAATTCATGTAATGTCATTCACATGGGTCTAGTTCTCATACATATACAATGTGCCCATGCTTTTACAAATATTCGTAAGCTCATACATCATATACATTATGGAGATACATCATGTGACAACCATATAGCTATAATACAAATATTTTACAACTTCATTGCTAATCTTCTTGCTTCCAAGTGTGGTGGCTCCCATTTCCTTGCTCTCTTGATCCACCAAGGCATATTAAGTAATGGGGAGGAAAGAGTGAGATTTTAGGAATTCCAATAGCTCTTCTATCTTTCAAACACACATATGGATGCCATTTTCAAGTCTAGAAATGCATGCAAAGCTTTCTTGAAAATCATGAACATATATAAAGCATTTCTTTCATTCAAGTACACATAATCATCATACATAAGCTTGCCAAGACAATGGTTTGGCCTCACCCATTCTCTTTGGTACTTTTGGACTTGCCTCACCTACTTTCAAGGGACTTTTGACTAAGCCTCACTCTTTCTAAAGACTTTTGGCTTTCTCACCTAACATTTAGGGACTTTTGGCCTCACCATACTCAAGCAAGCCAAAGACATAATAAGACATCTTATAAATACATAAACATAGCAATATGGTACCATGGCATTTAAATACTTGCTAGAAACATAATTCATAGCTTAAACATATGAACATGCATTCAAAAATAAGAGAACATCCAAGTATGTTAAGAGAAAGGAGAGAGAGTTATCTTGCATGCATAACAGACTTTAACCTCTTGAATTCTCTTCCTCTCCTTTGGCCAAACATCCACAAAGAGGTAGAGCTTCACTCCCTTAGCCTAATCACATGAAATGGGATCCAATTATACTCTTGGAATAATTACTAAAGCCACACACCCACTAGAACAACTTGGTTGCTGAAATAGTTCAATTATGGTTCCATAAGGCACCTAATGAAGCAACATTGGGAGAACATGTCTTTTCTCCATTCTCTTCCTTAATCTATGACTCTTGACTCCATTTAGACTCCTTGGAGCCATTACATAATTAGTTTAAGGAGCTTAGCTAGGTGTTGCTTCATTATGCTACAATATGGAACCTATAGCTCCATCGCATTATCCATAACTTTTAAAAATTTTCTAAAGCTTCCTCTCATCCTCTCCCATCATATATGCCTCAAAATCAAGCTTGGAATAAATTAAAAATACCCCTTGGTGCTTCCTCCTCCCCGGGCCAAAGCTATGCACCATTAAGGGAGATATGGAATGTTCTTTGTTTTCTTAATGGGAGACGCATGTGGAAAGCTTCTTAAGGATCTCTAAAGCTCATATAAACATTCATTTTAGCCTAGAAATTCTTATATCAAAACAGAATTTTAGTTGTGTTCACAATCCCTATCTTTTCTTATCTTGCATTTTCATGGTTTTTTGTTTGTTTCCTTTGTACATTCTTACTCCCCACACCTTAATTCATTAATTCATCCTTGGTTATACCCAAAATACTTTCCCTCTTGGCTGGTCATATGTGGGGCGAAACTTTCAAGAAGAGGCATGGAACTAAGAATTTTACCTTGAATTCAAGCTTTTTTTGAATGCTATTCCTTTTCCTTTGGCTCTCTTCCTCAATTTTGAAAATTTCCCCTCTGGTTTGAGCTCAAAATAGATCCAAAAACTTTAATAAATCCATAGAAAGAATGAGGAGAAAGAGGGAAAGAAGATTGGTGAAGGAGAAAGCATGAAAAACCATGAAATTCTTACACTTTTTGCTAAGTTTCCCTCCTCATTCTTCCCTCCATCTTGTATGCCATTCTCATCTGCCCTTGGTTTTGTTTTAGCCCAGAAAATTCGATCATAAGGAATGGGGCAGAAGTGAGGACATTTTTTTAAGCCTAGGGGTTCATTTAAGTAACTTTTAAAATTTGTAATTTAGTCATCCTTTTTAGTTTTGTCCATTTGGGCTCATTTCAACTCTTTTTTGAGAAGTATCTCTTCTATCATAAAATTTGGGTCCTCTAATTTATAAAATAGCTTTGGTTTCACCCAAATTAGATTTAAAACTATTCTGAACTATTTGGTTAAAGTTTCGGTCAACTGACGACCGAAATTGCTCACTGGAGGGGTTTAAACTATTATAGGGGTTCTTATGATTTTCAAAGCCTCTAAGAACCCAGGAAAGCTTAAATTTCTCATTTAAAAATCTCTCCTATGATTTTTCAAAATTTACAAAAATGCCCCAACTTTCTTTGGTAAATTTTTTGACCTTCTCTGGCTCTAGTTTTCAGGCATCTCAAGCCTCAAATCCTCATTTTTCATTATTTAAAATTTTATCCTAATTTTAGTTGGTCACAAATCCTTCTATTTAGGGGACTTCCTTTTATATCTAGCCCATTTTTTACGCTTATGAAAACTGGACATTACAATGAGTATATCATTAATAAGGACTAGCACAAATTAGTTAAGGTATAACTTAAAGATCAAGTTCATATAATCCATAAAGATGGCTAGAGCATTAGTCAAGCCAAATGGCATGTCAAGGAAATCATAATGACCATATCTAATATAACACCCTTAAATTAATTAAGACTTATTATGATGATTAGGGAATTAATTTAGGTAATTAGTAAAACTAAGTAAGTGGAAAGGGAGGATAGAACTTATAGAGAAATAAATTATTGATGTGGACTTAAAATTCAATTAGGATGGGGATCTATTTGGGCTCATAATTAATTTGAACATTTACAATTAGGCCTCAAGATTAGCTTAATTATGCCTTGGACAAAATATAAAAGCCTAATCTTAGCCTTAGAGAGACCCCATTTCATTTTCTTAGAAGCCCAATATTTACCTTGTGCAGGCCCAACTCATATTTAACCCATTTAACACCTAAACCTTACTCTAACCCAACCAAAAGTCTAGACCCACTTGGAATTAAGCCTTTGGGTCAACCTACAACCCAACTTAAACCCATCTAAACCTTAAATACACTCAGCCTCCTCCCCATTCTACAAAAAAAACATAAGAGCAAAGCAAAACTCGGAGGTCTTGGAGAGAGGCTAAGGTTCTTGGCATAAATCCACCATTTTCCACTTCTAGACTCAAAATTAGCCAAGGTAATTGTTATATAACTTAATCCTCTTCTCTTTCTCTTCAATTTGACTTGATTAGTTTTTCATTTGGAGCATTTCATCCACACCCAAAATTTGAAACTTCGTGTTTGATGTGTCCATGATGAAATTTCAGAGGTTGGAGCTAGAGGTATTGCTAAGTAAGTATAAACTCCTCATTTTAATATTTTTTCTTTTAGTTAGAGACCCCTATAGTTGATTTATAGTATAGGTATTAATTTTGTACGAATTTGCCTAGAGTTTAAAGTAATATTATGAAGCTTCTGGTGTGGGAACAATCGAATTTGAATTTGGTTCTTGTAGTAGTTGGATAAGTGTTTTCTAAATAGTCCTTTGTAGTTTAACTCCTTGAGTAATGGGTTTGCTAATATAAATGATGATTAGGGATAGTAATGGTTTGGTTTTATATCCATAGGCTAAAATAGCATTTTGTTGGCTCTTAAAGAATCATCTACAAGTGAGGTAACTAAGGTTCATATTAAATTCCATGCATATGTCTATTTTAATTTTATATCTGCTGCACAATTATGTTTTTGAATGCATAATAAATGGTTGGCTATCTATTATGTTGTGTTTGAACCTTATGAGTCTATAGTGGAGTTGTGGTGTAACTGCCACTCGTGCATGTGCTTCGATTAAGCATTGGGTTATGATTAAACCCCAAATGCACTAAACCCTGGTTGTGTTCATTACAGAGTAGGTGTTATGAGCATGCCTCTCCTAATGTTATTGGCCTTCAATATGTGAAAATGTGATTCCTATTATGGGATAGTAATCATAGATAGCCTAATTATTGCATTTGCTTATATGATTGATATTTCTTATGCTTAATTATTAAATGCACATATGTTAATTAAATTGAAATATAGGAATAGAATTTTCCTTTGGTGATTGAGATTTGCATCTCACCCTATTTCATGTGCTAACTATTTCAAATGAAGGATCTTTTGGTAAGGATAAAGGTAAGTAAGTGGATAAGCATCCATGAGCTGAAACCATGTCTGGGGAAGCTGCACTAACTTAGGATAGATGCTAATTTTTGTTATTCTTTTGTATAGCATCATCATGTAATCATATTGCCAAATGTAGGAGTTTTGTTTTTTGGAGAACTATGATGTATCTAATAGGGAGATAAGCTTTATGAAACTTGGAATTTGAAGTATGCGCTTATTTGCAATTGACATGAAATCTTGTCGACTTTGAGATATGATTCATCATTTATGAATGTAATCTTATGATATCTTAATTGTTGGCTCAGACTAGTAATGCAAGGAACCTATAATGGAGTTTATAATTAGATGATAATTGTTAGTAGTCATGAATCCTTCTTGCTATCCTTGATATATATAAATTGCTGATGCATGATAATTTGATGAGTAGGAATGAACTGCTATGTCTTGAAGTAGTAATGATAGGTAGGATGGGTAAATTATGTAGATTAATACCATTAGAGCCCCACAAAACTAATGTAGAGTGGCTTTAGAGTACTACTAAAAAAAGTGTTAGAGTGTTTGGTATGAAAGTTGGGAACTATAGGTGCAGTAGGGGGATGAACTGCGGCTAAATATCATAATTCACAGCCAAGGGGTCAATCATAAGTGAATTCGCCAAGGCGTGAGGTGAAATTCTACCCAGGGAGGGTAATAGAATTGAATTCGCCAGGACTCATATGGTATTTCACCGTAACAAAATTCGAAGCATTTTAAGGTGAGTACCAGGAGGTATCTCACCATGGCGCTACATAAGCTAGCCGTGACGAGATTTGAGTCACTAGCTGCGGTGCAAGGGATGCTAGGCGTGGCAATAAGAATCATGAAACATGAACAAAGGTCCCTAAACTCATATTTTGACTTAGAAATGTTGAGATTTATCATGATAATGTTGTGTAATGACTTAGAAATATTTATCAGAGGTTTTGTGAGTTTAAATAAGTAGTAATATGAATACAAGACCTTAATTGCTATTTATGATCACTTGTGGATTCAATTAGTTGTGGTTCTTTAGCTAATGACCCTATTGATATCAAGGTTTAAATTTTCTCACTTTTTCCTAATCTAATTAATTGTAATTTGACTTTAAGCCTTGATTATGATTATTAACCACATAATCAATTCTAATCATGGTGATTAGAAATTAGGGTTATCACATTTGGTATTAGAGCAATGGTTTAGGAAAATGTGCAAGATTTAGAACCTTGTGGCTAGTAAACTTGGCAATCATGATGCATGCATGTTAGGGATAGGAACATTATGATTCGGTGATAACTCTTATACTTGTATATACCTGTTATAGGCAGAGTTATATTTGAACTGCCTTGGACTGTAGCTTAATAAGGGATTCTTATGGTTGTGCTTGTGGCATTGCAGAGTAAGATGGCTGCACGTAGAGAAACTACTGAGATGCTAAGAGAAATACAAGAGGCTATGGCTGTAATGGGAAACCAAATGAGAGAACAAGCTTAAGCCTATGAAGCTACAGTTAGGGCAATGATTGACTGGCTTTAAGAGCAAGTTGAGGCTCATGCAACCACTGTTCAAGTACTATAACAGTTACATGAGACCATGAATAAACAAAATCAAGAAGTACTAGTGGAGAACTATATTGGTGCTAGTCAGAACCTTGGTGTAGGACACTAAAGGGAGGATAATAACCTCTCTATTGTGTTAGCCAAGTTTAGAAAGGTTGACCCTCTATCATTTCTGGAGGAGTTAGACACTGAAAAAGTTGAGAGATGGCTGATGCAACTAGAGAAGATCTTTGAGGTCATGACATGCGCCACAGAGCAAAAGGCAAAGTTTGCCATTTACAAGCTAGAGGGTGAGGCTGAACATTAGTGGCAGAGTGCCTCTAAATTATTGATTTCAAGGGGGATACCTTTGACTTAGGAAAGTTTCCAAACTGCCTTTAAGGGCAAGTATTTTCCACCTTCAATAAGGGTTGACAAGGAAGGAAGCCAAATTTAACTTCCTTGAACAAGGCGACATGAATGTAGATTAGTATGCAGCCAAGTTCATTCAGTTGTCTCACTTCTCCTCCTACTTGAAATGATTTGATGATGAGCCATGGAAGGCTGAGAAATTTTAAAGAGGCCTGAAACTGGAGTTGAAGGACAAAATTGTATATCTACAAATTTGCAATATTAATGAATTGGTGGAGAAGTGTAGATTAACGGAGAGAGCCATAATTGAAAGTGAGGCTAAACAGAAGAAGACCATAGAGGGTAAGTGTGATCAGGGCCTAAAGCCCTTTAGGGGCAGAATTAAGAAGAAAGCTAGCAGTGGTAGTGGCTCTTGGGGTAGGAGACAACCCCCAAGGAACATTCCTCAGAGAAGGAGTATGGGACCTCCAAAGAGCACAACTAGTGTCCCATTAGTTTATGGCAAATGTGAAAAGAGCCACAGTAATGGACCATGTCCAGTATGGTATAATTTTGAGAAGCCTGAATGCTATATGCGGACTTGGACAGTGTCACAAAAGTTAGCCTCATCTATTAAACCACTTACACAAGGAAGGGTATTCGCACTTATGCAACAAGACACTAGTAGATCTTCTAGTCTGATCCAAGGTACTTTACTTGTCTATAATCATATTGTAGATGCATTATTTAATTCAAGTGTGACCTACTCATTCATTTCATATGACTGTGTTAAGCATTTGGGTATGAAAATTAGCCTGTTGCCATTTAAACTATCTGTGTCCACCCTTACTGGATATTATATGATTAGTCTTATATGTGCTTGAATTGCATTGTACAATTGGATAGCCATTGTACTACCCTTGACCTAATTTGTATATCTTTGTGTGACTTTGATGTAATCATTGGTATGGACTGGTTATTGATTAATAATGTGATACTTGATTAAAATCGTAAGACTAATTTTCTACCTACAAATATGCCTGAAACTTGTCCTATGATTGAGCTTACTTGTGTGTCTACTGCCCAAGCTGGGAGGTATCTTGGGCATGGTTGCCAAGGGTTTCTAATATTTTTTCACTGCATGTTGAGGTTGATGATGGGTTGGAGGATATACCTGTGATTAAGGAGTAGGTACACCATTCATTCGGGTACCACTAAGATGTATAGGGATCTTAAAAAGAGCTTTTGGTGGCTTGGGATTGTAATACCATATTATTTCTAACATTAATCCCTCTCTTGCAAGTGGGAATATGCACTTTACCAAGGAAATTTCAAGAAAATGCATTAAAATAATGAATTAAATTATATTGCGTAGCAGATAAATTTTTCATTTCGCGTCTCCGGGACCCCATGAACTCATCAACAACATTTTCTAATTATTTTCCATACATACAAATCATATCATTTTCAAAAATTGGCACAAACTACGGATCAAAGGGCAAAAACCCAAAATTTATTCATTTCCTACGGTTGTACAATGGTAGATTTCAGGGCCAACTTTGAAAAATCATAACTAAATGTAAAAAAAATCAAAATCACACAAATCATAGCTCTCTGGAAAGCTCTGAATGTTAACTTTCAGTAAAAATAATTTCAGGACATGAGCATAGCCTTTGTGTAATGTCCAGTTTTTGTTAAACGATAAAAACGTGTGGGTTTTCAAAGCAAGTCCCCTGAAATAAATTAGTTAAGGTCCCAAAAAATTTGAGTAATATTCTAGACTCCTAAGAATGAGAATCCTAGCCTCAGATGGAAGGAAAAATGAAGTTAGAATAAAGAAACAAATTTTAATGAAAATCTTACAAAACGTAATGGCATTTTCATAATTTTGAGCACATTTTGAAATTCACACAGGAGGGATTTTTAAACAAAATTTTTGAGTTCTCTAGGGTTCTTAAAGGCCCTGAAAATTATAGGAAGCCCTGGGGCAGTTAAGTCCCTTCTGGTGGATGTTTTCCAATGTTGGTGTGCCCAAACTTTAATGGATTTATTTGGGAAGGTTTTAACTTCGATTTGAGTGATTCCAAAGGCATTTAACTAAATTTAGAATCTAAATTTTATAATGGAAAAGACGATTCTCAAAAAGGAGCTAAAACGAAGGAGAAACGAAAATGCAAAGAGCAAAAGGCAAAGTAGAAATTTTTGAAAAATGCTTCCTCCTCCCCCTATATATAGGTGGCACCCCACTTTCTCCCTCACTTAGACTCAAAAATGTTTGTCCAATTTCAAAGAAAGGAGCTAAGGTTTTAGGTCCATAAGAGAGAAAGAAGAAGAAGGAGAAATCCAAGCTTAAAGGTGTGCTTCCATGGTAGTTTTTCATGCTTTCTTCCGTCCAAACCTCCTCTCCTTCATTCTCCTTTACTTCCTTTGATTAAAATGAAGTTTACAAATCTGATTTAAGGGAGAAACTTAGGGAAAATTTGAGATTTGAAGTGAGGAGCTTGGAGAAAGCAAGATTCAAGCAAGAAAAAGCAAGGAAACTAGGTAATTTCTCTTCCTATGGTTGCTATCTTCATCCTCCCTCCTTCTCCATTTTGCTTAACCCTAGGAACCATAGGAGGATTTGATTTTCAGGCAGAAACAAGGATGAATATAAGGAAAAAGGGTGTCGAGATTAAGAATATGCAAAGGAAATTAACAAACAACTATTAGATTTCAAGATGCAAATTCTAGGGTTTTATGTACACCTTATAAAATCTAATTTTGTATGATGATTCCTAGGCCTAAATAAGAGTTTAAATGAGTTTCCAAGATCCCTAATATGCTTCCCACATGCTTCCTCCTTCAAGAAAACCAAGCAAAATCCATGGAGACCAACAAGCCTCATGGTCTCGGCCTAAGGAGGTTGGGATAGCTAGGGAGAGTTTTAAGTTTTTCTAAACCCATTCTTGAGTCATATATGATGAATGAAAATGAGGAGAGGCCTTAGAAAAAATTTAGAACTCATAGAAAGTGAGTTGGTGCTTTAGGTTCCATATTACGACCTAAAGAAGCAACATGTAGTTAGACTCTTAGTTTTGATTGTATGACGACTCCAAGTGGCTTAAAGAGTCAAAAATCATATTGGAAAGGAAAGAATGGAGCCTAGATGTTTTTTAAGGGTGTTGCTTCATTAGGTGCAATTATGGAACCATAATGAGGTTATAAGCCAACCTAGTGTCTAAACAAATTGTATGGCCTTAGAATTGAGTTCATGAACCTAATTGGCTTCCATAAATTGTGTTTAGGCCAAGAGAAAGCTTATCCACAAGATTGTGTGTGTGTGGCCGAAAGAGGGAGCATTCTTTCAAAGGGAAAAGTGTGTGATTGTGTGTAAAGTAGCTCTCTCCACCTTCTCTCATGCATAGATGTGTGTTTAGCTTGTCTTAGAATGTGTGTATGTATATTTTCAAGCTATGAAAAGTATGCTAGCATGATTTTATATGCCATGATTTCATGATGACATATTATGTTTGTAAATGATGTTATGATGTTTGTTTGAGTTTGCTTGAGTGTGGAGAGGTTAAGAACTCTTAATCATGGTGAGGATGAGCCAAGAACCCTCAAGATTAATTGAAACAAAGCAAAGAGTCTCCCAAAAGCAAAGTGGGCTCTCAAGAGCATGGTTAAGTCTAAGAATCTCTTAAAGAATGGGTGAAGTAAGTTCAAAATCCATGAGGAAAAGGGTGAGGCCAATCCATCCACTTAGCAAACTCTTAGATGTCTTGTATGACTTATTCACATGCCAAACTTACTTCTTGAATGCTGATGACATGTATTATATCCATGCATGTATTTTCAAGACTTGCTTTACATATATTAAGTGTGATTAGAAGAGAGATGAGCTATTGGAATTCTTTGAATCTCATTCCCTCATTTCCAATGATCTAATATGCTAGGTGGACCAAGTGGACAAAGTAATGGAAGCCAACCACCTTGAGGATGACAACATAATGCAAAGCTTTTAGTTCTTTAAGATTATATTTATGTCAAATGATGTAATTCATTGATATATGTGGTCTATGACCTTTTAGACATGTGTAATTATGATAATATGTGATGTATAAATGAAAGAATATGATGTGTGAATGCTAGAATGTAAATTGAGTATGTAATGCTAAGTATGTTTCTTGAAAAATTGATGTAAGTATGCATATGTGTGGATGAAGTGGCCAAAATAAGATGCATGAGGTTGACTATTTGGGTAGCTCACACAAGTCCTAATTATGCTTTTAGACTTGCCTAAAACATGCCAAAACTCAAGAGAAACCATTTGGACATTTTGGTACCCTATATGGAGCCAAAATTGGCTATAATGGAACCCTAGTCACTTTTTGGCCAAATGAGCTCTTCTTGATAAGAGATTTGGCATGCAATTATAGCTTGTTGAGAGATTTTTGGAAAGCTAAAGAACATAATTTTTAGAGGTCTACAAAATATTTTATGAATTTTCAAAGTTGGCAAATTTTTTGGTTTTAGTTATGTCACTGTTCACTTTGGTCTGAAAATGAAATCTGTCACACAGGGCACAAATGATGTTCAATTGCCACAAAAAGACTAGACATTCCTAGTGACTTGTGCCAACTAGAAGCACCTCATTTGGAGGTCTAGAGAGGGAGATTAGAATTTTTAAAGAATCTGTCTAGTATTAGAAACTTTACCCGACCTTAGTTAATTTTTGAATGAAGTTTGAGGTCTAGGCATACCTGAGCTGTTCCAAAGTCATTTTTTCCATCTAGCTAACATCTAAATCTTTCCATATTGGTATCATTTGCATAGATTGGATTTTTTTGGAATTAATTAGACATTTTTGAAATTTGCTGCAAAAATTTATGACAGCACCAGTGGGTAGTTTTACCTTTGAACTATTTTGAATGTCAAACTTCCTTTGTGATAGATATTATGGTCTAGAAATATTTTTATATTAAGTAGACACTTGTATCTTTCCAGAATGACCAAGAATGCAAGATTTTGATTTTTTTAGAATTAGTTATGATTTTTCAAAGTTTGTGACAGAAATGAGCTCAAGCTAGTCAAAAATGATTATCCATATTTTATGCTTCATTTCGAGTTTCTTGAGATGTAGTCCACTTTTAATGATTCAAATGAGTTGTATCCAAGTAATTAAATATGGGAGTGTGTTGTATGAGCTTACACGGTCCACGTGACACCGAATAGAATTCTTATATACGACGCAACACAAGGAAATGTATCATTTTAATGGATTTTCTTACCTTCCCTCATGTAATGCACTATATGAGTATGAAACTGTGATAGAAATGGGCTAAAAATTATGGTGTTACACTTTGGACCACGTTTAACAACGAAATGGCCACAAAGGTCTAGTTGTCCCTGGTGCTAATACAATTTATTATCATAAATTTTAAAAATGTCCAATTAATTCCACAAAACTCCAATCTATACAAATGATACCAATATGGAAAGCTACAGATGTTAGCTAGAGGAGAAAAATAACTTTAAACTAGTTTAGGAATTTTTAGTCCTCAAAAACCAATCAAATAGTGACATAGGTCTGATTAGACTCCAGATACTAGGCAGCAGGTTCAAAAATTAATATCTCCCTCTCTAGACATCCAAATGAGGTAATTCCAATTTGCACTAGTCATTAGGAAGGTCTAGTTTTTCTCTATAAAATTTTGTGGCAATTGGACGTCATTTTCCCCATGAGTCACAAAGTTTCATTTCGGATCAAAATGAACAGTACACTAACCAAAACAAGAAAAATTCCCAACTTTGAAAATTCACCAAATATTTCATAGACCTCCAAAAATTGTACACTTTAGCTTCCAAAAAATCTCTCAAGAAGCTCTAAATGCATGCTAAATTTCTGATCAAGAGGAACTCATTTGGACAAAAAGTGATATAGCTCACTTAAATGGTCAATTTTGCTCCGTGTAAGGTGTCCACTTTGTCTAGATGGCCTCTCCAATGGTTTGGCTCCTCTTGGGCAAGTTTAAAAGCACAAATATGACTTGTAGAAACTGCCCAAGTGGTCCTAAACCCAGTGCATTTCATTTTAACCATCTCACACCCAATAATACATTAATACATACATGCCATCCATGATGCAAAATTCATATTTCTATTGCTTTTATGCTACATAGAGTATATATAGTATCCATACATCATATTATATTTGCTAAAGGTCTTATATCACAAAAATAATATGTACAAAGCCACTTTGACATTTAATTAGAATTTAGACTACATAATAGGCAAGGTAAAGCTTTCTATTATTCTTGGCTTGCATTTCCTTATCTTTCAACACCACCTAGACAAGTCAAGAGTGAGAGGGAAAAGGGTATGAGATTCCAAGAATCTTAATAGGTTAGACACCTATTCACACATTCATTCAAGGCATACATACATCAAGTGCACAAGTAAGCAAGCTACCAAGATCATAAATGCTCATTTCCAAGATTCTCATGCCACACTTTCACAATTAAGTCATCAAAAAGCTCTAGGGACTTTTGGTTTTGCCTCACCCCAATTTCTAGGACTTTTGGATATGCTTCACCCTTGGCATAGGAACTTTTGACTTGGCCTCACCAATCCAAGAGACTTTTGGCCTAGTCCTACCCATGCCTTGAGACTTTTGGCACCTCTTCACTCACATTAAGGGACTTTTGGCATCACCTTACCGTTGGGAGCTATCCTCACAATCAATGGAATTTAAGACAACACATTGGTACCAATGCTACCTTAAAGCATCAAGTGGCATATTCTCAAATCACAAGAGCATACACAAGCACACAAAAACATACATATGCATATAAGAATGCAAAAGAATGAGGTGGAGAGCTACCTTGAATTTTGCAAGCCTTCATTTGTCTTATTCCTCCCTTTTTTCAGCCTCACAAGTGCACCTAAGTGGATTGGTGTTCTCTTGGCCTAAATATCATAAACAATACATAATCACATATTTGAAGCAAGCTAAGACACTAAAGATACTCTTGAACACATTTAGTTCCATAAGTGGCATAATGGTTCCATAATTGGCCTATTGAAGTAACTTTTACATTTCAAGTTCTAGCCTTTATTCTCTTGTTATTTCTAGACTTCTTGGACTCATTTAAGGTCCTTGGAGCCCTCATACATTCACTTGCACAATTGGAAACCTAAGTTACTTCATAAGGCATCATTATGGACATCATTGCTCTATCTCTCATACCATGGCTCCTAAATTTTTTCCAATGGTTTCTCCCATCTTCTAACATCATATAAAGTCCCAAACTAGGGCTAGAATAAATTAAAACACTCCCTAACTACTTGTACTGGCCTAGGCTGAGATATGTACCAAGGAAGGAGTTCGTGAGCTTCTTGATTTTTCTTTGATGGCAGGGGCACTTGGGGAGGTCTCTAAGGGTCTTAGGATCTCAAGGGAACATTCAAATAATCAAGGAAATATTCACACAAAATCAGATTTTATAAAACCCTAAAGAAGCGTACACTTTGCTATCTTGTTTTCCATAGGTTTTTCTTAGGATTTCTTGCCATATTCCATCTCCCTATGGCCTAAAACCCTTGTTCCTTTCTTGTTTTTGAATAAAAAACCTCCCCCTTATATGGTTTTGTTTAGGGCCAAAACTCAAGGTAAGGGAAAGCAAAGGGAAGAAGTAATTCAAAGCATGAATTACCTTGGATTTCAACTTAGTTTCAAGAGTCTTTCTCCTTGGTTTGCTTCCCTTCAAAAATTTTGAACTCCCCCCTCAATATTTTGGATTAAAACAGAACCAAATAGCTCAAATAAACCATGGAAAGAAAGCCTAGAAAGAGAGAAACAAAGTTGAAAGAAGGAAAACCATGAAATTCTCTAAGTTTCATTACCATTCTTGCCTGTTTCTTCTCCCTTTTCTTCCTCTCTTGGTGCGCCTCAAGGAGCTACTACTTTTCTATAATTTGGGTAGAGGAAGTCGTGCTTAAGAAGGTGGAAGAAGAAGGTGGGAGCTTCTAGAAACACACTTTTTCAAAAATTTCAATTTTGTTTTTCTGTAATGGCAATTTCGTTTTGGCTTCGTTTTAGCTCCTTTTGAGAACGATCTTTTCCATTACAAAATTTAGGTTCCTAATTTAATAAAATAACTTTGGAATTACTCAATTTGGAGCTAAAACTTTCCCAAACAAACTTGTTAAAGTTCAGGCTCACGGATGTTGGAAAACATACACTGGAGGGGCTTTACCAGTCTCAAGACTTCCCATGTTTTTGGAGCCTCTGAGAACCCTGGGAAAATCAAATTTCCTATTTAAAAAGTCCTCCTATGTGATTTTTCCAAAAGTTGCACTTATTTACGAAAAGGCCATTATGTTTTGTCAGTTTTCATCGCAAATTATTTCACCATCCTAGCTCTATTTATCTTTTCGTCTAAGCCTAGAATTATCATTTTTAGGAGCCTAGGACTCTACCCAAATATTTTAGGATATTATCTAGCTCATTTCAGAGGACTTTCTTTTATATGGCTCATTTTGTCATTTTACAAAAATTACGTTCGTTACAGGGATGGAGTCAAACATAGCAATGTTTGTTGCTAAATGTCTAGTATGTCAAAGGATTAAGATTGAACACTAAAAACCTGTAGGATTATTGCACCCTTTAGAGATTGAAAAATTGAAATGGGATAACATATCTATGGATTTCATGATAGGTTTGCCAAGAACATCCTCAGGTTATGATGCTATATGGATAATTGTGGATAGGTTGATGAAGCCTACCCACTTTCTACCTATTAGAGCTCGTTATCCTCTAGATAGACTAGCCAAAATGTATGTTCATGAGATTGTGCGATTACATGGTGTCTACAATAACATTGTATCAGATAGAGACCTAAGGTTCACATCGAAATTTTGACGGTCTTTATAAGAAGTTTTAAGTACTAGTCTCAATTTTAGAACTACCTATCATCCTCAGTCAGATAGACAGACTGAGAGAACCATTCAGACGCTTGAGGACATGCTTAGAGCCAGTGTGTTAGAGTTGAAAGGGAACTAGGATATGTACTTCCCTTTAGCTGAGTTTGCCTATAATAATAGTTACTATTCCAGTATCCAAATGGCACCCTTTGAGGCACTTTACGAGAGAAAGTGCAGGTCATCCTTGTGCTGGGTAGAGCTTGGTGAGAGGAGTCTCTTAGGACCGCATATAATGGACCAAACCACCAGCTAAATAGAGTTCATTAGAAAGAAGTTGTTAGCTGCCCAGAGTAGGAAAATGAGTTATGCAGATAAGAGAAGGAGACCCTTAGAATTTAAGATAGGAGACTATGTGTTCCTTAAGGCTACTCTGGTGATGGGTGTAAGATGGTCTATCAAGACAAGAAATCTCATTCCTCATTATCTTAGTCCTTTCCAAATCCTTGAGAGGATAGGACTCGTGGCCTATAGAGTCGCTTTACCTCTAAACCTAGCTAGATTACATGATGTGTTCCATATGTCCTAATTGAAAAAGTATGACCTAGACCTTTCACATGTCATTGAGCATGAGAATGTGTATCTACAAGATGATTTGTCATATATGGTTGAGCCAGAAAGGATTGTGGACTTAAAAGTCAGACAAATGCGTAATAAGAACATCCTCTTGGTAAAAGTGGTATGGAGGGGACTTACTCCTGATGAAGCAACTAGGGAGACGGAAGAAGCAATGAGAGAGGCACTATTCGAGTAAGGTATGTCTAATTTTTAAGACAAAATTTCTAAAAGGAGAGGAGAATGTAACACCCTAAAATTAATTAAGACTGATTATGATAATTAGGGAATTAATCTAGTTAATTAGTAAAACTAATTAAGTGGAAAGGGAAGGTGGAACTTATGGAGAAATAAATTATTAATGTGGACTTAAAATTCAATTAGGATAGGGATTTATTTAGGCTCATCATTAATTTGGACATTTATAATTAAGTTTCAAGATTAACTTAATTATGCCTTAGGCAAAATGTATAAACCCAATCTTAGCCTTAGGGAGACCCGATTTCATTTTCTTAGAAGCCTAATATTTACCTTGTGCAAGCCCAACTCACATTTAACCCATTTAATACCTAAACCTTGGCCCAACCCAACCAAAAGCTTAGACCCATTTGGAATTGAGCCTTTGGGTCAGCCCACAACCTAACCTAAACCCATCTAAACCCTAAATACACTCAGCCTCCTACCCATTTTGTAGAAAAAACACAAGAAGCAAAGCAAAATTTGGAGGTCTTGGAGAGAGGCTAAGGTTCTTGGCACAAATCCACCATTTTCCACTTCTAGACTCAAAATCAGCCAAGGTAATTGCTATATAACTTAATCCTCTCCTCTTTCTCTTCAATTTGACCCCATTAGCTTTTCATTTGGAGCATTTCACCCATCCCCAAAATTTGAAACTTGTTGTTTGATGTGTCTATAGTGAAATTTCGGAGGATGGAGCTAAAAGTGTTGTTAGGTAAGCATAAACTCCTCAATTTGATGCTTTTTCTTCTAGTTAGAGACCCCCATAGTTGATTTATAGTATAGGTATTAATTTTGTGCAAATTTTTCTAGAGTTTGAGGTGATATTTTGAAGTTTCCAGTATGGGAACAATCAAATCCGAATTTAGTTCTTATAGTAGTTAGGTAAGTGTTTTCTAAATAGTCCTTTGTAGTTTAACACTTTAAGTAATGGGTTTGCTGATATAAATGATGATTAAGGTTAGTGATGGTTTGGTTTTGTGTCCATAGGCTAAAGTAGCATTTTGTTAGCTCTTAAAAAATTGTCTACAAGTGAGGTAACCAAAGTTCATATTAAATTCCATGCATATATTCATTTTAATTTTATATCTACTGCACAATTATGTTTTTGAATGCATAATGAATGGTTGGTTATCTATTATACTGTGTTTGGACCTTATGAGTCCATAGTAGAGCTATGGTGCTACTGCCACCCATGCATGTGCTTCGATCAGGAACCGGGTTATGATCAGACCCCAAATGCACTAAGCCCTGGTTATACTCATTAGGGAATAGATGCCGTGGACAGGCCTTTCCCAATGTTATTGGCTTTTAACATGTGAATATGTGATTGCTAGTATGGGATAGTAATCATACATAGCTTAATTGTTTCATTTACTAATATGACTGATATTTCTTTTGCTTAATGATTAAATGCACATATGTTAATTAAATTGGAATATATGAATGGAATTTCCCTTTGGTTATTGAGATTTACATCTCACCCCATTTCATGGGCTAACTATTTTAAGTGAAGGATCTTCTGGTAAAGATAAGGGTAAGCAAGTGGATGAGCATCCATGAGCTAAAACCATGTGTGAAGAAGTTACACTTGGATTGACCTAACTTGGGATAGATGCTAATTTTTGTTATTCTTTTGTATAGCATCATCATGTAATCATATTACTAAGTGTAGGAATTTTGTGTTTTAGTGAACTATGATGTATCTAATAGGGAGATAGGCTTTATAAAACTTGGAATTTGATGTATGTGCTTATTTGTAATTGACATGAAATCTTGGGGACTTTGAGATATGATTCATCATTTGAGAATGTAATCTTGTGATACCTTAATTGTTGGCTCAGACTAGTAATACAAGGAACCTACATTAGAGTTTATAATTGGATGATAATTGTTAGTAGTCATGAATCCTTTTTGCTATCCTTGATATATATAAATTGTTGATGCATGATAATTCGATGAATACGAATGAACCCCTACATCTTGAAGTAGTAATGATAGGTAGGTTAGGTAAATTAGGTAGATTAATGCCATTAGGGCCTCATAAATTAATGTTAAGTGGCCTTGGAGTGTTTAAGATGAAATTTGGGAACTATAGGTGCAGCACGAGGATGGGCTATGGCCAAATATCATAAGTTGCACCTAAAGGGTCAATCAAAATTGAATTCGTCACAATGTGAGGAAATTTCACCTTGGCGCAAGGTGAGGTTCTACCCAAGGAGAGTAGTAGAATTGAATTCATCACGACTTAGGAAGTATTTCACCACGACAAAATTTGAAACATTTTAGGGTGAGTACCAGGAGGTATCTCACCACGGGGAGACTCAAGTGTCGCGATGCAAGGGATGCTAGGTGCGGTGATGAGAATTGTGTAACATGAACAAAGGTCCCTAAAATCTTATTTTGACTTAGAAACATTGAGATTCATCATGACAATGTTGTGTAATGACTTAAAAATATGTATAAGAGGTTTTATGAATTGAAATAAGTAGTAAGATAAATAAAGGGCCTTAATTGCTATTTATGATCACTTGTGGATTCGATCAGTTGTGGTTGTTTAACTGATGACCCTAATGATATCAAGGTTTAAACTTTCTTACTTTTTCCTAATCTAATTAATTGTAATATGACTTTAAGCCTTGATTTATGATTATTAACCATGTAATCAAGTATAATCACTATAATTAGAAATTTGGGTCATCACATCTAATCCAAAAAGCTATTTTAGGTATGTCTTCAACTCTTATCCTAAGCTGGTGGTAATCTAACCTTAGGTCAATCTTTGAAAAGATGAAAGCTCTCACTAATTTATCAAGTAAATCATTGTTCTTAGATAATGAATATTTGTCCTTTATTGTCACTTAGTTTTACTATCTATAATCAATGCAAAGTTTAAGGCTACCATCTTTGCTTTTTACCAACAATATTGGTGCATCCTAAGTGAACACACTTAGCCTAATAAACCCCTTATTTAATAATTTCTTAATTTGGTTCTTCAACTCTACTAATTCTGCAAGTGCCATTTTATATAAGGCCTTAGAGATCATACCTATATTGGGTATTAAATCAGTAAAAATATTTCTTTAGAGGAAGGCCATTAATTTCTTTAGGGAAAGCTTAAGATTATTCTTTAGCCATTGGTATGTCCTTTAGCCTATCCTTTACCTCAATATGCAAGGAAAGAAAACTAGATATCTTTGGCAACCTTGCTTAAGATATCTCTTGGCTTAAGTAGTAAACAAACAAGTAAGCTCAATCAATGATTAGGATTCAGAGAGGTAAGTCAGTAAGGAAATTGACTTATTGTTATAATTAAGCAAACTTAAGATGTTATCACATAACCATCCAAAGAGTAAATACAGATAAGTCAAATGGTCATGAACTAATCTTATGACCTGAACCTTTAACACAATTATATCAGATGAAAGAATGTGTGGCACCAGGATCAAACAAGGCATCTATAATACAATTATGCACTAAAAGAGTACCTCTAATCAAAATAGAAGACTTATTGGGCTCCTCTTGTGAAAAAGCAAACACTCAACCTTAGGTTGGTGGCTTGGCAATTAAGGTTGATCCTGGTGGCACATAACAATTTTTAGCCTAGTGCTCTAATTTGTAGTGATTGTAATATACTAATGTGGTCTACTCCTATAGCTTTTCCCATATTGGTTGCATACCATTAGGGTGCTCACAAATTTTCTTAGGGGACCTATATTCCTTCTTCGTGGTTTATTCCTTCTAGTTGGCCTCATATTCCAAGATCCATTATTACTTCCTCTTTTTTGGTCACTACACTTAGAAGATTCCACTTCTCATTCTCTCTTTCCCTCTTATAACTTCTTTCTTCAAGTCCCTACATCCAACACACCCTTTTCTAGCACCCTACATCTCTTTGCTAACCCATCAAAGTTCTTTTTTTGTAAGGCCATATTTTTTATCTAAGCTCTGGCCTAAGTCCTCTTTCTAAGTTGATTTCCTTCCAAGGTTCATTGTCATATCTCTTTCAAGTATGATGAGAATTAGGATGATTGAATGAACTATGCCACATATTAGTCTATGATCATATCTCTTTGCAAATTGAACTTTGTCTCCTTATCATCCATCACAAAGGCTAAGAAGTACTTATTATAGAAAGTAGTTCAAAAATTTTCCTAGTGAAAGGTGTCCTTCCAGACATTAAAAGCCTCTTAGCACTTTGCCACCTATGCTCCCCCTTCCTTTTAAAGTTTATATATGGCTAACTTAGCTTTCTGTTTAGTCATGCACTTTATAACTATGAATATTTTCTCAAACTACATTAGCCATTTCTTAACTTTGTCCATATCAAGTTCACCCAAAAAGGATGGTGGATCCACCTTTCTAATTTGTGTTGACAGTAAAGTTATATCATTTTCGTCCTTTTCATGGCCGCATGAGCTTTAGCCTATTCTTGTAATTGGTTGGTCATTGCATTATTAGTTACTATCTTAGTCTTCCATTTGTTCTTGCAATCAATTGGCCATTGTGGTCATGGATTCTTACATTTCTTGAAAAATATCCATTATTTCCCTCTTAGTAGCCATGAGGTCCTAAAATTCCACATGGAACAATAATATAATCCCAATTAGGCTACAAATACCCACCATAATGTTCAATCATCTTACTTAAAGAAAAATTAAAACATATAAAAGGGTTTACATAACTAGCTACTGCTCTAGGCTAATGTTATGCCATGTATGCATTATGGATGCCAAGTATCTAACAAGAATTCTAACCTAAAACAAGGTTTTCTTGAACCATTGCTCTAATACAAAAAATGTAACTCCTTATTCCAAAAATAGCTAAACTAACAAAATTTCATTAATAAACTTTAATTAAAACCCTCATGGAAGCATAATTTTTAAAATGGAAAGAAATTTGAACCTAATTAAAACCTTTAAACATTACAAGTAATTACACATATAAGATAGTTAACTATAATTCATAACCTACAAGCAATATCCATAACTATTACAAGCACTTTAGCTTAACCAAAGACACCTAAGAAAAACTTAGAAACCTCAATTTAACTTAAATAAGACTTAAGGGGGAAAAACTCAAAAAAAGGCATAAAAAAAATTCACCCTTCTTTACACAAGACACAACACATAGCTATGTGACTCCACATGGCTTGGTCATGTCTGTCTTTGACATAGCCATGTAGAGTTACACAAGCAACCTATGTGATAGAGTATCATGGAGCTCTTATAACCACCTTTAAGGAGACAATGCATGGTTTGACTATCAAGGAAAGCTTGGACAAGTTGCTAAATGTGTGAGACATGATTTGGGACATATAGAGCATGATGTTAGAGCTGAAATGAGGTCTAAACATGGAGGCCAAGGAGCTTAACAAAACTCATCTATTAAAGCCCAAGAATTCAAGTCTAATGTGCCTAAAGATCCATTACAAGATGTTGGAGGCCTAATGACAAGAATAAGGCCCAAATCAATGAAAGAAGCTCTTAATTGTTTGATCCATGAATTGCAAGACTCAGAGCCCATTTATGAGAATCTGATGGCTACCCAAAGAGTGCTAAGTTGTGTGTTAATATGCTCCCAAATAGCCCAAGATTCTGCTGAAGTTAAAGGCCCAAAAAGAGTCCGATTTGAAGAGCTCACTTGAAGCCTTATATAACTAGAATGTGATTATCAATTTCTAGATCATGTAGGAAGTTTCTAATAAGGCCATGTAGTTAAAACTTCTGTTTGAAGAGTAAGTTAGTTTCTTTCCTTTTTCTTTTATATGGTGCCATTCTTAACCTTCCAAATTCATGTAATAGATGGTGCTAGCTTTAGGGAATTGTTTTTAGAAAATTTTAGGTCCCCCATTGCCTATATAAAGGCCTCATATGTACTTAGGAATATATATCTATAATAAGAGTTACGTTTTTTCTATATTGTGTGAGAGTTCTCTTACATTCCTTGTATTCTTAAGAGAATACTTAACTTATCAAAGGAGTGGTCATCCTTTGTGGCATCCTAATGCTAAGGTTCTAAGATACGAGTTCTATTAGGGTCTTATCTTTTAACCTACATTTAACATTTTGTATTTGTGTTTCTTGTTTCTAGCTAATCCTAAGTGTGGTGCAAATTGTTGGATGTTCTCTAGGACAAGTTCCTAGTGGGTCTTGCATCATTAGGTATCAAAGCCTTAGTTCTAGAAATTAGGTTCCTATCCTTACCTTTGCTCCATGTTTTCTTTTGTCTTTATTGATCCTTGTTGATTTCAAGTCTTTTAGTTTGTTCTTTTTTCCTAGTTTGATTCAATATCTTTATATTCTTAATGTTGCTATTCTATTTTGTGTGTCTTGCCTATTAAAAAAAAAGAGTCAAATTCCCAAAGAAAATCAAAATTCAAATAAAAAAGATAGAAAATTTAAAAATTTTAATTCAGAACATTTAAGGTTGTTGATTATTTGGCAAGCTTCCTATTTTTAGCTGAAGTAAGTCTCAGGTTGTTACTACTTTTTTATTTGCATTCAAGTGAGGAAATATCCTAAAATGAAGAACTTACACTACAAATCACAAGAGGTTTCCTAATTCTATAAACTTGGGTAGTAGGTTTCTGAACTTTTTTATTTCCCTACTTTTCTAAACTCCTTACTTTTCCTTTTCTATTACTTTCCTATTTTGATTCTTTCCTAATCCATCTTTCTTGAGTTTCAAGTTTGTTACTTTCCTAATCCCTCCATCAAGGCAACAACTTTCCTAAACTCAATTTCTTTCCTATTCTTTCTAGTTTCCAAGTTTTTCTCACCCTTTTATTTTGTCTTCTTCCAATTTCTCCTTATGCTGACTTTCCTATTGTGTGTTTTAGACTCGTTGAGCCTTCCTCTTCTTTTCTCCTTCCTCCTCAAGTCCAGTTTTTTTTTTTTTTGTTTTCTGTCTCCTAATCACTTGTCTCATGTTCCTTTCCTTCTTCTCCTTCTCTTCTTCCTTTTGTTGCCTAGAATTTTCCCCTTCCTACTCATCTTTCTTTCTTCTTTCCCTTTAATTTACATACACCTTTTTTTCTCTTTTTGTGTTTGATTCTTTGGGAATTTGAATTTTGGGATTCTAGTTTTTTTTTGGGATTGCCACTTTTACTGATTGCTCCTTTTGATTGGTTATGATTTGATTAAGAACACTATAGGAGGCAAGTTGAGTGGTAAAAAGTAAGAGAGTTTACATTAAAGAAAAAACCACTTATTAAAGCAAAACACGAGTGAATTAACATCTTTGAGTGTAAACATAGTGGAAGAGTGATGAGGTCCTATTTGTTTTATTTGCATTAACCTTATTTTGTAGGTATGTTTCAAACTAGTGAGCCCCACTTTGATCCAAAGGCTTTTATGTAACATCTGGTTTTTTGAAAACGAGAAAAAATGTGAGAAACGTAATATATGGTTTCTTTGTAAACAAATGAAACTCATTGGATACAAAAGGAAGCCCCCCAAAATGAATTAGTTAAGGTCCCAAAAAATTTAGGAAGCATTCTAGATTCCTAAAAATGAGAATCCCAGGCTCAGATGAAAAGAAAAATGGAGCTAGAATGAAGAAACAATTTCTTACAGAAAACTTACGAAACATAATAGTATTTTTGTAATTTTGAGCAATTTTTGGAATTCACACAGGAGGGTTTTTTAAATGAAAGTTTTGAGTTCTCCAAGGTTCTCAAAGGCCTTGAAAATCATGGGAAGCCCTAGACAGTTAAAACCCCTCTGGTGGGCGTTTTCTAATGTTGGTGTACCCAGACTTTAACGGATCTGCTCGGGAAGGTTTTAACTCTGATTTGAGTGATTCCAAAGGTATTTTACTAAATTGGGAACCTAAATTTTATAATGGAAAAGATGGTTCTAAAAAAGAAGTTAAAACGAAAATGCCAAGAATGAAAGGCAAAATAGAAATTTTTGAAAAGTTCTTCATCCTCCTTTATATATAAGTGGCGCCCCACTCTCACCCCCATGTAACCTCATATGTTTCTACCCTAAACTAGTGAAGGAAGACCTAGGATGAGGTGCACAAGAGGAAGAAGAAGAGGAGGAGAAATTCAAGCTAAAAGGTATGAAATTTTGGTAGTTTTTTATGCTTTCTTCTATCCAAACCTCCTCTCCTCCATTCCTCTTTGTTTCCTTTGATTAAAATGAAGTTTATAAATTTGTTTTAAGGGAGAAACTTAGGGGAAATTTTGGATTTGAAGAGAGGAGCTTGGAGAAAGCAAGATTTAAGTAAGAAAAAGCAAGAAAACAAGGTAATTTCTCCTCCCATGGTTGCTACCTTTGGTTCCACTCCTTCTCCATTTCGCCTTATCTAAGAAACCTTAGGAGGATTTGATTTTTAGATAGAACCAAGGGTGAATCTAAGGAAAAAGGGTGTGGAGATTAAGAATATACAAAGGGAATTAACAAAAAGCCATTAGATTTCAAGATGCAATTTCTAGGGTTTCAATTGCACCTTGTAAAATATGACTTTGTACAATGATTCCTATGCTTAAATAAGAGTTTAAATGAGTTCCTAAGATCCCTAGAAGTCTCCCTATGTGCTTCCTCCTTCAAGGAAACCAAGCAAAGTCCATAAAGGCCATTAAGCTTCATGGTTTCAGCCTAAGGAGGTCAGGGTAGCTAGGGAGAGTTTTAAAATTTTCTAAGCCCATTTTTTAGTCATATAGGATGAGTAAATATGAGAGGAAGCCTTGGAAAAAATTTAGGAAACTTAGAGAATGAGTTAGTGTTTTATGTTCCTTATTATGACCTAAAGAAGCAACATATAGTTAGGCTCCTAGTTTTGATTATGTAATGACTCCAAGAGGCTTAAAAGGAGTCAAGAATAATATTTGAAAGGAAAGAATGGAGGTTAGAATTTATTTGAGGTGTGTTGCTTCATTAGATGTAATTATAGAACCATAATGAGGTTTATAGATCAAGCTAGAGTTCAAGCAAGTTGTGTGGTCTTAGAATTAATTTTATAAACCTAATTGGCTTTGATAAATTGTGTTTAGGCTAAGAAAAATCATCCCCATACTTTTGTGTGTGTGTGGCCAAAAGAGGGAGCTTGGATTCAATAGAAAAAGTGTGTAATTGTATCTAAGGTAGCTCACTCCTCCTTCTCTTATGCATGATTATTTGCTTTACTTCTCTTTGAATGTGTGTAAGTATATTTTTAAGTTATGAAAAGTGTTCTAGTATGACTTTGATTCCATGGTCCCATGATATTACAATATGTTTTCATATGATGCTATTAATGTGTGCTTGGATTTGCTTAAGTGTGGTGAGACCAAGAACCCTTAGCCATGGTGAGGATGAGCCAAGAACCCTTAAGATTGGTTGAGACAAAGTAAAGAGTCTCCCAAAAGCATGGTTGAGTCCAAGAATCTCTTAAAGAATGGGTAAGGCAAGTCCAACATCCACAAGAAATTGGGTGAGGCCAATCCTTTTGCTTAGCAAGCCTTTGTATGCTATGTATGACTTTCTCAAATGATGAAAATGCTTTTTGAATGTTTGCATATGTCAACATGACCATACATGCATTTATGAGATTTGTTTGCATCTATTATGTATGATTGAATGGGAGATGAGCTATTGGGATTCTTTGAATCCCATCCCTTCCTCTCCATTGTTCTAACATGCTAGGTGGATTAAGGGAGCAAGGTAATAGAAGCCAACCACCTTGAAGATGAGAGGATGACATAAAAGTGCTTGAATTTTGTTACTTTACAACCATACAAAAGGCAATTGATGTAATTAATGGATGTGTATGTATTACGATATTATAAACATATGTAATTATGATAATATGTCATGTATGAATGGGAGAACATGTTATATGACCATTAGAATGTGATTTGAGTATGACATGGCAAATCTGCTTCTCGAATAGTATTATGGAAATGTGTATAAGTGTGAGTGAGATGGCCAAAATGAGATGTATGAGGGTCGGGACCATTTGGGTAGCTCACACAAGTCCTAATTATTCTTTTAGACTTGCCCAAGAAGTGCCAAACCCTAAGGAAAGCCATTTGGACATTTTGGTATCTCATATGGAGCCAAAATTAACCATAATAGAACCTTTTTTCACTTTTGTCCAAATGAGCTCTTCTTGATTTGAGATTTTGCATGCAATTAGAGATTATTGAGATCTTTTTAGAAAGCTAAAGAATAGAATTTTCAGAGGTCTAAAGAATATTTGATGAATTTTCAAATTTGGAAAATTTTCTGGTTTTGTTCATGTCACTGTTCATACTGGTCCAAAAATGAAATTTGTCACACAGGGCTCAAATGATGTCCAATTACCACAAAATTTTATACAGAGAAACTAGACATTCACAATAACTTGTGCCAACTAGAAGCACCTCATTTGGATGTCTAGAGAGGGAGATATAAATTTTCAAATATTCTATCCAATATTAGGAATTCCAACTGACCTCAGGTACTATTTAATTGATTTTCGATGCCTGGACGTGCCTGAGCTAGTTTGAAGTCATTTTTCCCCTCTAGTTTTGCATGGATTGGATTTTTTTGGAATTAATTGGACATTTTTGAAGTTTGTTGTAGAATTCTGTAACAGCACCACTGGACAGTCTGACCTTTAAAATATTTTGAATGTCAAACATCTTCTTTATTGGATGTTATGGTCTAGATGTATTTTTAGCAGAAAGTAGACATGTTTAGCTTTCTAGAATGGCCAAGAATACTTGATTTCAATTTTTCTAGAATTAGTTGTGATTTTCCAAAATTTGTGACAAAAATCAATAAAATCTGGCCGAAAATGAATATATATATTTTAAGCTTCCTTTTGAGTTCCATGAGTTGTAGGCCACTTTTCATGATGCAAATGAGTTGTATTCATGTAATTAAATATGATAATGTAATGTATAAGCTCATATGGTCTATGTGACATTGAATAAAATTTTCATACGCGACGCAATGCAAAAATATTCATTATTTTTATACTATTTTCTTGGTTCTTCCATGAGATGCATAATAGGAAGCATAGATATAGTATGAAATGAACTAGAAATTATGGTGTTACATTTATTAGTATTAGAGCAAAGTTCCAGGCTCTCCCGGATTAGATTTGGCTTGAGGATGTAGAAATAAGGCTATGTAAAGGATTGAATGGATAGATAAAGCCTTATATGAGTCATGTTGGGTGTATGAGGATAGGTTGTGGTTTTGTTCATGATGAGTAAGTTGTAGAATGGTCTTGGAATAGTTAGTGAACACTGGAAAAGAGTGGCCTCTAGAGTAGCTTAAACAAAGCTAAGCTTAAGCAAGGTTAAGGGATTCGACAACTAGAGCTTGATGAGATGTGATAACTCACCGGGATCAGTGGCAAGCCCTAGATATAAATGATGAGAAATGATCTCATTGATATGAAGAGGCTTGTTAGAAAGAGTATGTGAGGCCTAATTCTCTCTGGTAGTCATACTCAGACCATTCCAAGATGTTATGCTTAATGCAGAGACAAGTAGTAATGTAGCGGAGTATGAAATGAGACTGCGACTGTGCAGGACTAACTTAAACGGGAGGTGAGAAAAAAAGAGTCACCCCCTAGCCACAATACCTAAATGTTTAGATGCATTTCAAAGCCTAAAAAGCTAATTCCCTTAGGCCAGAGGTTGAGTTACAAGCTACAACCCTAGAGCCTGACAGCCCAGAGATGACAATTAGTTATGTATGAGTAAAAAAAAAGGTAGAACTCTCTAGCTTGATGACGGGCTGGGTTTAGAGGCAATGAGGCTCGGGTTGGTAGTTAAAGATGAAAATCCAATCCCTGCAAAAGCAAGCCAATCAAAGGCTATTAGTCGCGGCCAATACTCAAACAGGAAACTAGGGTAAACCCAAAGATAATTAGCCGTGGCAAATGACAGTTTGAATGCTTTGTTAGTCATATTCAGACTAGCTTGAGAAATGAACTGATAAGGGGTCAAATGACCCATAGGATGCAGGAGCCCCTGGTATAAGTAGAAAAAAGGGTAGTGAATAGTCACGAAAGATCAGTAAGAAATTTATAGACCTAGCAAATGAGACTGAGAAAAGAGCTCAACACAGAGGAAGTTAGACACAAGGATAATGAGGCTATTGTGACTTGCCTATGAGGCGTTAACTCCAACCTAGAGTGTTACCCTGTGAGACATTGAATGATAGAATGTTAGTGTAGCCTCGAAATAATGTAGGATAAGATTACTAACAGTGAATGGCCTAGAAAGGTGTACCTCATAGGTAACACCTAGAGGCAAGTATGAGTATTCCAGTAACTAAGGCTTATAAAAGAATGAGGATAATTAGTAAGCTATAGGTCCGATGAGATGGCTAGCCTAGGTTGAGCATAAGCTAAAGCTTGGGAAGATGACCAACAACATCATTCTAGGTGAGATATGTGAATGAAAGGCTCAGTGAAAGTTTTCCCTAGATCGAGAAAGGAAAAAGGAGACATCCCGAGTCAGGGAAACCACCCATTAGTGGTTAATAAATTCCCTTAGATAGACTCCCCTGATTATAGAGCATAGTGATAAAGGAAATGAGGAAGAGCTGAGAAACTAGCCATAGCAGAGATGCCTTCACTTTATTAACAACCAAATGCATAGATTAAGCTTAGAAAGGTAAACGGATAAGGATCCAATAGTTAATTAGATGAGCAACCTAAGATAAGAATAATATAGGATTAAGGCACGTGAGTAATTAGAGCACCCAGTAGAGCATAAGTTCTCAGTAAAGCAGAATTCGGACATTGGGAGTACGTGTCTTGGATTAGGTTAGCAGAACCCTGAAATCAATATATTGTGCTCCTGGGGATGAAGCTAAAAAGATTAAACAGAGAGAAAGTCTAGCTCTGATCCAAACATAGAAGCAAGCTAACACAAACAGGTAGTGCTTTAGTACCCTCAAGGAAGCTTAAGGGAGCTAGAGACTACCTAAGAAGGCGAGCCTCGAGTTATATGGAGAAAGAGTGTAAGTTGAGAGTGCCATAAAATGAAATTCCTGGGATTATATGAAATAGGATCCGTCTTACCAAGGGATGGTTTAGTTAAGAGTGAAGTAAGAGTATGAGCAAAAAGTGGGCCCCCTTGATGTTACAGAGAGTGAATAAGTAGAGGAATCCTGAAAAAATATAGGTGCTCTTGAGCGTAAGAAAACCTGAACTAACAATAGAAATAGCCAGTAGTAGAACATCTTTTTACCTAAGCAAAAGGATAAGAAAGATAGAAAGAGAAGATATGACAGTGTTCAAGCTGAGGACATACTAGATTGAGAATAGATATTCAGTTAATGTGCTTAAGTACTTAAGAAACATACTTGTCCTTAGCATAAATGCCCTTTTTCCATGATAGTGCCTAAAGTAAACATAGCCAAGCAATATAGAGAGATCTTAGGATGAAACAAAGAAAGAATCGTATTTTCCCCAAGCACTCTACGAGAATAAGGCAGATAAAGAAAAGTACGAGAGGAATACTTTAGATTATTGGGAAACTTGTAACATACAGGCGATAGTGGCTTTGAGCTCAGTCATGAAATGCCTGTGTATTAGTGTTTGATGTTATGGTTTGCTTGCAACAATGGTTACATTATATTAGGCCTGATTAAGTTGATAGTAATGTGACTTGAGTGCATAGCAAATGATGACATCAACCACCAAAGTGTCCCGATAATAGAAGGGTATCTTAATTAGCTAGATAACGAGATAAGTCAAAAAAGAAAGGTAAAGGGACTCTAGTAATATCAGAATAATGAAAAAAGCATGTAGAAAGGAATCCCCAGTAAAGAATGTTCAGATTCAGATAGCATGAATTTAGTATGTATGATCTGAGTCCCTTATAGTACATGTAAATGAAATGTGAAGGGACCAATGCGTAGCCTCTCTCCTGCCAGAGATGTTAACCACACTCAATGTGTGAAATGCCTTAGTGCCAAGACACTCAAAAGCAAAACGTGGGCATAGTTAGAAATTGCAAGATATGAGAGGAAGGTTAGAATGAGTACATGTAAAGTAAGTAAGTCAATAGAGTAAGGAAAGAAAGCCTAAGTGAAAAAGGGCTAAAGTGGGAATTTAAGTATCCCATGAGGAGTAATAAATGAAAATTAAGATGCTCCCGAGTATCAATATGACAGGATCTTAGAGAATCAGATGACATAAAATCCACTTCGCACAGAGCATAATGTACTTCTGAGTTTAGCCTCATGTATTATGGGTGATAGTTACCAGACTTGGTGAGCATGTATTTTACTGTCAAATACAGTGATCTTAGACTTTGACATCTCCCAGAGTTGGATTGTAGTAGATCCCAGCATAGCACAGTAGGTTGTGGTAGACCCTAACAGGGTTCTAAAAGGTCACAATAGACCTAGGGGTCATAGTAGATCCCATAGAGTTACAAAGAGCCCTAGTCATAACATGATAGTTCTTTAGTGAGATGACAGCCTGAGATAGTTTTACAGAATAGTTAGTCTTAGAGACCAGTACATTTTCAGCTAGATTTTGTCTCAGAGACTAGAGACCTCCTGAGTCTGGTAGACCATTGCCACAGAGATATGAAGGCTTTACTCAAATAGTTAGACCACTAACTAGATTTTTTTATAGATGAGCATAGTGTATGAGATGAGGAAAGCAAGAAAGTAGCTTTCCAGAGTTAGAACCAAATGAACCACTACCCAGCAAATATTGCCCTGATCGAAAGATAGAGAGATTGCCCTGATCGAAAGATAGAGAGATACCCACATGCTAGACTATGTATTCAGAAAGGGGTTAAGTGCAATTTTTACATGAGGTAAGTGGTATACTATATCTCCAGTGAGCAAAACTGTGAGAATAACTAGCATTCCGCCAGAGCTCACCAGTAGTCAATGGTAGTATCTCTTCGATACCAGTATGAGACGCACACATTAGGCCTATTAGTACTGGAATGAGGGACTATAAAATGCCACTATAAGAGAGCAAAGAAAGTGAGGAAAAGTCCCGACCTACAAAGACAGATGTAGTAGTAAATGTAACATCCAATTTTCTAAATATCCAAGAAAACGTAAGGAAATGTGAGAAACGTAACATATAGTTTCTCCGTCAACGTATGAAATTCACTGGATACAAAAGGAAGTCCCCCAAATAGAGTAAATTGAGGTTCAATAAAATTCAAAAAATATTCTAGACCGCAAATAATGATAAGTCAAGGCCAAAGGTGCCCTAAAATTAAGGTAAAAATAAAAAAAAAGGTCCCAGAGAGTCTCTAAGGTTAAGTATGAAGGAGCTAGGGACTCAAACGTAAAGAAAAGTTATATGCTGGGTAAAATGTATAAATTTCCCAAAAGTTCAAAGAACCCTAGTTTCACCCTCTATTCGTGGCTTTAGGCACGAATATTAAAAAATAGGACAAGAATCTCAGAAATCTGTGACCCATGGTTAAATTTCATTTAATGAGACGGGTCTAATGATGCCATGTTGTCCAGATGGCTGGGTAGGATCCGGTCTGAGATTTAATTAACCCGATCAGTAGCTATGAGCAAAATAGAAAAAAGAAGTTGTAACAACTATAGAAATAGAAATAGCTAAAGGGTTAAGAAACCCTAAAGGAGTTTCAGGGACTAAATTGTAGTAAATGAAAATTTTATAGCATAATCATAATACAGAATGGTAAAAATTACACCTATAGACCCGAGTATCCAATTGACACTGAAATTTATGAAGATTGAGGTTAAGGGCCCCTGATCCATGTTTGAGGCTTAGTATCGCTAGAAAGTATAAGAAACAATATTTATAAATTGTAGAAAGTCTAAAGGTATGTATTATACCGTAAAACCTTAATCAGGCCCGGATACTGATTTTTAGACTATTGTAAGGCCCAATAGCTGATTCTAAAGGCCCAAAAGAGAAGAGAAGATATAATTAGGGTTTTAAAATAAATGCAACCCAAATATAAATATAAAATGAAAGGGAAAGAAGAAAAGGATTTTAGTTATTTTAAAGAATTCACTATGGTTAAGTTAGAAACTAACTATAGTTGAGTTAAAAGTAGACCATGGATGAGTTAAGAAAATTAACCATGGTTACTATTCATAACTTAAGGGCTAAGGAAAGGTACCCAAGTGTGTGGCCAAGAATTTTTAGAAGAAGATATTTAGTTATAAAATTAGAAAATCAAAAGAAAAAAGAAATGGAAGGTTAAGATTTGATCTTGAAAAGGTTGATCCAAGGATCTAAATTTAGCATGACCATTTAAATTCATCTAAATTCATCTCCTTCACCTCCATTCCACCATTTTCACACCACACACAAGGGAGACAGAAAGAAAAATGTGAAGAGAGAGAGAGGGAGAAAAAGTGGAAGAAGAAGTGAAACCAAGTAAAATTACCACAATTCTTCACCAAATTTCTTCATTTTCTCCATCCTCCAACCATTTTCTCCAAAGGGTAGCTGCATATTTCATCTTTTCTTCAAGGTGTAATGTTGCTCTAAGTGGGAAGAGAAGGGATTTTAGTGTAAAAAAAGTAAAGGAAGCAAGGATTAAGCTTAAAGAGTAAGTTTTCTCCATCTTGTACTTGAAAAGTACATGCTTTAAGTTAATTTTGTTAAACCCTAGCTATGAGTCACTTTTGGACAACATATGGATCATTAGAAATGGATTTTATATGTTGAATATGAAGACCTTGAAATGAAGTTTATATGTTGAACATGAAGGCCATATGAGCTTGGTTATTGTTGTTATGTGCAGGGACTTTGAAAAACACAAAGATTTTAATTTTTGGGAAAATAAAAATGTTAGGGAGATGTTGTCCGAATTTTTCCCAAAATTTTTATGGTGTTTTCTTAATTTCTTAAAGTCATGTATACCGAATTTCAAGTCCTAAAATAGAAAGGAAGAGGCTATGGAATTTTTAGAACCAAAGAAACTCACTTTTGAGCCTAAAATAGAGTTAGATTATGTTATGACTAAAACGTGATGTTGGGGCTAGAATTTGATGATTTTATCAATTCCAATGGATTCAAAAAAGCTATTTTTAGTTAGGAATACCTATGGCAAAGCCCCCAAAACTCATGGAATAAAATTTCTAAATCTTGGCCAAGAAATGCGCACTATTCGGCCATAGCGAATTGGAAGGGAAGGAGTTGGATTTTTCCAATTCCAATGGTTCTAATGAGTTTAAAAGGATCATACTACTTTAGAAGTTAAGGTTTATGTGTTGATTGTGATGAATTATCATTATGATTATAGGGTTTGATGTTTGTTTTGGGAACTCCAAAAGCAAGTAAACCGAGTCCCAAGGATTGAGGAGCAAAGTTTGCTAAGGTAGTAGTTTTTCCCTCTCTTTCCTTAAGCTTGTCTGTTTGTATAATGATGATTGTTATGCTATATCAAGTTATTATATATGCTATAAGATGAGACATATATGTTTAGACCGTGCTTGGCCTTGTATGAAATTCCTTGTATTCTTATATGGTATGTGGCACCTTGATTGGCATTATGTTATGTACTTACATGCTAGCTTGTGAATGAGATTGGTTTACTACTACTGAGATTTTATAATCTCACCCCAAATATAACCCATGCTAGGTCCGAGTTCAAGCAAAGAAAGGGCAAAGAGTGTGGAGGTATAGATTGAGGACCTTACTTTGATGTATCACATTTTATCATGTAATTAAATATTTTGAATTACTGTGTGTATGAGTTATGTTATGATATTGTAAGGTATTCAAGTATGGAATGGAAAGTCATGTCAACCTTTGAGTAAATAGAATATGACTGGTGTGCCTAAAATGCAAAAATGCATCTGCTTATATAAAGGCAAAATAATAATAATAATATGTCAAGTGAAGGGTAAAATTGTCTAGTTTTTGTAGGGACACTTTAATATGAATTTATATGCATTCCGCTGAGGAAGTATTTTCCCCTTGTAAAGGGCTTAAAGAGCTTGAAGTAAAGCCCCGAACCAACCTCATACGATTTTTCTATAATTAATTATGTATTTTCAAAGTTAGATAAGAAATTGGAAATGACCAAATGAATAGTGAAATTATATGAGGAAGTTTTTTAAAAGGAAATATTTTAATTAGTTTAGATTTCTATTGACTCCTCTAAGTTTTATATGAGGTAATTATAGTAGGAAAAGTGTTATAAAATAAGGAATGACAGCAAACAGAGAAACTGGGATCGTTAAAAGCGCAAACTCCTCAAAGGAGTTGTAATCCCAGTAAGCAATTGAGATATGACGCCTATGATAGAAAGAAATGTGAATTGTAATTATGGGATGAACTAGTAAGAAAGAACACAGAGATGAATAGTGGACAGTATACTTTAAAACAATGGATAGATAGAAACCTCCGATGGCTCTAATGATCAGAAAAAGATGATGAAATGTTATGAGGAGCCATTGGGAGAGGATATAAGAGACGTGATACAAAATAGGTTATCTCTCGAGATGTGTAAGAGAGTCCACTAAAAGAAACGTTAATCTCTGCGAACGGGTTAATATTAACCTGATATAAATAGTAAGCTCTCCCAGGATAGGCCTCCAGAGTTAGAAATTTCTTTCCTTTATAAGAAAACAAGCATGTACTCTATAATAATAGAGCCCTCATTAAGGGCTAGTAATGAAAAATCCCCTGGCTAAAAGAAAATTCAAACGAATGAAATCGCTAAGAAAAGTGTACAGAGCCAAGAAGAAGGGAAAGAAAAGAATAGTTAGCCAGAAAAGAAAAGGGTAAGAGGAAAGCATATCCAAAATTTTGAGGAAGAAATTTATTTAAGGGGAGAGAAATGTAACATCTGGTTTTCTAAAAACGAGAGAAAACGTGAGAAACGTAATGTACGGTTTCTTCGTAAATGAACAAAACTCACCGGATACAAAAGGAAGTCCTCTGAAATGAATTAGTTAAAGTCCCAAAAAATTGGGAAGCATTCTAAACTTCTAAAAATGAGAATCCCAGACTCAGACGGAAAGAAAAATGGAGCTAGAATGAAAAAACAATTTCTTACGAAAAACTTACAAAACGTAATGGCATTTTCATAATTTTGAGTAATTTTTGGAATTCATATAGAAGGATTTTTTAAATAAAAGTTTTAACTTTTTCGAGGTTTTCAAAGGCCCTAAAAACCATGGAAAGCCCCTGTCACACCCAAAAATGCAATCACGTGGCACCAAACTGAAATCAAAATTAGAAGTAGTAGAGTCGCCACCAAAAGTTTAATTTTTTAAAAGGCAAAACTTTGGAAAATCCTTTTTATAAGAAAAATAGTTTGTGAACTAGATTTGGATTCGAAAGTCAATTGTGAATGGGGAAGGTGTTAGGCACCCCACGACACCCGTTACTAAGAACGGTTAAGTTGTGCAAGATTAATATGACCTTTATTCTATTTTAATTCTCCCCAATAAATCAAATGCAAAATGGATGGAAAAACTTAAGAAAATAAAGTTAAAAGTAAAAAAAGAAAAGAAATTAAGGAAACAAAATTAAGAATGAACTAAAAAGAAAGGAATTAAGAAGATGGAAATTGAAAAAAAAATGTTTACTTACAGGAGCGGACTTTGTAACACCATAATTTCTAACTCATATCCATCATCATATACATGTTCATGTGATATATGGTAAGAAGGAAGTGAGAAATTCAATTAAAAATAACATACTTCTTGCGTTGCGTCATGATTGAAAATTTCATTCAGTGTCACATGGACCGTGTGAACTCATGTTATACATCCTCATATTTAATTACATCATTACTACTCACTTGCATCACAAAAACATGCTTACAACTCATGGAAACTGAATTGGAAGGTGGAATATGGGGTTTCATTCTCGGCCAGAATTGGCCTCTTTTCTGGGCAGATTTTGGAAAATCATAACTAAATATAGAAAAATTGAAATCATGAAATCTCAGTTATTCTGGAAATCTTAGGATGTTTACTTTATTCTAAAAATATGCACAAGTTATAACATCCCACACACAAAGCATTTGACATGCAAAGTAGTCTGGAGGTCGGACTGGGTCCTGATGCTGACACAGTTTACTAATATGAAATTAAAAAATATCCAATTAATTTCACAAAAATACAATCCATAAAAATGATACCAATATGGAAATTTGGGGATGTTAACTAGAGAGAAAAAATATCTCTAGATCAGTTCATGAAGTCCAAACCTCAGAATTCGATGGAATAGTACCTCTGGTCAGGCAAGGTTATTGATACTGGACAAAAACTTCAAAAATTCATATCTTCCTCTCTAGACTCCAAATGAGGTGCTTCTAGTTGATAAGAGTCACGGTCATTGCCTAGTTTCTCTATATAAAATTTCATGGCAATTGGACATCATTTGAGTCTTATGTGACAGAAAATAATTTCAGACTATTGTAACAATGCATCAGACCATTTTCATAAATTTTGCCAATTTTGAAAAATTATCAAATATTCTGTAGACCTCCATAAATTATGATCTTTAACTTCCCAAAAAGCTCTCAATGAGACCTAATTTCATGCCAAATCTCAGATCAAAACTAACTCATTTGGCCAACAAATGATATAGAATTTCATAATGGTCAATTTTGGCTCCTTATAAGATGCTAAAGTTGCCAAATGGATTTCCCTTGATCTTGGCACCTTTTGGGCAAGTCTAAAAGTACATTTCAGACTTAAGTGAGCTGCCCAAATGGTCCTAAACCTCATGCATCTCATTTTGGCCATTCAATCCACACTTATGCATACTTTCATCAAAATTCTATATTGCATACTTTAGCATTACATACTCAAAATAAGTGCTATGGGTCATATAACATTTTCATACATCTAAACATCACATAATAGTATATTTACACATGTCTCAAGGTTCATGGTACATATACTACATCATATACATTATGAACCATCATTATGATTCCAAAATATGCAAAATAATACATAAGCTTGTCAATCCTTGCTCTTCATGGTTGTTGGCTCCCTTCACCATAATTACTTAGTCTCCATAGCATGTTAGATCATTGGAGAGGAGGGGATGAGATTTAAAGAATCCCAATAGCTCATCTCCCATTCAATCATACATAATATGTGCAAGCAAGCTTTAAAAATGCATGTATAGAGAAAATAAAAGCCATAGACATTTTAAAAGCAAACTTAGCATGTGAACAACTCATACAAATCATTCAAGAGCTCACCAAGTGTTTGGATTGGTCTTACACTTCTCCTCATGGGTTTTAGACTTGCCTCACCCATTTTCTTGAGCACTTTGAACTCAACCATACTTTTGGAAGCCCATTTTGCTTTTGGGAGACTCTTTGCTTTGTCTCAACTAAGCTCAAGGGTTCTTGGCTTATCCTCACCAAAGGGAAGAGTTCTTGGCCTCTCCACACTCAAGTAAACTCATACAAACATCATGCACTCATTAGAAAACATAACATGGCATCAAGGATCATAGCATATAAAAGTATGCTAGCATACTTTTCATAACTTAAAAATACACATACACAAATTCTAAAACAAGCTAAACATACATCCATGCATGAGAGAAGGTGGAGAGAGCTACCTTGCACCAATTCACACACTTTCCCCTTTGAATTTAAGCTCCTTTTTTCAGCTACACAACCATAAAAGTGTGCGGAAGGTTCCTCTTGGCCTAGATACAATTTATGGGAGCCAATTAGGTTCATGAAACATATTCTAAGGTTACATAACTTGATGAACTATTAGATTACTCTATAGACTTCATTATGGTCCATAATATGACCTAAAGAAGCAACACCCCTCAAATGGCTTCCAAGCCTCATTCTTTCTTTTCAAACATGATTCTTGACCCCTTTTAAGCCTCTTGGAGTTATCATATAATTAAGACAAAAGGCCTAGCACAATGTTGCTTCTTTAGGTCATATTATGGAACCTAAGGCACCAAATCAATTTCTATGAGTTCTAAATTTTTTCCAAGGCCTCTCTTCATTTTCACTTACCAAGTATAACCCAAGAATGGCCTTATAAAAATTTAAAACTCTCTCTAGCTAGGTGAACTTGCTTAGGCTGAGACTATGGGTGCATTGGCCTTCCATGGAGTTCTCTTTGTTTTTTCAAAGGAGGAAGCATGTGGGGAGCCTCTTAGGGGTCTTATGAGCATGTTTTAACATTTAATTAAGCCTAAAAACATTCATATTAAATTAGATTTGCAAGGGAGCATTTGAATACCTAATGATTCCATCTTGTTTCCTAATGCTCCTTTCTTGATTCTATTGGTTTATTCTTAATCCTTGCCACCTAAAACATCTAATCCTTCCATGATTTGGATAGAAAATATCTCCTAAGGCTTGGGCTCATGATGGCCAAATTCGTCCAAGAGGAAGGGGGAGGAAGAAACTACCAAAGAATGGACATTTTACCTTGTTCTCTTGCTTTTCTTTGCTTGCTCTTTGCCTTCTTTGGCCTCCTTACTTGATTTTTGAAATTTACCCTCTGTTCTCCCTTCAAAACAACCCTCAAAACTTCAAAAAAATCATGGAGAAGAAGAAGGAAAAAGGGAAGAAAAGGTTAGCCAAGGTGAAACATGAAACACCAAGAAATTTCCTTACCTTTGGCTTGAATTTTCTCTCCCTTTTCTTCTTCTCTTGGGGCGCCTAGAAGAGAAAAATTTTTTTCTCTCTTGGGGCAGCAAGAAGGTCAGCTAAATAAAGGAGAAGAAATGTGAAATATGGAGAGAGTTTAAGAAGCTTCAAGAATTCTAATAATTCCTATTTTGCCCTTCATTCTTTGCATTTTTGTTTCTCCTTTGTTTTAGCTCCTTTTTGAGAACCATCTTTTCCATCATAACAAATAGGCTCCCAATTTAATAAAATGCCTTTGGAATCACTCAAATCGGAGCTAAAACCTTCCTGAACGAATCAGTCAAAGTTTAGGTTAACTGACATTGAAAAAATTACACTGGACGGTCTTTACCGGTTCCGGGGCATGCCATCATCTTCAGGGCCTCTGAGAACCCCGGAGGACTCAAAAATTTTATTTAAAAACCCCTCCTGTATGTTTTCTAAAAAGTTCACTTATTTATGAAAATGCCACTGGCCTTTTGGCAAATTTTTTGAATCACTCCGACTCCAGTTTTTGGGTAACTCAAAGCTCAAATCTCATTTTCTATTATTTAAAATTTTATCATAATTTTATTTGGCCCCAATTCCTTCTATTTCTGGGACTTCCTTTTGTATCTAGCCTATTTCTGAAGTTTACGAAAAAATCAAACATTACATTTTTCATGTTTATAGAGGGACCAGATGTTACATTTCTCCCCCCATAAATAAATTTTGTCCTCAAAATTTAAGATATGCTTTCCTTTCACTCTTCTCTTTTCTAGCTAACTGCTCTTTTCATTCACTTCTTCCTGGCTCTATATGCTTTCTCAGCGATTTCATTCTTTCAAATTTTCTTGTAGCCAGGGGATTTTTCATTGCTAGTTCTTAATAAGGGCTCTATTGCTATAAAATACTAGCTAGTTCTTCTTCATAAGGGAAAGAAATTTTTGACTCTGGAGGCCTATCCTAGGAGAGTTTACTAATCATATCAGGTTAATGTTTACCCGTTTGCAGGATTAACGTTTCTTTCAGTGGACTCATTTACACATTTAGGGAGGTAACTCATTTTATATTATGTCTCTCGTATCCTCTCTGAATGGCTTTTCATAACATCTTATCATCTTTTCTGATCATTAGAACCATCAGAGGTTTCTGTCTGTCTACTGTTTTGAAGTATACTATCCACTGTTCATCTTTGTGTTCTTTCTTACTACCTCATCCCACGATTACAATTCATATCTCTTTCTTTCATAGGCCTCATATCGTAACTACTTACTGGGATTACTGCTCCTTTGAGAAGTTTCTGCTTTTAATAATCCTAGTTTTTTTGTTTATTACTATATCTGTCTTTGTAGGACAGGACTTCTCCTTACTTTCTTTGCTCACTTATAGTGGCATTTTATAGTCCCTCACTTCAACACTGATTGGCCTAACATGTGTGTCTCATATTGGCACCAAAGAGCTACTACCACTGACTACTGCTAAGTTCTGTTGGGTTGCTAGCTATTCTCACAATTTTACTCATTGGAGATATATTGTACCACTTACCTTATATAAAACTGCACCTGACCCTTTTCTGAATACATAAGCTAGCATGCAGGGATCTCTCTATCCCTTGGTCAAGGCTACTATCTGCTAGGTAGTGGTTCATCTAACTCTAACTCTGGAAGCTAATTTCTTGCTTTCCTCATCCCATACACTATGCTCATCTTTCAAGAGAGCTAGTCAGTAGTCTAACTGTCTGAGTAAAACCTTTATGTCTCTGTGGCAACAGTCTACCAGACTCAAGAGGTTTGTAGTCTCTGAGACTAACTGCTCTGTAAAACTATCTCAGGCTGTCATCTCTACTAAAGATCTATCATGTTGTGTCTAGGGTTCTCTGTAACTCTGTGGGATCTAATGTGACCCCTGGGTTTACTGCGACCTCTCAGAGCCCCGCTAAGGTCTACTACAACCCGTTATGATATGCTAGGATCTACTGTGATCCATCTCTAGGAGATATCAAAGCCTAAGATCACTGTATCTGACAGTAAAATACATACTCACTAAGTCTGATAACCATCGCTCATAATAGCTGAGGCTAAACTCAGAAGTATATCATACTCTTTGTGCGAAGCAGGTTCTGTATCATCTGATTCTCTAGGATCCCATCATACTGATACTAGGGAGCATTTTAAATTTTTATTCATCGCTCCTCATAGGATCCTCAGATTTCCACTTCAACCCTTTTTTCGCTTGGGCTTGCTTTTCTTTCTCTATTAACTTGCTTACTTTGCATATACTGGTTCTAACCCTCCTCTCATATCTTGCAATTTCTAACTATGCCCATATTCTGCTTTTAAATGCTTTAACACCTAGGCATCTCACACATTGAGTGTGGTAAATATCTCTGGCAGGAGAGGGGCTATACATTGGTCCCTATTCATTTCACTTATATATATATATATATTATAAAGGACTTGGGCTATGCATACTGAATCTGAACATTCTCTACTAAGGATTCCTTTCTGCATGCTTTTCTTACTATTCTGATACTACTAGAATCCCCTTACCTTTTTCTCTGACTCATCTTATTCTTTAACTAACTAGGATACTCTTTGATTATCGGGACACTTTGGTGAGTGATGCCATCGTTTGCTATGCATTTAAGTCATATTACTATTAGGTGGATCAGGCCTCATATCATGTGACCATTATTGCAAGCAAACTATAACATTAAACACTAATACACAGGTGCCTCATAACTGAGCTCGAGGCCACCATCGATTGTATATTACAAGTTTTCCAATAATTTAAAGTACCTCTTTCTTACCTTTTCTATCAGCCCTATTCTCATAGAGTGCTCCAGAAAAGTAGGATTCTTCCTCTACTACATCTCGAGATCTGTCTATATTACCTGGCTATTTTTTCTTCAGGCGTTATCATGCTAAAAAGGTGTTTATGCTAAGGACAAATGTGCTTTCTTAAGTACTTAAGCACATTAACTGAGTGTCTATTCTCAATCTAATATGTCCTCGGCTTGAACACTGTCATATCTTCTCTTTCTACCTTTCTTATCCTCTTACTTAGGTAGAAGGATATTTTACTATTGGCTGTTTCTATTACCAGTTCAGGTTTCTTTATGCTTAAGAGCACCTATATTTTCCTAAGATTCCTCTACTTATTCACTTTCTATGGCGCTCTCAGCTTACACTCTTTCTCTACATAAAATGAGGCTTGCCTTCTTAAGTGGTTTCTAGTTCCCTCGAGCTTCCCTGAGGGTAATAAGGCACTACTTGTCAGTCTCAGCTTGCTTTTATATTTGGATCAGAGCTAGGATTTCTCTCTGTTAAGCCTCTTTAGCCTCATCCCCAAGAGCACAGAACACTATTTTTAGGGGTCTGTTAACCCAATCCGAAACACGTACTCTCAATGTTTGGATTCTACCTCACTGAAGCTGATGCTCTATTGGGTGCTCTAATCACTCACATGCCTTAACCCTATATTATTCTCCTATTAGGGAGCTCGTCTGACTATTATTGGACTCCTATCTGTTTACCTTTCTGGGCTTAGCTTACTTATCTAATCATGGCTAAAGCGAGGGCATCTTTTCTGTAGCTAGTTTCTTAGCTCTTCCTTGCTTCCCTTTATAACTCAGGGGGGTCTATCTAGGGAAATTTACTAACACTACAAGGTGGTTTTCTCGACTCAGGGTGTCTTATCTTTTCTTTCTCGATCTAGGAAAAACTTTCATTGAGCCTTTCATTTACATATCTCACCTGGAATAATGCTATTGGTCATCTCCCCTAGGCTTTAGCTTATACTCAGCTTAGGCTAGCCATTTCATCAGACTTGTAGCTTACTAACTATCCTCATTCTTTTCTGGGTCTCTGTTACTGGCTACTCATACTTATTTCTAGGTGTTACCTATGAGGTACACCTTTCTAGGTCACTCACTATGTGCTTCACTGCTGGTAGCCTTATCTCACATTATTTCAAGGTTACACTAGCATTCTATCATTCAGTATCTCACTGGGTAGCACTCTAGGTTAAAGTCAACACCTTATAGGCAGTCTCAACAACCTTATCATCCCTAAGTAACTTTCTCTGTGTTGAGCTCTTTCCTCCGTTTTAACTACTTGGCCCACAGATTTCTTACTGATCTTTCGTAACTATTCTTTACTCCTTTCCTCTACTTTTATTAGGGGTTCCTACTTTCTGTGGGTTATCTGACCCCTTATCAACTTCTTTCTTAATTTGTCTTGCTGTTTCTAGAATAATTGGTCTCGGCTAATGACCTTTAATTGGCTAACTTTCCAAGGATTGGATTTTCATCTTTAGCTACTAACCCAAGCCCCATTGCCTCTATATCTAGCCCATCATCAAGCTAGAGGGTTCTACCTCATGCTTCATTCGTACATAGCTAGCTATTACCTCTGGGCAGAGCTGTTACCTCTAGGCTGTCAAGGCTCTATAGTGTAGCTTGTAACTTAACCTTTGGCCTGAGGGAATTAGCTTTTTGGCTCTAAAATTCATCTAGACATTTGGGTGTTATGGTTAGGGGATAATTCTCTTTCGTATTCCCCTCTACACTGGTCCTGTGCAGCTGCAGTCTCATCTCATACTGCATTACATCTTACTTGTCTCTGCATTACGCGAGACATCTCGGAATGGCCTGAGTATGACTACCAAGGGGGATTAAGCCTCACACACTCTCTCTAGCAAGCCTCTTTATGTCAACGAAATCATTTCTCATCATTTATGTCTAGGGCTTGCCACTGATCCCGGTGAGGTATCATATCTCATCAAACTTTAGCCGTTGGATCCCTTAGCTTCGCTCAAGCTACTCTAGAGGCCACCCTGTCCTGGTATCCACTAACTATTCTAAGACCATCATACAACTTACTTATCATGAATAAGGACACGAACTACTTCCACACACCCACATCATACATGGTGCTACCTATTCATTCGAGCCTTTATATAGCCTTAATGCTACTTCCTCAAGCCAAATCCAATCCAAAAGAGCCTGAAACTTTGCTCTGATACCAATAAATGTTACACCATAATTTCTAGCTCATATCCATCATCATTTACATGTTCATGTGATATATGGTAAGAAGGAAGTGAGAAGTTCCATTAAAAATAACACACTTTCTTGTGTTGTGACATGATTGAAAATTTCATTCAGTGTCACGTGGATCGTGTGAGTTAATGCTATACATCCTCATATTTAATTACATCATTACTACTCATTTTCATCATAAAAACATGCTTACAACTCAGGGAAACCGAATTGGAAGGTGGAATATGGGGTTTCATTCTCGGCCAGAATTGGCCTTTTTGTTAGGCAAATTTTGGAAAATCATAACTAAATCTAAAAAATTAGAAATTATGAAGCCTTGGTCATTATGGAAATCTTGTAATGTCTACTTTATGCTAAAAATATGTACAAGTCATAAAATCCCACATACAGAGCGTTTGATATGCGAAATAGTCTAGAGGTCGGACTAGGTCCTGATGCTGTCACAGTTTATTGATATGAACTTAAAAAATGTCCAATTAATTCCACAAAACTCCAATCCATGCAAATGATACCAATATGGAAATCTGTGGATGTCAACTAGAGAGGAAAAAATATCTCCAGATTACTTCATCAAGCCAAGACCTCAGAATTCGATAGAATAGTACTTCTGGTTGGGCAAGGTTATTGATACTAAATAGAAACTTCAAAAATTCATATATTCCTCTCTAAACCTCCAAATGAGGTGATTCTAGTTGGTACAAGTCACCATAATGTCTAGTTTCTTTGTATAAAATTTCATAGCAATTGGACATCATTTGAATCTCATGTGATATAAAACAATTTCGAACCATTGTAATAGTGCATTAGACCATTTCCATAAATTTTGCCAAATTTGAAAAATCATCAAATATTCTGTAGACCTCCAAAAATTATGATCTTTAGCTTCTTAGAAATCTCTCAATGAGACCTAATTTCATGCCAAATCTCATATCAAGACTAACTCATTTGGATAAAAAGTGACGTAAGGTTCCATAATGCTCAATTTTGGCTCCTTATAGGATGCCAAAGTTGCCAAATGGATTTCCCTTAGTCTCGGCACCTTTTGGACAAGTCTAAAAGTACGTTTGAGACTTAAGTGAGCTGTCCAAATGGTCCCAAACCTTATCCATCTTATTTTGGCTATTCAATCCATACTTATGCATACTTTCATCAAAATTCTATATTACACACTTTAGCATTACATACTCAAGATAAGTGCTATGGGTCATATATCATTTTCATACATCTAAACATCACATAATAGTATATTTATACATGTCTCAAGGTTCAAGGTACATATACTACATCATATACATTATGAACCATCAGTATGGTTCCAAAATGTGCAAAATAATACATAAGCTTGTCAATCCTTGCTCTTCAGGGTTGTTGGCTCCCCTCACCATAATTACTTAGTCTCCCGAGCATGTTAGATCATTGGAGAGGAGGGGATGAGATTCAAAGAATCCCAATAGCTCATCTCCCATTCAATCATACATAATATGTGCAAGCAAGCTTTACAAATGCATGCATGGAGAAAATAAAAGCCATAGACATTTTAAAAGCAAACTTGGCATGTGAATAACTCATACAAATCATTCAAGAGTTCACCAAGTGTTTGGATTGGTCTCATACTTTTTCTCATGGGTTTTGGACTTGCCTCACCCATTTCTTGAGCACTTTGGACTCAACCATACTTTTGGGAGCCCACTTTGCTTTTGGGAGACTCTTTGCTTTGTCTCAACCAAGCTCAAGGGTTCTTGGCTTATCCTCACCAAAGGAAAGAGTTCTTGGCCTCTCCACACTCAAGTAAACTCATACAAACATCATGCACTCATTAGAAAACATAACATGGTATCAAGGATCATAGCATATAAAGGCATGCTAGCATACTTTTCATAACTTGAAAATACACATACACACATTCTAAAACAAGCTAAACACACATCCATGCATGAGAGAAGGTGGAGAGAGCAACCTTGCACCAATTCACGCACTTTCCCCTTTGAATTTAAGCTCCTCTTTTCGGCTACACAACCACAAAAGTTTGGGGAAGGTTTCTCTTGGCCTAGATACAATTTATGGTAGCCAATTAGGTTCATAAAACATATTCTAAGGCTACATTACTTGATGAACCATTAGATTACTTTATAGACTTCATTATGGTCCATAATTATACCTAATGAAGCAACACCCCTCAAATGGCTTCTAGGCCTCATTCTTTCTTTTCAAACATGATTCTTGACCCTTTTTAAGCCTCTTAGAGTCATCACATCATTAAGACAAAAGGCCTAGCACCATGTTACTTCTTTAGGTCATATTATGGAACCTAAGGCACCAAATCAATTTCTATGAGTTCTAAATTTTTTCCAAGGCCTCCCTTCATTTTCATTTACCAAGTATGACCCAAGAATGGCCTTAGAAAAATTTAAAACTCTCTCTAGTTAGGTGAACTTGCTTAGGCTAAGACTATGGGTGCATTGGCCTTCCATGGAGTTCTCTTTATTTTCTTGAAGGAGGAAGTATGTGGGGAGCCTCTTAGGGGTCTTATGAGCATGTTTTAACATTCAATTAAGCCTAAAAATATTCATATAAAATCAAATTTACAAGGGAGCATTTGGATCCCTAATGACTCCATCTTGTTTCTTAATGCTCCTTTCTTGATTTTATTGATTCATTCTTAATCCTTGCTACCTAAAACATCTAATCCCTCCATGAATTGGATAGAAAACAGCCCCTAAGGATTAGACTCATGGTGGCCAAATTCGTTCAAGAGGAAGGGGGAGGAAGAAACTACCAAAGAATGGATGTTTTACCTTGTTCTTTTACTTTTCTTTGCTTGCTCTTTGCCTTTTTTAGCCTCCTTACTTGATTTTCCAAATTTACCCTCTATTCTCCCTTCAAAACAGCCATTAAAACTTCAGAAAATCATGGAGAAGAAGAAGGAAAAAGGGAAGAAGAGGTTAGCCAAGGTGAAGCATGAAACACTAAGAAATTTCCTTACCTTTGGCTTGAATTTTCTCTCCCTTTTCTTCTTCTCTTGGGGCGCCTAGAAGAGCAGAATGTTTTTCTATCTTGGGGCAGCAAGAAGGTCAGCCAAATAAAGGAGAAGAAATGTGAGAAATGGAGAGAGTTTAAGAAACTTCAAGAATTCTAATAATTCCCATTTTGCCCTTCATTCTTTGCATTTTTGTTTCTCCTTCGTTTTAGCTCCTTTTTAAAAACCGTCTTTTCCATCATAACAAATAGGTTCCCAATTTAATAAAATTCTTTTGGAATCACTCAAATCGAAACTAAAACCTTCATAAACGAATATATCAAAGTTTGGGTCAACCGACATTGAAAGAATTACACTGGACGGTCTTTACCAGTCCCGGGGCTTCCCATGATTTTCAAGGCCTCTGAGAACCCCGTAGGATTCAAAACTTTTATTTAAAATGCCCTCCTGTATGTTTTCCAAAAAGTCCTCTTATTTACGAAAATGCCATTGGCCTTTCGGCAAATTTTTTGAATCACTTTGACCCGGGTTTCTGCACAACTCAAGGCTCAAATCCTCATTCTCTATTACTTAAAATTTTATCATAATTTTATTTGGCCCCAATTCCTTCTATTTTGGAAACTTTCTTTTATATCTGATTTATTTCTGACATTTACGAAGAAACTGAACATCGTGTTTCTTACGTTTATAGAGGGACCGGATATTACAGACTTGACCTAGGATCAGAGGAGCCTAGGGCCTACGTACCCTATGACAGGGATCAAAATCCACATAGTTCGAATGTTTATTTGATTTTTTATTGTTGTTTTTTTGTTTTTTTAATTATTTTTTTATTATTTTTTTGTGGTGAGAAGGGAAAGGATATGGAAATCATTTAGGCTTTCACAACTAAAGCAATTTCAAAATTGGTTTGTATGTTTTAATTTATGAAAACTGAATTATTATCACTTCTTTACTCTTTCTCCCATTCTTGATATATTTTTTTGTTTTTTGTTTTTTATTTTTTAGTTTTTTTGGCTTTTCAATTTTTTGTTTTATATTTTTTTATTATTTTATTTAAGTTAACAAAGGATTTTTTTCATCCCTTCTTCTTTCCGATTTTTTATTTTAGTTCTTGGGGTGACATTTCTACTTAAGTGCAAAATTTTCAAATCATCTTTTTTATTGACTTTTTGTTTTTTTTTTGTTTCTTTTTCTTGTTTTTGTCCTTTTTTTTGTTTTGGTTTTTTTATTTTATTTTTATGTTTTTGTGTTTTTGTTTTGTTTTATTTTTTTTCATCATTATGTTTTTGTTGAAAGGGGAAAAGAAGTGAAAATCATCTAAACTCTTGCAGTCAAAATGATTTTCATGTTAGTTTGTGTGTTTTAATTTGCGAAACCGTGAATTACTCCCACTTCTTAACCCTTTCTTCCATTTTTGATCTTTTTGATTTTTTATTATATATACTTTTTTATTTCTTTTTTTTTTTAATCTTTTCTTTTGGTTTTGGCAAACTTCTAAGAAAAAAAGAAAAATTGAATTTTAATTTTAAAGACTTTTTGTTATTTATAGAGAAAGGCTCTTTCTTTTTCTCTTTTTTATTTTAATTCGTGCACTTTGAATAAGATGTAACATCCATTTGGGTTATGGTACAAGCACACACAATTACAAACAATGCATGCTTGTAACATAAGAGATATTAAGCACAAGAATTAACATACTCCTGTCAGGTCTCCCATTAGTCTCCTTCCCTATTGCTTTAACAAAATTCTATACTTGGAATTCACTTAGCAAGAAAGAATGTCTCAGGGCTGTAATGGGGTCTAATGGGTAAGAATGTAGCTTAAGAAAAAAAGGTGAAAAGGCCCAAATATTCATGTGAACTTGTAATGAGAAATTTGCCTTGGTGATTATACAATCTTGGCAATATCTATTAGGCTTGAACTTTCCCTTTAAAGGATCCTTTTTTTTTTTCAATTCTCTTTTGGCCTAATTCTCCTTTAAAGGATTTCTCTCTTTTGACTTTTTGTGTAATGTAAAACCTCCCCTCAAAGACTTTGTCCCTGGATTGCATATTAAGGTGAAGTTCCCTTTTGGAAGCTATTGCTTTTTCAAATTTTATTCTGTAAGAGATTCCTCTTTGAGCATTTTTTTTCCTCTATGATTTTTCTTTTCCTTCTCCAATTTATTTCCTTTTTTCATTTAATTTTTTTCTTAAAAGGAATTTACTATGGTGCCAAAATTGCTTTTCCTTATATGGAATTCTCATTGCTTCTCAGATTTGATTCATGTTCGATATTTGAAGAATTTTTTTTTTAGGCTCAAAGTGGTTAGCAACGGTTAATAAGTGTTTGGATAATTGAAAGAACTTGGCCCTCTCTTGATATTTGAATTATCAGCATAAAAATCTGTTAAAGACTTCCCATTTCAAATGTTTCATGATTAGGGTGAAGGAAATAAACATCATTGTTGTCTTAATTAAGGTAACTAAGGGTAACTCCTCATATTTGGGAAGGCCAAGAATGCCTTGTATCTTAGGCATAACTTGCTTGTAGGACATGCATTCACACTTGTAATTTGGTTTTTCCTCTTCTTTTTTTTTTAGTAATTGAATTTGGGGCATATAATTAATTTCAAATCTAACCCTTCTTCGCATCAATTAAATCTTTTCATAAGGAGTCCTGGACATTATATTTTTAGGTTTTTAGTCATTTAGGAAAGATATGCAAGGAAAGAGGTTATGTCAATATGACTAATGAAACGAGAGGGTGCACAAAGGGGAGGACAAAAACATGTGACCACCGTATTGACAAAGTTAAATAAAAAAAGGTCCAATAACATAATCAACTTATGTTAGCCTTGGACTTTAACTAGATAGAAGGGCATTAACTAAATAAGCATTAACTAATCATGATATGACAAGCAACTTCTTTGAGAGCTTAGTCACCAAGAAATCCCCATGAAATCCTATTTCTTATGTCCTTCTACACCTTGCTTACGAAGAGATTGCAACTTTTATGGAGTATCCTATTGCCCTAAGATGAAGTTCACAACTTTTATGTGGTCAATACCATTTTGGGAATGGAGATTAGAGGCTAGTGAAGGAAGCATCCTACTCTTGTGAAAGCTAATCAGGTGAAAGTTGGGCAATGGACAAGTGTTTTAATTGAGACAAATGACAAGTGTCTTAACTGAGATGGTTTGTGGTTCGCAAGTGTCTCAACGAGTTTAGAGATGGTTGGTTTTTGTTTTTTGTTTGGTTTGGAGAGGATGATAATGGGTAGGCAGTAATAAGTTGGCAGATAAGATGGTATAAAAAGTTACAAGGTGCTAAACAACATTATCCAAGCCTTAGACAGCTTCTTGTTGCCCAATCAATTAGCACTCCTCCACCCAGTGCCTCTAAACCTTGATCTTTCATTTTAGCCATTCATGAGTATAGCTTTTTTCTTTTTCTTTCCTTTTGTCCAGATTTTGTTTAAGTTGATCTTTCTATTGCAAAGGACCAAAAGTCTTACATTTCATAAAATTAAAAAAAAAATAATATGAAATGCATTATGACTGTGCATAAATAAAATTTTATTATGTTGTTTAACCTATAAACGAAGGGTATATTGATTTTGACATAAAGGTCTTTCAAGACAAGGGATCTTTATTTCTTTTTAGGAATCTACTGCATCTATAAGGTGGATTAGATCTAACAATCGACTTGAGAGGAAAACCAAACCTTTCCCGTTTACATTTTTGGTAACTGTTCTTTTATCATTAAACCTTTATCTTCCTCAAATGGTTATTGCATACAGGGATAAATAAAGTTGACAAATCATCCTAGGGAATATGCTAAATTCCACATGGATGTTGTTTATGGGAAAGTCTAGCTAATCTAAATCTCTTTTGAAAATCCATAGGGTCATTTTCATATCCTTCCAACTTCTTTTGGGATTGTATGGTTTCACGATAAAGAATGAGGTTAACAAGACTAACTCTTAAAGAGTTTCAATTCTTTTATGGGCAATTCAAATTAGGCTTTTAACCACCTTAACCTTTGCAGTCAACTTGACCCTTATTTATTCCAGCATCAAACTAGCGACATTATGTCGCAGCTTATTATTTTTGTGGACATTGTTAAAATTGTCTTTTATAATTAGTTAATAGATTATTAGTGTTAGTTGATATTTTTTTACATTCCAATAAGAACCTATTGATCTATAGGGAGTCATGGCCTATTGCTCAACTTGAGAAGGAATAGTCCCTACACAACTAATATTTAAGACCTTGGTTTTAATAGTATTTAATGAAAACAAGCTAATGTAATGATCCAATAGCATATGACAAATTTAATATTGCGTATGCGCTAGTACATCATTGAAAATCATGTCTTGGTATAAAAAAAGAAGAAAAATTTTGTACTTTTTCTCGAGAAAGTTATTGCTTCATTAAAAAAATAGCAGTTGGCAATCAAATCGAGAGAAATATGTCTTTCCACAAAATTAATGTGTGACGACCCTAACTTCTAATCATTATAATTAAGGTTAAATACGTGATCAATAACCATAATCCAAGGTTACATGTCATTGAAACTAATTATATTGTAGAAATATGGAGAAATTTGAACCTTAATTTTATTAGAGTCATCCCTTGAGGTTACAATATAGAAAACCAAGATTTTATAGGCAATATAAGGGTTTCAGGATGGTAGCTGCGGCCAATTTCCCCTTAGTCATGGCTAATTACCCTCGGCTTTACCCCTCGCATCGTTACTAATTTCGTCGCAGCTATTGTCGTGGCGAGTTAGACCTTCGCCGCGGCCAACCTATATGGCACTGCGGCGAAGAAGCCTCCTAGAACTTCTCTCGCTCACCTTTTGCTATTAGCTGCAACCAATACCTCCTTTCACCGTGGCCAATTCCTCTCTGAAATGCCTGGCTTATTTTCGCAAAAGTTCGCCGATGCCAATTCCCCTCTAAACGACTCCCAATTTAGCCTATCACATTTCTCCGCGGCCAATTCCACATTCATCGTGGCGAATTGCTCTCTGGTATTCTCTCTGGGTAACTTCACCACTATTGGCCACGACTAACAACATTTTGGCCGCTGCCAAATGCCTTCTGAGCCTACTACTCTTAAAACCTTGCCTCATATTCTCCACTCTCCCTCCAATAATCCCTTAGGATCACTCTACCTTAAATTATGCAACTTTAATGGTGTTTATGCACCTTATTTACCCAGCTATTCTACCATCACTAGTTCAAAACTTAAGTATGAATTTCCTACTCATCCAACTACCATATGTCAGTAATTTCACAGATTGATATTAGCAGAAATTACATAAGCTTCTAACTATTAACATTCAAGCATACATTCCGTTAAGGTTCCATACATCATTGATTGAAATCAACAATCTAATATATCATAGGATTTCATTACTCAAATAGTCAATAGCTAATATAAAGCCTATTTCTCATCAGTTACATTCCATGTTATCAAAATACAATCTCCTACACTTGGCAATATAGATACATGATGATGCTATACAAAGGTTAACAAAAATTAGATCTACTCTATTCTACTCAGACCAAGTGCAGCTCCCTACACCTGGCCTCAGCTCATGGATGTTCATCCACTTGCTTACCCTTATCCTTACCCAAGAGCCTTCACCTGAAATGTTTAATCCCATAACACGGGGTGAGATACAAATTTTAGTAACCAAGGCAATTCCATCATATATTCCAGTTTAATTAGCATACATGCATAATTTCACTTAAGTATCAGTAGAATACTAGTCATATCAGTAAATGAAACAATTAGGCTATCATAATTACTATCCCATACTAGAAATCATATTTTCACATGTTAAAGGCCATTAACACCGGGAGAGGCCCATCCACGGCACTTACTCCCCATTGAGCATAACCAAGGCTCGGTGCATCTAGGGTTTGATCATAACCTGGTGTCTGATCGAAGCACACGCACGGGTGGCAGCTGCACCATAACTCCACCATAGACTCACAAGGTCCAAACACAATGTAATGATAGCCAACCAAATTCATTCAACATTTCAAATCATTCATGTACAGCAACATATGAAATTAAAATAGATATATGTATGGAATTAATATAACCCGGTTACCTCACTTGTAGACAATTTGTAACAGCCATCAATGGTACAAATGTAACAACCAGAAAAAGAAAAGAAAAGAAAAGAGAAAAAAAGGGAAAGAAAAGAAAAGCTGAAAATTTTCGAAGGCTGAAAATTTTCTAAGTCTACTAGCTACAGCCTAGCTATAGCGAATGTACCTGTTCGCTATAGCAAGAATGCCTTTTCGCTATAGCGAAAATGCTTCTAGCTATAGCGAGTGCGGGCATCCATACAAAATCCAGGGAATAGCTCACCGTAGCGAGAGCTATAGCGAAGGCAGAGGTCTGGGATTTATACGAGCTCGCCTTAGCGAGGGTTATAGCTCGCTATAGCGAGGGTTAGTCCGGAAAAGCGTAAAAAGAGAGATTTTGACTTTTTAAAAGCTTCCAAACTTTCCTTTCTCTTAGAACCGACCTAAGCTTCGACCAAGGAGAGAGAAAAGAGCTGTGGAGAGAGAGAGAGACCTAGAGAAGCAAGGAGACCAAGCAAAGAAATGAGTAATCTTTAGATTTTCATAGCTTTTCTCCTTAGCATGTTGTTCTCCTCCTTTTGCCTTCTCTTTCTATGGTTTTGGAAGTTGATTTGGGTTTGGTTCAAAAGAGGGAAGTGGAAAACTACTCTAAAAGAAGGGTAGAACTCATATATCATCATTTCTTCTTCTTTGCTTTCTTCCTTGAGAGTTTGAAAGAGGAAGGAGAGTGAGTAAAGTTCTAGAGAGAGAATCCTTAGATCTTACAAGGGTAGTGGGGGTTTTGTTTCAGTGAAGAGCCCCTTTAGCATTGTGAGTACTTATTTGAGTTATGAGAGAATGATTTGGTGCTCTTTGTTGTGCCTAGGCTCAAAGGAAGCAACTCCATCTAGTTATGAGTGTGAAATTAAGAAGGGAGAAGATAAATTGAAAGGGAAGACTTGTGTTATCCGATAAGGTAGCTCTCTACTCCTTTCTTGTTGCATTCTTGGATGTGTATGTGTAATAGTCATTGTATGTTGGTGTATGTGCTTGTATGATGAGATATGCCATTTGATATTGCCTTGATGCATTGGTACCAATATGCTTATGATATGAATTGTGAAAATTGCTCGGGTGAGGTGGTGCCGAAAGTCCCTTGAGATGGGTGAGGTGGAGCTAAAAGTCCCTAAACTAAGGGTGAGGCCGATCCAAAAGTTCCAAAGCTCGGGTGAGGCTAGACCAAAAGTCCCTAGAGCCTAACCTTGGCATTGATATGTTATCATGGCGTGAAACACATATGTTGTGTTATTGTGACTTGTGTGCATGCTTGACTAGTTTATATGCCTTGATTGCATCTTGAATGAGTATGAGCTACTGAGATTCCCCGAATCTCACCCCCTTCCCTCTCCCATCTTAATATCCAGGTGGAGTTCAAGGAGAGTCAAGCACACCTCATGGAGCCTAGTAGAGCATATTTAAGAAATGTATAGTTTCTTTTAGTTATTTTGATGTATAAGGTGCCAAAATGAATATACACCTATTATTTTTGAGTTGTAAATGTGTGAGCACATGTAAATATATGTGTAGATGATGTATGGATTGTGTAAAGAGCCAAAGTAATGAGAATGTAGAAGTTGGCCCTTTTGTGGCTTACATGTGCTAGTGTATTAGGTTCCGTAGCATAGTGGTTTTGAAATGCATGATGTTTTGGATCACTTAGATATTTCATATATGCTATGTTTGTACTTTCAAACTTGCCCAAAAGAGGCTAGAGCATGTGGGAGGTCATTTAGACCCATTTTGAACCACATGGGGTGCCAAAACTGCCAATTGGGTGAGCTCCGTCAAAGTATGACCGGATGAGCTCTTCTTGTTATGGAATTTGGCATGCCTCTAGAGTCTATTGAGAAGCTAGAGTGGGTAATATTCGGAGGTCTAGAGAATATTTGGTGAATTGTTGAAATTGGGGGAATTTTGATGATTTGGTCATGGTACTGTGCATTAAGTCCGAAAATGAAACCACGCCATTCATAGACCAAATGGTGTCCAACTGTCATGAAATTTTATGAGCATAAACTAGATATCCACAGTGACCTATACCAACTGGAAGCACCTTAATTGGAGGTCTGTAGAGAGAGAAACGACTTGCTAAAGTTCTGTATCAGCATCAGGGAAGTTTCTGACCTCCGTTACTGTTCCATCGGTTTTCGAGGTCCAAGAGCTCCTGAACTGATCTGAACTTATTTTTCTCCTCTAGTTAACATCTTTAGCTTTCCAAATTGGTATATTTTCCGAGATTGGATTTTTGTGGAATTAATTACGAATTTTCAAAGTTCATGACAGTAAACTGCACCAGTATCAGGGACAGCCGGATATCTGTCTTTATTTCGATGTCAAAGATAGTCTAAACGTTGAGATTGTAGTTCAGAGTTATTTTTAGTGTGAATTTAACATCCCAATATTTCCTAAGAACTATGATTTGCTTGATTTCCATTTTTCTAGAATTAGTTATGATTTTCCAAAGTTATAGCCAAAAATCTGATTCATGGGCTCATTTGAGAAATTGTGTTTTCTTGGTTTTTTGGCTTTATATCTGTGGTTTGTGAGTTGTTTGAGACTATGTACAAGTCTTATAAAGAGTGTTTGAGTAAAGAATGTGAATGATGGGTTCACAGGACCCACGGGGCAAAATATGACCAGTTAAACCCCGACTTTAAGTAGTAAAATACCACGGTTTCGATCATTTTCCTGGGAAATCATATGGAATCAAGCCTAGAGAGATGAATGGGAGTTAAGATATTATGGTGTTACAACAAAAATATTCCTATAACCATAGTATCAGAGAATTACTACTTTAATTCATCATTTACAGTAGCAACAAGTGCCCAAAGAATTTAAATGGTAATAACTACCTAAAGAACACTTACCCAGCCACCACAAATCTCTAAATTCGGATTGAGTATGTCTCCCACCAGAAACTTCAGTATATCACCCAAATTCCTAAGCAAATTCGTATATAATTAACACCCACACTATAATCAAGTCATTAGGGTCTCAAATCAGCAGAATCACCTCAAAAAGAAGAGTTCATATCTATCTAATGACAGCCTTAGTCTCAACCTACGAATATCATCAAGAAAATCCCTAAATTCCCACATTTTAGATTTTGGGTATGGTGAAAATACTCTAAATGAAAAACTAATTAGACCAAAATGAAGAGAAAGATGAGAAAATTAAGTTATATAGCTATTACCTTGGCTAAATCGTACTTTAGAAGTGAGAAAATGTGGAATTATGCCAAGAACCCTAGCCTCCCCTTTGGACCTCCAATTTTCTCCTTTGTGTTTCAGAAAAATGGGATAGTGGCTGAAGAATTTAGGATTTTAGTTGGGTTTAAGTTAAGTCAAACATAGGTCATAGGTTGCTCCAAGGTCCAACTCCTAAGGGGCTCAGATTTTTGCTTTGTTGGGCTAGTTTTTAAGTTGTTGGGCTGCATAATTCTATTGGGCCAGACCTAACATTAGGATCTCCATTGTTTTGGGTCTGCACATGGTTTATTGGGCCTCCATTAGCCTCTTATCATGACCTCCTAGATTAATTTAGGCCTAGATGAATTTCTCTCTCAATTAAATCTCAAACCCATATTAATAATTCATCTCTCTAAAATCTCCATTTACTTAACTTATCCAATTATTCCATATTAATTATTCCTAATTAACCTAATCCATGATTAACACCTTAATTAATTTTTAGGGTGTTACATGATGCCTTAACAATGGTTCCAATCTCTGATCAAGACATGATACTTATTCGTTGATGCGATGAAACTTATGGATGCTATTATTTCTCAAAATTTTGAAAATACTTTTTCTATAAGAAATTTATTATTCTACGGTAATGAAAATTTTAGAAAAAAGAATTTTTTTAGTCTTAATAAGAATGTATGTTAAAGGTTTTTTCTTTCAAGAAATTATGATGAATGTGATTATGAACTATTCGGGGTTGGAAACCCTCTAAACAAAGGTTAGTTTAGTTAATGCATACCTTCATCATAGTTAATGTATGTCTAACTACGCTCTAACATCTCATTAACTACTTCAATAAACAGCGACAATACGTCACTTTCCCCACGAGTTTTATTGAATGCATGAATGGGATAAGGAAATGATTAAAAATGCCCTCCTTTGTCCTGATATGGGTAAGACCCTAAGTTGGGATCACTAGTTTACAAAAGTCTAGCTCTAACTATTTGGGAGACATCTATGGCTTAACTATTAGTGTATGTTTCCAATGTAGGTCTATGACTCCTAAAACATCGGTCCCCAAATTGCCCCCGCCATGAGGTGAGGATCTCACTATATAAATTTGATTTTGAGAGAAAAAATATCCTACACAAATCAAACCCATATAACAAGGCACAATTTAGGAGAGGTCTTCATGATAGCCTTAAGAAGCACAAGACTTCACAGGGAAATTAATATAAACCTCCACTAACTTGAGGTGTATTAAGACTTAGGTGTAGAGCCCATAACGTGTGTGATGTAATTGTATAGTAACGATGTGTATGAGGAGAGCATTTACCTTCTTCTTCTATAGACTATCCAACCCTCATCTGCTAGGTAGATTGACAGAGCAAAAAAAAAAAAAGAGAGGTATATATACAAAAGAAGTAAAGTATATACAAATATGATCATCTATCTTAAGGTTTTATTTCACATGTTATCTATTCTAACACATATTATATATACAATCAAAGAAATAAAATAGATGAAGCAAGTATGTAAATGACATGCTATCTACCCTAATCATGTGAGGCAAACAACAAACAAAAGGGAGAACCAAAATAAAAGGATAACCATAACATTTTTGCACAACTAACCTAAATCGGGCTTGACTCTCAAACAATCCCCAGTGGAGTCGCCAAACTGTCACATCCAAAAATGCAACCGCACGACGCCAAACCAAAATCAAAATTAAAATAGTAGGAGTTGCCACCAAAATTTTATTTTTGAAAAGGCAAAACTTTCAAAAAACTTTTTTAGTTTGAAAAATGGGTTTCGAACTAAAAAATGGATTCGGGAGTCGATTGTGAGTGGGGAAGGTGTTAGGTATCCCACTATACTCGTTCCTAAGAATAGTTACCTTAAGTCAGTTGCCCAAAATTACCATGACCTTTAATCTATTTTAATTCTCCTTAACAAATTACATGCAAAATAAAAAGTAAAAAAATTAAATAAAATAAAATTAAGAGTAAAAAAAATAAAAAAATAAAAAAATAAAATTAAGAATAAGAGGAAAAAAATTAAAGAAATAAAACTAAAAGAAAATGTTTACTTACAAGGGATGCCTTGACCTAGGATGAGAGCCTAGAGCCTACGTACCATTTGGGAAGGATCAAAATCTACGTAGTTCGAAGCAAAAACTATGTTTGGTTGATGTTTTGTTTTGTTTTCTTCGTTTTATGTTTTTGTTTTTGTTTTTATTATTTTTCAAAATTTTAAATTTTTGTTTATTATTTTTTTTTGTGAAAAGAGAAAGAAAATAAAAATTATTTTTACTTTTAGAAAATAAAACGGATTTAGAATTAGTTGATGTGTTTTAATTTGCTAAAGATAAAGTTAATTTTGTTTCTTTGTTCTTCACTCATTTTTAGCTTTTCCCTTAAAAAAAAAATTATTAATGATTCTTGTTTTTTATTTTTGTCTTAACTTTTGCTGATTTTCATTTTTTTTAATTTCTTTGTTTTGCTTTTTTTTTGTTTCTGCTTTTTTAATTTTTTTAATTTTTGTTTTTTATTTTTTTATTCCCTTTTTTTTTTACTTTTGACTGATTTTGAATTATTTGTCTTAGATTTTTCTTTAATTTTTTTTGATTAATCTTGATTATTGATTTAATTTTTGGATATGTTCTCTAAAATTTTTTAATTGAAAGGCTTTTCTTTTCTCTTTTTTTTTTCCTTTTTTATTTTTAATTAATTTTTTTATTTTCTCAATTTCTTTTTTTTTACTTTGGTTTTTGTACTTTGCACAAAAAAAAGAGAGGTATATATACAAAAGAAGTAAAGTATATACAAATATGGTCATCTATCCTAAGGTTTTATTCCACATGTTATCTATCCTAACACATGTTATATATACAATCAAAGAAATAAAACAGATGAAGCAAGCATGTAAACAGCATGCTATCTACCCTAATCATGTGAGGCAAATAACAAACAAAAGGGAGAACCAAAATAAAAGGACAGCTATAACATTTTTGCACAAATAACCTAGATCGGGCTTGACTTTCAAACAATCCCCGGTGGAATCGCTAAACTGTCACACTCGAAAATGCAACCACATGGTGCTAAACCAAAATCAAAATTAAAATAGTAGGAGTCGCCACCAAAATTTTACTTTTGAAAAAGCAAAACTTTGAAAAAACCTTTTTAGTTTGAAAAATGATCTTCAAACCAAAAAATAGATTTGGGAGTTGATTGTGAGTAAGGAAGGTGTTAGGCACCCCACTATACCTGTTTCTAAAAACAGTTACCCTAAGTCAGTTGTGCAAAATTACCATGACCTTTAATCTATTTTAATTCTTCTTAACAAATCACATGCAAAATAAGAAGTAAAGAAATTAAATGAAAAAAAAATTAAGAGTAAAAAAATGAAAAAAAATAAAAAAATAAGAGGAAAAAAATTAAAGAAATAAAACTAAAAGAAAATGTTTACTTACAAGGGAACCTTGATCTAGGATGAGAGCCTAGGGCCTACATACCTTTTGGAAGGGATCAAAATCCACGTAGTTCGAAGTAAAAATTATATTTGGTTGATGTTGTGTTGTGTTTTCTTTGTTTTATGTTTTTGTTTTTGTTTTTATTATTTTTTTTAATTTTTAATTTATTATTATTATTATTATTGTGAAAAGAAAAAGAAAATAAAAATTATTTTTACTTTTAGCAAATAAAACAGATTTAGAATTAGTTGATGTGTTTTAATTTGCTAAAGATAAAGTTAATTTTATTTCTTTGCTCTTCCCTCATTTTTAGCATTTCCCTTTTAAAAAAAAATTATTAATAATTCTTGTTTTTTATTTTTGTCTTAACTTTTGCTAATTTTGATTTTTTTTTAATTTCGTTGTTTTGATTTTTTTTTTTAAATTTTTTTAATATTTAATTTTTGTCTTTTTATTTCCTTTTTTTTACTTTTGACTGATTTTGAATTAGTTGTCTTAGATTATTCTTTAAATTTTTTTTTGATTAATCTTGATTATTGATTTAATTTTTGGATATATTCTCTATTTTTTTTAATTGAAAGGCTTTTCTTTTCTCTTTCTTTTTTCCTTTTTTCCTTTTTTTATTTTTAATTAATTTTTTTTATTTTCTCAGTTTCTGTTTTTACTTTGGTTTTTGTACTTTTGATTTCTTTTAATTTTTTTAGTTCTTGAATCTTTTAGTTATTATATATATATTTTTACTTTTCTTTTAATTTAAGTAAAAACAAGTTTTCCTTTCCTTTATTTTCTTCCCTTTTTTGTGTTAATTTTAACATTTGAAATAAGATTTTGAGTTGGAAGAAAAAAAATCTTCTTGATATTTTTTGCTTGTTTTTTTTTCTTTTTGTTTCCTTATTCTAAAACCTCTCTTTTTTTATTTGAAAATAAAATCCTTTTATTTTTTTAATATCATTTTGTTATTTTTTTTAGAATCTTCTTTAAGAATTTTTTTTTAACTTTCAATTTTGTTATATGCTTTTATTTGAAATCAAACCCCATTCGTTGTAGGCCATTGAAATTCAAAATTTATTAAAACATAATTATAGAACTCAATAAGGATTCAGGAGGCTTATTGCCACACATACCATTGAATTGATTCATATGCATCTGAGGGCATAAGAAATCTCACACAACAATTAACAATAAAGATAAAAGCATCAACATGCATATAATACCTATGTTTTGCGTAATTGAAAATTGTTATTTCACACCAATTACACTATAGTAATTTGCAAATACTGGAAGAATCAATATAGCCTCTAACCCCGGCCTTTTCCTTCATCATCATAAGAGAGGTCACAAATTTCAAAATAATGTAACTTAGACACAGCAGATCGAAAAGAATCAAAATGATTAGCTGCAGGGTATAACCTTGAAGATAAATCTCCCCAAACAGTAAACAGACTCACCTTTGATATAATTCATGCTGAAGACTACCAGGAAAATACTCAGCATATGCTAGACTCAAACAATATTGTAAATTGTGAGAGGACCAACATGGTAGACCCCAACATCATTAGGCATAAATCCAGACTTACCCATAACCAACGAACCAAAATCATCAACACTCATGACCATACATAGCTACTATACCTATATGGATATTTTTACTTTATTTTTTTTAAAATTTTGTCATTATCATTATTTTTGTTTTTGTTTTTTTTAATTATTTTTTTAAACAAAGAAAACGTGAGAGGAAATCAGTTCAAACTCTTAAACCAGGCATGTCATATACTTTGCTGAACCCACCCTCATTTCCATTCAAACTCCAGGCCATGAGCCTAGTAATGTAAGCCACATTTCTTAGTCGCAGAAATACAACAACCCAAAACAAATCCAAGTAGTTCAGTATAGAGATAAATAACATTTGAAATGAACATTAATCCGTCAATCCAAAACCCAGGCAAGTTAGAACCAGGGGTCAAAAATCCTAAAAAGAAAATTGACAAATAAATAGGATCCAAGCTATCAATTCACAGCAGACTATATTCATCCAAATCCAAACATTTCTAGCGATGCTATGACTTCTATCACTTCCAGATACCAACCACAACCTCGAGAAACAAGGACATTCATACAAGCTTTAGTTTTGAAACACGCATACATTCATCATGAAAACATGGCAGGGGAAAATTAAAGCAAATGTATTACAGCTTTATCAAACTCTGCAAATTCAGGAGCCATGATTGAACACCAAAACTCAACCTAACCTTCTATCAGGCATTCCATCAAGCACCAACTGTTCATATCTTAAGACATGTACAAAATAGTGTATGAGAGTGTCATCCGGTCTCCTTTTCCCATCTCAGACCATCAACAATTATAAAGGAATTTCATTGGTAAAGAGAGTAACTAGAAATTGCGGCTTACCTACAGGAATTTCAAAGGGAAGGATTGGCTCCCCTTTTGCACTTCCTTCTCAGTCTCTGCCTTCATTCCCGGTTCCCACGATTCTCTTCTCCCCTCTAACTTATTCCTGATCTCTCACTCTCTGTATTCCCATCTTAGAATTCCGCTTTTTGAATCAGAAAATCCCTTTCCTATTTTCTTGCTCTCATCGTCTCTCCCTCACGCTCTCTCCTTGATTTTTTGGTCTCTGATTTTTTTTTCTTCATCGATCCGTACCTTCCTTCTCCCCTTCCATTTTTGCATTAGTCCTTCTTTGCCTTTGATGGTGAAAGGGGTCGAAGGGAAAGGTCAACTCCGCGAGCCCTTCGCTATGAATCTGCTCCACTCAGACCCCCAGAGACGCTGGATACCACCTTTCATTTGTGTGCTTTATTTTCTGCCTCGATCTCGCACTCCGCTGATTGTAGAGACTAAGTGAACGAAAGGCTATGGGAGGCTCTGGGTTTTGACACTCCCTTCAGTATTTTGTGATCTAGGTCAATAGGTTTAGAGGAAGTGGGTCGGTCTATTTTAATTAGTCTTGGTCTTTCTTTTCCTTGCTATTTGGGCTGGAGGTGTTTTTGGATTGCATGTGTTTTTTTTTTTCATTGAGATTAATGGGCTCGAGAAAAGGGTAGTGTTGATAGGCTTGAACAAATTGGGCTATAATTGGTAACTTTGTTTTTTTAGTTAGTCTTAATTTTTTTCTTTTTTTTTTTTAATTTGAGGTTGAAAGTTTTTTCTCTTCTTTTTTTTAGACATAGGGTTGATGGACTTGGACTGACAAACAAAGTAATTGGGCTTTAGTTTTAGGTTTTTTTTTTTTAATTTCTTTTCTCTCTAGTTTTTTTTTCATTTTTTCCATATCTCTTTTCCTCTTTTTTTTTTCTTCATTTTTTTCATATTTTTTATTGGTCTTGATCAATCTTTGCCTCCTAATGTTATGCCTTTGTTGCAGGAATTTGGTGATTTATTTTTGGAAGAAATTCCTAATGGCTTGCCTCCATTGAGAGGCATTGAGCATCGCATTAACTTCCTACCCGGAGCTTCTATCCCAAATAGACCATCATATAGAGCCAATCTGGAAGAAACAAAAGAGCTTCAATGACAAGTTGAAGAATTGATGAGAAAAGGCTTTATGAGAGAAAGCTTGAGTCTATGTGTTGTATCGATTATTTTTGTGCCTAAAAAAGTCGACAAGTGGAAAATGTATGTTGATTGTAGAGCCATTAACAAAATAATGATGAAATATCTTTACCCTATCCTTCATTCAGATGATATGCTTGATGAATTGCTTGGTGCTTTTATCTTATCTAAAATTGATCTTAGAAGTGGGTACTATCAAATTCACATGAAAGAAGGTAATGAATGAAAAATTGCTTTTAAAACTAAAATTGGATTATATTAGTGGTTAGTTATGCCATTTTGGTTTGACTAATGTACCTAGCACTTTTATGAGTTTAATAAACCATATATTTTGTCTCTTTATTAGAAAATTTGTCATTGTTTATTTTGATGATATTCTTGTTTATTCTAGGAGTTTAAATGATCATGTAAAGCATTTGCATGATATGTTAATTACTTTGAGAGAAAATAGACTTTATGCAAATTTAGAAAAGTGGTCTTTTTATATGGATACTATTGTGTTTCTTGGTTTTGTTGTAGGTGCTAAAGGAATTCAAGTTGATGAAGAGAAAGTCAAGGCAATTACAGAATGGCCTACACCTAAGAATGTAAATAAGGTGAGGAGCTTCCATAACTTGGCAAGCTTCTGTAAAAGATTTGTGAAAGACTTCTTCGCCGTTGCTGCACCTTTAAATGAATTGGTGAAGAAGAATGTAACCTTTAAATAGGGTTAAGCACAAGAGATTACCTTTAATACTTTAAAAGAAAAATTAACCAATGCTCCACTTCTTACTCTCCTTGATTTTTCTAAAGTTTTTAAAGTTGACTATGATGCTTATGGTATAGGCATTAGGGCTATTTTAATGCAAGATTCTAAACCCATTGCTTGTTTTAGTGAAACATTGAGTCATGTTGCTTTAAATTTTTTCCATTTATGATAAAGAGTTGTAGGCTTCGAAAAGGACTTTAAAAACTTGGCAACATTATTTATGGCCAAGAGAATTTATCATTCATTCTGATCATGAAAGTTTAAAGTTTTTAAAAGTCTTAAGGTAAATTAAACAAAAGACATGCTAGGTGACTAGAATTTATTGAAATTTTTCCTTATGTGATTAGACATAAACAAGGGAAAGAAAATATTGTGGTTGATACACTTTCTAAGAGATATTCTCTTCTTACTTCTTTGCAAGCTAGATGTGTAATACCTTAACCTTTTAGCCCTTACACAATGGTCACATTGGCTATTCCAACCCATCTCAAGCATATTGGAACATATTTGTAAGAAAACATATACTTTCGTACATGGAGAATTGCATAATTGGGAAGCCACATACATGATTCATAGCTTTAGGGACCATGTGAACTCATCCATATCATTTCCTATCTATAACACATCTATTCAAGTCATAAACATCACAACTCATCTCATCATCCATGGATTTGAAACCAAAATTCAAGAATAAGCAAAGTTGCTCTCAGGTTTGCTGTCACAAGTTTTTTATATGAATTTTAAAAATTCATAACTAATTCTAAAAAATTCAAAATCATGTATATATAGCTTTCTAGAAAGCTCTAGATTTAAATAGTGATTAAAAATAGTTCTAGACTAAGACATAAATATTTAACTCATTAAAAGTAATAGAATAGGAACTCAGGTCATGCCTTAACAGCTCTAGGACCAAAAATTTAAAAATTTGGTTCTTCTTCTACAAAGATCCAAACGAGGTGATATTGATAGCTATGGAAAGGTTATAATGTCTAGTTTATGCTTGTAAAATTTCATGAGGATTGGACTTCATTTCTTCCATATGTGACACAAAGAAGTAAATTGACCATATGAATAGTACACATACCAATTTTGCATAATTTGGCCAATTTTAAAAAATTATAATAAATTCTCTAGAGTTCTAAATTAAGTGATCTTTGGCTATGTGAAAAGCTCTAGATGATACCTACTTATTGGCTAAATTTCATGCAAAAACTTATCCATTTGGTTAGACTTTGGTTCAGTTCAAGATTTGGTCAAATTTGAAGTCCATATTGGGTTCCATATGTACCAAATGCTCTTCTCATCTTTCCACAACCACTTGAATATGTCCAAAAGCATAAACATAGCTTAAGGAAACATTCCAAATCATTCAAATCATCATGGGGCTCAATGTCACCATACCACATGCATTCATACACATCAACATAAGGGTGCTAGGATGTCAATCTCTAATATAGGCATTCATTTAGCTTCAAGATTGATATATATATATATATATATCATAATTACATACATGTAAACTTGTTCAAGTGGATACATCTCATATACATCATGTCTTTACAAACTTTGACATTTAATCACATCAAAAAAATAACCTATTGTTAAGAGATAGCTTCTTAAGCTCCTTGGCTCCCATTCTTGCTTTCTTGGGCTTCACCTAGATATGGTTAGATAGACGAGGGAAGGGGGTGAGATTTAAGGAATCTTAATAGTTCATACACATTTTCAAGTAAGCATATAGGCATATAATCATGTCAAGGAACACAAGTATGCATTCAATATAAACAAGAATCATACAAGCCACAATTTTCATATTATCAAAACATGTCAATGTCAAGATCAAGTTCTAAGGACTTTTGGCCTAGCCTTACCCTATTTTTGGGACTTTTGGATTGGCTTCACCCTTTTTCTAGGGGCTTTTGACTTAGCTTCACTCATCCTTGAGACTCTTGGCCTTGTCTCACCAATTCTTAGGGACTTTTGGCTTTACCTCATCCATTTTAAGGGACTTTTGGCACAACCTCACCCACAAAGAGAAATTTCACAAACAAAAGCCACTCTAAGAAACATAATGGTACCATATTAATCGAGCAATGGCAAATGGCATGTCTCAAGATTCAAGCACATATACAAGTGATGATTGCTAATTTCCATATACTTTTTCCCCTCTAATTAGGCATTTTGATGATAAATTGTGGTTTAAATGATTTCATTTAGAGGATAATTCAGTTTATTGGCCATTTTTGTAATTTAGGAATTAAATTGCAAAATTATTGGTTTTAATGCATAAATTCGTTTAAATAATTTTGTAAAATTGTTCTTACTTAATTGTCTCTATTTTTTTTTTGTGCAAACTTTGGGCAAATTAAATCTTAATATTAAAGAAATTATGGAAGAATAATTGAAAAAGAAGAATGCCACATGCATACACCCATGTCATTCCTTCTTAACTCTTGAATACACTCTAGCAATTTACTCACACATACACTTATTCACGTGGCACACATACACGTAGAAGCTTTTTATTAACACTCACCAAATCACAGTTCCTTACATGAGTAAGCTGCAGGTTCTCCATTTACACAAGCACTTCACTTCACTCTCTTGCACACATCATTCTTTCACTTTAACATGTAGCATGCACTCCATACACTTCCACATAGCTTTCACACATCTAGCTCACAGCCACAGTGTAACGTCTCTTCTAATACCCTTCTTTATTTTATATATATGTGAGGAATTCCTTATTTGAATTTAATTACTTTTTTATTTTAATTATTCCATCATAATAAAATCTAATTAATGGCGTAGCAGAATATGATAATAATGGAAATACACTGTAATTCATACAAACTAGTTTAAGAGTTCCCTCATAAGGGAACAGGGTCATACAAGTCACATCGCATCAAAAGGGAATCTATCCTATAACCATTCAAAAAGAAAATCCCCAAATAACAAAAAGGTCAATATCAACGACTGGGCCTCTGTTCATGTGAACGGAGGAGCAAGAGGGTCAACTCTACTGACTGGGAATGTGTGGAACTCCAGCTCTCTTGGGGACACAAAATACACTGGTACATCATGAACAATGTCATCACATGATATGATGTGTATATTATGGATAACAAAGACCCATCCTTGGAGTGAGAACTGGATCCACTCTGCTTGGAGTTCTAGGGTCACTTGATGAATCGGCATCTAAGAAAAGTATAAACCACAATAAAGTGAGAAATAATTTTCTCAGTAACATAGACAGGATTAATACCACATAATATCCATGAAGAAGAGTCAAGTACTTTTAACAAACAACAAGCAATATAATAGCAAGACAGTAAATTTATTAAACAATATAAAAGGAGAGATATACCTATTAGCAATATCTAACGTGAATATGAAATAGCAAAGTGAATAGACATATTACATCTAAAGATAGAATATGAATAAAATACAAGATTTATCTCAAAGTAATTAATATTTAAAGTTGCAAGATATTCAAGAGATTTCTACATGCATAGAATATAGAAGATATCAGAAACAATATTTATTCTCTCTTGACCATTAGGCCTTGGAGATTGCCAGGCCTAACACTTAGACCGTGTCACGCTGGCTTCAGCAAGCTTAAACCTAGCTCATGTTGCATTGCCATGACATAGCAGGCTCACCCCTGCTTCCTTTACTGAGGCGTCCCTTAGTGGGTACCCAAGGAAAGTCATATAAAACACCATAATAATATGTCATCCAAGCCATTATTTGATCAAGGCATGATAGGTATATTTGGGAAAGAACTGCCTTGCACAACTCTGTGCATAAATAATCTCGGTAGCATGACTATGTATTGGAGTTTGAAAATTAGTGGTTTAAATATTTTTAAGTATCTTTGAAATTAGACATCCAACACAACAACAAGGTCAACTCTGGCACATACATAGGGCTCACCCCCTGTCCACCCTATATATTGGCAAGTCCTTTGGGCTCACCCCTTGTCCGCCCTATATATATTGGCTAGTCCTTTACCAAATAACCCATGCTCATATAATCAAGCAGTAAATAGCATATTATCTATGTTAAGAAATTAGGCAATATATCAGCACAACAAAAGTGTAATTCTAGAACATATGTTATCATATATTCCATTCTTGACATAACGCTACATAATTTTTCAACTATCTTAAATGGGCTCCAAAATTCACAGAATAAATATCAGCATAATCCAGGTAGCATGTATAATATTTTAGACCTCAAAAGTCATCTAGAACATGTCAAATAACATCGAAAAAAAATTCAAGAACATCTTGGTCAACACTATTTCTCAAAAATTTGACTTTTTATACAATGATCCATAATTCACCAAAATTTCATCATAGGTCTTATTTTTTATATAGATTAACCTAATTTAGTTAGATTTAAGAAAACTCTTCCCTAGGTATATGTATATGTGTTGGCCGAATCTATGCATCCAAGAAGACATGTGATTTTGCTTCATTTTCATGTCACCAAATAGCCACACATACATATTCAAGGATGATAAATAGAAGCCCTCAATCAATTTCTAGAGATTTCATATGTATTCTACAATTTTCTCAAGTTAAAGTTCAAGGGTTTCTTGCCACTTTCTTCATGAAAATCAAAGTTGTATTAATCTTCCTCTTCCTTAGGCTTTCTTCCATCACTTCTCCCTTTATTTTCTCTTCAATTTCTTTTATGGCATCTTGAAATACAAAGCTTCTTGATTTGTAAAAAAATTGTCAAGAATAGGAATTTTCTTGAATCACATGAATCCATAAACCATATATATGATTTCTCCATCTTTTCTTGGCTAGAGTTCATGGAAACAACAAAATTTCCCATCTCCTCATGCCATGGACGAAATTTAGAGAGAAAGAGAAGAGAATAATTCTTGGAGAAAAATAAAAGAAAAACCAAGAAGAAGAAAGGCTATCTATGTTACCTTAGCTCTGCAGTGTTTGATTTTTCTCGGTGGCTTTTCTTTCTTTCTTCCTTTTCCCTTTTCTTCTTTCTTAGGTCGAGCTCCTTCTCCTTCTCCTTCTCCTTCTCCTTCTCCTTCTCTTTGTCTTGGCCAAATTTAATTTGTGTATTTTGTGTGTGTGGTTCATATATATATTAGTTATGAATGGTTAAGATTTAACTAACTTTAAGGTGGAAGATCTTGGCCTTTCGATTACATGAATGGTCAAGATTTAACCTTGAAATAAGAGATAAAATGTAGGCCTTAGGATTAAATCAAAGGTTGTGATTTGATCTTGAAAAGGTGAAGAAAATCTAAGCCATTGGATTACCCTAGTTACTTTTTCGTAATATGTGAAGACAAGATTGCACTTAATGCTGCTTAAGTCAGCATCTATGTCATGCTGAAGTCAGCGATAACTTTTTCGTAATGTGTGAGATTTCTAAGATTTGCTGACACAAGCCTGTGTAATCACTCCATAGCTCGTGCAGCTTCCAGAATTCTCTTCCAACTTCTAGTCTCTTTTTCACACATGGCGCCACATCATCACTTTCTCTTTTCCTCTGTGGTGCCATATTAGCACCTTCCCAGCTCCCTGGTGCCACGTCAACTATTCCCCAATTAGATTTACAAAATTGCCACTATTTTCCTAGGTTTTTCATAATATCTTATTTAATCTTCATTTTCTAAGTTCCCTGCTATATTTTAATATTATTTGGCCTTATGTGGGTCCCATTTAATGTCTCCAATCATATATTTAAATATTATTTATTCCCCTAATATTTTATTATTTTAGCGTCCAAATGATTGTTTACCTTTAACAATGACGTGACAAACAAGCACCTCTATTCATTTTTCACTTGTATCTTCTCCGTAACTCCATATTTCTGGATTCTGTCACCACTACCTGGTAGATTTTTTTGTATAGAATTTCTTGAGACAGCTAACATCGATTTAAGGTTTTAGTTCATCTTTGTATAAGCTTATAATCAGTTCAGGCCATTTTCTGGCCTTAATGAATTCAGAATTTCATGCAACGAATTTTATAATTTTTTACACATTATTTTCTTACTATTGATATATATATAGGACTAGTTCTAAACTTCCTTTCCTTCTAAAAAAATTATTAATGTTCATCCAATTGACAAATGACAATTTTGCCCCTGGGGCCCCCTGAACCCTCTAAAATCTTAAAAATTCATATGGGTCCTATTCAACTTATACTTCTCATATACGAAGCTATTTCGTTCAAATTCTTTTTATTAAAGCTTAATAAATTCATTACATAAAATGCTAAATAATTAGAAAATCCTAATTTTAGGGATGTTACACGCAGGTTCCTCTAAGTAGCTGGCAAATCATTCGCAGTTCCACTCTCCATGTCATAAGCACATGGGTAGCTTCACACTCATTTATTTGCATGGTTTACATATCCCTCGTTTGCCACTTGCACGTCCCTGCAAGCTCCAACTACTACACAAATGCACATTAAACACACATGAGTTCAAGAGGCAAAACATGCTATGAGTTTAAGGAGAAGAGAATGAGGTAGAACTTGGGCAGAAGTTACGTACATGAAGCCACAGTTTAATGGGGAGAAGGGAGCTGAGCTGGAGAAGAAACTCTCGTGTGAAGGGACTTAAGAAGAATAGCTGAAATAGAGAAGAACACATGAGAAGCTATGAATTTTGATAAAGAAGGCTTAAGCTCAAACAAACACATAGCACTAAAACATGTGAATAGCACACAAATAAAGCTCGAGCATGAGAAGGCAGCTATGTTCATATCCACTTTCGTGTGGAAGCACTAACATAAGGCATATGATTGAAGAGGAAAGCTGAGATAGAGATAGCATGGGATCATTACTTGGGAAAAACTAGGAAAACATGTTAGAATGAATGGAAGACTCTCATGTGATTAAGAAAAGCATGGGCAGACATGGAAGATGATGTGGGAGAAGGAGGCTTGGTTGTGAATAAAAAGAAGAAACACGTGAGCAGATTTTAATGAGCCATGTGATTATTAAGTGAAAGAATAAACACACATGAGTAGAACATGCTAAGGGGGAGGTGAATGTGAAAAGCGTGAAAGGAAGGCTGAAGATTAACGCAAGAAGAATCAATGAGAGGCTCTAGATTTTGATGTAGCTCCAGGGAGGTGAACAATTGAACGTAACGTGATCAAGAATGGCTCGTCCTTCCATCCAAATTCATTTATTCATCTTTTCCATGATTTCTTGAAATTCTCTTGGTAGTTGAAACATTTAGTACCTCCATAAACGTGAGAAACGTAATGCCCGATTTTTCCCTAAACGTGTGTAATTCACCAGATACAAAAGGAAATCTCCCAGATAGAATGATTTGAGGTCCAATAAAATTAGAGTGATAATCTAGACCTCAAATAATAAGGATCCAAGGTCAGAGGTGTCTTGAAAACAAAGCTAGAATGACCGGACAAAATTCAACGAAGATGTAGTGGCATTTTCATAATTTTGGGTATTTTTGAGAAAACTCATAGGAGGGATTTGTAAATGGGAAAAATGAGTTTTCCAAGGTTCTCAGAGGCCTTAAAAACTATAAAAAGCCTCAGAACCATTAAAACCCCTCTTGTAATACTTTATATTTCTATTATCATACTCTTCCATTTTAGACAATTAGTGCACATTCACAAGATAAAAGTAAGAAAATGTATGAAAAAAATGCACTTTTATTACATTGTGTCAGGGTAAACTTCCTTAATTCACATTACGTGGTCCCCGTGAATCATCCAACAACATTTTATAGTCATTTATCATTGAAACAAATCATAATCAACTCAAAATAACTAGCAATCCACAGTTTCCAAATCAAAAACCTTGAAATTCCATTATTTCTTCTTGGACAACATGTGGTAGATTTTAAGGCAACTTTGAAAAATCATAACTAAATATAGAAAAATTGAAATCATACAAACCATAGCTTTCTGGAAAGCTCTACAAATAAGTCCCAATCATGAAAATCCCATCTGGACCACGTTTCACAACAAAATAGCCATAAAGGTCTGACTGCCCTTTGATACTAATATAGTTTACTGTCATAAATTTAAAAAATATTTAATTAATTTCACAAAAATTCAATCTATGTAAGTGATACCAATATGGAAAGTTATAGATGTTAGCTAGAGGGAAAAAATAACTCTAGACCAATCCAAGAATGTTCAGACCTCAAAAATTAATCAAACAGTAACACGGGTCTAACTGGTCGCTTGGTACTAGACAGCAATTTCAAAAATTTATATCTCCCTCTTTAGACATTCAAATTAGGTGCTTCTAATTGGCACAAGTGACTGGAAAAGTCTAGTTTTTTCTTGTAAAATTTCGTAGCAATTGGACATCATTTTTCCCATGAATGACAGAGAACAATTTTTGGACTATATGAATAATACCAGTGGCCAAACCAAAAAAATTTTCCAACTTCAAAAATTTACCAAATATTCCATAGACTTCCAAATAAATGCCCACTTTAGCTTCCTAAAAAGCTCTCAACAAGCTCTAGATGCATGCCAAATTTCAAACCAAGAAGAGATCATTTGGATAAAAAGTGATATAGCTCATCAAAATGGCCAAATTTGCCTCTCATAAGGCATCACTTTGATCCAAATGGTCTTCCTTTGAGTTTGGCACCTCTTAGGCAAGTTTAAAAGCTTGAATATGACTTGTATGAACTACCTAAGTGGTCCCAAACCTCATACATCTTAATTTGGCCATTTCACTTCCATTAATGCACTAATACATCAAGCCATCAAGAATCCAAAATTCCCACTTCCATGGATTTCGTGCCACATATGGTTTATACAAGAGTAATGCATCATATTACATTTTTCCATGAGCTTACATCTTAAACATAATATGTACAAAGTAACTTTGGTATTCAAATACATAACAAGCTACATAATGGACAAAGTATGACTTTTCAATGCTCTTGGCTTGCCTTCCTTGCTTCTTAGACATCACCTAGGCATTTTAAGATAATAGAGGGAAGGGGAGTGAGATTCCTTGAATCTCAATAGTTCACACATCCATTCACATAAATATTCAAGGCATATACATATCAAAGCATATGTATGGAAGGTTTGGCAACCATAAAGTATGCAAAGTTACAATCTCCATGCCACTTAGTCACATTCAAGCCAAGACCATTCTCTAGGGACTTTTGGTTTTGCCTCACCCCATTTCTAGGACTTTTGGATTTGCCTCACTTTTGACCTAGAGACTTTTGACTTGGCTTCACCCTTCTAAGAGACTTTTAGCCTTGTCTCACCTATGCCATGAGACTTTTGGCATATCCTCACCTTCATTAAGGGACTTTTAGCATCACCTCACCCTTATGAACCGTTTCCATAACCAAGCCATTCAAGGTAATACATTGGTACCAATGTCATGTCAAGGCATCAAGTGGCATATTCTCAAGTCACAAGAGTATACACAAACACACAAAGACACACATACACACATAAGAATACAAGGAGAATGCGGCGGAGGGGTACCTTGAAAATAGCCAAGGAATTACTCACACAAAATCAGATTTTCCAAAACCTTGAAGAATCCGACACTTTTCTATCTTGTTTTCCATGGGTTTTTCTTGGAATTTCTTGTTATATTCTTCTTCCTCATGGTCTAAAACCCTAGTTTCTCTTTCATTTTTAGACAAAAAATCCCTCCCCCATATGGTTCTGGTTTAGGTCGAAATACACACATGGAAGGAGCAAGAGAAAGAAGCAACTAAAACAAGAAATTACCTTAGATTCAAGCTTACTTTCAAGAGCCTTTCTCCTTGATTTGCTTCTCTTCAAGAATTTTGAATTATCCCCCCTTGTTCTAGACTCAAAATAGAACCAAAACCATTTAATAAAACCATGGAAAGAAAGCTTGAAGGGAGGAGAACAAAATTGAAAGAAGAAGAAGCATGAAATTCTTTGAAATTAGCTACCTTTCCTTGGCTTTCTTCCTCCTTTCTCTCCTTCTCTTGTGTACCTAAGAGGGAGCTTCTTTTTTCTGTGTTTTGGGCAGAGAGGGTCGTGCTATATGAGGGGGAGAAGAGACAAGAAGCTTATGGAACATTCAAGAAACTTACTTTTTCCAAAATTCTAATTTTGTCCTTCCGTAATGGCAATTTCATTTCAGATTTGTTTTAGCTGTTTTTCTAGAACCATCTCTCCATTATAAAATTTAGGTTCCCAATTTAATAAAATGCCTTTGAAATCACTCAATTTAGAGCTAAAACCTTATCAAACGAATCTGTCAAAGTTTGAGTTCACTGCCATTAGAAAAAGTACACTAAAGGGCTTTGCTAGTCCTGGGGCTTCCCATAATTTTTAGGGCCTCTGAGAACCTTGGGGCAACTCAAATTTTTCATTTAAAAAGCCCTCCTATGTGTTTTTCCAAAAGTTACACTTATTTATGAAAATGCCATTACATTTCGTCAGTTTTTGTCATAAATTGTTTCACTATCCTAGCTCCATTTTTCTTTCCTTTTGAACCTAGAATTATCATTTTTAGGAGTCTAGGACTCTACCCAAATTTTTTGGGACATTATCTAGCTCATTTTAGAAGACTTACTTTTATACGGCTTATTTTGTCATTTTATGAAAATTACGTGAACGAGTTAGAACGTCGGTGAACCCAAACTTTGACCCTTTTGTTTAGGAAGGTTTTAAACTTGATTTGAGTGATTTTAAAGGCTATTTAGATGTTATAGAACCTAAATTTATGATGGAAAAGATGATTCTTGAAAAAGAGTTGAAATGAGTCTAAAATAAAAAAGCTAAGAATGAAGGACAATATTGGCATTTTAAAAAGCTCCTTAAAAGTCCCTAGCTATAAATAGGTGGTGCCATACTTCTCCCTCACATTTGGATAGCCTAAATTCTATCAAAGACTAGGGAGAATTTCTGCAAAAAGTGGCGCATAAAAGGGAGCTTTAAGGGAGGAGAAAAACCTAAGAAAAGGTCAGGAAAATCAAGGAATTTCTTGCTCCTTCCTTCATTGAACTTGCTCTTCTTCTTCTCTTCTTTCTTTCCATGGCTTTGATGCATGATTTGGATCTATTTTAAGCCTTATTAAGAGGAGAGAAGTTCAAAATTTCAAGGAGGAGTGAAGGCAAGGGAGAAAGCTCTTAAAAAAGCTAGGGAATTAAGGTATTTTCCTAGTTTTCCTTGCTTCTTTCTTCTTGCTCCACCATGAGTGATTTTTGGCCTTATATAGAACAAGTAAGAGGGAGCAAAATCTAACCTAAACCAAGCATGAAACCTAGGTTTTTAAGGATGAGGAACAAGTAGATGCACAGAAATTCCAAAAAGAACCATTAGTTTTCAAGCTTCCAACACCTAGGGTTTCCTTTGCACCTTAGTATGTATGAAGCTTTCTGATGATATTTCTAATTGTCTATAAATGTATATAGGTTCTTGAGATGCCTAGAAATCCTCACATGTCATTTCCTTTAAGAAAACAAAGCTAGCTCTATGGGTCTAAAACCTAGAATATGTCTCGGCCAAGCTTGGTTTTGCACCTAGGGAGAGTTTGAAAATTTTTCTAAGGGTAGAAAGGGACTAAACATGATAAGAGAACATCAAAGAAAGGCTTGGAAAATTTTTTGAAGCCTTGGTTTGTATGATGTAAGTGTGTGCTCCATAATAAGGCTTAAAGAAGCAACTTAGGTCTAGGCTCTTGAGAACGAAATTGTGTTGACTCCAAGAGGTTTAAATGCGGTCAAGAGACCTAGATGGAAGGAGAAAATGGAGCCAAGACCTTGAATTCTAGCAATTGCTTCATTAGGTCTTATATGACACCATTATGTAACATAGAATAAAGTGAGCTTCCATAGTGAGTGGTTGATGCTAGAGCTTACTTCTGTGATGTAATTGTGTCCTATTTAGTGTGTTTAGGTCAAGAGAACCAAGTCCCATCTCATTGCAACTGTGTGGCTAAAAAGGGGGAGGAATATTTAAGGAAAAAGTGTTGAACCCTTGCTTTAAGGTAGCTCTCTCTTCGTTCTTTCATGCATAGGTGGATGTTTATCTTATCTTTGAATGTGTGTATGTATGTTTTAAGCCATGAAAGATGTTTTAGCATGTATCTATATGCCATGGTACCATGATGTTATGTTATGCACTTAAATGATACTTTATGAACATGCTTTGGTTTGCTTGAGTATGGTGAAGCCAAAAGTCCCTTAGCTAAGGAGAGGATGAGCCAAAAGCCCCTAAGGATAGGTGAGACTAAGCCAAAAGTCTGTAAAGAGTGAGGCTTAGTCAAAAACCCCTTAAAAAAATGGTCGAGGCAAGTCTAAAATCCCCTAAGAGAAATGGGTGAGGCTAAACCATCTTACTGAGAGACTTATGTATGCTTTATATGACTTCTTAAATGCAAGAAAAGTTCCATGAATGATCATGCACTCCATGATATCCATGCATGCATTTTAGACTTAGATTTGAATTCTTTATATATGGTTGAAAGGAAGAAGAGCTATTAAGATTCCTAAAATCCCATTCCTTCCTCCCTACTTGCCTAACATGTCTAGGTGGACCAAGTGAGCCAAGGAATGGAAGCCGCAAAGCATAAAGGAAGGATATTGACATGGAATTGTGTAAATTGTCAATGTTGTAGCCATATGAATGGCATATGATGTAATCTAATATTGTATATAATGTATGAGCTTATGAATACTTGTAAATACATGGATATATTGTATATGTATGAGAACTAGGGCTATATGGATGATGTTACATGATTTTGACATTGGATGCCAAAGATAAGCTTATGTATTCTTGTGTATACCTTATGATGAGAGAGTGAGTTTTTGAAATCTGGGTTTATGCACTTTTGAGACATGTTTAATAGACCATTTTGGTGCTTTCCCACGTGCTCAAGTGGCCATGAAAGCCTTGAAAACAAATTTGGCCCTTTGGTGACCCTTTAAGAAGCATAAAAGAGCCATTTTGCAACCCTATGGCACAATTCGACCAAATGAACGAATTTCCTTATGAAATTTGGCATGCATATAGATCTCATAAAGAGATTTTTGAAAAGTTAAAGACCATATTATTTGGAGCTCTATGGAATTAATTATGAATTTTTAAAGTTGCCAAATATTCGTTATTCTGGTATGGTTACTATTTATATAGTTAGTTTTTTCTCCTATGTCATTCAAAGGACAAATGGTGTCTCATGCTCATAAAATTTTACAGGCACAAATTATACATGATAAGTTTTCTATGGCCACTGAGATCACCCTAATTGGATGTCTGAATAGGGAGATATGAATTTTTGAAATTTTGTGACAGCACTAGGAGCACCAGATGAGTTTGGGTAATGTTCCATTGATTTCCAGTGGCTAAACCTCCCTGTTTTAGTCTAGACTTATTTTAAGCATGAATTAGACACCTAGCTTTCTAGAATGGTATAGTATACTTAATTACAATTTTTCTAAAATTAGATATGATTTTCCAAAGTTCATGACAGAAAGTTGGCACACCAATCCAAGGCTGAACATGTAATTTTGTGTATATAGTTCATGAGCTCGAGTTTTTTGCCACATCTTGAGATGGTTTAGAGTTGTATTCATTTATTTAAATAGGATAATGAGATGGATGAATTCATATGGTACATGGAACATGATATACAAATTTTATTCATGACATAATACAAAATAATTGAATATTTTAATACCATTTTCTTTAGAAACTTGTGTGATTAAAGGAAATGTGATTAAAATGGCATGAGATAGGCTAGATAAATATGGTGTTCAATAGCTAGCTAAAGATTGAACCTCCATTGAAGAAGATTTGAGCCCCAAGATTACATCTCCAAATTGGATAAACTCTCTTCTCTTTATCCTTTATTTTTAGCATTTAATTCATTGTTAATTTGACTAGGTTTAGCTTGTTAATTAAGGAATTTAGTGGCTAGAATTTACTGAATTAAATTGATTTGTAATTTGATTGTAATCTCACAATTGAATATTAATCTTGATGCCTAAGTGTTTGTAGAAAATCCATAATTAATGGATGTCCAATTTGCTATTAAATTCTTCATGTTTTTAGGCCAATTAATGCAATAGTTATTGAATTAAGTGGCTGAAATTTTTGTGTGATTATTGTCTTTGAGGAATTTATTAATATAATTGGTTGATTAGCATTTTTAAGTGGATTTTTCAACTACTTTAATGAGCATTTAGGTTCTGTTTTGGTGTGTTCTTATTTCTAACTCAATTGATTAATTGTTCAAGGTTTCTTGTGGTTGCAAAGTCCTTGAATCATGAGTGAATTGAGTCTTGAATGGTAATTCAAGAATTATTATGAAGAATACACTAAGAAGAAAGAGTTTAAATCCAATTTTAGTGCATTAAAAAAGGGAGCAAGAGTAATTGAATTCTAGGGAGTCTATCTAAAGGCTAGTTACCACACTTTCTTAGTTGTTAACTACGCTTATTCTTAAGCTTTTAGTTTTTATTACTTTTCTTTAATTCAATCAAAATCCAATAACTCAAAAACCACGTAAACAATTTTCATTTGATGTTACTTGGAAAACCCTTTCATAAATAATTAGAGGTAAAAACTACTTGGGAAATGACCTAGATTGCACCATTAGCTACAAGCCTTTTCCAATATAGTTTTATTTGAGGTTGCACGACATGACTCTCAAATTTGGCACCGTTGCTGGAGAGTTTAGGTTCTTAATTGTTTGGAAGAGGTTTTCAAGTGCTTTTGCTCTGTTTTTGCTTAGTTTTTCCCTTATTTTAGATTGGTTTTTGGACATTTTGGTGTTGCACATCATATGTTCTGCTTGCTGGAATTTTTACTTGACGTACCCAGAAAATTCTCAAATTTTGTTTTCTAAAATTTTTAGGTGTTTTAAGCAAAAATAATAGTATAACTATTTGGTGCACCATTTTTTAGCTAAATTCCAACGTTTAAAGGAACTTTTTTCTAATTTTTTAGTATTTTCTCGAATTTTTCTTAGGGTTTTTAAAATTTTTCCAAATTTAATTGTTTCATTTTTGTTGGCTTATTTTTGTGTTCTTGCTTTATCTTTGGCTTGCTATTTGTTGCATGACAAGGTCCTCTACAAAAAAGCTAAGTGAATTTGATCCAAAAATAGAAAGGACTTTTGCTAGACAAGTTAGAAACAAGAAAAATAAAGAGAAGAAAAAGGGCACTTTACACACTTATTTTGCTGATACTTGTGAGCATATAGGTGAACATTCTTGTCCAATTGTTGAGATGGAACAAAGAAATGCAATTGTGGATTTGAATATGAATGTGAATAACATGAATTCACAAAATGATTTGAATGAAAATAGAAATGGTGTAGGAGTTAACAAGAACATGAATGTGAATGCCAATATGGGTATCAATGCTTGGACAATTAAAGAGTTAGCTGCTCCTAATTTGCATTTTCAAAACTTGTGTATCAATTATCCTCATTTAGATGTGAATTTTGAATTGAAGTCTAGTTTGATACATTTACTACCTAAATTCTCTGGTTTGGCCGGAAAGGATCCACATAAACACTTGAAGGAGTTCCAAGCGGTATGCAATATTATGAAGCCACCAGGAGTGTCAAAAGAGTAGATAAAACTTAGGGCATTTCCATTTTCACTTATAGGTCAAGCTAAGGACTTGTTGTTTTAACTTCTTCTCGGAACAATTACTACATGGAACCAGGTGAAAAGACTATTCCTAGAGAAATTTTTCCCTGCATCCAGGATAGCTTCAATAAGAAAAGAGATATGTGGCATAGTACAGAAGACTGGAGAAACAATTTATGAATATTGGGAGAGGTTTAAGAGATTATTAGCAAGCTGCCTGCACCATCAGATCACAGAACAACTCCTTATTCAATATTTCTATAAGGGGTTACTGTAGGTAGATCGTAACATGATTGATGCAGTAGCTGGTGGAGCATTAGTTGATCTCACGCTTATTAAGGCATGGGAATTAATAGACAAAATGACTCAGAATGCTCAGCAATTTGGTTCTAGATCAATGTAGATGGCAAGAAGAATAAATGAGTTAGGTATTCCCAGCATAATACTCGGATTGAGAGTCAGTTGATGAGTTATCCTCTATGGTTTGTCAGATTGCTTTAGCTCAACAAAAGCCTCATACTTCTCCTGTTATTCCACAGTCTCATGGGTCTCAATCTTGTACTCCTCATACTTATGCTTATCCTTAGTTTTATTCTCCACAGGTTACTTCTACTTCTATTGCTTTGGTTGGACCATTTTGTGGTATATGTTGTTTAGCTATACATTCTATAGATCAGTGTCCACAGTTGCATGATCAGACTGAGTCTTGTTCTGCCATCTTTCCTAGCAGACCTATATAGCAAGGGCAATAGAGATATGATCCATATTCTACTACTTATAATCCTAGGTAGAGGGATTACCTTAACTTGAAATATGGAGGCCATTCACAACGAAAATTTGCTATAGGGCCAAGTGCTCAAGTTCCTTTACCTATGAAACAATCAATTCCTATCCAAGAAGAACTTATAAAGGATAATAGCATAAAGCTTATAATGAAGTAACCCTTGGATAAGATGGAATAGAGTGAGATTAGACATAGACAAGAGATGCAGAACATAGAAAACAAAATGCAAACTCAGAACAGGAATGTAGAGAATATGATTAATCAATTGGCTAACTCTCTTAATGAGGTAAAAAGCCAATGATCAGGGCAATTACCTTCTCAGATTGTGGTGAATCCTAAAGGAAGTGGTGTTTGTGCTATTACACTGAGAAGTGGGAAAGAACTTCCAGGACCTTCCAAATCATCAGAATTAGGTAAGTCGACATTAAAAAAAACACATGTCGCACTAAAGAGTACTAAAGAGAAAAAGGAGGAGCCAAAGAGACCTTTACCCTTTCCTAATAGGGTAACTTAGACCAAGAAGCTTAAAGAAGAACAAAAAGAGCAAGAAATCCTAAAAACATTCAAGAAAGTAGAGATCAATGTGCCATTCTTAGACTTGATCAAAAGAGTCTCAAAGTATGCAAAGTTCCTAAAGGAGATGTGTACAACCAACAAGCAATTAAGAAGACATGAGTGGGTTAATTTTGGAAAAAGTGTATCTGCTTTGATTTAAAGCCCACTACTTGAAAATGCGAGGATCCAGGCCACTTCTCTATTCCTTGTACCATTGGGAACTTGGAGTTCCTCGATGCTTTGTTAAACCTAAGAGCTGCAATCAATATGATGCCAGGAGTGTATTCTCAGCTTTGAAGATAGGAGAGTTGAAACCCATTGGAGTTATGGTGCAGCTAGCTAACCAAAGCATGGTGTATCCTTCAAGAGTTCTTGAAGATGTACTGGTAAAGGTAAAGGATTTAGTTTTCCCTACATATTTTTATGTCCTTAACATGGAAGATGATAAGTATAAGACTAGTGGACATGCTCCTTTGATTTTAGGTAAACCTTTTTTGAAAACTGCCTAGAGCTGTAATCAATGTGCATAAAGGTACCTTATTTATGGAGTTTGCAGGAAATGTAGTGCATTTTAACATCTTTGATGCTATGAGACATCCTGTTGATCATGGCTCTATATTTGGTGTTAGTTTGATTGACATGCTTATAGATGATGCATCTTCTGATTTTAGGATAGTATGTTATCTGGATCATGTGACATAGTTGACTTAAATGATTCTCTTGACTCTAAATGTCCTAGATCCACTATATATGATAGATGTACCCAGATTAGTGATTTTATTAAGAGTAGTGAGTTCCTCACATATTCTGATCATTATGATTATGTGATTCCTTTTGTTTATGATGATTCTACTATTAGTCAGCATGTGATTGATCTAGATGATTGTACTAGGTTAGATCATTCCTCGAATTCTAGAGATGATATGCATGTTGTGTTTCTTCTGGATATGTTGATTGCACTAGTTCATCTATTTCCACTCTTAACTTGCTTATTGATAGTAGTACTAGATGTTGTATGACTAGCTCATCTGATAGTGATACTGATGTTATTGTTGTTATTAGTTCTTCTATTGATTTTCATGCTGTTGATGTTCTCAAGGATGGGAAAGTTATTTTTTCTATCTGTGAGTTGTTTAAACAGGTATTTGGCATAGAAGAGATTGAGATTAAACCACTCGTACCCTCGATTGAGCAAGCTCCTACTTTAGAGGTTAAACCATTACCAGACACTCTCAAGTACACCTATACAGAGGAAGATGAAAAGCTTCCAGTGATTGTGACTAGTGATATTGTTTCGGAGGAGGAAGAGAAGCTTCTAGAGGTTCTTAGAAGGCATAGACAAGCTATTGGTCGGACCTTGGCTAATATACCAAGTATTAGCCCAGAGGTGTGCATGCATAGGATTCTTCTTAATGATGGAGCCTATCCAATCTGCCAACCTTAAAGACGCCTCAACCTACTGATTCTTGATGTTGTGAAAAAATGAGGTATCTAAGCTACTGTTTGCAAGTATAATCTATCCTGTTTCTGATAGTGAGTGGGTAAGTCCTGTCTAGGTAGTGTCTAAGAAAACTGGCATAACTATAGTGAGAAATGATAAGGGTGAAATGATTCTACTAGGGTTCAAAATGGATGGCGTGTGTGTATTGATTATAGACACTTGAATGCTGTTACTAAGAAAGACCATTATCACCTTCCTTTTATTGATCAAATGCTTGAAAACCTTGCTGGTAAATCTTACTACTACTTTTTGTATGGTTTTTCAAGTTACTTTCAAATTTACATTGCTTTAAAAGATTAGGAGAAGACTACTTTTACTTGTCCCTTTAGCACTTTTGCATATAGGCGTATGCCATTTGGTCTTTGTAATACACTAGGGACTTTTCAAAGATGCATGATGTCCATCATTAGTGATTTTATTGAAAAATGCATAGAAGTGTTCATGGATGATTTTACAGTATATCGACATTCATTTGATGATTGCTTGCACAATTTGGATAGAATTCTAGAGAGATGCATTGCTGAGAACCTAGTGCTTAATTTTAAAAAATGCCATTTTATGGTTTGCAGAGGTATAGTGTTAGGGTACATTGTGTCCCATAAAGGGTATTGAAGTTGATAAAGCTAAGATAGACATTATTTCTTCTCTTCCTTACTCCACATCTATGAAAGAAGTTAGGTCATTTCTAGGGCATGTAGGACTTTATAGGTGTTTTATTTAGAATTTTAGTAAAATTACATTGCCTTTATCTAGACTTCTTTAAAAGGATGTTGACTTTTCTTTTGAAGATGATTGTAGGTTGGCTTGGGATAAGCTTAATGAGAAATTAAGTACATCCTTGATCATTTAGCCACCTAATTGGAGCCTTCCTTTTGAACTTTATTATGATGCCTCCAATTATGCACTTGGAGCGGTTTTGGGACAAAAAGCAAACAAAGAGTTTCATGTTATAGCCTATGCTTCCAAGACATTGGATTCTATACAAACTCATTATACTACCACTGAAAAAGAGTTTCTTGCTATTATATTTGATTTGGAAAAATTTAGATCATATTTGTTGGATACTAAAGTCATTGTTTTTACTGACCATGCAGCACTCAAGTACTTAATAAAGAAGCTCGATTCAAAGCCACGCTTGATCTGCTAGATACTTCAGCTGCAGGAGTTTGACATTAAGATTACAGATAAGAGTGGTGCAAAGAATTTAGTTGTTGATCATTTGAGTAGGATTGAGGCCCCAGTAGTAACTTCTTTATGTATTTCTAACACTTTTCCTAATGATGGCTTGTGTGCTTTAGTTGTTTCTGAGCCATGGTATGCTGATATAGTTAACTATCTAGTTACATGTGCATTACCTGCTCATTTTAATAGGCATCAACTAGATAAGTTTAAAAGTGAGGCAAAATACTACATTTAGGATGATCCTTATTTGTGGCAGTTGCGTAGTGACCAAATTATTAGGAGATGCATCCCTGACCATGAGATTGCCTCTGTTTTACATTTTTGTCACACTTTAGCATGTGGTGGTCACTATGGTCCACAGAAAATTCCTAGAAAAGTTTTAGACTCTGGATTATTTTGGTCTACATTATTTAAAGATGCATATCAGTTTTGTAAGCAATGTGTTAGATGCCAATATACAGGTACTATAGGTCACAGGAACAAGATGCCACAATATCCTATTTTATTCTATGAGGTTTTTGATGTTTGGAGATTGATTTTATGGGCCCATTTCCTGTATCTTTTGGCTATCTTTATGTAATGACCCTAACTTCTAATCCTGGTAATTAAGGTTAAAGATGCAATTAATAATCATCAATTGAGGTTTGAAGTCATTATGAGATTACTTACATTAGGAAAATGTGAGAAAATTTAAACCTTGATATTGTTAATTAACCAATTACTCATAACCATTTATGCATATGAGGGAATCAAACCCACAATTATAAGCTTTTGATCCTATCATCCATTAATTCTAACTCACAAGAACCTCCTACAAGTGCTTCTAAATCATTCCTTATCATTTCCATAGAGAAAACTAAAGTTTCTAGGTTAATATGAGAAATTGAGCACTTTCACCACAACTAAATTCTCTCACGCTACAGCCAATTACCTTCAGGTTCAACCCCTTATACTTTCATAAATTTTGCACATTTTGTTGCGGCCAAATACCCCTTTCGTTGTAGTGAATTACCCTATAGAACACTACTAGACTTGCCTCTCACATTTCACCACGACCAATTCCTCTCTATTTCCTTCCTTGGGCAACTTCTTCATGTTTCGCAGTGGCTAATTCCATTTTGGCCATGGCTAATTCCCTTATGTTCTTGTAACTCTCAAATTCCCTTCCTTGCACTCCAATTCTCTCTCTAGGAACACTCTAGAACCATTCTCCCTCAATTAATAAGACTCTAATGGCATTTATCTACTTGATTTACTTAGCTAATCTATCATTATCCACTTCAAGATTTGGGTATTGATTCCTACTCGTCAATCTACCACATAAAAGCAAGTTCCATGGGATACTAATAAACATTCAGATTCATAAACAACTAATATTATCATTCAGATATATATCTCATTGCAAGTTTCATACATCATTAGTTTGAGTTAGCATCAAGGCATCACATGATTATATTTCCAAATAGTGAACCATGTCACAGGGTCAACAAGGTCTCAGATTAGATACATAGGCACATATATCAAATACTAGATTGCATAAGGCCTAACTTCTTATTAAATACATCATAAGTTACCAAAACATAAAGTTCATACACTTGGCAACATGATTACTTGATGATGCTATACAAGGAGAAATACAAAACTTAGCATCTACTTTACTTAGCTCAGCCTAAGTGTAGCCTCCCCCACACATGGTAGAGCCTATGGATTCTCATCCACTTGCTTCCCCTTATCCTTACGCAAAGAACCTTCACCTGAAATGGTTAGCCCATGAAATGGGGTGAAATGTAAATCTCAATAATTGAGGAAATTTACATTCATATAATCCAATTTAATTAATATATATGCATGAATCAAAATGAGTATCAGAATTATATCAGTCATATCAGTAAATGAAACAATTAGACTACTATGATTACTATCCCATACTAGTAATTACATTTTCATATGTTAAAGGCTAATAACACAGGGAGAGGCCCGTCCACGACACCCACTCCCCAATAAGCACAATTAGAGCTTAGTGCATCTGAGGTCTGATCATAACCCGGTACCCGATCGAAGCACATGCATGGGTGGCAACCACACCACAGCTGCACCACAAACTCATAAAGTCCAAACATAATACAATAGATAGCCAATTAATTTATTAGCATTTCAAATCTTTCATGTACAGCAAATCTAAAATTAAAGCAGATATATGCATGGAATTACATAATCCTTGGTTACCTCACTTATAGCCAATTCAGGAAGCTAACAGCAACACCAAAATCCTCCTATAATCATAACATCAGAAAATTACCACTCTAAGTCAATCCATTACCATCCTTATTCATCAATTACAACAACAACCTAATAATCAAAGAATTAATCCATCAATACTTGCCTAAGGGACACTTACCCAGCCACCAAGAGACTCAAATTTCGGATTTTGCCTTCCCTAACCTAGAAACTTCAAAATATCACCTTATATTATGGATATTTTCGCATAGAAATCCATATCATAGGTCAGCTAATGGGGTCTCTAACTAGCAAAGAAAGCATTAAAATGAGGAGTTTATACTTACCTAACAACACCCCTAGCCTCAACTTACGAAATTTCACCATGAAAACACCAAATAACCAGTTTCAGATTTTGGATGTAGGTGAAATGCTCTAAATGAAACATTAATCAGGTCAAATTGAAGAGAAAAAGGAGAGGATTAAGTTATATAATAATTACCTTAGCTGATTTTGAGTTTAAAAGTGAGAAATAGTGAAAATATGTCAAGAACCTTAGCCTCTCTCCAAGACTTTTGAATTTTGCTTTGCCTCTTGTGTTTTTTCTGCAAAATGGGGAGGACGCTGAGTGTATTTAGGGTTTATTTAGGTTTAAGTTAGGTCCTAAATGGGTTATAGGTTGATCTAAAGGCCAAATCCAAGTGGATTCAGACTTTGAGTTGAGTTGGATTAATTTCATGAGTTGGGCTGCAGAATTGTAGTTAGGTTAGGCTAAATTTCAAGAGTCAATCCAATTTGGATTTGTATAATGTGTGTTAAGCCAACTATAAAGGCTCATGTAAATTGGATCTTGGGCTTCTATCTTATTAAATTAGATTGGGTTATTGTTAAGTGATCTCTCTTGATCCAAGACTCATAATAAAGAGTTGGATCTACATCTAAAATCATTAGGCCTTCATTAATCCTTACCCATGGCTTACTAAAATTAATTTGGGCATAGATGAAGTTTCTAACCCAATTAAATCTCAAACCCATATGAATAATTTATTTCTCTCTAGATTCCCATTCATATGGTTTGCTTAATTATTCCATAATAATTATGTCTAATCCATAATTAACACCTTAATTAATTTTGGGGTGTTACACTTTACATTTTGCTAGCTACAAATTATGTTTCTAAATGGGTGGAAGCCATTGGCACTCAAATTGATGATTCTAGTATAGTTGTCTCTTTTGTCCAGACCCATATCTTTTGCAAGTTTGGAATCCCTAGAGCTATCATTAGTGACAAGGGAATCCATTTATGTAATAGGCATTTCCAAAGTTAACTTGGCAAGTATGGAGTCCAACATAGAGTTGCAACACCTTATCATCCACAAACCAATGCCCAAGTAAAGGTGTCTAATAAGGAAATCAAGTTGATTTTGGAAAAGACGGTTCAGGCTAACCAGAAATATTAGAGTAAACACTTGGATGATGCAATTTGGGCTAATAAGACTACTTTCAAGACTCTAATTGGGATGTCTCCATACCAAATTATATTTGGCAAGGCTTGTCACTTGCCAGTTGAGATAGAGCACTAGGCTTTTTAGGTAGTAAAGCAATGTAATATAAAGTTAGAGAAAGCTAGTGTTGAAAGAAAGTATCAGCTGCAAGAACTTGAAGAAATTAGAAGAAATGTTTATGAGAACTCTCGAATTTACAAAGAAAAGACTAAGGCATTTCGTGATAAAATGATATCTAGGAAGAATTTCAAAATTAGTTAAAAAATTTTACTTTATAAGTCTAGATTGAAATTCATGCCTGGTAAATTGCATTCTAGATGGGAGGGTCCATATATAGTCTTTGATATTTTTCCTTTTGGTGCAATTGAGGTTATGGATGAGTAGACTAAAGCTAAATTCAAAGTCAATGACATAGGCTAAAGCACTTTCATGAAGGAGTTCCAAGGAAGGATAAGGAAGAGCTTCAACTTCAGGACCTACCCTAATTACCTGGTTGTACACTTTCCCTTTCCCCTTTTTATATTGTTTTGCCTTTTTGTTAATTATATCTTGTGCTACCATTGAGGACAATGCAATGTTTAAATGTGGAAGGAGCAATTAAAAAATAATTTTTTTTTTTGCTTTGTTTTGGTTAGTTGAATTTTTTAGGTTTTTAGTCTAGTCTTTTGTTTTATTTTTAAAGTTTTGTGTTGTTTTTCTATTTTTGAAAGTTTGAAAACAAAAACTTTGTTTTTGTGGAAGTTGCTAGTATTGATGTGATCATAGCTTATCTTGATTTGATAGGGAATTGACCTTGTGTTAAAAATGCAAGTTAAGTGGCAATTAACTTAAGCTTTAATGAAATTTGATGATGGTCAATTTGCCTTGTGAGATTTTTATGCCTACTGAATACTGATATTCATTTCTAGTGTGTATCCTCTATCTTGCTTTTACTCTAAAACTTGGCTTAAATCTTGTTCAAGGCCACATTTGTTCATTTGCCATGCATGAACAGGATTAAGGCATTCATTGTTGTTTTGTTTTAGCTAGAGCCAAAGAGCCATCCTATATGTGTTTAATTCATTTGTTTTACCCCCTTTGAGCCATATATGTTTCCTTTTTAGCCTTTTAGCCAGAAAAGAAAATAAATATTCTTTCTACCTTGATTAGGATGCTTTTGATTATTAAGAGCATTGTATCTTGCTAAGGTGGGTGGAGGTGCATTTTTCACATCAACTGTGAGCCATTTGTTTGTTCTTTTTGGAAATATACCAAATGAAAAAGAAACGAAAATGAAATGAAAAATGAATGATTCTTTTGTTGAAAAAAAAATCAAAGCAAAAAAAAAAATAAAAGAAAAGCATTTGAAATGTATTGAAAAGAAGAAAACGAAAAGGAAAGAAAAGCTATTTTTGTTCTCTTAGTGCATATACTTGTTTGTAGTGAGTGAGGCATTAAATTGCACTCTCTTTCCATTCTATATTCTCTTTTGATGCTCTTGATAATTTTAAGTATCCTCTTTGCTTTTTGAATTCCATTTATTCTTTTGTTTAACACTTGTTTCATACCTTGGCCTACATTACAACCATAATAAAGACCTTTTGATTCATTCATTGGCATTTGTTTTTGGTGGTGATGTAGATAATTTCCAAGCTTATAGTAGTAAAGTTGGATATGATGGAATTTGAGAGTAAGCACTTCATCTTAAACACTAAAGAGTAGTGTGATAAACACTAATCCAAGTGAAGGACTATCATTGCATTTCATTCTTGTTAAGTGTATTGCCATGGTACTTGTTGCGTTGACGCAAGTGATATGACTTGGAGAATTGAGTTATTGATTTGCTATGAGCTTCCTTGTGCTAAGTGACCCACATATTTCTATTTTTGATTTCTTTTCTATTAGCCTTTTCTTAGAATTTTGGTTTTCTTTTGCTCAGGAGTGCAAAAGCTTAAGTGTGGGTTCTTATGAGCATTTAGGTTCTGTTTTGGTGTGTTCTTATTCCTAACTTAATTAATTAATTATTCAAGGTTTCTTGTGGTTTCAAAGTCCTTGAATCATTAGTGAATTGAGTTTTGAATGGTAATTCAATAATCCTTATGAAGAATACACTAAAAAGAAAAAGTTTAAATCCAATTTTGGTGCATTAAAAAGGGAGCAAAGATAATTGAATTCTAAGGAGTCCATCTAAAGGCTAGTTACCACACTTTCCTAATTGTTAACTACACTTATTCTTAAGCTTTTAGTTCTTATTACTTTTCTTTAATTCAATTAAAATTCAATAACTCAAAAACGTTGTAAATAATTTTCATTTGATGTTTACTTGGAAAACTCTTTCACAAATAATTAAAGGTCAAGACTCCTTGGGAAATGACCTAGGTTGCACTATTAGCTACAAGTCTTTTCCAACCTAGTTTTATTTGAGGTTGCGCAACATGACTTTCAACAAGCATCCAATGACAATAATACAACCATAAAATGCATACAAGAAAGGATTGAAAGCTATCTTAGTTCAAGAAAACAAATTCTTCCTTTGTTTCCTCACTTCCTTGGCTCGGCCTCACACCCATACCTAGGAGGGACTTGATTCACTTGGCCTAAAGATATCAAACAAAACACAATTCAATCATTGGAACCATCTTTAGCCTCACATAAATACTACGCAACCTATATCTAGCTTATGACATCATTATGAATCTATACAAGGCATAATGAAGCAACTCATGTAATTCAAGATCTTGGCTCTAATTCCTCACTCAATTTAAGTTACATGACTCTATTCAAACTCATTAGAGTCATCTCCAACTCAATCTAAGGAGCCTAGTATCATGTTGCCTCTTTATGCCCAATGGAACCTAAAGTTTTCCACTTTCAAAATATGGTTTCTAAATTTAAACCATTAGTTCCTTTGATATCTATAATTCATATCTAGACCACTTTAAACCTTAGAATGTAGAAAAACTCTCCCTAGGTGCTTCAACCATCTCTAGGCCGAGACATACACCCATTGAGAGCCCATGGAGTTTCTTTTAATTTTCTAGGGAATTAGCCACTTGTGAATCTTCCTAGATGTCTTGAGAACTTAAACATACTCTCATACAAACTAAAATAACATTAGAAAGCTTCAAACCTCCCTAGGAACAATACAATCCCTAAAATTTCTCTCTTGTTGTTTATAGATTCTTTTTTAGTTCTAGTTTCTCCATATGGTTCCTCTTGCCTTAAGATTTCATTTTCTATCAAGTTTAGATTAGAATTAAGTCCCTAACATAGACTCCCAAGTCTGACCAAAATCAAGAAGAAAAGGAAATCAAGAAGAAGCAACAAAATCTTAGTTTACTTGCCTTATTTATAAGCCTTCCAAAGGAGCTTCCTTATGCTACCAAAAACTCTCTCAAATCCTCCCTTCTCTCCACTAATTCAGTCACCAAACAAGACCAATCAAAGTGTTAAAACCATAGATGAAGAGATGAGAAGAAGTTTAGAGAAGAAGAAAGAGTTAAAAAGTGTGTATTTTCTTACCTTTTCAAGGCTTCTTCTTCCTCCCTTAGCTCTCCCTTTTATGCACCACTTTTAGCCTTCTTTGATTGTGTTTCAACATGCAAGAGATTCGGTTAGAGTGGAAGGCAGATCTGGGACGTTTTAATAAGGCCAAGTGTCTATTTACATAACTTTTTAACTTTGCAATGTAGTCCCTCATTTTAGTTTTTCACCGTTTGGATTTCTTTCAACTACTTTTTGAAATCTATCTTTTTCATCATAAAATATGGGTCTTCTAATTCATAAAATGGCTTTGGTTTCACCAAATTGGATGTAAAACTATTTTGAACCATTCAGTCAAAGTTTTGATTAACTAATAGTCAAAATTACTCATCGGAGGGGTTTTAACTTTTCCATAGGTTTTCATAATTTTTAAGGTCTCTGAGAACCTTAAAAAATTTAAATTTTTCATTTAAAAAGCTCTCCTATGAGTTTTTCAAATTTTTCAAAAATTACGAAAATGCCCTACATTCTTTCACACAATTTTCCTAGCTCTCTTGGCTCTATTTTTTGGGCAACTCAAGCCTCAAATCCTCATTTTTTTGGGGTCTAAATTATTATTCAATTTTTTTTTTTGCCTTAAATATTTCTATTTAGGAGACCTCCTTTAGTAATTCCCTTAGTTTTAGGCGTTTTTGAATAACTAGGCATTATAAGATTACTTGGTTTTAAGATGTTAAAAAGCATGTATAAATGTGATTGTGATTTTACTGAAATATGGAAATCGTGTGAAAAGCATGGTGTTGATGGTTTCCATAGATTTGATGGATTTCTTTTTAGGAAAGATAAACTTTGCATTTCATCATATTCTATGTGTGAGTTTCTTGTGAAGGAAACTCATGGTGGAGGTTTGATGGGTCACTTTAGTGTTGATAAGAATTTAGCTCTTTTGCATGAACATTTTTATTGGCCCAACATGAGAAAAGATGTTGTTGCTATTTATGCTAGATGCATTACACGTAGACATGTAAAGTCTAATGTTCAATGTCATAGTTTATATTCCCCTTTACCTATCCCCTCCTATCCTTGGATTGATATCTTTATGGATTTAGTGTTGGGATTGCCTATATCTCCTAGTGAAAAGGATAGCATCTTTGTTATGGTTGATAGATTTAGTAAAATGGCTCATTTCATTGCTTGCTCTAAAACTAATAATGCTATTATATTGCTGATTGGTTCTTTAAAGAAGTTGTGGGATTACATGGCTTGCTAAGAATAGTTGGGAGTGATAGGGATGTTAAATTTCTTAGTCACTTTTAGAGAACTGTGTGGAATAAATTTGGCCCTAAGCTTTTGTTTTCTACTGTTGCACATCATCAAACAGATGGGCAAACTAAATTGGTTAATAGAATGCTCACTACCTTGTTACATGCAATCATACAACAGAACTTGAAAATTTGGGGAGAAGTGTTTGCCTCACATTGAGTTTGCTTACAATAGGGTTGTACATTTTTCTACTCAATTTTCTCTTTTTGAAATTGTATATGGCTTTAATCCTTTGACTCCTTTAGATATTCTTCCTTTGCCTTCTAATGAGTGTGCTAATCTTGATAGAAAGAAAAAGTCTAAGTTTGTGTAGGAGTTGCATGTTAAAGTGAGAGCCAACATTGAGAGAAGAAATGAGTAACATGCAAAGCAAGCTAATAAAGGCCAAAGGGTGTTGTATTTAAGCCTGATGATTGGGTTTGGGTACACTTGAGAAAGGAAAGATTTCTAGAACAAAGGAAATCTAAATTGCAACCAAGAGGAAATGGCCCTTTCCAAATTTTAGAAATGATTAATGACAATGCTTGTAAAATTGATTTGCCTAGCTCCTATGGTAATGTTAGTGCTATATTTAATATGACTGATTTATCCCTCTTTGATGCTACAGATTCGATGATGAATCCTTTCAAGGCAAAAGGGAATGATGGAGTACCATGGAGCTCCTGTGACCACCTTCAAGGAAACAATGCATGGCGTGACCAATAAGGAAAGCTTGGATAACTTGCTGAATGTGCGAGACATGATTTGGGACATGTAGAGCATGACGTTGGAGCTGAAATGAAGTCTGAACATGGAGGCCAAGAAGCTAAACAAAATTCATCTATTAAAGTCTAAAAATTCAAGTCTAATGTGCCTAAAGATCCATTACATTGTGTTGGAGGTCTAATGACAAGAGCAAGGTCCAAAGCAATGAAAAAAGCTCTTAATTGTTTAATCCATGAATTGTAAGACTTAGAGCCCATTTTTGAAAATCTAATGGTTTCCCAAAGAGTTGTAAGTGGCTTATTAATATACTCCCAAACAGCCTAAGATTCCACTAAAGTTGAAGGCCCAAAAGGAGTCCAATTTAAAGAGCTCACTTGAAGCCTTATTTGACTAGCACGTGATCATCAATTTCTAGACCATGTAAGAAGTTTCTATTTTAGTTGTTTAAATAAAGCCATGTGGTCAAAACTTATTCTAGAAAAATAAGTTAGTTTATTTCCTTTTTCTTCTTTGTGGCATCATTCTTAACCTTCCAAATTCATGTAATACATGGTGCCATCTTTAGGGAATTATTTTAAAAAGTTGTAGATCTCTCATTGCCTATATAAAGGCATCATATGTACTTAGAAAAAAATATGTAATAAGAGTTTCATTTTCCTATATTGTGTGAGAGTTCTTTTGTATTCCTTGTGTTCTTAAGAAAACACTTGACTTATCAAAGTAGTGGTCATCCTTTGTGGTATCCCAAGGTTCTAGTTCTATGAGACAGATTCTCTTAGGGTCTTACTTCTTGGCTTACATTTAACCTTTTGTATATGTGTTTCTTATTTCTAGCCAGCCTTGAGTGTGGTATAAATTGATAGAGGTTCTTTGGGACAAGTTCCTAGTGGGTCTTACATCATTTACCCTATTAGAACCCTATCCTAAAAGACAACCTCCACACGACTATGCATAGTAGCATGAGTAGGTTGTGTGGGCTATAGAGTAAGCATAAAACCCTGAAAATTTTTTCTAATTTAGGCTAGCTAATTAAGGATACTATCCTGCTCCAAAAGTCACCAAACATGGCATGCAAGAACAACTATATAAGGTGTAACACCTCAAAAATTAATTAAGGTGTTAATAATGCATTTGGACTAATTGAGAATAATTATTATTGAATAATTGGGTAAGTTATATGAACGAAAATTTACAAAGAAATAAGTTATTAATATGGGTTTAAGATTTTAATTGGATTAAAGCTTAATTTGGGCCCAAAATTAATTTGAGTAAGTCATGGGTAAGGATTTATGGAGACCCAATGATTTTAAGTGCAAGCCCAACTCCTTATCATGAGAATTGGCCTAAGAGAGATCACCTAGCAATAGCCCAATCTGATTTAGTGAAATAGAGACTCAAGACCCAATTTACATGAGCCCTTATAGTTGGCCTAACACACATTATGCAGACCCAAGTTGGATTGCCTCTTGGAACTTGGCCTAACCCAATCAAGTTTCTGCAGCCCAACTCATGAAATAAGGCCTAACAAGTATAAAAATCTGAACCCATGAGGATTTGGGCCTTTAGGTCAACCCATAACCTATTTGGGACCCAACTCAAACATAACTAAACCCTAAATACACTTAGCTTCCTCCCTATTCTAAAAAAAAAACATAAGAGGCAAAGCAAAATTCGGAGGTTGAGAGGGAGGCTAGGGTTTTTCTGCATTCCTCTACCATTTCTCACTTCTAGAGGAAGATTTGGCCAAGGTAATCTATATAAAACATGTCCTTCTCATTCTCCTCTTCATTTTGGTTCAATTAGTTTCTAATTTTGAGCATTTTCATCTCATTCTTAAATCTAAAATTTGGTGTTTGGGTGTTTCCTTGTAAGATTTTCGGAGTTAGAAGCTACAAGGATGATTAGGTAAGCATTTTCCTTCCATTTTGTGTATTTTTTTGCTGAAAAATGTCCCTAGGGTTAATTTTCATAATGGGTTATGCTATTGTGCGAAATTACAAGGAGATGAAGGTGAAAAATTGAATTTTCTGGGCTTAATGACTCAAATCCGAATTTGAGAATGTCTCATAGTGTGCTCTTGGTAGTTAAGGCTCAACCAAATCCATTTGACCTCTTGAGCGTATAGGTAAGTGTTCCCTTTTCTCTTGTGTGGTATATATACAGAATTTCCATCATTTGGATTGACTTTTGGTGCATGACTTTTATATGTGCGAAAATGGAGATGTTAGGAGTAACCCATTGTGAGTTCTTGTTGTTACGATCTTGAATTAGTGCAGTAGACCCTTAAAAAGCTTGGGTAAGAAGTTCTTAATATACTTTTGTTAAGATTAATCTATGGATAGGGAAATTTCTTACTAATGGTAGTTGAATAATGATGATTATGCTTATGTTAGGCCTGGTGTGCTCTGAATCATGATGGTAGCTAGAGGATGAGTAATTGGTCTCATTAAGGTAACTAGGGTTAATTTTCCAATTTCATGTATATGTTTGTGTGAATCTGATATTATTTGAATATATATGATTTTGAAATGCTAAATGATTAGTTGGCTACTTGAATTATTATTGTGATTGGACCTTGTGAGTCCATGGTGGAGTTGCGGTACGATTGCCACCCGTGCATGTGTTTCGATCGAGCACCGAGTTGTAATCAGACCCCAGATGCACTGAGCCCTGGTTGTGCTCATTATGGAGTAGGTGCCGTGGACAGACCTCTTCCAGTGTTATTGGCCATTAACATGTTGTGTATGATTGTTGGTATGGGACAGTAGTCATTGGTAGCTCAACTAGTTCATTTGCAAATTGAATTGATGATCTTGATATTGACGACATAAAATTGAATTGGATTGATTAATTTGTACATGTATATGGAAATTGCTATTTGTTACTAAGATTGTATATCTCACCCCGTTGTGGGCTAATATTTTCAAGGATCGAACCTCTTAGTGGCAAGGAGAAAATTAATGGAAACTTATTATGTGGTTTAGTAGTAGATAGGTTTGGAAACCTTGTTAGATTGTATTTGTATAACTAAACTACTAACTTTATGTAATTACTGCATTGCATCATGAATTGCCAAGCATAGGGACTGTAATCATTTGATACATCATATGTCAATTTAAACTAATGATGTATGGAATTTTCTAATGGGACTTATGTTTGAATGGAAATGTGAGTAGTATATGAACTATTTACTGTCATTGATCTATGAACTCACGAGTTTATGGTGGCTAGAGGGTTAAAGATCCACATATGAGTTTTGAATGGGTAATGATAGATGTGTTAGGTAGATTAGGTAAAAGAAAGATACTAAATATTCACAAACTAAGTTAAAGTGGCCTAGAGTGTTGCTAGAGGGGGAATTGGAGAGCATGAGATGAAATCTTAGGAGTTATAGGAACAGAAGGGAATTGCCCACGGCTAATGTTTAATTGGCCTCAGCCAAATGGTAACAGAGGGGAATTGGCCGCAGCCAACATTTAATTAGCCTCAGCCAAATGTGGCGAACCTGCCAGGGAAGAAAACAGAGAGCAATTGGCCGTGGCCAACAGTGAAGTTAGCCGCAACTAAGTCTGAGAGGCAGATTTGGGGGTGTTCCAAAGCGTATTTGGCTGCAGCAAAAGGGGTATTGGGCCGCGGTGAAAAGTGAAAAATTTGTGAAGGAGTAAGGAGTTGAACCGAGAGTAATTGGGCACGGCGAAAGTGCTCTATTTCTCATATTCACCTAGAAACCTTAGTTTCTCTTAAGGTAATGCTAAGGAATGATCTAGAAACACTTGTAGGAGGATTTTATGAGTTAGAATTGAAGGATGGGAGAATCAAAGGCTCCTCATTGATAATTAAATTTACTTGCACATTCGAATAATTATGGTTGTCAAGCTAATGACCCTAACAACATTAAGGTTTCAATTTTCCTCACTTTTTCCTGATGTTATTAATCTTAATGACTTCAAACCTTGATATATGATTATTAATTATGTCCTTAACCTTAATTACTATAATTTGAAGTTAGGGTCATCACATAAGGTCTAAAGGCATGCTTGGTCACTCAAATGCACATATTCTCAAAAGTGTCCAATTTTGTACCAAAAGCCAAAACCACACCCTTAAACCATTCTATGTAAGATAACTTACTATGCCTCATTTATTCATTTATTCCATTCAAGTTAGTAAATTTATATGGAAACATTCATTATAATTCTTTTAGCAACAATTATTTACTACTCAACACCCTAAATCAATCTCTAAATAAAAATTTTGGTATTCTTTTCCACCTTAAGCTATATCTCATACATAGAAATGTGGTTTTATCACATTGATCATGCATGTACATACCAATTGCATAAAAAGGACTTATCACATACTTTGACTATAATTACATGTTGTAGCCTAAACTTAAAAAAATTCATAACTTAAGCTATACAACTCCAATTCATACAAATTAGATATTCATGGAAAGCTTATGATGAGAATGTCTACTATAAAAATCTCAAGTTGAAATGAATCTATTTGACCCTTTAAGGAACATGAAAACTAAGACTGCACTAGTATAAATAATAATAGTGCATGACAAATTTTTGGAGCCAAATTTGTAAATTCACCAAATATTATATAGAAGTTAGACAAATACAAACTTTGCCTCTATAGAAAGCTCTATATGTCCTTTAAATCCTCACAAAATTTCAACCCCAAACATGGTCATTTAGGCCGTTAAGGGCAAAGATGCATTCTATGACTTATTTGAATGAAAATTTAGTTCTAAAGTGATCCAATTGAACTCTAACATGCAATCTCTTACTATGAGCAACTTTCAATCCATATATACGTCATTTATAAATGATTCAACATATGAAAGTTGCCTAACGTCTAAAAATCACTATTCTACTTATAAGTATGCGTAGAGCCAAGGATATAACATATAGTAAATCATGTCCCCATAACATATATTTACATCCACTTGGCATACATTTAGGGTCTGTTGCTTATACATGGATTGCTATTACATTTCACCCTTGTACACATCAAAACATATATATAATACACATCAAAATTGACAACAACAAAAACTATAACTACTCTTTGTTTCCTTTTCTTGATTTTGGACCTCATAAGCACTTGAACTTGGGTTAGTGATAGCATGAGATATATATCCTAATAGTCATAACTTCATTTAAGTTATATCATACAACATACATATTTTGTATCACACAATGACATAGCCATACATAGAGAATGCCATGTCTCAATTTGATCCTCAACATGTTATTGTCCCATACCAATAGCACATAATGTGTAGCATAACACAATTGGCCAATCACATACAAAGCTATAAAGAGAATTCCATGTCTCACAAGAAAGATAACATCATGTCTCAATCCAATCAATGACAAACAAATTCATGTATAGCTCTGCCATTCACAACATCATGTCATTAACAATATGGATATAAAGAGACTGAAGAAGCAACCACCATTTTGTAGCTAACTCACAATTTGAAAGCTTGATGAAAGCTTTCCTTTCAAGACTTCCTTAAATTTTATGTCCCATAAAATTACTTAAAAGTTCCTATACTACAATAACAATAACATGTTGCCAATCTAGACAATAGTTTAACATTTAGAATCATAATCCTAGTTATAATACTCTAGAATTCTCCCATTTTTTCCATCTTCCAACTTGATGCCTATATCTAAATTAGACTTTTATGATTCCAAGTGCACTCCAATTCATTATGGTATCATCTAAAAACTCAATGTATCTAAATTCAAGGCTAAATGGCCATAGAAATGGCTTCCTCATACAAATTGTTCTACAACCAAAACTCTAAAATTTCAAGTTTCAAACAAAGGGTTCTAAATTCAATTTCTTTCCATCTTTGAGCTCTTCAAGTGATAAGAAACATTCATACTATCATAATTTATTTAAATCAAGTTTAGAATTTACTATACAAGCTAACCAATTTTTCAAAATTCTAAGGTTCAATCTAGCTCAAATTCAAGTTAACAAAATATACCAAAAATGATGTCAAGGTATAAAATTTTACCTTCTATTTCTTTTGCACTAGTTGGCCTTTCCAAATTCTTAAGTCAAACCTTAAAATTTTAGTCAGACTTCAAGATATCAAGAAACTAATTGGATCATTAGAAAGCTCTCAATGAATTCTACAAAGTTTTCTAAAGAACTTAGGTGAAAAGAGCATAAAAATATACCTTAAAGTGGCTTGGAAACTTTCTCTCTCCTCTTAGCTTTCAAGACAACAATGGAGGACTCTTCTTGGGTGGAAATTTTATGCAAATGGAAAGGAAGAAAAAGATCACATGCTATTGTATCAATTTGATTTAATTAAGGGTAAAATGAAAAAGTGAATGGTGGTAGAGAAATTCAAAAGAAATTGCTAAATTCCTATTGGTGATTACGCTTAATTTCCAAAGTTGGCTTGGCTTCTCCAACAAGCATTTATTTAGTTATATTTCCCTATTTATTACCCTTTATATAAATATTTACCCATATATTACACATTACAAAAATATTAGGTCTATATATTGCACTTTATGTAAATATTTACCTATCTGACTACATATCATGGAAATATTTATCTAATTAAAATGTTTGACTCTTAAAGAAATAAATTCTTAAATAATTCAAATTTCATCATAGCTAGCTCTTTTATCTATTAATTTCTATTAAATCTAAATTATTTGATTTTGAGGGTTATTTCCCATAATATTATTTTTTTTCTAAAATCATGGCATAATTAAGAAAAATTTCGATATGTTACATTCTAAATCTTACCAATTGAACTAAACCTCTTGAGACAAAACTCAATTAAGTAAAACTTCCTAAAATCAATATAGCCAAGACCTAGATCCTTATAAATTAAAATTTGGCCTAGTGACTTTTTAAGTTTTCTAGGCTATCCCATAAACTAATACCATAATTCATCCCTAAAACATTATCAAATTTAATTGCTATCCAACATGAGATATTCACATGCCACCACAAGCTTAAAATTCTATAACAAATATAATTTAAACATTAGAAGAAAAGTAAGGTTACATAACCAAAGATAAATATACAATCCATTTCATACATCGACCATATTTACATAAAAGAATCCTTATACAGAAGAATTAAAAAGGGCATTTGAGTTAAACAACCATCCCACAAGTAAATAGCATAAGAAATCCAACATTTAGCGATACATAATGCATCATGGTGAGCTATGCAAAATACATATATATAGTATCCAACATTTTACCATTATAGATAGTCAAAAGACAAAATATCATACCTATACGGTATCAAAACACTAGAATCACCTTCCTACTAGCTTTTCCTTGCCACTAGAGGATCCTTCACCTAAAAAGTGTAGTCCATAATATGGTGAGATGTAAAATCTTAGTTTCTAATATAAAAATCCATTCACACTTAATAAAGTAACCAACCTTGATACTTTATATATGAAAATCATAGGATGAATAATGCAGGCACAATTTGAATAAGCAAGTTTGACTATAACACAATTATTATCTTATAGTAGTAATCAAATAATAACTTAGTTATTAGCTAATAACTCGAATGGTATGTTCATGACAACTACTCCCACAACTGATCATTATTCAAGGCTCTATAAGTAGTCAGGGCACAATTCACAATCCATGACTTATCAAGCATTATGTAAGGCTCCTAAAATTAGTTAGAACATAATTCACAATCCACATGTAATGTCTAATATTTTATATTGGATTTTAAGTAAGAGAAAGAATCACATATGGTTAGAAACTTAATTAAGATATGAAAATGAGATTAAGAATCAATCTAAAGCCCAAAAAAGGTAACCAGAAAGAGCTTTGTATAACATCCAATTTTCTGAAAACGAAAGAAAATGTGAGAAACGTAACATATGGTTTCTCTGTCAACGAACGAAATTCACCGGATACAAAAGAAAGTCCCCCGAGATGATGTAGTTAAGGTCTCAAAAAATTTGAGAAGCATTCTAGACTCCTAAAAATGAGAATCCCAGGCTCAGGTGGAAAGAAAAACGGAGCTAGAATGAAGAAACAATTTCTTATGAAAAACTTACGAAACGTAATGGCATTTTTGTAATTTTGAGCAAATTTTGGAATTTACATAAGAGGGCTTTTTAAATGAAAGTTTTGAATTCTCTGGGGTTCTCAGAGACCCTGAAAACCATGGAAAGCCTAGGGACAGCTAAAGTTCCTCTAGTGGATGTTTTCCAACATCAGTGTACCTAAACTTTGATGGATTCATTTAGGAAAGTTTTAGCTCCCATTTGAGTGATTCCAAAGGCATTTTATTAAATTGGGAACCTATATTTTATAATGGAAAAGATGGTTCTCAAAAAGGAACTAAAACGAAGGAGAAACGAAAATGCAAAGAATGAAGGGCAAAATGAAAATTTTTGGAAAAATCATTTTCCTCCACCTATAAATAGGTGGCGCCACCCTTCCTCACTCATTTAGACACAAGTATTTCTGCCAAATTTCAGAGGATAGAGCTAGGGTTTTAGGCGCACCAAGGGAGGAAGAAGAGGAGAAGAAATTCAAGCCTTGAGGTATGGTTTCTTGGTAGTTTTTCATGCTTTCTTCCATCCAAATCTTCTTTCCTTCATTCTCCTTTGTTTTCTTTGATTAAAATGAAGTTTACAAATCTGATTTAAGGGAGAAACTTAGGGGAAATTTTGGATTTGAAGAGAGGAGCTTGGAGAAAGCAAGAAAACTAGGTAATTTCTTTTCCTATGGTAGCTATCTTGTTTCCCCCTCTTTCTCCATTTCGCCTAACCCAAGGAACCCTAGAAGGATCTGATTTTTAGGCCAAACCAAGGATGAATCTAAGGAAAAAGGGTGTGGAGATTAAGAATATACAAAGGGAATTAACAAAAAACCATTAGATTTCAATATGCAATTTCTAGGGTTTCAAATGCACCTTGTAAAATCTGACTTTGTATGATGATTCCTAGGCCTAAATAAGAGTTTAAATGAGCTCCCAAGATCCCTAAGAGGCTCCTCGCACACATCCTCCCTTGAGAAAATAAAGGAAACTCCAAGAAGCCCCATTTCCGTCATAGCCTTAGCCTAAAGGGGTTTGTGTAGCTAGGGAGAGTTTTAAATTTTTCTAAACCCATTCTTGAGTCATATATGATGAATGAAAGTGAGAGGAGGCCTTGGAAAAAATTTAGAACCCATAAAAAATAAATTGGTGCTTTTGGTGCCATATTATGACCTCAAGAAGCAACATGTAGTTAGACTCTTGGTTTTAATTGTGTGATGACTCTAATAGGCTTAAAAGGAGTCAAGAATCATATTTGAAAGGAAAGAATGGAGTCTAGAATTCATTTGAGAGATGTTGCTTCATTAGGTGCAATTATAGAACCATAATGAAGTTATAAACTAAACTAGTGTTTAAGCAAATTGTATGGCCTTAGGATTAAGTGCGTGTTTGGTTGTCCGTTAGGGAAGAAGCAAACGTGGTTTGAGAGAAGCAACAAATTGTTGCTTTTGGACAATAGAGGTTGCAAACGTGGTTTTGCTTCTTCCTACCGCGCTGCCAAACACACGGTAAGTCCATGAACCTAATTGGCTTCCATAAATTGTGTTTAGACTAAAAGAAATCTTCTCCATACTTTTATGTGTGTGTGGCCGAAGCAAGGAAGGGAGATCCAAGGGAAAAAGTGTGTAATTGTGTACAAGATAACTCTCTCTACCATTTTTCATGCATGGATATGTGCTTAGTTTGTCTTAAAATGTGTGTATGTGTATTTTCAAGCCATGAAAAGTATGATAGCATGATTTTATATGCCATGATTTCATGATAACATATTATATTTCTAAATGATGTTATGATGTTTGCTTGGGTTTGCATGTGTGGTGAGGCCAAAAACCCTTAGCTGTGGTGAGGATGAGCCAAGAACCCTTAAGATTAGTTGAGACAAAGTAAAGAGTCTCCCAAAAGTAAAGTGGGCTCCTAAAAGCAAAGTGAGCTCCCAAGAGTATGGTTGAGTCCAAGAATCTCTTAAAGAATGGGTGAATCTAATCCACTTGCTTGAAAATTCTTTGTATGCCATGTGTGACTTTTTCAAATGCTAAGAATGCTCCTTGAATGATTGCACATGTCCACATGTCATGCATGTATTTATGAGACTTGTTTAAATCCATTATGTATGATTGAATGGAGATGAGCTATTAGGATTCTTTAAATCTCATTCCCTCCTCTTCAATGTCCTAACATGTTAAGTGGACCAAGAAAGTAAGGTAATGAAAGCTAAATCACCTTGAAGATGGGAGTATGACATCCAAGAATATGAATTTTGCTACTTTAAGGCCATACAATTGGCAAAGGATGTGATTAATGAATGTATATGTATTCTGATGTTATAAACATATGTAATTATGATAATATGTCATGTATGAATGAGAGAATATGTTATGTAGCCACTAGAATGTAGTTTGAGCATGTTATGACATTATAGCCCCTTGAGTGGCATTATGGAATTATCCATATGTGTGGATGAGATAGTCAAAATGAGATGCATGGAGTTTAGGACCATTTAGGCAGCTCACACAAGTCCTAATTATGCTTTTAGACTTGCCCAAGAGATGCCAAACCCTAAGGAAAGTCATTTGGACATTTTGGTATCCCATATGGAGCCAAAATTGACCACAATGGAACCTTACATCACTTTTTCTCTAAATGATCTCTTCTTGATCTGAGATTTGACATGAAATTATATCTTGTTAAGAGATTTTTGGAAAGCTAAAGAACATAATTTTCGAAGGTCTATAGAATATTTGATGAATTTTCAAAGTTGGCAAATTTTTCTGATTTTGGTCTTATGCACTATTCACTTAGTCCGAAAATAAAATCTGTCACACAGGGCCCAAATGATGTCCAATTACCACAAAATTTTATATATAGAAACTAGACATTTCCAGTGACTTGTTCCAACTAGAAGTACCTCATTTGGATATCCAGAGAGGGAGATATGAATTTTCAAAGAATCTGTCCAGTATCAAGAACTTCACCTGACCTCTGTTACTGTTTGATTAGATTTCGAGGTCTGGGTGTGCCTGAAATCATCTAGAGTTATTTTTTCCCTCTTTCTAACATCTACAGATTTCCACATTGGTATCATTTTGAATGGATTAGATTTTTTTGGAATTAATTGGACATTTTTTAAGTTTGTTGCAAAATTCTGTGATAGCACCAATGGATAGCCTGATTTCTGGACCATTTCGCATGTCAAATGTCCTCTGTGTTGGATGTTATGGTCTATACATATTTTTTTTCCATAAATTATACATGTGTAGCTTTCCATAATGTCCAAGAATGCACAATTTCAATTTTTCTAGAATTAGTTATGATTTTCCAAAGTTGTAATAGAAATGAGGACAATTCTGGCTGAAAATGAATATGCATGTTTCATGTTTCCCTTCGAATTTCTTGAGGTGTAGGCCACTTTTGATGATTCAAATGAGTTGTATCTATATAATTAAATATGGGAATGTGTTGTATGAGCTCATATGGGCCACATGATAATGAATGGAATTTCTATATATGACGCAATGTCAAATAATGTATTATTTTAATGGATTTTCTTACTTCCTTCATGGAATCTATGTTGTAAAGCATGAGAATGTTATGAAATGAACTAGAAATATATGGTGTTACACTTTGCAATGTAATAGAAAAAATACAAGGATAGTGATATTATAATATCTCATGTTTTTAAATTGGGATAAACTCCTTAAATAATGTAAGAGGAAAGATAAAAGGAGTATAAGATCAACTAAGAAGAGGAAAAAGAGCTAAAAGTTAAGTTAAAGCTTAAATAGGGGCAATTGAAAAAGGGTTCTATACTATAAAAGTGGAAATATAGGGACTATTATAATTCTTGATATTATTAGAGAAAAAGGTATTTTTCACCATAATAAGATTAAATGAGCTAACCAGAATGAATTAAACTAGTCAAAATAGTGATGGCACGTAAAATGAGAAAATTAATGAGATAATGCCATTTTAAGCTGTTTTAGGGCACTGTGGACCCTAAATTTTTACTTTGAGTATGAGAGAGAGTTAAATGATGTATAGAGTAGAGGGGTTGAGAAAGACAGTATTAAAATGGTAGTACGAATAAGAAATGACTATAAGGGTAAAAGTTAGTTTGACCTTAAAGCAAAGAAAATCAAGGATTTAGATAACATGAGATATAACATGACAAACAAATAGCCCTCATCAAGGAGAGAAAACACCAGAAGGAGCATACTAGAGCTCTTTGTTTTTTCATGCAAACTAGAAGGAGCATACAAAAGCACTTCAAGGAGAGAAAACACTAATGTAAGCTAACATACAAGAAAACAATTGAAGAAAAGGCCCTCCAAGTACTAATAAAGACTTCACAAGCTCTCAAGCAAAGAGAACTCATGGAAAGCTTAAAGATAAAGCTTGCACCATGTAATATCCTATGATTTGGGAATTTAAAATAGTTCCTTAAAGAGTGGAATGAATTATTTAAGCATGGTCACGAACCTAGAAAAAGGTAGTACAAATTAAGAGAAATCAAAAATTGAATCATATAGTTAATGAGAGAGGGCCTCAAAATGAATTGAGGTAAAGTAAAGTTTAAATGCTAGATAAAACATTTAGAAATGAGGTTAGGAAACCAAAGATGGCCCGAAATCGAAGCCAAAACAGCTAAATGAAAAAAATCGATATCGTAGTGGAAAAATTATAATTTCAAGTAACTTTTGAAAAACTTATAAGGGGAAGTTTTAAATAATAAAATTGAATTCACTAGGGTTTTCAAAAGCCCAAAATACCATAGGAACCATTGGAATAGTTAATACCATTCTGATACACAATTTAGGTTGTCGGTTGACTTAAATTTTGACCTGATGGTTCAATAAAATTTTAAATCTTATAAATTTGAAATAAAATGTTTTTGATAAACTAAAAGACCTAAATTTTATGATGGAAAAGAAAGTTCTTAAGAAAAAGTTGCAATGAGCTCAAATAGAGGAATGGAAGCGGAAGGGCAAAATGGGAATATTGGAAACATTATAAAATGACCCTTCTCTCTTCTTATAAGCACACCACCTTCAAGAGAACTCTAAAACCAAGCTATTTCTAGTTTGAACTAGAGCCAAAACATGGAGGGAGATGGAGGAAGAACCAAGGAAAGAAGATGGGACCTAAGGTAATCAAATGTGTAGAATTTGCCTATAATTCTCTTATAAGCTCTTTCCCACTCTTTCTTTCACTTCTTTCTATAGTTTTAGTTTTCTAAAAGGTAGATCTTTATGGTTGAAACCTTGGAAGGAAGGGTTCTTTCAAGGAAACTAGATATGCCATATTAAACTCCATTTCAAGCCTTTTCATTTGATATATGATATGATATACGAAGATGGCTTCTTCTTGTCTTTCCATGCTCTCCTTGGTTTGGCCTAACTAAGGCTAGATTAGAAGGAGCTTGATCTTGGCTTAAACTTGATAGGAAATAGAGTTTTGAAACATGGAGATTAATATGGAACCAAAAGAATCAAATAAAAAGCTATAGGTTGCAAGAATTGAAACCTAGGGTTTTGATTGTACCTTACAGAGTATGAAACTTTAAAATGATATTTCAAACTATGTAAGAGTATAATTGAGCTGAGAAGAAGTTAAAGAACTCCTATAGGTGTCAATTTCCTTAAGAATGAATTGAAAACTCCATGAAAGCCTAATAAGAAGCTTGTCTTAGCCTAGAGTTAGAATTGGTGCCTAGGGAGAGTTTTCTTTGATTCTAAGGTTATAAATGGTCCAGATGTGAATTATAAACACCAAAGGAACCATTGGTTTGAATTTAGAAGCCTTATTTTGAAATGTGAAAATTTAGGATTCAATTATGTATAAAGAAGCAGCTTGGTGCTAAACTTTTTGAATTGAGTTTGTGATAGCTCTAATGAGTTCTAATAGAGTCATATGACTCATTTTGGGTGAGGTCTTAGAGCCAAGATATGAATTAGAGTTGCTTTATTATGCTATTTGTAATGTCTGATTTTTGTTAAACGACGGAAATGGGTGCATTTTCAAAGCAAGTCCCCTGAAATGAATTAGTGTCCCAAAAAATTTGAGCAACATTCTAGACTCCTAAAAATAAGAATCCTAGCCTCAGATGGAAGGAAAAACAGAGCTAGAATGAAGAAATAAATTTTGACAGAAAACTTATGAAACGTAATGGCATTTTCGTAATTTTGAGCAAATTTTGGAATTCACACAGGAGGGCTTTTTAAATGAAAGTTTTGAGTTCTCCGGGGTTCTTAGAGGCTCTAAACACCATGGGAAGTCTCGTGACAGTTAAATCCCTTCTGGTGGATGTTTTCTAACGTCAGTACACCTGAACTTTGACGGATCTATTCAGAAAGGTTTTAGCTCCGATTTGAGTGATTCCAAAAGCATTTTTCTTAATCGGAAACCTAAATTTTATAATGGAGAATACGGTTTTAAAAAAGGAGCTAAAACAAAGGAGAAACAAAAATGTAAAATATGAAGGGCAAAATTAAAATTTTTGAAAAAGTCACTTTTCCTTACCTATATATAGGTGGCGCCCCACTTTCCTCCCCATTTGGATTCAGAAAATTTTGCATAATTCAAAAGGGAGAGCTAGGATTTTGGGCACACCAAGAGAGGAGGAGAAGAAGAAGAAATTCCAACCTAAAAGTATGTTTTTATGGTTCTTTTCCATGCTTTTCTCCATCCATACCACCTCTCCTTCATCCTCCTTGATTTCCTTTAATTAAAATGAGGTTTATAAATATGATTCAAGGGAAATATTCAAGGGAAATTTCGGATTTGAAGAGAGGAGCTTGGAGAAAGCAAGATTCAAGCCAAACTAACTAAAGAAACAAGGTAAAAATGCATCCTATGGTAGCTATATTGGTTTCCCTTTCTTCTCCATTTTGACCTACACCAAGAACCCTAGGAAGATTTAATTTTCTAGCCCAACCAAGCATGAATCTTAGGTATTTGATGGAGGAGAATAAGAATATACAAAGAAAATAATGAAATAGCCATTAGAATTTAAGATGCAAAACTTAGGGTTTTATGTGCACCTTCCAAATTCTGAATTTATGTGATGCTTCCTAGGTTTATTTAAGAGTTTAAATGAGTTCTTGAGACACCTAAGATGCTCCTTACAAGCTTCTTCCTTTAAGAAAACAAAGAAATCTCCAAGAAGCCCTAAACCATGCTATGTCTCGGCCAAACCATGTTCATGGTGCTAAGGAGAGTTTTAAATTTTTCTAAGGCCATTCTTGATTCATATTTGATGAATGAAAATGAAGGGAGGCCATGGAAAAAATTTAGAACTCATAGAAAGTGATTTAGTGTCTTAGGTTCCATATTATGACCTAAAGAAGCAACATGATATTAGACCAATAGTATGATGACTCCAAGAGGCTTAAAAGGAGTCAAGAATCATATTTGAAAGGAAAAAATGAGGCCTAGAAGTCATTTGAGGGGTTTTGCTTCATTAGGTGCCTTTATGGACCATAATGGAACTTATAGAGCTATCTAAGGTTTAAACAAATTATGTAGCTTTAGAATATGTTTCATGAATCTAATTGGCTCCCATAAATTGTATCTAGGTCAAGAGAAACCATCTCCACCAATTTGTGGGTGTGTGGCTGAAAGAGGAGGCTTGAATCCTAAAGGAAAAGTGTGTGATTGTACACAAGGTAGCTTTTTCCACTTTCTCTCATGCATGGATGTGTGTTTAGCTTGTTTAGAATGTGTGTATGTGTATTTTCAAGCTATGAAAAGTATGCTAGCATGCCTTTATATGTTATGATTCTTGATGCCATGTTATGTTTCCAAATGAATACATGATGTTTGTTTGAGTTTGCTTAAATGTGGAGAGGCCAAGAACTCTTCACCATGGTGATATGAGCTAAGAACCTTTGAGCTTGGTTAAGACATAGTGAAGAGTCTCCCAAAAGCAAAGTGGGCTCCCAAGAGTATGGTTGAGTCCAAAGCTCTCAAAGAATGGGTAAGGCAAGTCCAAAATCCATGAGGAGAAATGTGAGGCCAATCCAAACACTTAGTGAGCTTGTGAATGTCTTGTATGATTTGTTTATATGCCAAGCTTGTTTTTCAAATGTCCATGATTTCTATTTTTTCCATGCATGCATTTTAAGGCTTACTTTACATATATTATGTATGATTGAAAGGGAGATGAGCTATTGGGATTCTTTGAATCTCATCCCCTCCTCTCCTATGATCTAACATGCTAAGTGGACCAAGTAGCTATGACAATGGGAGCCAACAATAATGAAGAAGGAAGATTGACAACCATATGCTTAGTTTTATTCTTTTTGAATCCATAATGATGCTTCACAATGTATATGATGTTGTAAATGGTCTATGACCCTTGAGACATGTGTAAATATGATATTATATGATGTTTAAATGTATGGATATGATGTATGAGCTCTAGCATATATTTTGAGTATGTAATGCCTAAGTATGCAATATGGAATTTGATATAAATGTGCATAAGTGTAGATTGAATTGCCAAATGAGATGCATGAGGTTTAGGACCATTTGGGCAGCTCACACAAGTTTTAAATGTACTTTTAGACTTGCCCAAAAGGTGCCAAGACCAAGGGAAAGCCATTTGGTAAGTTTGGTATCCCATATGGAGCCAAATTTGACCATAATAGAACCCTATGCCACTTTTTAGCCAAATGAGTTAGTTTTGATCTGAGATTTGGCATGTCATTAAGAGCTTTTTGGAAAGCTAAAGATCATAATTTTTGGAGGTCTATAGAATATTTGATGATTTTTCAAAGTTGGCAAAATTTATGGTTTTGGTTTGCTACACTATTCATATGGTCTGAAAATAAATTCTATCATATGAGATCCAAATGATGTCCAATTTTCATGAAATTTTATACAGAGAAACTAGACAATCACAGTGACTCGTGCCAACTAGAAACACCTCAATTGAAGGTCTAGAGAGGGAGATATGAAGTTTTTGAAGTTTCTATCTAGTATCAGTAATTTTTCCTGACCTAAAGTACTATTCCATTAAATTATGAGACTTTGGCTTCATGAACTGCTCTAGAGATATTTTTCCTTTCTAGCTAACATTCATAGCTTTCCAGATTGGTATCATTTGCATGGATTGGATTTTTGTAAAATTAATTGGACATTTTCAAAGTTTTCTATAGAATTCTGTATCAGTTCCAGGATGCAGTTAGACCTTTGGACCATTTTGGATACCATACGTCCTCTATGATGAATGTTTTGATCTGGACATATTTCTAGTGTGAAGTAGACATCCAAAGCTTTCCAGAATGACCAAGATTGCATGATTTCAATTTTTTTAGATTTAATTATGGATTTCTAAAATTGAGGCAGAATATGGGACAAATCTGGTCGAAATTAAACAAGCCCATTTCATGCTTCATTTCGGTTTCTATGAGTTGTGGACATGATATTGTAATGCAAATGAGTTTTTTTGATGTAGTTAAATATGAGAATGTATAGTATAAGCTCACACGGTCCACGTGACACCGATTGCAATTTTTAAGTACGATGCAACGCAAAAAATGTCAATATTTATTCCCCTTTCCTTATACTTCCATGAAAAGAATAATGTAAGGCATGTGTACATGATGAGATGAGCTAGAATTTATGGTGCTACACTATTTAATTGAACCATATGAGAACTTAATAGCCTAGTTGACTTGTATAAGGTTTAAATGAGTACAAATATGGTTCTATTGATAATTTTGTACTTCATTTAATATGTCTAGGTCAATAGACAAAGTAAAGAACTAAAAAGGAGTTAACTTGATTTCTTGTGTTAAGATATTTCTTCATCTATTCTTACATATGTATGTTGGTTGTTTGAATGGTCTTAGATTGCTCTTATGTCTTGTTTATAAATTATGTGTAGTATTAATTAGTTAATGACTATATATAATTGCATGATATTTGATTGCATTTGGAGTTGATTTAGCTCTTGAATGGGTGAGGTTATGCCAAAAGTCTCTTAGAATTAGTGGATAAGGCCAAAAGCCCCTCAATGTGGGTGAGACAAAGCCAAAAGTCTTAAATGTGAGTGAGGCTAAGTCAAAAGTCCCTAAAAGAGGGTGGGGCTATACCAAAAGTCCTTTGAGCTTGTTCTCACACTTGATGGAGCCATGGGATCCCTAATGCACGAATATGATTAATACTTGATTAGGTAATATGCATACATGCTTTTTTAGACCTTGAAAATTTCTTATATGTGTGCTTGAATAATGAATGAGTTATTGAAATTTTTTGAATCTCATTCTTTTCCATATTCCTCCTAACCAAGTCTAAGTAATCATCAAGGAAGCAAAAGTGGTGAGCAAAGAGGTTGAAAAGCATTACTTTGACAATAGTTTATAATTTAATGTATAATATTGCACACACATTTATGTATATGTATTTTATGAGATGTAACCAATTCCCTACACCCAAAAGTATGAGACAATGATGTATAAACCATTTTTGAATGTAAACATGTGGTAATGTGTAAAATGACTATGAGTTCTTGAATTTCCATGTGTATTATGGCAAGTGGGATAATGGTTTTAAGTTGCATGGCTTTTGGGACAAGTTGGATTAGTTATACATTTTGTATTTAACATTTAGGACATGTTCAAATGAAGCCTTGGTAGAAGATGGCTCAAAATGGAACATTTGCTACCATAATTGACAACTTTTAAGCCATATTCTATCCCTGAACCAAAAATGATTCAAATGGACAAACTTTTAGGTTAAATTTGGCAAGCAAATAGAGCTCATCTAGAACTTTTTATAGAGTTAAAGAACAAAATTTTTGAAACTCTATAGAATATTTTATGAATTTTTAAATTTTAGTAGAATTTCACTTTAGTTTTTGTTATTGTTCATATGGTCAGATTTGATATTTTGTGTATTTGAGAGGCCAAATGAACTCCAATACTTAAGAAATTTTATAGGCATATAGTTGGTATTATAAGCTTTCCATGCCATTGAGTTTGCATAAATATAAGTTGTGTTGCCAATGATATGTATTTTTAAATTTTGGAATCTGTTATACGAGTTCCTTACTATACCAGTTACTATTCCATTGGATTTTTGTAGCTCACATAAACTTAATTTCACTTGAAATTTTATGGCATATAGTTCACATACTGAACTTTCCATAAACACCTAATTTTCTTGAATTGGAGTTTTGTAGATCAAGATATGAATTTTCAAAATTTGTATAAAATTGTAGAATCCATGTCATCTCGGGTTACATGCATTTCTAGACCTTCCAATGCATGAAGTATGATCTAATGGGTTGAAATAAGTTTGTTTATGATAAATATAACTAAAGGAGAAGAAATAATTGAATTTAGACCCCCTATAGCTTTATATGACATTTAAGTGGGTTATTTTCAATGTTAAAAAAAATTTGAAATTAGTTGAAAACTTTGTCTCAAATTCCCCAAATGGTATGATTGAGCTTGATAAATTTAGGTATGACACAACACTCCACTGGTATGATTGAGCTTGATAAATTTAGGTATGACACAACACTCCACTTCTGGAGCTCCAAAAGACCGCATGGAAAGCTAGGAAACCAAAAACCAATAAACATTAAAGACAAGATTAGAAGAGAGAGAGAGGGTGGGAGGAGTAGAAGGGATAGAAAAAATGGCTACAAAGCCAAGACACTCAAATTTCTCCCCGAGGAGAGAGAGTGAGGCAATTCTCTCAGGAGAGAGGCACAGTCGTCTGAAAGTTAGAACTTAAAATGGCCTATAAATGGCTAGTCCATTTTTAACCCCATATTATGTATATATTTTTAAACATTTTTTATTAAAAAAAATACTTATGAGTCAAAAATAATGATAACTTTCACTAAAAACATTATATACATAATTATGTTGATAAAATAATTTTACAAGAAATTTAAAAATAAAAATGTAATTTTTTGAGTTGAAGTTGACCTCTTTAGCCTTTTTATTAAGAAAAAAAAAATTTCTTCCAAATTTTTATGGCATCCTCCTGCACGATTTATTTCTATTCCCCAATTAAATGGATCAAGCCGCTCCAACTCAAATTTAGAAAGTTCAAAAAGTTTAAAATTCAAGCCCAACCAATAGATGGTTTAACAACTTGGCCTGTGGTCTCAAACTTGTTTTGATAATATTATCATACAATATATGAAATTTTTTTTCTAAACATTTCAAAATCAGACAAATAATACTAGTGATTCAAAACATGTACTATACGTTGTCGGTGATAATGTCAACGATAATAGTAACAGCAAATGTGTTGTGATAAAAAAAATAGAAATATATATTTCTTTTATTTACTATTCTTTAGAAATCTGTACATAGTTTATTAATTAATGTAATACATTTATTAAAAAATTCTCTTTCAACAAAAAAAACAAAATAATTATGTCACAACATTTTTGTATGATTTATTCTAATTAACAAAAGATACATTGATATTCTTGAAAATGAGATGATCAATGACAAGTTTTTCTTATAAAAATTAAGAAATGCAACGCAACATTTTTAAGTGACGCGGTCTTACCCGAGAACATTATTTATTTCAAGGCTAGAGAATTCTTCTACTATAGGTTAAAAGAGATTGCAAATTAATTTATCAATATAATCTGATTATTTCTTTTAAATTATATTCGTATCCCTAAACTATACCTTTCCAAAGCAACGTCCCTCAATTAAAAGTCAATGCATTTTTCGTGTTTCCATAATTATCTTTTTTTTTCCCCTAAAAACAGTCTTGCTAATAATGAAGTAAGTCGAAGATTAGTTGCATTAAGGATCATTTTTCCTCAAGGCTAGGCGAACGAAACCAATATCAAATTCCAGGATCTTGCAATAAGTCTTGATAAAATCTAACTTACTATATTTAAAAAAATTTCTTCAAAAATTATTTTATTTATTTTAAGAAAGATATGTACAGAAAAAATAGATAGTGGCACCGTTGCAGAATAATGATCTTAAAACGGTTAGCCCAATCAGGGCCTGTGTTCGCCTGTTTTTGTGTTTTTCTTTTGGTTTGGGGGATTTTTCTTTAATATGGAAAATAGTAAAATTTTTAATTTTTTGTTATGTTTGGCCCTTATGTAAATCTGCGCTTGAGTGTTAGCAAAATTTATTTATTTTTATGGGGGAAAGAAAGCAGAAATTTGAAAGTTTTCTTTTGATGTATAAGCAGAGGCAAAAGTTATTTTTATATGATAAAAATATCCTCACTCAGAATTATAAATTACAAACTTATCTTTTATGACATTGGCGTTACGGATCCCCTTTCTCCCCTATTTATGATCGAAATTAAAATATTTTATTTAAAAAAATACTATATTTGATTCATAAAAGTTTAATTATAATCACATGATACATATTCATTTTGATTAAAATGTTTCATATATTTATTGTGATTTTATTTTTTATATTTCAATTATATAAAAAACTTTTAAATTTGAATAAAAAGTAACTATAATGAATATTTAAGATAATTTTCCATCCAGGCAGTAGTGATTGTAAAATCATTTCTATGTATGTTCATTTTAATAGTTTGATGTACAAATTTTTTTTTACGAGTGGTCAAATGCAATAATATTAATAGAAATATTTATTACATAATTTTCTCAATTTGTGTTTCTTTGTTTCAGTGCTTTTTTTGAAACTACATTTAGAAAAAAATTGTTTTAAATAAGTAGAAATTCAAGACAAGGCCAAACATGCTAGTACGAGATAATATTTCTCCATAACAACATTGCTATGCTTTAAGGATTGGAAATCATAAATGCACTAAATGTGAGGAGTATGTTTTAAATATCGCTTGAAGAAGGAATAGCTCAAAATAGGTTCAAAATTATGGAAAACAAAAACAAATAAAAAACAACAGCAAAACAAAAGCTGATGCTGTCAAGTCTTCTGATTTATGGTAAGTTTCTTCCATTCCTTTATGAATATTGAATAATGGTGGCCTCGTCGTCTTAGTTACTAAGACTTCCTTCCACAACCAAAATGTCCTAGATGGCTTATGTAGAATTTGCAGCTATATCTTGCTTCAGCTTTTTAATTTATTTCTGTAAAATTTTTTATAGATCTGATACTTCTTTTTTCTGTAACAATTTGGAGCTCCGAATCTGATACTTAAATATAAAATCTTCTTTAAAGTATTTTAAATTATCGGGAAATCATTATTATTAGATTGTGTTGCAAAATTTTTATTTTAATTTTTTAAAGCGATTTTTTATAGAGCATTATAACAAAGAAAATCATTTAATATTGGACTAAGTTTTTCAACAAGCATTATTATCAATATTATTAATGTTTTAGATAATATTTTTAACCTTTTTAAGTAATCATAGGAAACAAAGGAGAATGGAGGAGAAGAGGTTTAGAAGGAAGAGAGCATGAAAAACTACTAAATTTCCTCACTTTTTAGCTTGAATTTCTCCTCCTTTTCTTCTTTCTCTTGGGCGCCTCATCCCTAAGGTTTTCTCTGTTTTTGGGTAGAGCTTGGTCGACCAAAATGGAGGGGGCGAAAGGGTGCATCATATATATAGGTGGGAGGAAGAAACACTTTTCAAAAATTTATGTTTTGCCCTTCGTTCTTGGTATTTTCTTTTCTAATTCATTTTAGTTCCTTTTTTAGAACTGTCTTTTTCATTATGAAATTTGGGTTCTCAATTTAGTAAAATGCCTTTGGAATCACTCGAATCGAAGCTAAAATCTTCCCGAATAAATCTGTCAAAGTTTGGGTACACCAACATTAGAAAACGTCAACTAGAAGGGCTTTAACTATCTCGAGCCTTTCCATGGCTTTCAGGGTCTCTGAGAACCCTGGGGAACTCAAAAATTTCATTTAAAAAGCCGTCTTTTGAGAATTCCAAAATTTGTTCAAAATTATGAAAATGTCATTACATTTCATAAGTTTTTTGTGAGAAATTATTTCTTTATTCTAGCTCCGTTCTTCTTTCCATCTAAGCCTAGAATTCTCATTTTTAGGAGTTTAGCATGCTTTTTAAATTTTTTGGACCTGAACTACATCATTTATAGGGACTTCCTTTTGTATCCGATGACATTCGTTCATTTACGGAGAAACTATACATTACATTTCTCACATTTTCTCTCATTTTCAGAGAACTGGATATTACAGTATCTCCATGGGATCTACTGTAACCTCTTAGAGCTTTGCTAGGGTCTACTGCAACCCACTATACTGTGCTAGGATTTACTGCAATCCACCTCTAGGGGATGTCAAAGCCTAAGATCACTATATTTGAGAATAAAATACATGCTCACTTAAGTTCGGTAATTGTTGGTCATAAACTCTAAAGCTTAACTCAAATATATGCCATGCTCTTTGTGCTAAATGGGTTCTGTGTCATCTAATTCTCTAGGATCCCATCATACTAATACTCAGAGCATTTTAACTTTCATTTATAGCTCTTTATGGGATCTTCAGGTTCCCACTTCAGCTCTTTTACTTAGGCTTTTCTTCCTTACTTTTACTGACTTACCATATTTCCTCTATACTCATTCTATCTTTTCTCTTATATCTTGTAATTTTTTATTACGCTTGCATTCTACTTTTGAGTATATATAGTACCCGGGTATCTCACACTCTGAGTGTGCCTGACATCTCTCACAAGATAGAGATTATACATTGGTCCCTTCTTATTTAGTTACATATATCATAAGGGACTCATGCTATGTATACTGAACTCGTGCTATCTGAATCGAAATATTCTATATTATTAGCATGTTCTTTTCTATATTATTCACTACTAGGGATTCTTTTTTACATGCATTTCTTATTGTACTAATATTATTGAAACCTCTTCACTTCTCTTAACTAATTTCATCACTTACCCATTAGGATAATATTCGATTATCGGAATACTTTTATGATTGATGCCATTGTTTCTTATGCACTTAAGTCACCTTACTACTAGGCTGGCTAGACCTCATATCATGTAACCATCGTTGCAAGCAAACCATAGCATCAAACACCAATACACAAACACATCATGACTAAGCTCAAAGCCACTATCACCAGTATATTACAAGTTTTCCTATAATCTAAAGTATTCCTCTATTACTTTTCTTTATCTGCCTCATTTCTATAGGACACTTGGTGGAAAGAGGACTCTTCCTCTACTTCCTTATGAATTTTTTTTTTGTTTCATCCTGAGGTCACTTCACATTATCTAAATGTCTCTGTTTTTGGGCATTATCATGTTAAATAGACATATATGCCAAGGACAAACATGCTTTTCGAGCACTCAATCACATCAACTCAAGATCTATTTTCAATCTATTATGTCCTTGACTTCAACACCATTACATATTCTCTCTCTTTTTACTTTTTCTATCCTTTTACTTAAGTAAAAGGGTACTCTATTACTTATTTATTCCCTTACTATTTCATATTTCTTTACGCTCAAGAGCATTTACATCTTTTTTGGGTTTCTTTGTTTACTCACTTTTTGTAACATCAAGGAAGGTCTAATTCCTTCTATACTTTTGCTTTGCTTTTAACTAGATCATCCCTCTGTAAGAAAATTTTATTTCATGTGATTCATAGAAGTTACATTTTGTAGTGCTCTTAGCTTACACTCCTTTTCTGTATAATATAAAGACTCACCTTAAGGAGCTTATCTAGCTAACTACTAGACCCCTATCTATTTACTTTTCTATATTCAATCTATTCATTTAGTTATTACTAAAGTGAGGGCATCTCTTCAGTGGACTAGCTTCTTAGTTTTTCCCTGCTTTCCTTTATCTCAAGACTTTACAATGCAAGGGTCTACCTGTAGGGATTTCTGCTCACCACTACTGGGTGGTCTCCCCCAACTTAAGATATCTTATATTTTTTTCATCAATCCAGGAGGACCTTCATCGACCTCTTAGTCTGGTTACTTTCTCTTTTTTCATTGTGTTCTCTTCCTTCTCATCTTACCTTACCTAGAAATGCTACTAGTCACTACTCTTAAACTTCTACTTATACTTAACCTGGGTTACCTATCCCATCAATCTATAGCTTATGGTAAGCCCCACTAACTTATATAGGCTTATGATTGATACATTTAAACTATTCTTATTCTCTTTTATGGGCTTTTGATGCGGGACTAATCATACTCATTTTTAGGTGTCACCTACAAGGTACATCCTGCTCGTATATTCAATGTATAACTCACTACCATTGACCTCAAGCTATATTAATATCCTATTATCAGGATCTTAAACTAATCATATTAGCCTATTGTTCATAACTACAAAAGGTAGCATTCTAGGTTGGAGTCAATGCTTGATAGGCGGGTCTTAACAACCTTACCGTTCTTCTGCCTGACATTCTCTAACTTTAACTGCTACCCACCTACAAACATTCTCGGGCTAAGCCCCCACTTATGTTGGGCTTTTTCTTAATCTCAATTACTAGGCCCATGCTCGTCTGTTGCTTACTGGTCCTCTGTGTTTGCTAATGGATTATGTACTGCTCTTTTCTTTATTTATATTAAGGGTCCCTATTCTTTGAATTTCGATTGACCCTCGAAACAATTCATTCCTTAAGTTTGGTTGAATATGATCAACAAGGCCTTTTATACTACAATACACTCCACTATGACTAGGAGCCTCACTACCTCTGTATGCAACCTCTCAACCAGCTAGAGGGTTCCACCTCTTGCTTGGTTCATGCATAACTAATTGGCACCTATGGGTTGTCAAGGCTCTATGAAGTAAAACTTATAATTTAAACTTTTGGCTTGAGGGAATAGCTTGCTAGGCTCTTCACATCATCATAACATCTAGGTGTCATGGCTAGGGGGAATAACTTCCTCAACACTTACTCTGTGCAGCAACAGTTTCATCTCATACTGCGCTGCCTTACAACTTGCCCCTTCATCGGGCAGGCTATCCCAAATGCTTTGAGTGTGGTAACTAGGGAAATTAGGCCTCTCATAACTTCTCTAAGCAAGCCTCTTTAGCAGCTACATAATCATTCTTACTGTTAATACACAAAACTTGCCACTAATCTTGACGAGCTACTGTAGCTTATAGAGCTCCTCCCGTCGTCGAATCACTTAACTCTACTCTGAAAATTCTAGAGGCCAATGCTTTTCAATGTTCACCACCTACTCCAAGACCATTCCATAACTCACTCATCATGAACATAGTCATAAACCACCTTCACACACCCAAAATACCTTATATAGGGTTTTTCATAACTCCATAAGCTTTTACATAGCCTTATAACCATATCCTCAAGCCACATCCAACTTTGGAAAAGCCTAGAACTTTGCTCTGATACCAATAAAATGTAACACCATAGTCATTTAGCTCACCTCATCTTATTTCTAGATTTCCTTCTTTGAATCCCATAAATTTCCAAAGGGAATCCCATTAAATATTCAATTATTTTGCATTACGTTAAAGATGAAAATTTTATTTCGTGTCCCGCAGGTCATATGAACTCATCCATCTCATTCTCCTATTTAAATACATGCATACAACTTAAAATAATCTCGAAATGTTACCAAGAACTCAAGCTTCTAGCATATATATACAAAATAATGCAAGTTTATTTCGGGTCTAACTTGGTAGATTTCTGGTGCCACTTTGGAAAATCATAACTAAATATAAAAAAATAGAAATCAAACAACCCATAGCTTTCTGGAAAACTCTAGATGTTAACTTTATGTTAAAAATAATCTCAAGCCATGAAAATATCATTTGGACCATGTTTCACAAGAGGAAAGTGACACAAGTCAGACAGTCTAATGTTTCTGATACAGCTTACTAATATAAATTTCAAAAATGCATAACTAATTCCAAAAAAATCCAATTCAAGACAACTATATCAATTTGGAAAGATAAAGATGTTAGGGAAAAAATAATTCCAGACCAGTTCAGAATCCTTTAGACCTTAAAAACTGATAGAACAGTAACCAAGGTCTGCTGTCATCCCTAGTATTGACATAGAACTTTAGAAAATCGTTTCTCCGTCTACAAAGCTCTAATTGAGGTGCTTCTAGTTGGCATAAGTCACTATGAGTGTCTAGTTTCTCCATATAAAATTTCATAGCCATTGAATACCATTTGGCCTATGCATAACAGAAATGCAAATTCTGACCAATTGCGCAATGACAGTACCAAACCATGGAAAATTTCCAAATTTAGAAATTCACCAAATATTCTCTAGATCTTTAAATAGTATACACTTTAGCTTCTAAAAAGATCTAGACAATATCTATATCCATGCTAAATTTCATGAGGAAATTCATTCATTTGGTCAAATTTTGCCATAGGATTGCAAATGGTCACTTTCATGCTTCTAAAGGGGTCTCAATGGGTCCAAGTTTGCTTCTTCTACTTCTAGGGCTACTTGAACACATGGGAAAGCATAAAAATTGTCTACTAAACATGTCTCAAGGGTCCAACAACCCAAACCTTACAAGTTCACTCTCCCACTTGCTAACATACACATGGAATATACATGGTATACCTTGCCAGTCAATACCAAGAACATGTTATATCATTCAATTGCTATCCATTCTCATACATACAACACATATTCATGCATTCATACGTATTCAAAGGATTATACATCATTACATTACATCACTTGACATTGCTTTGGTTACATAATAGACAAGTAGCATGTTCTTGTGTCAAGCTTCCATCTCCAAGCTTGGTGGCTCCCATTTCCTTGCTTTCTTGATCCACCTAGACATGTTAAGTAATGGGTAGGAAGGAATGAGATTCTAGAATTCTCAATAACTCTTTTCCCTTTCAACCATACATAAAGAATGCAAATCTATGTCTAAAAATGCATGCATGGACATCATAGCTTTCATAATCAATCAAGGATCATTTTTAACATTCATAAAGTCATACAAAACATGCATAGGTTTCCCAAGAAGATGGTTTAGCCTCTCCTACTTCTCTTGGGGGATTTTGGACTTGCCTCGCCCATTTTCTTAAAGGCTTTTGATTAAGCCTCACTCTTGGGAGACTTCTGGTTTTATCTCAACTATTCTTGGAGACTTTTGGCTTATTCTCATCCTAGTTAAGGGACTTTTGGTTTCACCACACTCAAAAATACCAAAATATGTTTATAAAGCATCAATTAAGTGTATAACATAATATCATAGTACCATGGCATATAAATTCATACTAAAACATCTTTCATGGCTTAAAATATATATACACACATTCAAAGATAGGATAAACATCCACTCATGCATGAGAGAAAGAAGAGAAAGCTACCTTTATCACAACAATACACTTTTCTCCTTGAATTTGGTTCCTCTCCCTCAGCCACACAATCACAAGAAGGTGGAACTTGGTTCCTTTGGCCTAGACACATCATATGGAAGCTAATTATACTCTTGAACTAATTTCTAAAGCCATACATTCATTAGAAAAGCTAACTTATTCTTATGGCTCATTTATGGTTCCATAATGCACCTAATGAAGCAACCTTAGGAAAACATAATCTTGGCTCCATTCTTTTCATCCATTTATAATTCTAGACTTCTTTTAAGCCTCTTGGAGTCATCATACAATTAATTTAAGTAGCCTAGCTAGGTGTTGCTTCTTTAAGTCACAATATGGAACCTATAACTACATCTCACTATCCATGACTTCTAAAATTTTTTCAAGGCTTCCTCTCATCCTCTCCCATCATATATGATGCAAAACCAAGCTTGGAATAAATTAAAACTACCTCTTGGCTTTTGTTCTGCTCTAGGTTGAGATGATGAACATTAAAGGGGAGCAAGGAGTTTGCTTTATTTTCTTGATGGAAGAGGCATGTGGGGAGCTTCCTAAGGATCTCTAGAGCTCATGCAAGTACTCAATTTGGCCTAGAAACCTTTGCATCAAAATAGAATTTTAATTGAACATTTGAATCCCTAACTTTGCTATCTTAGAATTCAATAGTTGTTTTGTTGCTTTCTTTGCATATTCTTGCTCTTCTTCCTCATTTTCCTATGATTTACTCTTAGTTTGGCTCAAAACTCAACCTCTAATGGTTGTCCCTATTATGGCCAAAACACTTAAGAAGGCACAAGAGAAAAGCTAGCTTGAGACATAGCAAAATACCTTGGTTTTCTTAGTCTCCTTTAGATGCTCTTCTCCTTGTTTAGCTTCTCCTCCAAGAATTCAAACTAATCCTCTTTGTTTTGGGCTCAAAATAGAACTAAACATCTCACTAAATCCATAGGAAGAGAGGAGGAAAGGAGAGGAAGAAGTTTTCCAAAGGAAGAGCAAGAATTTTCATGAATTTTTCACCTTTTTCTTGGCTTTTCTCCTCCTCTTTTCCTTGTTCTTGTGCACCTCCCTCTCTTGAGTTTTCTCTAGTTTTTGGACAGAAATAAAGTCGGTGGAGAAGGATGAAGAAGAGGCATAAATTATAAAAATTGTTCACAAATTTTCCATTTATGTGGAATTTTCGTTTCTGGTTCGTTTTAGCTCCATTTTGAGAACTGTCTTTTCTATCATAAAATTTAGATCCTTAATTTTAGAAAATTCATTTGAAATAACTCAATTTAGAGTTAAAATATTTTCGAACGAACTAGTCAAAGTTTGGGTCAACCATTGTTGGAAAACATCCACTGGAGGGGTTTTAACTGCCCTGGGACTTCTTGTGGTTTTCAGGGCCTCTAAAAACCCCAGAGAGTTCAAAATTTTTATTTAAAAAGCCCTCTTGTGAGTATTCTAAAAGTTGCCTGAAATTACGAAAATACTATTATGTTTCGTAGCTATTTCATTAAATTTCGTCTGATTATTTTAACTTCTATTTCAGGGCACCTCTGGCTTTCTAAATTTATTATTTGAGGTCTAAAATATTAGTTTAATTTTATTGGACCTTAAATCACTCTATCTTAAGGAATTCTTTTTTAATCCAATGAATTTTGTGCATTTATGAAGAAGCCATACGTTACGTTTCTCACGTTTTCTCTTGTTTTTAAAAAATAGATATTACACTCCATAATTCAACACTTGCTCTCTATCATGGATGCTAAGGGTATGTTTGGTTGGAGGATATAATAGTGAAGGAAAATGCAAAATGTGGGTAGATAGGGGTATGTGAGATAAACAATGATTGTTTTAGCCCTACTTTTTAAAAGGTAACTTAATAGATAGAATAATAAGTATAAGGGCATAATAGACATTACATAGGCTATGTAAAGGGAATGCATTCATGATTTTGTGAACCAAACAGAGCCTAAAGTCATCAATTATGACAACAAATGGTGAATTTGTAATACATAGTCTCCTAGCCACTGCTGATTTTGATAGCAATGTATAATTATTAAGATTTGAGAAATGGGATAAGTAGTTTAGGCAATCAGAATTGATAGAAGAGGTTAGACAAAGAATAAGAGAGCAAGAGATGAAGATGAGAGAGTGAGGAAGAAACCAAATATTCATTCCTTAATTGTATGCATGAACTGCTGGCGAAATATAAAATATTCCCTAATAGAAACTATTACTATAAAATGACACCACTACCCTTACTAATACAAGTGAAATACCCAATAAATCCCTACCTCATAATTGATGCATAACATTTGCCCCCGATAACATTGTCCTTATCCCCAAGGATGAAGTGCTTGAACAAAGTCCAAGAACTATTGCTGGATCTTGAACCATAGCTCCCACGTGGCTTCCTCTTCCATTTCATTTTTCCATTTGATCAGTGCCTCAGTAACAGCTCGATTACGCTTCTAAACAATGTGATGATCAAGAATGCGCTTAAGTTCTCTCAGGGATGTAATGGATCCCTACACTTCGGGTAGTTGTTGTGGTATGACAGAAGCATCTGGGTAATGCTTTAACAAGGACACATGGAAGGTAGGGTGTACCTTGGAAGAAGGTGGTAAGCAAAGGGTATACACAATGGCCTCGACCTTTTCAATAATTTGATATGGGCCAAAATAACACAAAGAAAGTTTTTCATATGATCTATGCTCCACAAATTGTTGTCGGAAGGGTTGCAATTTGAGGAACACCCAATCACCAACTTGAAATGCTCTTTCAAAATGATGATTATCAGCCTGTTGCTTTATACACTGTACTGCCTTCTCAAGATTAAGCTGCAACTTCTATAACATAGTTTCTCGGGCTATAAAAGTCCTATCAACTACTTTTATCTTAGAATCATGAGGGATATAAAGGATATAGATTGGAGGTGGTTGACCATAGAGGACTTTATAGGGAGTAGTACCAATGGAGGAATGGAAAGTGGTATTATACTACCATTTTGCTAATGGTAGCCACCAATTCCACTCTTAGGGAGTTTTCTAAACTAAGCTACATAAGCAATTTTCCAAACACTGATTCAAAACCTCACTCTAGCCATTAGACTATGGATAATAAGTAGAAGAAAGGTTATGTGTAACTCTAAGCTTTCGGAGGAATTCATGCCATAATCGACTAGTAAACACAGGATCCCTATCATTGACAATGTTGGCGAGAGAGCCATAGAGTTTATAGATATTGTCCAGGAACACCTAAGCTAAATAGGATGCTATGGATGGATGAGCCAAAGAGAGGAAATGAGCATATTTGCTCAACTGATCAACAATAACCCAGATTGTATCCTTACCATTTGACTTGAGCAATTTTTCAATAAAGTCCATTGAGATGCTTTGCTACACGCCAGCTGGAATAAATAAAGGTTGTAAAAGCCTAGGGGTAGCTGTGGTTTCATATTTGCAACGAATGCATGTCTCATAATTGCCAATAAACTCTTTGATGTCTACCAACATACCCTTCCAGTAGAAAATAGCTCGGATCCTGTGCCAAATGGCTTTGATTCCCAAATGTCCACCTTGAGGGGAGGAATGCAACCACTTCAGTATTTATTGTTTCAGTTGACTTTGTTTGCTAACAGTAATCTTATTATTCTTGGTTAACACTTCACTGTTCCATCTGAATTTTGGAAATGAGCTAGCATCTCTCTGCAACTATTCAATTAGATCCCTTAAAGCAGAGTCCTTCACCCATTGCTCCTTAAACTCTCTCTATAAGTTAGTAAATATGGAAGAAGTGGTAAGATGCAAAATTTCTCCATGATGACATTGAGATAATGCATCGATAATGACATTCTCCTTCCTCTCTTATATTGAATCTCATACCTTAGCCCCATCAATTTGGTTACTAGTTGTACTATACTAGGGTAAAAAGCTTTTGTTCAAGGAGATACTTGAGGCTATGTTGATTAGTTAGAATAGTGAAGGGTTGAATGGAAAGATATTGCTGCCATTTCTCCATTGCGTATACTACTACCAATAATTCCTGTTTTTATATAGACAGCATCCTATGCCGTGGGGAAAGCACTTTACTGATGTAAGCTACTGGGTGTTTGTTTTGTAATAGCATAACTCTAATACCCATACTGAATGCATCAGTTTCAATTTAGAAAGGTTGAGATAGGTCAAGAAGAGTCAGAATAGGGGCATTAGATAATGCAACCCTAAGGTTCTGAAATGCTTCACTAGCATCATCAGAACATTCAAAAGCATCTTTTCAAAGCATGTTAGTTAGTGGCTTACCTATTATACCGAAATTTTGTATAAAGCGTCTATAGTAACCTACCAATCCTAAAAAACCTTGTAGTTGTTTGATGGTAGATGGTCTAGGCCATTCTTCTATCGCCTTAACTTTGGAAGGATTAGTAGCTACCTTCCCAGTTGAAATGAAGTGCCCAAATACTCATTTTTAAATACTGCAAAGCACATTTGCTGTGCTTAATGAAATACTTATGTTTCCTTAAAATCCAAAACACTTCCCGCAAATGAACATGATGCTTAGCCTCATTGTTACTATAGATTAGAATGTCATCAAAAAATAAAAGAACAAATTTCTTGAGATGAGCTTCGAATATTGTATTTATAGCATTCTGAAACGTCGAAGGGGCATTGGTTAAACCAAATGGCATCACCAAGAATTCAAATTGACCTGAATGTGTCTAAAAATTGATTTTATAAACATCTTCATCCTGATCTGGTGGTATCCCAACTATAAGTCTAGCTTAAAATAGATTGTAGCTCAAGCCAACTCGTCAAAGAAGTCTTCTACCAAGGGAATGGAGAAGTGACTCCTTACTGTAATCTTGTTAAGAGCTCTGTAGTCAATGCACATCCTCCAACTTCCATCCTTCTTCTTCACTAATACCACAGGAGAAGTGAAGGGAGATGAGCTTTTTTGTATAACCCCCTGTGCTAGCATATCCTTAATGATTCCTTCAATGATGTCCTTCTATTGAGCTGGGTAATAGTATGGTCTAATGTTGACTGGGTTAGACCCTTCTCTGAGTACTATAGAATGGTCAAGGTGGGGTTTATATGAGGGAAGAGACTTTGGCTCTTCAAATAGTTCCTAAAACTCATTGATTAGCTCCTCAATTAGTTCTGATAATTACTTTTTCTCTTCTGCTTCAATGGCGTAGAGGTTATTGGTTGATTTTCATAAAGCAATTTATATCAAAGTTACATTAGAATTACTGGTTACTATTTTCTGTAATGTGGTTCTTTTCACTGCCTTACTGTTATACTCCTTCACCACATGCAACTTCACCAATTGTCCCTCCTTCTAAAACTATAGCCACATATTAAGACAATCTAGGTGTATCACCCTGAGGGTTCTCAATCATTTCAGGCCCAGGACCATATCACACCTAGCTAATGGAATGAAGATAACATATGCCACAAATTCTCATCCTTATGTTACCCATTTAAGCCCCTCACACATTTTCCTCCCTTGTAGTAAGCCTCCAATTGCTATTATGACATTAAGGGATTCAATCTCTTTAATATTCCATTCCTTTTTAGCTGAAAACCTTTCATCCATGAAGTTATGAGTTGTAACACCATAATTTCTTAGCTTATTTCATGCTATCTTTATGCCTTATATCAAGCAATTAATATGAGAGGAAAGAAAATGACATTAAAATATTAATTATTTTAGCATTGCGTCGCGTATAAAATTTCACTCGGTGTCACGTGGATCATGTGAGCTCATATATCATATTCTCATATTTAATTACATGGATAAAACTCATTTCCATCACTAAAAGTAGCCTACAATTTGTGGAAACTAAAGAGAAGTATAAAACACATATATGCATTTTCAACCAGAATTTCTTCAATTTTGTTACAAATTTTGAAAAATTATAAATAATTCTAAATAAATAAAAAATCATGCATTCTTGGTACATGTCTACTTTATGCTAAAAATATGTCTAGACCATGAAACATAACACAGAAAACGTTTAACATCCTAAAAGGTTCAGAGGTCTGGCTGTCCACTGGTACTGTCACAAGTTTCTGTAGCAAATTTCAAAAAATGTCCAATTATATCACAAAACTCCAATCCTTGTAAATGATATCAATATGGAAAGCTACAGATGTTAGCTAAACGGAAAAAATAACTCTAGACTAGTTTAGGCACATCCAGACCTTGAAACCTAATCAAACAGTACCTGAGGTCAGTTAGGGCGCCTGATGCTGGACAAAATCTTTAAAAATTCATATCTCCCTCTTTAGACCTCCAAATGAGGTGCTTCTAGTTATCAGGAGTCACTAGAAATATCTAGTTTCTCCATATAAAATTTTGTAACAATTGGATATCATTTGGCCCCTATGTGATAGAAATCATTTTTGCATCAAGTGAACAATATATCAGTCTAAAACCATAATTTTTTTCAACTTTGAAAATTTATCAAATATTCTCTAGACCTCCAAAAATTCTCTTCTTTCACTTCCCAAAAAGCTCTCAACAAGCTCTAATTGGATGCCAAATCTTAGATCAAGAAGAGCTCATTTGGATAAAAGTGGTATAAGTTTCCAATATGGTCAATTTATGCTCCATATAGGATACCAAAATGTCCAAATGGTTTTCCTTGATGTTTGGCACCTTTTAGGCAAGTCCAAAAGCATAATTAGAACTTGTATGAGCTACCCAAATAGTCCTAAATCTCATGCATTTCAATTTGGCCATTCCACTTCCATTTATACATACACTTCCATAATACAAGCTTGCCATTACATGACTAAAATGTGCATTTCCATTCATACAACCTTAGCTCTCAATTATACATGATACATTTACATAGTTATACATATTCATAACATCATGGGATCTATACAACCATTGGTTACAACATTTGCCATTCATATGGCCTTAAAGTAACAAAATTCTAACACTTTAGTGTCATGCTTTCATTTCTCATGTGGTTTGCTTCCATTCCCTAGCTCTCTTGGTCCACCTAGCATGTTATAATATTGGAGAGGAGGGGATGAGATTCAAAGAATCCCAATAGCTCATCTCCCATTCAATCATATATAAAAGATGTAAAACAAGTCTTACAAATGCATGCATGGTCATATGGACTTGTGCAATCATTCAAGAAGCATTTTCAACATTTGAGCACATCACACATAGTATATAAAGGCTTACTAAGCAAGTGGATTAGCCTCACCCCTTCACATGTGAATTTTAGACTTGCGTCACCTATTTTTTAGAGGTTCTTGGACTTAACCTTACTCTTGGAGTCAACTTCACTTTTGGGAGACTCTTTACTTTGTCTCAACCAATCTTAAGGGTTCTTTGCTCATCTTCACCATGACTAAGGGTTCTTGGTCTCACCGCACTTAAGTAAACTAAAACAAATATCATGAACATCATTTAAAAACATAATACATCATCATGGTACCATGGAGTAAGAGCTCATACTAAAATATTTTTCATGGCTTGAAATACACATATATACATTCAAAGACAAGTAAAGCAAGAAATTATGCATGAGAGAAGGTGAAGAGAGCTACTTTGTTAGCATTGTACACTTTTTCCTTAAGGTTTGAATCCTCTCCCTTAACCTCACACACCCAAGAAGGTGGAGATCATTCCTCTTGGCCTAGACACATCATATGGAAGCTAATTATATTCTTGAAGCAAAGTCTAAGGCCATACAACTTGCTTAGACACTAGCTTAGCTCATTAGCCCTTTTATATTTCCAAGAATGCACCTAATAAAGTAACACCTATCAAATAAATTCTAGGCTCCATTCTTTCCTTTAAAATATGATTCTTGACTCCTTTTAAACATCTTGGAGTCATCACATAATTAAAATAAAGATCCTAACTACATGTTGCTTCTTTAAGTCATATTATGGAACATAAGGCACTAACTCACTTTCTATGGTTTCTAAATTTTTCTCAAGGCCTCCCCACATCTTCACTCATCATATATGACTCAAAAATGTGTTTAGAAAATTTTAAAACTCTCTCTACATACACAAACCCCTCTTGGCCGAACCTAAGAAGCATTTTGCTCTCCATGGAGTTTGCTTTGTTTTCTTGATGGAGGATGCATATGGGGAGAATTTTAGGGATCTTAATAGCTCATTTAAACTCTCATTTAGACATAGAAATCAAGGTATCAAATTAGATTTTACAAGAAACATATGAAACCCTAGAATTTGCATCTTGAATTTCCATGGTTATTTGTTAATTCTCTTTACATATTCTTAATCTCTACACCCTTTTTCTTAAGAATCACCCTTAGTTCTACCTAAAAACCAAGCCCTAGGAGGATTTCTTGAGTGGGGTGAAACATAAGAAGAAGGGGAGCAAGGGGTAGTAACCATGGAAGAAGAAATTACCTTGTTTTTCCTTGTTTTCTCACTTGAATCTTGTCTTCTTTAGTCTCCTCTCTTCAAATCTGAATTTTCCCCTTTGTTCTTCCCTCAAAACAGATCCAAAAACTTCATTATAATCATAAGAAACAAAGGAGAATGGAGGAGAAGAGGTTTGGAAATGAGAAAGCATGAAAAACCATGAAAATCCATACCTTTCTACCTTGTTTTCTTCCTTCCTTCATCCTCCTTTTAGTGTGCCTGATCCTAGGGCTTCTTTCTCTAGTTTAGGGCAGAAACATATGAGGCTAAATGAAGGGGAAGATGAGGTGCCTCATATATATAGGTAGAGGAAATAAGATTTTTCAAAAATTCTCATTTTGCTCTTTGTTCTTGTCATTTTTGTTTCTAATTTGTTTTAGCTCTGTTTTGAGAACCGTCTTTTCCATTATGAAATTTAGATTCCTAATTTAGTAAAATACCTTTGGAATCACTCAAATCAGAGCCAAAGCCTTCCTAAACAAATCATTCAAAATTCAGGTCGACCGATGTTAGAAAATATCCATTGGAAGGGCTTTGATGTCCCGGGGCTTCCCATAGTTTTTAGTGCCTCTAAGACCCTTGGAGAACTTAAAACTTTTATTTAAAAATGCCTCCTATGAGAATTCCAAAATTTGCTCAAAATGACAAAAATGCCTTTACGTTTCATTAATCTTTTGTTTAAATTTGTTTCTTCATTCTAGCTTCATTTTTCTTTCCGTTTGACCTGGGATTTTCATTTTTAGGGGTCTAAAATGCTTCCTAAATTTTTTGGAACCTTAACTAAGTCATTTCAGGGGACTTGCTTTTGTATTCGGTGAATCTCGTTTGTTTACGAAAAAATCGTACATTACATTTCTCACGTTTTCTCTCGTTTTCAAGAAACCGGATGTTACATGAGTGTTGCTCATATCCACCAAAATATGTAGTTTCTTCTTTCCAACCTGGCCTTCAAGTCTAATGGTAGGATACATCGAATCACTTCCTATGGCCTGCCATGTGTGTCCAAATAATGCATTAATAGTAACGATTGGTTTATCTGTAGCTTCTATCACCTTCCTCTCATTATCATTCAAAGAACTAGAGGCTGTGTCATTTCTGGGTGATTCAGTGTCTTTATCTACTATCATGAGGTACAACTTCATTTTTTTCTTACGAGGACAACTATGTCTGGGCTCATACTTTTCATGGTAAAAGTAACAGAGATTTTTCATTTGGTGCTCCTCAATCTCCTTAGGCATTAAATGTTGGTGGAACCTCATCATGGGTTTACCAAGGATCCCTTTTTGATTTGAAGGTGAGCTCTCTGTAACCTTATCATAAGAGCTTTTCCTACTCTTAGCATCACTTTCAATCAGTTTAATAGGACCAGCACCACTCCTATTTCTTGTCAATGCTAGTTATGGGCTAGGCTTCCTTTGCATCATTCCCACATTAAGCTCTTATAATCTTGCCAATCAAGTGGCATCTAGTAACATCTGTGGGTGGAATAATTTGACTCCCACTGACAATTCTGGTTTGAGACTAGCCAAGTAGCAGCTGAGTTTCTATCCTTCAGTTAAGTCTACATGGCATACTAACTAATAGAAGGCTTCTTGAGATTCATCAAGCCCCCTTTTGCTTTAGTTGCATTAACTCCTTCATTGGATCCTCATAGATTGTCCCGAACCGTATCTTAATAGCTTCCACTAATTCCACCCAACTAACCCTTCCATTTTGCCCTTTTTCAAAATTTTGAAATAGTGGTAAGCAAACTCACCCATAGATAAGCTTACCAACATTATGTTATGATCTTCTAGAGTTCTATCTAATAGGAAGAACTGTTCAAATCTAGACACCCAGCCATTCACATCAGTCGACGTAAATCTGGGAAACTCCACCTTGGTAAATTAGGTTGGAACTTGGTAATTTGCATTTCGATCCATTCTTCCATGATTCACCACTTCAATAAATTAGAAGGACAAACTGTGTACCAATTCTTGTAACCCATTAATCTAGTGCTCCATCACTAGCATCCGCTATTCAACCTCTATTCTTCCTTGTTCTTCCAGCTCACGGTTGTTTGTTTTTGATCTCATAGCATCTACCATGGCCAAAGATCATTGCTCTAATACCAGATGTTAAGATTCAAAAAATGGGATAAGTCAAAAGTCCTTTAAGAAAATGGGTGAGGCAAGTTCGAAATCATAAAGAGAATGGGTGAGGCTAAACCATTTTCTTGGCAATCCTATGTATATTTTATGTGACTTCTTGAATGTAAGAAATGTTCTATGCATGCATTTTTAGACTTGAATTTGCATCCTTTATGTATGGTTGAAAGGGAAAAAAGTTATTGGGATTCCTAGAATCTCATTCCTTCTTCTCCATTGCCTAACATGTCTAGGTGGACTAAGTGAACAAAGGAATAGAAGGCACCAAACTTGAAGGAGAAAGATTAACAAAGAAATGTGTTAATTTGTTCACTTTGTAACCATTTTGATGGCATATGATGTAACTTTATGATCAATATGTTGTATAACTATTTAAACATATGTAATTATATAGATACTTGATGTATATATGTGCATTGATGCCATGTGAATGATATAACAAGTTCTTGATATTGAATGGCAAGATAAAGCTTTGTATGTTCTTGTGTATGCCTTGGAGTGGGAGAGTGAGTTTGTGAAATCTGGGTTTATGGACCTTTGAGACATGTTTAGTAGACCATTTTGCTGCTTTCCCACATGCTCAAGTGGCCATGAAAGCCTTGGAAGCAAATTTGGACCCTTTATGATCTTTAAGAAGCACAAAAATGGCTATTTTGGAACCCTATAGCACAATCTAACCAAATGAATGAATTTTCTTATGAAATTGGGCATGGATATAGATCTCATCTAGATTTTTTTGGGAAGTTAAAGATCAAATTATTTGGAGTTCTAAGAAATTAATTATGAATTTTTAAAGCTACCAAATTTTTACTATTTTGGTATAGTTATTATTTATATGGTCAGTTTCTTATCCTATATCATTCAAGGGACAAATAGTGTCCAATACTCATGAAATCTTATAGGCATAAATTAGACATGATAAGCTTTCTATGACCACTAAGATCACCCCAATTGGATGTCTGAGCAAAAAGATATACATTTTTGAAGTTCTATGTTAATACCAATAGCACTAGCTGAGTTTAGGTATTGTTCTATTGATTTCTAGTATTTAGACGTTGTTGATTGGGTCTAGACTTATTTTTAGCATAAAATAGACATTCGTAACTTTCCAGAACAATATAGTCTGTATGATTTTGATTTTTCTTAATTTAGTTATGATTTTTTAAAATTGGCACTCAGAAGTTGATAACAGAACCCGAGACAACTATGTAATATTTTGTGTATATTTGCTATGAACTCTAGTTGTTGCCCACATTTTGAGATGATTTTGAGTTGTATGTATGTATTTAAATAGAATAATGAGATGGATGAGTTCATATAGTCAATGGGACACGAAATGAAATTTTTATCCGCAACGTAATGCAAAATAATCTATTATTTTAATGGACTTTTCTTAAGAACTTGTTATTCAAGAAGGGTTGACTAGAAATGAGATAAGATAGGCTAAACAAATATAATGTTACAGATTTAAATAGACTAACTCATTTAACTCGTGATAGATTAGTTTGTGTGGATGGAACTGATTTATTTTTACAATTCTAAAACAACCTAATGTGAAACATCTAAAATTTGAAAATCTCATACTATGTTATCTTTGTTCACTTTCTTTTTCTTTTCTTAAATTAAATGTTTACTTAATTACTTTTATTAATTCAAAATCGTAACACTAATTATATTCCTAAACCTAATTTCTACCTTAAATCTTCTAAACCCTAAAATATATTAGCCTTCATTCTTTTTTTTTTTTTGGGTTTATTTAAACCCCAACTATTGTTTCTTAATTTGTTCAAATCCTAATCCTTGACTCGATTCTATCTTTATCTGAATTATAACCATTATTCTTATTTTTATTGTTTCTCCATTTTTTTCAAAATAATTCTTCTACAAAAATTAAAACTTTGAAGGATACCCATTTTTCTCCAAATCTAATATATTATTTGTAATAATTAAAATTTAAATATTATTAAACCAAAAATTCAATACATTCAAAGTTACCCACCCTATTTTAATCTAATGCAAAATTTCACGATAACCAAAATTTAAATAGTCATTTTTTACACTGAATCTAATCTAAAAATTATTTGTAAGATTTGTCTACTATTAAATTGGTGACATGAAAGTCCAAACTCTTACCATTAACAAATCTGGATATTAATTAATAATTGGTGCAGTCATGGAATTACTTCTAGAACAGCAATGTATGCTTGGTAATTTTGTTGACTCTCAAGTGTTGAATATTAATTACATATTCTGCTATCGTTTTCATTTCTCTAATGTTATAAATAAGGGTAAAATGTAACATGGGGACCTTGATGGTTAATGAATGAATTTTTGTTTTTCTTTTTTGTGTGTTTGTGTGCCTATATATATATATATTGGAATTAAGAGTGTCACTTTGCTCGAAACTAAATCAGTTTTACTTACGATTCTAGTTTTGGAGGTTAATGAATAGATATTTGATTAGATTTAATGAATGAATGAAGTTTATAACAAGGGAGCCTTAACTTGATGAATAAAGAAAAATAAATAAATAAATCAGTATGAAATTGCTAGAGATAGAGTTTTAAAAAATTGAAAGTGATCGAGACAAGAAAGAAATTTTCGGGGTAAGTAATATATAAAGAAAATAGAATAAGGAAAAAATGGTCACCCTTTCTTTTAATATATATTGATGAAAGATATCTTGGCCAATCGTCCATTTGCGATGGTTAAATGAGCGATTAGGGCACGTAAACGCGACAGGCAGAGTTTTGATTTGTCTTTTTTTATGACTAAGTTAGTAGAGTCCTCAGATAAATTTGGCAGAGTAACTGTATCAAGAGAGTACTTTGTTGAAGAGCATTTTATCTAAGCAAAATAGACTCTTGTTTTCGTCGTTGAGTAGTAATTATTATTTAGTTATGAGCCACTAAGCAAGTGCCAGAAATTCTCCACATCACGCGGGGAATAGGGCCCATAGTGGATGGTTATAGAATTTTATTGTATGGTGACTTATGAGATGCTTAAGATGGGCCTTAACGTGTTGGGTCTAGAGGTTAATCTGATTCGTTAAGGCTTGGTCCAAAACATAGTTTACCATATAAACCTTATTTAATCTAAAAAATTGAACTTAAAGAAAAATCAACGGAAGATTGAATTAAAATCAGGGTAAACAACTCAAACAAAATAACCACTTTAGATCCACCAGCTAGTTTACCCATATTCTATAGAATAATTTTATGACTTCAATTGGAATTTCATATGTATCAAAATTTTGGAAAAATTATATTTATTTAATTATCTTTATTTTTGTTATTAATTGCAATATATTTCTATTTTAAAAAAATTTTAATCAATCCCTTGATTTATTAATATCATTGCAATAAGGTGATAACCGTTTAAATTTAATAACTATAACGATGTAAAATTTATCAAATGTAGCATTTTTATTATTTAACTATATAAAATTTTAATCTCAAACTTTAGTAGAAGATATACAAAATCATCATCGTACTCTCCCGTTCTCCAACGCAAGTATTTATCCCAAGAGCAATATTCGTATAGATGTGTGTGTACATACAGGCGCTTGCGAAAGTTAGTGATATCTACATTTGTTTTTAAAATCTTATACTTTTTCATTAAAGGGAAAAATAATGTAGAAATGTTCAAGTCGTTTCCTTATAAAACGGAAAATGATTTAAATATCCATACAATAATTATGTTTTTTTATGAAAATAACTTATGTATCCCTATTAGGGCTGCACAAACCTCTAGTTCTGAACATTAGTCTAACTCAGTGTCTAACCCACTCGAATACCAAGTTAAGTCAGACTAGGTCCTCAGGCTAGCTAAGACATTTTATGTTTTCTTTTTATTTTTCACACAAATTATAAAATAATTCTTAAAAATAATAACATTTTCATGTCTCCATACAGTTACATTTTGTTCTTAAAAAAGTTTTATATAAGTTCTTACAAAAACTAAAATTTTTAATTAATAAAATTTAGTTAGGTTGGGTTAAATTAGTCACTATAGTTAACCTGGCCAGTCATGTAATTTATCTTAATTAGCAAATTTTTTTTTTTAAGAAGTAGGCTGGATTAGACTGATTGAGTTAGACTGAGTCTTAATTATTTCTAACTCCATAACTGATTTTGTCTTTTATATGAAAATGATTTATAATGTATTCATTCAAATAATAGTAACCGCAAAGTCAAACTAATAGTACATATTTAAAGACACAGAAACTTCAACGGAAGAACTTTTCCTTCCCCACCTTATATACGCGACAGATGTAGCTTGGATCTGCAAATTCTATCAAACCCGGAGAGCTGAAGTATAGAAAATAGCTAACTCAAATATCCATAGAGCCGATAGATCAAAATGAAAACCTTTCCCCAGATTCAAGATGGCAGTGATGATCATTATGATCCTTCCCTCCACCACGTGCACGCCTTGCTACTAACAAGTGGCCAGGTATACTTTGCAGTATTAAACGCAGCCATTGATCTGAATCTGTTTGATATTGTTGCGAAGGGAAGCCATGGCGGTGCCTATGTTTCTCCCCCTGAGATTGCTTCTCAGCTTCCTATTCATACGAACGAATCCACACCCATAAGGCTCGATCGCATGCTGCGTTTTCTGGTGAGTTTCTCACTTCTCACTTGCTCTGCTCGCACCAATGCAGATGGAAGCATTGAGAGGCTCTATGGACTCTCTCCCACAGGAAAATACTTTGTCTCCAATCAGAATGGTTCTCCCACTTGGGCTTCCTTGTTTCCAAAGTTGGCCTTTCACCCGTTCATGTTTGAGATTTGGTAAGTTAAATTAATAAATGATTTTTTTGGGCAAATTGCTCCTTTCTTTTAGAGACGCTTAACTCAATTTTTTTCTCTGTTTTAAAAATATATACTTTTTAAACCTAAAAGATGTTTAAAATTTTTTCTACTACAATAAAAAAATAAACTATAATTATACTTGTACAAATTTAGGAAATTGTAAAGTTATTTGATAAAAAATAAATTATTAATAAAAGAATATATTTATAAAAGAATTTTTAAAATTTAACTAATTTATAGTTAAGAATTTAATTTCAAGAACAACATATGTATTAAATATATATTAATAAATATAAGTATGGCTATAAATTTAATAAAATTTCGGAATAAAATAAATTTATGGTTCTTTATCCAAAATAAATAATATTGAAATAAAAATTTAAAAAAATCATTTTTAACAATTTATTTTTAATAAAAAATTAATATTATTTTTAAAAATATTTTAGTTATACTTTGGTCTGAAGGAGTAAGTGTATATTTTCAAAATAAATAGAATAGTTATGTAATTTAGGCATTTTTTGTTTGGTTGCATAATGGAAAAAGAAAAAGAAAATGAAAAAGAGTGGTAATATTTTTTGTAATGTTTATTATGCTTTTGTTGTTATTATTCAATAGTATCCGTCTCCTTTTATTATTTTTTTAGGGAGAATTATAATAAAGGACCAAAAAGTAAAGATATTTATTTGTAAGGACCTGTTACCACTTGTTTTAGGATGATTACCACTGAATTTAACAATAAACCGTTGAACCTAATGATAATGGTCCTTAAAAATAATTTTTTTTTTTTTGGTCCTTAAACATAATTTTCCCTTCTTTTTAGATAGAAGTATGATAGTAATTTCTCATCCATTCCATTCACCTTTTCATTCTTTTTCCATTTGTATATCTAGTAATTTTGTATACCAAGCAATCCATTAAGAGTTGACCACCAAATGAACTCTTAATGTAGGGAGTTTCAAACATGCACATCGTTTGTGATTACCAAGATTTAATCAAGTCCCTTTTATCAAACTTTGTTGGCAACTACTAAATTATTTAATTTTACTTAATTATGTGATAATAATATATATCCTTGTATATATGTTTCTTGTGATTATACATATATGCTTCCAATTGATGATGAAATTAATATTAAATTTTACTTGATTATCTATATCTTTTTATGATCCATGCCAATTACTATTTATTTTATTATTACCACGTATGTAGGCTGAACTTCAAGAATGCAATTCTTGAGGGTGGGATTGAGCTATTCAAGAAGGTTCATGGGCAGACAATGTATCAGTGCGTGGAGAAGGATTTAAAACTGAAAGACATATTTCAGAGAACAATGGCTGATATCTCTGCTATGCACATGGAGAAAATTCTTGAAGTGTACAAAGGATTTGAAGGAATTTCAAAACTTGTGGATGTGGGAGGTAGTATTGGCCAAAGCCTCGAAACGATCATCTCCATGTACCCTTCCATAGAGGGTTTAAATTTTGATTTGCCTCATGTCGTGCTAGATGCCCGACCCTACCCAGGTACGTACTTCCATGATCTCTATCAAGGACAAGAAATTAATTAATACTTTATTCAAACTTTCTTGATCACTAATTACGTCCCCAGTACGTTACTAAATTAACATTTTAATTATTGTAATTTAAATTAGACTATATGGTGAACACATGTTAAGTGGAGCTTATAGGCTTTTCCGTCTATTTTTTATTTTTTATTTTTGTCTATATGAGAGGATAATTTATTTATTTTTTAACATATATGGAGAAAAGCAAGCAATTGGAACTTCTTCTATAAAACAAAATCAGAAGAAAAAAGAAAAAATATATCTTCATTCAAATGAAAAAATTACAAACTTTATTTCAAATATTAAGAAGAAATTTCAATTATTAACCCTAATCTTTTCTTTCAATTGTAATGTTTTTTCTCATAAAAAAATGACACAATCGACCCCCTATCTATTGGTGTAATTGTCAATAACTGCCATATTATTTAAATTTAAACACCTTTATATTAATTAATTTCTCATTTACCTCTCTTCATTTTCTTCGACTAACCAATTTATTCATGGCCTTCAAATTTTACAAACCCAAAGCTATTCTTCAGGAACAAGTTCATGGTCAATATTTTTGCGCCACATCACATTTTAAAATGATGGATTTTATTGCGAAATTGGGATCCAGGGCAAGTCGAACACACAACATGGAAGCGGATAACTGAAACAAAGCTAAAGAATCAAAAAGAAAAGAATTTAGATATGAACAAGTCTCAAATTCACTACCAGTTGCTCAAAAGCCCCAACAAATAAGTCAGTAGCTCCCTCATCATCTTGGCCTTTTTATGTCGACGCACTCCTCTTCTTTATACTCCTCCGAGATGTACCGTTTCTTTCAGGGTAGAAAAAGGAGAAAAATGCTAAAAGTTCTTCGGCATTCTGCTGGCAAACATCAACTAAGAAACCCTTGGACTAGTTCCCAAAGACAAACTTCGGAGCCTGTAAAATTTGAAGGGCATGAATAACATGTTGGAGAAGATGAAGCGGAGACAATAGTTTTATTAGTTAATAGGAAGGATGTTTTAATAATTTTGTATAGTTATAAATCTAAATTATAGGAATTCATTACAATTGGACTAAAGGATTACGGGGTCAATAGCAAATTTTGTAGATTAGGAGGATATTACAATTAAAACCAAAGATTAAGGTGGATAAATGTGATTTTTCTAAATATTAATTAATAGTGCTAAGAGTGATTTCTGAAAGATTTGGATCAAACGATACAGTCTACACTCTTTTAAAAAATAAAATAAAAAAATTTACCACACTTAATCAAAGTGATTTTTAAAAAATTAATTAAAAATAGAACTTCTGCACCACAGCCAACACAGGCTCTGTTATATCTTAGACATAATTTCTAATTGGTACCGACGAATTCTTTAATATTTTGAAGGAATAAAACATGTAGGAGGGGACATGTTCGAGAGAGTACCAGAAGGAGATGCTATTATGATAAAGGTAATTAGTTACTACTTCTTAGCAAATTATAAACCCTAAATAGCTCAAGTCCTTGAGTTAATTGATTATTGCTAAAAATACGTTTTGTCTATTTGAATTAATGCTTCATGATAGTTTTGGTGCATTAAGTTTAAAATGTAATCCAAAAATTTCTTACTCTCAGTTTAAAAAAAGCAAAATATCTTGAATAGGTGGTGTTTTATGTTTTTTTTAATACAAAATTATTTTGTTATATTCTAAAATTAATGTACCAAAGTGATAATTAATTACTCCTTAGGCTATGTTTGATATCATGATGCAAGAGGAGATGAGATCATAGAAAACAAGATATAAATAATTTGTACAATATCTATTACGTATATGCTTGGGGATATATTTTTTCCATCATTGTTTTATGTATTCCTAAATTATACGTATATGCTTTTGGATTAATTTGTGGCTAGGGTATAACTCATAATTGGTCGGATGAAAAGTGCCTGCAACTTTTTAGGAACTGCCATAAAGCTTTGAAGAAAGGTGGAAAAGTGATAGTAATTGACATGATAATGCCAGAAGAACCAGAGCAAAGCAATGCTGGCAAGTACCTCAGCACCTTTGACAATGTGATGTTGTGCCAAAGTGGTGGAATGGAAAGAACTGAGAAGGAGTTTGAGATTCTTTGCAAGAGATCTGGCTTTGCTGGCTTTAAGCTTGTTTGTCGTGCTTTATCCATCTTAGGAATCATGGAGTATTACAACTAAACTGGATCATTTTAAGAATCAGTCGTACGACTTTTGTTGTTGTGTGGGGTGTTATCATGTCAATAATGGAAGATAAATATAATAAAAGTTTCTTTATGCAATATTTTATTTTCATTTTCATGTTATAGTTTATATGTATATATATATATATGGATATGCCTTTTGAAATTCGCTAATTAAATCACTTTCCACTTCCCTTTAAGATGACCATAATACCCTTTCCCTTACCGTCAATGATGCAGAAAACCTTGTGCAAACACAAGGGCTAAAATAATTTATTTTGAAAACTATCAAAGGGATAAGATTTTAAATAGTGGAGAAAAATGAAAATCACTTAATTATTTCAAATTTAAATTTGAAATAAAGTCAACATTCTCTCACTTAATCTAAATATAGTCTTTTCAAATAGCATATCCATGAACAAAAACAAAAATTCCATTTCAAGGATTCATAGTGAGTCCTCTAAGCAATGTGCAGTTCTTTTCATATATCACTTCAACATATTCGTTTAACTTAATAAATGGTAGTATATGCTTTGTGAATAAACCTCACATATTTGTTTGGGTTCAAACTTAATCTCACATTATGTATACAAAATCAAAGATAACAAACTAGAAATTCATCACTAAACCATCATAGTGACAAATATGGTCTAAGTTTCATATGAGACACATAATTCTTATACTCCCTTATATGCATGCTTTTATTTGAAGGATTAGCTAACATCTCTTTAGTCTTTCTGTGTTCTATGATCAACTTTGATGTGCTCTTTCAAGTATAAATGCTTTATTCTAATATGTTTATTTTAACTTCTACTCGTATAATTATTAGCTAAGAAAACAATAGCTTTATTATCAATATAAATCTTAATGGGCTAAGAAATTGAGTTCACAATTTAAAGCCCAATGATGAAATGCTTTAACCTAATTCCTTGTGAGCTTACCTTAAAATAGGATATGAATCAACCTTCATGGTGGAAATAACAGTTAAGGATTGTTTTTCTCTTCAACAAATATAAATATGTATCCAAATGTTGACTTTTTAGTGTCAATATATCCTACTATGTCTGAATTCGAATAACAAAGAACTTCCAAGTTATGAGTCTTCTATATGTGAGCATGAAATTTGTTATAACATACTCTACTTAATCATTCTCATATTATCTTATTATCACATGCAAATAAAATAATCATAACAAAACTTTTAGCAACGATTTTTAGCCTTCCCCTGTGTCAAATGAACTTGTAAGGGCCAAAATTAGAATTTTTATCCATTTCTCTACAAAAATTTCATATATATATATATATATGTTTTGTCTTATATAATTGTAATCCAAGTCCCATTTGCATATATGAGTCATAGAGCCAAATTTGACCATTTTAACATAAAAGAGTCTTAAACTTCAAAAAATTCATAACTTTGTCTACACAACTTTGATTTATGCAAATTTAGTGTCTATAGAAAGCTCATGATCTGACCTTGCTGATGTAAAAACTTCAAGTGAAAATGGATCCATTGGCCCCTCAAGAAATACGAAAACTAAGACTAGACCAAAATGAATCATAGTGCATGACAGCTTTTTTGGGGCAACTTTGAAAATTCATCAAATATTTTATAAAACTCAGAAAAATATCAACTTTAGCTTGTTGCCTATATGTTCTCTAAATGTCCACCAAATTTTGGTTCCAAACTAGGTCATTAAGGCTATTAAGGATAAGTTTGCAATTTATGTTTTATTTGGACCGAAGTGTGGTTCTAAAATGGTCCATTTAAGCCTTAATGTGCAATTTCTTGCCTTGAGCAAATTTCTTTCCATTCATTCTTCATTTCTATAAGGGTTATTACATAAAATATAGCTAGCTCCTAAAATTTACTACCCTACTTGATACTAGACATATGGAACCATATACTTCTCATATACCATAACATGTTCTATTTCCATATTTCTATATCAAAGTAGCATAACTTCATGGTCTCAAACTTATACATAACTTTCTATTACAATTCATCATCATATACATCATAATTCACTACTAGTTCGTCTCAACCATACATAATACAAATATATACATATCAAAGGCCTTTTTCTATGCTCCCTATGCTTTAACTCTTCTCTAGTTCCTTACCTTTGCTTATGCTGCCTGTCATGGTTAGGGAGAGATAAAAGGGGTGAAATTCTTGAGAGAATCTTAGTAGCCAAAATCATTCCAAATAAATGCATGCAATGAATGCATAAGAGGAAATGCAAGCATGTAGGTTATATGTATCAAGTAACTTAAACATGAAATTGGTATGAAACTTTAATACTCATCTATCCATAGCATGAAAACATACTAGCTAAACTTATCTTTAGGTTAAGAAAGAACTATTGCACTTAATTCCCTACCACCTTAAGCTTGGAGCCAAGCTTAACTCGTATATGCATAAAACGTCATGCTAAAAGCCAATTCAAAATATAACTCATGCAATCATTAAATAACCAAACATACAAGCATCTAAGCTCATATATACTCCCAAATGTATATGAAATAGGAAGAGACAACTACCTTGTAAAGCTAAGAGCTTTTGTTGATCACTAACTGTAATGTCCCACATCAGATAGGAGGATCTTAGACTAAGGCCATATAAGTAGGAGTAGTATTATCCCCCCGGTAAATGCGTTTTTCCAGTGATGTGAGGAACAAAACCTAGAGAGATGTGACCAATTGAGGTGTCTCCAGTCTGGGACAATATATATGGAGGCTTTGTATGGTGTTTAGTATCAAAGCTGGCCTAGCCACATATACACCTTGAGGATGAGATGACCCCAAAAGGGGGTGGAAATGTAATGTTTCACATCAGATAAGAGGATCCTGGACTAAGGCCATATAAGTAGGATTAGTACTCCCTCCACTTGGATACGTTTTTCCAGTGATAGGAGGAACAAAACCCAGAGAGGTGTGACAGATTAGCTAGTACGAGAAAATATCCATGGAAGCTCTATGTGGTGTTTGGTCGAATAGAAGGATCTCAGGCTAAGGCCATATAAGTGAGAGTAGTACTCTCCCCACCGTGAATGTGTTTTCCTAGTGATGGGAGGAATAAAACCCAGAGAGATGTGACCAATTGATATGTCTTTAGTCCAGGAAAACATCCACAAAGGCTCTATATAGTGTTTGATATTAGAGCTGGCCTAGCTGTGTGTACACCTTAAGGACAAGGTGGCCCCAAAGGGGGTTAGAAATGTAATATCCTACATCGGATAGGAGGATCTTGGGCAAAAGCCATATAAGTAAAAGTAGTACTCTCCCTACCATGGACGTGTTCTATATTCTTATATTATTTCTTTGGACATATAATCACAACATGTTCTACATGTCTTGAGCTCATGATGTTAGTTCGTCATTCACTAGTACACATGATAGCATTCTAGGTTGGAGTCAATGTCTTGTGGGCGGATCTCTACAACCTTACTACTTTCGTGCCTAACATTCTAACTTTAGTTGCTACTCAATCTTAATATCATCGGGCTTAGTCATAAAAAATGTTAGTCTTTTTCTTAGACTCATACACTAGGTCCACTATTCTTTTGTCACTTATCTATTCTCTCTGGGCTTACTAAGTGGATCATTTATGAATCTTTTATCTTGTTCAAACTATGAGCCTTGACTTTCTATTCTCTTATTTACCCATAGTAGTTAATTTCTTACAATAGCTTAAATATGACCAACAAGGCCTTCCATTCTGCAATACACTCCATCATTACCTAGTACATCCTTTCTAGCTATATGATCTAAGCTGCAACTGTCTCCATATTCTCCCCACCATCAAGGCTAAGGATTCTACATTTTGCATTACTCATTTATTAGCCAGATGGTGAATCAGGGTTGTCAGGGCTCCATGGAGTGATGCCTGTGGGTTTTTATAACATCATAATTATATAGCTCATCTCATTCCTTATCTAAGCTCATTTCTAAGAATTTCACAAGTTTCCAAGAAAAGAGCAATAAAAATAATGAATAAATTTGCATCACGTAAGGGATGAATTTTTCATTTGGTATCTTGTGGACCATATAAACTCATTCAACTCATTCTCATATTTAATTATACTAATACAAGTCAAAACGATCTAAGGAAGTGGTCTAGAACTTGTGTAAGTTAAAGAAACACACAAAATATCATAGTGTAGTCTCGACTAGAATTTCATGCTTTCTGTCACAAACTTTGAAAAATCATAACTAATTCTAAAAAAATTAAAATCATATATTATTTACCATTCTGGAAAGCTACAGATGTGTACTTTATGTTAAAAATAGTTTTAGATCATGAGATATCAAGTAGAAGACGTTTGACATTGAAAAAGTACACAAGGTCTTAGCTATCTGGGCTATTGTCATAAGTTACTATTATAAATTTTGAAAATTCATAACTAATTCTAAAAAAATTAAAATCATGCAAATTTGGTCAAACTAAGAAGTTATAGATGTTAAATCTAAGGAAAAAATATCTCTAAACCACGCCAAGTCCATCTAGGGACTGAATTATGATGGAATAGTACTGGAGGTCCAATGGCGCTACTGGTACTGACAGTAAACTTCAAAATTTTATAACACTCTGCTCAAACCTCAAAATGAGGTGATCTCGATGCACAGAGAGCTTATAACCTTTAGTTTATGCCTATAAAATTTCACGAGAATTAGACACCATTTGACTATTGGATGACAAAGAATACAAAACTGACCATATGAACAGTAAAATGCACTAGAGTAACAGAAAAAATCCCAATTTTAAAAATTCATAATTAATTCTGTAGAGTTTCAATTTTTCTAAACTTTATCTTTCCAAAAAACTCTCAATGAGCCCTACATGTCTACCAATTTTCATGGGAAGATTCATCCATGTGGTCAGTTTGTGTTATAGGGTTCCAGTTTGGTCATTTTTATGGTCTCAACTAGCATCAAAATGCCCAATTTTGCTTCGTAAGCTTGTATGGCCACTTGAGCATGTGGGATTGCACCAAAGTGAAATTTTAAACTTGTCTCAAAGGTGAACAAATCCAGAATTTGGAAACTCTCATTCTCACTCCATGCCATACACAAATTTCCATAATGCTAGTCTTGTCATTACATACCCAAATTGCATTGTAACATTCACATAACATAAATTCTCATTTGTACATGATATATTAGTATAATTAAACATGTTCATAATGCCATGGGACATATACCACAATAGGTTACAACATTTGCTACTCATATGACCATAAAGAAGCAAAATTCATGCACTTTGTTATCACACTTTCATCTTCCAAGTTGTTGGCTCCCATTACCTTGTCTACTTAGTCCACCTAGCATGTTAAAATATTGAAGAGGAGGGAATAAGATTCAAAGAATCCCAATAGCTTATCTCCTTTTTAATCACATATAAAGTATACAATATAAGTCTTGAAAATGCATGCATGGGCATATTGAAATATGTGAGCATTCAAGAAACATTCTTAGCATTTGAACAAGTTATACATAACATACATAGGCTTGCCAAGTGAGTGGATTAGCCTTACCTATTCACTTATAGATTTTTGGAGTTGCTTCACCCATTTTCTCTAAGAGGTTTTGACTCAACCTTACTCTTGGCAGTCAACCTCACTTTTAAGAGACATTTTACTTTGCCTCAACCAATTTCAAGCGTTATTGGCTCATCCTCACCATGACTAAAGGGTTCTTGGCCTCTCTACACTCAAGCAAACTAAGGCAAGCATATAAAACATCATTTGAATGCATAAAATATTATCATGGTACCATGGAATAAAAGCTCATGCTAAAATACTTTTCATAGCTCAAAACATATATACACATATTCAAAGACAATGTAAGCACACATTTATGCATAAAAGAAGGTGGAAAGAGCTACCTTGCTTGCATTCACACACTTTTCCCTTGAACCTTGAGTCTTCTCCCTTGACTTCACGCACTCAAGGAGGTGGAGATCATTTCTTTTGGCCTAGACACATTATATGGAAGCTAATTATACTATTGAATTAAATTCTAAGGCCATATATTCACTAGAAAAGCTAGGTGACTCACAAGGCTTTTTTATGGTCCATAATGCACTTAATGAAGCAACCTTAAGAAAATATCATCTTAGCTCCATTCTCTCCATTCATTTATGATTCTTGATTCTATTGAAACCTCTTGGAGTCATCACACAATCAAATCAAGGAGCCTAGCTAGGTATTGCTTCTTCAAGCCATAATATGGAACCTATAATACCATCTCACTATCCATGGCTTCTAAAATTTTTCCAAGGATTCCTCTCATCCTCTTCCATCATACATGACTCAAAACTAAGCTTGGAACAAATTAAAACGACCTCTTGGTGCTTCATCTAGCCTAGGCCGAAACTATGCATTATATGAATACTAAGTGAGTTTGCTTTGTTCTTTTGATGGAAGATGTATATAAGGAGTCTTCTAGGAATCTCAAGAGCTCATCTAAATATTTATTTAGACCTAGGAACAATTGCATCAAATCAAATTTTCAAGGGAGCTCATGAAACCTTAGGTTTGCTATCTTGAAAATCAATGGCTTGCATATTCTTACTCTCCTCCCTTAAATTTATAGAATTCACCCTAGGTTCTGCCTAAAATTCAAGCCCTCTTGTAGCCATATATATGGGGCAAAATGGAGAGAAGAAGGGGGAAGGAGTAGCTACCATAGGATGAAGATTTTACCTTGTTTCTATAGCTTTTCTTGCTTGTTTCTCACTTTCCTTGCCCTCCTATCTTCAAATTCGAATTTCCCCCTCTTGGTCTGACCCTAAATCAGCACAAAAAACATCAATAAAACCATGGAAAGGATGAGGAGAAGGAGAAGAAAGAGTTTGGTGAAGGAAAGTGCTTGAAAAACCAAGATTTTCATACCTTTCTTGCCTTTTCCTTCCTCCTTTTCTTCCTTTCTTGGTGAGCCTTAAGGAGCTGCTATTTTTTTGTAATTTAGGCAGCGGAAGTCATGCTTAAGAAGGTGGGAGAAAAAGGGAGAAGTGTGTGGGAGCTTCTAGAAATACATTTTTTCAAAAATTTCAATTTTGTCCTTTCCTAATGGCAATTTTGTTTCTGCTTTATTTTAAATCCTTTTTGAAATTATCTTTTTCATTATAAAATTTAGGTTCCCAATTTAATAAAATGCCTTTGGAATTACTCAATTTGGAGCTAAAACCTTACTGAACGAATCTGTCAAAGTTCAGGCTCATCGACATTAGAAAACGTACACCGGAGGGGTTTTACCAGTCCTGGGGCTTCCCATGGTTTTTGGCACCTTTGAGAACCTTGGGTAACTCAAATTTCTCATTTAAAAATCCCTCCTATGTGTTTTCCCAAAAGTTGCACTTATTTACAGAAATGCCATTATGTTTCGTCATTTTTCGTCACAAATTATTTTACCGTCCTAGCTCTGTTTTTCTTTTCGTCTGAGTTTGGGATTCTCATTTTTAGGAGTCTAGAATGCTTTCTAAATTTTTTGAGACCTTAACTAAGTCATTTTGGGAGACTTGCTTTTGTATCTGGTGAATTTCGTTTCATTTATAAAGAAACAATACGTTATGTTTATTGTATTTTCTCTCATTTTTAGAGAATAAAATATTATAGTTTTGGCTTAAGGAAATAGCTTTCTAGACTCTCTAATTCATCTAGGCATCTAGGAGTTATGGCTGGGGGTAACTCTCTCTCGTTTTTCCCTTTAAACTTATTTCCTTTGCAGCTGTAGTTTTACTTCATATTGCACTGCATTATTGTCTGTCTCTGTATCAAGCAAAACATCTTAGAATGGTTTGGGTGTGGTGATTAGGGAGGATTAGGCCTTTCATAATCCCTCTGGGCAAGCCTCTCTTATAGTTACATAATAACCTCTTGCTGCCACCACATCATGGCTTGTTATTAATCTAGGCGAGCTACAATAGCCTATAGAGCTCCAACCGTAGGATCAATTAACTCTAATCTAAAAAATTTGGAGGCCTACCTCTCCTAGTGTTCACCATCTCATTTGATACCATTCCAACATGACTTAACATAAAACATAACATATGCCACCCTTTAACATCCGAAATGTCTAATATAAATCATATATAATTGAAAAAGTCAAATCCTTAAGCCATAATCAACGCAAAAATGCCTGAACCTTTGCTATGATAATAATAAATGTCATACCATACATAGCTAGCATTGGTGTCATATTAAAACTAGCTAAAAGTATCAAATTATATCCATTTTCATGAAATTCACACTTTTAACAACAGAAATATCCAACATTAAAAGCCAAATTAATGTATTCTTGGCTTAATGAACTATATGAGCTTACCAAATTCATTTTCCATCCTTAACACATTTGTTCAACTAAAACTAACATAATTTAAAGCCCAAAAGTTGGATCTAAAGCATACACATCAAAATCACTTACACTTTGCAATTTTCCTTAACTTCCAAAATCTAATATGAATTTTGGAAAATCATAATTAATTTTAGAAAAATTAAAATCATACATACTATAGGTTTTTAAAATGATCAAGATTTTTTCTAACTACCATAAAAATTTTAGATTAAAACAACTACGTTTGCCCATAAAATTTAATGGAACATTAACACTAGTCAGTGATACATCCTATAGTTAAATCCAAATTTTAAAAATTCATATCTCCCTCTATAGAGCTCTAAATAGGGTGCTATTGATGGCTATGGAAAGCTTAAGATGATTTCAAATTGTTGTAAAAATTTCAAGGGCATATGAGTTCATTTGGCCTATGAAATGTATTTCATATTAGAGACTGCTATAGTATTTAGGCACCATCAGGCCTCTAACTTCAAAAATTCATAACTCTCTCTATACAACTCATTTTCATGTAAACTTAGTGGCTCTAGAAATCTTATAATTTCAGCTATATGCTTGTAAAAGTTCATGAGCATTAGACTTCATTTGATGCCTAAATGACATAGAAATGCAAATTGACCATATGAACAATAACTGAGGCAATTTTGCATAATTTGGCCAACTTTGAAAATTCATAATAAATTCTCTAGAGCTGAAAAAATAGTTCTCTTTTCACTCTGTGAAAAGTACTAGATGAGACCTATATTCATGCCAAATTTCATGCATCAAATCATCCATTTGGCTAGTTTACGGTTTAGCTCAAGATTATGTCACATTTTGCAACCATAATGTGGTCAAATGGCCTTCTAGCCATTCCATAACCACTTGAGCATGTCCCAAAGCATAAATGCAACATATGAAAGCTACTGAAATGGTATGAAAACATTATATGTCTCAAAACTACTTTCCTAATTGCTCTTACACACATGTATATCAAGGCTTCAAGATGTCAAACATGCACATACTCATTCATTTGACTTCAACATTGGTTCATACATTATATTTACATACATTTGCATGTGCTTAGTGATATACATCTCATAAACATCATATATATACAAACTTTGACATCAAAATACATCAATTCCCTATTGTATTATCATAATTCCATTCTTCAAGGTACTTGGCCTTTATTTCTTGTTCCATTTGACTCACCTAGACATGGTTAGAGATATGTGGGGGAAAAGTGAGATTTAAAGAATCACAACAGCTCTTTTACCCTTTCAAGCATACATTCATGACACATTCTTATATCAAAGAATGCAAGCATGTACTAAAAGCCTCTTGTAAGCATATATAAACATTTTTTCATATCACATAATGTAACGTCTGGTATTTCGTAAAAACACTATAATGAGTTAGTTTGAAAAGTAAGTCCCTTGGATTGAATGATTTAAGGCCAAATAAAATTAGGATAAAATTTTAAATAATAGAAAATAAGGATTTGAGTGTTGAGTTACCCAGAAACCAAAGTCAAAGTGGTTCAAAAAATTTGCCGAAAGTATAGTGGCATTTTAGTAAATATGGGCACTTTTTGAAAAACTTATAGGAGGACTTTTTAAATGAAAAATTTGAGCTTTTTAGGGTTGTCAGAGGCCCTAAAAATCATGGAAACCCCCGAGATAATTAAAACCCCTTCGATGCATGGTGTTAAATATCAGTTGACCTGAACTTTGACTGTTTTGTTTGGGAAGATTTTAAATTCAAATTGAGTACTTCCAAAACATTTTATAAAATTAAGGACCAAAATGTTATGATGAAAAAGACGGTCCTAAAAAGAAGCTAAAATGAACTTAATTTTAATGGGACATAAATGTTATTTTTAATGGATAATTTCTTCTCCATTCTTCCTTATTTTAGGCGTCCTCCCCTCTTTCCCAAATAATCAACTTATGGTTCTATCTAAAACAGAGGGAGAAGCCAAGAGAAAGCATGCCCAAGGAGAGCTCAAGAAAGAGGAGAAAGAAGTAAGGAAAAGGTATGGAAAACTAAGGATTTTCATGGAATTCCTTCACATAACTTGTTCTCTTCTCCTTGCTCTATCTTTTTATGGTTTTGATGGATGGATTGGTTTGTTTTGACCTTGGTTCAGAGGAGGAAGTGTAAGAACTCAAGTATAAACCTAAAGCAAAGAAAGGAGCTCTTGAGATAAACTTGGAATCAAGGTGATTTCCTACCTTTATTGCTTTCTTCTTTCTTGCTTCTTTAGTGGGTGTCTAGGCCAAGAATAGAACAACCAAGGGGGAGGAGTTTCTGACCAAAAACAAGTGAGAATCTTAGGTTTTAAACCATGGGGAGTTAGGAAATGCAAAGAAATGCAATGGGAAGCTAGTAAATATCAAGAATGGGAAGCTAGGGATCCTTGAATACTTTGTGAAATCTAATTTTGTCCAAGCATTGCCAAGGTCATGTGAGTGTTTGTTTGAGTTCCTAAGACTCCCAGGAAGCCTCCCAAGTGTCTCTCCCTTCAAGAAAAATTTACAAACCCCATAGGCTCTTAAACCACTCTATTGTCTTGGCCTAGGACAAATAAGGGAGCTAGGGAGTGTTTCAATTTGTTCTAAACTTAGTTTGGGACTTTATGTGATGAAAGAACATGAGAGAAACCCTTGGAAAAATTTTAGAAGTCATAGATTGAGAGTTGGAGGTGTAGGTTCCGTAATGTAGCCTCAAGAAGCAACTTATATCTAGACTTTTAGAAATAAATTTGTGATGACTTTATAAAGTCTAAATGGAACCAAGAGGCCTAGACATAAGGAGAAAATAAAGCCAAGAGTTTGAATTATGGTAGTTGCTTCATTAGGCCTTTTATGGAACAAAAATGGAACCATAGATTAAAGTATGCTTTTTTAATGTGTAACAACCCTAATTCTCAATTACCATAATTAGGCTTAATAGCATGATTAGAAGTCACAAATTAAGGTCTAAAATTATTATGATTAATTAAAAACAAGAGAAATGGGAAAAATTTAAACCTTGATATCCTTAGGGTCATTAACTAAACAACTATAACTAACTAAATCCACGAGTGATCATAATTATCATTTAAGACTTTTGATTCATCTTGCTATTGATTTCAACTCACAAAAACCTCTTATAAATATCCCCAAGTCATTGCACAATATTATCATAGCAAATCTCAAGGTCTCTAAGTCAAAAATAAGAGTTTAGGAACCTTTGTCGTGGCTTAGACCTTCCCCGTTTCGGCTAAATTAGTTACTGAAACCTAAAAATCAAGTTTTGCATCTTATACTACGTCATAAGATTTTTACGCAGCAGTGAAGTTGGTCTTGGGTTTAGCTTTTCACATTTGCGTAGTGGTGAGTTGTACCTTTACTGTAGCAGAAAAGACCTTAGAACTTACGGTAGTAATTTTCCTAATTTTTGCCCCGGTGGCTATACCTGAGCTGTAACGAAACTAGCTACTGGAATGCTAATTGCCTGATTTCCTCGACTTGTGTCATAATTAAAAAGTTTGCACCATGGCGAGGTTGCTCTCTATTACCCTCCCTAGCAACTTTTCATTTTGAGTTGTGGTGAGACACCTCTATCGCGGTGCTCCTTGCTTCTGCCTAACACCTGGCCGTGACTCAGCTCTTCTTGACCATGGCGTGACCCTTTTCTATACTATTTCTCCCTAAGTTTTGTCCTATACACTCCAACTCTCTCTCTAGTTACCATCCAAGGCCATTCTACCTTAATTTATGAGGCTCTAATGGCTTTCATCTATCTGGTTTATCCAACATACCTATCATTATCAACTCAAGCTTAGGGCCTGATTCCTACTCATCAAACAATCATGCATCAGTAAATTTATGAAGTATTGACAGCAACAAGATCCATAAGCAACTAATATTATCATTCATGGAGATATAAAAGCATGTTCTTAAAAGTCATGTCATAATTCATACTAAGGAGATTCCATATTAGATATAGATAAGTACATGCACCATATACCAGATTTGTATAAGGCCTAACTCCCTATTAGATACATTATAGGTTAACAAAACACAAAATACCTACACTTGGCAATATGATTACATGATGATGATGCTATACAAAAGAATAGCAAAATTTGCATTTATCCTAAATTAAATTCATCCAAGTGCAAAACTTCCCATGCATGGTCTTAGCTCATGGATGTTCATCCACTTGATTCCCTTTGTTCTTACTTGAAGGACCTTCACTTGAAATAGTTAGCCCATGAAATGGAGTGAGATGCAAATCTCAGTAACTAAAGGCAGATTCCATTCATATATTTCAATTTAATTAACATATATGCAATTAATCAAATAAGCATCAGAAATAATACTTATATCAACAAATGAAACAATTAGGCTATTAGTAACTACTATCCCATACTAGTAGTCATATATCCATATGTTAAAAGTCAATAACACCGGAAGAGGCCCGTGCATAGCACCAGCTCTCTTATGAGCACACCTTGGGTTCAATGCATGCAAGGGTCTAATCATAACTCGATGCCCAATTGAAGCACAATACACGTGTGACAGCTACACCACAGCTCCACCATAGACTCACAAGGTCTAAGCATAATATATCAGATAGCCAACCATTCATTATGCATTTCAAAATCATACATATATAGCAAATATAAAATTAAAAAAGATATATGCATGGAATTTAACATTAACCTCGGTTACCTCACTTCGTAGACAATTTGGAAAGCTACCAGCAGTACTAAAATCCCTTTATAACCATAATATCATAAAATTACTATTTAAATCATCATTTATAGCAGTAAACAGGTACCCAAAGAATTAAAATACTAATGGCTACTTAGAGAACACTTACCCAGCCATTACAAGTCTCCAATTTCATATTTGATTGTTCCCACACCAGTAAGTTTAGAATATCACTTAATTCCTAGGTAAATTCGTACAAAATTAACACTCGTACTACAAATCAACTATAGGGCTCTTAAACCAGTAGAAAATGTATCGAAATGAGGAGTTTACACTTACCCAATATCCCTCCTAGCCTCAACCTCCAAAAATTCTCCAAGAAATCATCAAATAATCCATATCAAATTTTGGATATAGTGAAAATGCTCCAAATGAAAACCAATTAAGTCAAAATAAAAAGGAAGAGGAGATGATTAAGTTATATAACACTCACCATGGTTGATTTTGACTCTAGAAGTGGGAGAAGATGGATTTATGCTGCTAGCCCTACCTCTTCCTTCAAGGTGCAAAAATAGACTTTTGTTTTCTACAGTATAAGTGTTTGGCTTCCAATTTCTTAAAGTGTGGCTATAGAATAGGGAATGAGACTGACTAGATTAGGGTTTTAGATGGGTGTAAGCATGACCCAAAGGCCCAAATCCACATGGGGTTTAGATTTTTTTTAAGATTGGGATACAAAATTTTTAGGATTTTGGCATGGTTTTAGACTTCTAACTCACTAAACCAGATTGGACCATTGTTAGATTATCTCTCTTCGACCAAATCTCACAATAGAAAGTTAAGTTTACATCTAAGATCATTGAGCCTCCATTAGTCTTTATCCATGACCTATTTAAATTAATTATGGGCCTAGATTAAGTTCTAACCTAGTTGAATCTTAAACCTACATTATTTATCCATTTCTCCATAAACTCCTATTAACATAGCTTGCCTAATTATTTCATAATAATTATTCTTAATTAGTCTAATCCACAATTAATACCTTAATTAATTTTAGGGTATTACATAATGTGTATTTGATGCCATGGCTTGTTGCAAAAGTGTGATGAGATGCTATGTGTTGTGTCTAGGCCAAAGAAATCAAGCTCCATCAATTTGTGGGTGTGAGATCAAAAAGGTGAAGAAATAGCAAAAATGAAGACTTGTATCATTGCTAAAGTAGCTCTTTACTCCTTCTTGTTTGCATTCTTAGATATGTAAGTGTCATTGTATGCTTATATGTTCATTTGTATTGTGAGACATGCCATTTGATGTAACTTTATTGCATTGGTACCAATATGTTCCTTGAATTATGATTTGGTTGTGAAAATTGCTTTTAAGGGTGAGGTTGTAATATCATACTTTTAAGACTCAACTCATACAATTCTCATGCCTCATTTCACGCTTGTTCTATAAGAGGTAACATAATGTCATCCATTTTTATGGATAAGTTACATTCCTCTATGGGTGGGTAAAATTTTTCTTTCGAAGTCTCGTGGGCCATATGGACTCATGTATCATATTCTCAAATTTAAATACGTAGAAACAAGCCATTTCCATCATCAAAATTTGCCTAAAGGTTGTGCAAAGCAAAGGGAAGCATGAAATCTCATGGAGTAATTTCGGACAGAATTTTAGCTTTTCTATCATGAACTTTAAAAAATCCCAACTAATTCTAGGAAAATTGAAATCATGCTTCTTGCCCATTTTGGAAAGGTACACATGTCTAATTTATGCTAAAAATATGTCTAGACCATGAAACGCAACACATAAGACGTTTGACATTTGAAATGGTCCAAAAGTCTGGTTGTCCACTGGTGCTATCACAAAATTCTTTAGCAAACTTAAAAAATATCTAATTAATTCCAAAAAAATATGATCTATGTAAATAATATCAATTTAGAAAGTTATGGATGTTACTAGAGGGAAAAAATAACTACGGATCATTTCAGGTATGCCTAGACCTCAAAACCCAATCAAACAGTACCTTAGGTCAGTTGGAGTGCCTAGTATTGGATAGAATCTTAGAAAATTCATATCTCCCTCTCTAGACCTCTAAATGAGATGCTTCTAGTTGGCACAAGTCACTGGAAATGTCTAGTTTCTTTGTGTAAAATTTTGTGGCAATTAGACATCATTTGAGCACTGTGTGAGAGATTTCATTTTCGGGCCAAGTGAACAGTGCATCAGACCAAAACTAGAATTTTTGTCAATTTTAAAAATTCATCAAATATTCTCTAGACCTTAGAAAATTCTATTCTTTAGCTTCCTAAAAAGCTCTCAACAAGCTCTAATTGCATGCCAAATATCAAATCAAGAGGAGCTCACTTGGATAAAAAGTGATATAGGGTTCCATTATCATAAATTTTAGCTCCATATAGGATACCAAAATGTCCAAATGGCTTTCCTTGGGGTTTGACACCTCTTGGGCAAGTATAAAAGCATAAATAGGACTTATGTGAGCTGTCCAAATAGTCCCAAACCTCATGCATCTCAATTTGGTCATTTCACTTGCATTTATACATACACTTTCATAATATAAACTTGCCATTACATGACTAAAATATGCATTTCCATTCTTACAACCTTAGTTCTCAATTATACATGATACAATAATATAATTATACATGTTCATAAAGTCATAGGTCATATACAATCATAGATAACAACATTTGCCCCCTTGATGGCCTTAAAGAAGCAAATTTCATGCATTTCAATATCATGCTCTCTTGGTCCACCTAGCATGTTAGAACATTAGAGAGGAGGGGATGACATTCAAAGAATCCCAATAGCTCATCTCTCATTCAATCATATATAAAGCATGCAAAACAAGTATCACAAATGCATGCCTGATATATAGACATGTGCAATCATTCAAGAAGTATTCTTAGCATTTGAAAAAGTCATACATAGCATACATAGGTTTGCCAAGCAAGTGGAGTGGCCTCACCCATTTACTTGTGGATTTTGGACTTGCCTTACCTATTCTTTAAGAGGTTCTTGGACTCAACCATGCTCTTGGGAGTCAACCTCACTTTTAGGAGACTTTTTACTTTGTCTCAACCAACCTTAAGGGTTCTTGGCTTATCCTCACTATTGCTAAAGGTTTTTGGCCTCACCACATTAAGCAAACCAAGGCAAACATCATAAACATCATTTGGAAAATATAATGCATCATCATGGTACCATGGCTTAGAATACACATAACACATTCAAAGATAAGTAAAGCAAGCAGTCATGCATAAGAGAAGATGGAGAGAGAGCTACCTTGCTAGTATTTGTTTACTTTTTCCTTAAGTTTTGAATCCTCTCCCTTGACCTCACACACCCAAGAAGGTGGAGATCATTCCTCTTAGCCTAGACACATCATATGGAAGCTAATTATACTCTTGAAGTACAGTCTAAGGTCACACAACTTGCTTAGATACTAACTTGGCTCATTAGCCCCTTTATGTTTCCAAGAATGCACCTAATGAAGCAACACCCCCCAAATAAATTTTAGGCTCCATTCTTTCCTTTCAAATATGATTCTTGACTCCTTTTAAGCCTCTTGGAGTCATCACATAATTAAAATAAAGAGCCTAACTATATGTTATTTCTTTATGACATATTATGGAACATAAAGCACTAACTCATTTTATAAGCTTTCTAAGGTTTTCCCAAGGCTTCCCTTCATATTCATTCATCATATATGACTCAAAAATGGGTTTAGAAAAAATTAAAACTCTCCCTTGGTATGGTAACCCTCTTAGGCCAAGACAATGAAGTATAATGGCCTTCATGGACTTTGCTTTATTTCCTTGTTGGAGGGAGCACATGGGGAGACTTCTAGGGATCTTAAGAGCTCATTTAAACTCTCATTTAGACATAGGAATCAAGGTATCAAATCAGATTTTATAAAGAACATATGAAACCCTAGACTTTGCATCTTAAATTTCTATGGTTATTTATTAATTCTCTTTGCATATTCTTAATCTCCACACCCTTTTTTCTAAGAATAACCCATGGTTCTACCTAAAAATCAAACCCTCCTAAAGTTTCTTGAGTGGGATGAAATGGCGAAGGAAGGGATAGCAACCATAGAAGAAGAAATTACCATATTTTCTTGCTTTTTCTTACTTGAATCTTGTCTTCTTTAAGGTCTTCTCCTCAAATTCGAAAATTTACCTCAATTTCTCCCTTAAAATGGATTTATAAACTTCATTATAATCAAAGGAAACAAAGGAGAATGGAGGAGAAGAGGCTTGGAAGGAAGAAAGCATGAAAAACTACTAAATTTTCTTACCTTTTAGCTTGAATTTCTCTTCCTTTTCTTCCTCCTCTTGTGCTCTTCATCCCCTAAGGTTTTCTATAGTTTTTGGGTAGAGCTTGCTCAACCAAAATGAAGGAGGAAGAAGGGCGCCACTTATATATATAAAGGAGGAAGAAGAACTTTTCAAAAATTCCTATTTTGTCTTTCATTTTTGGCATTTTCATTTCTATTTCGTTTTAGCTCCTTTTTTAGAACTATCTTTTTCATTATAAAATTTAGGTTCCTAATTTAGTAAAATGCTTTTGGAATCACTTAAATCAGGACTAAAACCTTCCTGAACAAATCTGTCAAAGTTCAGGTACATCGATATTGAAAAACGTCCACCGGAGAGGATTCAATTGTATCGAGGCTTTCCATGATTTTTAGGGCCTTTGAGAACCCCGAAGAATTCAAAAATTTCATTTAAAAAGCCCTCCTGTGTGAAATCCAAAATTTTCTCAAAATTATGAAAATTCCATTATGTTTCGTAAGTTTTTCGTAAGAAATTGTTTCTTCATTCTAACTCCATTTTTCTTTCTGTCTAAGCCTGGGATTCTCATTTTTAGGACTCTAGAATGCTTTTCAAATTTTTTAGGACCTTAACTAATTCATTCGGGGGACTTTCTTTTGTAGCCTGTGAGTTTTGTTTATTTATGGAGAAACCTACATTACGTTTCTCATGTTTTCTCTTATTTTCAGAGAACCGGATGTTACAGAGGTGGTGCCAAAAGTCTCGTGAAATAGGTGAGGTGAAGCCAAAAGTCCCTAGGCATATATGAGACAAGGCCAAAAGCCTCATAGATGAGTGAGGCCAAGTTAAAAAGTCCCTAGACCAAGGATGTGGTTAATCCAAAAGTCCAAAAAATGAGGTGAGGCTAGACCAAGAATCCTTAGAGCTTACTTTTACTTTGATATGTTTTCATGGCATGTAGATTATAGTTTGAATGTTTCTTAATGGATTTTGGATGCTTACTTATATACTTTGACATGTTTATATGCCTTGATTGCTTACTTGAATGGGTGTTTAAGCTATTGAGATTTTTTGAATCTCACCCCCTTCCTTCCTTCATTTTACCATATCTAGGTGGAGCTCATGAAGCTAAAGATGGAAGCCAAGGAGAATAGTTGGCTATACTTTGACACTAGTGTAGTTTTTGATGTATTCCATTGTCAAAGTTTATATATAGATATTATTTTTTAGATGTAAGTGTTTGAGCAAATGTAAAAATATACATATGTAGTGTATGAACCGAAATTGAAACCAAATCAATATGAATATGTGTTTTGGGTACTTGGAGAACCACTTTTGAATGTGTTATGGCATGGTGAGCTTTTTATGCATGGTAGTTTAGACCAATTTGGAAGCTTGTATATGCTATATTTATGCTTTAAAACTTGCCTAAAAGTGATAGAGAAATTAAGAAGCCATTTGGACCTACTTTGACCCATATATGGTGCCAAATTTGCCATATTTGTGAGCTATGTCAAGATCTGACTAACTGAGCTTTTCTTGGCCTAAAATTTGGCATGCATATAGGTATCATCTATAGCTTTTTAAGAAGCTAAAGTGCATATTATTTGGAACTCTAGAGAATTTATGGTGAATTTTCAAAGTTGGCAAATTTTCAAAGAAATGACATTGTTACTGTGCAAATGGCCAGATTCTTTGCTTGTGTCATACATGTGTCAATTGTTGTCGAATGGCCATGAAATTTTATAAGAATAAACTAGACATTATAATATTTTTGTGTCTCTTAAGAGCACCTCATTTGGATTTATATAGAGAGAGAAACGAATTTTTGAACTTCCAAATCAGTATCAAGGGCATAGCCAGACATCCGTTATTATTCCATAGGTTTTCATGGTCTAATTGCTTCTGTTTTAGTCTAGCCATATTTTTCCCCTCTAGTTAAAATCCATAGATCTCTAGAATGTATGATTTTTTGGATTTTGATGTTTCTAGAATTAGTTATGAATTTTTGAAATTCATATCAGTAATTCATAATAGTAAACTTAGGCAATCAGACTGTTAGAGCTTTTCTAATGTCAATCGTGGTCCAGTTGGGGTTTCATGGCTTGGAATGATTTTTAACTATATTTGACATCTAGATATTTCTAGAAAACTATCATTTGCTTAATTTTAATTTTTTTATAATTAATTATGATTTTCCAAAGTTGGTGTCAGAAACCTGAAGTCTAGACCCGTGAATAACATGCCATTTTTCTTGTTTTTGGTCCCAAATTCGTAGTTTATGGATAATTTTATTATGTTTATGGATTTTATAGATGGAGTATGAATAGAGAATATTATTGATGGGTTCACAAGACCTACAAAGCAAAATTTTGAATTTTTAAAATGCTATGCAACGAAAGAAAATGCTATTATTTTATTCCTTTTTCCTTTGGAATTATGTAAAACCTTGTGAAATCAAGCTTGGATATGAGGATATGGAGTTTAATAAATTATGGTATTACATTTTGGTATTAGGATAGAGGTTGAGGCACTTTTGCTTAGTGTTTGGCTCTTGAATTATATGAATCGCCTATGTTGCGGTGTGAAATGCCATGGAATTAATAGCATGCATATGCCTATGTGCTTAAAATGCAACTGTGGGCTAAAGATTGTGATTCTTTTCAGATAAGATGGTTGAGACTAGACAGGGAAAGGGCAGAGGCAAGCCACCTAGGGCTTAGAAGGTTAAGCCTGAGTACCCTCTATGCACCATCATGGAGAGATTAGACTGACAACAAGCCATGATAGAGCAATAGCAAGAATTGCTAAAACAACAGAGACTGATTGCGCAACATCAACATGATATGATCATGTAACTATAGAATGCCTTAGCCAAGCAAGAAGAGATGAGGAGAGAGGCCCCTGTACCCCAACCATCTACATCTGCATTCCACTCCCACCTCCTCAGGAGCCAGTCTAGACTTCGCCATCTATTTAGAAATTGTTGAATCAGTTTAGGAAGAACATTCCACCCTTATTTGATGGGAAGTTGGATACAGATAAGGTGGAGGCTTGGTTTATAAAGGTGGAGAAAATATTTACAATAATGGAGTGTACTTTAGAATATAAAGCTAAACTCACCACTTTTATGCTATAAAAAGAAGCCAATAGGTGGTGGCATAGCACGAAATCCCTAATGCAGATTAAGAATATTCAACTTAATTGGGAAAGCTTCTTGGTGGAGTTCTATGAAAAATATTTCCCCATTTTTATGGCTAAAGATTGTGATTCTTTTCAAATAAGATGGTTAAGACTAGACAAGGCAAGGGCAGAGGCAAGCCACCTAGGGCTTAGAAGGTTAAGCCTGAGTACCCTCTATGCACCATCATGGAGAGATTAGACCGACAACAAACCATGATAGAGCAATAGCAAGAATTGCTAAAACAACAGAGACTGATTGCACAACATCAACATGATATGATCATGTAACTATAGAATGCCTTGGCCAAGCAAGAAGAGATGAGGAGAGAGGCCCCTGTACCCCAACCATCTACATCTGCATTCCACTCCCACCTCCTCAGGAGCCAGTCTAGACTTCGCCATCTATTTAGAAATTGTTGAATCAGTTTAGGAAGAACATTCCACCCTTATTTGATGGGAAGTTGGATACAGATAAGGTGGAGGCTTGGGTTATAAAGGTGGAGAAAATATTTACAATAATGGAGTGTACTTTAGAACATAAAGCTGAACTCACCACTTTTATGCCACAAAAAGAAGCCAATAGGTGGTGGCATAGCACGAAATCCCTAATGCAGATTAAGAATATTCAAATTAATTGGGAAAGCTTCTTGGTGGAGTTCTATGAAAAATATTTCCCCATTTTTATGGCTAAAGATTGTGATTCTTTTCAAATAAGATGGTTGAGACTAGACAAGGCAAGGGCAGAGGCAAGCCACCTAAGGCTTAGAAGGTTAAGCCTGAGTACCCTCTATGCACCATCATGGAGAGATTAGACTGACAATAAGCCATGATAAAGCAATAGTAAGAATTGCTAAAACAACAGAGACTGATTGCACAACATCAACATGATATGATCATGTAACTATAGAATGCCTTGGCCAAGCAAGAAGAGATGAGGAGAGAGGCCCCTGTACCCTAACCATCTACATCTGCATTCCACTCACACCTCCTCAGGAGCCAGTCTAGACTTTGCCATCTATTTAGAAATTGTTAAATCAGTTTAGGAAGAACATTCCACCTTTATTTAATGGGAAGTTGGATACAGATAAGGTGGAGGCTTGGGTTATAAAGATGGAGAAAATATTTACAATAATGGAGTGTACTTCAGAACATAAAGCTAAACTCGCCACTTTTATGCTATAAAAAGAAGCCAATAGGTGGTGGCAAGCATCAAATCCCAAATGTAGATTAAGAATATTCAGATTAATTGGGAAAGCTTCTTGGTGGAGTTCTATGAAAAATATTTCTCCATTTTTATGAGAAAATAGAAAGAGATGGAGTTTATAAGGTTGAAGCATATAGATGTGATGACGGTGGACCAGTATGTGGCTAGATTTATTGAATTGTCTCAGTATTCCTCTTACCTCCAGAGATATGATGATGAGCTTTAGAGATGTGAGCAATTTGAGACTAGGTTGAAGCCCCTGATTAGAGACAGAGTTACTCCACAACGGGTTAAGAACTTTAATAGCCTTTTGGAGATCAACAAGGTGATTGAGAATAATTTACAAGACATCATGCTTGCTATGACTATAGCTAGTCAGAAGGGGGCTCTAGAATTGAAGAGATCAAGACTAGAGGAGGGTTCTAGCATGATACTTAACAATAAGAGGAGATGCAAGATGTTATGGAATGGAAGGCCATAGAAGGGCAAGAAGATATAGCCTCCTTGGACCCAATCATCTATCCAGCAGTTTCTGGTGACATGCTTCAAGTATGGGAAGTTAGGGCATATTGCTAGGAATTGTCTTTAGATGGATATAGTGCCTTCACCCAAGCCATAAACCTAGGACAGAGTGTTCACCCTCACTCAGTAAAAGGCCAGTATATCTCCTAGTTTGATTCGAGGTTTGCTTATAGTGAATGGTTTTCCTGTAGTTGCTATGTTTGATTCAGGTGCTATTCACTCATTTATATCCTATGATTGTGTGAGGTGATTGAGTCTGGCTGTTAATACTTTACCATTTGGCTTATCTGTTACTACACCCACTGGAGGCCACATTGTTACTTGCCATGCTTACTTGAATGTCACTGTTCAATTTAATCATTGTTATACCACTATTGATTTAATTTGTATGCCTTTCCAAGACATTGATTTGATTGTTGACATGAATTGGATGGCCACGAATAATACTATACTTGATTGTGAACACAGAACCATTTCTTTACCTACTTGTAGGACCATACCTAAGATAGAAGCTGAGTTATCCTTTGTGACTACTGCCCAATCTGAGAGACACTTAGACATGGATGTCAAAAGTTTCTAGTCTTTTTCTCTATTCAAGATGAGGTTGAAGAAGGGATAGAGGAGATCCCAATTGTAACAGCTTAGATTTCTAGCTTGCCTCATGTCATTTTGAGGTCTTATTCTATGCATTTCATAATGAAGCCAAAAAGGTAGCATGAGGACAATGAATGTATATGCACTTTGTCATAGATAAAATTTTTCCTTCAGAGTCTCGTGGGCCATATGGACTCATATATCACATTCTCATATTTAATTGCATAGATACAACTCAAATCCATCACTAAATATGGTCTATAACTCGTGCAAGGCAAGGGAATACATAAAATCCACAGTATCTACCTCAGCCAGAATTTTCCCTTTTCTATCACAAAATTTGAAAAATCATACCTAATTCTAAAAAAATTGAAATGATGCATTCTTTACCATTATGGAAAGCTACACATATCTAATTTATGCTAAAAATATGTCCAGGCCATGAAACATCATACAAAAGATGTTTGATATTCAAAAAAGTACAGAGGTTTGATTGGCTATTGGTACTAATACAACTTTCTACTATAAACTTCAAAAATATCCAATTAATTTTTAAAAAATCCAATCTATGAAAATGATACCAATATGAAAATCTATAGGTGTTAGCTAGAGGGAAAAATAATTTTTGATAAGTTTAGGCATGTTCAAGACTTGAAAACCAATCAAATAGTAACCTGGGTTAATCTAGACACCTGATACTAGACAAAAATTTCAAAAATTCATATCTCCCTATCTAGGCATCCAAATGGGGTGCTTCTAGTTGAAACACTTCATTGGGAATGTGTAGCTTCTCCCTATAAAATTTTGTGCAAATTGGACGTCATTTGACCCTTGAGTGACGGAATTCATTTTTGTACTAGAGTGAACAGTATCCTAAACCAATTTCAAAATTTTTTTTAACTTTGAAAATTCATCAAATATTCCACAGACATCCAAAAATTCTGTACTTTAACTTTCCAAAAAGCTCTCAATAAGCCCTAAATGCATACCAAATATCAGACCAAGAAGAACTCTTTTGGATAAAAAGTGGTATAGGTTTCCAATGTGGTCAATTTTGGTCCATATTAAATACCAAATGTGTCCAAATGGTCTTTCTTGATGTTTGTCACCTCTTTGGTGAGTTTAAAAGCATGAATATGACTTGTATGAATTGCAGAACTGGTCTAAAACATCATGCATCTCAATTTGGCCATTCCACTTCCATTTACACATACATTTCCATGATGCAAGTTTGCCATTACAAGTTCAAATTGCACATTTCCATACATATAACCTTAAACTTCATTTGTACATGATACATTAGCATAATTATACATGTTCATAACATCATGGGACATATACAACTGTAGATTACAACAACTTCTATTCATATGGCCTTAAAAAGACAAGACCTATATACTTTGATGTCAAAATCTCATCTTCCAAGTAGTGGGCTCTCATTGCCTTGTCCACTTGGTCCACCTAGCATGTTAGAACATTGGAGAGGAGGGAATGAGATTCAAAGAAACCCAATAGCTCATCTCCCTCTCAATCACACATAAAAGATGCAAAACAAGTCTCACAAATGTATGCATGGCATATTAACATGTGCAATCATTCAAGAAGCATCTTGGCATTTGAAAAAGTTATACATAGTATACATAGGCTTGCCAAGTATATGGACTAGCCTCACCCATTCACTTGTGGTTTTGGACTTGCTTCACCCATTCTTTAAAAGGTTTTTGGACTCAACCTTGCTCTTGAGAGTCAACCTCACTTTTGGGAGACTTTTTATTTTGTCTCAACCAATCTTAGAGGTTCTTGGCTCATCTTCACCATGGCTAAGGGTTCTTGGCTTTACCACACTCAAGCAAACCAAAGCAAACATTATTTAAAAACATATTGCATCATCATGGTACCATGGCATATGAAATCATGCTAGAATACTTTTCATGGCTTAAAACACACATACACGCATTCAAAGAGAAGCCAAGCATACATTCATGCATGAGAGAAGGAGGAGTTACCTACCTTGCTTGCATTTACACACTTTTTCCTTGAGTCTTGAGTCCTCTCCCTTGACCTTACACACCTAAGAAGGTGGAGATCATTTCTCTTGGCCTAAATACAATTCATGGAAGCCAATTATGTTTATGGAGTTGATTCTAAGGCTACACATTTTCCTTAAATACTAACTTGGTCTATTAATCTCTTTAGGGTTCCAAGAATGCACTTATTGAAGAAACATCCATTAAATGAGTTCTAGGCTCCATTCTTTCTTTTCATATATGATTCTTGACTCCTTTTAAACCTCTTGGAGTCATCATACAATTAAAATAAAGAGCCTAACTACATGTTACTTCTTTAGGTCATATTATTAACATAAGACACTAATTCATTCTCTAGGCCTCTTAAATTTTTCCCAAGATTTTCCCTCATTTTCATTCATTATATATGGCTCAAAAATAGGCTTGAAAAATTTTAAAACTCTCCCTAGGTGTCTCAACCCCCTTTAGCCAAGATTATGCACCATTTAGCCTCCATAGAAGTTTGTTTTGTTTTCTACATGGAACATGCATATGGGGAGACTTCTAGGGATTTTAGAAACTCATTTGAACATTCATTTAGACCTAGGAATAATTACATCAAATCAGATTTTCAAGGAAATTCATGAAACTCTGGGTTTGCCACTTTGAAAATCCGTGGCCTTTTCTTGAATTTCTTTGCATATTCTTATTCTCCTCCCTTAAATTCATAGAATTCACCCTTAGTTTTGTCCAAAATTCAAGCCCTCCTACATCTATATACATGGGGCGAAATAGGGACAAGAAGGGGGAGGAAGTGGCTACCATGGGATGGAAGATTTACCTTATTTTTCCTTGTTTTCTTACTTGATTCTCACTTTCTTTGGCCTCCTTTCTTCAAATCCAAAATTTCTCCTCTTGTTCTGACCTTAAAATAGCATCAAAAACTTTAAGAAAATCATAGGAAGAAAGGGGAGAAGGAGGAAATGAAATTTCCTAAAGAGAAGACTAGGAAATTCCAACAAATTCTTATCTTTTTCTTGAGTTTTTCCCTTCTCATTTGCCTTGTTCTTGTGCGCCCTCCTCCTTTGAGTCTTCTCTAGTTTTTGGGCAGAACTTGATCAACCTAAATGAGGGGAGAAGAAGGGTGCCTCATATATATATAAGGGATTTAAGAAGGACTTTTTAAAAAAAATTTATTTTGCCCTTCATTCTTGGCATTTTCGTTTCTAACTCTTTTTAGCTCCTTTTTGAAAATTTTATTTTTCATTATAAAATTTAGGTTCCCAATTTAGTAAAATGCCTTTGGAATCACTCGAATTGGAGCTAAAATCTTCCTGAACGAATTTGTTAAAGTTCAAGTGCACTAATGTTAGAAAACGTCCACTGGAGGGGCTTTAGCTATCCCGGGGTTCCCATGGTTTTCAGGGCCCCTGAGAACCCTAGAGAACTCAAAAATTTCATTTAAAAGGCCCTCCTATGTGAATTCCAAAATTTGCTCAAAATTACGAAGATGCCATTACATCTCGTAAGTCTTTTGTTAAATTTCGTTTCTTCATTCTAGTTCTATTTCTTTTTCCGTCTGAGCCTGAGATTCTCATTTTTAGAAGTCTAGAATGCTTCCTAAAATTTTTGGGACCTTAACTAAGCCATTTTGGGGACTTCCTTTTGTATCTAGTGAATTTTATTCATTTACAGAGAAACTATACGTTACGTTTCTCACATTTTCTCTTATTTTCAGAGAACCGGATATTACATTTCTCCCCCATTAAATGAATTTTGTCCTCAAAATTTAGGGTATACTTTCCTCTTACTCGCTTCTTTTTTGGGCAACTATTCTTTTCTTTCCCTTTTTCCTGGCTTTATACGCCTTTCTTAGCGATTTCGCTCGTTTGAGTTTTCTCTTAGCTAGGGAATTTTTTTTACTAGTCCTTAGTGAGAGCTCTATTATTATAGAGTACTAGCTAGTTCTTCTCATAAGTGAAAGAAATTTCTAACTCTGGAGGCCTATCCTGGGAGAGCTTATTGATCATATCAGGTTAGTCTTAACCCATTCGCAGGGGTTAACATTTCTTTCAGTAGACTCATTTACACATCTCAGGAGGTAACTTATTCTATATCAAGTCTCCTGTATCCTCTCCTAATGGCTTCTCATAAAGTCTCATATTCTTTTATGATAATTACAGCTATCGGAGGTTTTTGTCTGTCTGTTTACTTATTTACATGTACTGTCCACTATTTATCTCTGCGTTCTTTTTTACTAGCTCATCCTATAATTATAATTCACATTTCTTTTTGTCACAGGTCTTATATCTCAATTACTTACTGGGATTACAACTCCTTTAAGGAGTTTCTACTTTTAATGACCCCAGTTTCTCTATTTACTACTACATCTATATTGGTAGGCAGGGACTTTTCCTCACTCTATTTGCTTACTTATAGTGGCATTTTATAGTCCCTCATCTCAACATTGATAGGCCTAACATATTCCTCATATTGACATTAAAGAGCTACTACCACTAACTACTGCTAAATTCTAGTGGGATGCTAGCTATTCTTACAATTTCATTCACTAGAGACATACTGTAACATTTACCTCATGTAAAAATTGCACTTGACCCCTTTCTGAATATATAGGCTAGCATGTGGGGATCTTTCTATCCCTTGGTCAGGGCTAATAGTTACTGGGTAGTGGTTCATTTAGTTTTAACTTTGGAAAGTTAACTTCTTACTTTCCTCATCCCATACACTATGCTTATCTCTCAAGAGATCTAGTTAGTGATCTAACTATCTGAGTAAAGCCTTCATATCTCTTTGGCAATAGTCTACCAGACTCAGGAGATCTCTAGTCTCTAAGATGAAAGCTAACTAAAACTATACTAGTCTCTGAGACTAACTGCTCTATAAAAGCTATCTCAGGCTATCATCTCACTAAAGAACTATCATGCTATGACTAGGGCTCTTTGTAACTCTATGGGATTTACTATGACCTCTAGGTTTATTGTGACCTCTCAGAGCCCTGCTAGGGTCTATTGCGACCCGTTGTGCTAGGCTAGGATCTACGGTGATCCATCTCTAAGAGACGTCAAAGCCTAAGATTACTGTATCTGCCAGTAAACACATACTCACTAAGTTAGGTAACCATCGCTCATAATAATTGAGGCTAAACTCTAAAGTACATCATGCTCTTTGTGCGAAGTGGGTTGTATCATCTGATTCTCTAGGATCCCTCATACTGATACTTAGGATCATCTTAATTTTCATTCATCGGTCCTCATGGGATTCTCAAATTCCCACTTCAGCCTTTTTTTGCTTGGGCTTTCTTTTCTTACTCTAACTGTACTTGGCTATGTTTTCCTCTCATATCCTGCAATTTCTAACTATGCCCATACTCTATTTTTGAGTTCCTTGGCACTAAGGCATCTCACGCACTGAGTGTGTTTAACATCTCTGGCAGGAGAGAGGCTATACACTGGTCCTTGTTCATTTCATTTACATATACTATAAGGGACTCAGGCTATGCATACTAAATCTAAACATTCTCTACTGGGGATTCCTCTCTTTATGCTTTCTTTACTATTTTAGTATTCTTGGAATCCCTCTTCTCTCTTTCCTAACTCATCTCATTTTTCAATTAGCTAGGATACCTTTCGATTATCAGGACACTTCGGTGATTGATGTCATTGCTTGCTATGCACTCAAGTCATACTACTATTAGGTTGATTAGGCCCAATATCATGTAACCATTGTTACAAGTGAACCATAACATCAAATACTAATACACAGGCACCTCATAACTGAGCTCAAAGCCACTATCACCTGTATATTACAAGTTTCCTAACAACCTAAAGTATTCCTCTCATACTTTTCTTTATCTGCCTTATTTTCATAGAATACTTGGGGAAAATAGGATTTTTTCTTTACTTTACCCTGAGATCACTATACATTATCCGACTATTATTACTTCAGGCACTATCATGCTAGAAGGGCATTTATGCCAAGGACAAGTGTACTTTCTCAAATACTCAAGCACATTGACTTGATATCTATTCTCAATCTAGTATGTCCTCGGCTTGAACACTGTTGTATCTTCTCTTTCTTTTAATTTTACTATCCTTTTAGTTAGGAAAAAAGATGTTATACTACTGGTTATTTCTGTTGCTAGTTTAGATTTCTTTATGCTCAAGTGCACCTGCATTTTTTTTGGGTTCCTCTACTTGTTCATTCTTTAGAACATTGAAGGGGGTCTACTTTTTCTCACACTCTTGCTTTGCTCTTAACTAGACTGTCCCTTAGTAAGAAGAATCCTATTTCAAGTAATCCTAGGAATTACATTTTATGATGCTCTTGTCTTACACTCTTGTCTACATAATGCAAGACTCACTTTCTTAAGTAGTCTCTAGCTCCCTTAAGCTTCCCTGAAGGTACTAAGGCACTAACTATTTGTCTTAACTCATTTCTACGTTCAAATCAAAGCCAGGCTTTCTCTTTGTTCAGCCTCTTTAGCCTCATTCCTAGGAGCACAGTATACTGATTTTAAAGTTCTATTAACCCAATCCAGGACACATACTCTCAATGTTTGGACTCTATCTTACTGAAAACTTATGCTCCACTAGGTGCTTTAATCACTCACGTGCCTTAACCCCATATCATTCTCATATTAGGAAGATCATCTAACTAACTATTGGACCCCTATCTATTTACTTTTTTGTGTTTAATCTACTCATTCAGTCATTACTAAAGCGAGGGCATCTTTTCTATAGCTATTTTGTCAACTTTTCCTCGCTTCTTTTATCACTATACTTTATAATTCAGCCTCTAACTAGGGGAATTTGCTAACCACTACTGAATGGCCTCCCTGACTCAAGATGTCTTATCTTTCCTTTTTTAATCTAGGAGGAATTTTCATTGAGCCTTTTAGTCAAATTAATTTCTCCTTTTTATTCATCTTATCAAGACAATGCTATTGGTCACTTCCTGTAGGCCTTAGCTCATACTTAGTCTAAGCTGCCTATCGCATCAAACTTATAGCTTGCAATGACTTAGTACTTTCCAAGCTATCCTCATTCTCTTTTAAGCTTTTGTTAAAGGGCTGCTCATACTTATTTCTAGGTGTTACCTATGAGGTACACCTTTCTAGGCTACTCACTATGTGTCTCACTATTGGTAGCCTTACCTTATGTAAATTTTAAGACTACATTAACATTCTGGCATTCAGTGTCTCACAAGGTAGCACCCTAGGTTGGAGTTAACGCCTTAAAGGCAGATCTCAACAACCTTATCATACCTGTGTCTAACTTTCTCTATGTTGCGCTCTTTCTCAATCTCAACTGCTAGGCCTACTAATTTCTTACTAATCTTTTGAGATCGTTCACTACTCTTTTTCTCTACTTATACTAGGGGCTTTCGCTCTCTGTGGGTCGATTGACTCCTTATCAGTTCATTTCTCATGTTGGCCTGAATATGACCAACAAAGCATTTCATACTACCATTCCCCGTGGCTAATTAGTCTCGGGTTTATCCTAGTTTCTTGTCTGAGTATTGGCCGTGACTAATGTCTTACTTGGCCACGGTGAAGAACTTTTTTGATTGCTTTGCTACTTCCTGGAATAATTAGCAGTGGCTAAGTAGTTAATTGGCTGCAGTTAACAGCTTCTAATTGGCTTACTTTTTTATGGATTGGAATTTCATCTTTAGCTATAAAACCCAAGCCTCACTGATTCTATATATAGCCCATCATCAAGCTAGAGGGTTCTACCTCTTGCTTCATTCATGCATGACTAGCTGTCACCTCTGGGCTATTGGGTTCTAAGGGGTGTAGCTCTTAACTTAAACCTTTGGCCTAAGGGAATTGGCCTTTTGGGCTCTAAAACTTATCTAAACATTTGGGTGTTATGGCTAGGGGGTAACTCTTTTTCTCAGTTCCCCTCTAAACTAGTCCCATGTAGCTGCAGTCTCATCTCATACCACGCTGCATCTTTACTCATCTTTGCATTACTAGAGACATCTCATAATGGTTTGAGTATGGCTACCAAGGAGAATTAGGCCTCACATAGTCTTTCACTGGCAAGTCTCTTCATATCAACAAGATCTTTTCTCATCGTTCATACCTAGGGCTTGCTATTGATCCCGGTGAGCTATCATATCTCATAGAGCTCCAGCTGTCGAATCATTTAGCTTTTCTCAATCTACTCTAGAGGCCAGCCTTCCCTTATGTCCACTAACTACTCCAAGACCATTCTACAACTCACTTATCATAAACATAGCCATAAACTATCTTCACACACCCAAAATGTCTCATATAAGGCTTTATATAACTATACAAACCTTTACATAGCCTTGTTACCACATCTTCAAGCCAAATCCAACTTAAGAGAGCCTGGAACCATGCTCTAATACCAATAAATGTAACACCATAGATTTCTAGCTTGTCTCATGCCATTTCTAGGTCTTATTTTATGCATTTCATAATAAAGCCAGAAAGGTAGCATGAGGACAATTAATGTATATACACTTTGCCACGGATGAAAATTTTCCCTTGGAGTCCCATGGGTCATATGGACATATGTATCACATTCTCATATTTAATTACATAGATACAACTCAAATCTATCACCAAAAGTGCTCTAGAACTCATGCAAGGCAAGGGAATACATAAAATCCATGGTAGCTACCTTGGCCAGAATTTTTCCTTTTCTGTCGTAAAATTTGGAAAATCATAACTAATAGAAAAATCAAAATCATGCATTCTTTACCATTCTGGAAAACTACACATGTCTAATTTATGTTAAAAATATGTCTAGGCCATGAAACATAACACTGAAGATGTTTGACATTCAAAAAGGTGTAGAGGTTTGACAGGCTACTAGTATTGATACAGCTTTATGCTATAAAATTCAAAAATATCCAATTAATTCCACAGAATCCAATCTATGTAAATGATACAAATCTAGAAAGATATAGGTGTTAAAGGAAAAAAGTAATTTCAGACCAATTTAGGCATGTCCAGGACTTGAAAATAAATCAAATAGTAACCTAGGTTAGTCTAGAAGCCTGATACTAGATAAAAACTTCAAAACTTTATATCTCCATCTTTAGGCATCCAAATGGGGTGATTTTAGTTCGAAAAAGTCTCTGGGAATGTCTAGTTTCACTCTATAAAATTTTGTGGTAATTGGACATCATTTGGGCCCTGTATGATGGAATTTATTTTCGAACTTGAGTGAACAGTACCCTAAACCAATTTCAGTATTTTTCCCAACTTTGAAAATTCATCAAATGTTCCATAGACCTTCAAAAATTCTGCACTTTACCTTTCCAAAAAGCTCTCAACAAGGTATAAATGCATGCTAAATCTCAGACCAAGAAGAGCTCATTTGGATAAAAAGTGGTATAGGTTTCCAATATGGTTAATTTTGGTCCATATTAGATACCAAATGTGTCCAAATGGTCTTTCTTGATGTTTGTCACCTCTTGGGCAAGTTTAAAAGCATGAATATGACTTGTATGAACTACACAAGTGGTTCCAAATCTCATGCATCTTAATTTGGCCATTCCACTTCCATTTACACATACATTTCCATGATGCAAGTGTGCTATTACATGTTCAAATTGCACATTTCCATACATATAACCTTAAACTTCATTTGTACATGATACATTAGCATAATTATACATGTTCATAACATCATGGGACATATACAACCATAGATTACAACAATTTCTATTAATATGGCCTTAAAGAGACAAAACCTATATACTTTCATGTCAAAATCTCATCTCCCAAGTTGTGGGCTCTCATTGCCTTGTCCATTTGGTCCACCTAGCATGTTAGAACATTAGAGAGGAGGTAATAAGATTCAAAGAATCCCAATAGCTCATCTTCCTTTCAATTACACATAAAAGATGCAAAATAAGTCTCACAAATGCATGCATGGCATATATGACATATGCAATCATTCAAGAAGCATCTTGGCATTTGAAAAAGTCATACATAGCATACATAGACTTGCCAAGTATGTGGATTAGCCTCACCCATTCACTTGTAATTTTTAGACTTATCTCACCTATTCTTTAAGAGGTTTCTAGACTCAACCTTGCTCTTAAGAGTCAACCTTACTTTGTCTCAACCAATCTAGGGGTTCTTGGCTCATCCTCACTATGGCTAAGGGTTCTTGGCTTCACCATACTCAAGCAAATCAAAGCAAGCATCATAAACATCATTTAGAAGCATATTACATCATCATGGTACCATGGCATATAAAATCATGCTAGAATACTTTTTATGGCTTAAAACACACATACACACTTTTAAAGACAAGCCAAGCATACAATCATGCATGAAAGAAGGAGGAGTGAGCTACCTTGCTTGAATTTACATACTTTTTCCTTGAATCTTGAGTCTTCTCCCTTTACCTCACACACCCAAGAAGGTGGAGATCATTTCTCGTGGCCTAAACACAATTCATGGGAGCCAATTAGGTTTATGGAGTTAATTTTAAGGCCGCACATTTTCTTTAAACACTAACTTGGTCTGTTAATCCCTTTATGGTTCCAAATGCACCTAATGAAGCAATATCCATCAAATGAGTTCTAGGCTCCATTCTTTCTTTTCATATATGATTCTTGACTCCTTTTAAATCTCTTGAAGTCATCACAAATTAAAACAAATAGCCTAACTACATGTTGCTTCTTTAAGTCATATTATGAAACATAAGACACCAATTCATTCTTTAGGCCTCCTAAAATTTTTTTAAGGTTTTCCCTCATTTTCATTCATCATATATGACTCAAAAATGGGCTTGAAAAAATTTAAAACCTCCCTAGATGTCTCAACCCCCTTTGGCCGAGATTATGCACCATTAAGTCTACATGGAAGTTTGCTTTGTTTTCTACATGTAAGATGCATATGGGGAGACTTCTAGGGATCTTAAGAACTCATTTGAACATTCATTTAGGCCTAAGAATAATTACATCAAATTAGATTTTCAAGGGAACCTTGAAATCTTAGGTTTGCCACCTTGAAAATCCATGGCCTTTTCTTAAATTTCTTTGCATATTCTTACTCTCCTCCCTCAAATTCATAGAATTCACCCTTAATTCTGTCCAAAATTCAAGCCCTCCTATATCTATATACATGGGGCGAAATAGGGAGAAGAAGGGAGAAGAAGTGGCTACAATGGGATGGAAGATTTACCTTATTTTTTCTTATTTTCTTGCTTGATTCTCACTTTCCTCAGCCTTCTCTCTTCAAATCTGAATTTTCTCCTCTTGGTTTGACCTCAAAACAGCACCAAAAACTTTAAGAAAACCATAGGGAGAAAGGGGAGAAGGAGGAGAAGAAATTTCCTAAAGAGAAGACTAGGAAATTCCAACAAATTCTTATCTTTTTCTTAAGTTTTCCCTTCTCCTTTTCCTTGTTTGTAACACCATCATTTCTAACTCATACCCATCATCCCTTACATGCTCATGTGAGATATAGTATGAATAAAGTGAGAACTTCCATTGGATTCATACACTTTCTTGCATTGCGTCATGGTTAAAAATTCATTTCGGTGTCACATGGACCATGTGAGCTCATGCTATGCATCCTCATATTTAATTACACCATTACAACTCATTTCAATCCCAAAAACATGCTTTCAACCCATGGAAACCAAAAAGAGATATGGAATATGTATATCATTTTCGGCCAGACTTGGCCTCATTTCTGGGCAAATTTGAAAAATCATAACTAAATCTAAAAAAATCAAAAACATGTAATATTGGCCATTCTGGAAGTCTTGGGATGTCTACTACATGCTAAAAATATGTACAAGTCATAAAATCCCACACCCAGAATGTTTGACATGCAAATTGGTCTAGAGGTAGGACTGGGTCCTGATGCTATCAGAGTTTACTGATATGAATTTCAAAAATGTCCAACTAATTCTACAAAAATCCAACACATGCAAATGATACCAATATAGAAAGATATGAATGTTAACTAGAGAGAAAAAATATCTCTAGATCGGTTCATGAAGCCAAGCTCTCAAAAATCGATGGAACAGTATTTCTGGTTAGGCAAGATGACTGATACTGGGCAGAAACTTCAAAAATTCATATCTTCCTCTCTAGACCTCCAAATGAGGTGCTTCTAGTTGCTACAAGTATGTGAATGTCTAGTTTTTTGCTATAAAATTTTGTAGCCATTAGACCACGTTTGTCCTCTAGGATGACACAATTATACAACTGACCAAATGAACAGTGTTGATACAAATCTGAAATTCTGATACCAACTTTGAAAATTCATAGAAATTTCCACAGACCTCCAAATGACCTGATCTTTGGCTTCCCAAAACGCTCTAGGCAAGATCTAGTCACATGCCAAATTTCAGAGCAAGAAGAGGTCAATTAGTCAGACTTTGACATAAGGGGGCAAAGTGTCAATTTCCTTTGTCAAAAGAGGGCTCAAAGGGTTCAAATTTGCTTCTCCTACTCCTAAGACTCTATGAGCACGTGGGAAAGCATCAACATAGGTTATTAAACATGGCTCAAATTTCTAACAACCCAGATTTGCAAAACTCACTCTCCCACACCAAAACAGACACCATGTACATAATGCCAAGATCTTACTATTCATACCAAAAACTTGTTATATCATTCAATATAGTTCTAATTCTCATATATATACATTATGTACATCCATTTACAAGTATTCATAAGTGCACACCCCATGTACATCATTCGATTACATCCCTTAGTAACATAATGGTGACAAAATGCTATTTCACAAATCTTTTGCAAATTGCCCTAGCTTCAAGCTTGGTGGCTCCCATGTCTTTGTTCACTTAGTCCACCTAGCATGCTAAGATAGTGGAGAAGAGGGGATGAGATTCAAAGAATCCCAATAGCTCATCTCTCATTCAATCATATATAATATATGTAAAGCAAGCTTTTCAAATGCATGCATTGAAAAGTGGAAGTCATAGACATTTTTAAAGCAACTTTGGCATGTGAATCAAGCATACAAGACATTTAAGGGTTCACCAAGTGTTTGGATTGACCTCACACTTCTCCTCATACATTTTGGACTTGCCTCACTCACTCTTGAGCACTTTGGACTCAACCATACTTGGGAGTCCATATTGCTTTTAGGAGACCCTTTACTTTGTCTCAACCAAGCTCGAGGGTTCTTGGCTCATCCTCACCCAAAGGAAGAGTTCTTGGCCTTTCCACACTCAAGCAAACTTATACAAATATCATGGATTCATTTAACACATAACATAGCATCAAGGATCATGGCATGTAAAGGCATGCTAGCATACTTTTCATAGCTTGAAAATACACATACACACATTCTAGAATAAGCTAAACACATATCCATGCAGGAGAGAAGGGGAGAGAGCTATCTTATAGGCTGACACAAGCCTTCCCTTTCAATTTTTCTTTTTCATTCTTGATTTCACAATCACAACTAGATGGAAGTGCTTCTTTCGAGCCTAGACACACAAAGAGCATGGAATTACTCTCTCATAACTGAACACTTATTCACAAAGCTAAGGGTTTTATTATAGCAAGCCCTACCAAGCATATAAGAAACTAGGGGTTCTTTCTCTCTCTAGAAGTTCACCAACTATCCTTCCTCTCTTAAGCTCTCAAGAAAGGAAAGTAAAGAAGTAAAGCTACATGAGTTCTAACCTCTTTCAAGAGTGGTTTTCCACTTTCCCTCTTTTGAACCAAGCCCAAAACATAGCTAATTCGACAACCAAAACCATAGAAAGAGAGGGCAAGGAGAGAAGAACAAAATTCTAAGAAAAAAAACTAGGGAAATCTCAAGTTATGCTTACCTTTTTCTTGTTCTCCTTCCTTCTCTAGGTGTCTTTCTCTCTCCTCCGCCCTTTTCTCTGCCATGGATGAAGCCTAAGTTGGTTAAAAGGAGAAGGAATGAATTGGGGCACTTTAAGAAGTCAAATTCTCTTTTTTCATACTTTTCCGGACTAACCCTCGTTATAGTGAAGAATAACCCTCGTTACAGCGAGAACGTATCAGTCCCAGACCCCTGTTTTCACTATAGCATGCGCTACGACGAGCAACTCCCTGGTTTTTGTATGGGATGCCTGCACTCGCTATAACTAGAAGCATTTTCACTATAGCTAGAAGGCACTCTCGCTATAGCTAGATCATTTCTCGCTATAGCGAACAGGTACATTCGCTATAGCTAGGCTATTTCTCACTATAATTAGTAGACTTAGAAAATTTTCAGCCTTTCGAAAAATTTTTAGCTTTTTTTTTCATTCTTTTTTTGGTTGTTACATTCCACCCTCCTTAAAAGAAATTTCATCCTCAAAATTTAAATAACATACCTCATGGGAAGAGTTCTGGATATTTCTTCCTCATATCATCTTCTAATTCCCAGGTGGCTTCCTCAGGAGACAATCCTTTCTAAACCACTTTCACCAGCGGTATCGTCTTATTCCGTAATTGCTTGAGTCTAACATCCACGATCCGATCAGGTGATACTATATATGATAGATCATCTTGTAATTGCACATTCTTATATTCTATGACATGTGAGGGGTCAGGCTAGTACTTTTTCAATTGGGAAACATGGAAGACGTTATGGACTTGGCTTATGTTCAGAGGAAAGGTTAGTCTATATGCCACATGTAATATCTGATTCTTTGAAAATGAGAGATTATGTTATGCAACCATTAGAATGTATGTTGAGCATGAAGTATGGCAGTAGACCAAGTTAATTTATGGGCTGAAATAAGATTTTATCACTAGGGTCAAACATCTTGTCGACAAGATCCTGTAGTCTGTAGTGTAATTTCTAAGACCTTGTCAACAAGGTTTTCGCCAGCAAGTACAAGGTCTTGTGTTAAAACTTGTGTGGTCTAGAATTGAGTATGGAGGGCTTTTTAAACCAAAGTTTTGAGTTCTTCGGGGTTCTCAGAGGCCCTGAAAACCATGGGAAGCCCCGGAACAGTTAAATCCCCTCCGGCAGACGTTTTCCAACGTCAGTGTGCCTAAACTTTGACAGGTCCATTCGAAAAGGTTTTGGCTCCGATTTGAGTGATTCCAAAGCCATTTTTCTTAATTGGGAACCTAAATTTTATAATGGAAAAGAGGGTTCTCAAAAAAGAGCTAAAACGAGGGAGAAACAAAAATGCAAAGTATGTAGGGTGAAATTGGAATTTTTGAAAAGTCACTTTTCCCTACCTATATATATGTGGTGCCTCACATTTGCCCTTATTTAACTTTAGAAAATTTATCCCCAAACTAGAAGCAAAACCCTAAGGGAGAGGCACCCAAGAGAGGAAAAAGGAGGAGGAAGAAATCCAAGCTTAAGGTATGCTTTCATGATGTTTTTTCTTGCTTTTCTTCAGCTCCACCACCTCTCCTTCATACTCCTTTCTTTCCTTGGATTAAAATGATGTTTATAAATCTGATCCAAGGGAGATATTCAAGGGAAAGTTCGGATTTGAAGAGAGGAGCTTGGAGAAATCAAGATTCAAGCCAAACTAAGCAAGGAAACAAGGTAAAAATGCATCCTATGGTTGATACCTTCCATGGCCTTTCTTCTCCATTTCGCCCCCCATGTGTTCTGCCCTAGGGAGTTAAATTTCAAGCCCAACCAAGCATGATTCTTAGGTATTTAATGGAGAGGAATAAGAATATGCAAAGAAAACCAAGAAATAGGCATTAGAAATCAAGATGCAAAATCTAAGGTTTTAAGTGCACCTTCCAATTTTTGAAATTGTATGATGATTCCTAGGTCTAAATAAGAGTTTAAATGAGTTCTTGAGACATCTAAGATGCTCCCCATAAGCTTCTTCCTTCAAGAAAACCAAGAGAACTCTAAGAAGCCCAAAGGAAGCCTATGTCTCGGCCTAGGCTTGTTTGTGTAGGTGAGGGGAGTTTTCAATTTTTCTAAGGCCATCCTTGAGTCATATTTGATGAATGAAGATGAAGGGAAGCCTTTGAAAAATTTTAGAACTCATGGAAAGTGATTTGATACCTTAGGTTCCATAGTATGCCTTAGGTTCCATGGTTCTAGGCTTTTTGTCTTAATAATGTGATGACTCCAAGAGGCTTAAAAGGGGTCAAGAATCATATTTGATAAGAAAGAATGAAGCCTAGAAATCATTTGAGGGGTGTTGCTTCATTAAGTGTAATTATGGACCATAATGAAGTCTATAGAGTAATCTAGTGGTTCATCAAGTTATGTAGCCTTAGAATGTGTTTCATGAACCTAATTGGCTCCCATAATTTATATCTAGGCCAAGAGAAACCATCTCCACCAACTTGTGGGTGTGTGGCCAAAAGAGGAGGCTTGAAAGCTAAAGAAAAAGTGTGTGAAATTGTGCAAGGTAGCTCTCTCCATCTTCTTTCATGCATGGATGTGTGTTTAGCTTGTTTTAGAATGTGTGTATGTATAATTTCAAGCTATGAAAAGTATGTTAGCATGCCTTTACATGTCATGATCCTTGATGCCATGTTATGTTTTAAATGAATCCATGATATTTGTATGAGTTTGCTTGAGTGTGGAGAGGCCAAGAACTCTTCCCTTGAATGAGGATGAGCCAAGAACCCTCGAGCTTGGTTGAGACAAAGCAAAGAGTCTCCCAAAAGCAAAGTGGGCTCCCAAGAGTATGGTTGAGTCCAAAATACTCAAGAATGGGTGAGGCAAGTCCATAATCCATAAGGAGAAGTGTGAGGTCATTCCAAACACTTGGTAAGCTTTTGAATGATTTGTATGAGTTGTTCACATGCCAAGTTTGTTCATAAAATGTCCATGGCTTTTATTTTATCCATGCATGCATTTGTAAAGCTTGCTTTGCACATATTATGTGTGATTGAATGGGAGATGAGCTATTGGGATTCTTTGAATCTCATCCCCTCCTCTCCAATGATCTATCATGATAGGTGGACCAAGCACTTATGGTGAAGGGAGCCAACAACCATAAAGAGCAAGGAGTGACAAGCTTATGTAGTATTTTGCCTATTTTGGGACCATAATGATGGTTCATAGTATATATGATGTTGTATATGCACCATGAATCTTGAGACATGTGTAAATATACTATTATGTGATGTTTAGATGTATGAAAATGATATATGACCTATAGCACTTATTTTGAGTATGTAAGGCCAAAGTGTGCAATATGGAACTTTGATGAATGTATGCATAAGTGTGGGTTGAATGGCCAAAATGAGATGCTTGAGGTTTGGGACTATTTGAGTAGTTTACACAAGTCTCAAATGTGCTTTTAGACTTGCCTAAAAGGTGCCACAACCAAGGGAAGGCCATTTGGCAAATTTGGTACCTCATATGGAGCCAAATTTGACCATAATGGAACCCTATGTCACTTTTTAGCCAAATGAGTTATTATTGATCTAAGATTTGGTATTTAATTAGGTCTCATTGAGAGCTTTCTAGGAAGCTAAAGATCATAATTTTTGGAGGTCTACAGAATATTTGAGGATTTTTCGAAGTTGTCAAAATTCATGTTTTTGGTTTGCTACACTATTCACTTGGTCCGAAATTGTTTTCTATCACCTGAGATTCAAATGATGTCCAATTGCTACTAAATTTTGTACAGAGAAACTAGATAATCACAGTGACTAATGAAAACTAGAAGCACCTCATTTGGAGGTCTAGAGAGGGAGATATGAATTTTTGAAATTTCTGTCTAGTATCAGTAACCTAGCCCAACCGGAAGTACTGTTCCATCAATTTCTGTGATCTGGGCTTGATGAACTGATCTGGAGATATTTTTCCCCTCTATCTAACACTCACAGATTTCCATTTTGGTATTATTTGCATAGATTGGATTTCTATGGAATTAATTGGACATTTTTGAAGTTCATATCAATAAACTATGATAGCACTAAGATCTAGTCCGACCTCCAGACAATTTCGCATGTCAAATGTCCTATGTGTGGGATGTTACGACTTGTACATATTTTTATCATGAAGTAGACAGCCCAAGCTTTCCAAAATAAAGATTGCATGATTCTAATTTTTCTAGATTTATTTATGATTTTTTGAAATTTACCCAGAATTGAGGCCAGTGCTGGCTGAGAATGAATAACCATTTCCCATGTCTCTTTTCGGTTTCTATAAGTTGTAGGCATGTTTTGTGATACAAAGGAGTTATAATAATGAAATTAAATATGAAAGGGCATAGTATGAGTTTACCCGGTCCACGTGACACTGAATGGGTTTTTGGTTATGATGACTTGCAAATAAAAGTCCAAATCTTCATGCTTCCTCTATGAGAATTATGTGTATGTTTCATGATAATTATACTATTCAAAGGCATGTGATGAGCTAGACTTATGGTGTTATACCACAGGTCCTACTTTATTAAGAATCTAGAAAGGACCTATGTACTTTGGATTGAGCTTTTTACTCTTAATAGACCGACTTATCCCTGTGACTGGAGACACCCTAATGAAGACATGGTCTCCAACCTTAAATTCTAACAGCCGCCTACGTTTATTTGCATAACTCTTTTATCTACTCTGGGCCGTCAGAAGTTTCTTTCTGATGGTTTCTATCAGTCTAGAGGTCTGGTCTACTAATTCTGGGCCTATGAGGCTCCGCTCTTCGAGCTCAACCCAACACATTAGAGACCTACACTTCCTCCCATACAATGCCTCATAAGGTGCCATCTGTATATTGGCATGGTAACTGTTATTATAGGCAAACTCTGCTAGAGGCAAGTATGTATCCCAGTTCCCTTTCATTTCTAGCACACATGCCCTTAACATATCTTTTAGGGTTTGGATGGTTATCTCTGTCTATCCATCCGTCTGAGGGTGGTAGGCCGTGCTGAATCTAAGTCGAGTGCCTAAAGTATCCTGTAATGATCTCCAGAAATTTGATGTGAATCTGGGATTTCTATCTAATACTATACTCCTAGGCACACCATGCAGTTTAACTATCGCCCTGATGTACAGTTGGGTTAACTTATCTAGGGTATAAGTGGCTTTCATAGGTAAAAATGTGCTGACTTTGTTAACCTATCCACTATTACCCATATTGCATCATACCCTGATGATGTCCTGGGTAAACCCATGACAAAATCCATAGCTATGCTATCCCATTTTCACTCCAGGATATCTAGGGGCTGAAGTAACCCAGCTGGTTTCTGATGTTCTATTTTTACTCTTTAGCATACTAGACATTGGGAGACATACTCTGCTATGTCTGTTTTCATCCCGGGCCACCAGAACATTTTCTTCAAATCTTGGTACATTTCATTGCTGTCTAGATGAATGGTGTAGCTACTCTTATATGCCTTATCTAATATCTTCTCCTTGATCTCAATGTTCCTTGGCACATATAGCCTATCCCTGTACCTCACTATGTCATCCTCAGACAGATTGAACTTCTGGACATTACCCTGGGTTATCTAGGCTCTAATCTTCTTTATCTGGTCATCTGCTTGCTAGGCTTCTCTTATCTGATCCCTCAGGTCATTTTCTATTCGGGTCTCACTCATTAATAATTTTCCAGAACACACCTTGTAGGAGAGACTCATGTCTCTGAATCTCTCAATCAATTCCTGTTCTCGGATCATCATACAGGCCATATGTATAGATTTTATACTTAGGGCATCAGCTACCACATTAGCCTTGCCAGGATGGTATTTCAATGTGAACTCATAATCTTTCAGAAATTCTAACCATCTTCGTTGTCTCATATTTAGCTCTTTCTGTTCAAATAAATATTTAAGACTCTTGTGGTCGCTGTAAATTTCTATTGCTACCCCATATAAGTAGTGTCTCTATATTTTCAGAGCAAATACCACTACGGCTAACTCTAAGTCATGTGTGGGGTAGTTTTCCTTATGTGATTTCAATTGTCTAAAAGCATAAGCTACCACTTGGCCTTTTTGCATAAGTACGTATCCTAACCCTTTCTTAGAGGCATCACTGTACACTATAAAAGTTTCTTTAGGGTCAGGGAGTATTAGAACTGGAGCCATGGTCAACTTGTACTTCAACTCTTGGAAATTACTCTCACATTTCTCATTCCACACAAATGGCACATTCTTTCTAGTAAGTCGGGTCAGTGGCATCGCTATTTGAGAAAAGCCCTGAATGAACCTCCTATAATACTCTGCTAAACCTAGAAAGCTCCTGATCTCTGTCACTGTTCTAGGTCTCTCCCACTGTAATACTGCCTCTACCTTATGGGGATCTACTGCGACCCCTGCTTAGGAGATCACATGACCGAGAAACTGAACCTTAGTGAGCCAAAAGTCACATTTACTAAGTTTAGCATACAACTATTTCTCTCTCAAGGTCTCTAGGGCTAATCTCAGGTGTTGCTCATGTTCCTCTCTACTTTTCAAGTATATGAGAATGTCATCTATGAAGACTACTACGAACCTATCTAAATATGGCCTGAAAACTCTATTCATGTAATCCATAAAAACTGCGGGTGCATTCGTCAACCCGAAAGGCATAACTAAGAATTCACAGTGCCCGTATCTAGTTCTAAAGGTTGTCTTAGGAATATCTTTAGCCTTTATCTTGAGCTGATGATATCCCGACTGAGGTCTATCTTGGAAAACACTGACACTCCTACTAATTGATCTAGGAGGTCATCTATGTGAGGGAGGGGGTATTTATTCTTAATGGTGATTTTATTGAGTTCTCAGTAATCTACACATAGCCTAAGGCTCCCATCCTTCTTCTTTACAAATAGGACTGGAGCTCCCCATAGTGAGACACTGGATCTAATAAAACCCTTCTCTAAAAGCTCCTTTATCTATTTTTTAAGCTTGGCTAGCTTAGTGGGAGCCATTCTATACGGGGCCTTAGACACTGGACCTACCCTAGGTACAATGGCTATAGGAAACTCAACCTCTCTCTCTGGGGGCAATCCACTAATCTCCTTGGGAAATACCTTTGGGAACTCTCTCACTACAGGAATCTTATCTATACCCTCTTCTACCTCAGCTTAAACTGAAAAGAAAACTAAATACCCTTGACAACTACGCCCTAGAGATCTCTCAGCCTGGGAGGTGGTCATAATAGATAATTCAGCCCTAGTACTAGGTACAGTCCCACACTCAGGTAAAGTAATACACCTGTGGCTACAATCTAGTGTGGCGTTATTTGCAGATATCTAGTTCATACTAATGATCACATCAATATCAATGAAGGGCATACAAATCAAATTAAAGGTGGTCAGGCAATGATTAAACTGGATCACACAATTCAAGCAAGCATAGGATGTAATGGCTCGGTTTCCAATGGGGGTGGATACATGTAATTCATATGGCAATATATGCATACTCAGACCCAACCTCTTAACACAGTCATATGATATGAAAGAGTGGCTAGCACCTGAATCAAATAATGCAGTTACAGAAAAATCATTTATCTTAATAGTACCTTGAATCAGACTCGGGGACTGGCTAGCCTTCTACTGTGATAGGGCAAAGACTCTACCCTGAGTTTGTGGTCTGGGAGGAGGAGCCATCTCTCTTGGTTGTGTAATCTATAGAGGCGCCTGTGGAGAAGTCTGGGTGCAATCTCTGGCTATATGCCCTGGCCTGCTACATCTAAAACATACATTCTGCCCCATATAGCACGGTTTGGTACCATGATTCCTGCCACACTGGGGACACATGATAGGTAGAGTACTGCCTTTACTGGACTGAGTCCTCCTTCTCTTGCCCCTCTAGTTCCACTGACTCTTTCTGCCTCTACGGCTCGTCACTGCAGGTTGTGAACCCTCTTTAGATCTCTTGGGCTCAGGGAGGGGAAGAGGTGGTCTGGTGCTGGAGGTAGGCTGCATCATCCTGAGATTCGCTTCCATAACTCTGAATACCTCTACAAGGGTGTTGAAGTGCCTGATTCTCTATGGCACTACCCTATCTCTGATCTCAAGGAGCAAGCCTTTCTTTAACCTATCTGCCCTCCATCTCTCATCATCATGTCTTTGTAGGTATGAGGAATATCTGGAGAACTCAACAAACTTTGCTACATACTAGTCCACAAACATCCCCAAAATTTGTCTGAACATGATAAATTCTGACTCCTTTTCATCTCTAATGGAATCGGGGAAATACTTCTCATGGAATGCCTCGAGGAATGCCTCCCAGGTGATTAGGGCATTCTTCGCTCTCATAATAGGCTCAGTGTCCTTCCACCAATAAATTTCTTCTTTCTATAACTGGAATGCAGCCATCTTAGCTTTTTGCTCAAACGTGCACTCCATCACCTCGAAGATCTGCTCTAGCTCCATAATCCAAGCCTCAACTTTATCTGCGTTCATTTCACCATCAAAGGTGGGAGGCCTGAATTTCTTGAATTGTGTGATCACTTTTCTGGTCGAGGGTTACTGCTGAGCAAGAGGCGTCTGAGCTGGTGGAATTGGGGCAACAGCCTGCATGTGTGGCTGTGCATCTATAGGAGTCACCCCTGAGTGCTCGGGATGATCTGAGTGTGGAGGTGGTTGAGGAGGAGTAGGTGTAGGGCCCTAGCTATCTATCTCAGCAAGCCGTTCCTGCAACTGCATGATAACGGCTTGCTGCTGATCTAGGCGAGCCATAATAGACTGTAAGGCTCCAGCAACTGAATCACTAGGCCCAGCTTCATCAGCACGAGCTGCTCTGGGAGGCCTACCTCTTCCTCTACCTCTACCTTGGCGCATGTCTACCATCTTTCTGAAACATATAAACATGCTTTAGTACATAACAAGGACACACGCCACTGCCATGCACTCAATCATCCATAAACAAGCTCATATACATATTGGCAATTCACAAACACAAGCCACAACCCATAATGAGAGCCTGAACCTTTGCTCTAATACCAATAAATGTAACACCATCATTTCTAACTCATACACATCATCCCTTACATGCTCATGTGAGATATAGTAAGAATAAAGTGAGAACTTCCATTGGATTCATACACTTTCTTGGATTGCGTCATGGTTAAAAATTCATTTTGGTGTCACATGGACCGTGTGAGCTCATGCTATGTATTCTCATATTTAATTGCACCATTGCAACTCATTTCAATCCCAAAAACATGCTTTCAACCCATGGAAAGCAAAAAGAGATATGGAACATGTATATCATTTTTGGCCAGACTTAGCCTCATTTCTAGGCAAATTTGAAAAATTATAACTAAATCTAAAAAAATAAAAAACATGTAATCTTGGCCATTATGGAAAGCTTGGGATGTCTAATTCATTCAAAAAATATGTACAAGTCATAACATCCTACACACAGGACGTTTGACAAGTGAATTGGTCTGGAGGTCGGACTAGGTCCTGATGTTGTAATAATTTATTGATATGAATTTCAAAAATGTCTAACTAATTCCAAGAAAATACAATAAGTACAAATGATACCAATATGGAAATATGAGGATGTTAACTAGAGAGAAAAAATATCTCCAGATCAGTTCATCAAGCCAAGCTCTCAGAAATTGATGGAACAGTACTTCTGATCAGGCAAGATGACTGATACTGGGCAGAAACTTCAAAAAATTTATATCTTCCTCTCTAGACCTCCAAATGAGGTACTTCTAGTTGCTACAAGTCACTGTGAATGTCTAGTTTCTTCCTATAAAATTTCGTAGCCATTAGACCATGTTTGCCCCTCGGATGACATAACTACACAACTGACCAAATGAACAGTGCTGATGCAAATCCGAAATTTTGACACCAACTTTGAAAAATCATAGAAAATTCCACAGACCTCCAAATGACCTGATCTTTAGCTTCCCAAAAATCTCTAGGCATGATATAGTCACATGCCAAATTTCAAGGCAAGAAGAGATCATTTGGTTAGACTTTGACATAAGAGGGCAAAGTGTCAATTTCCTTTGTTAAAAGAGGGTTCCAAGGGTTCAAATTTGCTTCTCCTACTCCTGAGACTCTATGAGCATGTGGGAAAGCATCAACATAGGCTATTAAACATGGCTTAAATGTCTAAAAATCTAGATTTACAAAACTCACTCTCCCACACCAAAACAAACACCATGTACATAATGCCAAGATCTTGCTATTCATACCAAAAACTTGTTATATCATTCAATATAGTTCTAATTCTCATACATATACATTATGTACATCCGTTTACAAGTATTCATAAGTGCACATCCCATGTACATCATTTGATTACATCCCTTAGTAACATAATGGTGACAAAATGGCTATTTCATAAATCTTTTGCCGATTGCCCTAGCTTCAATCTTGGTGGCTCCCATGTCTTTGTTCACTTAGTCCACCTAGCATGTTAGGATAGTGGAGAGGAGGGGATGAGATTCAAAGAATCCCAATAACTTATCTCTCATTCAATCATACATAATATATGTAAAGCAAGCTTTTCAAATGTATGCATGGAAAAGTGGAAGTCATGGACATTTTAAAAGCAACTTTGGTATGTGAATCAAGCATACAAGACATTTAAGGGTTCACCAAGTGTTTGGATTGGCCTCATACTTCTCCTCATGGATTTTGGACTTGCCTCACTCACTCTTGAGCACTTTGGACTCAACCATACCCTTGAGAGTCCACATTGCTTTTGGGAGACCCTTTACTTCGTCTCAACCAAGCTCGAGGGTTCTTAGCTCATCCTCACCCAAGGGAAGAGTTCTTGGCCTTTCCACACTCAAGCAAACTCATACAAACATCATGGATTCATTTAACACATAACATAGCATCAAGGATCATGGCATGTAAAGGCATGCTAGCATACTTTTCATAGCTTGAAAATGCATATACACACATTCTAGAATAAGCTAAACACACATCCATGCAGGAGAGAAGGGGAGAGAGCTACCTTATAGGCTGACACAAGCCTTCCCTTTCAAATTGTCTTTTCCCTTCTTGATTTCACAATCACAACTAGATAGAAGTGCTTCTCTTGAGCCTAGACACACAAAGAGCATGGAATTACTCTCTCATAACTGAACACTTATTCACAAAGCTAGGGGTTTCTTTATAGCAAACCCTACCAAGCATGTAAGAAACTAGAGGTTTTTTCTCTTTCTAGAAGTTCACAAACTATCCTTCCTCTCTCAAGCTCTCAAGAAAGGAAAGTAAAGAAGTAAAGTTACATGAGTTCTAACCTCCTTCAAGAGTGGTTTTCCACTTTTCCTCTTCTGAACTAAGCCTAAAATATAGCTAATTCAACAACCAAAACCATAGAAAGAGAGGGTAAGGAGAGAAGAACAAGATTCTAAGAAGAAAAGCTAGGGAAATCTCAAGTTATTCTTACCTTTTTCTTGTTATCCTTCCTTCTCTAGGTGTCTCTCTCTCTTCTCCACCTTTTTCTCTGCCTTGGATGAATCCTAAGTCAGTTAAAAGGAGAAAGAATGAATTGGGGCACTTTAAGAAGTCAAATTCTTTTTCTTCATGCTTTTCTGGACTAGCCCTCGCTACGGCGAGCACGTATCAGTCCTAGACCCTTGTTTTTGCTATGGTGCGTGCTACGACGAGTAACTCCTTGGTTTTTGTATGGGATGCCCACATTCACTATAGCTAGAAGTATTTTCGCTATAGTTAGAAGGCACTCTTGCTAGAGCTAGACCATTTCTCGCTATAGCAAACAGGTACATTCACTATAGTTAGGCCATTTCTTGCTATAGCTAGCAGACTTAAAAAAAATTTCTGTCCTTCGAAAATTTTTCAGCTTTTTTTTTCTTTTTTGTTGTTGTTACATTATTCTTGTGTGCCCTCCTCCCTTGAGTCTTCTCTACTTTTTGGGCTGAATTTGATCGACCTAAATGAGGGGAGAAGAAGGGCGCCTCAGATATATATAAGGGATTTAAGAAGGACTTTTTAAAAAAAATTTATTTTGTCCTTCATTCTTGGCATTTTTATTTCTAACTCTTTTTAGCTCCTTTTTGACAATCTTATTTTTCATTATAAAATTTAGGTTCCCAATTTAGTAAAATGCCTTTGGAATCACTCGAATCGGAGCTAAAATCTTCCTAAACGAATCCGTCAAAGTTCGGGTGCACCGACGTTAGAAAACGTCCATCGGAAGGGCTTTTGTTGTCTTGGAGCTTCCCATAGTTTTTAGTGCCCTTGAGAACCCTGGAGAACTTAAAACTTTCATTTAAAAGGCCCTCTTGTGTGAATTCCAAAATTTGCTCAAAATTACAAAAATGCCATTACATTTCTTAAGTCTTTCATTAGATTTCATTTTTTTTATTCTAGTTCCATTTTTTTTTTCCATCTGAGCCTAGGATTCTCATTTTTAGGAGTCTAGAATGCTTTTCAAATTTTTTGGGACTTTAACTAAGCCATTTTGAGGGACTTCCTTTCGTATTTGGTGAATTTCATTTGTTTACAAAGAAATCGTACGTTACATTTCTCACATTTTCTCTCGTTTTCAGAGTACTGGATATTACACTAGTGGTTAGGGAATTTTCAAAGGTTTTCCTTAGAGATTTTGACTTTAGTGGTCTACCCCCTGAGAGAGAAATAGAGTTCCCTATAGACATAGTGCTTAGGGCTAGACGGTGTCCAAGGCTCCTTATTGGATGGCTCCCACTAAGATCGCTGAGTTGAAAAAGCAAATAAAGGAATTGTTAGAAAAAAAGATTCATACGCCCTAGTGTTTCACTTTAGGGAGCTCTGATATTATTTGTGAGAAAGAAGGATGGTAGCTTAAGATTGTGTATAAACTACAGGGAATTAAATAAAGTTATCATCAAGAATAAATATCCTCTCCCTAGAATAGACAACTTATTAGACTAGTTAGTTAGGGTATCTGTGTTTTCCAAGATAGATCTTACATCTGGGTACCACCAATTGAGAGTGAGAACTGATGATATCTTAAAGACGGCCTTTAGAATAAGATATAGGCACTATGAGTTCTTAGTGATGCCATTTGAGCTGAAGAATGTGCCCGCGATGTACATGGATTATATGAACAAGGTATTTAGACTATATCTAGATCAGTTATAGTGGTTTTCATTGATGATATCTTAGTGTACCCCAGATCCTTTGAGGAGTATCAGAGGCATTTAAGGCTAGTTCCAGAGATCCTGAGAGATAAGAGATTGTATGCCAAACTTAGTAAATATGAGTTTTGGCTAATCGAGATGAAATTTTTAGGTCATGTGATATCATGAGAGGGGGTTGTAGTTAATCCCCACAAAGTAGAAGCTGTGTTACAATGGGATAGACCTAGAACTATCACCGAGGTTAGGAGTTTTCTAGGTTTGGTAGGATACTATAGAAAGCTTATTTAGGACTTTTCTCAGATAGCTTTACCACTGATGAGACTGACTAGGAAAAAGACACCTTTCTTGTGAGATGATAGATGTGAGAGGAGTTTCCAAGAGTTGAAACTCTGTTTGACCACTGCTTCTGTACTGATTATCCTTGACCTTAGTGAACCCTTTATGGTTTATAGTGATGCCACAAGAAAAAGGTTAGGATGTGTCTTGATGTAGCAGGGTAGAGTAGTGGCATATGCCTCTAGGCAATTGGGGCCTCATGAGGACAATTATCTCACACATGATTTAGAGTTAGCCGTGGTAGTGTTTGCTCTCAAAATCTGGAGGCATTATCTATACGGGGCTACCTTAGAATTTATAGTGACCATAAGAGTTTAAAATACCTATTTAATCAGAAGAAACTTAATATGAGATAGAGAAGATAGATGAAATTCCTAAAAGACTATGATTATACTTTGAAATATCATTCATGCAAAACCAATGTGCTAGTTGATGCCTTAAGTAGGAAGTCCATCCATGTAGCCCATATGATGATTAGGGAATAGGAACTCCTAGAGAAATTTAGAAATATGAACCTCTCTTGCCAAATGGTATCAGGTAGATTATATTTGAGTGAAACCCAAATTGAGAATGAATTAAGAACCTAGATCATAAATTCCCAGAGAAAGTATAAGTTCTTGAGACAAGTTAGGAGTGAGATTTCCCAGGGTAGGACTTCAGATTTCAGGGTGTCTAAGGATGGTATGATAGTATACCAGGATAGAATCTACATGCCTAGTCAAAATGAATTGAAAGAAAGAATTTTAGAATAGGTATATAAGAGTAAGTTTACTATCCATCTAGGTGCCACTATGATCTATCAAGATTTGAAAAAAATGTTCTAGTGGCCAGGAATGAAAAATGACATAACCAATTATATGGCTTGATGCCTAGTGTGTTAAAGGGTAAAGATAAAACATTAGAGACTCATTGAATTGTTGCAACCCCTAGATATCCCTAAGTCGAAGTGGGATAGTATAGCATAGACCTTATTATGGGATTACCCAGGACATCCTTTGGACATGATGCTATTTGGGTAGTTATGGATAAATTGATGAAGTTTGCATACTTTTTAGCTATAAGGGCTACTCACACACTAGATAAATTAGCCCAGTTATATATTAGAGAGATCGTGTGACTTTATAAAGTACCCAGTAGCATAGTTTCAGATAGAGATCCTAGGTTCAGATTGAACTTTTGGAGGTCATTGTAGCATGCCTTAGGGACCAAGTTGTGGTTTAGTATTATATATCACCCCCAGACAGATGGTTAGACTAAGAGGACTATCTAGACCTTTGAAGACATGTTGAGTGTATGTGTGTTAGAGATAAGGGGTAATTGGGATGCATATTTACCATTAGCATAATTTACGTATAATAATAGTTACCATTCCAATATTTGGATGGTCCCTTGTGAGGCTCTATATAGGAGAAAGTGCAGATCCCCTCTATGTTATACCTTATATTTCCTCTTATTATATCCTTCCATTCAAGATAAAATCATATTTTCATGAACTTTATCACGTTACGTCAAGGTTAATTTTTCACAACTTACATTATGTGGGCCTCATGGATTATCCAACAATATTCTCTAGTCATTTGTCATTGGAACAAATCATAAGCAACTCAAAATGTCAAGTAATCCATGGTTTTCAAGTCCAGAATCCTGAAATTTTTACTTAATCTCGCAGACAGCATATGACAGATTTCAAGGGCAACTTTAAAAAATAATAACTAAATGTAGAAAAATTGAAAGCATACAAACCATACCTTTTTGGAAAGCTCTGGATATCAAATTTACACTAAAATAATTCTCAGTCATGAAAATCTCATATGGACCACATTTGACAATAGAAAATACATGGAGGTCAAGCTGCCTAGAAATCTAATACAACTTACTAATATAAACTTTGGAAATTCATAATTAATTCTAAAAATATCCAATCCATGCAATCTATACTAATTTGGAAAGCTATAGATGTTAAATAGAGGGAAAAAATAGTTTGAAACCAATCCAAGTTTATTCAGACCTTGAAAATCAATCAAACAATATCACAAGTCTGGAGGTGCACCTGTAACAGAATAGCAACTTTAAAAATTCATATCTCCCTCTCTAGACATCCAAATGAGGTGTTTCTAATTGGCACAACTCATTAGAAAAGTCTAATTTTTATCTATAAAATTACATAGCAATTGGACATCATTTGCTCCATCAATGTTAGAGATCAAAATTTGGATTATATGAATAGTACACTGACAAAAAACTAGAAAATTTGCCAACTTCAAAAATTCATTAGAACTTCTGTAGACCTCAAAATATTACACATGCTAAATTTCAGACCAAGAAGAGCTCATTTGGACAAAAAGTGACATAGCCTCACAAAATGGTTAATTTTGCCTCCTTCAACATGTCAACTTTGCCTAAATGGCTTCCTTAAGGTTTGGCACCTCTTGGGCAAGTTTAAAAGCATGAATATGACTTGTAAGAATTGCCTAAGTGGTCTTAAACCCCATGCATCTCAATTTGGCTATCCCACTTCCATTCATACACTAATTCACACAAGCCATCAAGGAGGCAATTTGCATATTTACATTGCTTTGGTGCCATCAAAGGTTCATACAACATTCATACATCAATTTACATTTGCTCATGTTCTTACATCTCAAAAATTATATGTACAAGCTCACTTTGACATTTAATTACAAGTAAGGTTACATAATAGACAAAATACAACTTCTCAAGATTTTTGGCATGCATTTTTTAGTCCTTGGGCACCACTTAGACATTTCAAGAGGAAAGAGGGAAGGGGATGAGATTCCTAGAATCTCAATAGCTCACACACCCATTCACATACACATTCAAGGCATACATACATCAAGTGTACAAATAAATAAGCTACTTGAATCATAAATGCACATTTTCAAGATTTTCATCCCACACTTTCACAATCATGTCATCAAAAAGCTCTAAGGACTTTTGGTTTTGCCTCATCCTATTTTTAGGACTTTTGGATATGCCTCACCTTTGTCCTAGGGACTTTTGATTTGGCCTCACCTATCCAAGAGACTTTTGGCCTAGTTTCACCTATACCTTGAGACTTTTGGCACCTCCTCACCTACATTAAGAGACTTTTGGCATCACCTCACCCTTAGGAGCCAATTTCACAACCAAATCCATTCAAGAACACACATTGGTAATAACACAAACTAAAAACATCAAGTGGCATGTTCTCAAACCACATAAACACATACATGCACACAAAGACTTACACATGCACAAGAATGCAAGGAGAATGAGGTGGAGAGCTACATTGAATTTATGCAAGCTTCCTTTGTCTTATCCTTCCCTCATTTTAGCCTCATAATTGCACCTAGATGATTGGATGTTCTCGTGGCCTAAACACCATAAATAGAACACAATTACACACCTAAAGCAAGCCAAGATACCAAATTTATTCTTAAACACACAGTTGATCCCATAAATGGCCTATTGAAGCAACCTTCACAATTCAAACTCTAGGCTTCCATTTCTAGGACTAACCTCATTCAAAGTCCTTGGAGCCCTCACAAAATCATTTACACAAGCTTAGAATTAAGTTACTTCATAAAACACCATTATGGACACCATTATCCCATCTTCTAATCTATGGCTCCTAAATCTTTCCCAATGGCTTCTCCTATCTTCTAACATCATATAAAGTCCCAAACCAAGGCTAAAACAAATTAAAACATTCCTTAGCCCATAGAACCTTGCTTGGCTAAACCATGTACCATAATGGAGGTTCATGGAGTTCTTGATTCTTTCTTGATGGGAGAGCCACTTGAGAAGGTTTCAAAGAGTCTTAAGAGCTCAAGGGAGCACTTAAATGGCCAAGGAAATTACTTGCCATATTCCTTTTCTCCATGGTCTAAAATCTTAGTTCTTCTCTTGTTTTTGGATAGAAAACCTTCCCCTCATATGGTTCTAGTTTGGCCAAAATTATGCACAAGGAAGAAGCAAAGAGGAGAAACAACAAAACCATAAAATACCTTAGATTCAAGCTTAGTTTCAAGACTTTTTCTCCTTGGTTTTCTTCTCCTTAAGAAATTCAAACTTCTCCTCCTTGTTTTGAACTCAAAATAGAACCAATTTATTCAATAAACCATGGAAAAAGAGCTAAGAAGGAGAGGAACAAGATTGGAAAAAGGAGAAGCACGAAATTCTATGAAATTCCTCACCTTTTCCTTAATTTCTCCTTCCTTTCTCTGCTCTTCTTGTATGCCTAAGAGAACTGGTCCTTTTCTATATTTTGGGTAGAGTCAGCCTAAATGAGAGGAGAAAAAGGGGGAGAAGTGTGTGGAACATTTAAGAAACTCATTTTTTCAAAAATTCTAATTTCGTCATTTCGTAATGGCTATTTCTTTTTGGCTTCGTATTAGCTCCTTTTTTAGAACCTTCTTTTCCATCATAAAATTTAATTCTTAATTTAATAAAATTCCTTTGGAATCACTCAAATTGGAGCTAAAACCTTCTCGAATAAATCTGTTAAAGTTTGGGCTCACTACCATTAGAAAAAGTACACTGGAGGGGTTTTACTAGTCCCGGGGCTTTCCATAGTTTTTGGAGCCTCTAAGAACCTGAGCAACTTAAATTTTCCATTTAAAAGGCCCTCTTATGTGTTTTTCTAAAAGTTACACTTATTTATGAATATGCCATTACTTTTAGTCAGTTTTTATCATAATTTATTTCACCATCTTAGCACCATTTTTCTTTTTGTCTGAGCTTAGAATGATCACTTTTAGGAGCCTGGGACTCTATCTAATTTTTTTGGGATATTATCTAGTTCATTTTTGAGGACTTGCTTTTATATAGCTTATTTCATCATTTTATAGAAATTATGTTTGTTACACTCTATGTTGGGCTAAGTTAGGTGAGAGGAGCTTGATAAGACCTAAGATTGTGGACCAGACCATCCAGCAGATAGAACTAATTAGGAAGAAACTCCTCACAGCCTAGAGTAGGTTGAAAAATTACACTGATAAGAGAAAGATGCTGTTAGAGTTTGAGATTGGAGACCATGTATTCTTCTGAGTGTCTCCAGTGATTAGGTAGGTCGGTCTATGAGGGTGAGGAATCTTAGTCCTAAGTATATCAGTCCATTTGAGATCTTTGAGAAAATTAGACCTTTGGCCTATCGTATTGGCTTACCTCCAAACCTAGCCTATGTTTATAATGTTTTCCACATCTCCCTGTTGAAAAAGTACATACCAAACCCCTCACATGTCATAAAATATGAGCATATTCAATTAAAGGAAAACCTTTCCTATGTAGTGACACTGGAGAAAATTGAGGATGCAAAGCCAAAACAGCTAAGAAGTAAGAACATTCCTTAAGTAAAAGTGGTCTGGAGGGGTCTGACATCTGAAAAGGCAACCTGGGAACTGCAGGAGGAGATGACAATAAAGTATCCAGAGCTTTTCCCTTGAGATATGTATTTAAATTTTGAGAACGGAATTTTATTTAGGGTGGGAGAAATGTAACGCCTGGTATTTCATAAAAACACTATAATGAGTCAATTTAAAAAGCAAGTCCCCTGGATTAAATGATTTAAGGCCAAATGAAATTAGAATAAATTTTAGATAATGAAAAATGAGGATTTGAGTATTGAGTTTCTTAGAAAATGGAGCCAGAGTGGTTCAAAAAATTTGCCAAAAGTGTAGTGGTATTTTTGTAAATATGGGCACTTTTTGAAAAACTCACAGGAGGGCTTTTTAAATAAAAAAATTGAGCTTTCTAGGGTTCTCAGAGGCATTGAAAATTATAGGAACCCCTGGGATAGTTAAAACCCCTTCGGTGTGTGGTTTTGAATGTCAGTTAACCTAAACTTTGATCATTTTATTCAAAAAGGTTTTAAATCTAAATTGAATGCTTCCAAAGCCATTTTATAAAATTGAGGACCTAAATTTTATGATAAAAAAGAAGGTTCTAAATAAGGAGCTAAAATGAGCCTAAAATGAAAATGCCACGAACGCGGGATGTAAATGTCATTTTTAATGGATATTTTCATCTCCATTCTTCCTTATCTTAGGCGTCCTCCCCTCTCTGCCAAATAATTGACTTATGGTTTTGTCTAAAATAGAGGGAGAAGCCAAGAGAAAGCATACACAAGGAGAGCTCAAGAAAGAGGAGAAAGAAGCAAGAAAAAGGTATGGAAAACTAAGGATTTTCATGGAATTCCTTCACATGACTTGTTATCTTCTCCTTGCTTTATCTTTTTATAGATTTAATGGATGGATTGGTTTTGTTTTGACCTTGGTTCAAAGGAGGAAGTGTAAGAACTCAAGGAGAAAGCTAAAGCAAAGAAAGGAGCTCTTGAGATAAGCTTGGAATCAAGGTGATTTCCTACCTTTGTTTCTTTCTTCTTTCTTGCTTTTTGAGTGAGTATCTCGACCAAGAATAGAATAGCCAAGGGGGAGAAGTTTTTGACTAATAACAAGTGAGAATCCTAGGTTTTAGACCATGGGGAGTTAAGAAATGCAATGGGAAGCTAAGGATCCTTGAACACATTGTGAAATATGATTTTGTCCAAGCATTCCCAAGGTTATGTGAGTGTTTATTTGAGTTCCTAAGACCCTTAGGAAGCCTCCCAAGTGTCTCTCCCTTCAAGAAAAATTTACAAACCCCATGGGCTCTTAAACCACTCCATTGTCTTAACCTAGGACAAATGAGGGAGCTAGGGAGTGTTTCAACTTATTCCAAGCTTGGTTTGGGAATTTATGTGATGGAAGAACATGAAAGGAACCCTTAGGAGAATTTTAGAAGACATAGATTGAGACTAGGAGGCATAGGTTCTATAATGTAGTCTTAAAAAGCAACTTATATCTAGACTCTTGGAAATAAATTTGTGATGACTTCAAGGAGTTTAAATGGAACCAAGAGGCCTAGACATAAGAAGAAAATAAAGCCAAGAGCTTGAATTATGGTAGTTGTTTCATTAGACCTTTTATGGAACAAAAATGAAACCATAGATTAAAGTATGCTTCTTTAATGTGTATTTGATGCCATAGCTTGTTGCAAGAGTGTGATGGGATGCTATTTGTTATGTCTAGGCCAAAGAAATCAAACTTCATCTATTTGTGGGTGTGAGACCGAAAAGGGGAAGAAATAGACTCTTCACTCCTTCTTGTTTACATTCTTGGATATGTAATGTCATTGTATGCATATATGTGTATTTGTATTGTGAGACATGCCATTTGATGTTGCTTTGTTGCATTGGTACCATATGTTTCTTGAATTATGATTTGGTTGTGAAAATTGCTCTTAAGGGTGAGTTGGTGCCAAAAGTCCATTAAAATGAGTGAGGTGATGCCAAAAGTCCCTAGGCATACGTGAGACAAGGCCAAAAGCCTTATAGATGAGTGAGGCTAAGTCAAAAAGCCCCTAGACCAAGGGTGAAGCTAATTTAAAAGTCCCAAAGGTGAGGTGAGGCTAGACCAAGAATCCCTAGAGCTTACTCTTGGCTTTAAGATGTTTTCATAGCATGTAAATCATGGTTTGAATAATTCTTTATGAAGTTGGATGCCTACTTGTGTACTTTAACATGTTTATATGCCTTGATTGCTTACTTGAATGGGTGTTTGAGCTATTGAGATTTTTTAAATCTTACCCCTTTCCTTCCTTCATTTCACCATGTCTAGGTGGAGCTCATGAAGCTAAAGATGGAAGCCAAGGAGTATAGTTGGCTATGCCTTAACACTAGTGTAGTTTTTGATGTATTCCATTGTCAAAGTTTATATGTACATATTATTTTTTAGATATAAATGTTTGAGCAAATGTAAAAGTATATATATGTAGTGTATGAATCGAAACTGGAACCAAATCAATCTGAATATGTGTTTTGGGTACTCGGAGGAGCACTCTTGAATGTGTATTATGGCTTGTGGCATGGTGAGTTTTCGATGCATGGTAGTTTAAACCAATTGAGAAGCTTGTATATACTATGTTTATGCTTTAAAACTTGCCCAAGAGGTGATAAAGAAATTAAGAAGCCATTTGGACCAACTTTGATCCTTATTTGGTGTCAAATTTGTCATATTTGTGAGCTATATTAAGATCTGACCAAATGAGCTTTTCTTAACTTGAAATTTGGCATGCACATAGTTCTCATCTAGAGCTTTTTGGGAAGATATAGTGTATATTATTTGAAACTCTAAAGAATTTTTGGTGAATTTTCAAAATTGGCAAATTTTGACAAAAAATGGCATTGTTCTTGTGCAAAGAATAGAATTTTTGGAGCTCTAGAGGATTTATTATGATTTTTAAAATTGTCCAACTTATGTAGAAAATATTAGTGGTACTATTCATTTAGTTAATCTGGTTTTTTGGATTTTTGAAGGCCCAAATGAGGTCCAGTGCTCATGAAAGTTTACAAGCATGGCATTATGAGCTTTCCATAGCCACTAAGATCACTTAATTTAGATATATGTAGAAAGAAATATGAATTTTTGAAGTTTCAGATCTCACGGTGTCCAAAATTTTGACCCAGTTACTGTTCTATTAGTTTTCATGGGGCAAATCATATTGTTTTGATCTAAAATTACAGTAGCTAGATGACATCTTGAGCTTTCTAAAAATTCCTAAGTTTGGATCAGATTTTGGAACTTAAGAAAAATGCAAGTATGATGTTGAATTTGCTATGTATGCCCCAAAACCAAAAATACATGCTTCAAATTGTGATGTTTCTGGTTGAATAAGTGTGTAGAAGATGACTTTGATATGCTCAAATGGTCTATTTAAGTAAAGATGAGTTAATTTACCTTATAATGATGGCAACTTTTGTTACTGAAAGTGCTAATTTGATGGAAATACATACTCTAGGCTATTTGTGTTATAAGTTAAATGCTATATAGATATGATGTTACAACTATGGCTAGGTAAAACCTAAGGAAGAAAGCATGATAAAAAAAGGCTTAGAGAACCCAAATATGGCAATGAAGTTAGCCTAGGAAAAGATTTTGTACATGTGGATATGTATTCACATATTTTGATGTAATACAATGTAAATGTATCTAAAATATTAGATCATTCTTATATGACTATTGGATGGATATATAATAGTGTAGAACATGATTTGGTATATGAGAATTCATAAGGTATTTATGTATCCTTGCATGTGAGATGGTGATTTTTAGTTGCAAGGCAATTTTTACATCAGGGATCAATCCTACATGATGTATTTATAAATTAAAATTTGCTTAAAATGAGAAATGGCATTTTAGAGCTTAATTGGTACATTTGGAACCAAAATTTGGACCATTTGAGCCATAAAATATCCATTTACCCTTGATAGTCCAAATGACCTAGTTTGGGGCTGAAATTTGGCAAACAGTTAAAGGAAATATAGAGATTTCTAAAAAATGAAAATGTTCATATTTTGGAGCTCTATAAAATGTTTAGTAAATTTTTGAATCTAGTTTAGAAAACTTGAATTGTGCAATTATTATTCAATCTGTATTAGTCTCCAGTTTTGTGTTTTTTGAGGGACCAAGTGGATTTATTTTAGCTTGAAATTTTTATAGTAACAAGTCCATATCATAAGCTTTCTAAGGACACCTAATTTGTATTAATTAAAATGTGTAGTTGAAGTTATAAATTTTCAAAGTTTTCATAATTAGGTGTTTTATGGTCAATTTGCTCAATTGACTAATTCCATGGGTTTAGTTCTTATTTATATGTTATCTTGATTGTAACAAATTTGTCTTATATCAAATTATGAGATGAAATGGTAAAAATCCATGTAAGAGTATTATGGAACAAATTGGCACTTTTAATAACTATAAATTCTACTACTAAAGGGTTGCTTATCATAATTTGACACCAATGAGTATATATAATATGGAATAAATGAGTAATATGTGATGGTATAACACCAAACCTTTAGCATCAGAAATTTTAGTTACTAAAAGGACTAAATTACTCCATAATGTTAAACATGGATTTTCACCATTTTATCTCACAAATTCATGTATAACTAATTTGTTATAACCAAGATAACAAGTATATGAAGATTAAACTCATAAAGAAGTTCATTTGCTCAAATTTTCCATGGAACACATAATGAGGTTCAAACTTAAAAAATTCATAACTTGAGCTACGTAATTCCAATTAATGTAGTTTAGATGTTTATAGAAAGCTTATGATGTGAACTTTGTATTATAAAAATTCTAAGTCAAAATGAATCCATTTGTTTCCTCAAAAGGTATGAAATTTGAGACTAAATTAGTATGAATAATAATGACATTTGATAACTTTTTAAGGCTAACTTTAAAAATCCACCAAATATTCTATAGAGCTATACAATTATGATCTTTAGCTTTACAGAAAACTGTAAATGTCTTCTAGTAACCTACTAAATTTTAGACTCAAATTTGGTCATCGAGGCTATCAAGGGTAGAAGGACATTTTATAGCTTAAATAGTCAAAATTTTGTTTCTAAATGGTACCAAATGAGTTTCAAAATGTCATTTCTTATAGTGAGCAAATTTAAATCCTTAATTGCCTCATGTAGTAATGATTCATCATAAAAAATTTTCCTTGCAACTAAAAATTACTATCCTATAAGCAAGAATGAATATAAGCATTATAACACCATAATTATCTAGCTTGCCTCATGCCATTTCTAGGCCTTATTCTATGCATTTCATAGTGAAGCAAAGAAGATAGCATGGGAACAATGAATGTACATGCATTTTGCTACAGATAAAATTCTTCTTTCGGAGTCCTATGGGCCATATGGACTTATGTATCATATTCTCATATTTAATTATATAGATACAACTCAAATCCATCACCAAAAGTGGCTTACAACTCGTGCAAAGCAAGGGGATACATAGAATTCATACATATAGCCTCAACCAGAATTTCCTCTTTTCTATTACAAATTTTGGAAAATCATAACTAATTCTAGAAAAATTGAAATCATGTATTCTTTGCCATTCTAGAAAGATACATATGTCTAATCTATGTAAAAACATTTCTAGGCCATGAAACACTACACCGAAGACATTTGACATTCGAAAAGATGTAAAGGTTAGATTGACTACTAGTACTGATATAGGTTTCTATTACAAACATAAAAAATGTCCAACTAATTCCAATCCATGCAAATGATACCAATATGGAAAGATACGGATGTTAGATAGAGAGGAAAAATACCTTCAGAACAATTTAGCATGTCTAGGCATCAAAAGCTAATCAAACAATAACCTGGGTCAGTCTGGATGCATGCTACTTGATAGAAGCTTCAAAAATTCATATCTCCCTCTCTAGATATCCAAATTGGGTTCTTCTTATTGATACAAGTCACTGGGAGTGTCTAGTTTCTCTCCATAAAATTTTGTGGCAATTGGACATCATTTGCCCTATGAGTGACAAAATTCATTTTCAGACCTGAGTGAACAATACCCTTGACCAAAATCAAAAAATTTTCCACCTTTGGAAATTCATCAAATATTCCATAGTCCTCCAAAAATTCTATACTTTAGCTGCTCAAAAATCTATTAATAAGTTCTAATTACATGCTAAATCTCAAACCAAGAAGAGCTCATTTGGTAAAAGGTGATATAGGTTTCCAATATGGTCAATTTTGCTCCATATTAGACCAAGTGTGCCCAAATGGTCTTTCTTAGTGCTTGGCACCTCTTGGGTAAGTTTAAAAGCATGAATATGAATTGTATGAACTATCAAAGTAGTCCCAAACTTCATGCATCTCAATTTGGCCTATCCACTTCTATTATTACATACATTTCCATAAGCTAGTCTAGTCATTTTATACTCACATTGCACTATACCATTCATACAACATTCAATCTCATTTGTACATGATATATTAACATAATTAAACATGTTCATAATGTCATAGGACATATACAACAATAATTTACAACACTTGTTACTCATATGGCCTTAAGGAAGCAAGATTCATGCACTTTGTTGTCAATCTCTTATCTTCCAAGATGTTGGCTCCTATTACCTTATTCTCTTGATTCACATAGCATGTTAGAACATTGGATAGGAAGGGATGAGATTCAAAGAATTCCAATAGCTCATCTCCCTTTTTATCAGTAAAGCATGCAATACAAGCCTTAAAAATGCATGCATAGACATGTTAACATATGTGAGCATTCAAGAAACATTCTTGGCATTTAAATAACTCATACATAGCATACATAGGCTTACCAAGTAAGTGGATTAGCTTCACCCATTCAGTTGTAGATTTTGGACTTATCTCGCCCATTTCTTTAAGAGGTTTCTGACTCAACCCTACTCTTGGGAGTTAACCTCACTTTTGGGAGACTCTTTACTTTGCCTCAACTAACTTTAAGGGTTCTTGGCTCATCCTCACCATGGCTAAAGGTTATTGGCTTCTCCATACTCAAGCAAACCAAGACAAGCATATGAAATATCATTTGAATGTATAAAACATCATTATGGTACCATGAAATAAAAGCTCATGCTAAAATACTTTTCATAGCTTAAAATATATATACACACATTCAAAGACAATGTAAGTACACACCCATGCATGAGAGAAGGTGGAGAGAGCTACCTTTGTCACATTTGCATACTATCTTCCTTGGACTTAGTTCCTCTCCCACGGCTACACACTCACAAGGAGGTGGAGATCATTTCTCTTGGCCTAAACATATCATATGGAAGCCAATTATACTTTTGAATCAAATTCTAAGGCCACACAATCACTATAAAAGCTAGGTGACTCATAAGGCTCCCTTATGGTTCCATAATGCACTTAATGAAGCAACCCTTGGAAAACATAATCTTGGCTCCATTCTCTCTATCTATTTATGATTTTTGACTCCATTAAAACCTCTTGGAGTCATCACACAATCAATTCTAGGAGCCTAGCTAGGTGTTGCTTCTTTAAGCCATATTATGGAACATATAAGACCATCTCACTATCTATGGTTTCTAAAATTTGTACAAGGCTTCCTCTCATATTCTCCCATCATACATAATGCAAAACTAAGCTTAGAAGAAATTAAAACACTCTCTAGGTGCATTAACTCTCCTTGGCTGAAGCTATACTTCCATAAGGCACCAATGGAGTTTCCTTGCTTCCTTTGATGGGAGAAACATGTAGGAAGCTCTTTAGATGTATTAGGAACTCTTATGAACACTTAAACATCATAAAATATGGCTAGCACCCATGATAGAGTTCAAGGTGCAATCAAAACCATAACTTTACAATCTTGCAAATTCATGGTTTTTACTTAGATTTCTTTGTATATTCTTACTCTCCTCCCTTAAATTCATAGAATTCACCCATGGTTCTCCTTAAAATTCCAGCCCTCTTGCATCTACATACATGGGGCAAAATAGGGAGAAGAAGGGGGGAGGAGTAGCTAGCATGAGATGGAAGATTTACCTTGTTTTTCCTTAATTTCTCACTTGAATCTTGTCTTCTTTGGCCTCCTCTCTTCAAATCCAAAATTTCCCTTAATCTCTCCCTTAAAATAGATTCATATACTTCAATATAATCATATGAAAGAAATAGAAATGGAGGAGAAGAGGTTTGCAAGAGAAAGAGCATGAAAAACTAAGAAAATCCATACCTTTCTACCTCATTTTTCTTCTTCCTTCATCCTCCTCTTGGTGTGCCTCATCCTTTAAGATTTTCTTCTGGTCTAGGGCAGAAACAAATGTGGCTAAATGAAAAGGAATATGGGGCACCTCATATATATAGGTGGAGGAAGGAAGACTTTTCAAAAATTCTCATTTTGCCCTTCATTCTTGGCATTTTCATTTCTAACTTGTTTTAGATCCTTTTTAAGAATTGTATTTTCTATTATAAAATTTAGATTCCCAATTTAGTAAAATGCCTTTGGAATCACTCGAATAAGAGCTAAAACCTTCCCGAATGAATTAGTTAAAGTTTGGGTCAACTAAAATTAGAAAACGTCCACCGGAGGGGTTTTAACTATCCTGGGGCTTTCTATGATTTTTAGGGCCTCTAAGAACCCCAGAAAACTTAAAACTTTCATTTAAAAAGCCTTCCTATGTGAATTCCAAAAATTTGCTCAAAATGATGATTTCGTCAACCTTTCGTTGAAATTTTTTTTTTCATTCTAGCTCCATTTTTCTTTTTAGGACTCTAGAATGCTTTCCAAATTTTTTAAGACCTTAAATAAGTCATTTTGGGGGACTTCCTTTTGCATTCGGTGAATTTTATTCGTTTATAGAGAAACTGTATGTTACATTTCTCGCATTTTCTCTTGTTTTTAGAAAATCGGATATTACAAGCATTATAGAACCTCATATGCCACATCATGTTCTATCATGTTATACATACATCCAATGGTCATGTAATCATTGTCTAGTACTCTTGAACATGTTTGCATTTCAATATATCAAAATATAGGATTACATTATCATATAAACAATAACATATCCTAGGCTAATTTCATTGTCATAAATGACTTCTCTAGGTCTTTTGCTCATCTTTAACTTAGCTTTGCTTATTATCTGGCCATGGTTAGTATAAATAAGGAAAAGGAAAATTCAAAGAATTTTAATAGCTAATTCAACCTTCAAACACACATATGGCTCACTTAAGCATATGGAAGCAAGCATGCATGTTATGCAATCATAGCCAAGTATACAAAGGAGAGTAAATCTATGCTCTAAGTGTAATAACTGATTTTCTAGAAACTGAATTGAAACTAAGAAATTGATATGAGAACACCTTTAAGCAAAGCAAATTGAGGCTAAATAAGAGTAGTATGTTAATTACAACATCTGAAAATGTAGTTTATATTGTAAGGTTAGCTCGGAACTGAAGCCAAAATGACCAAAAGGAAAGATTCAAAGGCTAGTGGCAAAATCATAATTTCAGGCAACCTTTTGAAAACTCAAAGGAGGGAGCTTTAAATAAAAAAAAAATTGAGTTTTCTAGGATTTTCAGAGGCCCTAAAAGCCATAGGAACTCCTATAATAGTTAAAACCCCTCTAGTGTACATTTTAGGTAATTGGTTGACTAAAACTTTGATCAAGTAGTTCGATAACCTTTTAAATCCAATTTTTGTAAAACCAAAGGCTTTTTATGAAATGGAGGACCTAACTTCTATGATAGAAAAGACATTCTCAAAAAGGAGTAGAAATGAGCTCAAATAAGAAAAACAAAATTTAAGGGCAAAGTTAGAATATTGAAAAATTGTAAAACCTTAGCTCCTTCATGTAAATAGCCCCTTCCACCTTCTTCTTCTTCATTTGCACAAAATTTTCAACTTTGAACTAAACCCAAAGGATACCTTAAATAGCACCAAAACTCAAAGGGGATTAAAGCCACTTAAGGTAAGGAAACTTAAGGAATTTACCTATGATGTTCTTATTGGTTAGTTTCCATTCTTTCTCTACTTCCTCTTTATGGTTTTGACATCTCAAATGAATGTATTTTAAATCTAAACTCATGGAGAAAAGGACTTTTAACAAGGAATGAAATGTAACATTTGGTTTCTCCATAAACGTATAAAACTCATAAGGCATAAAAGGAAGTTCCCCAAATAGAGTGATTTGAAGTCAAATAAAATTAGAGCAATAATATGGACCTTAACTAATAAGGACCTAAGGCCAGAGGTGCCCTGAAAATGGAGCCAGAATAACCATACAAAATTTAATGAAAATACAGTGGCATTTTGGTAATTTTAGGCACTTTTTAGAAAACTCAAAGAAAGGATTTTTAAATTGGAAAAATGAGTGTCCTGGGGTACTCAGAGGCCTTAAAAACGATGGGAACTCTTAAAATAGTCAAAGCCCCTTTGGTTGATGTTTTAGAATGATGGTTGACCTAAACTTTGTTCTTTTTATTCATAAAAGTTTTAAATCCAATTTGAGTGATTCTAAAGGTATTTTATAAGTTAAAGAACTTAAATCTTATAATGGAAAAGATGGTTCCAAAAAAGAAGTTAAAATGAGCCTAAAAGAAAAGAGCCAATAAAAAGGGACATAGATGAAATTTTTTAAGAAGAATTTCAGGAAGTTTTTTGATCATATAACATGTCCCACTCCTCCTCCTTATGCTAATCAACTTTAATTCTATGCAAAATAGAGGAGAGACTAGCAAAAACACACACAAGGAGAAGGGAGAAAGAAAGAATAAAGCTTAGGAAAAAGGTAAGAAAACCTTAGATTTTTATGCTTATTCCTTCATTAATATTGTTCCTCTCCTTCTCCTCTTCCTTTCTATGGTTTTCATGACTCATATGGGGCTATTTTGGGATTGGTCTAGAGGAGGCAACTCACAATTTCAAAGAGAAGCTTGAAGCAATTAAAAGAACTCTTGAAAAGAGCTTTAATTCAAGGTAATTTTCCTAGCCTTCCTTGCATCTCTTTGTTGTTCTTGAAGAGGGTAAGTTTGGCCAGTCCATAGCCTATCCAAGATGAGATGAATTCTAACCTAACCAAGGAAGAAACATAGGTTTTAGAGTATGAGGAACAGGAATATGCAAAGAAATTCAAAAAATATGCATTAGAAATCAAGTTAGCAAGACTAGGGATTTTGTTGCACCATGATATGTAGAAAGCTTCCTAATGATAATTTAGGTTGTCTAAAAATAAGAATAGGTTCTCAAGACATCTAGGAAGCCTCCCTTGTGCCAAGTCCTTAAAGAAGAATTGCAAAAGTTCATGGGTGCATAAACTCCTTTATGTCCCAGTCAAAACAGAACCATGTACCTAAAAAGTGTTTTAAATTGTTTTAAGGCTAGAAAGAGACTAAATATGATAGAAGAATACTAAAGGAAGCCTTGGAATAAATTTAGAAACCATATCTTGGAGGGGGAGGTTTAGGTTCCATTTTAAGACATTAGGAAGCAACTTGTATCTAAGCTCCTTGAAATGAATTTGTGATGACTCCAAGGAATCTCCATAGAGTCAAAAGACCTAGATTGAATGAGAAATGAGAGCTAAGATCATAAATTCCAAAGGTTTCTTTATTGTGTCTTGCATAGAATCATAATAAAGTTATATGAGAAAGTAACCATGCATAGAGCCTGCATAAGGCTAAAGCTTGTTTTAATGATTTAAATATGACTCATTTGATGTGTCTAGGCTAACAGAGTCAAGTGCCACCTAATTCCACGAGCTTGGAACAGAGTCAAGTGCCACCTAATTCCACGAGCTTGGCCGAAAAGGGGAAGATAAGTTTATGGGAAAAGTGTGTGACATTTGATTCAAGGTAGCCCTCTAACCTTTCTCACATGCATGGCTTAGGTGTTTGTTTGTCTTTGAATGCTTGTGTGGATGGTTGGACTATGAAATATGTCTCTAGCTATTGATTATTTGCTATGGTACCATTATGCATCTTGAAATGAGTTTATGAATGTATTTTGGCTTGAATGGGTATAGTAATGCAAAAAGTCCCTCAACATAAGTAAGGATGAACCAAAAGTCCCTAAGATTGGATGAAATAAAGCCAAAAGTCTCAAGAATCACTACCACAGAAATAGGATTTGTTGTCGCACATTTGTTAATAGTTGTGACACCTTAACCTCTAGCTCATACCCAACATGCCCTCTAGCCCATATGGGCAATGCGGAACTCATAAGGGAGACACTTTCTCTACCTTATGCTTACTTTCTCTATGGCACTATGTGTGGGTAGAGCTCCACTTAGAAGTAACATGGACCAGTTGAGCTCTCTCTCTGATTCCTCATGCTCAATTCCTCTATTGAGACTTATTTCAATCCCCACTATATGCTTAGAACTCATGGAAAGCAAAAAGGGATTGAAGACATGCATTTTCGCTAGTGGCAGATTTTGCTTCTTTTCTGGGCTAAATTTGGAAATTCATAACTAAATGCAGAAAAATCGTATCTGCATGATCTGGGCCATTCTAGAAAGCTTGAGACGTCTATTTCATGATAAAAATACTTAGAAGTCTCAATACCTCACTCATTCTGCGTTTGACATCGAAATAGTTCACTGGTCAGAGGGGACTTATTTGCTGTCACAGTTTACTGATATGGACTTTGAAAATGTCTAACTAATTCCACAAAAATCCAATGCTCATAAACTCTATCTCTATGGAAATATGTGGATGTTAGCTAGAGGAGAAAAATATCTCCAGATCAGTCCACCAAGCCAATTCCCCGGAAACCGATGAAACAGTACCTCGGGTCTGGTTGGGGGGTCTGATTCTGGGCAGGAACTTCGAAATTGCATAACTTCCTCTCTGGACCTCTAAATGAGGTGCTTCCAGTTCCTACGAGTCACTGTGACCATCTAGTTTCTGTGTATAAAATTTCGTAGCCATTGGACTATGTTTGCCCCTCGGATGACATGATTTCAAAACTGACCAAATGAACAGTGATTTTCTGAAATTCGGATTTCTGATGTCAACTTTGAATGATCATAGAAAATGCTATAGACCTCTAAATGACATGATCTCTAGCTTCCCAAAAAGCTCTAAACATACTCTAGCTACATGTCAAATCTCATGGCTAGAAGAGGTCATATGGCTATTCTATGACATCATGTGCAAAAAGGCCCTTTCTTGGCCAAAAGTGTGGCTAATGGGGTCCAAGCTTAAGCTTTCTACTTCTATGACTCTTTGAGCACATGAGAAAGCATCTTTAGGAGCTATCAATCATGCCTCAAGTGTCTCATAACTTAGATTGGGGAAACTCACTACCCCTTGCCCACTTATGCATCCATATCATCTATAGTACTTTGAGCATTTCATATCAAAAGCTACCTTTTTATTCATCATAAGACTCATTCTCATACATTCATCATTCATATATACATTGTCTTACAACATTTGTACATGCTACATCATATACATCATTTACATCTCATGTACAAGATACATATACAAGAATTCTTTACACTTTTCTTCATCTTTATCCCTAGCCTCATGCTTGGTGGTGGTTGCTCCCATCTCTAATCTCACTCGGTCCACCTGGCATGGTTGGATGGTGGAGAGGGAGGGTGAGATTCATGGAATCTCAGTAGTTCAACTCTCATTCAAACATACATATATTGCATGCAACAAGTCTCATTATGCATGTATGGCATGTTAGCATGTAAAACATGATGAAAACATTTAAAACATATGATATGGCCATGGATAACATTCATGAGTTCGCTGAGTCCTTGGATCGGCCTCACCCCTTCCCTTATGGCTTTTGGATTTGCCTTCCCATACTTTAGAGGTACTTAGACTCACCCTTACTCTTTGGGAGTCTACCTCACTTTTGGGAGACATGGCTCAACCAACTTAGGGCTTCGGCTCATCCTCACCTTGGCTATAGGGTTATTGGCTTTTCCATTTCCTCAAGCAAACCAATCAAGCATTTAAAACATCATCTCAATCATAACATATAATCATGCTAACACACTTCTCATAGCTCATATTATTCATACACACAAGCAAGACAATGTAAACACACAATTATGCATGAGAGAAAGTGGAGAGAACTACCTTTGTTGGCTATTCTCAACTTGCTCTTACACTTGACTCCTCCCTTGTTGGTTTCACAACAACTTCTAGATGGGAGAGCTTCTCTTGAGCCTAACCACACAAAAGTATGGAATTAATGGTTTAATACTCAATTCTTAAGCTAGGGGTCTCTTCTAATTAGCTCTACTGAGCTTCTCACTCTAGGCCTTTCCTCACTCTAGGGTCCATGAGCTATCCCTCTCTTTTCTCAACTCTTAAGAAAGGGGAAAAGCAAGAAAGAGAAGACTACCTACTTCTAATCTCTCTCAAGAATGGTTTCCCACTCTCTCTCCTCTGAACCAGACTCATGACCTAACCATTTCTATCATTTGAACCGTAGGAAAGAGGGGAAAAGGGGAGAAAGGCAACTTACTAAGAGGAAGCCATAAGAATTCATACCTCTCTTGTGCTTTCCTCTTCTCTTCAGCTTCTCTCTCTCTCCTCCGCCCTTTGCTCTCTCCTAAGACGAGTTTGAGTCGGTTAGAAGAAGAAAGAAGAGATTTGGAAGCTTTTAAAAAGTCAAATTCTCTTTTTCTCACTTTTCTAGACCGCTCTCGCTATAGCGAGTTAGTGCCCTCGCTACGGCGAGCTCGTGTCTATTCCAGACTTCTACCTTCGCTATGGCGTCGCTACGGCGAGATCGTGTTTGTTCCAGACCTCTGCCTTCGCTATAGCGCCGCTATGGTGAGCAACTCTTTGGTCTCTATATGGAATGCCGCACTCGCTATAGCTAGGAATAATTTCGCTACGGCGAGCAACTCACTGGTTTCTATATGGAATGCCGCACTCGCGATAGCTAGGAACATATTCGCTACGGCGAAGAGGCATTCTCGCTATGGCGATCCCATATCTCGCTATGGCGAGAAGACTTAGAAAATTCTCAGCTCTTCGAAAATTTTCCAGCTTCTCTTTTCCTTTCCTATTTCTTTTCTCATTTCTTTTCTATTTTCTTTTCTTTCCTTTTTCTGGGTTGTTACAATAGTTCCTATAAAACCACCAATAAAAGTAAAGTATAATTGGAAGTTCATAGTAACCACTAACAAAAATTAAGGAAATATTAATGGTTCTTAATGAACCGCCAACAAAAATACCTTTGTTGGTTGTTCTTAACAAACTGCCAACAAAAAAGTACCTTTGTTGGCATTTTGTTAAGAACTACCAACAAAGGTTTGACCTTTATTGGTGGTTCTCCTAGAGAACCACCAACAATTTTGAATTTAAATCCCTTTATTACCTTTTCGCTTCTGCCACTCTAGTACTCCCTTCTTCTTCTTCCAAAACCACATGCAAACTTTTTGCCACGAAGACCATGCACTATTGTCCTTCCATTTGTCCTTCTGTGTGTTTCCATCTGTCATCCTTTTGTACACTGTCATTGTAGTGTCTCCCATCCCTCATCAACCTACCATTCTCCTGTGTCGCGCCCGCTATCTACTCTAGTTTCTTTGAAAGCTCTGCCATATTGATTGATGTACGTCCCACGTCTGCTGCTCCTTCACCACCATCTGCCCGCATCTACTATGTTGCTCCTTCCCCTTCCATTTTCTTGTAAGTTCATCTGATTTTTTATTTTCATTTTTTGCAAAATTAATTTTTTTAAATTAATGTATTTTTTCTTTGAAAAAATTTAGTGGTAATTGTTTTTCTCCATTTTTGGTTCCCATCCTCCATTCTTCCATTTTTGCATCTATGCCTTTTTTTGTAACTATTTCTTTTTTTGTGACATATTAAGATGATGTTTATAAAATAATTCTTTTGGTACAATAGAATGTGCAAAATATAACATAGCTAGGTTATAACTTACATAAAAGAAGGAAAAAAATTATTGTCACTATTCTTTGATTATAGACAGCTGGAATATTGTTCTAAGCCTGGGAAACTTCCATTTTTATGCCGTCATGCTGCTGGTTTTTCTTTAAGATATAGATTGCAACAAAAGAATAATTAAATAGTGTATAATAGAGTTATATTTAGTAGAGTGATAGGTAGGAGTCTAAGCAAGTTAAGAGTCATTAATCATATTTCTCTTAAATTGATTCTTTTTTTATTGAAAAGGTATGGATCAGAAATAGATGTCTGCCAATCATTTGTCTAGGGAATACGAGGATGAAGTGAAAGAGTTTATTAAGTTTGCAGTTGAGTATACAAAAGATTCTAGTAAAATTATACGCCTTTGTTTGAATTGCTGCCATGTGAAGCGAATTAGTGCAGCTGAGTTGGAAGATCATTTAGTGTGTAATGGGATTGACCAAGGTTATACATGTTGGACAAAGTATGGCGAGACAAACAATAAGCATAGTAACTGAGAGTAAAATGGGAATTGTGCCTCAAGCGATTTTAACACAGGTACATATGAGGCTAATCATCTTGAAGATATGGCAAATATGGTTGAAATGGATCGTTGGGATTATCCTGAAATGTTTGAAAGGTTGAGAAGTGATGTAGAAAAGCTATTGTATTCTGGCTGTACTAAATTCACAAGATTGTCATCAGTGTTGAAATTGTATAACTTGAAAGCAAGAAATGGTGGAGTGATAAGAGCTTTATAGAATTGCTTGCACTTTTGAAGGATATGCTGTAACACCTTATATTTCTAGCTTATTCCATCACATTTCCATGCTTTATATCATACATTCCATGAAGGAGCAAGAAAAAGGGGATTAAAATAATGTATTTTCTAGCATTGCATCGCGTATAAAAGTGCTATTCAGTATCACGTGGACCATATAAGCTCATAATTACATTCTCATATTTAATTGCATGAATACAACTCATTTGCATCATCAAAAGTGGCCTACATCTACATGGAAACCAAAAGGGAGCATAAAATACATACATATATTTTGGTCAGATTTTCCTTTTTTCTATCACAAATTTTGGAAAATCATAACTAATTTTAGAAAAACCAAAATCATGCATTCTTGGCTATTTTGGAAAGCTACCCATGTCTAATTTATGATAAAAATATGTGTAAACCATAACATCCAACACAAAAGACATTTGACATTCAAAATGGTCCAGAGGTCAAGCAATCCATTGGTGTTGTCATAAAATTTTGTAGCAAATTTCAAAAATGTCCAATTAATTCCAAAAAAATCCAATCCATGCAAATGATATAAATTTGGAAAGCTGTGGATGTTAGCTAGAGGGGTAAAATAACTTTAGACCAACTCAGGCACGACAGACCTCGAAGTTCAATCAAACAATACCTGAGGTTAGTTGAAGTGCCTGGTACTAGACAGATTCTTTGAAAATTCATATCTCCCTCTCTAAAAGTCCAAATGAGGTTCTTCTAGTTGGTACAAGTCACTAGTAATGTCTAGTTTCTCTATATAAATTTCCATGGCAATTGGACATCATTGGGCCCTATGTGACAGATTTCATTTTCAGACCTGAGTGAATAGTGACATGACCAAAACCAAAATTTTTGTCTAACTTTTAAAATTCATCAAATATTCTATAGACCTACAAAAATTATGTTCTTTAGCTTCCTAAAAAGCTATTAATAAGCTCTAATTTCATGCCAAATCTTGGATAAAGAAGAACTCATTTGGACAAAAAGTGATATAGGGTTCCATTATGGTCAATTTTTACTCCATATAGGATACCAAAATGTCCAAATGGCTTTCCTTGGAGTTTGACACCTCTTGGCAAGTCTAAAAGCATAAATAGGACTTATGTTAGATGCCCAAATGGTCCCAAATCCTATACATATCAAATTGGTCATTTCACTTACACTTATACACATTTACATAAAACCATTTAAGAAGCCACATTGCCATAACATACTCAAATTACATTCTATCATTCACATGACACATCCTCTCATTACTACGTCACATATTATTATGATTATATATGTTCATAACATCATAATACATATACAATCATTGATTACATCATTTTCTATTTGTATGGCCTTAAAGTAGTAAAAATTATGCTCTTGAATATCATACTCTCATCTTCAAAGTGGTTGGCTTCCATTACCTTGTCTACTTGGTCCACCTAGCATGTTTGATCATTGGAGAGGAGGGGATGAGATTCAAAGAATCCTAATAGCTCATCTCCCATTTAATCATGTATAAAAGTTACAAAACAAGTCTTACAAATGTATGCATGGCATATGGACATGTGCAATCATTCAAGAAATGTGACAACCCTTCCTTCTAATCATTATTGTAAATATGGTTAAGTATACGATTAATAATTAATTATCAAGGTTTGAGTGGTTACAATTTATCACATTGTGAAAATGCGAGGAAAATTTGAACCTTGATGTTAGGGTCATCACCATACCACTATAACAAAACAAAATTTGCTTAAAAGGAATCCTACTACCATAAGGGGTTGATGATTCAACCGTCTATCGGTTTTAATACCTAATAACCTCCCACAAGTGTTCCTATATCATTTCTTATCATTACCATTGAAGAGATTAGGGTTTCTAGGCTCATAGTAGGAGTTTGGGAACTTGCGCCGCGGCCAGCCATGATGGCGCCGCGGCGAAAATGCCTCCTGGAACTACTTTTCTCAACCCTACGATTCTCGCCTCGGCGCAATATATTTGCGCCTCGGCGGGTTTCCATTCTGTCAGCTCCACCTCGGTGCAATATTTTTCCGCCTCGGCGCGTTTTCATTCTGTCAGCTTTTAGGCAATTTTTCCCACTTTACGCCGCGGCGCGATTTATCAGGCCGCGGCGCCATTTGGTTCTGTCTCTCATTTGGCCGCGGCAAAGCCCTCTTGGCCGCGGCGAGACTCCCTCCTGTGACTACATTACCTAAATTTCGACCCCTACACTCCAATTCTCATCTTAGGGACACTCTAGGACCACTCTCCCTTCATTTGTGAACCTCTAATGGTATTTATCTACTTGATTTACCTAGTTAATCTATCCTTATCTATCTCAAGATTTAAAGTATTATTTTGTACTTACCAAACTACCACACATCAACAAAACCATAATTTAATGACAGCGAATGTATTCTGGTCACAAGGTGTATGGGGTCAATGCTTAATGTTCATATGAAATCGAATCACTTATCCCTTATTAGCCAATTACAATTAGAATGTTCAATTCCATGATAAACAAATTACATATACAATCTCTATGCTTGGCAACTCATGATACAATGCAGCAATGATACAAAACTAGCAATTTAGTTACAATACATTTTATCAAGGCTCCTAAACTGATGTGCTACCAAACCATTTAGCAACTCCCATTAATTTTCTTCTTGCCACTAAGAGGTCCGGTCCCTGAAAATGTTAGCCCACAACGGGGTGAGATATATAATCTCAGTAACAAAAGGGAAGATTCCATATATACATGTACAAGTTAATCAATCCAATACAATTTCATGTCATCAATACCAGAATCATCAATTCAATTTGCAAATGAACTAGTTGACTACAAGGAACTACTGTCCCATACCAGCAGTCATACACAACATGTTAATGGCCAATAACACCGGGAATGGTCCGTCCACGGCACCAACTCCCCCAATGAGCACAACCAGTGTAACACCCCAAAATTAATTAAGGTGTTAATAATGTATTTGGACTAATTAAGAATAATTATTATAGAATAATTAGATAAGCAATATGAACGAGAATTTATAGAGAGATAATATAGGTTCAAGATTTCATTTGGGTTAAAGCTTAATTTGGGCCCAAAATCGATTTAAATAAGTCATGGGTAAGGATTTATGGAGGCCCAATGATTTTGGGTGCAAGCCCAACTCCTTATCATGAAATTTGGGCCAAGAGAGATCACCTAATAATAACCCAATTTGATTTAGTGGAATGGAGGTCCAAGACCCAATTTACATGAGCCCTTATAGTTAGCCCAACACACATTATGCAGACCCAAGTTAGATTAACTCTTGGAACTTGGCCTAACCCATCAAATTTCTATAGCCCAAGTTATGAAATAGGGCCCAACAAGAATGAAAATCTGAACCCACAAAGAGTTGGACCATTGGGTCAGCAGGCTTCACTTAAACTTAAAATGTTATGCAGCCCACCTCACTAAACAAAGGCCCAATAAGCACACATCTAAACCTAAGTGGATTTTGGGCTTTAGGGTTAACCCAAACCCATCTAAAACCCTAACTTACTCAGCCCCTTACCCTCTATTCTGCAGACCAACTCAATCTTAGACAAAGGAGAGCTCCATTTTCGCATAGGAAGAGAGGAGGCTAGGGTTTTCTGCATTCCTCCACCATTTCTCACTTCTAGAGGATGATTTAGCCAAGGTGAGTTATATATAACTTGACCCTCTCATCCTCCTCTTCATTTTGGTCCGATTAGTTTCTAGTTTTGAGCATTTTCATCTCCTTCCCAAATCTGAACCTTGGTGTTTCGGTGTTGCTTTGGAAGATTTTCGGAGTTAAAAGCTAGAGGGGTGATTGGGTAAGTATTTCCCTCTCATTTCGTGTATTATTTTGCTGGAAAATACCCCCAAGGATTAATTTTCATAATGGGTTCTGCTATTGTGCGAAATTACAAGGAGATGGAGGTGAAAAACTGAATTTTCTGGGCTTGGTGATTGAAATCCGAATTTTGGAATTTCCCATGGTGTGTTCTTGGTAGTTGAGGCTCACCTCAGTCCATTTGACCCCTTAGGTATATGGGTAAGTGATCTCTCTTCTCTTATATGGCATATATACTGAATTCCCATCATTTGGACTGACTTTTGGTACATGGCTTATGTATGTGCGAAAATGGAAATATGTGGGGTGAACTATTGTGAGCTTTGATGACTTGACCTTGAATTGGTGCAATTGACCCTTAGGAAGCTTGGGTAAGAAGTTCTTAATATACTCTTGTTAAGATTGATCTGTGGATAGGGAAATTCTTTACTAATGGTAGTTAAATAATGATGATTATGCTTATGTTAGGCTTGATGTGCATTTGGATTTGATGGTAGCTAGAGGATGAGTAATTGGCTTCATTGAGGTAACTGGGGGTTATTCTTCACTTCCATGTATATGTTCATGTTGATCTGATATTTTTTTGCACATATATGGTTTTGAAATGCTAAATGATTGGTTGACTACTTGAATTGTTATTGTGATTGGACCTTGTGAGTCCATGGTGGAGCTGTGGTGCGGCTGCCACCCGTGCATGTGCTTTGATCGAGCACTGGGTTGTGATCAGACCCCGATGCACTGAGCCCTGGTTGTGCTCATTATGGAGTAGGTGCCGTGGACGGACCTCTCCCGGTGTTATTGGCCATTAACATGTTATGTATTACTGCTGGTATGGGACAGTAGTTATTGGTAGTTCAACTAGTTCATTTGCCAATTGAATTGATGATTTTGGTACTGATGACATGAACTTGCATTGGATTGATTAACTTGTACATGTATATGGAAACTGCCCTTTTGTTACTGAGATTGTATATCTCACCCCGTTGTGGGCTAACATTTTCAGGGACCGGACCTCTTAGTGACAAGGAGAAAATTAACGAGAGCTTGGTAAATGGTTTGGTAACACATAGGTTTGAGAGCCTCGTCAAATTGTAATGTAACTAGTTTACAAGTTTTGTACCATTATTGCATTGCATCATGAATTGCCAAGTGTAGAAGTTGTATTTGGTTAACATAGAATGTAATCCCATGATATGTTCCTTATACACTTGACTATTAATGCAAGAAATACCCAATGAAATATGATTGAATGACCATTGTGGGAGATTTATAATTTGTTGATGTAAAATCCCATGGATGAGTAAGAAAATCCACATTTAAATGCTAAAAGGGTAATGATAGATTAGTTGGGTAATTAAGGTACATAATTACCACTAGAGTTGCATAAATTAAGGTAGAATGGCCCTAGAGTGATATTGGTGGGAAATTGGAGAGCATAAGATGAAATCTTGGGAGTTGTAGGAACAGAAGGGAATTGGCTGCGGCCAACATTTAATTGGCCTAGGCCAAATGGTAACAGAGAAGAATTGGCCGCGGCCAACATTTAATTGGCCTCGGCCAAATGTGGCGAACCTGCCAGGGAAGAAAACAGAGAGCAATTGGCCGCGGCAAATAGTGATGTTAGCCGCGGCTAAGCCTGAGAGGCAGATTTGGGGGCGTTCCAGAGGGTATTTGGCCGTGGCGAAAGGGGTATTTGGCCGCGGTGAAATGTGAAAAATTTGTGAAGACGTTAGGAGTTGAACCGAGAGTAATTGGCCGCGGCGTAAGTGAATTTAGCCGCGGCGAAAGTGCTCTATTTCTCATATTCACCTAGAAACCTTAGTTTGTCTTAAGGTAATGCTAAGGAATGATTTAGAAACACTTGTAGGAGAATTTTATGAGTTGGAAATGATGGATGGGAGTATCAAAGGCTCCTCATTAATAATTAAATTCGCTCACGCGTTCGAATAATTGTGGTTGTCTAGCTAATGACCCTAGCAACATTAAGGTTTTAAAATTCCCTCACTTGTTCCCGATGTAATTAATTTTAATGACTTCAAACCTTGATATATGATTATTAATCATGTACTTAACCTTAATTACTATAATTGGAAGTTAGGGTCGTTACAACCAGGGCTCAGTGCATCGGGGTCTGATCACAACCCAGTGCCCGATCAAAGCACATGCACGGGTGGCAGCCGCACCACAGCTCCACCATGGACTCACAAGGTCCAATCACAATAACAATTCAAGTAGTCAACTAATCATTTAGCATTTCAAAATCATATATGTGCAACCAATATCAGATCAACATGAACATATACATGGAAGTGGAAAATAACCCCAGTTACCTCAATGAAGCCAATTACTCTTCCCCTAGCTACCATAAAAATCCATATGCACACCAAGCCTATAACAAGCATAATTATCATCATTTCTAATCACAATCAAATATCCAAAGAGTTGAACTACTAATGATAGACTAGAGGTTACTCACCTAATTACCAAAGAATTTAATTTCGGATTCCAACTTTCCCACACCAAAAATTGCCATAGTTCATTCCAATTTCTGGGTAATTTCACATGAAACTAAAGCCCATATCATAGGTCAACTATAGGGGTCTCAAACTAATAGAAAATGCATCAAAATAGGAAGGATATACTCACTTAACAACAGCCATAGCCTCACCTCCGAAAATCCACCATGGGCTCACCAAAATTCGCATTTCAATCATCAAGCCCAGAAAATTGGGTTTTCCACCATTATCTCCTTGTAATTTCACACAATAACAGAACCCATTATGATAATACATCCTTAGGAGCATTTTCCAGCAATGTGATACACAAAATGGAAGGGAAAAGCTTACCTAATCCTCCCTCTAACCTCCAAGTCCGAAAATCTTGCAAGGAATCACCCAATACCAAATTTCAAGTTTGGGAAGGAGATGAAAATACTCAAACCCAGAAATTAATCGGACCAAAATGAAGAGGAGGATGAGAGGGTCAAGTTATATATAACTCACCTTGGCTAAATCATCCTCTAAGAGTCAAAAATGGAGCCTCCATGTTGGTAGAACCCTAGCCTCCCTTGAACCTCCGAATTTCCTCTCTTAAGTTTCAGCAAATGAAGGGGAGGCTAAAGAGTTAGGGTTTAGTTGTGTTTGTGTTGGGTCTCAAGTGGGTTGTGGGTTGACCCATCAGCCCAAGGTCCAATTGGGCTCATTATTTCTAGTGGGCTACAGAAAATTTAAAGCTAGAAGTGGGATGTGCTGACCCAATGGCCCAATTCTTTGTGGGTTCAGATTTTGTATACTTGTTGGGCCTTATTTCATAAGTTGGGCTGCAGAAATATGATGGGTTAGGCCAAGTTCCAAGAGTCAATCTAACTTGGGTCTGCATAATGTGTATTGGGCTATCTATAAGGGCTCATGTAAATTGGGTCTTGGGCCTCCATTCCACTAAATCAAATTGGGCTATTACTAGGTGATCTCTCTTGGCCCAAATCTCATGATAAGGAGTAGGGCTTGCACTTAAAATCATTGGGCCTCCATAAATCCTTACCCATGGCTTATTTAAATTGATCTTGGGCCCAAATTAAGCTTTAACCCAAATGAAATCTTGAACCTATATTATCTCTCTATAAATTCTCGTTCATATTGCTTACCCAATTATTCCATAATAATTATTCTTAAATTAGTCCAAACACATTATTAACACCTTAATTAATTTTGGGGTGTTACAAGAAACATTCTTAGCATTTGAAAAAGTCATACATAGCATACATAGGCTTGCCAAGCAAGTGGATTGCCCTCACCCATTTACTTGTGGATTTTGGACTTGCCTCACCCATTCTTTAAGAGATTCTTGGACTCAACCATACTATTGAGAGTCAACCTTACTTTTGAGAGACTCTTTACTTTGTCTCAACTAATCTTAAGGGTTATTGGCCTTACCACACTCAAGCAAACCCAAGCACACATCATAAATATCATATGAAGGCATATTGTAATATCATGGCACCATAGAATCAAAGTCATGCTAGAACACTTTTCATGGCTTAAAAATACACATACACATATTCAAAGACAAGTAAAGCAAACAACCATGCATGAGAGAAGGAGGAGTGAGCTACCTTGGAAACAACTACACACGTTTTCACTTGAATCAAAGCTCCCTCCTTTGGCCACACACACACAAAAGTGTGGGGATGATTTCTCTTGGCCTAAACACAATTTATGGAAGTCAATTAGGTTCATGGAATTAATTCTAAGGACACACAGCTTGCTTAGACACTAGCTTGATTTATAAAGCTCATTATGGTTCTATAAATGCACCTAATGAAGCAACACCCCTCAAATAAATTCTAGGCTCCATTCTTTCCTTTCAAATATGATTATTGACTCCTTTTAAGCCTCTTGGAGTCATCACACAATCAAAACTAAGAGCCTAACTATATGTTACTTCTTTAGGTTATATTATGGAACATAAAGCACTATCTCACTTTCTATGGTTTCTAAATTTTTCCCAAGACTTTCTCTCATATTCATTCATCATATATGACTCAAAAATGGGCTTAAAAAAATTTAAAACTATCCCTAGTTATGCCATCTCCCTTAGGCCGAGACAATGGAGGGTTTTGCTCTCCATAGACTTTGCTTTATTTCCTTGATGGAGGAAGCACATGGGGAGACTTTTAGGGATCTTAGGAGCTCATTCAAACACTTATTTAGGCATAGGAATTAAGAGATCAAATCAGATTTTCGAAGGAACACTTGAAACCTTAGAAATTGCATCTTGAAATTCCATAGTTTTTTGTTAATTCTCTTTGTATATTCTTAATCTACACACCCTTTTTCCTAAGAGTAACCATTGGTTCTTCCAAAAAACCAAGTCCTCCTAAGGTTTCTTAGGTGAGGCCAAATGGAGAAAGGAGAGGAACAAAAGGTAGCAACTATGGGAGAAGAAATTACCTTATTTTTTTACTTTTTCTCACTTGAATCTTGTGTTTTTTGAGCTCCTCTCTTCAAATCCGAATTTTCCCCTTAATATCTTCCTTAAAACAGATTTTTAACCTTCATTTTAATCAAAGGAAACAAAGGAGAATGGAGGAGAGGAGTTTGGATGGAAGAAAGCATGAAAATTACTAAAATTCCTTACCTTCAAGCCTTGATTTCTCTTTTCCTTCTTCTTCCCTTGGTGCACCACTCTCCTAGGGTTTCTTCTTTGAATTTGGGCAGAACAATATGAAGCTATGTGAGTGTAAGAGTAGGGCACCACCTATTTATCTATGGGAGGAAGAAACACTTTTCAAAAATTCCCATTTTTTCCTTCATTCTTGGCATTTTTGTTTCTCATTCATTTTAGCTCTGTTTTGAGAACTATCTTTTTTATTATAAAATTTAGGTTCCCAATTTAGTAAAATGCCTTTCGAATCACTCAAATCAGAGCTAAAACCTTCCCAAATAGATCCGTCAAAGTTCACGTACACCGATGTTGGAAAACATCCACCAGAGGAGATTTAACTATTCCGGGGCTTCCCATGGTTTTCAAAGCCTTAGAAAACCCCAAAGAACTCAAAACTTTCATTTAAAAAGCCCTCCTGGGTGAATTCCAAAATGTGCTTAAAATTACAAAAATGTCATTACGTTTCATAAGATTTCTGTCAAAATTTGTTTCTTCATTCTAGCTCCATTTTTCTTTCTTTCTGAGCCTAAATTTCTATTTTTAGGAGTCTAGAATGTTACTCAAATTTTTTGGGATCTTAACTAATTCATTTCAGGGAACTTGCTTTGAAAACGCACTCGTTTTCATCGTTTAACGAAAATTGAACATTACATATACTACCAGAGGATAATAAGCTTCCTAGCCAAACATATGAGGCTAAACAAATGTTATGCTATATTGGCATGAGTTATGAGAGGATACATGCTTGTTCCAATGACTGCATTTTATTTCAGAATGAATATTTATCATTAGAGAAGTGTCCGAAGTATAATGCCTTTAGATATAAAAAGAAAGAATCGAGTTTGGCAAAGGTGGTATGGTATTTTCCCATCATACCTAGATTTAGACGCATGTACAGTAGTGCAAAAGATGTGAAATAATTGACATGGCATGTTGATGAAAGGATTCAAGATGGCAAGCTTTGACATCTTGTAAATTCTCCTCAATGGAAAAAAATTGATCATGAGTACCCTAACTTTAAGAAAAAAGACAGAAACCTACACCTTGCATTGACTACCGATGGAATGAACCGTATGTTGTCCAATGTAGTACCCATAGTACATGGTTAGTGATTTTGGTGATTTATGTAACACCATGAATTTCCAGCCTTTCTCATGCAAATTCTATGCCTTATGCTATGCACCTCTCAAAAATCACGAGAAAATGACATAAAAAATAATAAATTTCTTTGCGTTGTGTAGGGGATGAAAATTATATTTGGTATTACGTAGACCATGTGAGTTCATATATCGCATTCTCATATTTAATTACATAGATATGACTCAATTCCATCACTAAAAGTGCCCTAGAACTCGTGCAAGGCAAGAGATTACATAGTAATAGCCTTCGCCAGAATTTTCCCTTTTCTATCACAAACTTTGAAAAATCATAACTAATTCTCAAAATATCAAAGTCATGCATACTTTACCATTCTGGAAAGCTACAGATGTCTACTTTATGTTAAAAATATGTCTAGGTCATGAAACATCAAGTAGAAGACGTTTGACATTCGAAAAGTACAAAGGTCTGAATGGTTATTGGAACTAATGTAGATTTCTACTATGAATCTCAGAAATGTCCAATTAATTTCACAAAAATCTAATCCATGTAAATGATACCAATATGGAAAGACACGAATGTTAGCTAGAGGGAAAAAATAACTTTAGACCAGTTTAGGCATGTCTAAGTTTTGAAAATCAATTAAATAGTAACCTAGTGCATGTATCTTTACATTCTAGGCACACTAGCCATATTCTCTTTACTTAAGAGTCGAGTATATACATGGTTCTCTATTACATACCTGAGTACCTTACGACATCATAGCATAACTTATACATACAAGAATTCAAGATACTTAATTACATAACCAAAATGTGATACATAGAAGTAAAATTCTCGGTTTATGCCTCCACACCTTTTGCCCTTTCTTTGCCTAAGCTCGGACCTAATATAAGTTATGTTTGGGGGTGAGATTATGAAATCTCAGTAGTAGTAAACCAAACTCATCCACAAGCTAACGTGTAAGTACATAGCATAATGTCAATCAAGGTATCACATACTACATAGTGATGCAAGGAATTTCATACAAGGCTAAGCAATATTCTTGCATACATGTCTCATCTTATAGCATAAATGACATTCAGTATAACATAATACTCATCATTATACCAACACACAAGCTTAAAGAAAGAGAAAGGAAAACTACTACCTTAAAAATCTTGCTTCTTAAGCTTTAGGACTCGGGCCACTTACTCTTGGAGTTTCCAAACAATTATCAAACTCTATAATCATAATGATAATTCATTACAATTAACACATGGACCCAAAATTCTAAGTAATATAGCCCTTTTTAACTTAATAGGACCATTGGAATTGGAAAATCTAACTTCTTCCCTTCCAATTGACTATGGCCGAATAGTATATATTTCTTGGCCAAAATTTAGCAATTTTATTCCATGAGTTTTGGGGGCTTTCTTATAGGTATTCCTAACTAAAAGCACCCTTTTAAATCCATTGAAAAGGATAAAATTATCAAATTCCAGCCCTAACAACATGTTTTGTCATAACATAAGCTAGCTCCATTTTAGGTCTGAAAGTGAGTTTCTTTGGTTCTAAAAATTTCATAGCCTCTTACTTTATGTTTTAGGGCTTGAAATTTGGTATACATGACTGTAAGACATTAAGAAAACACCATAAAAATTTTAGGAAAATTCGGACAGCATTTCCCCAACATTTGCATTTTCCCAAAAATTTACAAGCTTTGTGTTTTTCAAAGCTCCAACAAACAACAAAATGGATGAGCTCATGTGCCCTCCATTGCCAATATATAAACTCCATTCATAAGCCTTCATATTCAACATATAAACTCAATTTCTAATGATCCATATGCTGTCCAAAAGTGACTCATAACTAGAGTTTAACAAAGCTAACTTAAAATATGTGATTTTCAAGTGCAAGGTGGAGAAAACTTATTCTTTAAGCTTAATCCTTTCTTCCTTTCCTTTTCTCACTCTAAAATCCTTTCTCTCCCCACTTAGAGCAACACTACACCTTAAAGAAAAGATGAATATGCAGCTGCCCTTTGGAGAAAAGAGTTGGAGGATAGAAAAGATAAAGAAATTTGGTGGAGAATTGTGGTAATTTTGCATTGTTTCACTTCTTCTCCCACTTTTTCTCCCTCTCTCTCTCTCTTCACGGTTTTCTTTCTTTCTCCCTTGTGTGTGCCGTGAAAATGGTGGAATGGAGGTGAAGGAGATGAATCTAATGAAGTTAAATGGTCATACTAAATTTGGACCCTTGGATCAACCTTTTCAAGATCAAATCTTAACCTTCCATTCCTTTTTCTTTTGATTTTCTAATTTCATAACTAAATATCATTTTCCAAAAATTCTTGGGCACATACTTGGAAGCCTTCTCTTAGTCCTTAAATTATGGTTAGTAATCACGGTTAATTTCCTTAACTCAACCATGGTTAACTTTTAACTTAACCATAGTTAGTTTTCAACTTAACCATGGTTAGTTCTTTAAAACAACTAAAATCCTTTCCTCTTTCCTTTTTCTTTTTTTTTTTTTTAATTTATATTTGGGTTTCATATTCTCTAAAGCCCTAATTACATCTTCTCTTCTCTTTTGGGCCTTTAGAATTAACTATTGGGCCTTACAGCTGCCTAAAAATCGGTATCCGAGCCCGATTAAGGTTTTACGGTACAATGCTACCTTTAGATTTTCTAGAATTTATAAATATAATTTCCTTTACTTTCTAGCCATATTGAGCTTTAAACATGGATCAAGGGCCCTTAACCTCAATCCTCATAAATTTTGGTGTTAATTAGACACCCGGGTCTTATAGGTGTAATTTTCACCGTTCTGTATTATGATTATGCTATAAAATTTTTATTTACTGCAATTTAGTCTCTGAAACTCCTTCAGGATTTCTTAGCCCTTTAGCTATTTTTATTTTTTGTAGTTGTCATAACTTCTCTTTTCTATTTTGGTCATAATTACTAATCGGGCAAATCGGATCCTGGACCGGATCCCACCCGGCCATCTGGATAATTTAGCCTCATTAGACCCATCTCATCAGAGTGTAAACATGGGTCACCGATTTCTGAGATTCTTGCCCGATTTTCTGATATTCGTGCCTAAAGCCATGAATATAGGGTGAAACTAGAGTTCCCTGAACTTTTGGGTAATTTATACAACTTGCCCTGCTCATAATTTTTTCTTTGCATTTTGGTCCCTGACTCCTTTATACTTGACTTTGGAGGCTCTTCAAGACCTTTTTCTGATCCTTTTTTTTCATCAATTTTAGGGTACCTCTAGCCTTGACTCATCATTATTGGCGGTCTAAAAGATTATTCTAATTTCATTAGACCTTAATTTACTCTATTTGGGGGACTTCCTTTTGTATCCGGTGAATTTCATACATTGACGGAGAAACTATATGTTACGTTTCTCGCGTTTCCTTACATTTTCTTGGATTTTCAGAAAATTAGATGTTACAGTTAGCAAGAGGTCCAAGTCTACATGTCCTTTCTTCTATCAGTTATCTCATCAATGGCTGCACTTTCTATACAAACGTGTAGGATGATTAGAGTATAATGCAAAATAGTGGTGTAACTCTTATAGTTCAATCTATGCATATTTCTAGTGCTGAAGACAAAAACCCTATCTATGCGAATATGTCATACTTTGGGATAATTAAACGCGTATGGGAGTTAGACTACATTTTGTTTCAGGTACCAGTCTTTGATTGTAAATGGGTTCACAACAAGAACAACCTTCGAATTGATGAGTCAGGGTTTATCCAAGTGGATTTTAATAAGGTAGGGTACAAAGACAAGCCTTTTATTTTTGTATCCCAACCATAACAAGTGTTCTATGTTCCTGATATTGGTAGTAAGAAATGGTTTATCATTCTATTGACAAATAAAATGAATGAAGACAAATATGATGTTCAACATGGTCAACATACCGATGTTGAGGATGATCCCTTTTTGGGGATGTCGCTTGAAAGTGATTTAACTGAAGATTATGCCTTGCATATGAGAGATGATCATAAAGAGGGTATTTGAATTTCAACTAAGGGGCAAAGAAGTCTAAATCAGATGTGAAAAAGAAAAAGATTGTCTTAAATATGTATGCTTCATTTTATTCTTTATTTTTTTATATGTCCCATAGAATTTTTTAGATATTTTTGCTTTTAACCTCAAAATTAATTTTGCTTATTCTTCTAACTGATGTGTTTGAATTTCATTGTAGATGAATGGCTTTTCCAGGTGGTCATGACAGTGCTCCAGTTGATGTGATGAAGGAGATAAACCAAATAAAATGAGGTTTGACCATCCTAAAAAAGGTGACCTACACAAGAAGTATTGGGAAGAAATTCAAAGTTCAGTGGAATGCCAAGGGTCAACTAATTAGGAAAAATAGTAAAAAATTAATTAGCTACATCAGAATTATGGCTAGTATGAATGTGCCCATTACTGTAAGTGATTGGCAAAGGGTTGACAATGCCATGAAGAATGTCATTTGGGATAAAATAGCAGTAACATATTTTGCCACAAGTGTTATGGGCTTTCTTATATATACATGCTTTGACAAGTTAATTATGTTGGTTTGTAGATGTCTTTTAATATTGATCAAAGTCAAATAAGGCTTGTACATGAGACAACTGGCAAGGCATTACATTGGTTTTATAACATTTAGTATTTCGTAAAAACACTATAATGAGTCAGTTTGAAAAGCAAGTCCCCTGAGATGAATGATTTAAGGCCAAATAAATTTAGGATAAAATTTTAAATAATGGCAAATGAGGATTTGCATCTTGAGTTATCCAGAAACCTGAGCTAGAGTGGTTCAAAAAATTTGCCAAAAGTATAGTGGCATTTTATACGGGCACTTTTTGAAAAACTCACAAGAGGGCTTTTTAAATGGAAAATTTGAGCTTTTCGAGTTTTTAGAGGCCCTAAAAACCAGAGGAAGTCTTGGGACAATTAAAATCCCTACATTGTATGGTTTTGAACATCAGCTAACTAGAACTTTGATTGGTTCGTTTAGGAAGATTTTAAATCCAAATTGAGTGATTTCAAAGCTATTTTATAAGATTGAGAATCTAAATTTTATGATGGAAAATATAGTTCTGAAAAAGGAACTAAAATAAAGCTAAAACAAAAATGCCACGAATGCGGGACGTAAACATCGTTTTTAATGACCAATTTCTTTTCTTTTAGCTTATGAGAGCGTCCCCAATTTGTTGTCTAATTAACTGACTCTTTTTCTACTCAAGACCAAGGGAGAGCTCTCTTAAGGAAGCTACACCATAGGAGAAGAAAAGAGAGGGAAGAAATCAAGGAAAAAAGTAGGAAAATGGAATAATTTATGTGCTTTTCCTTATTTAATGTTGTTCTCCTTCTCTCAAGCTTTCTTCCTATGGTTTTGGTTGTTTATTTGGTTCTATTTTGGCCTTGGTTTAGATGAGAAATATTAAAAATTCAAGAAGGAAGCTAAAGCAAAGAAAGAGACTCTTGGAGAGAGCTTGGGATTAAGGTAAATCTCCTTGCACCTTTGCTTCTTCTTTCTTGCTCTTTATGTGTGGTGTTTTGGCCAAAAATAGAACAGCCTAGGGGGAGAAAGTTATAATCTAGAATTAGCAAGAAACCATTAACTTAGAGTGTGGGAACCTAGGAAATGTAAAGAAAGTGAAAGAAAAACCATGGAACTTCAAGAGAGAATAACTAGGGATTCTTGAATACTTCATAAATTCTGCTTTGATCCATGAATTCTCTAGCTTATGTGAGTATTTGTTTGAGTTCCTAAGACCCCTAGGAAGCCTACCAAGTGCCTCTCCTATAACACCATATATTTTTAACTCATTTCATACACATTTGCATTGCTCACATGAAACATTCCATGAAGGAAGTGAGAAAATCCATCAAGATAATTCATTTCTTTGCGTTGCATCGTGTATAAAAATTTCATTCTGAGTCATGTGGACCATGTGAGCTCCTACAACAAATTTTCATATTTAATTACATGAATAAAACTCATTTGAATAATCAAAAGTGGCCTACATCTCAAGGAACTCGAAGGAATGCATGAAATATACACATATAATTTCGGCCAGATTTTGCCTCTTTTCTGTCATAAATTTGGAAAATCATAACTAATTCTAAAAAAATCAAAATCATGTATTCTTGGCCATTATGGAAAGCCAAAGATATCTACTTCATATTAAAAATATGTTCAAACCATAACATCTAACATAAAGGATGTTTGACATGCGAAATGGTCAATAGGTTAGGTTGTCCACTGGTGTTGTCATAGAATTTTGCAGCAAACTTCAAAAGTGTCCAATTAATTCCACAAAAATCCAATCCATGCAAATGATGCCAATATAGAATGCTGTAAATGTTAGCTAGAGGGAAAAAGTAACTCCAAACCAGCTTAGGAACATCTAGACCTTAAAATTCGATCAAACAATAACTGAGGTCGGGTGAAATTCTTGATACTGGATAGATTCTTTGAAAATTCATATCTCCCTCTCTAGACCTCCAAATGAGGTGCTTCTAGTTGACACAAGTCACTGTGAATTTCTAGCTTTTCTATATAAAATTTTATGGTAATTGGATATCATTGGGGCCCTATGTGATAGATTTCATTTTCAGTTCAGTATGAACAATGACATGACCAAAACCAAAAAAATTTCCAATTTTGGAAATTCATAAAATATTATGTAGACCTCCAAAAATTCTGTTCTTTAGCTTCCCAAAAAGCTCTCAACAAGCTCTAGTATTATGCCAAATCTCAGATTAAGAAGAGCGTATTTCCATTATGGTCAATTTTGGCTCCATATGGGATACCAAAATGTCCAAATAGCTTTCCTTGGGGTTTGACACCTCTTGGGCAAGTCCAAAAGCATAATTAGGACATGTGTGAGCTACCCAAATGGCCCCAAACTCCATGCCTCTCATTTTGGTTATGCCACATGCAATTATACATACTCACATCAACCTTCCAATAAGCAAAGTTTAGCATTTACATACTCAAATTGCATTTTAGTGGTCACATAATACATTCTCCCATTTAAACATAACATATTATCATAATTACATATGTTTAAGAGGTCATAGATCATATACAACCATAAATGATAACATTTGCCACCTTGATGGCCTTAATGAAACAAATTTCATACATTTCAATGTCATACTCTAATCTCTCAAGTGGGTGGCTTCTATCTCCTTGCTCTCTTGGTCCACCTAGCATGTTAGAACATTGGAAAAGAAGGGACGAGATTCAAAAAATCCTAATAGCTCATCTCCCATTCAATCATACATAATGGATGCAAATAAGTCTCATAAATGCATGTACGGTCATGTTGACATGTGCAAACATTCAAGAAGCATTTTCATCATTTGAGAATGTTATACATAGCATACAAAGGCTTGCCAAGCAAGTAGATTGGACTCACCCAATTTCTTATGGATATTGGACTTGCTTCAACCATTCTTTAAGAGATTCTTGGACTCAACCATACACTTAGGAGATTATCTTGTTTTTGGAAGACTCTTTGCTTTGTCTCAACCAATCTCAAGGGTTCTTAGCTCATTCTCACTATGGCTAAGGGTTCTTGGCCTCACCACACTCAAGCAAACTCAAGCACACATCAAAAATATCATATAAGAGCATATTGTAACATCATGGCACCATAGAATTAAACTCACGCTAGAACACCTTTCATAGCTTAAAAATACATATACATATATTCAAGACAAGCTAAGCATACATCCATGCATGAGAGAAGGTGGAGAGAGCTACCTTGTACACAATCACACACTTTTCTTCTTGAATCAAGGCCCCCTCTTTTGGCCATACATACACAAAAGTGTGGGGATAGTTTCTCTTGGCCTAAACACAATTTATGGAAGCCAATTAGGTTCATGGAATTAATTCTAAGGCCACACAACTCACTTAAATACTAACTTGCTCTATAAACCTCATTATGGTTTCATAATTACACTTAATAAAGCAACACCCTTCAAATAAATTCTAAGCTCTATTCTTTCCTTCCAAATATAATTCTTGACTCCTTTTAAATCTCTTGGAGTCATCACACAATCAAAACTAAGAGCCTAACTACATGTTACTTCTTTAGGTCTCATTATGGAACATAAAGCACTAACTCATTTCTATGGTTTCTAAATTTCTCCGAAGGCTTCCCTTCATATTCATTCATCATATATGACTCAAAAATGGATTTAGAAAAATTTAAAAATCTCCCTAGCTACACAAACCCCTTTAGGCTGAAGCTATAGAAGAAATAGGACTTTTTGGAGTTTGCCTTGTTTTCTCAAGGGAGGATACATATAGGGAGCCTCTTAGGGATCTTGGGAGCTCATTTAAACTCTTATTTAGGCCTAGGAATCATCATACAAAATCAGATTTTACAAGGTGCAATTGAAACCCTAAGTTTTGCACCTTGAAATCCTATAGCCTTTTTCTTGAATTTCTTTGCATATTCTTACTCTCCTCCCTTAAATTCATGGAATTCACCCTTAGTTTCCCTTAAAATTATAGCCCTCTAGCATCTACACACATGGGGCAAAATATGGAGAAGAAAAGGAGAGGAGTAGCTACCATGGGATGTAAGATTTACCTTGTTTTCTTACTTTTTCTCACTTGAATCTTGTGTTCTTTGAGCTCCTCTTTTCAAATCCGAATTTTTCCCTCAATTTCTCCTTTAAAATAGATCCATATACTTCATTATAATCATAGGAAATAAAGGAGAATGAAGGAGAAGAGGTTTGGAAGAGAAAGAGCATAAAAAACTACTAAATTTCCATACCTTAAGCCTTTGATTTCTCCTCCTCTTTGCCTCTTTCTTGTGCACCACTCTCCTTAGGGTTTTCCTCTGGTTTTGGGCAGAACTTGGTCATGCAAAGTGAAGGGAGAAGAAGGGCGCATCATATATAGAGGTGGGAGGAGGTTACACTTTTCAAAAATTTCCATTTTACCCTTCGTTTTTGGCATTTTTGTTTCTCCTTCGTTTTAGCTCCTTTTTAAGAACTATTTTTTCCATTATGAAATTTAGGTTCCCAATTTAGTAAAATGCCTTTAGAATCACTCAAATTGGAGCTAAAATCTTCTCGAACAAATTTATCAAAGTTTGGGTACACTGATGTTGGAAAATATTCATTGGAGGAATTTTAGCTATCCTGGGGCTTGCCATGGTCTTCAGGGCCTCTGAGAACCCCAAAAAATTCAAAACTTTCATTTAAAAAGGCCTCCTGTGTGAATTCCAAAATTTACTCAAAATTACAAAAATGCCATTACGTTTCGTAAGCTTTTCATAAGAAATTATTTCTTCATTCTAGCTCTGTTTTTCTTTCTACCTGAGCTTGGGATTCTCATTTTTAGGAGTCTAGAATACTTCCCAAATTTTTCAGGACCTTAACTATCTCATTTTAGTGGACTTCCTTTTGTATCTAGTGAATTTCGTTCATTTACAGAGAAACCATGCATTACATTTCTCACGTTTTCTCTCGTTTTCAGAGAACTGGATGTTACATCTCCCATCAAGAAAAAATGTAAAACTCCATAGGCTCCAAACCATATCTTAGGTTTGGCCAAGATAAGATGAAGGAGCTAGGGGGTGTTTTAATTTGTTCTAAGCTTGGTTTAGGATTTTATGTGAGGGTAGAAGATGGGAGAAACCCTTGGGAAAAATTTAGAAGCCATAGATTGGGAGATGGGGCAAGAGGTTCCATAATGTAGCTTTAAGAAGTAACTTGTATCTAGACTCTTGGAAATAAGTTTATGATGATTTCAAGAAGTCTAAATAGAACTAAGAGGCCTAGATATGAGAAGGAAATAAAACCAAGAACTTAAATTATGGTAGTTGCTTCATTAGGCCATTAATGGAGCTATTATGTTACCAATAGACAAAGTGTGTTTCCTTTGTGCATATGTAATGTTCTAGCTTGCTTCAAGAATGTAATTGAACCTTATTCATTGTTTCTAGGCCAAAGAAATCAAGCTCTATCTATTTGTGGGTGTGAGATCGAGAAGGGAAAAGAGAAATCAAAAGGGAAGAATTATGTTTAATTGCCAAGGTAGCTCTCCACCCTTTTCTTATGTGTAATATGGTTTTGTAAATGTTATTTGATGCATGTGTTGGAGATTGTGCCTTAGGCTAATCATTTGTAAACATTGTGCTTCATTAAGAATAAAAGCTTTTCTGTTACAATTATTATATTTGCATGTTTCTATAATAATTATATCCTTGGATAAATTATATTAGTTATCCTAAATATCCCTAGTCGATCATCATTATGGGAACGATGATGAATTAAGATGAGTATGATTTTGATTAATGGTTATGTGTTAATCATGTATGGAGATACAAATCAAAATCATAGGCGCCTGTTGGAAACAGGGCGTTAGATCGATTCGTCATGAGGTAGCTTCATGGATTAGGTCATAAGTGTAACTCATATATAACTGTGTCACTAATCCCTCATACCTGAGATCATCATAGATTCTAACATGAAGGACACTGTGCTTTGGCATTATCAAAAGTCACCTTTGACCAGGTGATCATAAAGGCTATGGTCGAGCATAGTAGACTCCATGTAGAGGGTGATGAGTGGTCAAGATAGAATTTGTCCTTCTGGTTAACGAAAAGATATCTCTGGGCCCCTCGATGAGTGAGACTGAAAAATGCATGGCCATGCTTGAATGGAAGGGTTTTCCATTCGTTCTATCGGTCTGCATGTAAATCGAGAAACTAATGATCGAGTAAGATAAAGATGACATTTCCATGCCTCATGCTCGATCAAAATATTGTGTGATAAAAGGGATGTGACAGGGTTATACGATAGGCTGTATTAGATCACCAAACTTTATGTGATTTAGGTAGTCACTATGTCTTGCTAGAGGCTATTAGTGACTTGTGGGTGTAATAACGTTGTTGGCCCACTGCCAATATCATATAGGCCTACAGGGTTACACACAAGAACGAATCAACTTGAACAAGAATGTCCAAATTCATGGAACCTAGAATTGTGTCTAGATTCGATGAATGTAACGCTTAATTAGGGTGAGATAATTATATATATATATATATGATATATATATATATGTAATTAATTCAAAATATAAGTATATATATTTCATATATATATATAGAAATTTGAAATACATATATGTATTTATATTTGATATGAATATATATATTGTATTATATATTTCAATATATATATTTATTTATAAATGAATTAGTTAAAATTGAATTTATGAGATAAATTCGAATTTCAACTAATTTGTTTAAGATTAATTTGGATTAATTTAAATAATTTATTTATATTAACTAATTTAATCTAAATATACCTCAATAAAAAGGAGAGGTAGGCTAGGGTTTAGATACACATAAAAGAGTTAGCTTTCTAAAACCTTAAATCATCCCTCTAGAGAGAGAGAGAGCAGTCGTACACCTAGAGAGAGAAAGTGTATGGATGCCTAGAGAGAGAAGATCGTCTTCTCATCAATTCATGTACGGACGTGGTGAACGAAGGTGCTAGCACGCCTTTCAAGTTGACAGATCATTCGTGTGGATACCGGTAGAGGGGGTTGCGCATAAACGTCAGCTCCAGAGATCTGAAAGGACAAAGCACGCTGCAAAGGTAATATTTTATCTCATACTCGGTTTAATCAAGTCGACGGATCCATGGGAACAAATGAATTAAAATTTTCGCTGCATGTACAATACATTTCTTTCAGCATGTATATGTGTTGGAATCTTAAGAAATGCCATGTGCTATTATTTGACTACTATGGTACCATTATGTTTCTTGATTGGAATTTAATTATGAAATTGTATTCTATGGGTGAGGTTGTGCCAAAAGTCCCTTGCAATAGGTGACATGAAGCTAAAAGTCCTTAGAAATGGGTGAGACAAGGCCTAGAGTCTCATGGATGAGTGAGGCCAAGTCAAAAGTCCCTAGACCAAGGGTGAGGCTAATCCAAAAGTCCTAAAAATGGGGTGAAGCCAGACCAAAAGTCCTTTGAACTTGTTCTTAGTTTTGATGTGTTATTATGGCATGAAAATTATGAATGTAACACCTTTTGAATGTGTGTATAACATGCTTGTATCTTATGGCATGAATATATGTCTATTTGCCTACTTGAAAAGGATGTTTGAACTATTGAAATTCTTTGAATCTCACCCCCTTCCCTCTCCCATCTCACTATGTATAGATGGAGCTCATGAAGCTAAAGATGGAAGCCAAGGAGCTTGATGGACTATCTTTTTGACATTTGTATAGTTTTGATGTAGTTGAATGTTAAAATGTATATATAAATATTATTTTTGAGATGTAAATATGTGAGCATATGTAAAATTTTGTATATGTAGTATATGAACCAAAATTGGACCAATTTAATAAGAAATTGTGTTTTGGATACTTGGTAGCTCATTCTTAGTTGTATATCCTTACATGTGGCATAGTGAGATTGTGATGCATGGTAGTTTAAACATTTGGGAAGCTTGTATATATTGTGTTTATCCTCTTAAATGTGCTCATGTGGTGGTAGAAGAAGTAAGAAGCCATTTGGACAAATTTTGACCCTTATATAGTGCCAAATTTGCCATAATTATGAGCTATTTCAATATCTACCAATGAGCTCTTCTTGGCCTAAAATTTGGCATGTATATAGGTCTTGTTTAGAGATTTTTGGAAAACTAAAGTGCATATTATTTAGAGCTCTAGGAATTTTAGGTGAATTTTCAAAGTTGGCAATTTTTGACAGATTTGGCCTGGGTATTGTGTAATTGGTTAGAATCTTTGCCTCTACCACTTATGGGTCAAATGGTGTCCAATGGGTATGAAATTTTACAAAAATAAATTATACATGATAATCCTTTTGTAGCACCTGAGAACACCTCATTTTTATTTATATTGAGGGAGAAACGAATTTTTGAAGTTCTAGATCAGTATCAGGGATGCAATTACACCTCTGTTACTATTCCATCAGTTTTTGTGGCATGATTGCTTCTATTTTGATCTAGAATTATTTTTACCCTCAATTTAACATTCATAGCTTTCCATAATGGTATGGTTTGCTGGGTTTTGATTTTTTTAGAATTAGTTTTTTAGTTTTTAAGTTTTTAAGTTCATATCAGTAACCTATGATAGCAAACCTAGGCAGCTGGACCTTTTGAGATTTCCTGATGTCAATTATGGTGTAGCTAATTTTCATGGCCTAGAATGATTTTAAACTTATAGCTGACATCTAGAGCTTTCCAAAAAGCTATCATTTGCTTGATTTTTATTTTTTTAGAATTAATTATGATTTTCCAAAGTTAGTGCCAAAAATCTAAATTCTGGATCTGTGGGCAAAGTGCAATTTTTTGGTTTTTGGCTTCAAATTCATAGTTCATAAATTGTTTTATGATATGTATGAAATTTTTACATGGAATATAAGTAGAGCATGCTATTGATAGGTCCACAAGATCCATAGGGCAAAATATGAATTTTTATAACGCTACACAACGCAAGAAAATACTATTATTTTTATTCATTTTCTTTGGCACCATGTGAATTTAAGCTTAAATGTGAGAATATGGAGATAAAGGGAGTTTGGTATTACACTTTCCACCACATACTCAATAGTAAATTCTTGAGAGATGCTAATGGGAACATTCTTGACCATTCCCTTCAATTATTTCAAGCTATGATAACTCCAGAGCCTTGGGATACATTTACCGACCGACGACAAGAGGAGTCTTTCTAGGTAATCGTATTCTACAATATATAGTTGTTCATTTTAGTGTGTAACAATATGTATTGATTAGATTATTGTGTCTTTTCACAAAAATTCAGTCAGGATAATCGAGAAAGAGCAAAGAATATTCAATACCCGTATAGGAAATGCTGAATGGGATACTCGGGCCTTGAACAACAGATGGTATATGAATATATATGTTATCTATTTATGAATATATAATGTGATGCAATAATTACACATTGATTTTTTGTCTTAATACATAAATTAAGTAGGAGGGATCAGAAGTTAGCTTAGTATCTCGTCACATTCTCTATAAGGCAGCTCGAGTCAATAAAGCAAGCAAAATTAACAATGAGCGCGTCCTTGAAGTTTAGAACAAATGTGTAAGATTAATTGATTATAACAAATTTCAATAAGTCTATTGCATTTTTCTACTTTCAGTAACATGTGCTTTTTAATTTATGTCTCACAAGATGCCTTATCACAGACCCTCCGAGAAGGCAATGTGCTCCTAGGGGGTGATGATATATTAGGCAAGGCACTTAGTGTCCTGGAGCACTCTGATCATATTAGGGGTGTCTGCTTCCACGTTAGTCAAAGAGATTATTTTGGGAGACAAAAGTGCACAAAGTTACATTCTTCAGCTGAGGTTGCCAAGCTGAGAGAGAAGGTGGAGAGACAAGAGCAAGAGCAATTTGAGTTGAAAAAGCAATTATAGGATCAATGACACCTTTATTGAAACTTTGATCAGGATGTAGATAATGGGGATGTAGGTAGTGGACGTTAGCTCTAGTGGTAAAGATAGCTACACTTGCCTTTTAGCATCTGCTTGAGATAATTTCTTTCTTTAACTACGTTAATAATTAAGTACTTTCACTACTTATTAGTAATTTCTTTTGTTATGAATTGTCTAGGGTAAAGCAGACTGTTTATTATGGCTAGACACCCTTACTCATCGCATGGTTGCAGAAGGTTATATGTATAATATTGTAGGAGATACATTTCACAATGCAATATTACCCGCCAACCACATGAGAGTACCAGTTAATATCCCTATAGAGGAGAATGTTGAATTGCCTGTTCCTACTAAGGATACAAGAACAGTAGGATAAGCAATGGGGAGTTTTATTGTGTTGCCTACCAATCTCATTATGGTAGCTCTATCAAGATAGTTTGTTAGTTGACACTTCCTTATAGTTTACTTCCTTCTAATTCTATATTGATTCTAAATTAAACTAACTCACTTTGTTGCATAGTCAAAGGGGAAACACCTAAAAGTGTTAGGACTTAGCAAGGAATCAATGACCATGCTATCAAGGCCAAAGCCTAACCCTCAAGCTTCAAAGAAATACATATTGGCTCTTGAAGCATTAACAAAACAAATGTTAGGGGATGATAGCATAAAAATTGTAAATTTCGATAAAGAGATTTACAATAGAGAAACACATTATGTGCTTAAAATGGAAGTCATAAATGAGATCCTTCAGAGTGAAATGATAGGGCCACTGCTATTAATTTATATATAAGGTACTTCATCTACTATACATAAACTATTTTTTACTATGTTCATATCAGTTTATCATTATTCCATTGGTTTCTTCATCTTAGGTTCTTGTACCATACATTCTTAGTCCCTGGCAATATTACAAGGAGGTTTGTGTTTATCAATCCTTATGACATTATTGCTTTTTCTCCATAGATGCCACATAGCTGGCTTACAAGTCAATCACAATAAGTAATAGATCTCTTTACTGCAAGAGCCGAAAATGAGGTGTTATTCCTGGCCCCTTAAATACAAGGGTGAGTCACTTAGTACTGAACTTTTCAATTATATGTAATTTGAATGTCAACTGTTTAATTAGAATTTGCCAACACTAATTAATTGTCTTAAAGCACATTGGATGTTGATCATCATCAATCTATGTACTCTAAAGATATATTACATGGATCCTTTGAATGGTGATCTAACAAGCCATGAGCAGATGTAGAATATAATCTGTAAGTAGTTGCATTTATTTTCTATGTATTTCTATATAGTTGTGTGTTTTAATTTCAAAATAATTTCTTATATTAAGTTTTTTTTTTTGCTTGCTTGATTGAGTGATGGTGACGTTCCTCGCAAATCATGGGTTTAAGGTGTGAAAATAAAAAACACTCACCACGTTATACAAATGGAATAAAGTAAAGGTATTTATCAATATTCAGGCAATTATTAAGCATACTATTCCCTAAATTTAATATGTTTTTTATTAGATTTTTACAGTGTCCAAAATAACCAAACAATATAAACTGTGGGTACCACATGATGAGATTCATGAAGGATATCCTCATATATGGACAATCAACGATCCCAGACACAGTATGTGATTTAGTTTCTTTAAATTATTAGATGGTTTTCCTTGCCTCTATGTTTTCTTCTGTAATAAAATTTAAATATACGATGGTATCAATTGCTGATAATCTACTGTTACAAGTTGTATTTGGTGATATTAGAGTGTAATTTGTTGCAAAAAGATGGCTTAAGACCCGAGGAATTTCTATTTCTAGGCCATTATGCTACTGGATTTTTTTTAATATAGAACTTGTCATAAAAAAAATACTTCTAAAATTTGACTAAATTCTAATTATCTAACTTAAAATCATAGTTATTTCATTTTGTAGTATTTCCTAGATGCATATTGCAAACCATGCTCTAATACTTAAATAGATGAACCCAAGGAAGAGTGGTCTCAATACGTATTCCAATAGTGTTTGTTAATTTAGTTAAAATTTACTTGTATTAATTTCTACTGGTTTTATAATGTTAACAACATTTGATTATTGATTGTAATTGTTATTTGATTGCTTTATAATAGTTCTTCTTGCTAGTTGTTTTGAGTTGGTGAGTAATTGATGGCTAGCAGAATTGTAGAACAGAAACAAAATGAAGTGCTTAAATTGGAGATAGAAAATGCAAAATAATAATAAAGAAAAATTCCATTTTGTTAGCAGTTATTTATTAACCACCAACAAAAGTTAGTCTTTGTTGGTGGTTCTTAAATATTAGCCAATAAAAGATCGCTTTTGTTGGTGATTATTTAAGAACTGCTAACAAAATTGTCGACTTTTGTTGGCAATTAATAAATGTAAATGCTAACAAAAGGGTCAACAATTTGTAAGTGGTCTTGTTGACCTTTTTGTTGGCATTTGCATTGTTGGCAGTTAAAAATACCACCAACAAATTGTTAACCCTTTTGTTGGCATTTACATTGTTGGTGGTTAAAAACCGCTAATAAAAGGGAAAAATAACCTCCAACAAAGCCTTTTCCTGGCATAGTAATGAGTGAGGCTTATTCAAGAGTCTCTTGAAAATAGGTGAGGCAAATCCAAAAATCGCTAGAAAGTTGGGTGAGGCTAGACCAATGCCCTTGAAAGCCTATGTTTGATACGTATGAGTTCACATGACCAAGAAAATGTTTTATGTATGTTCATGAGATGTTTGTATGAAATGCATGCATTCTTTGACATATATATGCATCCATTATGTATGTTTGAAAGGGTAAAGAGTTATTGAGATACTTTGAATCTCACTCTTCCCCCTTATATGCCTCATTATGTCTAGATGACCAAGTAGATTAATGAATGGAGGCCAAAGGTCTTGGAGCATGGAACTTTGATAAAGGAGTAGAGAAATAGGTATTTTACTAGTATTTTGATGTTAAGAAATGTATCCATATGATGTATATATGATGTAGACCATTAAGCATGTTCAAAAGTATGTAGACATGATGTATGTACCTATTTTGGAACCATATGAATGAATATGTAAGTTTTTGCCACCCATGTGCTAGTATATACATGGGTATAAATAGGAGTGACATGGTAAGATTGAGCTCTATGATAATTTAAACCATTTGGTATGCTTCCATAGGCTGTAATTGCACTTTGGGATGTGCTCAAGTGCCCATGGAATCATAAGAAGGTCATTCGGTGTCTTATGAAACCATTTTGGACTTCAAAATTGACCAATCTTTAAGTTGAATCAAAGTTTAACCAAATGGATGAGTTTTTGCATGAAATTTGGCCAACAAGTAGGTATCATCTAGAACTTTTCATTGAGTCAAAGAGCACCTAATTTGGAGTTCTAAAGAATTTATTATGATTTTCAAGTTTGGCCAAATTATGTAAAATTGGTATGGTTACTGGTCGTTTAGTCTATTTGCTTCTCTATGTCACACGTGGTCCAAATGAAGTCTAATGCTTATGAAAATTAATAGTCATAAACTAGACATCATAAGATTTACATAGCCACCAAGCGCACCTCATTTAGAGCTTTGTAGAGGGAGAACGGAATTTTTGAAGTTTATGATCAGCATTAGGACGCAGTAGAGACCTTTGGTATTGTTCTATTGTTTTTCATAGTTCAGATAGTGTTTTCTTGGTCTAGAACTATTTTTATCATTATTTAATATCTAGAGCTTTCTAAAAAGCTATCATATGCATGATTTTGATTTTTTTAGAATTAGTTATGAATTCATATCAGAAATTTGTGACCACAACCTGAGGATAAAAATTCTAAGATGATGTGTATGGTTCTAAACCCATGAATGTTGAGATGAAAGGTGATGCTTTTGACTTGTATGGTTATGTTATGAATGGAAAATGATATTGATGAGCTCATATGGTCCATAAAGCATAAAATGGATTAATTGGGCCTTATGTAACGCAATTTAATGCTATTAAATATGGTGTTCTCTATGTAAATGTATGAGATTAAGCCATGTAATGTAATGGAAGGTGTAACATCCGGTTTTCTGAAAATCCAACAAAACGTAAGGAAACGTGAGAAACGTAACATATGATTTTTCCGTCAACGTACAAAATTCACCGCATACAAAAGGAAGTCCTCCAAATAGAGTAAATTAAGGTCTAATAAAATTAGAATAATCTTTTAAACCTCAAATAATGATGAGTTAAGGCCAGAGGTGCCTTAAAATTGGGGCTAAAATAGATGAAAAAAAAGGATCAGAAAAAGGTCCCGAAGAGCCTCCAAAGTCAAGTATGAAGGAGCCAGGGATCAAAATACAAAGAAAAAATTATGAGTAGGGCAAGATGTATAAATTGACTGAAAGTTCAAGGAACTCTAGTTTCACTCTATATTCGGGGCTTTAGGCATGAATATCAAAAAATTGGACAAGAATCTCAGAAATCTGTGACCCATGGTTAAACTCAATTTGATGAGACGGGTCCAATGACGCCAAGTTGTCTAGATAGCCGAGCAAGATTCGGCTCAAAATCTGGTTAACCCGATCAGTAGCTATGAGCAAAATAGAAAAAAGAAGCTATAACAACTACAAAAATAGAAATAGCTAAAGGGTTAAGAAACCATGAAGGAGTTTCAGGGACTAAATTGTAGTAAATAAATTTTATAACACAATCATAATACAGAATAGTGAAAATTATACCTATAAGACCCGGTGTCCGATTGACACCAAAATTTATAAGGATTGAGGTTAAGGGCCCTTGATCTATGTTTGAAGCTCAGTATGGCCAGAAAGTAGAGGAAATCATATTTATAAATTGTAGAAAGTCTAAAGGTAGGTATTGTACCGTAAAACCTTAATCGGGCCCAGATATCGATTTTTAGACAGCTGTAAGGCCCAATAGCTGATTCTAAAGGCCTAAAAGAGAAGAGAAGATATAATTAGGGTTTTAGAGAAGATGAAACTCAAATATAAATATAAAATAAAAAAGGAAAGAAGAAAAGGATTTTAGTTGTTTTAAAGAATTAACCATTGTTAAGTTGGAAACTAACTATGGTTAAGTTAAAAGTTGACCATGGTTGAGTTAAAGAAATTAACCATGGTTACTATCCATAACTTAAGGGCTAAGAAAAGGCTTCCAAGTGTGTGGCCAAGAATTTTTGGAAGAAGATATTTAGTTATGAAATTAGAAAATCAAAAGAAAAAAGGAATGGAATGTTAAGATTTGATCTTGAAAAGGTTGATCCAAGGGTCTAAATTTAGTATGACCATTTAACTTCATTAGATTCATCTCCTTCACCTCCATTCCACCATTTTCATGCCACACACAAGGGAGAAAGAAAGAAAACCGTGAAGAGAGAGAGAGAGGGAGAAAATGTGGGATAAGAAGTGAAACCAAGCAAAATTACCACCATTCCTCACCAAATTTCTTTATCTTCTCCATCCTCCAACCATTTTCTCCAAAGGGCAGCTGCATATTCATCTTTTCTTCAAGATGGAATGTTTCTCTAAGTGGGAAGAGAAAGGATTTTAGAGTGATAAAAGTAAAGGAAGCAAGGATTAAGCTTAAAGAGTAAGTTTTCTCTACCTTGCACTTGAAAATCATATGTTTTAAGTTAGTTTTGTTAAACCTTAGTTATGAGTCGCATCTGGACAGCATATGGATCATTAGAAATTGCATTTATATGTTGAATATGAAGGCCTAGGAATGGAGTTTATATATTGGCTATGGAGGGCACATGAACTCATCCATTTTGTTGCTTGTTGGAACCTTGAAAAACACAAAGCTTGTAAATTTTTGGGAAAACAAAAATGTTAGGGAGATGCTGTCCGAATTTTCCCAAAATTTTTATGGTGTTTTCTTAATGTATTAAAGTCATGTATACCAGATTTCAAGCCCTAAAATATAAAGGAAGAGGCTATGGAATTTTTAGAACCAAAGAAACTCACTTTCAGACCTAAAACAGAGCTAGCTTATGTTATGACAAAATGTGTTGCTGGGGCTAGAATTTGATAATTTTATCCTTTCCAATGGATTAAAAAGGGTGTTTTTAGCTAGGAATACCTATAAGAAAGCCCTCAAAACTCATGGAATAAAACTGCTAAATTTTGGCCAAGAAATACATACTATTCAGCCATAGTCAATTGGAAGGGAAGAAGTTAGATTTTCCAATTCCAATGGTCCTATTAGGTTAAAAAAGGCTATATTACTTTAGGATTTTAGATCTATATGTTAATTTAATGAATTATCATTATGATTATATGGTTTGGTAATTATTTGGAAACTCCAAGAGTAAGTGGGCCGAGTCCTAAAGCTTAAGGAGCAAGATTTCTAAGGTAGTAGTTTTCCTTTCTCTTTCATTAAGCTTGTGTATTGGTATAATGATGAGTGTTATGTTATACGGAGTGCCATTTATGCTATAAGATGAGACATGTATGCTAGGATATTACTTGGCCTTGTATGAAATTCCCTGCATCATTATGTAGTATGTGATACCTTCATTGGCATTATGTTATGTACTTGCATGCTAGCTTGTGAATGAGATTAGTTTACTACTACTGAGATTTCATAATCTCACCCCAAACATAACTTATATTACGTCTGAGTTCAGGCAAAGAAAGGGCAAAAGGTGTGGAGGCATAAACTGAGGACTTTATTTTTATGTATCACATTTTGGTCATGTAATTAAGTATCTTGAATTCTTGTATGTATAAGTTATGCTATGGTGTTGTAAGGTACTTAGGAATGTAATAGAGAGCCATGTATATACTCAACTCTGAAGTAAAGAGAATACGACTAGTGTGCCTAGAATGCAAAGATACATGCACTCACGTAAGGACAAATCAATATAAATATAATAATATGTTAAAGGAGGGGTAACAATCATCCGATTTTCATAAGGATATTTTTATACGAATTCATATGTATTATGTTGAGTAAGTATTTTTTCCTTGTAAAGGACTTAGAGCTTGAATTAGAGCATCGAACCAACCTCATGCGATTTTTCGATAATTAATTGATTGTTTTCAAAGTTAGACAATATTATGGGAATGACCAAATGAATAGTAAAATTGTATGAGCAAGTTCAGAAAACAAATGTTGGGGAAGAAAATTTTCATCAGTTCAGATTTTCAATGGCTCTTCTAAGTCCTATATGAGCCATTAGTAGTAGGAGATGCGTTATATAGGGAGGTATTACAGAAGGACTAAAAGGTTAAGGTTTTTCATTTGATATATGGTTTGGTATGGAAGATTGCTTCTCCTTGTCTCTTAATCATCTTATAGGTTTGGTCACAATGGGAGGAACATAGGAGGGGCTAGTTTTTCATTGAATCATGTTAGAAATTAAGGTTTTAGAGTTTGAAGATTAAGATTTTACCATTAGAACCAAATAAGAAGCCATGAAATGCATAATTAAGAAATTAGGGTTTTGGTTGCATCTAAGGATTTATGAAACTTTCTAATGATGATTTAATTTATGTAAGAGCATGTTTAGGTTCTTAAGAGACCTAGGAAGCTTTATGGATGCCAATTTCTTAAGAGAAATGAATGAAACTCCCTTGGTGTCTTTCTTGAGTATAATCTCAACCAAGCTCTATTCCAAGCACCTAGGGATAGTTTTCTTTGATTGTAAGGTTATGAATGGTCTAGATATGAATAATAAATACTAAAGAAACTATTGGTTTGAATTTAGGAACCATATTTTAAAAGTTAGAAGTTTAGGGTTCCATTAGGCATAAAAAAGCAACTTGAATTGAATTTGTAATGACTCTAATGAGTTCAAATAAAGTCATGTGGCTTAAATTGAGTGAAAAATTAGAGCCAAGATGATGAATTATATGAATTGCTTCATTATAATACAATATGGATGCCATAAGATAGAATTGACTTGTGTAGAGTTCATGTGAGGCTAAAGATAGTTCCATTGATGCCTTTGTATATTGTTTGATGTGTCCAGGCCAAGTAAAGTAAACCTCTTCCAATTATGTATGTGAGGCCAAGAGGAGATGCTAGGGAATAAGGAAGAAAAGTGTGCTTCTTGACTCAAGGTAGCTTTTCATCCATTCTTGTATGTATATCTTGGTTGTTTGATTGTCATTGATTGCTTGCATATCCATTTGAATTATGAAACATGTCTATTGCTATTAGTTTGATGATTTGATGACATTGTGTTTCTTGAATTGCTTTAAAAATGTGAGATGGCTCTTGATAGGTGAGGTTGCTCCAAAAGTCCCTTGAATTGGGTGAGGTGAAGCCAAACATCCCTAAATAAGGGCAAGACAAGGCCAAAAGTTTCATAGAATGAGTGGGGTTAAGTCAAAAATCTTTAAAATAGGCAAAGCTAATCCAAAAGTCCCATATAATAGGATGATGCTAGACCAAAAGACCCTAGAACTTGTTCTTGATCTCGATGGATCCATATGACTTCGTAAATATGTTTATATTTGATATTTAGAAGCACTGGATGCATGCTTGCTTTCTTTGACATGATAACATGCTGTAACGCTATAATTTCTTATCTTATTTCATACTATCTCCATGTTTAACATCAAGCATTTCATTGAAGAACAAAAAAAATAGCATAAAAATAATGAATATTTTAGCATTGCGTCGCGTATGAAATTTTCATTCGATGTCACATGGACCATGTGAGCTTATGTATCATATTTTCATATTTAATTACATAGATACAACTAATTTCCAGCACTAAAAGTGGCCTACAACCCATGGAAAGCAAGGGAACACATAAAACTCATACATGCATTTTCGGCCAGAATCTCCTCTTTTCTGTCACAAATTTTGGAAAATCATTACTAATTGTAGAAAACTTGAAATCATGCATTCTTTGCTATTCTAGAAAGCTACACATGTCTACTTTAGGCTAAAAATATTTCAAGCCATGAAACACGACATAGAAGGCATTTGACATTTGAAAGGTCTAGAGGTCTGGCTGGCAACTGATATTATCATAGCTTTCTATTACAAACTTTAAAAATATTCAATTAATTCAAAAAAATCCAATCCATGCAAATGATACCAATTTGGAAATCTAAAGATGTTAGCTAGAGGAGAAAAATAACTCTAGACTAGTTTAGGCACACGTAGACCTCAAAACCCAATCAAATAATACCTGAGGTCAGTTTGAGCACTTGATACTGGGCAGAACTTTTAAAAATTCATATCTCCCTCTCTAAACATCCAAATGAGGTAATTCTAGTTGAAACAAGTCACTGGGAATGTCTAGTTTCTCCATATAAACTTTCATAGCAATTGGACATCATTTGGGCCCCAAGTGATAGAAATCATTTTCGAACCTGAGTGAACAGTACATTAGACCAAAACCAGAATTTTTTCCAAATTTGAAAATTCATCAAATATTCTATGGACCTATGAAAATGATGTTCTTTATCTTCCCAAAAAGCTCTTAACAAGCTCTAATTGTATGCAAAATTCCAAATCAAGAAGAGCTCATTTGGATAAAAAGTGGTATAGGTTTCTAATATGGTCAATTTTTACTCCATATAGGATACCAAAGTATCCAAATGGTTTCCCTTGATGTTTGGCACTTCTTGGGCAAGTTTAAAAGCATGATTATGACTTGTATGAGCTGCTCAAATGGTCCCAAACCTCATGCATCTCAATTTGGCTATTCTACTTCCATTTATACACTAATGCATCAAACTTTCAAGAAGCAAAATTTGTCATTTCATGCTTAATATACATTCTAATAGTCACATAACATAATCTCTCATTTCTACATCACATATATATATATATATATATATAAAATTATGCATGTTCAAGAGGTCATGGGTCTTATACAATAATAGATTACACCAGTTATCATTCATAAAGCCTTAAAGTAGCCAAATCTATGCACTTTAGTATCAAACTCTCATTTTTTATGTGGTTGGCTTCCATTCCCTTGCTCTCTTGGTCTACCTAGCATGTTAGAACATTAAAGAGGAAGGAGTGAGATTCAAAGAATCCCAATAGCTCATCTCCCATTCAATCACACATAAAAGATGCAAAATAAATCTTACAAATGCATGCATAGGCATATTGTCATGTGCAATTATTCAATAAGCATTTTCAATATTTGAGCAAGTCACATATAGCATACAAAGGCTCACCAAGCAAGTGGATTGGTCTCACCCATTTACTTGTGGATTTTGGATTTGCCTCACCCATTCTTTAAGAGGTTCTTGGACTCAACTTTGCTTTTGGGAATCAACCACACTTTTAGGAGACTCTTTACTTTGTCTCAACTAATCTTAAGGGTTCTTGACTCATCCTCACCATGGCTAAGGGTTCTTGGCCTCACCACACTTAAGCAAACCAAAAAAAATATCATGAACATCATTTAGAAACATAATACATCATCATGGTACCATGGAGTAAGAGTTCATGCTAGAATATTTTTCATAGCTTAAAATACACATGCACACATTCAAAGACAAGTAAAGGAAATAATCATGCATGAGAGAAGGAGGAGTGAACTACCTTAGAAGCAAACACACTTTTTCTCTTGAATTTCCTTTCTTTTCTTTAGCCTCACACATACAATAGTGTGGGAATGCTTTCTCTTGGCCTAAACACAATTTATGGAAGCTAATTAGCTTTATGAAATTAATTCTAAAGCCAAACAAATTGTTTAGACTCTAGCTTAACATATAAACCCCTTTATGGTTCCAAAAATGCACCTAATGAAGCAACACCCATCAAATAAATTCTAGGCTCCATTCTTTCCTTTCAAATATGATTCTTGACTCCTTTTAAGTCTCTTGGAGTCTTCACACAGTTAAAATAAAGAGCCTAACTACATGTTGCTTCTTTAAGTCATATTGTGGAACATAAAGCACCAACTCATTCTCTAAGCTTCCTAAATTTTTTCCAAGGCTTCTCCTCATATTCATTCACCATATATGACTCAAAAATGGGCTTAGAAAAATTTAAAACTCTCCTTAGGTACACAAACCCCTTTAGCCCGAGACAATGGAGGATTTTAGGCTTCATGGACTTTGCTTTGTTTTCTTGATGGAGGACATGGGAAGACTTCTAGGGATCTTAGGAGCTCATTCAAACACTTATTTAAGCCTAAGAATCATTGTATAAAATTAGATTTTGTAAGGAAAACTTGAAACCCTAGAATTTGTATCTTAAATTTTCATGGTTATTTGTTAATGCTCTTTGCATATTCTTAATCTCCACACCCTTTTTCCTAAGAATTGCCCTTAGTTCTGCCTAAAAACCAAGCCTTCCTTGGACTTCTTGAGTGGGGCAAAATGGGTAGAGAAAAAGAGCAAGGGGTAGCAACCATGGAAGAATAAATTACCTTGTTTTTCCTTGTTTTCTCACTTGAATCTTGTCTTCTTTGGGCTTCTCTCTTCAAATCCGAATTTTCTCCTTAATTTATCCCTTAAAATAGATTTATAAATTTCATTATAATCATAAGAAACAAAGGAGAATGAAGGAGAAGAGGTTTGGAAGGAAGAAAGCATGAAAAGCTACCAGAATTCCTTACCTTCAAACCTTGATTTCTCTTCTCCTTCTTCCCTTGGTGCACCACTCTCCTAGGGTTTCTTCTCTGGTTTGGAGTAGAAAAATATGAGGCTAAGTGAATGGAAGAGTGGGGCACCTTCTATTTATAGGTGGAGAAAAATGGCCTTTTCAAAAGTTCTTATTTTGCCCTTCATTTTGGTATTTTTGTTTCTATTTCACTTTAGCTCCTTTTTGAGAATCGTCTTTTGCATTATAAAATTTAGGTTCCTAATTTAGTAAAATGCCTTTGGAATCACTCAAATCAGAGCTAAAACCTTCTTGAATGAATCTGTCAAAGTTCGAGTAAGTTTTTCATAAGAAATTATTTCTTTATTCTAGCTCCATTTTTCTTTCTATTTGAGCCTAGAATTCTCATTTTTAGGAGTCTAGAATGTTACTCAAATATTTTAGAACCTTAATTAATTCATTTCGAGGGACTTACTTTGAAAATGCGCTTGTTTTTGTCATTTAACAAAAATTGGACATTACACATGCCATATATGTATACTTGAAAAGGTGAATGAGCTACTAGGATTCTTTGAATCTCACTCTTCCTCATTTTATGTCTAACCTTGTCTAAGGAGTTTTCAAGGAGCAAAGAATGGAGGCCAAGAAGCTCCAATCATGTTACTTTGACAATGCTTTAGAATCTTATGTAATTTAATATTAAAGTGTGGTGGTATAAGTTACTTATGTAATGTAACCCTTCACTCATGTGTAAAAGTATGTTATTATGATGTACATACTATATTTGGGAGCAAATGTGCAAGAATATGAATTTTTGGCATATGCGTGGCTTGTAGAGTGTATGTATAAGTCCATGTGAGAGAGTGATTTTGAATTCCATGATAATTTGGATTGTATGAGATGGTCAAATATGTTGTAAATCATGTGTTAGGCGTGCTCAAATGGTCACTTGCATTGTAAAATCACATTATGGACCATTTAATGCTAACTTGGTATTAAAATGAGCCATATTTTACCCCTGAACTAAAACTTATCAAATGGGCGAATTTTGGCATGAAATTTGTCATACATTTAGATCTCATTTATAGTTTTTCATAAAGCTAAAAAAAAATAATTTTTGGAGCTCTGTAGAATTCCTTATGATTTTTCAAATTTGGCTGAATTATGCAAAAATGTCCTGTCACTATTCATTTGGTTAGTTCTTGTTTTCTATGTATTTGAAGGGGCAAATGTACTCTAATGTTCATGAAATTTTATAGACATATAGTTGGAATTATAAACTTTCCATGGCCACCAAGATCACACAATTTGGATCAATGTAAGCTCAAGATATGCAAGGTTAAATTTTCATGTCTATGTATGGATGAAAATCTGATAGTGGTACCATTCTATTGGATTTTCATGACCCAAATGATTTTGTTTTGATTTGAAAATTTTCCAACATGTAGTTTATGTCTTGACCTTTCTAGAAAGTGCTCATTTGATTAATTTGGAGTTTTTTAGCTTAAGTTATAATTTTTTGAAATTTGTGGTAGAATTATGAAATTACATGGAATGGTGTAAATGGACTAGCTTGTAATATATGATCTTAGACCCAAATTCCATGCTTCCTTTTATGATATTTTTGTATGAACAAGTGTATTAAGGATGAAAGTTGAGTTTGGTAAGTTGAAATGATGCATTTAAGCAAAAATAAAATATTTTGACCTTTAATGTCGATAAATTCCATTGCCAAAAGTTTTGAAATTATGTAAAATGATGTTATAAACACAATATGATATAAAAGTTATGCTATCTTATTATGGTATGACACTAGGGGTCTTAAGATCCAAGGCAAGAGCAAACCCGTGCTCTAGGGACTTTTGGCCCAGCCTCACCCAATATTTAAAAACTTTTGGTCTAGTCTCACCCACATTTAAGGACTTTTAGCCTAATCTCACCCAATATTTAAGGACTTTTGGTGTAGCCTCACCCATCAAAGAGCCATTTCCAATCACAAATGTAAATAAGTCACATAATTACAAATAATACATACAAGCAACCAAGAACTCAAGCAACCAACTACATATATAAGAATGAAGATGAAACTACCTTAATAATAAAAAATCAATCAAGTCTCTTTGTCTCTTTTTCTTGGTTCCACGACCTCACACTCACACTTTGATATGGTTCCACTTGTTTGGACTAGATACATCAATTGAAGCATAAATTAACCAATTAAAACATGCCCAATCTCATGTCAGTAATTCATACACAAACTAGGTCTTTAGGTATAGCTTAGGGTCACTTTGGATGCCTTAGGGAGTAACTTTTAAAATTCAACTTCTAGGCTTTAAAATCTCACCATTTATAATTTTTATAATACCAATGGTACTCATTAGAGTTATTAAAAGCATAATTGAACATGCCTAGAACCACATGATCTTATTAGGCATTCTTGAACCTTAATTTTTCACATAAAAATAAAGTTCCTAAATTCATTCTAATGGCTCCATTAGTGCTTATATTTCATATCTAGACCATTCAAAACCTTATAATTAATGAAACCACTCTCTAAGTATCCAATCCCCTTCTTGGTCAAGACCTCGTCCTTAGTCCTATTTCTTGGAATTTTGTTTGCTTCTTAGGAAATTTGATGGTTTTAGGATCTCTATAATTCATTTCTAACTCAATTATGGTATTAGAAGGATTAATTAATTCTCTTAGGGTTTTGAATCTCTCAACACTAAAACCAAACTCTAGATGAAGCCATATGCCATTCTTTTGGGCTTTTTATCGTTTCTATTTTGCATATTCTTATTCTTCACCCTTCAAAACCCTTAGTTTCACTAAGTTTTTATCAAGTCCAAGTCTCTTTCCCTCATTCTCTTTCTTGGCTAAACTTATACATGGCTAAGGTTCCAATGATACAAAATTTTACTTGCCTAAACCACACCTTACTTTGATGTACTCTTGATAAATATTATTTTGGTATAATTTATTTCCTTAAAAAAGCTTCCTCATTTAAGAGTTCAGCCACAAAACTCACCCTCTTGAGAAACCAAAACCACCATGGAAAAAGAAGAAGGAGTAGGAAAAAGTTTATAACAACATCATTACCAAATTTAGCAAGTTTGCTTACTTATATAGAGCTTCCTTTTCCCTTCCTTCTTCTTCCTTTGTCACACCACCAGGAGAGCTTTTTAGGGTTTCCAAGGTCAGTTATGGAGTGAAGGAGAAGAGTGGCACCTTATATACAAAGGGTTTTAGGGATCTTATGAATTTTTTAAAAATTAAGTTTGCCCCTACACTTTAATTCATCTATTTGAACTCATTTCTTGGTACTTTTAGAAATTGACAACTTCATACTAAAATTTAAATTCTCCTTTTCATTAAAAATAGTTGCTTTGAGGTTGCAAGAATTTAAGATAGTCTAGAAAAGTTTAGTTAAAGTTATAGTCAATTGAAATCCTAAATCGTACCTTGTTTAGGATTTAATCAAATGAACCTCATCTAATTAATCTATTAACCTTATTTCATCATATTATAATGAGGAATATTTATATCTTCTGTCAATTCTCATGTTTTCTAAATCCTTAAATTTTTTCTCAATTAGGCCTATATTGGTTCCTTTTAACTCTGACTATTATTTTTTTTCTTATAGCCCCTTTTTAATTAATCCATTCCCTTCTTTAGGAACTATATTGGTTTACAAAATATAGAATATTACAAATTGGCAATTTAACATGAATTTTTATGCATATGTGGGTTAAAATTTGGCTCTTAGTATAAGATAGTAGGGAATTGAGCATAGTAGTTTCTTCCCAACCTAAAGATGAGTCTAGCTGGAATGCTTCCATGCCATCACTATATAAGTACAAAAGTTTCTTGCTAGTTGCATTTAAATGGCTTTTGTGCATGTGACCTACATGCTTGCATTTCCTCTTTGATTATCTATTGTGTGCATTGATTTAAAATGATTATGGCTACTAAGATTCTTCCCAAGAATCTTATCCTCTTAATCTCCCACTAACCATGACAGGTGAAGGTAGCAAGGAACATGAGAAAGAGAAGCTTTACAAGCATGAGAATATGAAGTTAAAACACCTATGATGTATATATGATTTTGATGTGACTATGATGTGGAATGTTAGCAATTCATGATGTATATTGTATATTATGGTGAAATGTAATAGCTATCAATGTAGAAACATGAGAGAATGACTATATATTAATTTGATGTACTTATATGTCATTGGAACATGATATGCAATATATGGTTCCGTAAGACTTACATGCATAGGTGTAAGTGAGATAGTGATTTTTAGAAGGTAGACATATTTCATGTATTGACCCCTATAAAAATGAAGTATGAATGGATTGATTTTTGCTCAAGGTAAGAGATTGCACACCAGAGTTTAATTAGACTATTTTGGAACTAAAATTTAGTCTAAATAAATCATAAAATGCAACCTTACCCTTGATAGTCCAAATGGTCTAGTTTGTGGCTAAAATTTGGCAAGCAATTAGGGAACATAAGCTGAAGTTTGCATTTTTTTTTTGAATTCTATAAAATATTTGGTAAATTTTTAAAGTTGACATTAAAAAGCTATTGTATGCAGTTACTGTTCATACTTATGCATCCTTAATTTTTGTTTCTTTTAAGGGATCAAATGGATTCATTTTAATTTAAAAGTTTTACAACAATAAGTTCAGGCCATGAACTTTTTGTAGACACCTAATTTGCATAAATTGGAGCTGTGTAGCCAAAGTTATGAATTTTTGAAGGTAGGACCTTATTATATCAAAAGAGTCAAAATAGGCTATATGGCTCCTTTTTGCAAATCAGATTTGTATTATGATCATGTGTGTTAAAACAAATATGTATATGGAAGGTATGAATTAAAAAATGGAAGGAAATTCTATTTTTGACCGTCATAGGTTCATTTAAGATATTGAATGGCTAAAAACCACTACTAAAATGTTGTCATGATTGCTTTTTAACATTTCTAACTCAATTTTTTTATAGATTTGGACTCCATATTCTTATTCAGATCTTAAAACCCTTAGGCCAACTTTCTTAGGCTACAAGACCTCAGAATAGCATAAAACAGCTCAAAATTACATTATAGTATTGGTTTTCTCTTTTTACCTATTTTTTGCTTCTTAACATTCTTTGTAGCTTATTTAATTCATATATAGTGGGAAATAACATTGACTTGCTCTAATTAACTTTTTAGTAAAATATCTATATTCTTTTCTAACATTCCCATGTTCAAACGCCCCTAAAACTCATTCTTTTTCTGCTTTTCTCTCTATTTTCTTTCTTTAATTGGTTTTCTACTCTCTTTCTCATGTCCCTCTAACTTATTAGGAGGTCTAAATTCAATTAGAAAATACTAGATATTATAAAAATTCATTCATTTAGTTCTTTAATTACAATAATTTCCTAGTGTAAAGTCTCACATTGGATAGGAAGGTCCTGGGCTAAGGCCTTATAAGTGGGGCCGAAGCTCTCCCCACCAACGGTGCGCTTTTCCCGTGAGTTAAGCGGGAATGGACAAATCCCACTGAACTGGGAAGGCAGGGTCGAAGACCCACAAACTAGGAAGGACGGGACAATATCGTTGGAGGCTCTGTAAGTGTGTTGGTATCAGACCCGGCCTAGCCACATGTGCAACCTGAGGATGGGTTGGCCCCAAAGGGGGGTGGATTGTAAAGTCCCACATCGGATAGGAAGGTCCTGGGCTAAGGCCTTATAAGTGGGGGTAAAGCTCTCCCCACTAACAGCGCGCTTTTCCCATGAGCTAAGTAGGAAGGGACAAATCCCACTAAACCGGGAAGGCCGAGACAATATCATTGGAGGCTCTGTAAGTGTGTTGGTATCAGAGCTGGCCTAACTGCATGTGCAACCCAAGAACAGGTTAGCCCCAAAGAGAGGTGGATTGTAAAGTCCCACATCTGATAGAAATGTCCTGGGCTAAGGCCTTATATGTGGGGGCGAAGCTCTCCCCACCAACGACGTGCTTTTCCCGTGAGCTAAGCGGGAAGGGACAAATCCCACTAAACCAGGAAGGCAGGGTCAAAGACCCATGAACTGGGAAGGCCGGGACAATACCGTTGGAGGCTCTGTAAGTGTGTAAATAAATGTAACACCATCATTTCTAACTCATACCCATCATCCTTTACATGCTCATGTGAGATATAGTAAGAATAAAGTGAGAACTTCCATTGGATTCATACACTTTCTTGCATTGCGTCATGGTTAAAAATTTATTTCAGTGTCACATTGACCGTGTGAGCTCATGCTATACATCCTCATATTTAATTGCACCATTAGAACTCATTTCAATCCCAAAAACATGCTTTAAATCCATGGAAACCAAAAAGAGACATGGGACATAAATATGCATTCTCGGCCAGACTTGGCCCCATTTCTGGGCAAAGTTTGAAAAATCATAACTAAATCTAGAAACATTAAAAACATGTAATCTTGGTCATTCTAGAAATCTTGGGATGTCTAATTCATTCTAAAAATATGTACAAGTCATAACATTCCACACATAGGGCGTTTGACAAGCGCATTTGTCTGGAGGTCGGACTAGGTCCTGATGCTATCATAATTTACTGATATGAACTTCAAAAATGTCCAATTAATTCCACAAAAATCCAATATGTACAAATAATACCAATATAGAAATATATGGATGCTAAATAGAGAGAAAAAATATCTCCAGATCAGTTCATCAAGCCAAGCTCTCATAAATCGATGGAACAGTACTTCTGGTCAAGCAAGATGACTGATACTGGGCAGAAACTTCAAAAATTCATATCTTCCTCTTTAGACCTCCAAATGAGGTGCTTCTAGTTGCTACATGTCACTGTGAATGTTTAATTTCTTTCTATAAAATTTTTGTAGCCATTGGACAATGTTTGCCCCTCAGATGACACAATTACACAACTGACAAAATGAAAAGTGCTGGTGGAAATCTGAAATTCTGATACCAAATTTGAAAAATCATAGAAAATTCCACAGACCTCTAAATGACATGATCTTTAGCTTCTCAAAAAGATCTAGGAAAGATCTAGTCACATGCCAAATTTCAAGGCAAGAAGAGGTCATTTGTTTAGACTTTGACATAAGGGGGCAAAGTGTCAATTTCTTTTGTTAAAAGAGGGCTCCAAGTGTTTAAATTTGCTTCTCCTACTCCTAAGACTCTATGAGCACGTGGGAAAGCATCAACATAGGCTATTAAACATGAATCAAATGTCTAACTACCCATATTTGCAAAACTCACTCTCCCACACCAAAACAGACATCATGTACATAATGCCAAGATCTTGCTATTCATACCAAAAACTTGCTCTATCATTCAATATAGTTCTAATTCTCATACATATACATTATGTACATCCATTTACAAGTATTCATAAGTGCCTACAATATGTACATCATTAGATTACATCTTTTAACAACAAAATGGTGACAGGATGGCTATTTCACAAATCCCTTGCCGATTTTCCTAGCTTCAAGCTTGGTGGCTCCCATGTCTTTGTTCACTTGGTCCACCTAGCATGTTAGGATAGTGGAGAGGAGGGGATGAGATTTAAAGAATCCCAATAGCTCATCTCTCATTCAATTATACATAATATATGTAAAGTAAGGTTTTCAAATGCATACATGGAAAAGTGAAAGTCAAGGACATTTTAAAAGCAAGCTTGGCATGTGAATCAAGCATACAAGACATTCAAGGGTTCACCAAGTGGTTGGATTGGCCTCACACTTCTCCTTGTGGATTTTGGACTTGCCTCACTCACTCTTAAGCACTTTGGACTCAACCATGCTCTTGGGAGTCCACATTACTTTTAGGAGACCCTTTGCTTTGTCCCAACTAAGCTCGAGGATTCTTAGCTCATCCTCACCCAAGGGAAGAGTTCTTGGCCTTTCTACACTTAAGCAAACTCATACAAATATCATAGATTCATTTAACAGATAACATAATATCAAGGATCATGACATGTAAAGGCATGCTAGCATACTTTTCATAGCTTGAAAATACACATACACACATTCTAAAACAAGTTAAACATACATCCATGCATGAGAGAAGGTGGAGAGAGCTACCTTATAGGCTAACACAAGCCTTCCCTTTCAATTTGTCTTTTCCTTTCTTGATTTTACAATCACAACTAGATGGAAGTATTTCTCTTGAGCCTAGACACACAAAGAGCATGGAATTACTCTCTCATAACTCAACACTTATTCACAAAGCTAGGGGTTTCTTTATAGCAAATTCTACCAAGCATATAAGAAACCAAAGGTTCTTTCTCTCTCTAGAAGTTCACCAACTATCCTTCCTCTCTCAAGCTCTTAAGAAAGGAAAGCAAAGAAGTAAAGCTACATGAGTTCTAACCTCCTTCAAGAGTGGTTTTCCACTTTCCCTCTTCTGAACCAAGCCTAAAACATAGCTAATTCAATAACCAAAACCATAGAAAGAGAGGGCAAGGAGAGAAGAACAAGATTCTAAGGAGAAAAGTTAGGAAAATCTCAAGTTATGCTTACCTTTTTCTTGTTCTCCTTCCTTCTCTAGGTGTCTCTCTCTCTCCTCCGCCCTTTTCTCTGCCTTTGATGAAGCCTAAGTCGGTTAAAAAGAAGGAATAAATTGGGGCATTTTAAGAAGTTAAATTCTCTTTTTTCATGCTTTTTCAGACTAACCCTCGCTATAGCGAAGAATAACCCTCACTACGGCGAGCACATATTAGTCTCAAACCCCTATTTTTGTTATAGCGCGCTATGGCAAGCAACTCCCTGGTCTTTTTATGGGATGCCTGCACTCACTATAGCTAGAAGTATTTTCGCTATAGCTAGACCATTTCTCGCTATAGCGAACAGGTACATTCACTATAGCTAGGCCATTTCTCGTTATAGCTAGCAGACTTAGAAAATTTTCAGCCTTTCGAAAATTTTGCAACTTTTTTTTTCTAGTTGTTACATTACCACACACTTACAGAGCCTCCAACGGTATTGTCCCAACCTTCCCGGTTCATAGGTCTTTGACCCTGCCTTCTTGGTTTAGTAGGATTTGTCCCTTCCCGCTTAGCTCACGGGAAAAGAGCGCCGTTGGTGGGGAGAACTTCGTCCCCACTTATAAGACCTTAGTCTAGGACTTTCCTATCCGATGTGGGACTTTACAATCCACCACCCTTTGGGGCTAACCCATCCTCGGGTTGCACATGCGGCTAGGCTAGCTCTGATACCAATACACTTATAAAGCCTCCAACAATATTGTCCCGACCTTCCTGGTTCGTGGGTCTTCGACCCTGCCTTCCCGGTTCAGTGGGATTTGTCCCTTCCTGCTTAGCTCATGGGAAAAACGCACCATTGGTAGGGAGAGCTTCGCCCCCACTTATAAGGCCTTAGCCCAGGACCTTCCTATCCGATGTAGGACTTTACAATCCACCCCCCTTTGGGGCTAACCTGTCCTCGAGTTGCATATGCAGCTAGGACGGTTCTGATACCAACACACTTACAGAGCCTCAAACAGTATTGTCCTAGCCTTCCTAGTTCGTGGGTCTTCGACCCTACCTTCCCAGTTCAGTGGGATTTGTCCCTTCCCGCTTAGCTCAAGGGAAAAGCACGCTGTTGATGATGGGGAGAGCTTCGCTACCACTTATAAGGCCTTAGCCTAGGACCTTCCTATCCGATGTGAGACTTTACACCTAAACTATCATGTTTCATCTTGAAGAAGGTTCATATACAGTTTTAATGCCTTTTAACCTAGTTGTACATCATGAAGTATAATGAAACTTTGAAAAACATAACTTCAAGGCCTTATCTAAGTGCTATAAAAATTCCAATGCAAGAAGAATTCATTTGGTACCTAGCTTGAATGCAAAATGTTGCATAATCTAGAACTATCCAACAACAAAAGCAATTCAAATTTGCCAAATTTATAGAATTGATAGACCTAGTTATCCTAGTTATTTTAATTTGAAATTTCTACCATATATCCTCATACGTGTTGAGAACATTAAATAAAATTTATAGCCATAAATTTAACTTACAAACGCCTAATTTACTAGTATATTTCAAACTTGCTAGCAGCTAATCCAACAACTACTTAAATACAACTATTAATTTTAGTACCATGCTATCTAGATCAAATCCCATCCAATGGTTTACATAACTTTGTGACACACAAATGATATTATATATATACAACCAAAACATTGAAAAGTAAATAACCAAAAACACACTAGGCAACCATATGCTTCCTTATTGTTGTTTCCACACTTTCACTTGGAAAATCAGTTAGCAAAAATTAAGATAATGAGATATAAAATCTTAGTAGTTAATGTAATATTCAAGTTATGTAAATAGTGAACTCATATACACAACACTAAATATGAATTAGTATCATAGGCTATGTAAACTTTATGGATTCAATTTGACTTCTAGATTAACTACAATCTCATACTTGCAATTACATAGTTTTAGTTGATGATTAACAACTTGGGAGGAGTACTATGTAACCTCACTCCCTTACATGATATTGGATGGGCACTATTTGGGTCTTGATTCACAATCATACATGCATAAACAACCAAATTTATGTACATAGCAAGATAATTCATTGAATTATTACTAATCCAATTCAAATGTATATATATGGCAAGAATAAGTATACTAACTACCTTATAATCTTGGTTGCTTGATTCTTCCTCCTTGTATGTTATTAAATGAAAACTCTTGTTATTTCAATACCATGAAACACATAAAAGTTACACATTAATGCCAAAGAAAAATAATTAATAGTTAGTTCCAAAAAAATTCTAAATTTACCCCACCTTACCTAGTCTCAAATTTACCTATAATTTCTTTGATTTGGCATAGTTTCTTAACTGCAATTAAAAAAGCTATGGTTAAACCATGTCTTAATTGTAGTTTCTTGAACCATAATTAGGACATAAGTCTATGTCATGATTTATTTTAAACCATGGTTAGGCAAAGTCCTATCCATGGTTTATCACAAATTGTGATTAGGACTTTCGTCTTAATTATAATTAAGGCCATGTCCTAATTGCAATTTTCTTATACCATGGTAAGAGCATTCTTAAAATTGCATTAACTGTAACACCCCAAAATTTATTTAAGGTGTTAATAATGTATTTGGACTAATTAAGAATAATTATTATGGAATAATTGGGTAAACTATATGAATGGGAATTTATAGGGAAATAAGTTATTAATATAGGTTTAAGATTTCAACTAGGTTAAAGCTTAATTTGGGCCCAAAATTAATTTTAGTAAGCCATGGATAAGGATTTATGGAGGCCCAATGATTTTAGGTGCAAGCCCAACTCCTTATCATGAGACTTGGGCCAAGAGAGATTACCTAGCAATGATCTAATCTGATTTAGTGAATTAGAAGCCCAAGATCCAATTTATATGAGCCGACCCAACATACATTATGCAGAGCCAAATTAAATTGACTCTTGGAACTTGGCCTGACCCTATCAAATTTCTACAGCCTAACTTATGAAATAAGGCCCAACAAGTATAAAAATCTGAACCCACAAGGAATTAGGCCATTGGGTCAACATATTCCACTTTTAGCTTTAAATTTTCTGTAGCCTATTCATTAAACCATAGACCAACCATTAGAAATGAGCCCAATTGGACCTTAGGCTAATAGGTCAGCCCATTTCTCATCAAAAACCCTAAAGGTTCAGCAGCCACACCCATTTGGAAAAGCAAAACACTTGGTTCTGCAGGAGTGAGAAACCTATTTTCGCACCTTGAGGAGAGGCTAGGGTTTCCATCACTATTTTGGCTTCATTTCTCCCACTTAGAGCAATATTCAGCTAAGGTAACCTTCATATAACTTAATCCTTTCTTCTTCCTCTTCGATTTGGCCTGATTGGTCTTTTATTTGGAGCATTTTTATCTTCCACCTAAAACTGAAACTTGCTGTTTAGTGCTTCTATGGTGGATTTTCAAAGGTTGAGGCTATGGGTGTTGTTAAGTGAGTATCTTCTTCCCATTTTGATGATTTTTCTATTAGTTTGAGACCCCTATAATTGACCTATGATATGGGCTTTGGTTTCATGTGAAATTACCCAAAAATTAGAGTGAACTATGGTGGTTTCTGGTATGGGAAAGTTGGAAATTAAAATTCATTGGTAATTAGGTGAGTAACCTCTAGGTAGTCATTAGTAGTTCAACTCTTTGGGTATCTGATTTGTTACTAGAAATGATGACAATTATACTTGTTATAGGCTTGATGTGCATTTGGATTTTTATAGTAGCTAGAGGCAGAGTAATTAGCTTCATTAAAGTAACCAGGGTTAATTTCCTAGTTCCATGTATATGTTCATGCTAATCTAATATTTGTTACACATGTATGATTTTAAAATGTCAAATGATTAGTTAACTACTTGAATTATTATTGTGATTGGACCTTGTGAGTCCATGGTAGAGTTGTGGTGCAGCTGCCACCTATACATGTGTTTCGATCAGGCACTGGGTTATGATTAGACCCTGAATGCACTGAGCCCAGGTTATGCTGATTGGGGAGTTGGTACTGTGGACGGACCATTCCCAATGTTATTGGCCATTAACATGTTGTGTATGATTGCTGGTATGGGATAGTAGTCATTGGTAGCTCAACTAGTTCATTTGTAAATTGAATTGATGGTTCTGATATTGATGTTATGAAATTGCATTGTATTGATTAATCTGTACATATATATGGAATTTTCCTCTTATTACTAATATTGTATATCTCACCCCAATTGTGGGCTAACATTTTTAAGGACCAAACCTCTTAGTGGCAAGGAAAAAATTAATAGGAGCTTATTAAATGGTTTGATAGCACATAGGTTTGGAAGCCTTGTCAAATTGTATTGTAACTAGATTACTAGTTTTGTATCATTGCTGCATTGCATCATGAATTGCTAAGCATAGGGGCTGTAATTATTTGATATATCAAATGTCAACTTAAACTAGTGATGTATGAAATTTCTAATGGATTATGTATTGAATGATAATGGCTGAGAGTTCATGAACTCTTGTTGTTATTACTCTATGGACTTGCTGATATAGGGTAGTTGGAAAAGTAGAGATTAACATTTAAGTCTTGAACTAGTAATGATAGATAAGCTGGGCAAATTAGGCTAATGAAATCTATTGGAGCCCTACAATTAAGGTAGAGTGGCTATAGGGTGTCATTGGAGGGAGAGTGGAGAGTATGAGACAAAATTTTATGAGTGGTAGGATCATAAGGCATTTTGCCGTGGCCAAAATATTATTAGCCTCGGCCAATAGAGGCGAAGTTGCTCAGAGAGAGTACTAGAGAGTAATTCGCCGCGGCAAAAGGTAGAATTAGCTGTGACGAAATGTGAGAGGGCAAACTAGGAGTCATCCAGAGGGTAATTCACTATGGCTAAATGGGAATTGGCTACGGTAAACTTTTATGAAATTGTGTCAGGCATTCTAGAGAGGAATTAGCTATGATGAAAGGGGAAATTAGCCACCACCAATAGCATAAGGTGAACGAGGTAGGCTCTAGGAGGTTTCCTCATCGCGGCGCCATGTAGGTTAGCCACGGTGATGCTCTAACTTGCCCTACGGCGAAACATGCAAAGATAAAAGGTAAACCCGAGAGTAATTGGCTACGGTGCAAAGACATTTAGCCACGACTAACGGTCCCAAATTCTAATTCTAACCTAGAAAACTTGGTTCTTCCTATGGTAACCTCAAGGGATGACTTAGAAACATTGGTGAAAGATTCTTGCGAGTTGGAATTAATGGGTAATAGAATCAAAAGCTTATAAATGAGTGTTTGTTTCCCTTGTGTACATGAATGCTTGTAATTATTTGGTTGATGACCCTAATAACATTAAGGTTCAAATTTCCCTACATTTTCTGAATATAATTAGTCGTAATGCCTTGTAACCTTGATTTATGATTATTAATTGTGTACTTAACCTTAATTATGATGATTAAAAGTTAGGGTCATCACACTAACACGCTCCGTAAGCATTCTCAATCATGAAATCTCCCCTTCCCTATAAAAATTTATCCTTTAATCTCCTTTATTCATAGCCATACCATGCCACCAATGATAGAGAATGCTAACTAGTTTATCCTTGCCTTTTTCCACCCTTACTGCCATTCACAAGTTTGTCGTTACTAGTGCCTTTTTTTAAGATGCAATTTGCTCTATCAAAATAAATAAAATGTGATATTTTGAGTTTCTAATCTTGCTTAAGAATTTTCTTTAAATTATTGCTATGAGAAATGTAATACCATATATATCTAACCCCATTCTTGGCATTCATAAGCTCCATATCATCATGTTCATAAGAGCACATGGAAAAGGAACCAACAATAATGGATTTAATCGCGTTACGTCATGCTTAAAAATTCATAATTAGTGTCACGTGGATCGTGTGGGTTTGTAACATGCATCCTTATATTTAAATACATCATTACTACTCATTTGCATCACAAAATCTTGTTCATGAGCCAAGGAAACCAAAATGGAGCATAAATTGAACTTATTGAATTTCGGCCAAATTTGCTCCCATTCTATCTAAAACTTTGGAAAATCATAACTAAATCTTGAAAAATAAAAATCATGTAATCTTGGTCATTCTAGAAAGCTTGGGATGTCTACTTCATGCTAAAAATATTTACAAGTTATAAAATCCCACACACAGAACGTTTGACATGTGAAATAATCTGGAGGTCAGACTGGGTCTTGATGCTGTCACAATTTACTGATATGAATTTAAAAAATGTCCAATTAATTCCAAAAAATTCTAATTTGAGTGAATGATACCAATATAGAAATCTGAGGATGTTAGCTAGAAGGGAAAAATCACTCCAGACCAGTTCAAGCTCGTCCAAATCCTGAATTTTGATCAAACAATGACTAAGGTCTGGTTGGATGCCTAACACTGGACTGAATCTTTGAAAAATCATATCCCCCTCTCTAGACATCCAAATAGGGTGATTCTAGTAGGAAAAAGTCACTTATAACCTCTAGTTTTTGCCTATAAAATTTCATGGCAATTGGACTTCATTTAGGCCTTATGTGACAGAAAACAAGTTCAGACCCAATGTAACAGTGCATTAGACCATTTCAAGAATTTTGGCCAACTTTGCAAAATTATCAAATAGATCTCCAAAAATTATAGTTTTTAGCTTCTCCAAAAAGCTCTCAACATATTATAATAGCATGCCAAATCTCAAATCAAGAATAAATCATTTAGCTAAAAAGTGATATAGGGTTTCATTTTGGTCACTTTTGGCTCCACATAGGGTACCAAAATTGCAATTTGGCTTTCCTTAGGTCTTGGCACCTTTTGGGCAAGTTTAAATGCATGTTTAATACTTGTGGGAGCTGCCCAAATGGTCCCAAACTATTTTTATCTCATTTTGGTCTCTCAACATCTATTTATGCATAGTTACATCAAGCTATCCAAGAACTAATTTACACAATGCTATTGATTTAGTGTCATAATAAGTCTACATCATATTCATACACCATTTTACACTTGGCCATGGTCTTACATCACAAAAATATTACACACATCATTACTTTGACATTTAACTGCCACTTAAAGTACATAATACACCAAAATAAAGATGTTCAATGTCCTTGACTTGCATCTCCTTGACTTGGAACACTACCTAGACAATTCAAGGGTGAGGGGGAAGGGGAGTGAGATTCCAAGAATCTCAATAGCTCACACACCCATTCACACCACATTCAAGGCATATATACATCAAATTCATAACTATACAAGCATAAAGTGTGCAATAAATTTCATTCCATGCCACATTCACATGTCAAGATCACTTTCATGCTCTAGGAACTTTTGGTTTAACCTCACCCCATTTCTAGGACTTTTGGATTTGCCTCACTCTTAGTCTAGGTACTTTTGACTTTGCCTCACCCATTCAAGGGACTTTTGGCCTTGTCTCACCCATGCCATGAGACTTTTGGCATCTCCTCACCTTCATCAAGGGACTTTTGGCATCGCCTCACCTTTATGAGCTCTTTTCACAACCATAGTCATTCAAGACAACACATTGATACCAATGCACAACAAGGATCAAGTGGCATGTTATCAAGCATCAAGAATGCATGCAAGCACACTAATACATACATATGCACACAATAATGCAAAGAGAATGAGGTGGAGAGCTACCTTTTTATTTATGCAAGCTCACTTGCAATTTCCTTCCCCTCTTTGGTTTCACAAGAGCACTTGGGTAGAGTAGGGTTTTCTTGGCCTAGACATTACAAATATCACACAATTACACACTTGAAGTAAGTCGAGACATTAAACTAAAGCTTATCACACACTTGGTTCAATAATGGACATATTGGTTCCATAAATGGCCTATTGAAGCAACTCATATCATCCAAGTGCTAGGCTCCATTCTCTTATTATTTCTAGACTTCTTAGACTCATTTAAGGTCCTTAGAATCATCATCAATTAAATTGCAACATTGGAAGACTAAGTTGCTTCATAAAGCACCATTATGGACACCATTGTCCCATCTCCCAATCCATGGCTCTTAAATTTTTTCCAATGGTTCCTCCCATCTTCTAATACCATCCTAAATCAAGTCTAGAACAAATTAAAACACTCCCTAGCCCATTAAACCCCTTTTGGCCGAAACAAGCATGAATTTGTACTTCTTGGAGTTTCAAAATTTTCCTTGATGGGAGAGCCACTTGGGAAGGTTTCTAAGGGTCTTAGGAGCTCAAAAAAACATTCAAATAGTCAAGAAATTACTCACACAAAATTAGGTTTCACAAAACCTCCAAGAACACTACACTTTTCTAACTTAATTTCCTTTAGTTTTTCTTGGAATTTCTTGCCATATTCTTAATCCTTGCACTCTTTTCCCTAGGTTTTTCCCTTGGTTCTGCCCAAAATCCAGCCCCTCCTACTGCAACACCCTATAATTAATTAAGGTATTAATCATGGATTAGGTTAGTTAGGAATAAATAATATGGGATATTTAGGCAAGTTAAGTGAATGGAGATTTTAGAGAAATCAATTATTAATATGGGTTTAAGATTTAATTAGGATAGAAACTTCATCTAGGCCCAAATTAAATTAAGTAGATAAAAGGCTAATGGAGGCCTAATAAGCTAGGTGCAGGCCCAATATAATTCAATTTGATAGAGGCCCAAGATCTACCTTGTATAGGCTCTTAGGAAGGCCCAATAAACCTTGTGCAGACCCAAACAATGGAGTTTTAAAACTAAGTCTGACCCAATAAAATTTTGCAACCCAACACCTCAAAATTTGAAGCCCAAATAGAGTTGGACCTTGGAGCAACCCATGACCCACATTTGACCCAACTAAAACCCAACTTAAACCCTAATGCTTCAGCCACCTCTCCATTTGTTGAAACACAAACACCCATCTCAAAATTCGGAAGTCCAAAGGAGGCTCTAAGGTTCTTAGCATAATTCTACATTTTTCCACTTCTAAAGCAAGATTTAGCTAAGGTAATAGTTATATAACTTAATCCTCTCATCTTTCTCTTCATTTTAGTCTAATTAGTTTTTCATTTGGAGTATTTTCACCATATCCAAAATCTGAAATGTGGGTGTTTGGGGATTTTCTTGATGAAATTCGTAGGTTGAGGCTAGGACTGTCATTAGATAGGTATGAACTCTTCTTTTTGAGGTCATTTTGCTGATTTGAGACCCTAATGACTTGATTATAATATAGGTATTAATTTTGTACGAATTTGATTAGGATTTTGGATGAAATATTAACCTTTTTTGGTATAGGACACTCCAATCCGAATTTGGGACTTAAAGTGGCTGGGTAAGTGATTCTTAGGTAGTCATTAGCATTTTAAATTCTTTGGGTACTGATTACAATTGTTAATGATGAATTAGAGTAGTAATTCTACGGTGCTATGGTTATAGGGAGATTTCTGCACCATTGGTGACTATTGTAATTGTCTACAAGTGAGGTAACCGGGTTTATATTAATTCCATGTATATATCTGATTTAATTTCATATGTTGTTGTACATGAATGATTTGAAATATTGAATGAATTGGTTGGCTATCTGTTGAATTGTGATTGGACCTTGTGAGTCCATGGTGGAGCTGTGGTGCAGCTGCCACCCGTGCATGTGTTTCGATCAGGCACCGGGTTATGATCAAACCCCAGATATACTGAGCCCTGATTGTGCTCAATGGGGAGTAGGTGCCGTGGACGGGCCTCTCCCGGTGTTAATGGCTTTTGATATGTGAAAATATGATTGCTAGTATGGGATAGTGATCATGATAGCCTAATTATTTCATTTACTGATATGACTGGTATTTTGCTGATGCTTATGTGAAATTATGCATGTATGCTAATTAAACTGGAATATATGATGGAATTGCCTTGGTTACTGAGATTTATATCTCACCCTGTTTTATGGGATTAATATGTCAGGTGAAGGTTCTTCAGGTAAGGATAAGGGGAAGCAAGTGGATGAAAATCCATGAGCTCTAGCCATGTGTGGAGGAAGCTACACTTGGGCTAATCTAAGTAGAGTAGACGCAATTTTATTATTAGTTTACATAGCATCATCATGTATTCATGTTGCCAGGTGTAGGCGTTTATATTTTGCTTAGTGGAAATGTAACCGTTAAGGAGTTAAGTCTCATTACAGTTAGATATTGATGTATGAACTTATAGCATCATATATATAGCTTTGTTGAAATTGTGATATGGTTTACCATATGGGAATTGTAGTCATGTGATGCATTGGATGTGCACATAAACTATTGATGAATGAAATCTCTATAGAATGTACATTGGATGTTAATTATTGCTAATGCATGTGTTCTTGCTATCATTAATATATGAATTTGCTAATATGAGATAGTTGGGCAATTAAGATATAGAAATTACATTTTGAATTGGAAATAGAGAGTAAGATGAGTAAATAGGGTAGGAAACTACCATTAGAGTCATATAAAATGAGAGAAAGTGGTCTTAGAGTGTTCCTAAGATGAGAGCTAGAGTGTGTGGGATGAAATTTGGGTGATGTAGCCAAATAAGTGACAGAGTCAAGGGGCACTACAGCATAACGTATCTCACCACGGCACAAGAGAAGAAAATTAGTCTGGGGAGTGACAGTGGCGAGGAGCACTGCGGCTTGAGAAATCTCGTCGCGGCGCAAAGCGAAAAAAATCACCTAGGAGGGTAACAGAACCGAAACTCGCCACGGCGCAGTATGTCCTGTCGCGACGTGAGTAGTGAAAATTAATAAAGGGTTACACAATAGTAAAACTCGCTGTGGCGCAAAGGTATTGCGCCTAGGTGAGAATCGTGGGGCTGAGAATAGTAGTTCCATGAGGCATTTTTGCCACAGCGCCATGTAGGTCAGCTATGGCAATCGGCGCAGCGAGGGTTATGAAATTTGGCTAGTAATTCCAAAGAGCAACTTGGCTGCGGTAGGGAAGGTATAGGCCACGGCGTAAGTCCCCAAATTCATACCTTTAGCCTAGAAACCCCCTTTTTTTCAATGGTAATGTTAAGAAATGATATGAGAATACTTGTGGGAGGTTATTGAGTGTTGAAATTGATGGATAGATGAATCATAAACCCCTCATGGTAGTATGATGTCTTTTATGCATTTTTGTTTTGTTTGTGGTTGTATAATGATGACCCTAATATTAAGGTTCAAATTTCCCCATATTTTCATAATGTGATAAATTGTAACAACTCCAAACTTTAATCATTAATTATTAATTGTATATTTAACCATAATTACAATAATTAGAAGATAGGGTTGTCAAACCTACCCCATCCTAGGTTGGTCAAAACATACAAGAAGAAGGGACAAGAAGAGGCTACTATAGGAATGATATTTTTCCTTGTTTTTCCTTAGTTTCTTGGATATTTCTTCCCTTGGTTAGCTTCTTCTCTCCAAACATGAAATTTCCCTCCTCAGTCTGACCTCAAAATAGAACCAAATCATTCAAAAAATCCAGGGAAAGAAAGGAGAAAGAGAGGAGAACAAGATTGAAGGAAGATGGAGCAAAAAATTATCTAGTTTCTCCTTAGCTTTCTTCCTCTTTTTCTCTTCCCTTTGGTGTGCATAAGAGAGCTGAAGATTTTCTATATTTTGGGCAGAAAGGGTCGTGCTCATTAAAGAGGAGAAGAAGGGAGAAAAGTGTGGAACTCTTTAGAATATTTAAGAACCCATTATTTCCAATTTTGCCCTTCCATAATGGCAATTTTGTTTTGACTTCGTTTTAGCTTCTTTTTTAGAACCATCTTTTCTATCATAAAATTTAGGTTCCCAATTTAATAAAATGTCTTTGGAATCACTCAAATCAGGGCTAAAACCTTTCCGAACGAACCAGTCAAAGTTCAGGTTAACTGACATCGGAAAGAGTACACTAGAAGGGCTTTACTGGTCCCGGGGCTTCCCATGGTTTTTGGGGCCTCTGAGAACCCTGGGCAACTCAAAATTTCCATTAAAAAAGCCCTCCTAGGTGTTTTTCCAAAATTACACTTATTTATGAAAATGCCACCGGTCTTTCGACAAATTTTTTGAATCACTCCAGTCCTGATTTCTTAGCAACTCAAGGCTCAAATCCTCATTTTCTATTATTTAAAATTTTACCCAAATTTTATTTTGCCTTGAATCACTCATCTCAAGGGACTTTCTTTTCAAACTGGCTCGTTTCGATGTTTTTACAACATACCAGGCGTTACAAGAAATATGAGATGAGTGTTGGGATCCTTGGGACACACATAGCAAAAATTTAAAAAAAAATCAATCTAAATCCCTCCTATAAATCCATCAATGCCGTTTAAATAGAGTAAAGCTAGAGATTTTTACCTTTGTCACTTGATTCTTCAGGTTCTCTTTCTACCGACATATCTCAGAAACTGACATTTTAGACCAATTCCCTCTACTAGTATCCATACAAACGATCACTACAACTCAAATAGTGTGCTAGCGCCATTGAACACAAATGTCTGTATGTTCAAGGAGAGAAGATGTTCTTCTTCTTTTTTTCTTTAAGTGTTCGTACACTTTTTTTCTCTAAGCGTCCATACACTTTCTCTTTCTAAGGTGGGAGATGGCTCTCTCCAAAAATCATTATCCTGGAGAACCCTAGCCTCTTAATTTATAGAGATGTGTTATATTAGGGTTTTAGAATAGATTTGATTAATTTAAATAGATTATTTAAATTAATTCAAATTATAATTAAATAGATTAATTTCAATTTAAATCTATCCTATAGAATAAATTTAAACTAATTATTCAATCTAAATCTTGAACCAAATTTAAATTTAATTTATCACATAGATTAAATTCAAATTATCACATTAGTTTAAATTTAAATCTATCATATAAAATCAAATTTAAACCTAATTCATTTAAATTAGTTAGATAATATATATATTTCGAAATATATCAAATATATATTTTGAATTTTATAAAAAAAGTATCAAATATACTTATAAATTTTCTTTACCCTCAATTGAATGTTATATTCATTGAATCTAGACACATTTTTAAGTTCAATGAATCTGGATATTCTAGCTCGAGTTGGTTTGTTTTTGTGTGCAATCCTGTAAGCCCATATGATGTTGGCAATAGGCTAATAATGATATTCTACCCACAAGTCACAAGTGGCCTCTAGCAAGATATTGTCACATTCCTTTCATCACACGATATTTAGGTCAAGTATGAGGCATGGAAATTTCATTCTCATTTTACTCAACCATCACTTTCTCGATCTCTAAGTAGACTGATAGAACAAATGAAAGACCCTTCCATCTAAGCATGGACATGCATTTCTCAATCTCACTCATCAAGTGGCCCAGATATATCTCTCCACTAATGAGAGGAATAAATTCCATCTTGACCACTCATCTTCCTTTAATAGATTCCAGTATGCCCGATCACAGTCTTTATGATCACCCAGTTAAAGGTGATTTTTGACTATGTCAAAGCACAGTGTTTCTCATGTAAGAATCTACGATGATCTCAAGTCTAGGGGTTCAATGACATGGCTATATATGAGATATGCTTATCACTTGATCCATGTAGCTATCTCATGATGGGTCATTCCACCACCCTATTTCCTAACAAGTGTCTATAATTTTAATTCATATCTTCATACATGATTAACACATAATCATCAATCAAAATCATACTAGCCTTAGTTCATCATTATTCTCACAAAGATGATCAACTAGGGACATTTAGGATAATCAATATGATTTATTTAAGGATATTATTATTATTATTGAAAACATGCAAACAATATAATAAATGTAATAAAAGAAAAACTCATTTTTCTTAATGAAGTACAATGTTCATAATACAATGATTGGCTTAGGGCACAATCTCTAACAATGAGGTCACAAGATCTTAGAGGATTCTTTTTTCTAAATTTTTTTTTCATTCTCTTTCATGGTAAAAAAGGCTAGCTTTTATTGTTGTTGGTTCTCTGGTACTGGTTTCACTTATAAGATTATTAGACAAAGTTTAGGATGCTATTTAGATAGAATAATTTGATTCTTTATCCCTGTGCTGTTGTGGATATTGCATGTTTACTTTGTTTTTAATTTCAAAATGCATTATAATTGCTCTTATTTTTCTATTAAGGCAAGGAAAATTATGTAAAATTTTGTTTTTTATTACTTACTATGTTGGATTAATTTTTTCAATAATAAAAATATCATTAAGTTAGTTTAAGCATCAATTGAGATTAATCTCTCTAAAAAAATTTTAAGATACATCCCCTCTATCAATTTAGTCCATTTAAAAAAAAATTGTTTTAGGTGCAATCTAAATGTTAAACTCAAGTTGTTAGATTAAAGTTAATAATTGTTCCATAGATCATGTCTTGGTTCCTTTCCTTATATGGTTCATGTTATAAGTGGCATCATAATTGTGGTTTGCTTTTTTAAACTTTTAGCTTAAGTAAGTGGCTTGAAAATTATCTTGTTGCAAGTTTCTTTGTTCTCTTACTTTCAAGTGAGTCAAAATTTGGTCACTAGCTTATGTGGTGGCTTTTGTGATTTTTCCTTGTGGTTACTAGCTTAATTTAGGTTGTTGGAAGTACCATGTTAGAACTATCATGAAGTTGATATATTTTTTTTCTTTTTCAATGAAATTGGTTTGGGAATTAGTACAAGACTAGAGAAGGATTTCAAACTTAAAATACCTAATATTAATACTTTTCAGGATTTTTTTTCCAATGAAGGTTGTTTGGGAAATGGTTCAAATTATAAGTGTTTGTCCCATCCAAGAATAATTCTATCTCTTTCATATTGGTTATTACATACTTTTTGATCAATTGGTAAGTGACCCCTTTAGCTCTTTTATCATCTTTCAAGAATAAATTTGAGCTCTTTTTAGTTTATTGTGTTTTAGAAATGGATATGTCTTAGATAGTAAATGTAACATCCAGTTTTTCTGTAAAGGTACGAAACTCACCAAATATAAAAAATAAGTCCCCTAAAATGAATGATTTATGGCCAAATAAAATTAGGATGAAATTTTAAATAATAAAAAATGAGGATTTGAGGCTTAAGATGTCCAAAAACCAAAGCCAACAGAGCTAAGAAATTTTGCCAAAAGAAGTTGAGATAATTTTATAATTTTTGAAAAAATTTGAAAAACTCACAGTAAAGCTTTTAAAACAAAAAATTTGAGCTTTTCAGTACTCTCAGAGACCTTAAAATCCATGGGAATCCCCAAAACAGTTGAAACCCCTCCAATGAGTGATTTTAGCTGTCAGTTGACTTAATAGTTTGGAATGGTTTCAAACCCAATTTGGGTGAAACCAAAGGCAATTTATAAGTTAAAGGATCCAAATTTTATGATAGAAAAGATAGATTTCAAAAAGGAGTTGAAATGAGGTCAAATGGAGAAACCATGGTTTATGGACTAAAATGAAAAGTAAAAAAGTTGCATAAAGTGTCCCTTTAGCTTCTTAAAACATGTTCAACTCTTCTCTTCCTCTCTTAATCAACATATATTTGTCCAAAATAGAGGAGAGCTTAGCCAAGGAAGGGCGCACAAGAGGAGAGCCAAAAAGGAGGCAAAAAGCTTGCAAAAGGTAAGAAAAAGTATAAGATTTCATGGCTTCTCCATTACAAAAGATGTTCCCCTCCTTTTCCTCTTCCTTTCTATGGTCTTGGTGTGTTATTTGGATCTATTTTGGGTCTATTTCAGAGGGGAAAAGTCAAAATTTCAAGGAGAGGCTAGAAGCATAGCAAAGCATCTTGAAAAAACTTTGAAATAAGGTATGAATCATATTCCATCTTGCACTTTCTTCTTGCTCCTCCTCCATATGAATCTCATACAACCTAGAGTCTAGCAAAAGGGAGTTGAATTCTGACCATATCAACGGAAGAACAAGTAATTCAGAGTGTGGGAATTAAGACTAGGCAATTGGAAACAAAAAGGTAGCCTTAAAATTCAAGTTGGCACAACTTGGGGCTTTGAAACAAATGATGAAATCTGATTTTTCCTAGACATATCCTAGCTTATGTAAGACATTGTCAAACCATCACCATGTATAGGCCCATGTATACTAAAAAGAATACCTTGTACTTTGGCCGAAGACCTTGTCAATAAGGTCCTAAATTTCTCTATGTAAATTGTAAGATCTTGTTGACAAGATCTTGGATCTGGTCTATTCCAATCTTGGAAATCCTTTGAATTAATGCCAACTCAATTATAATATGTATGTTTATTCAGAAACATTACCAAATAAGCCATGAAACACTTCTTACCAAGGACCACCATGTCTTTAATGAGGAAATGAGTTATTCTCAAGGGCCAAGATTATGCAATTTTGCTCATATAGTTCATTTGAATCAACCTCAAGTCATTTCCATCTATAACATATCATAGCAACTCATATTCATCACAAAATCTATAGGGAAGTATGAATTTCAACTCTTTCTCCCAGTTTTTCTTTAATGTCTAGTTTTGTTAAACGACAAAAACATATGCATTTTCAAAGTAAGTCCCCCGAAATGAATTAGTTTAGGTTCCACAAAATTTAAGTAGTATTTTAGACTCTTAAAAATAAAAATCCTAGACTTAGACAGGAAGAAAAATGGAGCTAGAATAAAGAAACGAAATTGAACGAAAGATTGACAAAATATAATAGCATTTTCATAATTTTAAGCAAACGTTGGAATTCTCACAAAAAGGCTTTTTAAATGAAAGTTTTGAGTTCTTCGAGATTCTTAGAGGCCCTAAAAGCTATGGAAAGCACTGGGACAGTTAAAAGCCCTCTGGTGGACATTTTTCAATGATAGTGTACCCAAATTTTAACAGATTCATTCGGGAAGATTTTAACTCTAATTTGAGTGATTCTAAAGATATTTTATTAAATTGGGAACCTAAATTCTATAATGGAAAAGACAATTTTTAAAAAGGAGCTAAAACAAACTACAAACAAAAATACTAAGATAAAAGGGCAAAATTAGGATTTTTTAAAAGTCTTTCTTAAACCCCACTTATATATATAGGGCGCCCCACCTCTTCACTCATTTAGCTCATTTAGTTTCTGTCCTAAACCAAAGGAAAAATGCTAAGAGTGAGGCGCACAAGAAGGAGAGGAAGAGAAGGAGAAATACAAGGCAAAAGGTATGGAATTTCTTGAATTTTTAATGCTTTCTCTTTAGTAAACCTCTTCTTCTCTATTTCCCCTTTCTTTCCTATGGTTTTATTGAAGTTTGTGGATCTGTTTTGAGGGAAGAATAGGCGAAAAATTCAGATTTGAAGAGAGGAGGCCAAGGAAAGGAAGAAACAACCAAGAAAACAAGGAAAAACAAGGTAAATCTTCCTTCCATGGTAGCTACCCCCCTACTCTTCTTCCCTCCTTGGTTCGTCCCACTCATGAAGTACAAGAGGGCTTGGATTTTGGGCAGAACTAAGGGTGAATCTTAGGAAATGGAGTGTAGAGAATAATAATATACAAAGGGAATTAACAAACAACTATAGAAATTCAAGATAGCAAACCTAGGGTTTCTAGTGTTCCTTGAAAACTCTAATTTGATGCCATGATTCCTAGGCCTAAATGAATGTTTAAATGAGCTTCTAAGATCCCTAAGAGGCTCCCCCTATGCATCTTCCACCAAGAAAACAAAGCAAGTTTTGTTGGTGCCAAGAAGAAGCTTAGTTTCAGCCTAGAAGAGTTAGGGTACCTAGGGATAGTTTTAAACTTTTCCAAACCCATTTTTGAGTCATATATGATGAGTGAAGAGGAGGGAAAGCCTTGGAAAAAATTTAGAAACCATAGAAAGTGAGATGGCCTTATATGTTCCATAATATGACATAAGGAAGCAATATGTAGTTAGGCTCTTTGTTTTAATTGTGTGATGGCTCCAAGAGGATTAAAAGGTGTTAAGAATCATAAATGAAAGGAAATAATAGAGCCTAGAACTCATTTGATGGGTGTTGCTCCATTGGGTGTATTTAGGAACCATAAATGAACCATAAAGCAAAGTTAGAGTTCTAAGTAGATGTATGGCCTTAGAAATGATATCAAGAACCTAATTGGCTTCCATATATTGTGTTTAGGCTAAGAGAAACAAATCTCACACCTTTGTATGTGTGAGGCCGAGGAAAGGAGCATTATTCTAAGAGAAAAAGTGTATGGTTACAACAAAGGTAGCTCACTTCTCTTTCTCTCATACATGAGGGTGTGCTTGACTTATCTTTGAATGTGTGTGTATATACTTTAAGCCATGAAAAGTGTTTTAGCATGTGCCTTTATCCCATGGTATCATGATGATACATTATGTTTTCAAATGATATCTAACATGTTTGCTTGGGCTTGCTTGAGTGTGGAGAAGCCAAAAACTCTTAGCCATGGTGAGGATGAGCTAAGAACCCTTGGATATGGTTGAGACAAAGTAAAGAGTCTTCCAAGAGTGAGGTTGAGTTAAAACCTCCTAGAGAAAATGGGTGAGGCAAGTTCAAAATCTAGAAGAGCATAGGTGAGCTAATCCACTTACTTGGTAAACCTATGTATGCTATATATGACTTACTCATATGCCAAGAATGTTTCTTGAATATTCATATTGTTCCTTGTACTCATGCATGCATTTTTTTAAGACTTGAATGGCATATTTTATCTATGATTGAAATGGGACATGAGCTATTGTGATCCTTTGAATCTTATTCCCTCCTCTCCAATGCCTTAACATGCTAGGTGGACTAAGTGAGCAAGGTAATGGAAGCCATCAAGTTGGAAGATGAGAGTATGACAACAAAGTGCTTTGATTTTGCTTCTTTATGGCCATATGAGTGGCAAATATTGTAATCCATTATTGTATATGTCTTATGACCTCATGAATATATGTAATTATACTAATGTATTATGTACAAATGAGATTTAATGTTATATGTATGATGTAGTGCATTTTAGACATTGAGGAGCAAGACTAGCCTTATGTAATCTTGTGTATGCCATGGGGTGAGAGAGTAAGTTTTCAATTTTTTGGTTTATGCACCTTTGAGATAGGTTTAGAATGTCATTTTGATGTATTTCCACGTACTCAAGTGGTCATAGTTGCCTTGGACCTCAAATTGGACCATTTGGACCTTTGTAATGCTTAAAAGTGACCATTTCACAATCCAATGTCATGATTTGACCAAATGAACGAATTTGCTCATGAAATTTTGGCACACATATAGATCTTATCTAGAGATTTTTGGGAAGCCAAAGACCAGATTATTTGGAGCTCTGTGGAATTAATTATGATTTTTCAAAATTGGCACTTTTTTGCTGAACTGATACAAGTATTGTTCATATGGTCAAAAACTGGGTTGTGTCATTCATAGGACAAATGATGTCCAACACTCATGAAATTTTACAATCATAAAATAGATATGATAAGATTTCCATGCCATTAAGATCACCCCAATCAAACCTCTGAACAGAGAGATATTCATTTTTGAAGTTGGAGGTTAGTACTAGGGATGATAGTCAATCTCTTGTACTATTCCATCAATTTTTAGTAGCTAGCAGCCCTTGTTGAGGTCTAGACATTTTTTTAGCACAAATTAGACATCTGTAGATTTCTAGAATGGTAAAGAATGTATGATTTTGATTTTTCTAGAATTAGTTATGATTTTTCAAAATTTGTAATAGAAATCTAAAAATCCTAGCTAGGGCTGCACTCTTGAATTTCATGTACTCCTGTACGAGTTTTAGGCCACTTCCTTGGATGGTTTTAAGTTGTATTAGTGTAATTAAATATGAGAATGAGTATAATGAGTTCATATGGTCCACAGGACACTGAATGCAAAATTTATTCGCTACGTAACACAAATATATTCATTATTTTAATGCCATTTTTCTTGCTTCCTTATAAGATGCATGGTATGAGACATGAAAATAGCATGGGACAAGCTAGAAATTTATGGTGTTACCTTTTTCCACTACCAGTCTTGGCTTTCAAGGCCAAGTTTCTATAATCAACTTTAAAAATTCATAACTAATTGTAGAAAAATTGAAATCATATAAACCATAACTTTTTGGAAAGCTTTGGATATCAAATTTACATAAAAAAATAATCCCAGTCATGAAAATTTCATCTGGACCATGTTTGATAATAGAAAAGATAAGGAGGTTTTGTTGCCCAGAAATTTGATATAACTTACTAATATAAACTTTGAAAATTTATAATTAATTTCACAAAAATATAATTTGCATAAACTATACCAATTTGGAAAGTTATAGATGTTAAATAAAGGGAAAAAATAGTTCTAGACCAATCTAGATTCATCCAGACCCCAAACATTATTCAAACAGTACCATAGGTCTGGAGGCATGCCTAGAACAGAACAGAAACTTCAAAAATTCATCTCCCTCTCTAGACATCCAATTGAGATGATTCCAATTGTCACAAGTCTCTGGGAAGGTCTAGTTTCTCCCTATAAAATGTCATAGCATTTGGACTTTATTTGGCCCTTGAATGACAGAGAACAAAATTTGGACCAGATGAACAGTACTAGTGGCAAATTCTAAATTTTCAGCTAACTTTAAAAATTCGCCAAATATTCCATAGACCTCCAAATATTCTGAACTTTAGTTTCCCAAAAATATCTCATCAAGCTCTAGATGCATGGCAAGTTTCAGACCAAAAAAAGCTCATTTAGGCAAAAAGTGATATAGCTCACCAATTTGACCAATTTTGGCTCTATAAGGTGTCAACTTTGTCCAAATGGCTTCTCCAATGGCTTAGCACCTCTTAAGCAAATTTAAAAGCACAAATACAACTTGTAGGCACTGCCTAAGTGGTCCCAAACACCATGCATCTCAATTTGACTATTTCACATCCATTAATGCACTAATACATGTAACACCATATTTTTCCAGCTCATTTCACAATATTCCCATGCTTAACATTCATAGATTCCATGAAAGGGCAAGAAAAAGGGGATTAAAAATTGTATTTTTTTGCGTTGCGTAGCGTATGAAAATTTCATTCAATGTCACGTGGACCATATGAACTCATGTATCATATTCTCCTATTTAACTACTCTATTACAACTCAAAACCATTCAAGAAAGTAGCTTGGAACTCATACAAGTGGGTGAAACACATTAATTCCCACGAATTTGCCATAGTCAGAATTTTAGTTTTTCTGTCACAACTTCGGAAATTCATAACTAAATCCAAAAAAATTGAAATCCAACAAGCTTTAACATTCCAGAAAGCTCTAGATTTCTACTCTATGGTAAAAATAATTTCAATTCATGAATCATTAAGGGGAAGACGTTTGACATTCGAAAAGTCACTAAGGTCGCTGCTGCTTGGGCTGCTATTTCAAATTACTAATACAAACTTCTAAAATTCATAACTAATTCTATACAAATTGAAATTATACACATTTAGTCATTCTGGAAATTTAAAAATGTTAAATGTATGGTAAAAATAATTACAAAATGAAACAAATACATTTAGCCATTGGAAATCTATGGAACAACGACTGGACTCCTAGGGCACCACTACTACTGACAGCCAACTTCAAAAATGCATAACTCTTTGAGCAGCCTCCAAATGAGGTGATCTCAGTGGCCATGAAAAGCTTATGACCTCTAGTTTATGCTTGTAAAATTTCACATGCATTGGACACTATATGCCTATCGGATGACACAGAATACAAATATGCTAGTGTGAATAGTGCACATACCAGAATCAATAGAAAATCCCAATTTTGAAAATTCATCAAATATTCTCTAGACCTCTGAAAATTATGTTCTTTAGCTTCCCAAAAATATCTCAACAAAATTTAATCGCATGCTAAATCTCATATAAAAAAGAGCTCATTTGGGCAAAAAAGGGCATAGAGTTACAATTGGGCCATTTTCATGCCTCTTAATGGTTCAAGGATGAGCAAAATGACTCCTATAGTTCTTGTGGGAATGGCCCAAAAAGACTCTCTAAACTTGTCTCAAAGGTGTGGAGGCTCAAAACACAGAATTTCATTTCCTATCCCCAAGCTATGTACTAAGAGACATACACTTGAAATGGCCATCCAATACCCAAAAATTGCAATACATTCCATTTATCCACAAATTTCATACATACATCATCTATTAGGATATTTACACATGTTCCATTCATTGTACATCAATTCTAACGAAAGATTACATCATATGCCACTCCTTTGGTTACAACATAAACAAAATTAAAAGCTTTATTATCAAGGCTTCATCTCCTCACTTAGTGGCTTCCATTTCCTTGTTTATTGGCTCCACCTAGCATGTTAAGATATTGGAGAGGAGGGAATGAGATTCAAAGAATCCCAATATGTGGCAACGCTATCTTCTAATCATTGTAATTATAGCTAAATACAGGGTTTATAAATTAATGATCAAGGTTTTAGGTCATTATATGTTACCGCATTACGAAAATGTGAGGAAATTTGAACCTTGATGTTAGGGTCATCACCATGCCACCTTAACAAAATAAAATGTGCCTAAAAGAAATCTTACTACCATAAGAGACTCATGATTCGATCATCCATTAGTTTCAACACTCAATAACCTCCCGGCTTGTACTCTTAAATCATTCCCCAAATTTCACAAATCTCGCCGCGGCCAACCTATATGGCGCTGCGGCGGGAATGCTTCCTGGAACTTCTACTCGACTCCCAGAATTCTTGCCTCGGCGTAATATATTCGCGCCGCGGCAAGTTTTGCCTCTGTCCAACACAAATTTTAATTTTTCGACTCGCGCCGCGGCGGGAAACACTGCGCCGCGGCAAGTTTTACCCCCCTGGGTGAATTTTTCGCTTCGCGCCGCGGCGAGGTTTGTTGCACCGCGGCGCCTTTCGGCTCTGTCTCCCCTTTGGCCGCGGGGAAGCCTTCTTGGCCTTGGCAGGATTCCCTTCTGTGACCATATTACCCGAATTTTGCCCTCTACACTCCAATTCTCACCTTAGCAACACTCTAAGTCCACCTACCCTTGTTTTAAGTGATCCTAATGGTGTTTATCTACCCTATTTACCCATCAATCCATCCATTACCATTGTGAAACTCAAATGTCACTTCCTACTTGTTCCACTAACTCATACCAACAAATTCATAAATAAATGGCAGCAAGATCACGTACATTATCAATAATTTCCATCCCATGCTAATTTCATAAAGATTCCATTCAACAATAGCTTACCTCTAAGGCATCATATGACTACAAGCCTCATATGATAATCCACATCATAATTCCAATAAAACCACATATATATATATTGCTATAAGTTCATACAATAATATTCAATTATAATGAAACTTGAATTCTTAGCGATTACATTCTAATCAAACAAAATATGAGCGCCTACACTTGGCAATATGATTACATGATGATGCTAGGTAAATTAATTACAAAAATTGCATCTATCCTATCCTACTCAGACCAAGTGTAGCTCCCCACACCCGACCTCAGCTCATGGATGTTCATCTACTTGCTTACCCTTATCCTTACCCGAGGAACTTTCACCTGAAATGTTAATCCCACAAAACGGGGTGAGATATAAATCTCAGTAACCAAGGCAATTCCATTATACATCCAGTTTAATTACCATATATGCATAAATCAAAATCAGCATCAGAATCATATCCAATATAACAGCAAATGAAACAATTAGGCTATCATGATTACTATCCCATACTAGCAATCATATTATCACATGTTAAAGGCCATTAACACCGGAGAGGCCCGTCCACGGCACCTACTCCTCATTGAGCACAACCGGGGCTCAGTGCATCTGGGGTTTGATCATAACCCGGTGCTTGATCATAGCACATGCATGGGTGGCAGCCGCACCACAGCTCCACCATGGACTCACAAGGTCCAATACAATATAACAGATAGCCAATCAATTCATTCAACATTTTCAATCAATCATATACAGCATCATATGAAACTAAATCAAATATATACATGGAATTGATATAAACCCGGTTATCTCACTTGTAGACATTTGTAACAATCACCAATGGTGCAGAATTCCTCCTATAACCATAACATCACATAATTACTACTCTAATTCATCATTAATAATCATAATTAGTATCCAAGGAATGTAAAATACCAATGACTACCCAAGAATCATTTACCCAGCCACAACAAGTCCCAATTTCGAATTTAAGTTTCCTCCACCAGAAAACTCAATATTCCACCCAAAATCCTAAGCAAATTCGTACATAATTAATACCCATTTTATAAATTAGCTATGGGGTCTCAAATTAACCATTAAAGCATCAAAATGGAGGGTTTAAACTCACCCAAGGTCAGCCCTAATCCCAACCTACGAATTTCATCAAGAAAACCCCCAAACACTTACATTTCAGATTTTTGGGTAGGATGAAAATGCTCCAAATGAAAAACTAATCAGGCCAAATTAAAGAGAAAGATAAGGGGATTAAGTTGTATAACTATTACCTTGGCTGAATCTTGCTCTAAGTATGAGAAAATGCAGAATTTTGGTCCCAAACCCTAGCCTCCTTCTCCACCTCCGATTTTGCCTCTTGAATCTTATGTTTTAGCAAGTGAGAAAGTGGGTGGGGTATTAGGGTTTAAGTTGGGTCAAGTATGGGTCAAGTATGGGTCATGGGCTGCTCCAAGATCCATCTCCACTTGGGCTTCAGATTTTTTAAGTTTGTTGGGCCAGTTTAGAGGTGTTGGGCTGCAGAATTTACTGGGCCAGTTTTTATGCATTTGGGTTGCTGAAATTTAATTGAGTTTGGGCCAAGTTTGAGAAACTCAAGAATGTGGATCTGCACAAGGATTATTGGGCCACTTAGAAGAGTCTATACAAGGTAAATCTTGGGCCTCCATCACACTAAATTATGTTAAGTTTGCACATAATCTATTGGGCCTCCATTAACCTCTTCTCATGATCTATTAATTTAGGCCTAGATAGAATTTCTATCCCAATTAAATCTCAAACCCATATTAATAATTTATCTCTCTAAAGTCTCCACTCACTTAACTTGCCCAATGAGCCCATATTAATTACTCTTAATTAATTCAAATCCATGATTAACACCTTAATTAATTATAGGGTGTTACACAATAGCTCATCTCCCATTCAATCATGCATAAAGAATGCAATACAAGTCTTAAGGATGCATGCATGGCATATCAATATAGAAAATGGTGCAAAATACAATCTTGGCATTTATTCAAAGCACACATAACATACTTAGGCTTGCCAAATGAATGGATTAGCCTCACCCACTTTCTTCAAGGTTCTTGGACTTGCCTCACCCTTTTTCTCAAAGGCCTTTAACTAAGCCTTGCTCTTGGGAGACTTTTTCTTAGTCTCAACCACTTCTCAGAGTTTTTGGCTCATCTTTATTGAAGATGGAAGGTTTTTGGCCTCTCCACATTCAAGCATACCAATGCGAATATTCTAGGCATCATTGAATACATAATGCAACACTATAGTTCAATGGAACATAGGCATCATACCAAAACATAATTTATAGCTTAAAATACACATACATACATTCAAAGATAATGTAGACATTTATTCATGCATGGGAGAAAAGAGAGAGACCTACCTTAGAAGCAATTACACACTTTTTCCTTAAGCCTTGAGTCCTCTCCCTTGACCTCACACACCCAAAAAGGTGGAGATCATTTCTTTTGGCCTAGACACACCAAAAGAAACATGAATTACTCATGGGAACAAGCCTTGGCATTATACATACTTTACATGATTCTACTTTGGTTTATGGCTCCATTATGCTTCCATAAGGCACTTAATGAAGCAACTATAAACATTCATGATCTTGGCTCCCTTCTCTCCTTTAATATATGATTCTTGACTCCATTTAGACCCTTTGGAGTCATCACACAATTATTTTAAGAAGCCTAGGTAGAAGTTACTTCATTATGCTACATTATGGAGCCTACACCTCCATCTCACTATCTATGGCTTTTAAATTTTTTTCAAGGGTTCCTCCCACCTTCTACCATCATATGAAGTCCCAAACCAAGGCTAGAATAAATTAAAACACTCTCTAACCCCTCCATCTGTCCTAGGCTAACATTATGGAAGCATTTGGGGTTCAAGGGGTTTTCAATTTTTCCTTGATGGGAGAGCCACTTGGGAGGCTTCCTAGGGGTCTTAGGAACTCAAACAAACACTCACATATGCTAGGGAATGTATGAATCAAATCAGTTTTTACAATGTGTTCAAGACTTCTTCACTTTTCTAACTTGAATTATACTTGCTTTTCTTCCCATTTCTTTGCAATTATTAGGTGTCCACATACTAAATCAATAGATTCTTGCTTGTTTTTGGATAGAAAATCCTCCCCCATAATGGTTCTATTTTTGGCCGTGACTCTCACATACAAGAGGCAAGAAGAAGAAGCAAAGCTACAAGGATATCTACCTTGAATCCAAGCTTCTATCAAGAGTCTCTTCCTTGGGTCTTGGTCCCCTTTTGAAACTCTAATCTTTCCCCTCTGGTTTAAGGCTAAAATAGAACTATTTCATCTACCAAGACTATGGAAAGATGAAGTAAGAAGAGAAGAACAACTTTAAAGAAGAGAAAGCCATGAAATTGCTTGAATTTACCTATCTTTCTTGGCTTTCTTCTCCCTTCTCTTGTACTTCCCTTTGTGCACCTCTTTGAAATCTGTTTCAAACCAAAAAAACCTTTGGTGGAGAGGAAGGAGAAGGGCTGGACATGATTTTAAAAGCAAAAGGGTAAAGTTAACATACTTTTTTAACTTGTCATTTTAGTCCCTAATCCATGGTTTATCTATTTGGTCTCATTTCAATTCCTTTTCAAAATTCATCTTTTTCATAACATTCCTTAGGCTCTTAATCATAAGAATTGCCTTTAGAATCACTTAAAAAGGATCTGAAACCATTCTGAATCTTTTTGTCAAAGTTTCAGTCAACTAACAGCCGAAATCTTTTATTGGAGGGGTTTCAACTGTTTTAGGGGTTCCCATGGTATTCAAGGCCTTTGAGAACCCTAGAAAGCTCAAATTTTCCATTTAAAAAGCACTCCTATGAGTTTTCAAAATTTTTCAAAAATTACAAAAATGCCCCTACTTCCTTCGGCAAATTTTTAGACCTCTTCTGGCTTTGGTTTTTGGGCATCTTAAACCTCAAATCCTCATTTTCTAATATTTAAAATTTTATCATAATTTTAGTTGGCCAAAAATTTTTCTATTTCGAGGACTTCCTTTTATATCTGGCCTATTTTTTACGTTTATAGAAAAACTGAATATTGTGTTTCTCACGTTTACGGAGGGACCGGATGTTACAATACACATAAGCCACCAAAGAGCCAATTTACATACAACATTTACACATAATATTACATTTTTTCAATGGTTTACAACTCAAAGATATCATGTACATATCTACTTTGGCATCTAGATATAAGAAAAACTACATGATTATCAAAGTGTAGCTTCTTAAGATCCTTGGCTTGCATTCCTTGCTTCTTGAATACCACCTAGACATTTTAAGATGATGGAGGGAAGGGGAGTGAGATTCCTAAAATCTTAATAGCTCACACACCCATTCACACAAACATTTAAGACATACATACATCAAGAACATAATTGTAGAAGGTGCCTCAAGCATAAAATACATGAAACCACATTTCCATGCCACCATCTCACTTCAAATTCAAGGAAGAGCTCTAGGAACTTTTGGTTTTGTCTCACCTTATTTCTAGGACTTTTGGATTTGCCTCATTCTTAGCCTAGGGACTTTTGACTTGGCCCCACCCATTCAAGAGACTTTTGGCCTAGTCTTACCCATACCTTGAGACTTTTGGCATCTCCTCACTTTCACTAAGGGACTTTTGGTATCACCTCACCCTTTTGAGCAATTTCCACAAGCGAATCCATTCAAGATCACACATTGGTACCAATGTAATATCAAGACACTAGGTGGCATGCTATCAAGTCACGAAGGTACACATAGGCATACAATAACATACATATGCACACAAGAATGCAAGGAGAACGAGGTGGAGAACTACCTTGAATTTATGCAAGCTTTTCTTAGTCTTTCTCCTTCCATTTTTTGGCTTCACAAGCGCACCTAGGTGGGTTGATATTCTCTTGACCTAAACACCATAAATAACACACAATCATATACTTGAAGCAAGCCAAAACATTAAACTCACTCTTGAACACACACTTGGTTCCATTAGTGGCATAATGGTTCCATAAATGGCCTATTGAAATAACCTTCACAATTCAAGCTTTATGTTACACCATAACTTTAATGCTCAACTCATGCAAATCCCATGCCTTATCTCATGTAAACTCTATAGGAAGCAACATAATGGCATAGGGAATCATAAATCAAAATACCTTTCTCCATGGGTAAAAATTTTCTTTTAGAGTCCTATGGGTTATATGGATTCATCCTTCCTATTCTCACATTTAAATACATAAATACAACTCATAACAAGCTCAAGAGATGGTCCATACCTCGAGCAAAGGGAGCAAATACACAAAATACACTAGTGTAGCCTCGGATCAGTTTTCCAAATTCTGTGCTTGAACTTTGAAAAATTATAACTAATTTTAAAAAAATTAAAATTAGGCACACTATATTATTCTAGAAAGCTACAGATATTTAATTTATGCTAAAAATAATTCTAGACCACAACAAAGGATGCTAGGCACCGGAAATTGATGGAACAGTACCAGAGGTTAGCTATCATCCCTGTACTGATCTCCAACTTCAAAAATTCATATTTCCCTGCTTAGAGGTCCAATTAGGGTTATATTAGTGGCTATGGAAAGCTTATCATGTTTGGTTTATGTCTATAAAATTTCATGAGCATTGGACATCATTTGGCCCATGAATGACATAGCCCAAGTTTCTAATCATATGAACAGTACCTATATCAGTTCAATAGAAAAATGGCAACTTTCAAAATTCATAATTAATTCTACAGAGCTCCAAATAATTTGATCTTTGACTTCCCAAAAATATCTTGATAAAACCTACATGTATGCCAAATTTCATGAGCAAATTGGTCCATTTGGTCAGATCTTGATATTAGATTGTGAAACGGTCATTTTTAAGCTTTACAAAGGGTCCAAATGGTTCAAATTGAGCTCCAAGGCAACCATAACCACTTGAGTACGTGGAAATGCATCAAAATGACATTCTAAACTTTTCTCAAAGGTGCATAAACCCAAATTTCTCAAACTCACTCATCCACCACATGATATGCATAAAATTACACATACTAGCTTTGGCCATCCAATAACCAAATCATGTTATCTCATACATTTGGCAGCAAATTTTATTCATACATCATACATTTGGATATTTACACATGTTCATATGATTACATAACAATTTCATCAAGGGATTGCATCATATGCCATATATATGGCTACAAACGAGACAAAAACTAGGCTTTTTCATGCATTTTAATGTCAATCTCCTTCTTCTAGACTTGGTGGCCTCCATTACCTTGCTTGATTGCTCCACCTAGCATGTTAAGACATTGGAGAGGAGAGGATGAGATTAAAAGAATCCCAATAGCTCATTTTTCTTTCAATCACACATAAAGTGTGTAATACAAGCCTTAAAAATGCATGCATGAGCATAATGACATATATGAACATTTATATAACATTCTTGGTATTTGAACACATCATGTTTAGCATACATAGGCTTGCCAAGTGAGTGGATTAACCTCACTCATTCACTTGCGGATTTTGGACTTGCCTCACCTATTTTCTCCAAGAGGTTTTGACTTTTGGGAGTCAACCTCACTCTTGGGAGTCAACCTCACTCTTGGGAGACTCTTTTCTTTATCTCAAACAAGTTTAAAGGTTTTTGGCTCATCCTCACCATGGCTAGAGGGTTCTTGGCTTCTCCACACTCAAGCAAACTAAGGAAAACATATAAAACATCCTTTACAAGAATAAAACATCATTATGGTACTATGGAATAAAAGCTCATGCTAAAATACTTTTTATAGCTTAAAACATATGTACACACATTCAAAAACAATGTAAGCACACATTCATGCATGAGAGAAGGTGGAGAGAGCTACCTTGCTTGTATTTGCACACTTTTCCCTTAAGCCTTGAGTCCTCTCCCTTGACCTCATATACCTAAAAAGGTAGAGATCATTTCTCTTAGCCTAGACACATCATATGGAAGCCAATCATACTTTTGAATCAAATTCTAAGGCCACACATTCACTAGGATAGCTAGGTGGTTCTTATGACTCTTTTATGGTTCCATAATGCACTTAATGAAGCAACCTTAGAAAAATATTATCTTGGCTTCATTCTCTTCATCTATTTATGATTCTTGATTCCATTTAAACCTCTTGGAGTCATCACACAATCAATTCAAGGAGCCTAGCTTGGTGTTACTTCTTTAAACCATAATATGGCACATATAAGGCCATCTCACTTTCTATGGTTTCTAAAATTTTTCTAAGGCTTCTTCTCATACTCTCCTATCATACATGACTCAAAAATAAGTTTAGAACAAATTAAAACTACCCCTAGGTGCCATTTCTAGTCTAGGCTGAAGCATATGCTCTTCTTAGCATCCTTAGAGTTTCTTTGCTTCCTTTGATGGGAGAATCATGTAGGAAGCTCTCTTGGTGTCTTAAGAGCCTATATGAACTCCTAAACATCACAAAATTGGCAAGGGTTCATGGCAGAATTTAAGGTGCAATCAAAACCCTAACTCTGCTATCTTGCAAATTCATGGCTTTACTTGGATTTTTTTGCATATTCTTACTCTTCTCCCTTAAATTCATAGAATTCACCCTTGGTTCTCCTCAAAATTCTAGCCCTCTTGTTGCTACATATATCGTGCGAAATAAAGAGAAGGAGTAGCTACCATAGGATGGAGATTTTACCTTGTTTCCTTAGCTTTTCTTGCTTGTTTCTCACTTTCCTTGCCCTCTTCTCTTCAAATCCGAATTTTTTCCTTTGTTTTGCCCTTAAAATAGATCCATAAACTTTAATAAAATCATAGGAAAGAAAGGGAAATAGAGGAGAAGAGGTTTGCTAAGGAGGAAGAATGAAAACCAAGAAAATCCATACCTTTCTACCTTGTTTTTCTCCTTCCTTCATCCTCCTCTTAGTGCACCACATCCCTTAGGGTTTCCTTTTGGTTTAAGGCAGAAACAAGTGTGGCTAAATGAAAGGGAAGATGGGGCGCCTCATATATATAGGGAGGTTTAAGAAAGATTTTTCAAAAATTCCCATTTTGCCTTTCATTCTTGGCATTTTTATTTCTAACTCATTTTAGCTCCTTTTTGAGAACCATCTTTTCCATTATGAAATTTAGGTCCTTAATTTAATAAAATACCTTTGGAATCACTCAAATCATAACTTAAACCTTTCCAAATGGATCAATCAAAGTTTAGGTTCATCATTGTTGAAAAACATCTACCAGAGGGCTTTAGCCGTCCCAGGACTTCCCATGGTTTTCAATATCCCTGAGAACTCTAGAGAACTCAAAACTTTCATTTAAAAATCCCTCCTATGAAAATTCCAAAATTTGCTCAAAATAACGAAAATGCCCTTACGTTTCGTCAACCTTTTGTTACAATTTGTTTCTTCATTCTAACTCTATTTTTCTTTCCGCCTAAGCTTGGGATTCTCATTTTTAGGAGTTTAGAATGCTTCCCAAATTTTTTAGGACCTTAACTACGTCATTTCTGGGGACTTGCTTTTTGTATCCGGTGAATTTTATTTATTTACAGAGAAATCGTATGTTATATTTCTCGCATTTTCTCTCATTTTTAGAGAACCAGATATTACACTTTAGGCTTCATTTCTTTCCATTTCTAGGCTTCTTGGCCTCATTCAAAGTCCTTGGAGCTATCACATATTCATTTACACAAGCTTAGAATCAAGTTGCTTTACAAAGCACCATTATGGACACCATTATCCTATCTCCCAATCTATGGCTCCTAAATTTTTTCCAATGGTTCTTCCCATCTTCTAACATCATATAGAGTCCTAAACCAAGGCTAAAACAAATTAAAACACTCCATAGCCCAATGAACCTAGCTTGGCTAAACCTATGGACAAGAATGGTGTTCATGGGGTTCTTGATTTTTCCTTGATGGGAGAGCCACTTGGGGAGGTTTCTAGGAGTCTTAGGAGCTCAAGGAAACACTTAGATGGCTAAGGAAATGCTCACACAAAATCAGATTTCATAAAACCCTAAAGAACACCACACTTTCCTAACTTGATTTTTATTAGTTTTTGCTAGAATTTCTTGCCATATTCCTCTTCTCCATAGTCTAAAACCCTAGTTCCTCTCTTATTTTGGATAGAAAATCCCCCATCCCTTGGTTTTGTTCTTGGCCAAAATACAAACAAAGGAAGAACAAGGAGAAGAAGCAACAATAATAAGCAATTACCTTGTATTCAAGCTTACTTTCAAGACCTTTTTCTCTTGGTTTGCTTCTCCCTAAGAAATTTGAACTACTCCCCTTAAATCTAGACAAAAAATAGAACCAAAGAACTCAACAAAACCATAGAAAGAAGGCTAAGAAGGAGAGGAGCAAGATTGGAAGAAGAAGGAGCATAAAATTCTACAAATTTTCTTATCTTTTTCTTGATTTTTCTCCTCCTTCTCTCCCTCTATTGGTGTGCCTCAAGAATCTGGTCTTTTTTCTATTTTTTGGACAAAAAGGGTTGTGTTATATGATAGGAGAAAAAAGGAGAAGTGTGTGAAAGCTTCAAGAAACTCACTTTTTCAAAAATTCTAATTTCATCTTTCCATAATAGCAATTTCGTTTCAGCTTCATTGTAACTCCTTTTTTAGAACTGTCTTTTCCATCATGAAATTTAGGTTTCCAATTTAATAAAATGTCTTTGGAATCACTCAAATTGGAGCTAAAGCCATCCTAAATGAATCTGTCAAAATTCAGGCTCACTACCATTGAAATATGTACACTGAAGGGGTTTTACCAGTCTCGGGGCTTTCCATAATTTTTGGGGCCTCTGAGAACCTTGGGCAACTCAAATTTTCCATTTGAAAAGCCCTTTGATGTGTTTTTCCAAAAATTGTACTTATTTATGAAAATACCATTACGTTTCATCAGTTTTCATTGCAGTTTGTTTCTCTATCCTAGCTCTATTTTTCTTTTCGTCTGAGCCCAGAATTATCATTTCCAGGAGTCTAGGACTTTACCCAAATTTTTTGGGGCTTTATCTAGCTCATTTCATCATTTTACAGCAATTACATTTGTTACAGACATGGTATGAGTCCCTTAGACTCCGAAGAAGCTTTACATGAGCCATTTCCTGTAACAACATAAAGCAAATTCCATGGCTACCAAATCATAGTCATGTCTCGGCCTAAGCAAGTTTGGCCACCTAGTGAGAGTTTTAATTTGTTCTAAGCTTTGATGGGACTAGATATGATGGAAGAAAATCAAAGGAAGCCTTGAAAAAAATTTAAAAGCCATGGAATGTGAGATAGAGGTGTAGGCTCCATAATGTGACATTAGGAAGCAACTTATAGTTAAGCTCCTTAAAATGAATGTGTGATGATTCCAAGGAGTCTAAAGGAAGTCATGAGACCTAGAATGAATGAGAAATAGGAGTCAAGATCATGAATTTCAAGAGTTGCTTCATTGTGTCTTATATGGAAGCATTATGGAGACAAATGAGAAAGTAAGCATACATAAGAGTTGTTTAAGGCTAGAGCTAATTCCAATGACCTAAGTATGTATTATTTGATGTGTTTAAGCCAAGAAGATCAAGTACCACCCAATTCCAAGAGCTTGGCCAAAAAAGGGAGGAAGAGTTCAAGGAAAAAGTAAGTTGCATTGGCTCTAAGGTAGCTCTCTAACCTTTCTCTTATGAATTTTTAGTTGTCTTCTTGTTTTTGAATGTATGTATGTATGTTTATGCCCTGAGAAATTTCTCTAGTTATTTCCTACATACCATGATACCATGATATTCTAGAAATGTGCTTTATGAATGTGTTTTGGCTTGAATGGGTATGGTGATGCCAAAAGTCCTTTAGCAAGGGTGAGGATGAGTCAAAAGTCCCTAAGATTGGGTAAGACAAAGCCAAAAGTTTCAAGAAAAGTAAGGCTTAGTCAAAAGTCTCTTGAAAAAAAGTGAGGCAAATCTAAAAGTCCCAAGAAAAATGGGTGAGGTTTAACCAATGCACTTGAAAGCCTATGTATGTTATGTAAGAGTTTCTTGAACAAGGAAAATGCTATGTATATATCCACTAGTAGCTTGGAAGCCATGCATGCATTCTTTGGCTTGTAAATGCATCCATTATGTATCTTTGAAAGGGTTAAGAGCTAATGAACATAATTTTCATAAAATAACAAAATGAGCTGTATAAAAACAAGTCCTCTAAAATGAGCTAGATAATGTCCCAAAAAAATTGGGTAGAGTTCTAGACTCCTAAAAATGATAATTTCAGGCCCAAATGGAAAGAAAAACAAGGTTATGATAGTGAAACAAATTATAATGAAAACTGACTAAATACAATGGCATTTTTCGTAAATAAGTACAACTTTTGAAAAACACATAGAAGGACTTTTTAAATGACAAATTTGAGTTGCCCAAGGTTCTCAGAGACCCCGAAAACCATGGAAGCCCCAGGGCTGGTAAAGTCCCTTTAGTATACATTTTCCAATGATAATGAACCTAAACTTTTACGGATTCGTTCAGGAAGGTTTTAGCACTAATTTGAGTGGTTTAAAATTCATTTTATTAAATTGGGAACCTAAATTTTATAATAGAGAAGATAGTTCTCAAAAAGGAGTTAAAACAAAGCTAAAACAAAATTGCCATTATGGAAGGATGATTTTTGAAAAAGTAAGTTTCTTAAATGTTCCATAAGCTTCTTGTCTCTTCTCCCTCTCATATAGCACTACCCTCTCTACCCAAAATACAAAAAAAGAAGCTCTCTTTTAGGTGCACAAGAGAAGGAGAGAAAGACAGAAGAAAGCTAAGGAAAGGTAGCCAATTTCAACAAATTTCATGCTTCTTCTTCTTCCAATTTTGTTTTGCTCCCTTCAAGCTTTCTTTCCATGGTTTAATTAAGTGGTTTTAGTTCTATTTTGAGCCCAAAACAAAGGGGATAATTCAAAATTCTTAAGGAGAAGCAAATCAAGGAGAAAGGCTCTTGAAAGTAAGCTTGAATTCAAGGTAATTTCTTGTTTTGCTTGCTTCTTTCTTTTGCTCCTTCCTCATGTGTATTTCAGCCTAAACAAGAACCATATGGGGGAGGTATTTTTCTGCCCAAAAACAAGAGAGGAACTAGGATTTTAGACCATGAGGAAGAGGAATATGGCAAGAAATTACAAGAAAAACCTATGGAAAACAAGATAGAAAAGTGTACGCTTCTTTAGGGTTTTATGAAATTTGATTTTGTGTGAGTAATGCCTTAGCTATTTGAGTATTCCTTTGAGCTCCTAAGACTCTTAAAAAGCCTCCCAAGTGGCTCTCCCATCAAGGAAAAATTTGAAACTCCAAGAACCCTATTATTGCCCATAGGTTTGGCCAATAGGGTAGAGGATGTTTTAATTTATTCTAGCCTTGGTTTAGGACTTCATATGATGTTAGAAGATAGTAGAAACCATTAGAAAAAATTTAGGAGCCATGGATTGGAAGATAGGACAATGGTGTCCATAATGGTGCTTTATGAAGCAACTTGATTTTAAGCTTGTGCAAACAATTGTGTGAGGGCTCCAAGGACTTTGAATGAGGCCAAGAGGCCTAGAAATGGAAAGAGATGGGAGCCTAAAGCTTGAATTGTGAAAGTTGCTTCAATAGGCCATTTATGGAGCCATTATACCACTTATGGAACCAAGTGTGTGTTCAAGAGTGAGTTTAGTGTCTTGACTTGCTTCAAGTGTGTAATTATGTATTTTTTATGGTGTTTAGGCCAAGAGAACATCCACCACCTAGGTGTGCTTATGGGACTAAAAAAGGGAAGGAAATGGATCAAGAAAAGCTTGTATAAATTCAAGGTAGCTCTCCATTTCATTCTCCTTGCATTCTTATGTGCATATGTATATCATTATATGCTCATGTGTGTTCTTGTGACTTGATGACATGCCACTTGATGCCTTGACATTACATTGGTACCAATGTTTCTCATTGAATGGCCTTAGTTGTGGAAATAGCTCATAAGGGTGAGGTGAAGCCAAAAGTCCTTTAATAAAAGTAAAGAGATGCCAAAAGTCTCATGGCATGGGTGAGACAAGGCCAAAAGTCTCTTGGAAGGGCGAGGCCAAGTCAAAAGTCCCTAGACCAAGAGTGAGGCAAATCCAAAAGTCCTAAAAATGGGATGAGGTAAGACCAAAAGTTCCTAAAGCATGTTCTTAGCTTGAATGTGAATAAGTGGCATAGAAATTGTAACCTTGCATACTTCATAGTTATTAGACCTTCCATACATATGCTTTGATATGTATATGCCATGAATGTATGTGTGAATAGGTGTGTGAGCTATTAAGATTTTAGGAATCTCACTCATCTTCCCTCCATTATCTTGAAATGCCTAGGTGATGTTCAAGAAGTATGGAGTGCAAGCCAAAGACCTTGAGAGATTGCATTTTGTCTATTATGTAGCTTACTTTGTCATTGAATGGCAAAGTGATTATGTATATGTTATTTTTTAGATGTAAGACCATGAACTATTATAATATGATGTATAAATCTTGTATGGACCATATGTGGAATGAAATCAATGCAATTGTGGGATTTAGCTTCTTGAATGGCTTATCTATATAGTGTATTCTTAGGTATGGAATGGTCAAATTGAGATGCATGAGGCTTGGGACCACTTAGGTGGCTTCTACAAGTCATATTCATGCTTTTAAACTTGCCCAAGAGGTCCCAAACCAGTGGAGAAGCCATTTAGACAAACTTGACACCTTATGAAAGCTAAAATTGACCATATGGTGAGGCTATATCACTTTCTATCCAAATGAGCTCTTCTTGGTGTAAAATTTGGCATGAATTTAGGTCTTGTTGAAAGCTTTTTGAAAAGCTAAAGTGGGTAATATTTAGAGGTCTACAAAATATTTGGTGAATTTTTGAAGTTAAAAAATTTTCTGGTTTTTGGTCAGTGCACTTTTCATCTAGTCCGAAATTTGTTCTCTATCATTCATAAGGAAAATGATGTCCAATTGCCATGAAATTTTATAGAAAGAAACTATACCTTTCCAGTGACTTGTGCCAACTAGAGGCACCTTATTTGGATGTCTAGAGAAGGAGATATGAATTTTTGAAGTTGCTATCCAATACTAAGCACCCATTCAGACCCATGTTACTATTTGATTGATTTTCGGGGTCAGATCTTGGATTGGTCTGAACATATTTTTTTCTATAGTTAACATCTATAGCTTTCCAAATTGGTACAGATTGCATAGATTGGATTTTTGTGGAATTAATTATGAATTTTCAAAATTTATATTAGTAAGTTATATCAGATTTCTAGACAGCTCGACCTCCCTACCTTCTCTATTGCCAAACATGATCCAAATGAGATTTTCATAGCTATGAATTATTTTTAGTGTGATGATAACACCCAGAGCTTTCCAACAAGCTATAGTTTGCTTGATTTTGATTTATTTTAGAATTAGTTATGAATTTTCAAAGTTGCCTCAAACCTAAGACAAAATGTGATTATTTGGGGATTTTGACCCTTGATCCATGGTTTGTGCTAAGTTTTGAGAATTTTATGATTTGTATGAATGGAAAATAATTAGAGAATGTTGTTGGTGAGTTCATGGGGCCCTAGAGACGTGAAATGAAAAATTTATCCGCTACGCAATGTAATTTAATCCATTATTTTAATGCATTTTCTTGGGATTTTGTTGATGAATTGTATAATTCCACTTACAAGAAGGGGATCAATGTTAGAAATAATATGGTATTATAGAGATCCTTTGAATCTCACTCTTCTCCCTCTATATGCTTACTCATGTGTAGGTGGGCCATGGTGACCAAAGATGAAAGCCAAATACCTTGGAGCATGATGCATTGACAATGGAAGATAAAAATAGGCTTTTGAATGGCATTTGAATGTCAAATTATTTATCTATGTGATGTACATGTAAGATAGACTCTTGAACATGTTTGAAAGTATGTAGACATCTTGTATGTATCAATTATGGAACCAAATGAATAAATGTGTGGATTTTTGCCACCTAGGTTCTAAGATGTTTATATGTATAAGTGTGTGTGACATGATGAGATTGAACTCCATGATGTTTTGGACCATTTAAGAGACTTCCCTAGATTGTGTTTGTACTATGGGATGTGCTGAAGTGGCTATGGAATAAGAGGAAGACCATTTAGTGCCTTATGAACCCAATTTGACCCTTAAAAGTGACCAATGTGTATGTCGAACCAAAAACTGACTAAATGGACATATTTTCCCATGAAATTTGGTGTGAATATAAGTCTCATCTAGAGATTTTTGTTGATCTAAGAACCACATCATTTGGAGCTCTAGGGAATAAATTATGAATTTCTAAATTTTGAAAAATTTTTAGATTTGGTATGTGTAATGTTCATATGGTCTATTTCTTCTCTTGTGTCATTCAAGGGCCAAATGATATTGAATGCTCATGAGATGTTACAAGCATAAACTAGAAATGATAAGCTTTCTATAATTGTTAACATTTGGATTTATATTGAGGGAGATATGAACTTTTAAAGTTGGTGGTTAGTACCAGTAATGCAGATAGACCCCTAATACTGTTCCATTGATTTTTATGAGTTAGATGCCATTTCCTTGATGTAGAACTATTTCTAGTCAATAGTAGACATCCATAACTTTTTAGAATGGTATGGCTTTCTTGGTTTTGATTGTTTTAAAATTACTTATAAATTTTTGAAATTTATATTAGAAACCTGTGATAGCAAACCTGGATAGTTGAACCTTTAATGCTATTCTATTGTCATTCATGGCTCATTTAATGTTTTTAAGATCTATAATGATTTTTAACCTATGATGACATTTTAGGCTTTCCAGGAAGCTATCATTTGTATGATTTCAATTTTTTTAGAATTAATTATGATTTTCCAAAGTTTATGTCAGTAACCTATCCCTGGAACCCGAGGCAAGTAAATATGTTTTAAGGAAAATGACTTTAAAACTGAGATTTGCATGATGAATTGTGGTGTTCTTGATGTGACTAAGTGTATTATGAATAGAAGAAAGGGTTGGTAAACTCATATGGCCCATTTGATCAAGTTTGAGCTCACATGGCTTAAGAGAAAAAATGTAAACCTATAGTTTGATGTGTGTTGTGATGTGATTTTGTGGCCAATTTTTGAGCTTCCAATTGTGTCATTTATAGTTGAACAAATGTGTTAAGGATGGTTATTACTTTTGCCAAGCTCACATGATTTTATTTGGCCATTAATGAGTCATTTTGGCATTACGTTTTGATCATTCCCGCTGCTAAAACCTTGAAATTCTTGAAAATAACTCTCTAAGTCATTTGTGATGTAATATAGAAGGTGCCTTGATATGGTATTACATTTTTGGTATTAGATCAAAGGTTCAAGCATTTTAGTGTCAGTTATGGCTTGATGATGTAATGTTACAGTTATGTAAAGGCTTGTACAAGATGTTTTGGGTGTTCAGGTATGGCATATAGGTATGTTTGCGTTAAGTAAGATGTGTGGATTGGTATTTAATGTGTTAGTGGGTATTGGGAGAGATAAGCACTTTTGAGAGGCAAGTGATCCAATGACTAGAGCTTATTAGGCTATTATAGCTTGCATGGGATCAGTTGCAAGCCGTATGTGTGATAGCAGCAAGAGTTTATTGTGAAGCTGCTAGAGAGGCTCATTCAGAGAAATTGTGAGAAGCCTAATTGTCCCTGATTACCACACTCACACTATTCTGAGATGTTTCTGCCTAAGGCAAAGGCAAGCAATGAGGCAGTGTAATATGAGGTGAAATTGTAGGTACATAGGAATCTGTTTAGAGGGGATAATGAGAGAGAGAGTTATTCCCCTAGCTACAACACCTAGATATCTTTATGAATTAGAGAGCTTAGAAATTTATTCCCTCAAGCCAGAAACTAGAGTCTATAGGCAACACTCCATAGATCCTTCATAGCCCAGATAGACTAATTAGCTATGAATGAATAAAGCAAGAGGCAGAACTCTTTAGTCTTGGTGGTGGGCTAAATTCTGAGACTATAAAGCTCTAATTGTAAAGCTAGAGGAAAAATATCTAGTTAGGATGGAATGTATGGTGTTTGCCAGTTGGCCTACACCACAAGTGCATAGGCCGTGAGAAAGTAGTATAAAAAGATTATCGTTCTTATGAGGATTGGGGTTGGAATTAGTTAGTTATTAAACTTATGCTTTAAACTAGGTTGAGCAGAGCAATTCATTATCAAAGTTGAATGTAAGAAGTAAAAATTGCTATGTGAGTAAATTTGTAAAAGCTAAAGATCTTTTGACTTCAAGTATAAAAAAGGACCTAGGATTATTTCTCCTATTTGTACTTCATAATACAAGGACAAACTTCCTTCACAAAAATGACTAACAACTCTATGTGCTAGCCTAGGGATCAAATAGCACTTGAAAAAGCTTTCTCAAGTCAAGAACAAGTGTTTAATTCTATTAATTGTTTAATCTCTCTTAAAATTAATAAAATCCTAACTTTAAGTTTAAGCCTTAATATGACTATGCAAGGTCAATGAGTGCATCTCTGCCTCACCAACAAAACCATCCATTCAAGTTCTCACATGATTAAACTCAAGTTAGCTCTCTCAAGCATCACTCAAGTAAACAAATAGCTAATTGGTGGCCAATCAACTAACAACATTAAGAATAGAGTGAAATCAACACATATATGTCATTAATCATAAAAGTGGAAGGGAATCATGTAACACCCCAAAATTAATTAAGGTGTTAATCATGTATTAGACATAATTATGAATAATTATTAAGGAATAATTGGGCAAACCATGTGAATGGAAATCTAGAGAGAAATAAATTAATAATATGGGTTTGAGATTTAGTTGGGTTAGAAACTTCATCTAAGTCCAGATTAAATTAAGTAGGCCGTGGTTAAAGACTAATGGAGGCCTAATGAATTTAGGTGTAGACCTAACTTCCTATTATGAGTCTTGGTCTAAGAGAGACTACCTAGCGATGACCCAATTTGGTTTAATGAGTTAGAGACCCAAGACCCAACTTACATAAGCTCTTATAATTGGCCCAACAACCCTTATGCAGACCCAAATCAAATGTGCTCTTAAAATTTAGCCTAACCTAACTACAATTCTGCAACCCAACTCATGAAGCCTTGCCCAACAAAGCTTAAACCTAATTAAAACCCTAAACACATGTAGCCCCTCCACACTTTGCTGAAACATAAACACAAGAAGCATTTTCGCACCTCGAGAGGGAGGCTAGGGTTTTAAGCAAGAAATCCACCATTTCTCACTTCTAAGCTCAAAATCAACCAAGGTAATTGTTATATAATTTAATCCTATTTTCTTTCTCTTCATTTTGACCTAATTAGTTTTCATTTAGAGCATTTTCACTATACTTAAAATCTGAAATGTAGTCTTTTGGGATTTTCTTAGTGAAATTTCGTAAGTTAAGGCTAAGGGTATTGTTAGGTAAGTATAAACTCTTCATTTTAATGTATTTTCTGCTGGTTTAAGGCCCTAATGGTTGGTTTGTAGTATAGGTATTAATTTTATACAAATTTGCTTAGGATTTAAGGTGATACATTGAAGTTTCTGGTAGAGAAAACATTCAATTTGAATTTCACTCTTGTAGTAGGTGGGCTGAGGTAGCATTGTTGTTGGTTCTCCAGAAAAATTACCGCAAGTGAGGTAACCACTATATTAATTCCATGCATATATCTGCTTTAATTTCATATTTGCTGCACATGAATGATTTGAAATGCAAAATGAATTGATTAGCTATTTATTGTATTGTGTTTGGACCTTATGAGTTCATGGTAGAGTTGTGGTGCGACTACCACCATTGCATGTGCTTCGATCAGGCACCAAGTTATAATCAAACCCTAGATGCACAGAGCCCTGGTTGTGCTCATTGGGGAGTGGGTGCCATAGATGGGCCTCCCCCGATATTATTGACCTTTAACATGTGAAAATGTGGTTGCCAGTATGAGATGGTAATCACAGTAGCCTAATCGTTTCATTTGCTGATAAAACTGATATGATTCTAATGCTCATTTTGATTCATGCATATATATTAATTAAATTGGATTATATGAATGAAAATTATCTCGGTTATTGAGATTTGCATCTCACCCCATTTTATGGGATTATACTTTTAAGTGATGGCTTTTTGGGTAAGGATAAGGGGAAGCAAGTGGATGAAAATCTATGAGTTCCAACCATGTGTGGAGAAGGCTACACTTAGACTGATCTGAATAGAGTATATGCTAAATTTTGTATACCTTTTTGTAAAGTATCATCATATAATCATATTACCAAGTGTAGGTGTTTGTATTTTCATTACTTAGAATGTATCTATTGAGGAGTTAGGCCTCATTTTAGTTTGGTATTAGATGTATAAGCTTATAACATTTGTTAGGTACTTTGTTAACCTTGCGATATAGTTTATTATTTAGGAAATGTAATTACATTACATTGGATGTGGACCTAAACTAGTGATGCATGAAATCTCTAATGGAATATGCATTTGAACGGTAATTATTGGTAGCTTATAAAATTCTTACTGTCATTAATCCATGAACTTGTTGATATATGGTAGTTGGATAAAAAAAATTAACACTTAAGTCTTGAACTAGTAATGATAGATAAGCTGGGTAAATTAGGTAAATGTGTAACATCCAATTTTCTGAAAATGAGAGAAAACGTGAGAAACGTAACGTACGATTTCTCTGTAAATGAATGAAATTCACCAGATACAAAAAGAAGTCCCCCAAGATGATGTAGTTAAGGTCCCCAAAAATTTGAGAAGCATTCTAGACTCCTAAAAATGAGAATCCCAGGCTTAGATAGAAAGAAAAACAGAGCTAGAATGAAGAAACAATTTATTGCGAAAAAGTTACAAAACGTAATGGCATTTTTTGTAATTTTAAGAAATTTTTAGAATTCACATAGGAGGGCTTTTTAAATGAAATTTTTGAGCTCCCTAGGGTTCTCAGAGGCCCTAAAAACCATGGAAAGCCCTAGGACAGCTAAAGCCCCTCCGGTGGATATTTTCAATATTGGTGTACCTGAACTTTGACAAATTCATTCAGGAAGATTTTAACTCCAATTTGAGTGATTCCAAAGGTATTTGGCTAAATTGGGAACCTAAATTTCATAATGGAAAAGACGGTTCTCAAAAAGGAGCTAAAACGAAGGAGAAACGAAAATGTCAAGAACGAAGGGCAAAATGGGAATTTTTGAAAAGTGTAACTTCCTCCCACCTATATATACAATGCACCCTTCTTCTCCCTTCATTATGCACGACCATGTTCTGCCCTAAACTAGAGGAAAACCTTAAGGGATGAGGCACATAAGAGGAAGAAGAAAAGGAGGAGAAATTCAAGGTAGAAAGGTATGAATTTTTATGGTTTTTCATGCTCTTTCTCTTTCAAACCTCTTCTCCTTCATTCTCCTTTATTTCCTATGATTATAATGAAGTTTATAAATCTGTTTTAAGGGAGAAATTGAGGGGAAAATTCGTATTTGAAGAGAGGAGCTCTAAGAACATAAGATTCAAGTGAGAAAAGCCATGAAAACAAGGTATTTTCTTCTTCCATGGTTGCTACCCTTTGCTCCCCTTCTCCACCATTTCGCCCCACTTGAGAAGACTTAAGAGGAGTTGATTTTTAGGCAGAACCAAGAGTGATTCTAAGGAAAAAGGGTGTGGAGATTAAGAATATACAAAGAGAATTAACAAATAACCATGCAAATTTAAGATGCAAAGTCTAAGGGTTTATATGTTCTTTACAAAATATGATTTGATACCTTAATTCCTATGTCTAAATGAGAGTTTAAATGAGCTCCTAAGATCCCTAGAAGTCTCCCCATGTGCTTCCTCCATTAAGAAAACAAAGTAAAGTTGATGGAGAGCAAAATGCTTCCTAGGTTCGGCCAAGAGAGGTTAGTATACCTAGGAAGAGTTTTAAATTTTCTAAACCCAATTTTGAGTCATATATGATGAATGAATATGAGGGGAAGTCTTACCATAGAAAGTGAGTTAGTGCTTTATATTCTATATTATAACCTAAAGAAGCAACATGTAGTTAGGCTCTTAGTTTTAATTGTGTGATGACTCCAAGATGCTTAAAAGGAGTCAAGAATCATATTTAAAAAGAAAGAATGGAGCCTAGAATTGATTTGAGGGGTGTTTCTTCATTACGTACAATTATGGAACCATAATAGGGTTTATAGAACAACCTAGTGTCTAAGCAAGTTGTGTGGCCCTAGAATTTCTTTGATGAAGCTAATTGGCTTCCAAAAATTGTGTTTAGGCTAAGAGAAACAATCTCTACAAGTTTGTGTGTGTATGGCTGAAAGAGGAAGCCTTGATTCAAGAAGGAAAGTGTGTGATTGTGTACAAGGTAGCTCTCTCCACCTTCTCTCATGCATGGATGTATGCTTAGATTATCTTAGAATGTGTGTATATGTATTTTTAAGCCATAAAAAGTATGATAGCATGATTTCATATGCCATGATTTTATGATGACTTATTATGTTTCATATGATGTTTTGATGTGTTTGTGGGTTTGCTTGAGTGTGGTGAGGCCAAGAACCCTTAGCTATGGTGAGGATGAGCTAAGAACCTTTAGGATTGGTTGAAATAAAGCAAAGAATCTCTCAAAAGCAAAGTAGGCTCCCAAGAGTATGGTTGAGTCCAAGAATGTATTAAAGAATGGGTGAGGCAAGTCCAAAATCCACAAGAAATTTGGTGAGGCTAATCCACTTTCTTGCCAAGCTTTTGTATGCTATGTATGACTTTCTTGAATGATGAAAATGATTCTTGAATATTTGCACATGTCCACATGCCATACATGCATTTATGAGACTTGTTTGCATCCATTATGTATAATTAAATGAAAGATGAGCTATTGGGATTCTTTGAATCTTATTCCCTCCTCTCCAATGATCTAATATGCTAGGTAGACTAAGTGGATAAGGTAATGGAAGCCAACCACCTTGAAGAAGAGAGATTGACAACCTAATGCATAGTTTTTAGTTCTTTAAGGCCATATTTGTGTCAAGAATGTAATCCCATGATTTATATGGTCTATGACCTCTTGAACATGTGTAATTATGATATTATGTCATGTATGAATGAGAGAATATTTTATGTAGCCACTAGAATGTGAATTGAGTATATGATGGCAAATTAGCTTCATGAATGGTATGATGGAATTAGGCATATGTATGGATGAAATGACCAAAATGAAATGCATGAGATTTGGGACCATTTGGGTAGCTTATACAAATCTTAATTATGCTTTTAGACTTACCCAAGAGGTACCAAACCCCAAGGAAAGCCATTTGGACAATTTGGTATCCTATATGGAGCCAAATTTGACCATAATGGAACCCTATATCATGTTTTAGCCAAATGAACTCTTCTTGCTCTAATATTTGGCATGATATTAGATCTTGTTGAGAGCTTTTTGGGAAGATAAAGAACATAATTTTCTAAGATCTACAGAATATTTGATGAATTTCCAAAGTTGAGAAATTTTTTGCTTTTGGTCATGTCACTGTTTATACTGGTTCAAAAAATAAAATCTATCGTACAGGACTCAAATGATGTCCAATTGCTACAAAAATTTTATACAGAGAAACTAGACATTCCCAGTGAGTTGTGACAACTGGAAACACCTCATTTGGAGGTCTAGAGAGGGAGATATGAATTTTTGAAAATTCTGTCTAGTATCAAGGATTTCACCCAACCTCAGTTACTGTTCTATTAAATTTTGAGGTCTTGATGTGCTGGATCTGGTCTAGAGTTATTTTTTTCCTCTAGCTAACATCCACATCGTTCCAGATTGGTATCATTTACATGGATTGGATTTTTTTTGAAATTAATTAGATATTTTCAAAGTTTACTGCAAAAATATGTGACAGCACTAGTGAACAATTTGACCTCTGGATCATTTCGGATGTCAACAGCCTCTGGGATGGATGTTATGGTCTGACATATTTTTAGTGTGAAGTAGACATCCATAACTTTCCAGAATAACCAAGAATGTATGATTGTAATTTTTCTAGAATTAGTTATGAATTTCCAAAATTTGGTCAAAAAAGAGCAAAATTCTAGCCGAAAATATACATGAATATTTTGAGCTTTCTTTTGAGTTTCATGAGTTGTAGGCCACATTCTATGATACAAATGAGTTGTATTTATGTAATTAAATATGAAAATATATGGTATGAGCTCGTACAGTTCATGTGACATTGAATGGAAATTTTAAATATGACGTAACGCAAAGAAATTCATTATTTTTATTCCCTTTTTCATATACCTTCATGGAATTTAATTATGTGAAGCATATGAGTATCATGAAATAAGCCAAAAATTATAGTGTTATAAAATAAAAGCTACTAGAGTCCCATAGATTAAGGTAGAGTGGCCCTAAGGCATCACTAGGGGGAGAATTAGAGTATATGAGATGAGTTTAGAAGTTGTAGAATCAGAAAGTATTTTGCCGCAGCCAAAATAGTCTTAGCTGAGGCCAATAGTGGCGAAGCTGCCCAGGAAGAGGTCCAGAAAGTAATTCGCTGTGGTGAGAAGTGGAATTAGCCACAGCAAAATATGAGAGGCCAATTTGAAAGTCATCCAGAGAGTAATTCGCCATGGCACGAAGTGGAGTAAGCTGCGACTAAAATAGAGGGGCGAGATTGGTCGTGTTCCAGAGAGGAATTAGCCGCAGCAAAAAAGGAAATTGGCTGTGACCAATATTGATGGCGAGTGAGTTATGCTCTAGAAGGTCCTCTTACCGCGGTAAAATCTGTGATGATGTAAGGAGTGAACCCAAGAGCAATTGACCATGGTGCGAAAGTATTTAGCCCCAGCAAAGGTCTTAAAACTTTTATATTAACCTAGAAACCTTGGTTTTTTCTATAGCAACAACAAGGGATGACTTCGAAGTACTTATAAGGGGTTCTTAAGAGTTGAAAATGAACGGGTAATAGATTTAAAGGCTTTTAATTGGAGATTTGTTTTATTTATGTACATGAATGCTAGTAAATGCTTGGTTAATGATTTTAATAACATTAAGGTTCAAATTTCCTCACTTTTTCCTAAATTGATTAATTTAAATGGTGTTAGACCTTGATTTATAATTATTAATCACATGCTTAAGCTTAATTACCATAATTAGAAGTAAAGGTTGATACAAATCAAGTGTCAATCCATATAAGGATTCAAAATAATCTTAGAACAAAGTGTCTAGCTACTCATAATCAGCCACAAGCTAACAAAATACAAGGAAATCGAAGCCATAGCAACATATAAGAGAAGGAGAAGAAAAGGATCAGGAAAACCAAAGCCAAAAGCTTCAAATATCTCTAAAACTTGAATCCTTGGCTCCAATCACTTCCAAATTCTCCAAACCCTAGCACACAATCTCCCCAGGCAGTCTAGAAGATGGAAAATGGCCCCTTTAGTTGAAAATGAGGGATATTTAGAGCCCTAGTGTCTGTCAAGCATCAAAATGCAATGTTTTAGTAAAATGTAGTTTATCGCGGCTAACATATCCTTCACTATGGCGAATGAGTCTCAAGTTGGATCTTCAGCTTCTTTCCTAAGTATTGGCCATGACAAAGCCTTCTCTGGATTGTTTTGTTTCCTTCATAAAAGTATTGGCTGTGGCTACATGTTTAATTACCCACAGTAAAATGTCTTCTTCTAGTCAAGGCTTCCAACATGCATCTTAGCTTCTAATGGCTTACCCAAAACATTCATTGTCATATGCAAAAGTAGAAAATTATGAAAGTATCAAAAGTATCCTAAAATGGGGTTAAAATTGCATAATTAATCTAAAAGTAAAATAATTAAGCTTAACTCTCAGAACGGGCACATTTCTTATTTTGAGTATGATTTATATACACTAAAAGGTATACACAACTTAAGGAAAATGTGCTGAAAAGGCAAGAATTTAGAGAGGTTATCACACCCCCAAATTTAGACTTGTCCTCGAGTGAAATAAGATAAAGAATCAGCTAGATTGCATGAATTATCTAGGTACTATGTATGCATGGTACAATCCTCAATAGTTGCTACCAATGATATGCAAGACAGGTCAAAATGGAATGTAAGAGGATGCAAGACTCACAACATAATGCAATGCTTTCTAACAGTTTCAAAGCATGTGTGTGTGTGGAGTTAGGGCACCAGTTTCCAGCAATTGTCCAGAGCAAAAGCTACACTGCAATATATATATAACTACCTCAATAACAATTGTTCATATGCCCAACCTTTTCTTCCCTCTCTACTATACATCAAACCTTACAAAATTTCAAAATCATCGGGACTTATAAGCTTGTAATAAGGCCAAGGTGAAGGCTAATTGAAAGAAGGGGAAAGAAAAGAGAATGCAAGTTACTTGAGATAAATGATAGCACTCTCTTTTCTACATTCAAAGTATTCTTCCAAGATGCTAATACCTACCCCAAACTTAACTTCAAATCTATATGCACTCAATCTTATTGAAAAATTAAATTTTTTTTTTGGAAATCAACTTGAGTACAAAAATTACAAACTACACATTATCCACATTCCCATATTCAAAGTTCATTACGGTGCAACATCCTACATCCACCAAACTATTAAGCATTAATCACAATTTAGTTCATCCATTATCTCAAGTCCAAGGTAGATTCATAGTTTTTCAAGTTTATGGGTTTAGATCTAATGCATAGCTTCAAAAAGAAAGTTACATGGCTTTTCAATGAGGCTCAAGTGGGGTTCAAGAGAAAATATAATTGATAAAGAACAACTTGAAAGGCACAAACACATTTTAATGAATGCCCAAATCATTTCTCAAAATCACGTGAAGTCATTAAATCACCTCAAGGAATTCCAAGGAGGGTTCTAGAGTCTTGAAATTGAGAAAGAACATATACACCAATTTGCTGCAATTTTTCAAAACAAAAGCTTTCAACTAATTCCCCGACTTTTGTGCATAAAAATTTTACCTAAAATTATCAGAAAATAATGCCTTATCCCATGACTCAAGCATTCACAAACACTTCTAAAATTCCTATCAAGCATATAATCTAAGCAACCATTAATCATTGGGCCCAAGCAATCCATTTAAAGGATAATTCAGCAATCCAACACCAAAATTTAAGTAGATTGCAAATAAAAGTCCAAGTGTTAAAATTAAAAACATACCAAATTAGCAATAAAAAGTATACCCCTACCTCTAAACTTAAAATGGACTAGGTCCACACTATCATAAGAGGTAAAATGAGGGTCTGCTCTCATGCAACTACCAACTAACAAAAAGAGTTGCATAAGAGAAAACAACACCTGCACAAACAAAAGTAGCAGTAGCTGAAAGCAAGAATATAAAAGAATAAACTACAAAGTAAAAACTAAACTAAGCCAGCAATAAATAAAAAAGGTTGAAAATAAGTTAGATCCAATAGTGTTAACAAAGCTATAACTAACCATATAATCACTAGTTCACTAGAAGAAACCATGTTAGAACATAAACTAATCAACAAAATAACCACTAGGAATATAAAAATAGGCAACAGAAAAAGAAAAATAAAGGGTCTTCAGGCTAGTCCCCACTAGTGCCCTTGTTACCCCTAACTTCAGAAGTTCTCATGCTCAGTAGTGGCATTAAGCATTGCAATTGAAGCTAAATTTGAGCTACATCATTAGAAATACTATCCACTTTACCCATCATCAGATTTAGGCACCTATCTACACTCGCCTTCCAAGGGTCATCCTGTTGTGAGGGATTAAACCTCTCCACTGTTGGAACATCAGGGTTTAGCACCTCTTCCTCCATCTTATCTTGATCCTGCTAGTCTAACCCAGGACCTTGTGGTGCCCTCTGAGGTGATTTAATAACTCTATAATTAAAGATCATTGGAGCAGAGAACACCTCCTCATTGGCTTTACCTTTAACTCCTAATTTAAGGCACCATTGATGGATGAAGTGGGGAAAGACAATAGCACACGAATGGTCTACTAATGCTAATTCCAAACTCTGATACATAATAACAGTGATGTTAATAGGTTGCTTGTTCATCAATAAATAGATCAAGAGGGCCTTCTCCCATATGGCATCGCTCAAATAAGAGGTGGGAAAGATATTGAAGGATACAAAGTGGAGCTAAAACTTAGCTTCTCTATGTAATCTCTTCCTTTCAAGATACCGTTGGCCACCATGAGAAATCTTCTAAGAGACTCGTGCTTTATGATCTAGGAATGAGGTAATATTGTCAAAAGGGATCTTATCCTCATGTTGCATTAAATAGGTGTAACACCCCATAATTAATTAAGGTATTAATCATGGATTAGAATTAATTAAGAGTAATTAATATGGGCTCATTAGGCAAGTTAAGTGAATGGAGACTTTAGAGAGATAAATTATTAATATGGGTTTGAGATTTAATTGGGATAGAAATTCTATCTAGGCCTAAATTAATAGAGCATGAGAAAAGGCTAATGGAGGGCCAATGGATTATGTGCAGACCTAATATAATTTAGAGAGATGGAGGCCCAAGATTTATCTTGTATAGACTCTTTTAAGTGGCCCAATAATCCTTGTGCAGACCTAAAATTCTTAAGCTTCTCAAACTTGGCCCAAACTCAATTAAACTTTAGCAACCCAAATGCATAAAACTGGCCCAACAAAATTCTGCAGCCCAACACTCCAAAAACTGGCCCAATAAGCTAAAATCTGAAGCCCAAGTGGAGATGGATCTTGGAGCAGCCCATGACCCATACTTGACCCATACTTGACCCAACTTAAACCCTAATACCCCACCCACTTACTCACTTGCTGAAACATAAGATTCAAGAGGCAAAATCGGAGGTGGAGAAGGAGGCTAGGGTTTGGGACCAAAATTCTGCATTTTCTCATACTTAGAGCAAGATTTAGCCAAGGTAATAGTTATACAACTTAATCCCCTCATCTTTCTCCTTAATTTGGTCCGATTAGTTTTTCATTTGGAGCATTTTCATCCTACCCAAAATTTGAAATGTGAGTGTTTGGGGATTTTCTTGATGAAATTCATAGGTCGGGATTAAGGCTGACTTTGGGTGAGTTTAGACCTTCCATTTTGATGCTTTAATGGTTAATTTGAGACCCCCATAGCTAATTTATAAAATGGGTATTAATTATGTACGAATTTGCTTAGGATTTTGGGTGGAATATTGAATTTTCTGGTGGAGGAAACTTAAATCCGAAATTGGGACTTGTTGTGGCTGGGTAAATGATTCTTGGGTAGTCATTAGCATTTTAAATTCCTTGGGTACTGATTATGAATTATTAATGATGAATTAGAGTAGTAATTATGTGATGTTGTGGTTATAGGAGGAATTCTGCACCATTGGTGGTTGTTACAAGTGTCTACAAGTGAGGTAACCGGGTTTATATCAATTCCATGTATATATTTGATTTAGTTTCATATGATGCTGTATATGATTGATTGAAAATGTTGAATGAATTGATTGGCTATCTGTTATATTGTATTGGACCTTGTGAGTCCATGGTGGAGCTGTGGTGCGGCTGCCACCCGTGCATGTGCTATGATCAAGCACCGGGTTATGATCAAACCCAGATGCACTGAGCCCCGGTTGTGCTCAATAGGGAGTAGGTGTCGTGGACGGACCTCTCCCGATGTTAATGGCCTTTAACATGTGATAATATGATTGCTAGTATGGGATAGTAATCATGATAGCCTAATTGTTTCATTTGCTGATATGATGGATGTGAATCTGATGTTGATTTTGATTTATGCATATATGGTAATTAAACTAAATATGTAATGGAATTGCCTTGGTTACTGAGATTCATATCTCACCCCGTTTTATGGGATTAATATTTCAGGTGAAAGTTCCTCAGGTAAGGATAAGGGTAAGCAAGTGGATGAACATCCATGAGCTGAGGCTGGGTGTGGGGAGCTAAACTTGGTCTAGGTATAATAGGATAGATGCAATTTTTGTTATTAGTTTACCTAGCATCATCATGTAATCATATTGCCAAGTGTAGGCGTTTATATTTTGCTTGATTGAAATGTAACCGTTAAAGATTTAGAGCATATCATAGCGGAATATCAATGTATGAACTTATAGCATTATATATATGTATGTAGTTCTGCTGAAATTGTGATATGGATCACCTTATGGGAATTGTAGACATATGATATCTTAGAGGTAAGCTATTGTTGAATGGAATATCTATGGAATGTGCATGGGATGTAAATTGTTGCTAATACATGTGTTCTTGCTGCCATTTATTTATGAATTTGTTGGTATGAGTTAGTGGAACAAGTAGGAAGTGACATTTGAGTTTCACAAGGGTAATGATAGATTAGTTGGGTAATTAAGGTACATAATTACCACTAAAGTTGTATAAATTAAGGTAGAATGGCCCTAGAGTGATATTGGAGGGGAATTGGAGAGCATAAGATGAAATCTTGGGAGTTGTAGGAACAGAAGGGAATTGGTCGCGGTCAATATTTAATTGGCCTAGGCCAAATTGTAATAGAGAAGAATTGGCCGCGGCCAACATTTAATTGGCCTCGGCCAAATGTGGCGAACCTGCCAGGGAAGAAAACAGAGAGCAATTGGCCGCGGCGAATAGTAACGTTAGCCGCGGCTAAGTCTGAGAGGCAGATTTGGGGGTGTTCTAGAGGGTATTTGGCCGCGGCGAAAGGGGTATTTGGCTGCGGCTAAATGTGAAAAACTCGTGGAGGCGTAAGGAGTTGAACCGAGAGTAATTGGCCGCGGCGCAAGTGAATTTAGCCGCGGCGAAAGTGCTCTAATTCTCATATTCACCTAGAAAACTTAGTTTCTCTTAAGGTAATGCTAAGGAATGATTTAGAAACACTTGTAAGAGGATTTTATGAGTTGGAAATGATGGATGGGAGAATCAAAGGCTCCTCATTAATAATTAAATTCACTCATGCGTTCGAATAATTGTGGTTGTCTAGCTAATGACCCTAGCAACATTAAGGTTTCAAATTTCCTCACTTGTTCCTGATGTAATTAATTTTAATGACTTCAAACCTTGATATATGATTATTAATCATGTACTTAACCTTAATTACTATAATTGAAAGTTAGGGTCGTTACAATAGGCATAACGAGCGGAGTGCCTCCATAGAAACATCAACTTGAATCCCCCTTACACAACACTTCAGGTTTGTCGCAATAGCCACCTGTGTGTAAAAATCTCTTACAATGGTAGCATTCCCACCTAGCTTTGCAACCATCAAAGGTCATAGGTGTTAAGTCCGATCAATAATCACACAAAAAGTCCAATCAGTTGTGTATGGAAATTCGTACTTTGAACAAATGTGTCAGCTTTGCACTCTTTTTTTAATGATAGTGAGGGGTTCTTGATCTGATTGACAAGAGGAACTTGAAGGGGATCTCTTTAGAGCCATGGTACCTACAAAGCCATAAAGAACTAGCCAAGCCAACTACCAAAGAACAAAAAGGAAAAGCAAAAGGGACAAACAACCAAAAGAGAAAAGAAAAACAAAAAACAAAGAAAACAAGATGACCTATCAAAACCAAGAAGACCTCATTTGACAAAACTACCCAACTAAAAGAAAAGAAAAATGAAAAAGAAAGAAAACTACCCCATAAATAACCCCTTTGCTAGAACATAGCCTATCAAAACCAAGAGGACCTCAATTGACAAGTAGATTTGAGCAAATTGACCTAAAAGATCTTCAACTACCCATTACTATCTCTCTTGACTCACCTTACCATAATCATGACCTCATCAAAATGTCAACACAAATGAAGTGCAAACTTTTATAGAACAATAAGTAAGCTTCAACTAATTGAACAATAATCTCTAAATAATGATTCAAAATTTCAATCTCCACTCACTCTAACCTAATACATTACTCCATACCCCACTTACAAGATGCCTAATATATAAAGGAACGAAACACAGCTAGCTAACAGGAAAATCTTAAGAGAATAATACAAACTAGAGCAACAAAATACTTCAAATGTTTGCAAATTCTTAACTTAACAACAAAGCCTAAACTAAGATAGAGCAACTAAACAAAAACTAAAACCAAGGAAACAAAGCCTATAATCAATAGAACAAGAAAAGTAATAGCAGAACAAAATAAGCAAGAATAAAACACAGAGCGTAAAATCACAATCAAAGACTAAACCACAAAAAAAGAATAAATAAGGTCAGCAAACGTACTAGTGGAAGAGACAAGGAAAAACAGAGCAAGGAGAGAAGGAGGGTCGAGCTCGGGCTAACAGCATACAAAGGAAGAGGAAGAATGATGAGATGGAGAAGGGGAGGAAGATGGTAGAAAGAGTGGAATGATGAGATGTAGTAGGGGCAAACAGTATAAATGGAGGGGAGACAAGAGTGGGGAGGAATGCAAAAAAGGAATGGGGAGACGGCAAAAAGGGAGGGGAGCCTAAGAGGGAAGGAAATTAAGGTTGAGTTAAAAATTTAAAGGATAAATTTGGAAACTCACATAATGGTCAAAAGGAGCCAATGAATCTGGACATAAATAGGGTGAGATTCATAGGGCTAATATGGGAATCAAGAGATGTAAGGACAAAAAGGGAAGAGAAATAAGAAATTTTAGAGCATCAGTAGATATTTGGTCATGGCCAACAAGTTACTCACCACAACCAATATCCTTTTGATTCCCTCTAGTGGAAACCAGATCATAATTTTACTGCGGCTAAGATAAATTACGTTGTGGTCAATTCTCCTCTGGTTCCGTTCATCAATTTTGTTGCGATTAATAAGAATCCTAGTCACAGGTAATACTCCTTGATTTGCCATTGCCACCAATGCAAATTTGTCGCGGGCAATATAAATGTTAGCTGTGGCCAAAATTCTCAGGTTTGGCCTATGAGTTCCAAAGCATATTTCACCGTGGCCAATGAATTTGTTGGCTGTGGCTAACAAGGCAAAAAGGCATTTTCACATATCAGCATAGTAGTTTTCATTCACAATAGCAAAGTGAAAATGAAAAAGGCATGTAATCCATCCTCAAATAATTGTTTACATATTCCAACATATATAATCCTCAATAGGGCTCAAAAATCAACTCAAGCATGTATAACTTTTGCAATAATCTTTAGGAGTCAATATGGGATTCACGTATCAAATATGAACATGCCAAGGAAACAACCAAGACCACATTAGACCTCAGATGTCATTAATTTGCACCTATGTTAACAAGAGTTCATACACCTAAGAGTTAGCTTGCGATCATTATAATCAAGCACAAGGTGTTAAGCTAGTATCAATAAGGGGTAAGAAATGAATAGGTTCAACAAGTGTCTTGCATGATCAAAGGCAACCTATAAAGTAATTAGCAATAAGAGATGCACTCCCTTAAAAATGTTCATCCAGAACTGATTCTTTAATTAAATGCCTAAAGCAATATTGCTCTGATTTGCTATTCGTCTCAACTGAAAAAGTTCACCTATAAAACAGAAGAAAACACGCATAACTCTACTCCAAATTGAAGTCTACAAAAATAAAACACAAATTAAGGTAAAGAGCTTAGGTTACCTCCTAAGAAGCTCTTAGTTTATAGTCCTCAGCCTAACTCATTAGTTGTTCAACTTGAATTAACAAGGTGAAAGTGGATGCTTGATGATCCACGTGTCCTCCCCAATAATGTTTTAACCATTGATCATTTACCTTGAACTTTTCTCTTGAGTTATCCACCAACTTAACTACTCAATGGGGAAAAGCTTCTACCACTGTGAAAGGGGTTGACCATCTTGATTTTAACTTCTTGGAGAAGAGTTTAAGACGAGAATTGTATAGTTGAACCTATTGTCCGAGCTCAAATACTCTTCATAGGCATACTCTTCTCACTAGCACTTTTGAAATGAAGATTTAACTTCTTAATAGCCCAATAAGTACCATGCTCCATTTCAGAATATCATCCTTACAACTACCATGAGGGGTACATGCAACAAAAGGTCCAAAGGGAACCAAGTTTGGAAGAGAGAAGGTCGCAACAAATGAAAGCTCATAATCTTAAACTCCAACGAGAAATTGATCAGTTGCATGCTTAAAATCAACAAATGATTGATAGCATTATGAAGGATTTGGGAATTCAAACGAATCAACCTACTTCAAGTGCTACTAAATTGACTGAAGAGCAAATTAGAAGGGAATGTATAGAGGAGGAAGAGTCCTATTCACTGGGTAATATCCTTCCATCTTCTTATACATTGCAATTTGTTAGAACTGAATCTAGTATACTTGATAGCACTATGATTAATGATGCATATAATGTTGTTGACTCTGAATTGCATGATGATGATGTAGATGAGGAAATTGTTGTTGAATCTCCTAATTTGGTTGATTATGGTAATTTATTGAGCAAAATTGATACAATTGTTGATGTTCATGAACCCTTGTGTATTGATGCACTTGGTAATTCTACACCTAGCTATGACTATAGTGATAATTTCATTTCTGAGCCAATTAATGATGATTCTATTGAGTCTAAGGTAGTAGAGAAGTGTGGGGGTGATCTAAAATGTGATAATCATTCTATTCCTAGTCTGGGATTGGTTAATAAGCTTATTGATGATGCATCTTTTAAGTTTAGGGATAGTCTACCATCTAAACCATGTGATATAGTTGATTTAAATGATTCTGTTGATTGTGTATGTGTTGAATCCACTATATGTGATAAATGCTCCTAGATTAATTCTTTCATTGAGCCTAGTGAGTTCCTCACATATACTGATCAACATGATTCCTCACTAGCATGTGATGATAAGACTGATGAAGCAATGAATGTAGCATGTAATGATGATATAGATAGTGAAATTGTTGAACAGCTTGTTGTTGATAATTCAAACTCTACTCTTAGATGCTTATGTGATAATATGCATACATGTTATATGTGTATTGAGATTAATGAGATTTTAAGGTCTGATAAGTCTGCTGAATCTATAGAGTCCTTTGTTTGCACTAAAACTATCAATGAGATTGATTCTTCTAATCATATTAGTATTGATGAGAGCATGCATAGTGATAATGCTGATATTCAATACCCTATTAATGCTTGTGCTATTATTGATACTAGTGAGAGACTGGATTTTGTTATTGATCATTATTTAGAATCTTGTGAGCTAATTGACGTCTCTTTGGTCAGAGAAGATACTGTTTCTTTTATTGAGAGTCCTGAACAGATTCTTAAAGTTAGTGAAGTAGTTCCCAATAATCCACAAACTCTCCCAACTAAGAAAAAGCAACTGCCAGATGCCTTGAACTCAAAGGATTGTGAGAAGTTGCAATCAAATTTTTCTATTGATGCAGTGACTCTTACTGATGAGAGTCCAGTAGATTTTATTGGTTTTGATAGATTTCTATAGAGTTCAAAGTTTAAAATTGATTTTAAATTTTCTTTCTTTAGTTTCAAATTTTCTTTCTTTAGTTTCAAATTTCCTAAAGTTGATTTTTCTTCTTTTACTACTTTTGAATATGCTGAATATGACTTTCCAAAACTACTAATGGTTGAGGAAGTCCATGAGTCAACACTGCATGATCAATCAAAATGCTTTAAAGTGGTTAGACTTAAATTTGTTCAGTTAAAAAGGAATAAAGCTGTTTTAATTTTGGTTTTTGATATATATGATTAATTGTTCTGATAGAGTTCTTTTTAGTTTAGGATTTAGTTTTTTCTTTTTCTTTTTTGCATTACTGTTTGTTTTGTAGGTAATAAAAAGTTGCTAACCAGCTACATTGGAATCTGAGCCACCATTGGAATCTCTATTTTCAAGTTCATCCGATTGTACACTCTCTTTTCACTTTTTTAAAATTATATTGTGCATCTGTTTACTGGATTATGTGCTAGCATTGAGGACAATGCAATATTTAAGTATGGGTAGAGAGTCATTTCATTCCATTTCATTTTCTCTTTGTTTTGTAAAAGAAAATTGAAAATCTTTTAGAAAAATTTTGAAAAATAGTGTGATTTTTTTAAAAAAATTCTTGTGAAAGTTGCAAGTTGAGATGATTGTAGCTTGGATTCATTTAGACATGATTAGTAATAGATTTTGTGTTTTAATTTAAGTGAAGTGGCAATTAATTTGTTTTCAATGAATTATTTGATAGCCATTAGCTGGTGAGAAATTGAGCTATATCTGTTCATTTCTAGTGTGTATTCACCTATCTCTACTTTCACTCTAGAACTTGTCTTGATTTTTTGTTGAGACCACATTTGCATTTGCATGCATAAAAATGATAAGGCATTCCTTTCTATTGTAGCTAGGACCAAAAAGGCAACCTACATATATTTTATTCATTGTTTAGCCACTTTGAACCTTGTTTTATTTTCTTGTTTAACCATAGCCATTAAAAATTTTTTCCACCTTGTTTTAAGATGCCTTAGAGATTTCAAGGTACACTTGTTTAGGATGAGAGAATATACACTTTGCATCCATTTAGGCCATTGATATTAAAAGTTGAGTAAAATGTTCAAAGTTAAAGAAAAGAAGAGATAGAAAAAAAAAGAATGAGAAGTTTGAAAAAAAAAGGGGAAAAGCAATTGAAAATCAAAAGAAATAAGTGTTTTGAGTTAGTATTGCCTACATTTGTTGGAGATAAGGCCTAGAAATTCCCTATCCTATGTTTTCATTGAATGCTTTTGAGGTTCTAAAGTATCCATTTGTTTGTCTTATCTTGTGTATCCATTCATTTCATTTTCCTTGCCCTACTACAACCCTTAATAAAGTCCTATTAATTTGTGCATTGCATTTGCCATAGGTGGTGGAGACTTAGAAGCTTGATAAGCTTATGGTAGCAAGCTTTGATAAGGTGAAGTTTGAGAGATGCACATTGCCCTTAAATACTTGAGAGTGAGAGTAAACACCAATCCATGTGAGAGGCTATGCATTTTCAATTCATTCTTTTCAAATGAAATTGCCATGGAATTTGTTTTCTTGATACGAGTGAAGTCAATTTGGATTGTTAAAATGATGAAAAGTTATGATCATCCTTTAGCTTGTGATTTTTGCACCTTTCTTTTTCTTTTCCATTCTCTACTTGCCAATCCACTAGCCTATCTTTCGATTTTGAGCTTTGCCGAGGAGTGCAAAGGTTTAAGTGTGGGGAAATTTGATAAACATGATTTTTTATACACTTTATTCTCCTTAGCTTAAGCATTTTAATAGATAAATAAGGCTTAATAGATTTACTTAGATGGACTTTGATTTTAGTAGCCATTCTTTTCACTTTAGGAAATAATTTGTAAAATTTTAGAATTTTAATACATAAATTTCTTTGAATTATTTTCTTTGTGAATTCTTGTTTCTTAATATTTTGTTTTGTTTTATTCTACTTCATTTTACTTTATCTTTCTTGTTCAGATTTTAATGGGAAAATGATTTAAAATAAAGATGAATTGATGGCATGTGGAAGGCTTTTTGGGAGGCTTGAGTCTAATGTAATGAGGAGTAAATCATTTCTCATGTTGACGAGGAACATGGATGAAGCAAGGTGCATAAGCATGAAAAGGCATGTGTGTATGGGAGGAAGAAGCAGGAGTTGACGTGGGAATGAATAGGAAAGAAGAGAAGAAGCTTGAGAGGAGAAATATGAGCTGAATCATGTGGGAAGCTTAGGTATAATGAAAAGAAGAAGCAACGTGGAATATTATAGAGGAAATAAAATGGGATCCACACTTATTCATATCAAGAACAAAGAAGAAAAGCTACGGGCTGCAGAGTACATGAAGGAGGAATGAAAGAGAGCCTTGCATGGAGAAAGCACGAATGAAAACCATGTGAACAGTAGAAGGAGCTGCAGTTTCAATGTGAAAGAGCTTAAGGGAAGAAGGAGGAGTTGGACTAGACGAAGAAGCATACTCGAGCAGCCCTTCACTCAACATTAACACATGCATGACTCAATAAGGAAGCCACACGTCCAGCTTACAGCCAACTCTTACACCAGCCACGGGCTTGTGAAGGAAAATGAGGCCACGAGTTGAAAGGCTCGAATGCAGAACAGAAGGAGAGGAAGCTCACAAAGCTAGGAGAAGAATGGCGTAAGGCTCGCATGAAGAGAACATAGCACACTTGAGCTTGAAAAGAAGAATATTGCAACCACTACACTTCCACGTTGCATCATGTCTAGCTTACCTATGAAGAAGCTACATGGAGAAAGAAGTAGCCTAGTTTTGGAGTGGCAGAATATGGAAAAGAAGAAGCATGCATCAACAACATGTGAGTGACTCAAGAAGCTACATGGAGAGCAGAAGAAGAAGCATGAACCAAACCATGCAGCAACATCCATTAGAAACATGGAAATTATGTGGAATAAAAGGGAGAGTAACACATGAAGAAGGCTATGAACAAAAGCATAGAAAATACGTGAATTTTGTTATGGGTTAAAGGAGAAAAGCGAGCTAAATGAGAGAAAAGGTAGAACATGGAATGAGAAGAAGAATAAGCTACATTCTAGATTCGAAGATAGCATGAAGGATAGACGAATTTTTAATATTACATTCTAGCAAGTCAGCATCACGTTAGGGCCCATAAATTTTCAGCACGTAAGACACATATACATACATAAAGGAAGCTACGGGCAATTGGCAAATGAAGGGAGCATGTGAAAAATAAAAGAAATCATGTGAGAATGAGGGAAGGGTTGAGCACGTGAAAAATGCTGCATTCCATTTGAAATTTATCGTCCATTCACTCATCTAGAATACATTCATTCACACTCCATCCAAAGACCATCCACCACACTAAATTCACACACCACACTATTTCCTCCATTTTTCTCACCTCCATCCATTCTCCAATGAAGCATTAAATCTTAACTTGTGATTAGTTAGGAGGAAGACCCTTGGTGTAAGCTTGAATCCATAGAGAATAACTCAAAATTTTGGCTAAGATTCTTTTATTTTTCCAGCACTTTTCTTTTCTTATATTTTCTTGGTTAAGATTGTATTTGATTGAGAATGTGTGTTGTCTATAGTTAGTGGCTAGTTAGACACTAATTAGGATACTTTTTGTTGATTAATTGATTAGATTAAACACTGGATTTTTCATTATTCTCAAATTTTCCATATATGCCATGAAGGTGTTCAATGAAATGCATGAGTGAGATTATATGCTTGATTGTTTGATTTGAAGATTCCTTAGTGTTTAGTTAGTTAATTAAACATCTTAGGATGATGATTTAAAGGCTAATTAATCAATTAATCAAGCAAATTGAAGTGTTCATTGATCCTAAAGGCAAGAGTTAGCGATTTGATGTGAAATTGAGGTTTCGATTCAACATTATCTTATTAATTTCTTGAATCTTGGATGATAATTCAAGACCATTTGCATTGGACACAATTAAGGACTCTTAGGCCTGAATTAATCACAATTGAATTAGGATAAGGATGATAGATATCAAGGGACGAATCCAAAGTTAGTCATAAGCCGATTATCAACCATAATTCATTCAATTAGGTAATTAGTCATTTTAATTCAATTTCATTTTACTTAGTTTAATTAGATCAAAAAACCCCTTTAATTTAGGTAGTTCTAGGATCCGTTAACCCTTAGAAAACCTAATTAAATATTAAATTCCATTTCCAAGGGAGATGACCTAAGTTGTGCCCTATATTGCATATAATTTCCAACCTAGTTTTATTTTGAGGGTTACGTGACACGACCCATCAACCAACTTATATGGTGACATACCAATGAAGGTTTTGAAAGCAGTCCTATTAGCCCACAATGCGTCATCAAGTTTTAAAGACCAATCTTTTCTAGACACACCCACTGTTTTCTCAAGGATGGTTTTGATTTCCCGATTAGAGATCTCAGCTTGCCCATTGGTTTAGGAGTGACAGGCCAAAGCCACCTTATGTTTCACCCCAGACTTCCTTAAGAGGGCCTAAAATTTACTATTGAAAAAATGTGATCCTCCATTGCTGATAATGGCTCTCGGTGCTTCACATCAAGTAAAAATATTCCTCTTCAAGAATTTAAGCACTGTTTTTGCATCTTTGGTAGGACTAGCAATGGCTTTCACCCACTTAGATACATAATCCACCGCGACCAAAATATATTGAGTGCAAAATGAGTTAGGGAAAGGTACCATAAAGTCAATACCCCATACATCAAATAATTCCACCTTTAACATGTTTGTGAGCGGCATTTCATTCCTTTTTGATATATTTCTCACATATTGGCATCTGTCACATTGAAGCACAAAGGCATAAGCATCTTTGAATAAGGTTGGCCAGTAAAAACCACTTTATAAAACCTTAGCAGCAATCTTCTCTCCTCCAACATAGCCTCCACAATCCAAAGAGTGGCAACTCTACAAAATCACCTCTTGTTCTACTTTTGGTATACACCTCCTAAGAATGTGATTAGCACATTGTCGAAACAAATATGGCTCATCCCAAAAATAATGTTTTTTATCATGCAAAAACCTCTTCATTTGATGCAATTTCAGACCAAGGGAACCACTCCACACACTAGATAATTAACAATATTCGCATACTAAGGATCTATAATATGCTAAACATTCAATAGTTATTCATCAAGGAATGCCTCATTAATGTTTTGGTCTAATTCTGGTTGAACCTCAGTATTCAACCGAGAAAGATGATTTGTCACCTGATTTTTGTATCTTTTTCTATCCACAATCTCTAAATCAAACTCGTGTAGCAAAAGCACCCATCTAATTAACCTGGCTTTAGAGTATTTCTTACTAACTAGATATTTTAGAGCTAAATGATCAGTGAATATAGTTACTTTAGATCCCACAATGTGTAACATCCAATTTTCTGAAAATCCAAGAAAACATAAGGAAACGCGAGAAACGTAACATATGATTTCTTCGTCAAGGTACAAAATTTACCAGATACAAAAGGAAGTCCTTCAAATAGAGTAAATTAAGGTCTAATAAAATTAGAATAATCTTTTAAACCGCAAATAATGATGAGTCAAGGCCAAAGGTGCCTTAAAATTGGGGCTAAAATAGATGAAAAAAAAGGATCAAAAAAAGGTCCCGAAGAGCCTTTGAAGTTAAGTATGAAAGAGCCAGGGACCAAAATACAAAGAAAAAATTATGAGCAGGGCAAGATGTATAAATTGCCCGAAAGTTTAAGGAACTCTAGTTTCACCCTATATTCGTGGCTTTAGGCACGAATATCAAAAAATCGAGCAAGAATCTCAGAAATCCATGACCTATGGTTAAACTCCATTTGATGAGATGTGTCTAATAACGCCAAGTTGTCCGGATGGCCAGGTGGGATCTAGTTCAAGATCTCGTTAGCCCGATCAGTAGCTATGAGCAAAATAGAAAAAAAAGTTATAACAACTACAAAAATAGAAATAGCTAAAGGGCTAAGAAACCCTGAAGGAGTTTCAGGGACTAAATTGCAGTAAATAAAAATTTTATAGCTCAATCATAATACAGAACGTTGAAAATTACACCTATATGACCCGCGTGTCCGATTGACACCAAAATTTATGAGGATTGAGGTTACGGGCCCCTAATCTATGTTTAAAGCTTATTATGGCCAGAAAGTAGAGGAAATCATATTTATAAATTGTAGAAAGTCTAAAGGTAGGTATTGTACCGTAACACCTTAATCGGGCGCGGATACTGATTTTTAGATAGTTATAAGGCCCAATAGCCAATTTTAAAGGCCCAAAAGAGAAGAGAAGATGTAATTAGGGTTTTAGAGAAGATGAAACCCAAATATAAATATAAAATAAAAAAGGAAAGAAGAAAAGGATTTTAGTTGTTTTAAAGAATTAACTATGGTTAAGTTGAAAACTAACTATAGTTAAGTTAAAAGTTGACCATGATTGAGTTAAGGAAATTAACCATGGTTACTAACCATGACTTAAGGGCTAAGAAAAGGCTTCCAAGTGTGTGGCCAAGAATTTTTGGAAAAAGATATTTAGTTATGAAATTAGAAAATCAAAAGAAAAAGGAATGGAAGGTTAAGATTTAATCTTGAAAAGGTTGATCCAAGGGTCCAAATTTAGTATGACCATTTAACTTCATTAGATTCATCTCCTTCACCTCCATTCCACCATTTTCACGGCACATACAAGGGAGAAAGAAAGAAAACCGTGAAGAGAGAGAGAGAGAGGGAGAAAAAGTGGGAGAAGAAGTGAAACCAAGCAAAATTACCACTATTCTTCACCAAATTTCTTTATCTTCTCCATCCTCCAACCATTTTCTCCAAAGGGCAGCTGCATATTCATCTTTTCTTCAAGGTGGAATGTTTCTCTAAGTGGGAAAAGAAAGGATTTTAGAGTGAGAAAAGCAAAGGAAGCAAGGATTAAGCTTTAAGAGTAAGTTTCCTCCACCTTGCACTTGAAAATCACATGTTTTAAGTTAGTTTTGTTAAACCCTAGTTATAAGTCACTTTTGGACAGCATATGGATCATTAGAAATTGAGTTTATATGCTGAATATGAAGGCCTAGGAATGGAGTTTATATATTGGCTATGGAGGGCATATGAGCTCATCCATTTTGTTGCTTGTTGGAACCTTGAAAAACACAAAGCTTGTAAATTTTTGGGAGAACGAAAATGTTAGGGAGATGCTGTCCGAATTTTCCCAAAATGTTTATGGTGTTTTATTAATGTCTTAAAGTCATGTATACCAAATTTCAAGCCCTAAAACATAAAGGAAGAGGCTATGAAACTTTTAGAACCAAAGAAACTCACTTTCAAACCTAAAATGGAGCTAGCTTATGTTATGACAAAACGTGTTGTTGGGGCTGGAATTTGATAATTTTATCCTTTCCAATGGATTAAAAAGGGTGTTTTTAGCTAGGAATACCTATAAGAAAGCCCCCAAAACTCATGGAATAAAACTGCTAAATTTTGGCCAAGAAATACATACTATTCAGCCATAGTCAATTGGAAGGGAAGAAGTTAGATTTTCCAATTCCAAGGGTCCTATTAAGTTAACAAGGCCTATATTACTTTAGGATTTTGGGTCTATATGTTAATTGTAATGAATTATCATTATGATTATAAGGTTTGATAATTATTTTGAAACTCTAAGAGTAGGTGGGCCAAGTCCTAAAGCTTAAGGAGCAAGATTTCTAAGGTAGTAGTTTTCCTTTCTCTTTCTTTAAGCTTGTGTGTTGGTATAATGATGAATGTTATGTTATACTAAGTGTCATTTATGCTATAAGATGAGACATGTATGTTAGGATATTGCTTAGCCTTGTATGAAATTCCTTGCATCACTATGTAGTATGTGATACCTTGATTGGCATTATGTTATGTATTTACATGCTAGCTTGTGAATGAGATTGGTTTACTACTACTGAGATTTCATAATCTCACCCCAAACATAACTTATATTAGGTCTGAGCTCAGGTAAAGAAAGGGCAAAAGGTGTGGAGGCATAAACCGAGGACTTTGCTTTTATGTATCACATTTTGGTCATGTAATTAAGTATCTTGAATTCTTATATGCATAAGTTATGCTACGATGTTGTAAAGCACTTAGGAATATAATAGAGAGACATGTATATACTTGACTCTTAAGTAAAGAGAATATGACTAGTGTGCCTAGAATGCAAAGATACATGCACTCACATAAGGACAAATCAATATAAATATAATAATATGTTAAAGGAGGGGTAAAAATCATCCGATTTTCATAAGGATATTTTTATACGAATTTATATGTATTTTGTTGAGTAAGTAGTTTTTCCTTATAAAGGACTTAAAGAGCCTGAATTAGAGCTTTAAACCAACCTCATGCGATTTTTCTATAATTAATTGATTGTTTTCAAAGTTAGACAATATTATGGGAATGACTAAATGAATAGTAAAATTGCATGAGCAAGTTCAAAAAACAAATGTTGGGGAAGAAAATTTTCATTAGCTTAGATTTCCAATTGCTCTTTTAAGTCCTATATGAGGCATTAGTAGTAAGAGAGGCGTTATATAGGGAGGTATTACACAATGTATGCACTAAACTTATCACAAGCAAACACCACTGCTAGCATCTCCTTTCCTGTGGTGGTGTAGTTCTCTTGAGCTCCATCAAGGGTTTTGTTGGCAGAGTAGATGGAAAACTTCATCTTTTTTTTTTACCTAAGATTGCTCCAACAAAATAATCACTTGCATTACACATGATAATGAATGGCAAACTCTAATTAGGCATGGTCATAATAGGTGCAGAGACGAGTCTTCTTTTCAGTTCTTTAAATGCTTGCAAGCAGGCATCACTAAGCTCAAATTCAACATCCTTTTTGAGCAATGTACACAAAGGCTTAGTGATTTTAGAGAAATCTTTAATAAAGCAGCAGTAAAAACCGGCATGGCCAAAGAAACTCCTCACACCCTTAATAGAAGTTAATAGAGGTAGTTGTTCAATGATGGACACTTTGGCTTTATCAACTTCTAATCTTGTTTTAGATACTTTATGGCCCAGTACAATGCTTTCAAATGAATCACCAAACACTTAAAAATCATTCATGAAAACCTTCATAATTTTCTCAATCATGTCAAAAAATATAGAGATGTTGCATTTTTGAAAAGTTACAGGTACATTGCATAAGCCGAATGGCATCCTTTTAAATGTGAAGGTACCATAAGGGCAAGTGAAAGTTGTTTTGTCTTGGTCTTCCAAAGCAATTGCAATTTAGTTATGCCTTGAATAACCATCTAGAAAGTAGAAAAATTCCCTCCCGTTTAGTCTATCTAGCATTTGATCAATGAAAGGCAAAGGAAAATGATCTTTTCGGGTTGCAGCATTCAATTTGTGATAATTCATACAGACCTTCCATCCAGTTACTGTACGAGTAGAGATTAGCTCATTGTGGGTGTTAACCACTATAGTTATGCCTTCTTTCCTGGGAACACATTAGATTGGGCTCACCCAAGAGCTATCTGAGATAGGATATATGTTAACTGCATCTAGCCATTTAAGAATCTCTTTCTTCACAATGTCTTTCATATTAGGATTCAACCTTTGTTGGTGTTTTATGGAAGGTCGATGGTTATCTTCTAAAAAGATCTTGTGCATGCAAATTAAAGGGTTGATACCTTTGATATCCACTATATTCCATCCCATAGTCTTTTTATGTTTCTTCAACACCCTTAAGAGCTTTAATTCTTACTCCATAGATAGGTTAGCAGCAATGATGGCTAGTAAAGCATTGGATTCTCCCAAGAAGGCATATTTTAGATAAGCAGGGAGTGTCTTTAACTCTAATTTAGGAGGCTCTACAATAGAGGGTTTTAAGGAAGGTCTATCAACTAAGGAGGGGTCTAAAGCTTCAATTTTTACTCTAAATGGAGGAATGACTAAAGTAACACTCACCATAGTTACGCATTTTTCAATTTCCTCCTTATCTTGTTCAATTCCAAGAGGAGGTGCTTCGCATTAGTCTTCCATCATAGATTGTTGAGATTCATAGTGAATTAAATGATCAATCATATCTAGGTAAAAGCAATGTTCAAGCTTATCTGGCAATTTAAAAGCTTTAAACGTATTAAATGTCACTTGCTCTTTACCAACTCTTATGGTAATGTCTTCTTTTTCCATATTGATGAGGGCTTTACCTGTAGCTAGAAAGGGCTCCTAAGAATGATGGGAATTTCTTAGTTAGCTTCATAATCAAGAACAATAAAGTTAGCTGGAAAGATGAATTTATCAACCTTCGCTAAGACATCCTCAACTACTCCCCGAGGATATGCCAAGCTTCTATTAGCAAGTTGCAAAGTAACTATAGTGGGTGTAGCTTCACCTAACTGTAACTCCTTGAAAATGGATAGTGGCATCTAATTAATGCTAGCACCCAAATCACATAAGGCTCTAACCATGAAAGTTGTTCCAATGTGACATGGGATGGTAAAACTTTTAGGATCACCCTTCTTTTGTAGCAAGTCTTTTATAAAATCTGAACTACTCTTTGTCAATGCCACCACTTCATGCTTTTGAAATCTTCTCTTTCTAGATAGTGCATCCTTCATAATTTTGCATATTTAGGCATCTATTCCAAGGCTTTCAAAAGAGGGATGTTGATATGTAGCTGCTTTAAGGTATCTAGGAACTTCTTGTACCAAGTATCCTCATTTTGCTTGTTGAATCATTAAGGAAAGGACAGAGGAGGAATTTGAGTGTTTAGTTATGTTTTCTTCTCTTCAATTCTCTTTTCTTTCTTATTCTCATGCTCCTTCTCATCCTTCACTATTGGTTCTTCTACACCATCCTTTTTAAAAATAGAGATCTCTTCATCATCCACCACAATGGGCTTTATGTTAAGCTTAGAAGCATTCAACAAAATTTTATTGTTTCTTAGAGTAATGGCCATGCATTCACCTTTGCCTTGCCTTTTAAGATTAGGACTTATGTCACTAGGAAGATTTCCTCTTAACATAGCATTCATTTGGGAGGATAGTTGTCCTACTTGCACTTTTAAGTCCTTGATAACTGTGTCATGCAGAGAGAAAGTGGCTTTTGTTTCAACCCTTTGAGCCTCTTGATTAGCTAATATTTGAGCTAACATTTTCTCCATCTTAGATTCTTCTTCTTTAATAATGATTTGTCTTGATTGCATCAAAAATTCAGGAGGTTGAGTAGGTCTTGCAGCTAATGAAGAAACTTGATTCAATTTTGGACCTTGAATTCATGAAAAAGTTTGGATGATTCCTCCACCTTGGATTATATGTCTGAGAGTAAGGATTATTTTGTTGATTCCATTGAGCATTATTCATGTAACTAATAGATTCCAATGTGTAATGACAATGTTTAGGCGAGTGGCATTCTCCACAATGATCACAGATAGTAAAGGGGGATTGCATTGCAAGAATTCCCACAGGGTTGGTTTTCTTCATTTGAAGCTCTAGGTTGTCAAATCTTCCATTCATTACTTCAAGTTGTGTTGTGATGTCAGTAGATGAGCTAGAGGATTATCTTTTTTTTGAGATAATCGTCTCCTAGACGCATATTGCATGGTGTTGAAAGCCATGTTATCATATAGATTGTAGAGTTCATTCACTTTCATCTTCCTAATTCCACCACTAGAGGCATTATCAAACATTCTTTTTACATCTTCATCCAAACCATTCTAGAAAGCTTCTATTAGAACATACTTCTTCTGTTCATTGTTAGGGACTTGTTCTACACAACTCCTTAAATCTCTCCCATGCTTTATGAAATAGCTCACTAGGTTATTGCTTAAAATTCAAGATTTCTCCTCTCTTAGTTGCTTTCTAACCTCGAGGAATAAATCTTGCTTTGAATCTTACAACCAAGTCTTCCCATGCACCGATAGATTGTTCTAAATGCTTTAGCTTTATCCTTCAGAGTCATAGGAAATAACCTTAATCTTAATGTATCTTTGGACACTCTGTTCTGCTTGAAGTATTCACATACTTCAATAAATTTTGTAAGGTGCACATTAGGGTCCTCATTATAATTGCCACCAAACAATCCATTCATCTGCGGCATTTAAAGCAAAACTTACTTAACCTCAAAGTTTCTAGCTTGAATATCTGGCATCCGAATACTAGAGTGATAACTCTGTGCCTCTCAGTTGAGAAAGTCATCCAATGTGTAAAGATCATTTTCATCAATGTCAGCCATAACAGGTTATAGGTGCACTTCTGGCTCAAGATTGGCTCTTTTAAAGATATTTTTCACCTCCAACAGGATTTCAAAACTGTTTGTATTCAACCTTTACATGTGCGAGGAGGGTACCTACAAAGGAAAATGCTACAAACAAGTATCAAACTAACTACAAAAAATTAATATGCAAACTAACATACTGAAACAAGCTATGATTTTGGATAAATGCTTAAGCTTAATTTACTGACACAAATTTAATGAAATACTAGAAAAATTTTAACTCTCAATCCCCAACAATGGCACTAAAAACTTGTTTGCCAACTGGCTTACACTACGAGTGCACAGGCTGTGATAAAGTAATATAAAAAGATTATCGTTCCCATGAAGATTGGGTTAGAATTAGTTAGTCATTAAACTCATACTTTAAACTAAGTTGAGTAGAGCAATTGATTATTAAAGTTGAATATAAGAAGAAAAATTTACTCTGTGAGTAAATTTGTAAAAAAGGCTAAAAGATCTTTTGACTTCAAGTATGAAAAGGGACCAAGATTATTTCTCCCCCTTGTACTTCATAACACAAGGATAGCCTCCCCACACAAAAATGACTAACAACTTTATATGCTAGCCTAGGGATCAAATAGTACTTGAAAAAGCTTTCCCAAGTCAAGAACAAGTGTTTAATTCTATTAATTGTTTGATTTCTCTTACAATTAATAAAATCCTAACTTTAAGTTCAAACCCTAATGTGACTATATAAGGTCAATTAGTGTATCTCTATCTCACCAATAAAACCATCCATTCAATTCATAAACTTCAAGTTCTCGCATGATTAAACTCAAGTTTTATACTCAAGCTAGCTCTCTCAAGCATCACTCAAGTAAACAAATAGCTAATTGGTGGCCAATCAACTAGAAGCATTAAGAATGGAGTGAAATCAACACATATATGTCATTAATCATAAACGTGGAGGAGAATCAAGTGTCAATCCATACAAGGATTCAAAATGATCCTAAAACAAAGTGTCTAACTACTCATAATCAGCCATAAGCTAAGAAAATACAAGGAAATCGAAGCCATAGCAAAATACAAAAGAAGGAGAAGAAAAGGATCAGGAAAACTGAAGGAAAAAGTTTCAAATCTCTCCAAAACTTCAATCCTTCACTCCAATCACTTCCAAATTCTTTAAACCCTAGCACACAAGCTCCCCAGGTAGCCTAGAAGACGAAAGATGCCCCTTTTAGTAAAAAATGAAGGATATTTAGAGCCTTAGTGTTTGTTAAGTATCAAAATGCAGTGTTTTAGTATAATGTAGTTCACTGCAACTAACATATCCTTCGCTGTGCCGAATGAGTTTCAGGTTAGTTCTTTAGCTTCTTTCCTAAGTATTGGCTGTGGTGAAGCCTTCTTTGTATTGTTCTGTTTCCTTTATGAAACTATTGGCCACGACTACATGTTTAATTGGCTGTGGCAAAATGTCTTCTTCCAATCAAGGCTTCTAACATGCATCTTAGCTTCTAGTGGCTTACCCAAAACATTCTTTGTCATCTGTAAAAGTAGAAAATTATGAAAGCATCAAAAGTATCCTAAAATATAGTTAAAATTGCATAATTAATTTAAAAGTGAAATAATTAAGTTTAACTCTCAAAAAGGCATATTTTCCTATTTTGAATATGATTTATATACAAATATACACCAAAAGATATGCATAACTCAAGAAAAATGTGTTGAAAAGGCATGAATTTAGAGAGATTATCATATTGCCATTTGGAAGGCCTTGCTAGTCATATTACGGCTAACCTAGAAGATAAACTATTATGGGGTCAATCAGAGCACAGAGAGTTAAGGCCCCTAGTGTGAGTAAAACAAAAGAGAGATAAATGACCTATTAACAGACATAGAGAATTAGTAAGTGATAAATGAGCAGTGAGCCTAGTGAATGAGATTGAGAAAAGAGATTCACATAGTTGATTACTTAGCCCAAGAATGCTTAAGATTGAGTAACAATTAAAACTAGAACACTAGGCACAGGAGCAGTAAGGTTGTAGAGACCCACCCACAAGGTATTGACTCCAACATGGAATACTACTTGTGTGATAATGAACAACGGGCTAACAATATGAATTCAGGTATGTGAAACCTGTCAGTGAGCTTAGTGAATGAGATTAAGAAGAGAGATTCACATAGTTGATGACTTAGCCCAAGAATGCTAAAGATTGAGTAACAACTAAAACTAGAACACCAGGCACAAGAGTAGTAAGGTTGTAGAGACCTACCCACAAGGTTTTGACTCCAACATGGAATGCTACTTGTGTGATAATGAACAACGGGCTAACAATATGAATTCAAGTAGGTGGAACCTGTCATAAGCATGTACATATATGTAAGAAGGTGTTAGGAATATACAAGAAAAGTACACTCTAGTAATGATGCCTTAAGTTGAACACAATGGGCTTAATGTGAGAAGTTCAGAGAAGAGAAAAAGAAAAGCCTAAGAGTAACAGTTTACTGTAAGCTTGTGTGAGCTAATTTAACTTATAGTAAGTTATAGCCTTGAAAAGATAAATGTCTTAAGCTAGGTATAAATTAAAGCTTAAAAGAAGCAACAAGTAAAGTCTTATAGACAAGATGAGATAGATAGGAAAAGAGAAAATAGTTCAAAAGAGATAACTGCAGAAAGGTCCCCCCCTAATCGATAAAAAGAGGATTCTATGTAACAAAATGGGAGACCACCTAGTAGTGGTTGGCAAAATCCCCAGAGGATAGACCCTTAATTAATAAATGTAGAGATCGTGGTTAGCAAGGAAAAGTTAAGAAGCTAGCACACAGAAAGAAATATCCTTGCTTCAGTAATGACTAAATGAAAGTTAATGAGATGAGCATAGTAAAAGCAAACAGGTAAGGGTCTAACAGTTAACCCGATGAGCTTTCCTGATATGAGATTGATGTAATGTGAGAGCACACGAATAGTAAGAGCATTAAGTGGAGCATAAAGTTACTAGTAGCAAAAATTCAAGATGTTGAAGATGTATGGCCTAAAATGGTTAGTAAAACCCTAGAATTAGTAGATTATGATTCTAAAGATGAAAGCTAAAAGGTTAAGTAAAAAGAAGACCTAGCTCTCTAAACAAAATGTAGAGAGGAGCTGACGCAAGCAGTTAGTGCCTCAGTGTTCTTAAGGAAGCTAGAGAAAGTCAGGAGCCACCTAAAAAGGTAAGGTACAATATTATACAAAGAAGTAATGTAAGCCAAGAGCTTCACAAGAGATGAGCTCCAAGGTTCACATGAAATAAAATCCCTTACAGAGGAATAGTCTAATTAAGAATAAAGTAAGAGAATAAGAGGAATTAGACCTCTTCCATTGTTTTAGAAAGTGAGCAAGTAGAGGTGAACCCAAGAAGAATAAAAGTGACAAAGTACCCTTTTCATATGAGTAAAAGGATAGTAAAAGTAAAAGAGAGAGTATGTGATGACGACAAAGCTAAAGACGTAATACGTTAAGAATAGATATAGATGTGACATGAATCAGTGCATAAGAAAGCATGAGTGTCCTTGGCATAGATGTCCATAAAGCACAAGGTAATGCCCTAAATAGAGATAATTGGGCAATGTATAGTGACCTCAAGACAGAATAGTAAATGATGTAAGAAATTAAAGAAAGAGTTTCTTGCTCCTCGAGTGTCATACAAGATGAAGAGATAAACTAAAGAAAAGAGGTTAAGGGATTCCAATGATGTTAAAACCATAAGAAAAGTATGTAGAAAGGAATCCTTAGTAAAGAATAACGATGAGTAAAGAAATGTGATAATAGTATTAGAATGTTAAAAGTTAGATAACATGAGCTTAGTATGCATAACCTTATGATATGACTAAATGAAATGAAAGGGGCTGGTATATGATCTCTATCCTGCAAGAGATGTTAGGCACACTTGATGTGTAAGATGCCCTGGTGCTAAAAGCACTTGAAAGTAGACTATGGGCATAGTTAAAAATGGCAAGATATGATAGAAATGATAGAATGAAAATATGAGAAGTGTGTACCTAGTTGTATGTTAATAAGAGAAAGTAAGTAAGCTAACAATAGTAAAGAAAGACAGAAAGCTTGATTGAATAGGCTTGATGTGGGAACCTGAAGATCCCATAGGGAGTATTAAGTGAAAGTCAGAATACTTCTAAACACGATTATGATGGGATCACAGAGAGGTAGGTGATATAGAACCCACTTCACAGGAAGAGCATAGTAAATATCTAAGTCTAGCCTTAGAGATCATAAGCAATGGTTTCCAGACTTAGTGAGTATGTATTTTATAGTTAGATACAATGATATTAGGCTTTAATATCCCCTAGAGATGGATTGCAGTAGATCCTAGTACTGTATAGTGGTTTGCAATAGACCCCAGTGGAGCTCTGAGAGGTCGCAGTAGACCTAAGGATTATAGTAGATCCCACTGAGTTACAAGGAGCCTACTGTTACAGTATAGTAGTTCTCTGAGGAGATGATGGCCTAAGATAGTTTTTACATATTAGTTAGTCTAAGAGACTAGTACAGTTTCAGACAATTTTTGTCTCATAGACTAGAAACCTCCTAAGTTTGATAGACTATTGCCACCAAAGATATTAACGCTATACTCAGACAGTCAGATCACAAACTAGACTGTTTTGACAAATGAGCATAGTATGTGAGATAAGGAAGGCAAGAAAACATCTTTCTATAGTTATAAATAGAGGAACCACTACCCAGCAAATACTAAACTTGATTAAGGGATAGAGAGATCCCTAAATAGAGGAACCACTACCCAGCAAATGGTCGGGTGTAGCTCTTTATGATGGGATAAGTGGTAGACCACATCTCCAGTAGTTGGGACTATGAGGAAAGTTAGCATCCCATAAGCATTTCGTGGTAGTTGCTCTTCAATGCTAGCATAAAGGTTAAAGAGTCATGCCAGTCAATTATTAAAATGAGAGACTGGATAGTGTTCACTTTCAAGTAAGTAAAGAAAGTAAAGAGAAGTTTAGGCCTAAAGAGGCAAGCATCATAGTAAACAGAGAAACTGGGACAATCAAGAATAAAAACTCCTTAAAAGAGCCATGATCCCAGTAGTGGCTATTGTATGAAGCCTATGACATAAAGAAATATGAACAATGACCATAAGATGAGCTAGTAAGAAAGAAAGTAAAGTGAAATAGTGGGCTAAATTCTTAAATAAGTTAAGTAAGCAATAAAAGTCTCCGATGGTTGTTAATGACTAGAGAAAGATCATGAGACTTTAAAGAAAGCCATTAGGAGATGATAAGGGAGATTTAATACTAAATGAGTTTTCTCTAAAGGCATATGCAAGTAAGTCCACTAAACAAGAAAGTCAACCCCTCTTAACAGGTTAAGACTAATAAGATGTGAAATAGTATGCTCTCCCATTACACATACCAGAGTTATTAGAATATGTCCTAATGATAGAGGTTACTTTCTCTTATAATAAGAGCAAGTTATATGCTCTACAACAATAACAAAGAGAAAGAGAATCAAATGCAATAAGCTCGTAATGAAAATTCCCTAACAGAAAGAAACTCAAAAGAGCTAGTCTCTAGAAGACGTAAATAGAGCCAAGAAAAAGAGAAATACATGGTTAGTTAATGATAATATGAGAAAAGCTAGATGAAATTATATCCTTAAATTTTAAGGATGAAATTTATTAAAAAGGGGAGAAATGTAATATTTAGTTTCTCCGTAAAGGCACAAAACTCATTAAATATTAAAGCAAGTCCCTTGAAATGAATAATTTAAGGCTAAGTAAAATTAAGATAAAATTTTAAATAATAAAAAATGAAGATTTGAAACTTAAGATGCCCAAATACCAAAGCTAGAAAAGCTAAGAAAATTTGCCAAAATAAGTTGGGGTAATTTCATAATTTTTGAAAAATTTGAAAAAGTCACAGGAGGGTTTTTTTAACAAAAAAAATTGAGCTTTTTAGGGTTCTTAGAGGCTCTAAAAACTATAGGAATTCCCAGAACAGCTAAAACCCATCCGGTAAGTGATTTCGATCATTGATTGACCGAATAGTTTGGATTGATTTCAAATCCAATTTAGGTGAAACCAAAGTCAATTTATAAGTTAGAAGACCCAAATTTTATATTAGAAAAGACAGATTTTAAAAAGGATTTGAAATGAGGCCAAATGGAGAAACCATGGTTTAAGGACTAAAATGAAAAGTAAAAAAGTTGCATAAAGTGTCCCTTTAGCTTTTTAAAACACGCTCAGCTCTTCTCTTCCTCTCCTAACTAACATATATTCTATCCAAAATAGAGGAGAGCTTAGCCAAGGAAGGGCGCACAAGAGGAGAGCCAAGAAGGAGGGAAAAAGCTTGCAAAAGGTAAGAAAAAGTGTAGGATTTCATAGGTTCTCCTTTACCAAAGATGCTCCCCTCCTTTTTCTCTTCCTTTCTATGGTCTTGTTGTGTGATTTGAATCTATTTTAGGGCTAGTTCAGATGGGGGAAGTTAGAATTTCAAGGAGAGGCTAGAAGCATAGCAAAGCATCTTAAAAAAGCTTTGAAATGAGGTATGAATCATGGCCCATCTTACACTTTCTTCTTACTCCTCCTCCATATGAATTTCATGCAACCTAGAACCCATCCAAAGCTAGTTGAATTCTAACCATATCAAGGGAAGAATAAGTGATTTAGTGTGTGGAAATTAAAACTAGGCAATTGGAAATAAAAAGGGAGTCTTAAAATTTAAGTTGGCACAACTTGGGGCTTTGAAACAAATGATGAAATCTGATTTTTCCTAGAGGCATTGTAGCTTATGTAAGATATGGTATGAGTCCTTTAGACCCCTAGGAAGCTTTACATGAGCCATTCCTTTCAAGAACATAAAGCAAACTCCGTGGGTGCTAAATCATAGTGATGCCTCAGCCTAAGCAAGTCTATCCACCTAGAGAGAGTTTTAATTTGTTCCAAGCTTTGAATGGGACTAGATATGATGGAAGAATATCAAAGAAAGCCTTGGAAAAAATTTTAAAATCATGGAATGTTGGATGGAGGTATAGGCTCCATAATGTGACATTAGGAAGTAACTTATAGTTAGGCTCCTTAAAATGAATGTGTGATGACTCAAAGGAGTCTAAAGGGAGTCAGGGGACCTATAATGAATGAGAAATGGGAGCCAAGATCATGAATTTCAAGAGTTGCTTTATTGTGTCTTATATGGAAGCATTATGGAGACAAATGAGAAAGTAAGCATACATAGGAGTTGTATAAAACTAGAGCTAATTCCAATTATCTAAGTATGTCTTATTTGATGTGTTTAGACCAACATGATCAAGTGCCACCTAATTCCAATAGCTTGGGCAAAAAAAGGAAGAGTTCAAGGAAAAATTGAGTTGCGTTGACTCTAAGTTAACTATCTAACATTTCTCTCATATATTCTTGGTTGTTTTCTTGTCTTTGGATGTATGTATATATGTTTATGCCATGATAAATATCTCTAGCTATTTCTTATATGCCATGGTACCATGATGTTCTTAAAATGTATTTTATAAATGTGTTTTAGCTTGAATGGGCATGGTGAAGCCAAAAGTCCCTTAGCAAGGGTAAGAATGAGCCAAAAGTCCCTAGGATTTGGTGAGACAAAGCCAAAAGTCTCAAGAAGAGTGAGGCTTAGTCAAAAGCCCCTTGAAAATAGGTGAGGCAAATCCAAAAGTCTTAAGAAAAATGGGTGAGGCTTAACTAATGCCATTGAGAGCCTATGTATATTATGTAGGAGTTTCTTGAACATGGAAAATGCTATGCATATGTTCACTAGTAGCTTGAAAGCCATGCATGCATTCTTTGACTAGTAAATGCATCCATTATGTATGTTTGAAAGGTTTAAGAGCTATTGAGATCCTTTGAATCTCACTCTTTTCCCTCCATATGTTTACTCATGTCTAGGTGGCCCAAGGAGACCAAAGATGGAAGCCAAATACCTTGGAGCATGATGCCTTGACAATAGAAGAGAAAAATAGGCTTTTGAATAGCATTTGAATGTAAAATTATGTATCCATATGATGTACATGTAAGGTAGACTCTTGAACATGTTTGAAAGTATGTAGACATCATGTATGTATAAATTATGCAACCAAATGAATGAATGTGTAGATTTTTGCCACCTAGGTTCTAAGATGTTTATGTGTATAAGTGTGTGTAGCATGGTGAGATTGAGCTCCATGATATTTTGGACTATTTAAGAGACTTCCTCGGCTATGTTTGTGCTATGGGACGTGCTCAAGTGGCCATGGAATAAGAGGAAGACCATTTGGTGCTTTATGAACCCAATTTGACCCTTAAAAGTGACCAAAGTGTATATTGAACCAAAAACTAACCAAATGGATGAATTTTCCTATGAAATTTGTAATGAATATAAGTATCATCTAGAGCTTTTTGGTTAAGCCAAGAACCACATTATTTGGATCTCTAGAGAATAAATTATGAATTTCCAAATTTGGAAAAATTTCCAAATTTGGTATGTGCACTGTTCATATGGTCAGTTTCTTCTCGTGTCATTTGAGAGACAAATGATATCCAATGCTCATCAAAATTTACAAACATAAACTAGGAATGATAAAATTTTTGTAGCACTTAAGAGCATCTCATTTGGATTTATATTGATAGATATATGAATTCTTAAAGTTGGTGGTCAGTACCAGTAATACAACAGACCCCCAATACTGTTTCATTGATTTTTATAAGTTAGATGCCATTTCTTTGATCTGAAACTATTTTTAAGACATCCAAAGCTTTCCAAAATGGTATGGTTTGCTTGGTTTTGATTATTTTATAATTATTTATGAATTTTTGAAGTTTATATCAGAAACCTATGATAGCAAACCTGGGTAACTAGATCTTTGGTGCTATGCTGTTATCACTCATGGCCCATTTGATGTTTTTATGTTCTAGAATGATTTTTAACCTATGATTGATATTTTAAGCTTTTTAGAAAGTTATCATTTGCATGATTTTGATTTTTCTAGAATTAATTATGATTTTCCAAAATTTATATTAATAACCTATCCTGGAACCCGAGGCATGCAAATCTATTTTGTGGAAAATGGCTTCAAACCTAAGATTTGCATGATGAATTGTGGTGTTCTTGATGTGATTGAGTATATTATCCATAGAAGAAAGGGTTGGTAAACTCATATGGCCCCATTTGACCAAGTTTGAGCTCACTTGGCTTAGGAGAAAATATGCAAACCTATGGTTTGATGTGTGTTGTGATGTGATTTTGTGAAATATGGCTTGTAGCCAATTTTTAAGCTTCCAATTGTGTCATTTATAGTTAAACAAATGTGTTGAGAATGGTTATTACATTTGGCAAGCTCATATGATTTATTTGGCCATTAATGAGTTATTTTGGCATTACATTTCAATCATTCGCATTGCTAAAAGCTTAAAATTCATGAAAAATAACTCTCTAACCCATTTGTGACATAATATGAAAGGTGCCTTGATATGGTATTATAATAAAGCCTTATAATACTCAAGAATATTTAAAGGGACTTAATGAAATTTTAAACTTTGCATTTGCCAATAGGAGTGTAAAGGGTAAAGTAATATACCCATGTCCTAAGTGTGGCTTTAAAAAATGGCAAATCAAAGGTACACCTTTTAGGTTATGCACAGGGGAGATACATGATGAAGAAGAGCCTCCTGCAAGATATCCAGTAAGGCCACAATAATGAGAATAGTGGATTTGATGGTATGACCTTGTAAATGATATAATTCCTAATGCATTTTAGGTTCATAATAAAACCAAAATGTGTCATACTATTATAGATTATACATGTAACTCATGCTATATTCATCTTTTGATAATAAATAATCATATTCACACTTTTGGTAGCAGAAATTTTTATCATTAAAAGTCTCAAATAATTTAATTGTGTACAAATAAGGATTTTCATCATTATATTCTTCAAATTCATGCTAAACAAGTTTTTTATGCTTAAGATATCATAAAAAGAAGCATGAATTTTGTTGGTTTGGCCATATGCACATTTTGAGCCTTATAACACATAATAGGGACTAAACTTAAAAAATTCATAATTTAAGTTACACAACTCTGATTTATGCAAACTAAGTGGCTATAAAAAGCTTACAATGAGAGCTATATATTATTAAAAATTTACGTCAAAATGAGTCCATTTGATCTCAAAAACCTGAAAATCTAAAACTATAATGAATGAAAAGTACACTGCATAATTCTACATAATTCAGCTGACTTCAAAAATTCATAAAATATTCTATAGATATCCAAAAATTATGGTATTTGACTCTATGAAAAGCTACAGTGTTCTCTAGTTGTTTGCCAAATTTCAACCCAATATTCACTTATTTGGGCTGTCAAGAGTGCATTGACATATTATGGCTCAACAAAAAGGAATTTTGATTCAAAACAGTATCAAATAAGTCATAATATGCCATTTCTTCTCTTGGCCACATTTCAAATGATAAATACATCATATATAATTGGTTCAACATGTCACAATTACCATACAACTCAAAATCACCTTCCCACTTGCAAGTATACACATATTCATTTAAGGATTTAAGATATTAAATTATATTCTATCACATGTTACATCCCATAAGTGGTCTTTACATCACAGTCTAGTACTTTTAAATGTATTGGCATGTCTATGCATCAAAATGTACATGTACATATCCATATATTCGAGAGTACACTTTTAAAACAAATCTCATTGTCAAAGTAACTCTTCTTAGGCTCTTTGTTCATCATTTGTACTTCTTTGATATCCCCCTAGCCATATATAACTCATATTCATGCATTAAGGATCTTATGGCTTCATCAAGAGCAATCTCAAGCTCTATGAACTTTTGGTTCATCCTCGTCCAACATATAGAGACTTTTGATTTAGCCTCACCCTTTTTTAGAGACTTTTGACTTAGTTTCACCTACAATTGGGACTTTTGACTAGTCTTACCTACACTTAGGAATTTTTCACCCCACATCACCCATTTCAAGGGACTTTTGGCATAACCTCACCCATCAAGGATCAAATCAATTCCAAATGTAATTAAATGCCATGCAATAGAATATGATCATTAAGAAATCAACAATATACATAAATTGCAATTATTACATATAAGCAATACAAGACACTTAAGCAAACCAAGCATACAAACACAAGAATAAAGGAAAAGTTACTTTGACACAAGGATTTCAATTGATCCCCCTTGGTATTTCTCTTCTTGTTCCATGATCTTACACTAGCACTTGAATGATTATTCACTTGCTTGGTCTAAACACATCAAATGAAACACAAAGTCAACAATTGAATCATGCTCGTGTCATTTTAGTTTTATATGTACAAGTTAGGGTTTTAGGTGCAACTAATGGCTTCCTTCTTTGCCCTAAGAAACAACTCTTGAAATTCAAGCCCTTAGTTCCAAAACCTCACTTGATATAAGTTATATGACTCTAATAGAACCTACTAGGGCCACCATATGCATGATTTAGGAAGCCTAACACCAGTTACTTTTTTATGCCTAGTTGAACTTTAAAAATTCACCTTTCAAAATAAGGCTTCTAAATTCAATCCATTGGTTCCTTTAATATCTATAATTCTTGTATAGATTATTTATAACCTTGGAATTATTGAAAACTCTTCCTAGGTATTAATTCCTTGTCGTGGCCAAACCTATCACTCTTCTTCGCCATCATGGAGTATTGTCACTTCTTTTAGAGAATTTGACACATATGAAAGTTCCTTAGCCTCTTACTAGTTTAATTATGATCTTTAATGGTTTGAAATACCTTTCTAAAGTTTCAAACTATCTAAAGTGCAATCAAAACCCTAATTACCACATCTTGCATCTAATAGCCTTTCAATGGATTCGCTTTATTCTAGATTAATCTCTACACTCCTAAACCACAATTTCCATTTAGTTTCGGCCAAAAACTAATTCCCTCTATGGTCTCCTCAAGTTGGCTAAACCATAGAGAGCATAAGGAGTAAATTTCTTATGCTATGTTACATACCATTTTAAAGTTCTTTAAATAGAGATTATTATGGTGTAATTAGATTCCTTTAAAGAGCTCCTTCCTGCATGGGTTCAATCACAAAACTCCCTCTTTTCGAAAAACCAATATCATAGAAAGAGAGAAAGAGAAGGAGTAGAAAAACTTTTACATGAGCAACATAGGAAAAATTTCTATATTTGCTTACCTTTGGACGGCTTCTTTCTCCATTCTTCCTTGGTTCTTCTCCATGCCTCTCAGTTTTGTTTTAGAGTAGAGGAAATTTGGTTATATGCTGAGGGAGAGCTAGCATGCTTATAAGAAAGGAAAGGGGTGATTTTATAACAATTTACAAAATTCCTGTTACGTCCCTCGACTTCAAACCTTTTATTTGAGCTCATTTTAAATCTTTTTTTAGAATCATCTTTTCTATTATAAAATTTGGATTCTCTAGTCTATTAAAAATATTAAGTTTCAAATTTATGGGATTCAGAGCAACTTCAAATAATCTAGTCTAAGTTTAGGTCAACTGACGGCTTAAATTATATATTGGAAGGGTTTTAATCATTTTAATGATTCCTATGATTTTTAGGGCCTTTGAAAACCCTTGTGAGCTTAATTTTACAATATAAAATTTCTTCCTTTAAGTTTCTAAAATTATGATTTTGCTACTATGATTTCAGTTCATTCTATTTAGTCATTTTAGCTTTATTTTTGGGTCACTCTTACTTTCTTAACCTTATTTTTAGATGCTCTAATTAGCTTTTTATTCTTAATTTAACTCAATTCACTTCACTCTGGGGTCCTCTTTCATTAACCAAGTAGTTATATTTTGGTTCTTTTTCAGCTCTAACTACCATGGTTTTACCCTATGATCCCATTTTAAATAATTTATTTTGCTTTTTAGAAACTATTTTAGTTACCCCATTAAAGGATATTATAGAAAGTGTCAATAAAGTAAAGGGTCCAACTCCACCCTCTTACTAGAACATGAATGAAGATGGTGAAGAGTTTTATGAGTTAATCAAAGATGGGAAATATAATATGTCTAAAGGATGTGAGAAATACTCAAAGTTTTCTTTCTTGGTGAGATTGTATCATATTAAATGTATGTGTGGGATAGATAACAAGGCTATGTCCATGATACTGTGATTATTTGTATATGCTTTTTGAAACATCTAGCTTTATACTATACTTTGAACATATGCTTTAATCCCATTATTGTGAATTATGCATAACACTATGCAATAGAATAAATTAAAAATTTTTTTGAAAAAAACTTGTTAGAATTTTCCCTATATTTTCAAGGGTTTAGACCATTCAAAACATCACAATTCTCAATCAAAACTTGATTACCTACCATTCATATATTATATCACCATTCCTTAATATGATTAGGCACTTTAAGGCTCAAATAACAACTAGCCCAACTTAGTGCAATTTCACCACATAGTATAACATTGTCAAAATACATCTTTCTATGAGAGAAAATACACATTGTTGGCCTCAAAAACAAAATATGATTAAGCTTACTCATTTTCATGCATCGAGTATGATTCATAACATACTAAATCTCCAATTAAATCATATCTTAGTCAACTATTAAAACATACATTAAATGAATACACATGTAAATTCCTTTTATTTCTTGACTTCAAGAAGTTATCCCTTTTATTTTCTCCTTACTAGCTTCACCTAACATAGTTTGTAAAAGACAAGGGCTGAGATTTTAGGGAAAATCTCAATAGCAATGCTCTACCAATTCTAATATATACACATGATTAATCAAATAAGGAAAGATAAGCATGCATAGTCAAGAACATCATAAAACATCATAACATAGCCTCATATATGACCATATTATATGTGTTGTCATACCTTATTTTATAACACTTTTCCTACTACAATTATCTCATATAAAACTTAGAAGAGTCAATGGAAACTTGAACTAATTAAAGCTTTTCCTTTTAAAAACTTTCTCACATAATTTTACTATTCATTTGGTCATTCTCCAAATTTTGTCCAACCTTGAAAATACGTAATTAATTTTAGAAAAATCGTATGTGGTTGGTTTAGGGCTCTACTTCAAGCTCTCTAAGCCCTTTACAAGGAAAAAAATACTTACTTAGCAGAGCACATATAAATTCATATAAAGTTGCCCCTACAATAAATTGGACAATTTTACCCCTCATTGGTCATATTATTATTATTATTATTATTATTATTACTATTATTATTATTATTATTATTATTATTATTATTATTATTATTATTATTATTTTGCCTTTATATAAGCACAAGCATTTTTGCATCTTAGGCAAGCTAGTCATACTCTTTTTACTTCAGGGTTAGGTATATACATGGCTTTCTATTTCATACCTGAGTACCTTACAATGTCACAATATAACTCATACACATGATAATATAAAATATTTAATTACATGACAAAATGTAGTGTATAAAAGTAAGGTCCTTGATTTATGTCTCCACATTCTTTGCTCTTTCTTTGCTTGAACTCGGACGTAGCATGGGTTATATTTGGGGTGAGATTATGAAATCTTAGTAATAGTAAACCAATCTCATTCACAAGCAAGCATGTAAATACATAACATAATGCCAGTCAAGATGCCATATATTGCATAGCGATACTAGGAATTTCATACAAGGCCAAGCACAATCTAAGCATACATGTCTCATCTTATAGCATAAATGACAACTTGATATAGCATAATACTCATCATTATACAAACATACAAGCTTAAGGAAAGAGAGAGGAAAACTACTACCTTAGCAAACTTTGCTCCTCAATCCTTGGACTCAGTTTACTTGCTTTTGGAGTTCCCAAAATAACATCAAATCCTATAATCATAATGATAATTCATTACAATCAATACATAAACCTTAAATTCTAAGGTAGGATGACCCTTTTAAACTTAATAGGACCATTGGAATTGGAAAAATCTAACTCCTTTCCTTCCTATTCACTATGGCCGAATAGTATGCATTTTTTGGCCAAAATTTAAGAATTTTATCCCATGAGTTTTGGGAGCTTTCCCATAGGTATTCCTAGCTAAAAACACCCTTTTGAATCCATTAGAATGGATAACATCATCAAATTCCTGCCCCAACATCACGTTTTGGTCATCACATAATCTAGCTCCGTTTTAGGCTTAAAAGTGCGTTTCTTTAATTCTAAAAATTCCATATCCTTTGTCTTTATATTTTAGGACTTGAAATTTGGTATACATGACTTTAAGACATCAAGAACACACTATAAAAATTTTTGAAAAATTCGGACAGCATCTCCCCATGATTTCTATTTTCCCAAAAATTACAATCTTTGTGTTTTTCAAAGTCCCAGCACATAACAACAATAACTAAACTCATATGGCCTTCATGTTCAACATATAAACTTCATTTCAAGGCCTTCATATTCAACATATAAAATCCATTTCTAATGATTCATATGCTGTCCAAAAATGACTCATAGCTAGGGTTTAACAAAACTAGCTTAAAGCATATGATTTGCAAGTATAAGATGGAAAAAACTTATTCTTTAAGCTTAATCCTTGCTTCCTTTGTTTTTCTCACACTAAAATCTTTTTTCTTCCCACTTAGAGCAACATTTCACCTTGAAGAAAAGATGAATATGCAGCTACCTTTTGGAGGAAATGGTTGGAGGATGGAGAAGATGAAGAAATTTGGTGAAGAATGGTGGTAGTTTTGCTTGGTTTCACTTCTTCTTCCACTTTTTCCCCCTCCCTCTCTCTCTTCACATTTTTCTCTCCTCTTCCCTTGTGTGTGGTGTGAAAATGGTGGAATGGAGGTGAAGAAGATAAATTTGGATGAAGTTAAATGTTCATACTAAATTTGGACCATTGGATCAACCTTTTCAAGATCAAATCTTAACCTTCCATTCCTTTTTCTTTTGATTTTCTAATTTCATAACTAAATATCTTCTTCCAAAAATTCTTGGCCACACACTTGGATACCTTTTCTTAGCCCTTAAGTTATGAATAGTAACTATGGTTAACTTCCTTAACTCAACCGTGGTCAACTTTTAACTCAACCATAGTTAGTTTCTAACTTAACCATGGTTAATTCTTTAAAATAACTAAAATCATTTTCTTCTTCTCCTTTCATTTTATATTTATATTTAGGTTTCATCTTCTCTAAAACCCTAATTATATCTTCTTTTCTCTTATTAGGCCTTTAAAATTGGCTATTGGGCCTTACAGCAGTTTAACAATCGGTATCCGAGCTCGATTAAGGTTTTACGGTACAATACATACCTTTAGACCTTTTAAAATTTATGAATATTATTTCCTCTACTTTCTGGCCATACTGAGCTTCAAACATGGTTCAGGGGCCCTTAACCTCAATCCTCATAAATTTTGGTGTCATTCGGACACCCGGGTCTATAGGCATAATTTTTACCATTTTGTGTTATGATTGTACTATAAAATTTTTATTTACTACAATTTAGTCCCTGAAACTCTTTCAGGGTTTCTTAGCCCTTTAGCTATTCCTATTTCTATAGCTGTTACAACTTCCTTTTTCTATTTTGTTTATGGCTACTGGGCTAACCAGATCTCGGATCGGATCCTATTCAGCCATCCGGACAACTTGGCATCATTAGACCCGTCTCATGAAACTGAATTTAACCGTGGGTCAAGGATTTATGAGATTCTTGCTTGATTTTTTGATATTCGTGCCTAAAGTCACGAATAAAGAGTGAAACTAGGGTTCCCTGAACTTTTAGGTAATCTATACATTTTGCTCGGCATATAACTTTTCTTTGCATTTTAGTCCCTGACTCCTTCATACTTGACTTCGGAGTTTCTTTGGGACTTTTTTCTTATCCTTTTTTTTTTATCTATTTTAGTCCCAATTTTAAGGCACCTCTGGCATTGACTCATCATTGTTTGCAGTCTAGAATATTATTCTAATTTTATTAAACCTCAATTTACTCTATTTGGGGGACTTCCTTTTATATCCGGTGAATTTCGTATGTTGACGAAGAAACCATATATTACGTTTCTCGCGTTTTCTTATGTTTTTTTGGATTTTTAGAAAATCGGATGTTACACGTGCAATCTGGCTTAGGATTTTTCCTCTAGGCTAAGGAGAACTATTGCATTCAATTTGTCTGCCACCTTTCCTTGAGGCCATAAGCTCATAAAACATAACATTAAAAACATAGAAATATAACCAAATCAAAACATCTTAAAAACATACATCATAAAACATAACCTCATAAGAAACCAATACACACAATGTAATCCAAACTCAAGCAAACCAACATACATATAAGGAAAGAAAGTGTAAGCTACCTGATACAAGCAAAGAATCTATTGTCCACAATATTTATCTCACTTGGTCTTCCTCTTTATTCTTCTTGGTTCTACACACACAAAAAGAGGTGGTGATACTATCTTAGCCTAGACATGATAAATTAGGTATAAAAAAATCAACAACTATATAATAACTCATTTTACTATAGAGTATAGCTTAAGTTAGAAGTCGTAACTTGAGCTAGGGACCTCCTAATTTAAAAACGTTATCTTGTTGAAAAGCTTTATTTGTGTACTTTCTAATAAAAAATTTTCAAATTAAAATGATCTCATTTGATCCCTAAAATCATTCAAAAACAAAACCAAAATTCTACCAAAAAAAGAAATGGTAGCAATAGCTTTTCTGGACCAATTTTTAAAATTCATAAAATACTCTACAAAACTCTAAAAATTATAATCTTGGGCTCAAATAAAACTTTTATATGTCCTCTAAATGCATGTCAAGTTTTAGCCCAAAACTTAGCCTCAAAAGCCCTCAAGGATAGACATATATTTTGGTACTCATTATTGTTTTGTTTTGCCATATTAAATACCTAAACTAGCAATTCTATTAAATTATTTATTATGACAAAATTTCCTCTCAAGCAACTAACTTGCACTTGATTCATTACATAAAATTAGCCATATTTTTCAAAATGACCATCTCATTTGCAAAATGGCTACACTTGACCATAATTAGTTTAGAAATTTCAACGGATGAAATCTAAACATTTTGGCAATTCCTTTGTTTCCAACCATCTTGATAATCAATATAATTAGGTTACTTAAACATGCAATTCATGAAACATACCTCCTAGATGCTCTTATTTAGTTGAGGCCAAAACTATGCACTTTTGAACTTGTAAGCCATTTTTCTCAAATTTCAAGCAGCTATCATGCCATATTCATACCTTCCATCATCAACAATATAAAATAGAATCATAGAAATTTTATCTCAGCTCTCTGTCTCTCTTTCTCTTTAACCATGGCATAGGGTTCAAAGCTACTCAAAATCTTAACTTGTTTTATACCTTAAATGGGAAGCTCTATTAATAAGGAATCTTTTGTACTGATTAAAATTCCAAAACAAGCTACTTCAATTAAGATAGCAACCAGCAAACTCCACCTTTCAAAATGGTTTTTAGCTCATTAGATTGCTCTCATGGAGTAGAACAAGTTTGATAACTATAGGGAAATAAAAAGAGCTCATTCTCTTACATGAAATTCCACTTAGATTCTTGCCTTTTCCTATCTCTACGTCATGCGATGGATGAGCTCTAAATGGTTGCTATTGAGTTACTTCCAAGAGGATGAAGAAGATGGAATTATATAATTAAAAAGTTGTTATAATTGTAATATTCTAAAAATGACCATTTTACCCTTTATGTGCATTTTTCCTCCATTTTAGCTCATTTTTTGGTGTTTTCTAAATCTGACTACTCTATATAAAATTTTAAATTCTCTTTTACTTAAAAAGTAGAATCGCAAAATTCTTAAGGGGTTTAAAATAGCTAAGTGTAGTTAAAATTGTATATGTCTCACTGTTTTCATTTTTCATACTATCAATATTTTATACCATAATATGCCTTTGGTTGAAATACTTATCTTCTACTTTCATATTCTAATAAGAAAAACTAATTTCTCTTATTATATTTCAAATTATACACAACTCTGATTTTTTTCACTTATGGGGCTTAATTGACATTTTTACCCCTATAGTCATTTTTCATCTGTTCTACATTTTTACTGCTACTTTTTTGGATCACTCTAATCTCCTAACTTCTAATCTACCAAAAATAAAAGAAAGACTCAAATCAAACATAGTGTTCTAGACATCTAAACTCCAAAAGATTGATTAGAATTAGGTTTTTCTAAAGTTTTTGACTCCAAAAAGTCGGCAATATTAAAGTACCCATAATTAACTCATTTTATTCTATTATCAAACTCCGACTTGACTTTGACCTCATTAGTGTGTTTAAGTACATCATAAGCCTGTATTCTTGGCAGAAATCTTGCATTTGGTCTCACATCTATGCCCAATTCTTCAGTAACTCAACCACTATATGTCTGTGTGTAAATCACAACTCAAATTAATCTAATCATGCTACGCTTGTCATCTAATCTTGTTGGCTATTTCCGCTTTTACAAAAATTCCTTTCTGATCCACTTAATTTGAAATATTTATAATGTATCCCAGCCACTTGTCAACTATGCTAGGATGCTAGTCCAGGTAATGGCAGCTTTTTTAAGATATACAGTAAATCGCAGAAATTTTTGTATAAATTATTTAAGTGTCAGATGCTTATTCCAGATAAATAAAATAAAAATAAAACAATAATATTAATAATGATGATGGATGCTTATTCTAATTTACTGGAAACGCTTTATTTAAATTAAAAATATATAATTGTTGTCAATAAGTAAATTAAAACAAAGTATTTTTTAAGACAAGTTACAGTTATATTTGGCAAGAGCAGCTAAAATTTTTAAGTATACTGTTATTTTTTGAGAAATGTCTTGATTGTTAATGTTAGTAGTTCCTAGTGCTTGCAATCTGTGGGGCAGAAGAAACCGAGGTTTTTCATAATATTACGCTTATAATCCCCAAGCAGGAATCAACTTCAGGCTCGGCAAGAAAAAAAATAATCTTCAAGTTCATGTCTCAGTTTTCTAATTTATATTGCTCTTCCTCTATCTCAGTGTGATCTAATCCTTTACTATTTAATGCTTAAAAAGTTGCCTTTTGTATAAATACTCTATTCCATTTAGGCCCATTTTGGACATCTGACATTATCGCGCATTCTGGTGAATAATAAATAACACTATTTGATTATTCAGTACTTATTCGAGCCCACTAAGAGATTTTTTTTTTTTTTTACCTTAAATCAATAATTACTTAATTGATAGTCATTTTCCCTCTATGGTTTACCCATCTACTTGGCCTCTCATACTTCATATTTTGTTATCTATTTTATTATTTTACAAGTTTTTTCTACATTTTAATGTTTCTATGATTTATCTTAATTATTTCTTTGTAAGAGTGTAAAATGTTTCAATGTCACATAGTATATAACATTACATGAACTAGACCAATATTTGAATTATTTTGTTTTAATATTTGATAAATTAACTTTGAGGACAAATGTATATATTTTCTTGTCATTTCTTGATATTTTTTAAATAAAAAATACTTAAATGGCTACATTTTATTTATGGTCGAACAGCATTTTTTAATTTTTTAATAACTTACAAATGTAATAAGTTATTAAGGCTAGCCATAAGACAACTCGTTATGGCGAGGCCCATAAGACTAGCCCTAAGCCATGGTAAGGTCAGGTTATGCTAAAAATATTACAGCTTATATTTAAAGGATGCTTTGTTGACCTGACTCTAACCAAGCTGACCCAAATTAACAACTCTTCTTCTAATTATGCTTCTAAATTTGCATACTCCATTTTGTTGAAAATCGCCAAATACAAGTGCAACATTTTGGCTTTTTACCTCTTCCATATCCAACTAATACGTCAACTATTACTTCTTTGTTACGTTACTTTTGAATTAATGCATGCACATATTATTCAATATTATTGGAATTTGCTATTTTATTATTTCTTTGCATCAGTCAAGTAAGGATAATATAATATCAATCTTCTATGATAAAAGATAGACCATACTTTTTTAAATGGACAAGTAGTGTGAATAATATATTGGATTTGTTGATGATATCATGGTATAAAATTTCCAAGTCTGACTTATTATTTAATGTAATATGATGCAGTACAATGGACTAAAACTATATCTTCAATTAATTAATATAAGATTTGCTTTTCGAATCAGAAGCGTAGACATGGGAAAATTTTGTTCCTTTTGGAATTAATAAATTATATGAATCTTTTTTGAATTTTGTTAAAATTATACAAATTTTTTTAATTTTTAAAATATACACACTCTTTCTCTAAATCCAAAAGTTATACTATAATTTAGTTTAATTTCAATTTTTTGAGTAGTATACTTCCATTTAACTTAAATACATAATTTGTAATTTTTGTCTTGCCAGAATTGGAGACCATACCCTTACCTTCATCGTTCTTTTTCGTCAAATTATATTCAAATATATACAAATTAAATAAAATTAAATAATTTTTCATTAAATTTAACAAAATTCTAAATTAATTATCATTTATTAACTAATAGTTAGTATAGTACTTGCCTTCTACATGGAAAGACTATAGTTTTAAAATACTTGTTTTTTTCTTTTTATCCAAATTGACTAGCTAGTGGTTAATTGTTACGAATCAAAATTTTCAACTCTACCTAACTTTTTGATACACTTGTTTAGGCTTAGTTTATCAATGAACTAATTCGTGACGGTTAGTTTTAAATTTAATTTTGGCTTCAAAGAGTAGATTTCCTTATTACTAGATCTACTCTCTTAAGTTGCTGAATGTGAAAGAGGGTATCTTAATAAAAAAAATGTATTTAAGTTAATGAAGAGTATTTTAGTATTAGACTCTAATGTAATGCAACTTTTGGTTTTAAGAAAGGGAATTATATATTCTGAAAATAGATAATAAAGTAGTGTAATTTTAACAAACCTCAAAAGGGAGTATTTTGATAAATTGCACTAGAATATGAGGTAGTTTTTTATTTTAAGAGATGTGTATTTTTGAAAATAAAAGAAAGGTTTAGGTAATTTTAATAAAATTTTAAAAAATTCATGTAATCAATTAATTGTTTATTAAATACGTTTTTTGTTCTTTAAACTATAAACTCGAATAAAATATATTCTAATTGGCGTGACATTGGCATATACATTAATTTCAACACACTGACCTGTAATGTCAATTATTATTACCTTGACATCTTCGTTTTTCTGATTTTCTCTATATTCGAAAGGATAGACAATTATTATTGCTTTTTTAATTCTGACTTTTATCAATAGGGTTCTCTTTTTTATTCTCTTTTTCCTGCATATAGGCGTCTGTTCTTTCCTAAAAATTAGTTTCTTTTTAAAATTGTCATAGATTGTTAGTTATAGGCCGCATTCATTTTCTTTCTCTTCTGTCTCTTTTTTTTCCTTTTGTTTTGTTTTAATAAATATTTTCAAATTTTTCTTTTACGAGAGATCTAAGAGAAATGATCTTTAGATTTTTTTTTTCTAAATCAACATATTTAAAAAATTGTAGCCTTTTAATTTTTCTTTCTAATAAGGTCAAAACCTTTTAGTTCCAAAATTCAATTGATGTTTTTATTCCATGATATGTAGAATTTTTTTTTTGGAAAATATTACAAGCAAAATTTTTTTTTATTATATTGGAATATAATAATTATTTTATTTATCAAGAGTGATAGTTCAATCATATTCTTTTTTTGCTTCATCAACATATATAAATATAATATATATATATATACACATATATTCTTTTGTAAGGCTGAGACGTACTAGTTCCTCATAACTTAATTTTCATACTTGGTTTCAACACGAAAATAAAAAAAGTTTCAAACTTGGCATTTAAACCAGATGTGGTGTTATAATTTATATTCTTTATTTTGCTTACCATTACCCAGTATAGTTTCTTTGATGTGAATGCAAAATTAAAGTTATAATTAAAAAAAATTTTATCGAAGAATGTAAGTAATTTGCAGCATATCATACAGATAATCTTTTGTACCAAGAAATATTTAGATTAATTTTCAGCAATAATCGTGTTCTTAACATGGTTGCAAAACATGATTGCACAACGATTATTGCAAACACAACCACAATTTCGTTACTGTCACAATTTTGTCATCTTGCTCTACTATTGCGAAAAAAAAACATGTTTTCAACATTTCATGCAATATTTACAAATTAGATTGAAAATTAAAGATGACCGAACTTTGAAATTGACAAAATTTAAAAGATTGAATAAATTAGAATATATTTTCTTTCTCTCATAGGTGATACTTCAAGCAAGTTGCACTTTCTCTCCACACCAGTAAAAGTTTACAAAAACAAAAGCAACCCAAATTGACCGTTGTTTTATTCATTATATATTAATCATTCAGCAAGAAAATTCGGTAAGCATTTATATCAACCTGATGCAAATCTTCTTCGATTACAATCATTTAAGATGGTTCTAACTTTGACAAAAATGATCCCGCTGTGATCCTCTAAAAATACTCCAATATCAATTGAATATCTCAAAAAATTTTTGTATCATTTTAATATTTGGAAATTTAATTTTGCTCCAATTTCATTCTTTCAAAGGTACTAAAATAATATTATATAACATCTCGAAGGGCAAATATACTATGAGGTTGGAACAAAATTAAACTTTTAAATGTGGAAGTAATATAAAAAAAAAATATTTGATGAAATCAAATGATGCTGATCATCTTTAGAGAACTAATATAGGATTTACTCTTCTAAATTTCAATATGTGCATTGGCAGCATTTGAACATATGCAATTCCTTATTTTTACGCTATTTATGAATTAAGGTTATAAATTTTTATTGGATATATTTTTTTAAAACTACTTGTTTTGGTATATTTTTAAAAGCATAAATTAAATTTTTTTTTCTTTCAAAACTTATGAGACTACTAAGAAAATAAGAATTACCAAAGCAACCTTCATTGTCTCTTACAATTTACCTATCTTTTATGTTTTTCAAAATTCAAACCATTTTGAATTTTTTTTTGGTATTTTTAAATAATGATAACTTCTTATAAAAATTTTATTAGATAATATTGTATTTCAATGCTTTTATATTATCTTTTCATTAGATATATTTTTTTAGTATTCTTTTATAATAGCTTTGTCACAATATACTTACAATATTTATTTGTTTATTGAAAATCACCGCATTAGGACCTAATTACTTTGGTTAATTGTTAAATTTTTAGCAACTCTTTATATATTTTCATCTCCATTAACCGATACATAAAACAACTTAAGTAGTTCGCTCTGATGTTTGTTAGAAATTTTTGGCTCAATTGCCATGTCCTTATAACTGCTTGCTTTATTGTTAAATTTGCTCCCAAAACTTTTAAATTTTAATTTTTTTAGAATTCTTCTTTTCGATGGATAGAGTAAAAGATTTGAATCCTCAGCGTGAAAAATGCATTAATTTAATTGGTGCTGTCTGAGATACCAGTTTACTGGAATTTGCTTAAATAATTTAGTCATTATTTCTTATTACATAAAAAACATATTTTTGACTAGGGAAATTGCAGAGGAGAGAAGGGGTAGATATCAAATTTTTGTACTTTATGCATATCCAAATCTTAATTAATTGTAAGAGAGGTAAGAATGAATACTCGTTGAAGTTACTTTGTGCATACGTTTTAAACAAATGCTGTCTCTTTCTTGACCAATTTTCTAGCACTCTTGGTAGTAAATTGATTTGTGTTGTCACTACTTCACTAGTAAGTTTCCTTTTCTTTTCTTTTTTTTTAGCCGGAGGGGTTAAAACCTGTTCGTTAATGGTTGATTAAATGGCTTATTAGATCATTTCTTGAGTATCCCCTTTCATTTTCATAGTGCAACGTGCTTAGTTTTGTCAAAGGTGATAGAAACTTAATTACTATGCTCCAATTGTGTACATAAAAAAATAGTGGCCTATTCTTTATTGTTAATGCGTGAGTAATTAATTAAATAGTAACAGATAATGGAAATACATCAACTTTTTTATGAAAAGAAAAACATTAATTTTAGTTGGCGAAGGACATATATAGAATATTCCTTTTTTATTAATTTTGATTTTTACTGGAATTTTAATTTGGTTATTTAAATTTAGAGCCGACTTTGGTACCATTATTAAATCACAGCTCATTGACAAGCTCTACTAATTTGACACAAATGAAGGTAATCAATAATTAAAAATGAAGAAATCATTACTAAAACTATATATATATATATATATATTTGATATTTTATTTTATTTTAAATAATAGATTAATTATTTCGTCAAACTCCACTAAACACCCTTCATGTAATTACAAATTAGCACTCTTCAGCCACGTTCATTTTAAAACTCATGCATTAGACAATTATAATTTTGTCATTAACATTGAAAATGAAGAAACAAAAACAAAAAAAGAAAATAAAACCGGCACACTTAGAACTTCATTTCAGAAAATAAAAACGACTTTTACTCAACTGTCCTAGATAGAATGGAACTTTTGTACCGAAAATTTTACAACTTCATATTAGTCAAGAAAATAATTTATTAATGTTTGTATTTGCGGCTCTTATTAATTTATCCCTTGAAGAGTGCATGGTTGATACTTGATAGTGTAAATAATAATACAATAACTGCCATGACAAAGGCAGCGGAAATTTCTCTTACCTCTAATTAGTTGGGTATTTTACAAGTCAAAACATCCTAATTTAATTTATATAGCACATATCTATTCTTTCGCTATTTTCCACAATTCTTACCTTTAATTTTTATCATTTCTGAATTTTATATTTATTTACTAATATTATATTTTTCCTCCGTTCTTCTGGATCTGATGCTTTTGATATAATTTATTACCCTTAAATAATATATCTATAGAAATATGAAAAACAAAAGAAAAACAAAAACAACTCGTAGGTACGACACGAAGTATATATATTTTTTACCTTTTCATCGAGGTGACGTCTATCGTTTCGGGGTTTGTTTGATATGAAAAAGTCCAACCAATTAATCACTGCATTGTACAAGAACTATAAATCTATTTTACCTCAAAGGCCCCAATCAAGTCTTGAAGACCTTTGAACAAAACTTCTGTTCCAAAGTTGTGATTACTTCAAAAACCAGAAAGTTGGTTTATACCACGTCATTACAACTATCGATACTATATACAATTCTTCATCTCCCGAGGTTTCAATGGCCAATATTACACTATATATATAACCCTATAATAAGACCTGAAAAAGCAGGTTGTACGAATTTTAAGGTCTAAAGTTTGCATAACTAATAATCTATAGTAAGTCTATACCAAAGAAACAGCTAGCAAGGATGAGCACTACCACAGAGAATCATGGATATGATGCTTGCCTTGATGCTATGTTGCTATCAAGTGGTCAGGTTTACCCTGCAGTGTTAAATGCTGCCATTGAGCTAAACCTGTTTGAAATCATTGCTAAGGGAAGCCCCAAGGGCATGTCACCCTCTGATATTGCTTCCAGGCTTCCAAATCCACACGCAGACACAGTTCACCGGCTCGATCGAGTGCTGTTTTTGCTTGCTAGTTTCTCTCTGCTCACTTGTTCTTCTAAGAAAGTTTATCAAGACGGTGGGGTTGAGAGGCTTTATGGTCTATCTCCCACTGGTAAATGCTTGCTCCCTGATGATGATGGAGTCTCTTATGCTGCAGTCTCGAAATTGTGCTGTCACCCAACTTTTATAAAAATTTGGTATGAATTTCATATTTTGATTCATAGGCTTCAGGTATATTTTGTTAAAACATTGGATTCTTTATTTTTTATTTTTTGGAAAGAATTCTGCACGAAGACATGCATGGACATTTAATTTTATTTATGGGCAAAACTTCATGCTGTTTCTAACGTGTTTGAAAATAAAATTTTCACATGCAGAGGCTTTCTTTTTCTTTTTTGGAGTTAAGAATGTGGTGCTGGGTTGTAAAAAAGTGTATTTATTGCTTTTTTATTGAAGAATCTAAGTACTGCATGTAGCTTTTGTCCTTTTTCTCTTTTTATTGATTCGTTTTCAAGAAAAGTATCCTCATAATTACTTCGGATCTTGGTATGATGTCAATATAAAATTTGTAGGCAAAATTACAAGCAAGTGGTTTTTGATGATGAAAACCTGCTCAAGAAAGTTCATGGGATGCCTTTGTCTGAATATATGGAAACAGATCCAACATTCAAACCCTTGTTCCATAAGGCAATGGGTGATCTCTCAACCATGCACATGAGACAGATTCTTGAGACATACAAAGGATTTGAAGGCATATCAACACTTGTTGATGTGGCAGGTGGCATTGGGCAATGCCTCAAAATGATTATCTCTATGTACCCTTCAATCAAGGGTATTAACTTTGATTTGCCGCAAGTAGTACAACATGCCCCATTCCACGCAGGTAATATGTTTTTCTTTGCACGTGTACACATGAAAATGAGAGAGAAGAATCAAAGAGATGTAATTAATACTCCTATACGAGAAATTGTAATGCAAACATGATAAGTAAACCAAGCTAATAACATATAAATATTTATATGTCAAACACGGCTTATATAGTAAGATTTACTTTTGATATATTTATATATTTATTTTATAATTACTTTGATTTATCTATCTTTGGGGAACTAACTGGTTAATCATGTACTTCTCCCACTATATTACCAGATATAAGAATGAGGAAGGAAACTAAAAGGGAATAATTTGTCTTCTTCTTTAAGTTGACCAAAAATATAAATAAATTCAATTCAAATGCGTTAAAATTTTGAAGGAGTCACGCATGTTGGAGGAGATATTTTCAAAGGTGTCCCAGAAGGTGATGCTGTAATGGTTAAGGTCAGATCATCAACACTAACTACACATAAACTGCAGTGCTTGAATTAATTATTCACATGATCACAGAGGCCATATTACTAAGCAAAAGTTGGAATTTTTTACTACGTTTTTCTTGCAGGGTACAACCCGTAACTGGACAGATGAACAATGCATACAAATTTTAAAGAATTGTCATCGATCCCTTAAGAAAGATGGGAAGGTAATTATTATTGATGTGATAATGCCAGAAATACCAAGCGCAACGGATGGCGATAAGTATGTTTCCATTCTTGACAGCGTCATGTTTCTCCAATCTTGGGGGAAGGAAAGAACTATGAAAGAATTTGAAGCTCTAGGCAAATGTGCTGGGTTTTCCAGGCATCAAGTTGCTGCTTGTGTTTTCTCATCAGCTTTGGGAGTCATTGAGTTTTATAAATAAACATAACAAAGTTCTATTTATATTTATATATCATGATGTATGAATAAAGGACATGGAAATTTATTTGAGTGTATGAGCGCATGCCTTTTTCATTTTAGTACTATCGAGTTTTGTTGTAATGTGAAAAATGAAAAGAATAAAAGCAAAATTTCTTGGAGCTTCGGATTACACAACATATTGATGAATTCAAAGTTCTTTCTATCGTTGACTTAGAATGGGATATGAATCATGCTTAAGATTTAATATCATTTATTTTTTATAGCAGTTCTCGCCATAGGAATATTGTCAAAACATTTCGTCGTTGAATGAATCAAGTTTTAAGATTTAAACCAATCGTTTTCATTTGAAGAAAAAATTTCTTTGTTCCTCTCAAATCCTCTTGAAGGGATTTTTGATAATTTACCTGGTCTGTGGAATGATCTTCTCAAAATCTCTATCCCACTTGATTTGGACCATAATCACTAAAGGGACGATGGTCAATTTTGTATTCCATGTCTATGTCTTCTCTTTTGAAGAGAAGATTTCATATGTCTTTTATTCATTTGGAGTGTGCAACCAAACTTTCCATCAGTTTTTTGTTTGTTTGATAACCAACTTAAAACAACTAACCACCCAATTTAAAGTTAAAAAATAATTTTATAATAAATTAATAAAAATAATTATTTATTGATTCATCCATTTAAGCAAATTGGATTATTAGGTTAGATCATAGGTCAGGCCATCATGGGCAATCCATTTTCCAATATCTTTTATTTGCATATAATGGGATAAACAACACAGAAATTTTTACTCCTTTTGTACTTCCATAATATGTGCTTTGTCGTAATTGCTCAGATACAATACTTGGGAGCTCTTATATAATATCTTAACCTCTTAGCTCTTACACCATAGTTACATAGGCTATCTCAACATATCTCATGCATATTGAAACACATTTGTAAGAAAACATATACTTTATGCATGGATGATTATGTAATGGAGAAGCCATATGCATGATTCATGGCTTTAGGGACTATGATGTAAACTCATCAATATGATTTTTCACTCATAACATATCTAATCATATCATAAATAGCACAAAATCATCTCATATACCACGAATTTAGAACCATGCACCAAAAAAAATAAGAAGTTGCTCTTGGATTTGCTATCACAAGTTTTTAGTATGAATTTTGAAAATTTATAACAAATTCTAGAAAAATTAAAATTATGTATATGATAGTTTTGTGAAAAGCTTTAGATGTTAACTAATGGATACAAAAATTTTCAAACCAAAACAAAAGCATTTAGCCTATAAAAAGTAATAGAATAGTAGCTCAGGTCATTTCTTGGATAGCTCTAAGACCTATAACTTAAAATTTTGTTTCTCTCTCTACAGAGCTCCAAATGAGGGAATCTTAGTGGTTATGAAAAGCTTATGATATCTAATTTATGTTTGTAAAATTTCATCAGTATTGGATTTTATTTGACCCATATGTTACACAAAAAAGCAAATTGACCAAATGAACAATGCACATACTAATTCTACATAATTTGGCCAACTTTGAAAATCATAATAAATTCTCTAGAGCTCCAAATTAAGTGCTCTTTAGCTCTATAAAAAGCTCTAGATAAGACCTACTTGCTGACCAAATTTCATGCAAAACCTCATCCATTTGCTTAGTCTTTGGTTTAACTCACAAATTGCTCAATTTTGAAGTCCATAATGAGATGCCAAAGCACCAAATGCTCTTCTCATCTTTCCACAACCATTTGAGTAAGTTTAAAAGTATAATTACAACATAGAAAAGCATGCCAAATGATTCATATCATCATGGAGCTTATTCTCACCAGGCCACTTGCATTCATACATGTGGACATAAAGGCTCATGGGTGGCAAAAACTCATTTATTCATTCATTTGGCTTCTACATTGATACATACGTCATATTTACATACATTTCAACTTGCTTAAAGGTCTACATCATATATATAACATGTATTTACAAATTTTGACATCAAAATGCAAATAAAAAATCTATTTCTCTATCCCTTTGTCAAAGTCTTGCTTCTCAAAGTTGTTGGCCTCCATTTCTTAGTCCACTTAGCTCACTTAGACATGGTTAGATATATAATAAACATAAATTCATTTCAAAGAATGCATGTATGACATTGAAGCCACTAGTGAATATATATAAAGCATTTTCCTTGGCACATAAACTCATACATAACAAATATAAGCCTTTAAGGGCATTAGTCTAGCCTCATCCATCTTCCTTGGGACTTTTAGATTTGCCTCACCCATTTTTAAGGGACTTTTAACTTAGTCTCACTCTTCTTGAGACTTTTTTTTTGTCTCATCCATGCCTAGGGACTCTTGGCTCATCCTCACCCATGCTAAGGGACTTTTGGCATAACCAAACCCATTCAAGTCATATTGCATGCATAAACATCTTTCAAGAAATATAATGGTACCATACATGTAAGCAATGGTTAGAAATACATTTCATAGCTCAAACATTCACACAAACACTTAAAGACAAGTAAACATCCAAGTCATGCATGTGAGAAAAGTTAGAGAGCTATCTTAAAGTAAGAAACACACTTTTCTCTTTGATTATCCTTTCCCTTTCTTGGCCAAACACTTGCAATTAGGTGGAGCTTGATTGTTTTGGCCTAGACATATCAAATGGGACACAATTAAATCATTGAAGCAAGTTATAGCATCACACACACTCTATGTAAGGTTAATCTCTCATATGGCTTCGTTATGTTTCCATACAAGGCATAATGAAGCAACTATTGGAATTCATGACTTTGGCTTCCATTTCTCATTCAATCTAAGTCTCTTGACTCCATTTAGACTCCGTGGAGTCATCACTAATTCATTTTAAGGAGTTTAGATATAAGTTGCTTCATTATGTTTCATTATGGAGCCTACACCTCTATCTCACAACCTAAGGCTTTCAAATTTATTCCAAAGCTTCCTTTGATATTTATTAGTCATATTTAGTCCCTTTCTAGCCTTAGAAAAATTTAAGGCTCTCCATAGGTGCATGAACTAGCTTAAGCTAAGACATGCTCTTGATTTTGTACCTATGGGGTTTGCTTCATTTTCTTTAGGGAGTAGGCACTTGGGAGTCTTCCTAGATGTCTTAAAAACTCATTCACACTCTTAGACAATTTAAATTACCACTAGCAAGCTCACATTGGCTAAGGTGCAACCAAATCCCTAATTACTACAACTTATTCTTTAATAGTTCTTTTTGAATCCTAATTGCTTCATTTGATTTCCCATGCCTCCAAACCTCACTTACTATCAAGTATGAATTAGAATTAGATCCCTAATCTAGGCTTCCAGGTCTGACCAAAACCAAGGAGAAAAAGAGAATCAAGAAGAAGCAACAAAATCTTCGTTTGCTTACCTTGTTTACAAGATTTTCAAGGGAGCTTCCTTATGCTACCAAAAGCTCTCTCAAATCCTCCCTTCTCTCCATTGATTCAGTCACCAAACAAGGCCAATCAAAGTGTTAAAACCATAGAAAAAGAGAGGAGAAGGAGAAGAAGAAGTTTAATAAAGGAAGAGACGTGAAAATCTAAGAATTTCTTACACTTTACAAGCTTCTTCTTCCTCCCTTAGCTCTCCCTCTTGTGTGCTACTCTCAGCCCTCTTTGATTCTATTTCAACATGTGTGGAAGTTGGTTAAGAGATCTTACCAGAGCTGTGAAGTTTTTATATAGCCAAGTGTCCATTTGGATAACTTTTTAAAATTATAATTTAGTCCCTTGTTTTAGTTTTTACCATTTGGGTTCATTTCAACTCCTTTTTGAGAACCATCCTTTTTATCATAAAATTTAGGTTCTCTAACTTATAAAATGCCTTTGGTTTCACTCAATTTTGAATTAAAACATTTTCAAATGAAAATGTCAAAGTTTGGGTCAACCGACACTTGAAAATATAAATCGAAGGTGTTTGAACAATTCTAGAGGTTCCCATGATTTTCAAGACCTCTGAGAACCTTAAGAAACTCATTTTTTTCCATTTAAAAATCCCTCTTTTAAGTTTTATAAAAGGTGCTCATATTTACAAAAATGCTATTATGTTTTCAACAATTTTATTAAACTACTTTGGCTTTGGTTTTTAGGTATCTTACGCCTTGTATCTTCATTTTTTATTATTTAAAATTTCCTTCTAATTTTATTTGGCCTTAAATCATTCATTTTAGGGGACTTTCTTTTATAACTAGTTCATTTTCATCGTTTTTACAAACACCGGATGTTACATCTTACATTAGATATCTTGTTACAAGACCATCATAAGAGATACATATCTTAAATATATATTGCACATTCATTTTTGTGCCTTGGATGTTGCAGATTCACCTAGATACACACACTACCATAGTAATAAGATATGTTGGCACACATTCGTTAGTGGTTTAACTGTCAAAGGGAAGACTTCTATTAGCAATTATTAAAAAAATAGCCAACAAAAAGATTGGACATAATTGGCGGTTTTCTAAGAATTGCTAACTATAAAATATATAGTTGACAGTTTATTTAGAATCGCCAACTATATAATTTTTTTCTAAAAATATATTTAAAAATGCAATTGAGTTTAGTTGGTGGTTTTGTATTAACCACTGACTAAAATTGAATTAATATTGGCTGTTGTTTTAGAACTACCAATTAAAACCATATTAAAGTCAGTAGTTTAGTATAGAACCGCCAACTAAGGTAATTTTAAAATCATTTCTCCTGTAAGAATAGTTTGCAAAACCCTTGTTCCAACATTCTCCAAGTAGAAGCTTGCATGCAATCGTAACCTTCCACCACCTATTGTCTTTGACGCCATCCTTCGATAGTTCTCTCTCTATTTTTGGCAATTTCCTTCCTTTTTCAGTAGCTTCCACACCAGCAGCATCAGTTTTGCACCCTACTAGTTCATTCAGTGTCCTCTGTAGCTTGTTCCTCTTCCTCTCTTTAGCTCATTGTCTTCTTAGAAATACAGTGGTATTTCTTAGCTCTCCTTCTACCTATATGTAAATTTCTTTTTTTTAATTCTTTAATTTCAAATGATTTTCTAGTTATTTTTCATGCCACAAATACATCATTCACTAACATTTTTTAGAATGTGTACAAAACATATCAAGTAGTAAGTTCTTAGTTGATTAAATATGTTTACATAGAATCTCCTGTACTACTAGCTATTTGCATAATTACTATACCACAATATGCATAAACTAAATATCTACATGATACAAGAAGAAATTGCATCCAATTTTCTATAAACCTGTTAACTCAATAATGCATATAACTATGCTTGGCTTTTTTTTTCCTTATCTCTTCCTTACTTTCACTTGGAAGTTAAGAATATGACAAGTTTTGATAAGATAATATTATCTCAATAGTTAGCATCTTTTATAAACAGAGTAGTGAAAAGAATAACTACTTCCAATTTTTCATAAAACATGCTTTAATTATTTGGCTTTTGTGTGAGTTTTCGAGTTGAAATAAAACATCTTACCCATGTCATTGTTAAAGCCCCTTTTATGTAAAAATTATAAAGCATGAATTTCTTAACACTTCCTGTCATTGCTTTGTTATTATGGACTGTTAGAATAGTGTAGTTTTAGTTTGAAGAGAGGGCTTAACCTAGGAAACTTTCGTTTTTAAGCCGTCATGCTGCCAACTTTTCTTTAAGATATAGAATAAAGCAAAAAAGTAATTACAAAGCTTGTATAATTGCGCAATTTTTAGTAGAGTATTAGGTAAGAATCCAAGCATAGTAGGAGTCACTAACCACATTTTTCTTAAATTGGTTCTTGTTAGATCAAAAAGGTATGGACCAAAGATGGATATCTACCAATTGTCTATTTAAGGAATATGAGGATGGAGTGAAAGAGTTTATTAGGTTTGCAATTGAGCATGCAAAAGATCCTAGTAAAATTATATGTCCTTATTTAAATTGTTGTCATATAAACCAAATTAGTGCAGCTGAATTAGAAGATCATTTAGTATGTAATGGGATTAACCAAAGTTATACATGTTAGACAAAGCATGACAAGACAAAGGATGAGCATAGTAACTGGGAGTATAATAGGAGTTGTGCCTCAAATGATTTCAACACAAGTATATGTGAGGCTGACCATCTTGAAGAGATGACAAATGTGGTTAAAGAGGATCTTTAGGATTGTCCTACAATGTTTGAGAGATTGAAAAGTGATGCAGAAAAGTCATTGTATTCTGGCTGTACAAAATTCACAAGATTATCAATGGTAGTGAAGTTGTACAAATGAAAAGCAGAAAATGGATGGAGTGATAAAAGTTTTACAGAATTGCTTGCACTTTTGAAAGATATGCTACCAGAGGATAATGAGCTTCCTAACCAAACTATAAGGCTAAATAAATATTATGTTCTATTCTTTTGAGCTATGAGAGGATGCATGCTTGTCTCACTGATTGCATTTTATTTCAGAATGAATATGCATCGTTAGAGAAGTGTCTTAAGTGTAATGTCTCACGATATAAGAAGAAAGAATTAAGTCCCATCATACCTAGATTTAGATGTATGTACAGTAGTGTAGAATATGCAAAGCACTTGACATGGCATGTGGATGAAAGGATTCAAAATGACAAGTTTCAGCATCCTACAGATTCTCCTCAGTGGAAAAAATTTGATCATGAGTACCTTGACTTCATGGATGAAGACAAAAACCCACACCTTGCATTAGCTATTGATGGAATAAACCTGCACAGTGTCCAAAGTAGCATCCACAGTACATGATCGGTGATTGTAGTTATTTATAACCTACCTCTTTGGCTATACATGAAATGCAAGTTTATGATGTTGCCTATATTAATTTTCAAGCCTAAGCAACCTATGAATGATATAGACATATACTTGGCTCCTCTAATTGAAGAGTAAAAGCTAATGTGGGAGCCGGGAGTGGAGGTATATAATGGGTATAGGAAGGAAAGATTCAATTTGCAAGCTATGCTATTTAAGACAATCAATTATTTTTCTACGTATGGTAATTTGTTAGGATACAGTATCAAAGGACGTTGGAGATGCCTTATTTCCGAGGAGGGCACACATTCCATGCAATTGGAACATTGTATAAAGTATGTTTTCCTCAGGCATTATAGATTTTTGCCTCTTGGACATCATTTCTGGTGGTGAAGAAAAGCTTTCACTGGGAATATGGAGGAAAGTAGTGCACCTTTGCCTTTGACTAGTGAGCAGCTCTACGAAAAGGTAAAGGATTTGCATAACTATTTTGAAAAACCTTTTGCGAGACACCTTGGGACAAGGAGTAGAAGAAAATGTCTATTTTCCTTGAACTGCCATATTGGAAGTTTTTGTATGTGAGCCATTTCCTTGATGTGATGCATATTGAGAAAAATGTATGTGATAGTATAATTGGTACATTACTCATTGTGCTAGGAAAGACCAAAGATGGCATCAAGGTAAGATTGGACTTGGTTATTTTGGGAATAAGAGGAGAATTGACACCAGTGAAGGAGGGATGTCATACTTATCAACCTCCAGCGGCTCATATTCCATCTAGAAAAGAAAAAATTACTTTTTGTGAATTTCTTGATTGAGTCAAGGTTCCAGATGGATATTTTTCAAATATTAGAAGCTTGAATCAATGAAAGGTTTAAAGTTGAAGGGTCTTAAGTCTCATGATTGCCATGTTCTAATGGAGCATTTGATTTCAGTGGCTCTACACTCTATTTCGCTCAAGAAGGTGCAAGGAACAATCACTAAACTATGCTTCTTCTTCAAGTCCATTTGCAATAAAGTGATTAATCCTACAAAATTGCTAGCATTGTAAAGACAAATTGTGATTGTTTTTTGTGAGCTTTAGATATATTTCCTGCCCTCGTTCTTTGACTTAATGGTTCACTTAACTGTTCACTTAGTTAGAGAGAAACAAATGTGTTGCCTAGCTTATTTGAGGTGGATGTATCCAGTTAAGCATTACATGAAGATATTAAAATAATATGTGAAAAATCAAGGTTGACCAGAGGATTGCATTATTGAATGGTACATAGTTGAAAAAGCTATTGAATTTTGTACCAAATACCTATCCAATGTCAACAATACTGCGCTTTTAGTATCTCAACACATGGAAAGAATAGTTAGGTAAGGGATTTTATTCTGCACAACTTTGATGAGGTTGAGCCATATGTGTGGAAGCATAAGGTAATACTTAGAAGTTTGAACCTCAATAAGAATGAAAGTTGGATATCAAAAGAACATAACTAACTTTTTATAAATTGGTTCAAAAATCACATTTTTAGGGTGTTAGATGTGAATCCTAATGCAATCTTTGAAAAATTGATATGGTTGGCAAGAGGTCCAAGCTTGCATGTCCTCTCTTACACCTGTTATCTCATCAATGACTACACATTCTATACAAAAGCGTAGGATGATCAGAGCACAATGCAAAATAGTGGTGTAACCCTTATAGTTTAGTTTATGCATGTTTCTAATGTTAAAGATAAAAACCTTATCTATGCGAACATGTCATATGTTAAGATAATTGAACACATATGGGAGTTGGACTGCATTTTATTTCAAGTGCCAGTTTTCAATTATAAGTGGGTTGACAATAAGAATGGCCTTTAGATTGATGAGTCAGGGGTTTATCCAGGTGGATTTTAATAAGGTGGGGTACAAAGACAAGCCTTTTATTTTTGCATCCTAAGTTTAACAAATGTTTTGTGTTCTTGATCTTGGTAGTAAGAAAACTAATCCATTGTTCCATTGACAAATAAAATAAATGAGAACAAAGATGATGTTCAACAAGTTTAAGATACTGATGTTGAGGATGATCCCTTTTTAGGGATATCACTTAAAAGTGATTCCATTGAAGATAGTGCCCTATATATGAGAGATGATCATAAAGAGGGTATTTGAATTATAAAGAAGGAGCCAAGAAGTCTAAATCAAACTTAAAAAAGAAAAAGATTGACTCAAATATGTATACTTTCTTTTATTTTTTTAATATCCTTTTGTGTCCCATATATTTTCTTAAATATTTTTGTTTTTAATCTTTGAATTGATTTTGCTTATTATTCTAACTTGTGTGTTTAAATTTCATTGTAGGTGAATGGCTTCTCTAGGTAGTCATGATAGTGCTCTAGATGATGTGACAAAGGTGATAAACCAAATTAAATGCGATTTTACCATCCTGAAAGAGGTAACTTACGTAAGAAGTATTGGGACAAAATTTAAGGTTCAATGGAATATTAAGGGTCAGCCAATTAAGAAAAACGATTAAAAATTAGTCAACTACATCAAAGTTGTGGGTTATATGAATGTGCTCACCACTGTAAGTGATTGGCAACGGGTCAACCAAGCCACAAAGAATTCCATTTGGGATGAAATAGCAGTAATATACTCTACCACTTTGTTTATGTTGTTTCTTATATATACATGCTCTGACAAGTTGATTTTATTGGTTTACAGATATCTTTTGATATTGATTAGGGATGGATGAGATTTGTACCTAGGACAACCAGCAAGGCACGACGATTATTCAGGTATATACTCAATAGTATATTATTGAGAGATGCCAATGGGAACATCCTTGAGTGTCCCCTTGAATTATTTCAAGCTATGATAACTTAGGAGGCTTAGGATGCTTTTACTGGCTGACTCCAAGAGGAGTCTTTCTAGATAATCAAATTCTACAATATATAGTTGTTTATTGTGGTGTGCAATAGTATGTATTGATTCAATTATTATGTCTTTTCAAAGAAATTAAGCCAGGAGAATCGATAAAGAGCAAATAATATCCAATACCCATACAGAAAAGGGCAATTAGGATATTTAGGCCTTAAGCAATAAATGATACGTGAATATATGTATCATCTACTTATGAATATGTAATATAATGCAATACTTACACACTAATTTTTTGTCCCAATACAAAGATCGAGTAGGAGTGATCAAAAATTAATATAGTATCTCGTCATATTCTTTGGAAGGCAGCTTGAGTCGATAAAGCAGGAAAAATTGACAATGAGCATGTCCTTAAAGTTTATAGTAAATGTGTAAGTATTAATTGATTATTTAAATTTTCAATAATTCTATTTCATTTTCTTACTTTCAATAACATTTGCTTTTTAATTTATGTGTCGTAGGACACCTTATCACAAACCCTCGCACAAGGCGATGTACTCCTAGAGGATAAAGATATCTTGGGCAAGGCCTTTGGTGATGTCAAGCATCCTGGTCGTATTAGGGGTGTCAGCTTTAGCATCAATCGAAGAGACTATTTTGGGACATAAAAGCACTCGAAATTATATTCTTCAGTCGTAGTTGCCAAGTTGAGAGAAAAGGTGGAGTGATAAGAGCAAGAGCAATCTGAGATGAGAAAGTAACTGGAGGATCAATGGTGACTCATTGAGAAATTGATGAAGATGTAGATGATGGAGATGCAGGCAACAAAGGTCAAAACTAGTTGTAAAGATAGCCGCACACTACCTTCTCAGCATCTCTTTGAGGTAATTATTTTCTTTTACTAAGTTAATAGTTAAGTACTTTCACTACTTATCAATAATTTCTTATGTTATGATTTGTTTAGGGTGAAAGAGACTATCTATTATTGTTAGACACCCCTACTCATCGCATGCTTGCAAAGGGTTGTATGTATAACATTGTGAGAGACACACTTTATAATGCAATACTTCCCCCTGACCACATGAGTGTAGCAGTTAATATCCTTATAATAAAGAATGTTGAATTACCTATTCCTATTGAGGACATAAGAGTAGTAAGACAAGCAGTAGGGAGCTTCATTGCGTGCCTTACTAATCTCATTATGGTAGCTCCATCAAGACAAGTTTATTAGTTGACACTTACTTATGGTTCACTTCCTTTATAAATCTTTCTTGATTTCGAATTAAACTGATTCACTTTGTTGCACAGTCTAAGGGGAACACCTAAAAGTGTTGGGACTTAGCAAGGAATCAATTACTGTACCATTGAAGCCAAAGCTCAACCCTTGAGTTTCAAATAAATATAGATTGGCTTTTGAAGCGTTAGTTTTATTCATGGTTAATTACAAACCAACAACAAAATTAAGACCTTTGTTGGCAGTTTGTAATTAACTAACAATAAAGGTCTTAGTTTTGTTGGCAATTGCATTGTTGGCGATTACTATTTGCCAATGACTGTAAAAAATAACTACCAACAAAGCATTTTCTTGGCGTAGTGACACTTTATACTCATAGCAAATCTAATCCATCTTAAGTTTAATCTTACTAAGATTGCCTTCTCACATATATAATATATCCGAACTTATAATGTTACTATAATAATGTGATAACAAGTATACCAAGTATATCTTAGACATTAGCATAATTGTGTATAATTTTGAGTAATCTTCCTTTTGATCATATATTACTTATATCAGAATCAACTACTTTCTTAACAATAGTCCTTCATGTTGAATTATCATAACCATAGGATTTATGTTAAAATAGCAAAGATTAGCTCATCTCCTCATGATATTGTCAAAGTCATAATTCAAAGGCAATAATGAACAAGGTTTGTTCCTTTCCTTTCAAGGATTCATACAACAAGGAAGAAGGGACTATCTATTTGCTTTCTAATTGCAATGATGACTCCTAAAATTTGTTAATTTTTAGTAGTGTTTTTTGGGATTTATCATAGGTTTTCTTTTGGGCTAATTTTTAGTCTTTTGCATTTATTTTTATATAATTTTGTGATTTTGTTTACAAGGTGCAAATTAGAGTTATTTTACGAAAATCCCTCAAATTAGGACTAAATTTAAATAATCTTTAAAAATTAGCTTTTACTTAAATAATAGGTTCTTATGGCTAATTGTGTTTTAATGGAAGCCTATAATATATTCTTATAAATAATTGTTTTCTATTATTTTAATTTTGATTTTATTGTTTAAATATTTATATTTTGTGTTTTTAATTGTTTTGTAGTAACTAATATGCAAACAAGTTTTGAACTTAAAGGAAGGAATGTTGAAGGGCTCAAAAACTGGATTGTATTAAAGTTCAATGAGTGAATCCAAATCTAGAATATGCGGTGACATTTGCCCATTGCGACCAACAAAGAATTTTGACTTTTTTTATACATTGCATCCTTTAGTGCAAAATAAGAGACCTTTAGTTCAATTTTTTTAGAGTAGATCATTGTGTTTTCTCTACATTTAGGAGCTCGATGAGAGAAATTTGGATTTAAACCAATCTTGAGAGGTAATTTTCAAGTCTTTTAGTGGAATTTAAGTTGTGATGTCTAATATTTGGATTGTACTTGATATTTTCCTCATCTCTATAGTTTTTTATTTGTTTTTGATGTTTTTGATTAATTTTGGTTTTAAGTTGATTTATCAATAGTAGTGATGATTTCTCTTAGATATTAATCACTTTTTCCTATATCTAATCCATTTATTAACACATGGATTTAATTAACATGAGTCTAAAGTTGACTGATCTAATAAAACTACTAGATAATTGATTTGCTAGGGGTTATGAAGTGTAAATATAGTGTTTATTGGTTTATGACCACTTAACCTACATGTACTACAACTGCTAATTTTCTTGCATTAAATGTGTTCGATAAATTTTGGCTTAGACATTAGTATAAGATGCATTGTGTTTATAAGCTATTCTTACTAATTAGTTTAAGAATTTGTACTGATCTTAATGTGTGTGGCCCTAAATTGATTGTGTTTATAGTGTTTAAGATTGTTATTTCGAGGCCAAATAATAATAGTAATATGAATTAACCTACCATAATTGATGCAATGTTAAGAATGAACTTTGTCCTTGATGATACATTTAATCAAGATCAATTAGTATATTTGTGTCTACATGTCTTGGCTAGAGAACCTTTGAGTAGCATGCATAACTAGGGTAGATTGCATTTAGGATAGTTCTTTTTTCTTAATGGTTCCTAATGACTAGCCTTTCCCTAGGACATTGGTCTGGTTAGGTGGATGTAACTTAAGCTAGCTTAGGGTAATTAATTAATTAGTTATTTAGTTTCTCATTTAGATATACATCTTTGTGAGATCAATCTCATTTTTCAGAAATTATTTTACTTGAAACGATTGATATACTTGCTAGAGCAAGGCTTGTAATTTATTTGGTTAATTTCACTTAGTAATTTTATTGTATATCTACAAGTCTAGCAATAGAAAGCAACTCACCAAGTTTTTGGCACCATTGCTAAAAATATTTTATTTAAATAACAAATGAATTAATTGTTGTCATTCAGCAATGGTTTGCTAACTTGCGTATGAAATTTCCTTGAGATGAATTATCTAAGGCGATATACTAAGTAACTAACTAATCTTAGGCTACAACTAACTACTAGCAAAATCACAAATTTACTAAATTCCAATATTTTTATTACTTCTTAAATTTTGTCATTAATATATAATGTATTTGCTAATTATTTTTATTGATTTATTAATTAATTATTTTTGTTAATTGATAATTATTTTCTGTTTAATAAATTTTTTATTTGTTTATGTCAAATGATTTTTTGAATATATATTTAATTTATTGATTTATTGCTTGATTGGCACTTGCTAAATTTTTTCTGAGAATATTGCTCAACTTGTCTAATTTTCTAGATATTGTACAATTAGAGTTAAATTCAACTTTTGGGGGAAATTGCATCTATGTGTATATTGTTTTGTGATTTGTATCATTATTTTTGAAGCCTAGTAAGATGGCTTAAACTCCTAAATTTTGATTAATGCTACTATGTTATCTTGTTTTTGAAAAAATTTGACAATGTGCTAAATTTTTTTTATTTAGGGGAGCAACTCAGAAGGTAATTTTGCCTCAAGTATTTTGTATATGTGGAGATGTTGTACAAAATTTTTTAAAATTTATCTAATTGTGAAAATTCATTGATTTTTTTATAAGTATTGTTGAAGGCTTTGTTTTTGATGAAATTTTCACTCAAAGTCAACTTTGGAGAATTTTTTTCTTTTGTAAATGTAATTAAGCTTTAAAATTTTTATATGTTGATTGCTTTTTGTGTTAACTTGCTTAGATAAATATTTCAAGAATTTTTGACTTCATTTGCTCAGGTAAATATTTTTGTTTTCAATAGTTATACAGTAGCTCTATTTTGCTGACTTTCTTTTTTTTTTATGGTGTACATTTGTTCATTTTTCTACAATTTTCTAAGATGAATTAGTTTTTGAATTTTTGTTTATGAAATCTTTCATATATTTATAAGTTGAAAAAAATTAACTTGAAGTTTTGATCACTATAGCCATGTGTTTTAATGCATATAACTTGCAAGGTTCATCTTTGTGAAGGAACATAGGTGACTTGATTTTTCCTAACTTCCTTAGCATATAAGAGTTTTCTTTTACCATCTATGATTTGAAAATTTTTTAGTTATGCTATGTTGATAATTAGTATTTGTTTATTTCCTTTTTTTGATTAAAAGTAGGATGCCTTTCCTTCTTAATTCTTCTTAATTTTTTAACTATATATTAGGTCTTAGATGAGGGGAATTATTTAGATTCTTGATTTATTTTAATCATAGTAGTTTTGTCTTTCATTTCTTACTAACGATTTTGTTGTCTAAATCTTGTTAATTTTGTTTTTGAAGAAATTTTGATTAGTATTTGAACTTATTATTCTTTCATTGCATGTATATAGATGTGTGTTTTTAATTAATACTTTTCTAGGAGTTAGAAGTAGATTGTGTTGTAGAATTTATACTGATGTTTTGTCGCAAGTTTGTGTTATGTTGTTTGTAACATCATCTCTTTAAGTGGCAGTTGAGCTGCTTGATCTTGATATTGAGGGAAGTACATTTTTCTAATTAAGGAAAAGCAACACACTTATGAAGGAGATTTAAAATGTGCTAAATCTATATGGCATGAATGTTGAGGGGTGAGAACTATGAAGTTTCAATGGAAACTAGTCTGGTACAAGACTTTAAACAAAGCATTATGTAGTAGTAGTTTGCTTGTGATTACATAGTTTCATGTTGAACTTTATTTTAGTTGTTTCTTTTCTTTGGCTAAGCATGGTTTCAATTTCTAGTCATTAGATTAGTTTGTTGTCCTTGTTAGTGTTTGAGTTTAGTTTAATGATGACCTTAGTTTTTAGTTTTTATTTGCTTTTACCAAATGTGTTCTTACTTAATTGAGGTCATTTATAATTTTTTAATTAATTTCATTGTTAAAAAAATCACAAAAATGTATTTCTTTTATTTTTTATAATTTTAATAATTTTTCTTATTTTTCTTTCTAGGTACTGCCAAGAGTTGGATATTCAATCTTTCATGAGCATGGAGTGAAGATTCAAGACTCAAACTTCAAACTAAGAATCTCTAGATTGTTGAGGTTTTCACTTTTCCATTTTTTTCATTATTATTTTAATGTTTGAATGTTTATGTGTCTTAATTATGTTTTCATTCTAAGTTTGGGGTGATAGGCCCATAGTTGTTTTAAATTTTCAATTTTTTTAAAATATTTAAAAATTATAAAATTTTAAAATTCAAAAACATTTTTCTTACCAAATGGTGTATTGAAGCACCAATTTATTTTTGCTAAAGTTGTGTACCGATGCACTATTAATTGATACTAGTATCTAGATAGTTATTTGCCTCCATTATATACAAGTGTTTTCTATTTTCTTTTAGTTTCTTTTTCAAGATTTTAAATTTTCTTTTAAAAGTCTGAATTTATTGTTTTCTTTTGTTTACAAAAGTATACCATGGCTTCATTTTAATTGATTGTTAAATGTCACATTTTAGAAATTTTCTTTTTACCTTGTTCAATATTAGAACATTTTGAAAAATATTCAAATTAAGTTTTGGTGTAATGGATTTAGTTTTTAATGACAATAAATTTTGGCAAAAATTTATTTATTTTTAATTTTAATTGGTTATTCTCATTAAATTCCAAGTACATTTTTAAATCCTTTAAATTTGATTTCATGGGATAATTGCCTTTCTTGGTTGTTGTTCTTGGATTGGTAGGACTCTAATAACAATTTTTATTGCTATCTAGTATATGCATGTTTGGAAAGCTATACAAATATTTTTGGATTGGCATAACTTTTCTTAATGACTTGATATTTCCATTGTCATTGACTCTATTATGCACTTTTACAATGTATATGATAGACATTTTCTTTGCTTTAAAGTATGTTGATTAGTCTATTTGAGATTTTTAGACTAAATTCTAAAACTTGCTTTGATTTCTTATTAAGATGAAATTCTAGATTTAGTACTTCTCTTAAATATGATTTTGGCATTTTTTTCTATATTTTGAGCCATAGATAAGCATTATTTTTTTTTCTTATATAATTACTAGTACCCCATTTAGCTTTTTATTTTGACTTGTGCACTTTAATTGCACTTTGATAAATCTTTTCTGGTTACTTGCATTAATTACTAGCCCATGAAACCAATTATGTACTCTTTTCAAGGAGCATCTTTACGTGCTTTTGGTTTGCTTTAATTGCACTTTAATTTGCTTCATAAAGGATTATTTTCGAAGATGAATAAGGTGATTGTTTTGAACTATTTTATATTAATGTGGATATAGTGATGAGTGGAAAAGAAAGTGAGAGCTTTTATTTTCTTTTTCATAATTGATGACTATTACTAAATAGTTCCAAATAATTTGGTTGTAAAAAAAGTTTGTAGATAGTGATGCAACCAAGATCGTCTCTTATGGAAATGGATTCCAATTACTAAACAATGCTCTCTAAATGGAAAAGGCAACCTAAGAACTAACAACTTCAAAGATTTGTTTGGGGTTTAAGGACTGAAATTAAAAATGTTTCAAGAAATAAAATGCAACTATTAGTTAAAATCAAAGAAAGTGATAACAACTAAGCATTAAGTGTAGATAGCCATGAGTGAAATCCTTAAAGTTCAATTATCATCATCCAAATTATATTTCACTAAGGTTTTGATCTAATCCTCTTTAGTGTATTCATAATAAATTTTCTCATGTTACCACTTAACAATGCAAGAAACTAGCAAGTTGATGATTGTTGAAATCTCAAGACTACACTAGCTTACTAATTCTTGAATTAAGCTTATTGAACACATTAAAAACAGGGAGTAATTGATTCTTTAGAGCTTTTGCACTTGCATCCTAGATGCCTTATTAACTAGTTAAACATCAAGATTCCTCGAATTAAAAATTAAGCATAAAAATCCAGCAAGTCCATACAATAACCATTTCCTTAATCAAGTTGAAAATTAGGAGGAAGAAAGAATGAAATGTGCAGCTATAAAAATAAAGAAATAATTGAACAATTAATCCTCTAATTCAATCTCTAAAATGTCTATTCATTAGCTAAACAATCATAAGAATCTAATCTAAAATTATAGCCACAATCATTAAGTTAATACAAGTTAAACTTAGTCTCATATAACCAGAAAATTGCAAGTAAAATGGAGAAGAAAAGGAGAAGTGAACTAGCCAAATCTTAGAGCAATTTTCTTGGATTCAAATATGCACTTCAAGGCCTTCATCTAAAGCTAGCCACAATGAGAAATCAAGCTGCCATTGCAAGAAATTGATGGAAGAAATTATGGTGCAAAGCTTCAGCCCTAAGGTCTTGAAAAATGGTAGAGAATGACATTACTTCATATTTCCATGTGTGTTCCCTCAATGTCCCTATCCAATTTGTGCTTGGATGTGTGAATTAAGAAGTCATGGAGTGTAACATCTGATTTTTCATAAAAATATCGAAATGAGTCAGCTATAAAAGCAAGCCCCCTAAGATGAATGATTTAAGCTAAATAAAATTAGAATAAAATTTTAAATAATGAAAAATAAAATTTTGAGCATTGAATTGCCCAAAAATTTCAGATACTTTTTGAAAAACTCAAAGAAAGAATTTTTAAATGGGAAAAATGAGTTTCCTGAGGTTTTCAGAGGTGTTAAAAACAACAATAACTCCTAGAACAATTAAAAAACCCTCTTATTGATGTTTTATAAAGTTAATTGACCCGAACTTTGACTAGTTAGTTCGAGAAGGTTTCAGATCTAACTTGAGTAATTTCAAAGACATTTTACAAGTTAGAGGATTTAAATTTTATGATGGAAAAAACAATTCTAAAAAATGAGCTAAATTGAGTCTAAAACAAAAATGCTAAGAAATGGGATGCAACGAGAATTTTTAAAGAACAATTTTTAATTCTTGGCTTTATAAACTCATGCCCCACTCTCTTCCACATCCAGATGACATTTCATTTGCTTAAAATAGAAAGTAAGACTAGGGGAGAGAGGGGCACAAAGGAAGGGAAAAAGGAGAAGAGACCAAGGCAAAATAGTGAGCAAATTCTTAAAATTTCATACTTTCCTTTGGCAAACTTATTTTCCTCCTTCTCCTATTTCTTTCCATGGTTTCAAAGAGAAGTTATACCAATTGAAAAAGCCTTAGAAGAAGTCAAGAAACCAAGGTATGAACTATAGTTCCACTTGCTTTTCTTCCCTTGTTCTTCATATGTATGTCTCAGTCAAGAAGAGTGCTTGTAAGGGGGAAGGGTTTCTGACCTAGAACAAGTAAGAAACCTAGGTCTTAGGCTATGGGAAGCTAGGAAATGTAAAGAAATTTAAAGTAAAGCTAGTGAGATTGAAGATAGAAAGGATAGGAACTCTTATAAGTATTGTAAAATCTGGGTTGATTCAAGAATTCCATAGCCTATGTAAGTCTTTTTTTGAGTTCCTAAGACCCTTAGGAAGCCTCCCAAGTGCCTCTCCTATTAAGGAAAAATTACAAACTCCATGGGCTCCAAATGCCTTCTAGGTTTTGGCCATGCAAGGATGAAAGGGTTAAGGAGTGTTTTAAATTTTTCTAAGCTTGGTTTGGGAGTTTATCTGATGGGAGAACATGAGAGGAGGTCATGGGAGAAATTTAGAAGCCACATTTTGAGAGTTGGAGGTATAGATTTCATAATGTGACCTATAGAAGCAACTTGTATCTAGGTTCTTGGAAATGAGTATGTGATGGCTTTAAGGATTCCAAATAGGGTCAAGGGGCCTAGATATAGGAAGAGAATGGAGCCAAGCACTTGAATTATGGTAGTTCCTTCATTAGGCCTTTTATGGAACTAAAATGTAACCATAAGACAAAGTATGCTTCTTTAATGTGTGTTTGATGCTAACGCTTGTTTCAAGAGGATAATTGGATACTATTTCTTATGTCTAAGCTAAAGAAATCAAGCTCCATCCAATTATGGGTGTGTGACCGAAAAGAGAGAAGGGTAATCAAGAGGGAAGCTTAAGTCTAATTATTAAGGTAGCTCTCCATTCCTTTCTTGTGTCCATCTATGGTTGTATGAATGTCATTGGATGCTTGGAGATGTGTTTGAATCTTAAGAATTGCCATATGCTATTATTTGACTACCATGGTACCATTATATTTCTTGATTAGCATTTAGTTATGAAAGTGTGCTCTATGGGTGAGGTTGTGCAAAAAGTCCCTTGTGATGGGTGAGGTGAAGCCAAAAGTCCCTAGGAATGGGTGAGACTAAGCTAAAAAGTCTCATGGATGAATGGGGCTAAGTCAAAAGTCCTTAGACCAAGGGTGAGGCTAATCCAAAATTCCCAAGAATGGGGTGAGGCTAGAACAAGAGCTTATTAAACTTGTTTTTAGCCTTGATATGTTGCTATTATAATATCTAGTTCTCCGAAAATGAGAGAAAATGTGAGAAACGTAGCATACACCGGATATAAAAGGAAGTGCCCCGAAACAAATTAGTTAAGGTCTAAAAAAATTTAAGAACCATTCTAAACTCCTAAAAATGAGAATCCCAAGCTCAGATAGAAAGAAAAATGGAGCTAGAATGAAGAAATGAAATTTGACGAAAGACTTACGAAATGTAATGGCATTTTGGTAATTTTGAGCAAATTTTGGAATTCACATAGGAGGGCTTTTTAAATAAAAATTTTGAGTTCTCCAGGTTCTTAGAGTCCCTGAAAACAATAGGAAGCCCTAGGACAGTTAAAACCCCTCCGGTGGACGTTTTCTAACGTCAGTGTACTCGAACTTTGACAGATTCGTTCAGGAAGGTTTTAGCTCCAATTTGAGTGATTCTAAAGGCATTTTACTAAATTGGAAACCTTAATTTCATAATGGAAAAGACAGTTCTAAAAAAGGAGCTAAAATGAAGTAGAAACAAAAAATGCCAAAAATAAAGGGCAAAACAGGAATTTTTGAAAAATCTCTTTTCCTCCAGCTATATATATGTGGCGCCTCACTCTCCCACTCATTTAGCTTCATTTGTTTCTACCCCAAATTAGAGAAGAAACCCTAGGAGAGTGGCACACCAAGGGAAGAAGAAGGAGGAGAAATCAAGGCTTGAAGGTAAAGAATTTTGGTAGTTTTTCATGCTTTCTTCTTTCCAAACCTCTTCTCCTACATTTTCCTTTGTTTCCTATGATTATAATGAAGTTTATAAATTTTTTTAAAGGGATAAATTAAGGGAAAATTCAGATTTGAAGAGAGGAGCCCAAAGAAGACAAGATTCAAGTGAGAAAATAAGGAAAAATAAGGTAATTTCTTCTTTTATAGTTGTTACCCCCTCTTCCCTTCTTCTTATGTTTTGCCCCACTCAAGAAGTCCTAGAAGGACTTGGTTTTTAGGCAGAACCAAGGGTGATTCTTAGAAAAAAGGGTGTGGAGATTAAGAATATGCAAAGAGAAGTAACAAATAACCATGAAAATTCAAGATGCAAAGTGTAACGTCTAATTTTTCGTAAAACACCGAAATGAGTCCGTTTTCAAAGCAAGTCCCCTGAGATGAGTGACTCAAGGCCAAATAAAATTAGAAGAAAATTTTAAATAATAGAAAATGAGGATTTGAGCCTTGAGTTACCCAGAAATCGGGGTCGGAGTGATTCGAACAAATTGTCGAAAGGCCAGTGGTATTTTCGTAAATAAGTGCAATTTTGGAAAAGCACCTAGGAGGGCTTTTTAAATGAAAATTTTGAGTTGCTCAAGGTTCTCAGAGGCCCCAAAAACCATGGGAAGCCCCGGGACTGGTAAAGCCCCTCCGGTGTACTCCTTCCGACGTCGGTTGACCCAAACTTTGACCGATTCGTTCGGAAAGGTTTTAACTCTGATTTGAGTGATTCCAAAGGTATTTTATTAAATTGGGAACCTATTTGTTATGATGGAAAAGACAATTCTCAAAAAGGAGCTAAAACAAAGGAGAAACGAAAATGCAAAGTATGAAAGGGCAAAAAGAGAATTTAAGTGTTAAAGGAAGCTTCCAAACTCTTTTTATAAGTCACGTTCTTCCTCTCCTTCATTAAACCAACTTGCTTCTGCCCATTTTCAGAGAAAAACTCCATCTTCTTAGGCGCAGAAGAGAAGGAGGATTTTGGAGGAAGAAATTCAAGAAAAAGGTAAGAAACTTTAAGAAATTCCATATCCTTCCTTCTTGAAACTTGCTCCCCTCCTCTCAAGCTTTCTTTCTATGGTTTTAATAGAGAGTTTGGTGCTGTTTTGGGGGCAGAATAGAGAGGAAAATTTCGAAAATTGAGGGAGCAAGCCAACCAAGTGGAAGAGCAAGCAAAGAAAAGCAAGAAAACAAGGTAAAACTTCCATTTTTTGGTAGTTTCTTCCTCCCCCTCCCTCTTGCACGAATTTGGCCACCATGAGCCCAAGTCTTAGGGGCTGTTTTCTGTCCAATTCATGAAGGGATTAGATGTTTTAGGTGGCAAAGATTAAGAATGAACCAAGAGAATCAAGAAAGGAGCATTAGGAAATAAGATGGAACCATTAGGGATCCAAATGCTCCTTTGCAAATCTGATTTAACATGAATGTTCTTAGGCTTAAATAAATGCTCAAATGTGCTCCTAAGATCCCTAAGAGGTCCCCCATATGCTTCTTCCTCCATGAAATCAAACAAAACCCCATTGAAACTCATGAACCTAGAAGTTGGAAAAGTGTAGAGCACTTAAAGGGATTGTAAAAGCTGATTTAATCCATAAGTTCCCTTGGCTATTTAAGTATTCCCTTGACCTCCTACAACTCTTAACAATCTCCCTAAATGGTTCCTCCATCAAGGAAAAATCAAAAAGCCATTAAATCCCATTTATGCTCTAGGTTTCGGCCAAGTAGGGATGGCATAGTTAGGGAGAGTTTTAAATTTTTCCAAGCCCATTTTTGAGTCATATATGATGCATGAATGTGAGAGGAAGCTTTGGGAAAAATTTAGGAAGCTTAGAGAATGAGTTAGTGCTTTAGGTTCCATATTGTCTGATGCAATAACACCAAGTAATATGAACCAGACTCATGTAAGGAAGGATGCTCGTGTGGAAAAAGACTTGATAATAGATGGCCCAATGACAAGAGGAAGAATTAAGCGTCTACAAAGAGCAATTGGGCTTCAATTTGCTGAATTAGAAGCCCATAATGTTAGTGCATGCATTGAGGAAGCAAATAGAGCCTTAATCATGCTTATTCAAGCCCAAGTTGATGCTTAAAGAGCCCATTAAAGCTAGAGGACGTGAATAGTATTTCAAATACAAGATGTCCAGCCCATTAATATTAATTAGTTTTGACTAGGACTCTAGTTTTGACTAGAACTCTTTTTGAATTTCGTTTTTTTATTATTATATTATTTTGGACTTGGTCAAGGAGCTTATCTAGGAGATTAAGTTAAAATTAATATCTTAATCTTATTCCTTGATTTTAGGGATTGTTTAAAATATTTCTAATTAGATTTTAAGAGTTTTAGTTTAAGTAGGATTTTAAGTCTTTTAGAAACTTTGCCTATAAAAGGCTCCCTATTGTACTCTATTTTGAATCATGAATGAATGAACTTGAGTATTATTCAATACTTTGAGAGGCTTTTGCTTCTTTGTGTTCTCTGAGAGTTCACGTGACTTATCAAAGGATTGGTCTTCCTTTGTGGCGTCTTAAGGCTAGGGTTCTAAGAGACAAGTTCTCTTAGGGTCTTTCCTTTGACCAACAGTCTTGTTTCTAGCCGATCCCGGGCATAGTTTCGAATTGTTGAAGGTTCTCTAGGGCATGTTCCTAGTGGGTCTCGCATCATTTGGTATCAGAGCTTTGGTTCGCTAGTACAAGGTATATTTTTGTGTTTTTCCTACCGTTGTTCTTTCACACCTTTTCTCCTTCCATTAGTGTTATCTTCTCATCTTCATCTTTGTCTTCTATCTTCTTCCTTCTTCCATTGTTGCGTGCCTCTATACTCATTCAAAAAAAAAAAGGGAGAGTGCAATACTCCAAAAAAAAAATTCAAAAAAAAAGTGAAAAAAAAAGTGAAAAAAAAAAAGAGAAATTCAAAAAAAAAAGTGAAAAAAAAGACAAATTCGAAAAAAAAAAAGTGAAAAAAAAAAGTTGCAAGTTGTGGAGTTAGTTTCCTAATTGGAGACAATTTCCTAATTAGAGTTAGTTTCCTAGTTGGAATTAATTTCCTAATTGGACTCAATTTCCTAATTGCACTTAGTTTTCTAATTTTTATATTTTCTTAAAGTTGGTTTCCTAATTTCCCAAGTAGTTTCCTATTTTTAAAGTTTCTTATTTTCAGATTTTCTCATTTTCTTCTCCTTCCTTCCAAGCCATCCCAACCTCCTCTCCCCCCTTGTTTTCCTTTCCTCTTTAGCTTTTTTTGTTATACACCTCTTTTTCTCCTTTGTTTGATTCTTTGGGAATTTGCATTTTAGAATTTTAGTTTTTTGATTGCCACTACTCTGATCTTTTCTTTTGATTTGCTTGTGACTTGCTTAGAACACTTGTAAGAAGCAAATTGTTGAGTGGTAAAAGACAAGAGTGCAATTAACATTAAAGAAAAAGCCAAAAAGAGTTAAACACGAGCGAACTTATCATCTTTTGAGTGTAAACACGTGAGCTAGTGAGTTGCGAGGTCCTATATCTTTCTTTGCTTGTGTTTTTGTACAAACTAATATTTCAGGATGTCTGGAGAATCTGAGCATAGTGACTTTGACATGAAAGTCTGGGTTAAGGCTGTTCAAAGTACTCTTGAGAAACTAAGTGCCAGATTAGATGATGTGGAGTCTTCTTCCAATAAGAGGACCCATAGAAGGCGAGCTCAAGTGGAGCTTGATGATGATGCTGAGTCTGACTTTGGGGAGTCCCATACTCAGAGAGGTAGACAATCATCATCCAATAAGGATGGTGGTATCGGAAATATCAAGATGAAGATTCCATCATTCCCTGGGAAAAATGACCCAGACCAGTACTTAGATTGGGAAAGAAAAGTGGAGCATGTATTCGAGTGCCACTCTTACACTGAGGCGAAGAAAGTAAAACTTGCTGCAGTAGAGTTTACTGACTATGCTAGCATCTGGTGGGATCAACTCTTACTTACCAGAAGACGTACCGGTGAAGGTCCAATTCGTGATTGGCAAGAGATGAAAATTATCATGCGCAAACGGTTTATCCCTAGTTACTATTATAGGGAATTGCATAAGAGGCTCCAAAAGCTGAAGCAAGGTTCTATGAGTGTGGAAGATTACTATCAAGAAATGGAGATTGCCATGATTAAGGCAAATGTGGAGGAAGACCGTGAAGCAACCATGGCCCGATTCATTGAGGGCTTAAATCCTGATATAGCTGCCCAAGTTGATTTATACAATTACCTAGATATGGAGGAGCTCTTGCATAGAGCTATCAAGGTGGAAAAGCAACTAAGGGCTCGACAAAAGCTGAAAGTGACATCTAACTCGAGTTCTTGGAGGGATTCCAAAGTCCCCTTCAAACCAAAGACTGATTTCAAGTCTAAAGAGGAAAGTAAGGTAAAACCCTTTCAGGTTAAGGGTAAAACTGAGTCAAAACCCTTCTCATCTTCTAATCCTACTACTTCCTCCTCTAAGCTTAGATGCTTTAAATGTAATGGTTTCGGTCACATTGCTTCACAATGTCCGAACAAACGAACTATGATTGTTCTTGAGAATGGTGATGTGACTAGTGCTAGTAGTGAGTCTGAGGAGGATGAGATGCCACCCCTGACTGATGACTCAGATTTAGAGTTAACGGAAGCTGTAAATGGTGAAGCCCTTGTGGCTAGGCGTGCTCTCAATATTCAACCTAAAGAAGATCTTGAGGTAGAGCAGCGTGAGCATATTTTCCATACTCGATGTTTCATCCACAAGAAGGTATGTAGTTTGATTATTGATGGTGGTAGCTGCACAAATGTAGCTAGTACTTTACTTGTGGAAAAGCTGAACTTACCTACTTTGAGGCACCCTACCCCTTATAAATTACAATGGCTTAACGATAGTGGGGAGGTAAAGGTAACAAAACAGGTGCTCATCTCTTTTTCTATTGGTAATTATCATGATGAGATTCTTTGTGATGTAGCACCCATGTATGCTGGTCACTTGTTACTTGGTAAGCCATGGCAGTTTGACCGAAAGGTAAAATATGATGGATATAAAAATTATTATTCTTTTGTTTTTAATAGTAAGACCATTGTGTTGACCCCTCTTCGTCCTGTTCAAGCATATGAGGATCAGTTAAAAATTGAAAGAGAGTGTAAGAAGAGAGAGCAAGAAAAGAAAAGTAAAGTGAGTGTGAGTGTTGAGAATGAGAAGAAGCAGGAGAAAGGAGAGTTGAGTAAAAAGGAAAAGAAAATTAGAGAAAAACATGAGGAAAAGAAAGTGAGTTTATTTTCGGGTAAAAGTGAGATCAAGAGAGCTCTTATGTGTGAAAATGCCTTCTTATTACTTTATAAAGATGTTTATCTTACTATCGATGATCTTGATCACTCTTTGCCTGCTAGTGTTACATCTTTATTACAGGAATTTTGTGACTTGTTCCCAGAGGAAATACCTGATGGATTGCCCCCGCTAAGAGGCATTGAGCATCGGATAGACTTTATCCCAGGGGCATCTATTCCCAATAGACCTGCTTATCGAGCAAATCCAGACGAGACTAAGGAAATACAACATCAAGTGGAAGAGCTCATGAAGAAAGGCTTTGTTCGTGAAAGTCTGAGTCCGTGTGCTGTCCCGGTGATTCTTGTACCCAAAAAGGATGGCAAGTGGCGAATGTGTGTAGATTGTCGTGCCATCAACAAAATAACGGTAAAATATCGCTATCCTATCCCTAGGTTAGATGATATGCTTGATGAGTTGCATGGTGCATGTGTTTTCTCTAAAGTTGATCTTAGAAGTGGTTACCATCAGATTAGAATGAAAGAAGGTGATGAATGGAAAACTGCTTTTAAGACCAAGTTTGGATTATATGAATGGTTAGTTATGCCATTTGGCTTGACTAACGCACCTAGCACTTTCATGAGTTTAATGAACCATATCTTTAGACCTTTCATTGGAAGATTTGTTGTGGTTTACTTTGATGATATTTTGATCTACTCTAAGAGTCTAGAAGAACATGTGAATCATTTGCATGATGTGTTTGTTGTGCTTAGGGAGAATAAACTTTTTGCCAATTTAGAGAAGTGCTCTTTTTGTTTGGATTCTGTGGTTTTTCTTGGATTTGTTGTAGGAGCTCGTGGCATACAAGTGGACGAGGAAAAGGTCAAAGCAATCCGAGAGTGGCCAACTCCAAAGAATGCGAGTGAAGTAAGAAGTTTCCATGGATTGGCAAGCTTCTATAGGCGATTCGTGAAGGACTTCTCTACTCTTGCTGCCCCTTTAAATGATTTGGTAAGAAAGAATGTGATATTCAAGTGGGGTGAAGCACAAGAGCGTGCTTTTAACATACTGAAGGAAAAACTAACTAATGCCCCTGTACTTGTGTTGCCTGATTTTACTAAAGTTTTTGAAATTGAGTGTGACGCTTCTGGTATAGGCATAGGTGGTGTGTTGATGCAGGATTCTAAACCTATTGCATATTTCAGTGAGAAATTGAGTGGTCCTGCTTTAAATTATTTCACATATGATAAAGAGTTGTATGCCTTGAAACGAACTTTAGAAACTTGGCAACATTATTTGTGGCCTAAAGAATTTATTATTCATTCTGATCATCAAAGTCTTAAGTTTCTTAAGTCTCAGGGTAAATTGAACAAAAGGCATGCAAGTTGGCTTGAATTTATTGAAACCTTTCCTTATGTGATTAAGCATAAGAAGGGAAAGGAAAATGTTGTAGCTGATGCATTGTCTAGGCGTTACACTTTGATTACTTCCATGCATGCTAGATTGATAGGTTTTGAGATGATAAAAGGCATGTATGAATCTGATTTTGATTTTGCTGATATTTGGAAATCTTGTGAATTGCATGGTGCTAATGACTATTATAGGTTTGATGGATTCCTTTTCAAAAAGAACATGTTATGCATTCCTATGTGTTCCATTCGTGAGCTTCTTGTTAAGGAAACTCATGGTGGAGGATTGATGGGCCATTTTGGTGTAGAAAAGACTTTGGCTCTTTTGAATGAGCATTTTTATTGGCCTAGCATGAGAAAAGATGTGGTTGCTGTTTGTTCTAGATGTATTACTTGTAAGCATGCTAAGTCTAGAATTCAATCACATGGCTTGTATTCTCCTTTACCAGTTCCCTCTCACCCATGGACTGATATTTCTATGGACTTTGTTTTGGGTTTGCCTAAATCTCCCACTGGGAAAGATAGTGTCTTTGTTGTTATGGATAGGTTTAGTAAAATGGCTCATTTTATTGCTTGTTCCAAAACTAATGATGCTATGTATGTGGCAGAATTATTTTTCAAGGAGATTGTTAGGTTGCATGGTGTGCCAAAAACTATTGTTAGTGATAGAGATGTAAAATTCTTGAGTTATTTCTGGAAAACATTGTGGAATAAACTTGGCACTAAGCTTTTATTTTCTACTACAGCGCATCCACAAACTGACGGGCAGACTGAGGTTGTTAATAGAACCCTCTCTACTTTATTAAGAGCTATCATTCAAAAGAATCTTAAGAATTGGGAGAAGTGTTTGCCCCATGTCGAATTTGCTTATAATCGTGCTATTCATTCTGCAACAAAATTCTCTCCTTTTGAAATTGTTTATGGCTTTAATCCTCTAACCCCGTTAGATTTGCTTCCTTTACCTTCACATGAGTTTACTAACCTTGATGGTGCTAGGAAGGCAAAGTTTGTACAGGATTTGCATGAGAAGGTGAAAGCCAATATTGAAAGAAAGAATGAGCAAATTGCCAACCAAGTTAACAAGGGTAGAAGGCGTGTAGTATTTGAACCCGGCGATTGGGTGTGGGTTCACTTGCGAAAAGAACGTTTCTCGGAGAAAAGGAAGTCAAAACTTCAACCTAGAGGAGATGGTCCCTTTCAAGTTCTTGAAAGGATTAATGATAATGCTTATAAAATTGACTTGCCTAGTTCTTATGGAAATATTAGTGCTACTTTTAATGTAACTGATCTCTCTTCCTTTGATATTGTAGATTCGAGGACGAATCCTTTTCAAGAGGGGGGGAATGATGCAATAACACCAAGTAATATGAACCAGACTCATGTAAGGAAGGATGCTCGTGTGGAAAAAGACTTGATAATAGATGGCCCAATGACAAGAGGAAGAATTAAGCGTCTACAAAGAGCAATTGGGCTTCAATTTGCTGAATTAGAAGCCCATAATGTTAGTGCATGCATTGAGGAAGCAAATAGAGCCTTAATCATGCTTATTCAAGCCCAAGTTGATGCTTAAAGAGCCCATTAAAGCTAGAGGACGTGAATAGTATTTCAAATACAAGATGTCCAGCCCATTAATATTAATTAGTTTTGACTAGGACTCTAGTTTTGACTAGAACTCTTTTTGAATTTCGTTTTTTTATTATTATATTATTTTGGACTTGGTCAAGGAGCTTATCTAGGAGATTAAGTTAAAATTAATATCTTAATCTTATTCCTTGATTTTAGGGATTGTTTAAAATATTTCTAATTAGATTTTAAGAGTTTTAGTTTAAGTAGGATTTTAAGTCTTTTAGAAACTTTGCCTATAAAAGGCTCCCTATTGTACTTTATTTTGAATCATGAATGAATGAACTTGAGTATTATTCAATACTTTGAGAGGCTTTTGCTTCTTTGTGTTCTCTGAGAGTTCACGTGACTTATCAAAGGATTGGTCTTCCTTTGTGGCGTCTTAAGGCTAGGGTTCTAAGAGACAAGTTCTCTTAGGGTCTTTCCTTTGACCAACAGTCTTGTTTCTAGCCGATCCCGGGCATAGTTTCGAATTGTTGAAGGTTCTCTAGGGCATGTTCCTAGTGGGTCTCGCATCATTGTCACTTAAAGAAGCAACATGATGTTAGGCCCTTTGTTTTAATTATGTGATGACTCCAAGAGGCTTAAAAGGAGTCAAGAATCATATTTGAAAGGAAAGGATGAGGCCTAGAAGTCATTTGAGGGGTGTTGCTTCATTAGGTGCTTGTATGGACCATAATGAGGTTTATAGGATAACCTAGTGTCTAAGCAAGTGGTGTGACCTTAGAAATTGTTTCATGAACCTAATTAGCTTCCTTAAATCATGTCTAGGCCAAGAGGAACCTTCCCCACACTTTTGTGGGTGTGTAGCCGAAAAGAGGAGCTTAAATTCAAAGGGAAAAGTGTGTGAATTTGTGCAAGGTAGCTTTCTCCATCTTCTTTCATGCATGGATGTGTGTTTAGCTTGTTTTATGATGTGTGTATGTGTATTTTTAGCTATGAAAAGTATGCTAGCATGCTCTTATATACCATGACTCTTGATGCCACATTATGCTTTCAAATGAACATATGATGTGTGATTGAGCTTGCTTGAGTGTGGAGAGGCCAAGAACTCTTCCCCATGGTGAGGATGAGCCAAAAACCCTTGTGTTTGGTTGAGACAAAGTAAAGAGTCTCCCAAAAACAAAGTGGACTCCCAAAGAGTGTGGTTGAGTCTAAAGATTTCAAAGAATGGGTGAGGCAAGTCCAAATACCATGGAGAGAAGTGTGAGGCCAATCCAAATACTTAGTGAGCTCTTGAATGCCTTGTATGATGTGTTTCTATGCCAAGCTTGATTTTAAATGTTCATGATTTCCATTTTTTCCACACATGCATTCATAAAACTTGCTTGCACATATTATGTGTGATGGAATGGGAGATGAGCTATTGAGATTCTTGAATCTCACTCCCCTCTTTTAAATGTCCTAATATGCTAGGTGGACCAAGTGGACATGGCAATGGGAGCCAATCACATTGAAGGAAGAAGATGGCCGCCCTTATGCTTGATTTTTGTGTTTTTGACTCATAATGAGACTTCATGATGTATATTATGATTGTAAATAGTCTATGACCCCTTGGACAAATGTAAAAATGGTATTATGTGATAGATAAATGAATGAGTATGGTGTATGTATTCTAGATCATAATGTGAGTGTTTATGCCAATGTATGCAATTGAGAAAAGCTTGGTGTAATGTGTATGAGTGAGGGTGAGGAGGCCAAAATGAGATGCAAATGATTTGTGACCATTTGGGCATCTCCCACAAGTCTTAAATGTGCTTTTAAACTTGCCCAAAAGGTGCCAAGACCAAGGGAAATCCATTTGGCAATTTTGGTACCCAATATGAAGCCAAAATTGACCATAATGGAACCCTATACTATTTTTTGGCCAAATGAGTTATTATTGCCCTGAAACTTGACATACAATTAGGTCTCATTAAGATATTTTTGGGAAGCTAAAGATCATAATTTTTGGAGACCTAGAGAATATTTGATGAATTTTCAAAGTTGGGATTTTTCATGGATTCTAGTATGGGTACTGTTCATACTGGCAGTTTTGAAGTTTGTGTCACCCGATGGCCAAATGGTATCCAATGCTTATGAAATTCTATATGCATAAACTAGAGGTCATAAGATTTCTGTGGTCATCAAGATCACCTCATTTTGAGGTCTAGAGAGGAAGATATGCATTTTCGAAGGTTCTGCCCAGTATCAGACATCTTGCCAGACTCGAGGTACTGTTCCATCAATTTTCGGGAGTTTGACTTGATGAACTGATCTGAAGATATTTTTCCTATCTAGTTAACATCCACATCTTTCCACAGTGATATCATTTGCAAGCATTGGATTTGTTTGGAATTAGTTAGACATTTTTGAAATCCATATCAGTAAACTGTGACAGTATCAGGAACCCCTCCGACCAGTAGATGATTTTGCATGTCAAACGCATTATATATGAAATTTTAAGACTTCTACATATTTTTAGCATGAATTAGACATCTTAAGGTTTCCAGAATGACTGAGATTACATGTTTTCGATTTTTATGGATTTAGTTGTGAATTTCCAAACTTTGCCCAGAAATGAGGCCAAGTCTGCCGAAAATGAATCTACATGTCTCATATCCCTTTTTGGTTTCCATTGGTTTAAAGCTATTTTTTGTGATTGAAATAAGTTCTAATCATGTAAATAAATATGAGGATGCATAGAATGAGCTCACACAGTCCACGTGACACCGAATGGATTTTTGGATATGATGACTTGCAAATAGAAGTCCAAATCTTCATGCCTCCTTTATGAGAATTATGTGTATGTTTCATGATAATTATGCTATTCAAAGGCATGAGATGAGCTAGAATTATGGTGTTACACAAAGTCTAGGGTTTCATATATTCTTTGAAAAATCTGATTTAATACCTTGATTTCTATGCCTAAATGAGAGTTTAAATGAGCTTCTAAGATCCCTAGAAGTCTCCCCATGTGCTTCCTCCATCAAGAAAATAAACCAAAGTCCATGAAGACTAAAACCCTCCATTTTCTTAGCCTAAGGGAGTTTGTATAGCTAGGGAGAGTTTCAAATTTTTCTAAGCCCATTTTCGAGTCATATATGATGAGTGAAGATGAGGGGAGGCCTTGGGAAAAATGTAAAAATCATAGAAAGTGAGTTAGTGCCTTATGTTCCATAAGATGACCTAAAGAAATAACATGTAGTTAGGCTCTTTATTTTGATTTGTGTGATGACTCCAAGAGGCTTAAAAGGAGTCAAGAATCATATATGATAGGAAAGAATGGAGCCTAGAATTTATTTGATGTGTGTTGCTTCATTAGGTGCATTTTTTGAAACATAAAGGGGATTATAGACCAAGCTAGTGTTTAAGCAAGTTGTGTGGTCTTATAATTAATTTCATGAACCTAATTGGCTTCCATAAATTGTGTTTAGGCCAAGAGAAATCATTCCCACACCTTTGTGTGTGTGAGGTTGAAGAAGGGAGAGGAAATTCAAGAGAAAAAGTGTGTGTTTGATTTCAAGGTAGCTCACTTCTCCTTCTCTCATGCATGAATGTATGCTTGGCTTGTCTTTGGATGTGTGTATGTGTGTTTTAAACCATAAAAAGATATTCTAGCATGATTCCATATGCCATGATACCGTGATGATGCATTATGCTTCTAAATGATGTTTATAATGCTTGCTTGGGTTTGCTTGAGTGTGGTGAAGCTAAGAACCCTTAGCCATGGTAAGGATGAGCCAAGAACCCTTAAAATTGGTTGAGACAAAGTAAAGAGTCTCCTAAAAGTGAGGTTGACTCCCAAGAGTAAGGTTGAGTCTAAGAACCTCTTAAAGAATGGGTGAGGCAAGTCCAAAATCCATAAGTGAATGGGTGAGGCTAATCCACTTACATAGTAAGTCCGTGGATGCTTTGTATGACTTATTCACATGCTAAGATTGCTTCTTGAATGTTCATGTTATGTAATATGCCCATGCATGCATTTGTAAGACATGTTTTGCATACATTATATATGGTTGAAAAGGGAGATGAGCTATTGGGATTCTTTGAATCTCATTCCTTCCTCTCCAATGTTCTAACATGTTAGGTGGACTAAGAGAACAAGGTAATGGGAGCCAATACCTTGGAAGATAAGAGATTAACAATAAAGTGCATGAATCTTGTTTCTTTAAGGCCATATGAGTAGCAAGTATTGTAAATCATTATTGTATATGTCCTATGACATTATGAACATGTATAATTATACTAATGTATCATGTACAATTGAGATTGAATGTTGTATGAATGGTATAGTGCAATTTGAGTATGGAATGGCTAGACTAGCTTTATGGAAATGCATGTATAAATAGGAGTAGAATGACCAAATTGAGATGTATGAGGTTTGGGACCACTTGAGCAGTTCATATAAGTCATATTCATGCTTTTAAACTTGCCCAAGAGATGCCAAACACCAAGAAAGACCATTTGGGCACACTTGGTATCTAATATGGAGCAAAATTTACCATATTGAAAACCAATACTACTTTTTATCCAAATGAGCTCTTCTTGATCTAAGATTTTTCATGCATTTAGAGCTTGTTAAAAACTTTTTGGGAAGTTAAAGTGCAAAATTTTTGGAGGTTTATGTAATATTTGATGAATTTTCAAAGTTAGAAAAATTTTTGAAATTGGTTCAAGGTACTGTTCACTCAGGTCCAAAAATGAATTCTATCATTTAGAGGGTAAATGATGTCCAATTGCCATGACATTTATAGGGAGAAACTAGACACCCCCAATGACATGTGCCAACTAGAAGCACCTCATTTGGATGTGTAGAGGGAGAGATATGAATTTTTGAAGTTTCTATCTAGTATCAGACATCCAGACTGACCCAGGTTACTATTTGATTGGTTTTCGATTCCTAGACACCCCTAAACTGGTTTGGAGTCATTTTTTTCCTTTGGATAACATCTGTAGCTTTCCATATTAGTATCATTTGCATAGATTGGATTTTTTTGGAATTAATTGGACATTTTTTAATTTTGTAGCAAAAAGCTGTGATAGTACCAGTAGCAACCAAACCTCTGCACCTTTTCAAATATCAAACGTCTTATGTGTTATATTTCATGGTCTAAACATATTTTTAACATAAAGTAGACATGTATAGATTTCCATAATGGCAGAGAATGTAGGATTTCTATTTTTTTGGAATTAGTTATGATTTTCTAAAATTTGTGACGGTAAAGGGTAATTTTTGGTCGAAAATGCAACTATGTATTTTATGCTTCTCCTTGCCTTCCACAAGTTGTAGGCCACTTTTAAGAATGGAAATGAGTTGTATCCATGTAATTAAATATGAGAATATGATACGTGAGTTCATATGGTCCACGTGATACCGAATGTAATTTTCATATGCGACGCAACGCTAAAATATTCATTATTTTTATACTATTTCCTTGGTTCTTCCATAAAATGCATGATATTAAACATGGAGATAGTATGAAATGAGCTAAGAAATTATAGTGTTATACTTATTTTCTTGCTTCCCTTCTTCCTATGTTTTGCCTCACTTAAGAAGTCCTAGGAGGACTTGGTTTTTAGGTAAAACCAATGGTGATTTTTAGGAAAAAGGGTGTGGAGATTAAGAATATGCAAAGAGAATTAACAAATAACCATATAAGAATAAATTACCTTATTTTTTCTTATTTTCTCACTTGAATCTTATCTTCTTTAGGCTCCTTTTTTCAAATCTAAATTTTTTCCTTAATTTCTCCCTTAAAATAGATTTGTAAACTTCATTATAATCATAAGAAATAAAGGAGAATGGAGGAGAAGAGGTTTGGAAAAAAGAAAGCATGAAAAATTACTAAAATTCCTTACCTTTAAGCCTTGATTTCTCTTCCTCTTCTTCTTCCCTTGGTGTGCCACTCTCTTAGGGTTTCTTCTCTGATTTGGGGTAGAAACAAATGAAGCTAAATGAGTGGGAGAGTGAGGCGCCACATATATATAGGTGGAGGAAAAAATATTTTTCAAAAATTACTGTTTTGCCCTTTATTTTTAGCATTTTTTGTTTCTACTTCATTTTAGCTCCTTTTTTAGAACTGTATTTTTCATTATGAAATTTAGGTTCCTAATTTAGTAAAATGCCTTTGGAATCACTCAAATTGAAGCTAGAACCTTCCCGAATAAATCCGTCAACATTTGGGTACACCGACATTAGAAAACGTCCACCGGAATGGTTTTAATTGTCCTAAGGCTTCCCATGGTTTTCAAAGCCTCTGAAAATCTCATAGAACTTAAAAATTTCATTTAAAAAGCCCTCCTATGTGAATTCCAAAATTTACTCAAAATTACGAAAATGCCATTACGTTTTGTAAGTCTTTCGTCAAATTTCATTTCTTCATTCTAGCTTCATTTTTCTTTCTATCTAAGCCTGGGATTCTCATTTTTAAGAGTCTAGAATGGTTCCCAAATTTTTTGGGACCTTAACTAATTCATTTCGGGGGACTTCCTTTTGTATCCGGTGAATTTTGTTTGTTTACGGAGGAACCATACATTACGTTTCTCCCATTTTCTCTCATTTTTGGAGAACTAGATATTATAGCTATAGCCTAGAATTTGTGAATGCAATACCTCTTAAAAGTGTTTTATGACATGCTTGTATCTTATGACATAATTACATGTCTTATTTACTTACTTGAAAGGATGTTTGAGCTATTGAGCTTCCTTGAATTTCACCCCCTTCCCTCTCCCATCTCACTATGTCTCGGTGGAGGTTATAAAGCTAAAGATGGAAGCCAAGGAGCATAGTTAGCTATACTTTGACACTAGTGTAGTTTTGATGTATTCCATTGTCAAACTTTGTATGTACATATTATTTTTAAGATGTGAACTTTTGAGCAAATATAAAAGTATGTAAATATAGTGTATGTACCAAAGTTGGGATGAAATGAATGAGAGAATGCAATTTGACCACTTGGTAGCTCATTCTTGAATATGTATCCATGTATGTAGCATAGTGAGTTTGACTTGTGTGAGGTTTTGGACCACTTGAAAAGTTCATACATGCTGTGTTTAAGTTTTAAAATGTGCTCAAGAAGTGGTGGAAAGGTTAGAAAGCCATTTAGACCAAATGTGACCCTTATGTGGTGCGATTGCCATATTCTTGACCTATGTCAAAATCTGACTAAATGAACTCATCTTGGCATAAAATTTGGCATCCATATAGGCCTTACCTAGAGCTTTCCACAGAGTAAAAGAACACCTAAATTGGAGCTCTAGATAATTTATTATGATTTTTCAAAATTGGCAAAATTTGACAGTTTTGGCATGGTTACTATACAATAGGTCAGATTCTTTTCTTGTGTCACTCGTGGATCAATTATTGTCCAATGGCTATGAAATTTTATAAGAATAAACTAGACATGATAATCTTTCTATATCACTTTAGATCACCTCATTTGGATTTATATTGAGAGAGAAACGAATTTTTGAAGTTCCAGATTAGTATTAAGGACACAACCAAACCTCTGTCACTATTCCATTAGTTTCCCAAGCCTACATTCTTCTTTTTTGGTCTAGAGTTATTTTTATCCTCTAGTTAACATCAAGAAATTTCTATAATGGTATGGTTTACTAGGTTTTGATTTTTCTAAAATTAGTTATAAATTTTTAAATTTCATATTAGTAACCTATGATAACAAACCTAGGCAGCTGGACCTTTGGTGCTTTTCTATTGTCAGTTGTTATCCAACTGATGTTTTCTTGTCTTAGAATTATTTGTACCTTATAGTGGACATCTGGATATTTCTATAAATCTATGATTTACTTGATTTTGATTTTTCTAGATTTAATTATGAATTTTCAAAGTTGATAATAGAAACTTGAACCCTGGAGCCCGAGACTAATCTTGTATTTTTGAGTGTGGACGTCCTAAGCTTGGGTAAAATGGAACATTTTAGGATGTTTTTGACTTGTATGAATGTACTTGGAGTAAAGGAATATATTGGGAAGTTCACAGGGTCCATAAAGCGAATTTGAATTTTTAAAGTACTATGCAACAAAAAAATATTCCATTATTTTATTGTTTTTCCTATGAAACTCATGTATGAAGCATGTATGAAGTTTAATGTATGGGAAAGTGAGGCTAAAATATTATGGTGTGGGATTCTTAGTGAGGTAAAAATAATATGGTGTGACATTTTTGGTATCAGAGCAAAGTTCCAGGCCTTCTAGGAATGTTTATAGCTTGAGGATGTGGTGATAAGGCGACATAAAGGCTTGTATAGTTATGAAAAGCCTTGTATAAGATGTCTTGGGTGTCTAAAAGTGGTGTATGTCTATGGTTATGCTGTTTTAGTTGTGGATTGGTGTTGGAGTAGGCAATGAATATTAGGAGAGATTGGCCATTAGAGTTGCTAAAGCAGAGTCAAATGATCCTACAGCTAGAGCTCTATGAGTTATGGTAGCTCGCTGGGATCAGTGCTAAGCTGGGTGTACAAGCAGTGAGAGATTACTACATAGCCACTAAAGAGGCTTGCCGAGAGAAACTATGAGAGGCTTAATCCTCTCTAATTACCACACTTACCATTCCAAGAGGTTTTGTCCAATGTAAAGTCAGATAGCGTGTGACGACCCTAACTTCTAATCATTGTAATTAAGGTTAAATATGTGATTAATAATCCTAATCCATGGTTACATGTCATTAAGACTAATTACATTGTGAAAATATGGGGAAATTTGAACTTTAATTTCATTAGAGTTATCAACCATATAATTACAAACACTTACGTACCTTAGGGGAAACAACATTCATTTATGAGCCTTGATTCTATTACCTATCATTTCAACTCACATTTATCTTCTATCAATATTTACAAGTCATCCCTTGGGGTTACAATATGGAAAACCAAGATTTTCTAGTCAATATAAGGATTTCAGGACCTTCGCCGAGGCCAATTTCTCTTTAGCCGCGACCAATTCCCTTTGGCTTCACCCCTCGCATCGCTACTAATATCACAGCGGTGAGTTGGACCTTCGCTGCGGCCAACCTACATGGCGCCGTAGCAAAAAAACCTCCTGGAACTTCCCTCGCTTGCCTCTCGCTATTGGCTGCGGCCTATACCTACTTTCACCGCAGCCAATGCCTCTCTGGAATGCCTGTCTCATTTTCACAACAGTTCGCCATGGCCAATTCCTCAATTTGCCACAATGAATTACCCTATGGACAACTCCCAGTTTAGCCTCTCATATTTCACCACGGCGAATTGCTCTTTGGTGCTCTCCCTAGGCAACTTCGCCACTATTAGCCACAGCTAACTATATTTTGGCCATGGTTAAATGCCTTCTGATCTTACTACTCTTAAAACTTTGCCTCATACTCTCCACTCTCTATCTAGGGACCCTTTAGGGCCACTCTCTCACTTATTGTAAGGTTCTATTAGCACTTATCTACTGAATTCCCTAGCCATTAGATCATTACCCATCCCATAATTAAAGATGGATTCTCCTACTCATTCATTGGTCTTATATCAACAGATTTACAATTTCTCACAATGGTCATTCAATCATACTTTCATTGAGTATTTCATGCATTAATATATCATAAAATTACATTACTTAAATAGTCAATATATCATAGGTTCATTAGCCAAAATGAGTGTCAAGATTCATACATCCATCAACAGCTAATGTAAAGCCTATTACTCATTAGTTACATTCCATGTTAAAAAAATACAATCTCCTGCACTTGGCAATGCAAATACAAGATGATGCTATACAAAAGTTAATAAAATTAGCATCTACTCTATTCTACTCAAACCAAGTGTAGCTCCCCACACCCGGCCTCAACTCATGGATGTTCATCCATTTGCTTACCCTTATCCTTACCCAAAGAACCTTCACCTGAAATATTAATCCCATAAAATGGGGTGAGATATAAATCTCAGTAACTAAGACAATTTCATCATATATTCTAGTTTAATTAGCATACATGCATAATTTCATATAAGTAATAACAAAATACCAGTCATATCAGTAAATGAAACAAATAGGCTATCATGATTACCATCCCATACTAGCAATCATATTTTCACATGTTAAAGGCCATTAACACCGGGAAAGGCTCGTCCATGGCACCTACTCCCCATTGAGTACAACCAGGGCTCAGTGCATCCAGGGTTTGATCATAACCTGGTGCCCAATCGAAGCACATGCACGGGTGGTAGCTGCACCACAGCTCCATCATGGACTCACAAGGTCCAGCATAATACAATAGATAGCCAATCAATTCATTCAACATTTCAAATCATTCATGCACAGCAAATATGAAATTAACACATATATATGCATGGAATTTTTATAAACCCAGTTACCTCACTTGTAGACACTTACAACAGTCACCAATGGTGCAGAAATCCTTCTATAACCATAGCATCATAGAATTACTACTCTAATTCATCATTAATAGTTGCAATCAGTACCCAAAGAATTTAAAATGCTAATGACTATCTAAGAATCACTTACCCAACCACTACAAGTCTCAAATTCGGATTAAGTATGTCCCCTACCAAAAACTTCAATATTTAATCCAAAATCCTAAGTAAATTCGTAGAAAATTAATACCCATATTATAAATCAACTATGGGGGTCTCAAACTAGCAAAGAAAGCATTAAAATAGAGGGTTTATACTTATCTAATGGCAACCCTAGTCTCAACCTACGAATTTCATTAAGAAAATCCCTAAACACCCACATTTCAGATTTTGGATATGGTGAAAATACTCCAAATGAAAAACTAATTAGACCAAAATGAAGAGAAAGATGAGAGGATTAAGTTATATAACTATTACCTTGGCTGATTTTGAGCTTAGAGGTGAGAAATGGTGGATTTAGGCCAAGAACCGTAGCCTCCCCTTTGGACCTCTGAATTTCTCCTTTGTGTTTCAGAAAAATGGGATAATGGCTGATGCATTTAGGGTTTTAGTTGGGTTTAAGTTAGGTCAAATATGGGTCATGGGTTGCTCCAAGGTCCATTTCCATTTGGGCTTCAGATTTTAGCTTATTAGGCCAACTCTTATGCATTGAGCTGCTGAAATTCTATTAGGCCAGAACAAGTTTTAGGATCTCTATTGTTTTGGGTCTGCACAAGGATTATTGGGCCAATTATAAGAGCCTACACAAGGTGGATCTTGGGCCTCTATCAGATTGAATTATATTGGGCCTGCACCTAGCTTATTGGGCCTCCGTTAGCCTCTTATCATGACTTCCTACATTAATTTGGGCCTAGATGAAATCTTTCTCCCAATTAAATCCTAAACCCATATTAATAATTTATCTCTCTAAAATCTCCATTCACTTAACTTGCCCGATTATCCCGTATTAATTATTCTTAATTAACTTAATCCATGATTAACTCCTTAATTAATTATGGGGTGTTACACAGTGATGCAACATAGTATAAGGAGAAGCTGCTATTGCACAAGATCAATTTAGAAGGGAAATGAGAAAGAAGGTTACTCCCTCTAGCCATGGCACCCAAATGTCTAGATGGATTAAAAAGTTTAGAAAGTCATTCCCTCAGGCTAGAGGTAGTAGTTGACTAGGGATAAATACAGCAAAAGTTGAAACCCTTTAGTCTTGATAATGGGCTAAATATGAAGACTATAAGGCTTAAACCATATAGCCAGAGAAGAAGTATCCATTATGATGGAGTGTATTACCATATGGAGGGCTTTACTAGTCATATTTAGATTAACACGAGGAATGAACTATGCTTGGGTCAATTAGAGCATAGAGAGTTGGGACCCCTAGTATAAATAAAATAAAAGAGCAGTAAATAGTCCATCAGTAGATGCTAAGGGTCATCGAGTAACAGACAAGCAATGGGCCTAGTAAATGAGATTGAGAAAGAGACTAACATAGTTGATGGCATAGCTCGAGAATGCTTGAATTTAAGTAGCAACTAAAGCTAGAATACTAAGCACATGGGTAGTAAGGTTGTAGAGACCCGCCCATAAGGCATTGACTCCAACCTAAGATGCTACCCTGTGCAATAGTGAATGATGGGCTAATATGATGAGTTTAAGATCTTATGCATACTGTTAAGAAAACCTTGTTGATAAGGTCTTGAATTTTACATTGCAGTACATGAGATCTTGTTGATAAGATCCTGGACTTGGTTAATAGGATGTTACTATAGCTTTGAAATTAATATGAGGTAAGGCTAACAGCAGTGATGAATACAGTGAGTACACAAGAAGAATGTACCTTAGAGGTGATACCTAAGGATGAATGAGGCTAGCTCAGTGTTAGAAATTTAGAAAAGACAATGAGAAAAGCTTAAAAGTAATAAGTTCACAATAAACCTATATGAGTTAATTGGGCCAATTGTGAGCTATAGCTTTAGTGAAATAAGTGGCCCAGGCTAAGTATAAGTTGAATTTAAGAGAAGTGACTAGTAGGATCTCCCAGGTGAGACAAGATGAGTAGAAAGAGAACACAATGCAAAAGGAGAAAATAATCTAAATGAAAGTTCAGTAAAAGTTCTCCTTGGGTGAATGAAAGGAAAATGAGGTGTGATGAGTTGGGGAACCACCCAGTAGAGGTTAGAAAGATCCCTAAAGAGAGGATGAACTAAGAAGCTAACCTACAAAAGAGATGCCCTCACTTTAGCAGTAACTAATGAATGGAATAAGTATAAAAAAGTAGATAGATTAGGGTTTAGTAGTTCACTGGATGAGCTTCCCTGATATGAGACTGATGTAATGAAAAAGCACACAAGTGATTAGAGCATAAAATGGAGCATAAATTACTAGTAATATAGATTCTAGACAATGAGAGTATGTGTCTTAAATTGGGTTAGTAAAACCCTGAAATGAGCAAATTATGCTCCTAAAGATGGAAATGACAAGCTTAAATACAAAGAGGGTACTTAACTCCTGATCCAAATGTAAAGATGAGTTAATGCAAATAGTATCTCAGTGCTCCCAGGGAAGCTACAAGAAGCCAGAGGTCATCTAAGAAGGCAAGCCCTTGTATTATATAGAGAAGGAGTGTAAGCCAAGAGCATTATAGAATGCAAATTCTAGGGTCACATGGAATAAAAATTTCCTTCTAAAGGGATGGTCTAGTTAAGAACAGAGCAAGAGTATAAGAAGGATTAGACCTCCCTTACTATTATAGAGAGTGAGTAAGTGAAAGGACCCAGAAAAGATGCAGATGCTCTTGGGCGTAAAGAACCATAAAATAGTAAAGAAATAAATCAGTAACAAAGCACCATTTTACTTAAGTAAAGGGATAGTAAAAGTAAAAGAGAGAGTATGTAATAACATTCAAACCGAGGACATAATAGATTGAGAATAGATGTTGAGGTGACATAGATGAGTGCTTCAGAAAGCATGACTATCCTTGGCATAGATGTCCATCTAGTATGATAATGCCCTAAACAAAGATGATAGGGTGACATAAAGTGACCTCAGGATGAAGCAGAGAATTTCGTGAGGAATTAGAGGAAGAGTTCCCTATTGCTAAGTGTCATATTAGATTTGGAGATAAGTTGCAGAAAAGGAAGTGAGGGGATTCCAGTAGTACTAGGATGGTAAGAAAAGTATGCAAAAAGAGAATCCCCAGTAAAGATACAATGATGAAGAAGGGCACATGCTAATGGTATTAGAACATTAAAAGTTAGATAGCATGTGTTCACTACGTATAAAATGGTCCCTTGTGATATAATCAAATGAAATGAAAAGGGACCACAGTGTATGATTTCTATCATACAAGAGATGTTAGGCACACTTAGTGTGCAAGATGCCCTGGTTCTAAAGGCACTTAAAAGAAGAATATGGGCATAGTGAGAAGTTGTGTTGTGCAACCCTCAAAATAAAATTAAGTTGAAAAAAATATATAGCTAATGGTGCAACCTAGATCGTCTCCTTAGGAAATGGAATTCAATGTTTAATTAAGCTTTCTAAGTGTTAAAGGACTCTACAAATTACCTAATTAAATGAGGGGTTTTGGTTCTAATTAAACTAACTAGAATTAAATTGAAATAAAATTGTTACCTAATTGCTACCTAATTGCATGAATTATGGTTGATAATGGGCATATAACTAGGTTTGGATTTGTCCCTTGGTATCCACTATCATTATCCTAATTCAATTATGATTAATTCTAGTATAAGAATCCTTAATTTTGTTCATTATAATGTATCTTGAGTTACCATGCAAGAATCAAGAGATTAACAATCTAATGTGAATTGAAACCTCAATCCTGCGCTAAATCATTAATTCTTGTCATTAGGATCAATGAACACTTGAATTGAATGATTAATTGATTGATTAGCCTTTGAATTTACACCCTAGGATGTTTAATTAACCAACCAAACTTCAAGGAATCCTCAAATTAAATAATCAAGCACATAATTTCACTCATGCATTTCATCGAACACTTGATGGTATACAAGGGAAATTAAAGGAAAATGCAAAATTTAGTACTTAATTCATGCAATTAATAAGTCAATACCTCTCCTAATCAATGTCTAACTAGCCATTAATCATTAACTATATCAATCTCAATCATTTACAAGCTTAACCAAGCGAATAAAATAATTAAAAATTGATATAGAAAGAGAATAAAATAAAATGAAACTCTTAGCCCAAAATCCCTTGAGTAACTCCTTAGATTCAAGCTTCTCTAAGGTTTTCTTCCAAGCTAATCACAAGTTGAGAGAGTTAAAGCTTTATGGAGGTGGAAAAATGGTGGAAAATGGAGGAATGGAATGAGGAATGGCTACAGCTATGAATGGTCTGCGAATGGAGTGTAAAATGACGATGGAGTGTTTTTTTATTTAATGAATGGAGTCTCTTTGGATGGATGAATTAATCCTCAAATCCCTCTGCCAGAGTGTGTTTTTTTTCTAATTCCCTCATGAGAAGCACGTGCATCTTATTCTATTATTAATCACGTGCTCTCATTCTCTTCTCTAGATGATTGACAATGGATTAATGTGCGTGGCATAGAATGAATCAATTCCCTTGATCTGGAGCTGCCCAAGCTTCTTTTCTTCCCCCACGTGCTTCTCATGTGAGCTTTTTAATGATCAAATGTATTAAAATGTGAATGAATTGATGAATCCCCCTCTACGTGACTTTGCTTCTTCTTTTATTTTTGTATCACATGTTCAGCCCCTCCATTTTACTGTTCACATGTTCTTTTTCTATATCTCCCATGTTAGCTCTATATGTTTTCATTCCTACTTGCCACAAGTTTCTTGCTTTGCCCGTAGCCTTCATGTAAGAGTTTCCTCTCATCTGCATGCGTGTCTTCCTCTGTTTCTACTGCTGTAGTTTCCTTCAAACCCATTGCTTTCTTCATGTTTTCTCCATGCAAGGCTCTGTTTTCAGCGCCCAGCCCATTCAACTCGTAAGCTACTTCCTCATTCTTAACTTCATCTTGTGGCTTTTTCCTTCTCAACCAAAACCTATGGCTAGTTCCTTCTCAAACTAGAACTCACATTCTTCCATATATTTTGCACGTATTATTTTCTCTTCTCCATGTACGTTCTGCCTAGTGTTGTAGTGTGTTTGTTTTCTTGGCTTCATCTCCCCTAACCCGTAGCTTAAGTGAGTGGCTTCTGTATGAATGAATGACGTGATTCTTACACCATACTTTTCCTTTCATTGACTCTCTTATCTAGCTTATTTCTTCCACGTTCTCCTTCATTTAATTCCATGTAAAAAATTATGCATGTATATTTCTTCTTATACCACATAGATTCTTCATCCTTTTCAAAATAGAACCATCCTATTTCTCATCTCATGTAGCAACTACATGGAGGAACCCGTGGCTGTGAGAGAGCTTTCACATGTTTCTTCCATTCACTCCAATCACGTTTTGTTTCTCATGTGTATCCTGTAGGTGTGTAATGAACCTGAGACTCTCTTCTCTCTACTTCCTCTTTTCTTCACATCTCACATGATGCTCTTGCTTCATCCACCCGTGTGAGGGAGTGTGCCATGAATGATGCATCCTCTTCTATCCAAAAATCCTTCTTTCTAGTTGCAAAGTGTGGCTTCCTTCATGTAGTTTAGCTCTTGATTCAATCTTAAAGCTTTAATCATTTTCCAAATTAATTTCCATCCTTAAAATTCCCATTGCCTAACAAAAAATTTGCACAAATAGTGAGAAAAATTCAGTAGGAAATTTCACAAAATCATTTAAAGAAATTTATGCATTAAAATTCTAAAATCATATAAATAATTTCCTTAAGTGCAAAAATAGCTAGTAACATCAAATTTTACCTAATTAAACTCCTCAAGCCATATTTTCTCATTAAAATGCTTAAGTTAGGAGAATTAAAACATATAAAAATCATGCTTATCAGTGCCACACCTAGGGAAGAAGAAAGAGAGGAGAAATCAAGGCAAAAAGGTATGGATTCTTAGTAGTTTTCTATACTTTCTTCCTTCCAAACCTCTTCTCCTCCATTCTCTTTTGTATCCTATGGTTATAATGAAGTTTATAAATCTGATTTAAGGGAGAAATTGAGGGAAAAATTGGAATTTGAAGAGAGAAGGCCAAAGAAGACAAGATTCAAGTGAGAAAACAAGGAAAAACAAGGTAATTTCTTCTTCTATGGTCGCTACCTTTTGTTTCTCTTGTCCTTCCATTTCACCCTACTCAAGATGTCCTAGGAGGGCTTGGTTTTTGAGCTGAACCAAGGGTGATTCTTAGAAAAAAGGGTGTGGAGATTAAGAGTATGCAAAGAGAATTAACAAATAATCATGAACATTTAAGATGCAAAGTCTAGGGCTTCATATACTCCTTGCAAAATCTGAATTGATGTCTTGATTTCTATGCCTAAATGAGAGTTTAAATGAGCTTCTAAAATCCCTAGAAGTCCCCCCATATGCTTTTTCCCTTGAGAAAACAAAGCTACCTCCATGAAAGCCAAAACCATGCATAGGTTCAGCCAAGAGGGGTTTTCCTAGCTAGGGAGAGTTTTACATTTTTCTAAACCCATTTTTGAGTCATATATGATGAATGAAAATGAAGGGAAGCCTTGGAAAAAATTTAGGAAGCCTAGAGAATGAGTTGGCCTTATATGTTCTATCATATGACCTAAAGAAGTAGCATATAGTTAGGCTCTTGGTTTTAATTATGTGATGACTCCAAGAGGCTTAAAATGAGTCAAGAATCATATTTGAAGGGAAAGAATGGAGCCTAGAATTTATTTGATGGGTGTTGCTTCATTAGGTGCATTTTTGGAACCATAATGGGGTTTATAGGTCAAATTAGTGTCTAAGTAAGTTGTATGACCTTAGAATTGAGTCTATGAACCTAATTGGTTTCCAGGAATTGTGTTTAGGCCAAGAGAAAGCATCCCTACACATTTGTGTGTGTAAGGCCAAGAAAGGCAGCATTCTTTCAAAGAGAAAAGTGTGTGGTTACTTCCAAGGTAGCTCAATCCTCTTTCTCTCATATATGAATGTATGCTTAGCTTGTGTTTGAATGTGTGTGTGCGTGTTTTAAATAGTAAAAAGTATTCTAGCATGATTTTATATGCCATGGTACCATGATGATGCTTTATGTCTTCAAATGATGTTTTTTGTGTGTGCTTGGATTTGCTTAAGTGTAGAGAGGTCAAGAACTCTTAACCATGGTGAGGATGAGCCAAGAACCATTAGAATTAGTTAAGACAAAGTGAAGAGTCTCCCAAAAGTGAGATGGACTCCCAAGAGCAAGGTTGAGTCCAATAATCTCTTAAAGAATGGGTGAGGCAAGTCCAAAATCTATAAGGGAAAGGGTAAGGCCAATCCATTCACTAAGCAAGCCTATGGATGCCTTGTATGACTTGCTCATATGCCAAGCTTGCTACTTGAATGTTCATGTCACCTATTATGTCCATGCATACATTTTCAAGATTTGTTTTGCATATATTATGTGTGATTGAAAGGGAGATGAGCTATTGAGATTCTTTGAATCTCATTCCCTCCTCTCTAATGATCTAATATGCTAGGTGGACTAAGTGAACAAGGTAATGGAAGCCAACCACCTTGAAGATGAGAAGATGACATTCAAGTGCATGATTTTTGCTACTTTAAGGCCATTAAAGTGACGAATGTTGTAATATCATGTTATATATGATTTATGACCTTTTAAATATGTATAATTATGTTGATGTATCATGTATAATTAAGAGATTATATTATGTGACCATGAGAATGCAAATTTAGTATGTAATGGCAATTTGTGCTTCTTGGAAGCTTGATGAAATTGTGTATTATGGAAGTGGCATAGCCAAATAGAGATGCATGAGGTTTGGGAACACTTGGGATGTCCAAACAAGTCATATTCATATTTTTAGACTTGCCCAAGAGGTGCCAAACATCAAAGAAAGCTATTTGGACATTTTGGTATCCTATATGGAGCATAAATTGACCATATTGCAACCTCATACCACTTTTTGTCCAAATGAGCTCTTCTTAATCTGAGATTTGGCATGCAATTAAAGCTTGTTAAGAGCTTTTTGGGAAGCTAAATTATAGAATTTTTGGAGGTCTACGGAGTATTTGATGAATTTTCAAAGTTGGAAAAAATTTCTGATTTTGGTCACGGTACTGTTCACACTGATCTAAAAATGAAATCTGTCACACAGGGACCAAATGATGTCCAATTGCCACAAAATTTCATAGAGAGAAACTAGATATTACCAATGACTTGTGGCAACTAGAAGCACCCCATTTGGATGTCCAGAGAGGCAGATATGAATTTTTAAAGATTCTATCCAGTATCAGGTATCCAAACTGACCTAAGGTATTGTTTGATTAGGTTTTGAGGTCTTGACGTGCCTAAACTGGTATAAAGTTATTTTTTTCCTCTAGTTAACATCTGTGGCCTTCCATATTTATATTATTTGAATGGATTAGATTTTTATGGAATTAATTGGATATTTTTGAAGTTCATAACAGCAAGCTGTAACAGTACCAGTAGACAACCAGATCTCTGCACCTTTTCGAATGTCAAACGTCTTTTGTGTGGTGTTTCATAGTTTGACCATATTTTTAGTCTAAAGTAGACATATGTAGCTTTCCATAATGATAAAGAATACATGCTTTCAATATTTTTAGAATTAGTTATGATTTTTCAAAGTTTGTGACAGAAAAGGGAGAAATCTGGCTAAAAATACAACTATGTATTTTATGCTTCCCTTTGCCTTCCACGAGTTGTAGACCACTTTTGATGATGAAAATGAGTTGTATCTATGTAATTAAATATAATAATGTGATGTATGAGTTCATATGGTCCACAAGACACCAAACAAAATTTTCATACATAGCGCAACACGAATTAAATGCATTATTTATATGCCATTTTCATGTAATCTTTAAGTAGTGCATGGTGTGAAGCATGTGAATTGTATGAGAAAAGCTAGGAAGTTATGGTATTACACTATATGCTTACTTGAAAAGGTGTATAAGCTATTGGAATTCTTTAAATCTTACCCCTTCCCTCTTTTATCTAACTATGCCTAAGTGGAGCCCAAAAGAGCAAAAATGGGAGCCAAGGAGCTTAGGGAGCTACCTCTTGACAATAGCTTTTCTTGGTGTAATTAAATGTCAAATTTTGTATGTATGAGTCATTTTTGAGATGTAAATACTTAAGTAATTGTAGAAGTATGCAAATGTAATGTATGGATCAAATTTGGAGCCATATATGAGAAATTGTATGATTTTGGCATTTGAAAGGCTATTCTTGAATATGTATTTATACATGTGAGATAGTGAGTTTGAGATGCATGGTGATTTGGACCACTTGGAAAGCTTATATAGGTTGTGTTTATGCTTTTGGATATACTCAAATGGTTATGGAATGAGTTTAGGACCATTTGGTGCCAAATTAACCCACTTATGGTTTTATAAATGACCAAAATTTGAGCTAAACGAAAAACTGACCAAATGGACAAATTTCCTATAAAATTTGGCATGAATATAGGTCATATCTAGAGCTTTTCACAAAGTGAAAGAGCACTTAATTTAGAGCTCTAGAAAATTTATTATGATTTTTCAAAACTAGGAAAATTTTGCAGAAATGGTAATAGCACTTTTCATATGATTAGTTTTTTCCTCTGTGTTATCGGAGGGCCAAATGATATCTAATGCTCCTAAAATTTTACATACATAATCTAGATATGATAAGCTTTTTGTAACACTTGAGAGTACCCCAATTGGATGTATGTAGAGGGAGAATTGAATTTTTAAAGGTGCATGACAATACTAGTAACATAGGTCAACCTTTGGTGCCCTTCCATTAATATTCATATGTTAAATGCCATTTGCTTGATCTAGACTTATTTTTCATACATAAACATCATCATTTGTTATTAGACATCCAGAGCTTTCCAAAATGGTATGGTTTGATTGATTTTGATTTTTTCTAGAATTAGTTACGAATTTTCAAAGTTCATATAAGAAACTTAGAACACCAACTTGAGGCCAAAAAATTGATTTCGTGGAATATGGTTCAAAGTCTATGGTTTGTGTAATGAATGGTGATGTTTATGATATGATTGAGTATATTATGTATGAAAATGATTTGAGGATAAGTTAAACACTCTTGCGGGCAATGATAAATGATTTTGGTATCCAGTATACAACGTTTCCATTACAAAGGTTACTAAAGAAATGTACTTGTGTAAGGTTTGTCTTAAATGTTGTAATTTGAGGCTTATGGGTCATGGTATTGTAGTTTACATTGTACCTTAGGAAGTATGATGCTTTAAAATGATATTTCAATCTATATAAGAGTATAATTGAGCTAAGAAAAAGCCAAGGAAGCTTCATAGCTGTCCATTACCTAAGAGAATTGAGCAAACCACTATGGATGCCTAATGATAGGCATGTATCAACCAAGACCCCTTTGGGTACTTAAAAAGAGTTTTCTTTAATTCTAAGGTTATAAATGATCTATATATGAATTATGAATACTAAATGAGTCATTGGTTTGAATCTAGAAGCCTTATTTTGAAAGGGAAAAATTTTAGGGTGCCATTATGCATAAAGAATCAATTTAGTGTTAGGCTCCTTAAATTGAGTTTGTGATGGTCCTAATGAGTTTAAATGGAACCATATTACTCATATTAGGTGAGATCTTGGAGCCAAGATATTGATTTACAAGAGTTTCTTCATTATGCCACTTAATGGAGCCATTTAGGAACCTAAAGCTTTAATTAGGCTATGTAAGGCTTAAGTGAGTCTAAGCATGGTTCCATTTAAAATTTTGTATTACATTTGGTATGTCTAGGGCAAACAAGTGAAGTCTCCCTCAATTATGGGTGTAAGGCCGAAATACTACGTCAAGGGCCAAAGGAGAACTTAAGTGCTTCTTGGCATAAATGTAGCTCTTCATATATTTTTGTATGCTTATTTTGGTTGCTTGAGTATCACAAATTGCTTGTGTATGTATGGATTGCAAATTATGCATGTTGTTAATTGTTTGATGAATTTATGCAATTGTATAGCATTAGAATGCATTTGGAATTGAAATGGCTCTTGAGTGGTGAGGTTATGCCAAAAATTCCTTGATTTGGATAAGGTAAAGCTAAAAGTCCCAAAATATGGTCGAGGCAAAGGCAAAAGTCTCAATTATGAGTGAGGCTAAGTCAAAAGACTCTAAAAGTAGGTGAGGCCAAATCAAAAATCCCTATTCGATAGATGAGATTAGACCAAAAATCCCAAGAACTTGTTTTTACTTTAATGGAGCCATATGATCCCTTATGCATAATTATGTATGATATTTGGTTGTTTGATATGCATGCTTACTTTCTTTCACATTAAGTGTGCCATATAAGTGTGTTTGAATGATGAATGAGCTATTGGGATTCTTAGAATCTCATTCATCTCTATATTTTTCCTAACCATGTCTAGGCAATCATTAAGGAAGCAAAGATGGAGACCAAAGAACATGAGATGCCATATTTTGGCAATTGTTTGATTTTTAGTGTATTTTTTGCACATACAGGGATGTAATGAATATTTTTGAGATGTAACATTTCTCATACATTTAAAAGCATGGGACTATGGTGAATATATCTTTTTTTAATGTAAATATAAAAGATTATGCAATTTAACCATGTATGAGCCATGAAATGCATGTATGTAATGGCAAGTGGGAGTGTGAATTTGAAACACAATGTTTGGGGCATGATGAACTAGTCATATAAGCTGTATTTATCATTTAAAAATTTCTCAAACTATGACATAGCATGGTATGGTTCAAAATAAACCATTTGGAACCAAGTTTGGTCCATTTTGAGACATATTTTTGCACTTGAACCAAAAGTAGGCTAAATGGACCAATTTTTTGATGAAATTTGGCAAAAATTTAGAGCTCATTTAGAACTTTCCCCCAAGTCAAAGAATTAATTTTTGAAGGTCTAGAGAATTTATTATGAATTTTCAAAATTGGCTAAAAAAATGCATAAAGTCTTGTGCACTGTTCATTTGGACAGTTATGATATTTCATTTATTTAAAGGGCTAAATGAACTTTAATACCAATGAAGTTTTACAATCATTTATTTGGCATTATAAGCTTTGCAAATCAACTAAGTTTGTATAAATTGGATTGAGTAGCTAAAGATATGCATTTTTGAAGTTCAGGATCTATTTATAGTCGTTTACTGTAATAACCTCTGATCTCTATGATTTCTAATAGGGCAAATGGAATCATTTGCATTTTAATTTTTTACAGCATATAGTTCATTACAAGCCTTTTGTAGACACCTAATTTGTGCAAGTCGGAGTTGTATAACTCAAGATATGATTTTTCAAAGTTTAATGTATATTATGTGCAAAAGTGATGATTTGAAGCATATGTAATGAAAACTAAAATTTGAGCTTCTATCTCTTTTTTTTCTTTTTGATATTCTAAGCCTAACAAACTTAATTATGTACATTTAGAGATTTTAGGCCTTTAATAACGGTAATATCTATTGCTAAAAGTTTTCAATATGAGAAATTGTTGTTATATAAGGAATATAATGTATAATGTGGGCACATTCTTTAATGGTATGACACCCATGATAAATGAATGGTTTGGCTACTTGTTTGCTTTGGATCATGATTGTGTCCTTGGTGGAGCAATGATCATGCTTCCACCCATGAATTGTGCCATAAGTAAGCACCGAGTCATGATCATACACATTGGAATGCACCAAACTGTGATCATGCTTAATAAGGAGATAGTGTCATGATCATACCCTTTCCCTTTGTTTTCAGCCATTAATGTAACACCATACTTCTAGGACTCAATTCATACAATTCCCATGCCTCATCTTATGTTTGTTCTATGGAAACAATATAGTGGTATCGGGAGTTATGAATAAAAATGCATTTCTCTACAGGTAAAATTTTTCTTTCGGAGTCCCGTAGGCCATATGAAAGCATCTGTCACTTTCTCATACTCAAACACATGAATATAACTCATTTCCACCATCAAATTTGGGCTACAACTCGTGGAAAGCAAAGGAGCATATGAAATCCGTGTTTGCATTTTCGGCCAGGATTTCCTCTTTTCTGTCACAAATTTTAGAAAATCATAACTAAATCTAGAAAAATTGAAAACATGCAATCTTGGTGATTATGGAAATATTGGGACACATACTTCATGATACAAATATTTACAAATCATAAAATACCACACACAGAGCGTTTGACATGCGAAATAGTCCGGAGGTCGGACTGGGTTCTGATGCTATCACAGTTTACTGATATGAATTTCAAAAATGTCCAATTAATTCCACAAAAATCCAATCCATGCAAATAATACCAATCTGGAAATTTGTGGATTTTAAATAGAGGGAAAAAATATCTCCAGATCAGTCCATTAAGCCCAGATCTTAAAAATGGATGGAATAGTACTTCTGGTCGGGCTAGATTACTGATACTGGACAGAAACTTCAAAAATTCATATCTCCCACTTTAGACCTCCAAATGAGGTGCTTCCAGTTGTCATGAGTCGTTGTGATTATCTAGTTTCTCTGTACAAAATTTCGTGGCAATTGGACATCATTTGAATTTCGGGTGACAGAAAACAATTTCAGACCAAATGAATAGTGCAGCAAACCAGAGACATGAATTTTGCCAACTTTGAAAAATCCTCAAATATTCTGTAGACCTTCAAAAATTATGATCTTTAACTTCCTAGAAAGCTCTCAATGAGACATAATTGCATACCAAATCTCAGATCAAAACTAACTCATTTGGCCAAAAAGTGACATAGGGTTCCATTATGGTCAAATTTGGCTCCATATGAGGTACCAAATTTGCCAAATGGCCTTCCCTTGGTTGTGGCACCTTTTGGGTGAGTCCAAAAGTACATTTGAGACTTAAGTGAGCTGCCCAAATGGTCCCAAATCTCATATATCTCATTTTGGCTATTCAACCCATACTTATGCCTACATTCATCAAAATCCCATATTGCATACCTTGGCCTTCCATACTCAAAATAAGTGCTATAGGTCATATATCATTTTCATACATCTAAATATCACATAATAGTATATTTACACATGTCTTATGGTTCATGGTACATATATAACATCATATACATTATTAACTATCATTATGGTTCCAAAATCGCTAAAATAACACATAGGCTTGTCAATCCTTACTCTTCATGGTTGTTGGCTCCCTTCACCCATAATTACTTGGTCCACCTAGCATGTTAGATCATTGGAGAGGAGGGGATGAGATTCAAAGAATCCCAATAGCTCATCTCCTATTCAATCACATATAATATGTGCAAAGCAAGCTTTACAAATGCATGCATGGAGGAAATAAAAGCCATGGACATTTTAAAGCAAACTTGGCATGTGAACAACTCATACAAATCATTCAAGAGCTCACCAAGTGTTTGGAATGGCCTCACACTTCTCCTCATGGATTTTGGACTTGCCTCACCCATTCATGAGCATTTTGGACTTAACCATACTCTTGGGAGCCCGCTTTGCTTTTGGGAGACTCTTTGCTTTGTCTCAACCAAGGTCGAGGGTTCTTGGCTCATCCTCACCCAAGGGAAGAGTTCTTGGCCTCTCCACACTCAAGTAAACTCATACAAACATCATGCACTCATTAGAAAACATAACATGGCATCAAGGATCATAGTATATAAAGGAATGCTAGCATAAATTTCATAGCTTGAAATTATACATTCACACATTCTAAAACAAGCTAAACACACATCCATGCATGAGAGAAGATGGAGAGGGCTACCTTGCACACAATCACACACTTTTTCCTTTGGATTCAAGCCTCCTCTTTCGGCCTTACACCCACAAATTGGTGGAAATGGTTTGTCTTCGCCTAGATAGAATTTATGGAAGCCAATTAGGTTCATAAAACAAACTCTAAGGTCATACAACTTGTTTAGATACTAGATTACTCTATAGGCTCCATTATGGTTCATAAATGTACCTAATGAAGCAATACTCCTCAAACAATTTCTAGGCTCTATTCTTTCCTCTCAAATATGATTCTTGACTCCTTTTAAGCCTCTTGGAGTCATCACACGATTAAAACAAAGAGCCTAACATCATGTTGCTTCTTTATATCATAATATGGAACCTAAGGCACCAAATCACTTTCTATGAGTTCTAAATTTTTTTCAAGGCCTCCCCTCATTTTCATTCATCAAATATGACTCAAGAATGACCTTAGAAAAATTTAAAACTCTTCCTAGCTAGGAGAATCTAGGCCGAGGCTATGAAGCATATTGGGTTGCATGGAGCTTTCTTTGTTTTCTCAAGGGAAGAAGCATATGGGGAGCCTCTTAGGGATCTTGGGAGCTCATTTAAACTCTTACTTAGGCCTAGGAATCATCATATAAAATCAGATTTTACAAGGTGCAATTGAAACCCTAGAACTTGCATCTTGAAATCTAATGGTTATTTTGTTATTTTCTTTGCATATTCTTATTCCTCTCCATGAAATACCTAAGAATCATGCTTGGTTGGGCTTGGAAATCAGATCCTCCTAGGGTTCTTGGTCTAGGTCAAAATGGAGAAGAAGTGGGGTGAAAAGTATCAACCATAGGATGTATTTTTACCTTGTTTCCTTGCTTAGTTTGGCTTGAATCTTGATTTCTCCAAGCTCCTCTCTTCAAATCCGAACTTTCCCTTGAATATCTCCCTTGAATCAGATTTATAAACCTCATCTTAATCCAAGGAAAGAAAGGAGAATGAAGGAGAGGTGGTGGAGGTGGAGAAAAGCAAGTAAAATTGCCATGAAAATATACCTTAAGCTTGGCTTTCTTCTTCCTTCTTCTTCCTCTCTTGGGTGCCTCTCCCTTAGGGTTCTTCTTCTGATTTGGGGCTGGAAAATCTGAAGTGAAATGAGGGCAAGTGTGAGGCACCACCTATATATAGCTATGGTAAAAGGACTTTTTCAAAAATTCTCATTTTGCCCTTTATTCTTGGCATTTTTGTTTCTCCTTCGTTTGAGCTCCTTTTTTAGAACTGTCTTTTCCATTATAAAATTTAGGTTCCTAATTTAGTAAAATACCTTTGGAATCACTCAAATTGGAGCTAAAACCTTCCCGAACGGATTCGTCAAAGTTCGGCACACCGACATTGGAAAACGTCCACTGAAGGGGATTTAACTGTCCTTGGGCTTCCCATAATTTTTAGGGCCTCTAAGAACCCTGGAGAACTCAAAAATTTCATTTAAAAAGCCCTCCTGTGTGAATTCCAAAAATTTCTCAAAATTATGAAAATGCGATTACGTTTCGTAGGCTTTTCGTGAGAAATTGTTTCTTCATTCTAGCTCTGTTTTTCTTTCCGTCTGAGCCTCAGATTCTCATATTTAGGAGTCTAGAGTGCTTCCCAAATTTTTCGAGACCTTAACTCCATCATCTTGGGGGACTTCCTTTTGTATCTGGTAAGTTTCGTTTGTTAACAGAGAAACTACACGTTATGTTTCTCACATTTCCCCTGGTTTCAAGGAACCGGATGTTACATTTAACATATATGTGATTACTAGTATATGATAGTAATCATCAGTAGTCCAACTTGTTCGTTTGATGATTTATATAATATGCTCCTAGTTTTTGTCTAAATAAAATGCATTTATGCTAATTATATTGTACATATAAATGGAATTTCCTTTGGTTACTGAGATTCACATCTCACTCTTATTATTGGCTAACAATTTTAAGTGAAGGTTATTTGGCTAAGGAAAAAGGGAAGCTAGTGGATGACATCCATAGTCTAAGATTTTATATGGGACTTCTGCACTTGGACATTTTGATTTTTAGTGTAGGTGTAATTTTTGTGTAACTTAACTTATATAGCATCATGATGCATTTATATTGCCAAGTATAGGTATTTTGATATTTTGTAACTTGAAATGTACCCCAGCAAGGGCTAGGCTTTAAATATATGATGAATATGATGCAATTGCATTTTACTAGGCAAATAAGAACTTATATGAATTGCATGAAGCATTGTTGATCAATCTAAGGTTATGATTACAACATTAATTGTAATACTAGCTTCGGTTTTGTCATATGGTTTCTACTATCATATATGCTTCATGTGGGTTTTAGGGATATGCCATAGTCATACTTGGCATCTAAGGTTGTTATAGAGTTTTCAGAATAGGAACATGTTTAATTGGTTCAATGACACTTGCTCCAAGTGGCCTGAGGGAAATAAGTAGTAAAATGCATATTTTAAGTTGTTAGTTAAGGTTGCAAATGCCATTTTTCTATCACTATACGTGTTATGCTGATATGACGCAAGGATGGATTGGTCTAATTAACCTTTAGGTCCACAAGTGACATAAAGTTCCTAAATTTGGGATAGGAAGTTATATGACATAAAAACCATGCATTGTAGTCTTAGTGAGACCCTAGGAATAAATTTGAAAGGTTGCTATTTGGTTAGTTCGAGTATCCTAGTGTTTGGGTGACAAGAGACACTTGAGTTGTGGCAAAATTCTGTGTCATGGCTAAAACATAGGTAGAGGGTACTAGAGATGAAACACTCTATGGCGTACAGGGTTTGTCAAACGTGAGAAATATAATGTTTGGTTTCTCCATAAACGAGCAAAACACATCAGATATAAAAGCAACTCTCCTGAAATGAAGGATTTAAGACTAAATAAAATTAGGGTAAAATTTTAAATAATAAAAAACAAGGATCCAAGGCCCAAGGTGTAACACCATAAGTTCTAGCTCATCTTATCATATATACATGCTTCACATCATCACATACATGAGAGTGTAAGGAAAAAAGGGATAAAATAATACATTTCTTCACATTGCGTTGTATTTAAAATTTTCATTCAGTGTCACGTGGACTGTGTGAGCTCATCTTATACTTTCCCATATTTAATTATATGTATAAAACTCATTTGCACCATAAAATGTGGCTCACAACTCAAGAAAACGGAAATGAAGCATAAAATATGGAGGTTTATTTTCGGACAGATTTTGCCTCTTTTCTATCCAAATTTTGAAAAATCACAACTAATTCTAGAAAAATTGAAATCACATATTCTTAGCCATTCTGGAAAGCTACGAATGTCTGCTTCACATAAAAATATGCCCAGACCATAACATCTATCACAGAGGGTGTTTTATATCCGAAAAGGTTCAAAAGTCAAACTACCTCCTGATGCTATCACAGATTCTGCAGCAAATTTTGAAAATATCCAATTAATTCCAAACAAATTCAATCCATGCAAATGATACTAATCTATAAAGTTGTGGATGTTATTTAGAGAAAAAAAATATTTCTAGACCAGCTTAGGTCGGGTAAGGGTCTTGATACTGGATAGAATGTTCAAAAATTCATATCTCCCTCTCTAGACCTCCAAATGAGGTTCTTCTAGTTGTCTTATGTCACTGTGAATGCTTAGTTTCCTTGTATAAAATTTTATGGCAATTGGACATCATTTGAGCCTTGTGTGACAAAATTCATTTTCAGACCAAATGAATAGTGTAAGAGACCAAAATAAAAAAAAATTGCTAACTTTGAAAATTCATCAAATATTTTGTAGACCTCCAAAAATTTTGTTCTTTAGCTTCTCAAAAAGCTCTTAATGAGACCTATTTACATGCCAAGTCTTAAATTAAAAATAACTCATTTGGCTAAAAAGTGACAGAGGGTTCCATTATGGTCATTTTTGGCTCCATATGGGGTATCAAAGTGACCAAATGGTTTTCCCTTGGTCTTGGCACCTTTTGGGCAAGTTTAAAAGCACATTTAAGACTTGTGTGAGTTTCCCAAATGATCCCAAACCTCATGCATCTCATTTTGGCCTTTTCATCCACACTTATGCATATGTCCATGAAGCCATTCATGAAGCTATAATGCCATAACATACTCAATTTACATTCTATCATTCACATAACATATTCTTTCATTCCTACATCACATAATATCATAATTACATATGTCTCAAGGGTCATAGACCATTTACAAAAATACTATACATCATTAAGCATCATTATGATTTAAAAGGGCAAAAGTTAGACATATTGATGTCAATCTTCTATCTTTAAGGTGGTTGGCTCCCATTGCCATGTCCACTTAGTCCACCTAGCATATTAGATTATTGGAGAGGAGGGGATGAGATTCAAAGAATCCCAATAGCTCATCTCCCATTCAATCATACATAATATATGCAAAGCAAGCCTTAAAAATGCATGCATGAATAAAATGGAAGTCATGAACATTCAAGAAGCAAGCTTGGCATGTGAACAAGTCATACAAAACATTCAAAAGTTTACCAAGTGTTTGGATTGGCCTCACACTTTTCCTCATAGATTTTAGACTTGCCTCACCTATTCTTTAAAAAACTTTGGACTCAACCATACTCTTGGGAGCCCACTTTACTCTTAGGAGACTCTTTAGTTTATCTCAACCAATCTCAAGGGTTGTTAGCTCATCCTCACCATGGTTAAGAGTTCTTGGCCTCTCCCCACTCAAGCAAACTCAAACAAACATTATACATTCATTTGAAGGCATAACATGTCATCATGAAATCATGGTATATAACATCATGCTAGCATACTTTTCATGGCTTGAAAATATACATACATACATTGTAAGACAAGCTAAACACATGCCTATGCATGAGAGAAGGTGGAGAGAGCTACCTTGTATACACTTACACACTTTTTCCTTGGATTTCAAGCCTCCTCTTTCGGCCTCACACCCACAAATTGGTGGAGATGGTTTCTCTTAGCTTAGATACAATTTATGGAAGCCAATTAGGTTCATGAAACAAACTTTAAGGCCACACAATTTGCTTAGATACTAGATTGCTCTATAAGTTCCATTATGGTCCATAAATGTACCTAATCAAGCAACACCCCTCAAATAATTTCTAGGCTCCATTCTTTCCTTTCAAATATGATTCTTGACTCCTTTTAAGCCTCTTGGAGTCATCACACCATTAAAACAAAAGGCCTATCATCATGTTGCTTCTTTAGGTCATAATATGGAACTTAAAGCACTAAATCACTTTCTATGAGTTCTAAATTTTTTACAAGGCCTCCCCTCATTTTCATTCATCAAATATGACTCAAGAATGGCCTTTGAAAAATTTTAAACTCCCTCTAGCTATGAGAACTCCCTTTGGGCAAGCCTATGCATGGTTTAGGGCTCCTTGGAGTTTTCTTTGTTTTCTTGAAGTAGGAAGCATATGGGGAGCATCTTAGGGATCTTAGGAACTCATTTAGACTCTTAATTATACCTAGAAATCATTACATAAGTCAGATTTTACAAGGTGCACACAACCCTAGAATTTGCATCTTGAAATTTAATGGTTATTTTGTTTTTTTTTTTTTTGCATATTCTTATTCTTCTCCATCAAATACCTAAGATTCATGCTTGGTTGAGCTTAAAAATCAGATCCTCCTAGGGTCCCTTATGTGTGTCGATTTAGAGAAGAAGAGGAATCAAGAATAGCAACCATAGGATGAAAATTTACCTAGTTTCCTTGCTTAATTTGGCTTGAATCTTGCTTTCTCCAAACTCCTCTCTTCAAATCCAAAATTTTCCTTGAATTTCTCCCTTGAATCAGATTTATAATCTCCATTTTAATCAAAGGAAACAAAAGAGAAGGGAGGAGAGGAGGTGTGGATGAAGAAAAGCATGAAAAATCACCATGGAAACATACCTTAAGCTTGAATTTTCTTCTCCTTCTTCTTCCTCTCCTGTGCACCCAAACCCTAGCTCCCTTCTTCTGAAATTATGCAGAAAATTCTGATTCCAAATGAAGGGAAAAGTGGGGTGCCACCTATATATAGGTGTAGGAAAGTGACTTTTTTGAAAATTCTAATTTTGCCCTTCGTACTTTGTATTTTCATTTCTCCTTTGTTTTAGCTCCTTTTTAAGAACCATCTTTTCCATTATAAAATTTAGGTTCCCAATTTAGTAAAATACCTTTGGAATCACTCAAATCAGAGCTAAAACCTTTTCGAATGAATCTGTTAAAGTTTGGGTACACCGACATTGGAAAACATCCACCAGGGGGGATTTAGTTGTCCCGGGGCTTCCCATGGTTTTCAAGGCCTCTAAGAACCCCATAGAACTCAAAACTTTCATTTAAAAAACCCTCCTGTGTGAATTCCAAAAATTGCTCAAAATTACAAACATGCCATTATGTTTAGTAAGTTTTCCGTCAAAATTTGTTTCTTCATTCTATCTCCATTTTTCCTTTCGTCTGAGGCTAGGATTCTCATGTTTAGGAGTCTAAAATGTTACTCAAATTTTTTGGACCTTAACTAATTCATTTCGGGGGACTTGTTTTGAAAACGTGCCCGTTTCTGTCATTTAATGAAAACCAGACATTACACAAGGTACACAGAAACTAAAGCCATTGTGGTTCAATAAAATTGCCAAAAGTATAATGGCATTTTCATAATTTTGAATACTTTTAGAAAAATCAAAGGAAAAATTTTTTAATGGGAAAAATGAGTTTCCCATGATTCTCAGAGGCCCTAAAAATCATAGGAACCCTAGAACAATTAAAACTCTTCCGGTGAATGATTTCAGTTGTCAGTTGACCGAAACTTTAACTGAATGGTTTGGATTAGTTTCAAATTCAATTTGGGTGAAACCAAAAGCATTTTATGAATTTGAGAACCTAAATTTTATGATGAAAAAGACTATTCTCAAAAAGGATTTAAAATGAGTTCAAACAACATAGTTAAAGTGTAATGGCAAAATTGTAAATTGTAAAAGTGTATTAACTTTACTTTTTGCTTCTTAAAAGTGTCCAGCCACTTGCTCCACTCTCTCCACTGATGTATTGCTAGTCTAGACAGATGTGAGAGATAGCTTCAAGGGCACACAAGAAGGAGAAGGAAGAAAAAGAAGAAGAAAGACTAAGGAAAAGGTAAAAATATAAGACAATTTCATGCTTCTTCCTTCCTTAGCCTTGTCCTCCTTTTTTCCTCTCTTTCCCCATGATTTTGATGAGTTAGTTGAAGCTGATACATGTTTGATTTAGTGGGAAGAGGAGAGGAATTGAAGGGAGGCTTGGATGCTTAGGAAAACACCATTGGAAAGCCTTAAATCAAGGTAGGTTTCATGGCTTTTTCTTGCTTCATCTTGCTCCTATCTTCCTTGTGTTGTTCGGTCAAAATTGAGCCCATCTAGGAGAGAGTTAATTCTAGTCTTAGATAGGTGGGAAAGAGGAAATTAGAGCAAAAGGAGCGGGAATTCACAATTGGAAGTGAAATAGAAGCAATGAAATACAGTTTGAGACAACTAGGGATTATAGTGCACATATGAAAATTTAATTTTTCCTAAGGGCAATTAGGCTTATGTAAGGTATGGTATAAGTCCCTTAGACCTCTTGGAAGTTGCATATGAGTCATTCCCTTCAAGAAAAATTAAGCAATCCATAGATCCTCCTAAGCTTGCATAGTCTCGCCCTAAGCTAGTCAAGGTACCTAAGGAGTGTTTTAAATTTTTCTAAGCCTATTTTGGGGCTATATATGATGAAAGAATGGAAGAGGAAGCCTTGAGAAAAATTTAGGAAGCCTAGATGGTGAGATGGAGGTGTAAGTTTCATAATGTGACATAATAAAGCAACATATAGCTAGGCTCTCCAAAATGATTGTGTGACAGCTCCAAGGAGTCTAAATGGAGTCAAGAATCATAGATTAAAGGAAAGAATGGAGCCAAGATCATAAATTCTTATAGTTGCTTCATTAGGTGCTTTATGGAACCATAATTGAGCCATTTGAGAAAGTGGACTTCCATAGTGTGTGTGTGGAGTTAGAGCTTGTTTCAAGAATGTAATTAGGTCCTATTTGATGTGTTTAGGCTAAAGAAATCATACTCCACCTACTTACAAGTGTGTGACCAAAAGAGAGAAAGAGAAATCAAGGAAAAACGTGTGTGTGTTTGCATTCAAGGTAGCTCTCTAACCTTTCTCTTATGCATGCTTAGTTGTTTTCTTGTCTTTGGATGTGTGTATGTATGATTTTACTATGAGAAATATTTTTGGTAATTTTTCACATGCCATGGTACCATTATGTGCATAATATGTATTTTTATGAATGTTGTTTGGCTTGATTAAGCTTAGTGAAGCCAATAGTCCCTTAGTAAAGGTGAGGATGAGCCAAAAGTCCCTAAGATTGGATGAGATAAAGTGAAAAGTCTTAAGAAGAGTAAAGCTTAGTCAAAAGTTCCCTTGAAAATGGGTGAGGGAAGTCCAAAAGTCCTAAGGAAAGGGGGTGAGGCTAAATCAATGTTCTTGAAGGCCAACATATGATGTGTATGAGTTTCTTGCATATGAAAATGATTCTATGTATGGTTATTAGTAGCAAAATCTTCATACATGCATCCTTTAGCTTGAAAGCATGGCTATTATATATGATTGAAAAGGTTAAGAGTTATTGGAATTCCTAGACTCACTCTTCCCTCTCCATTGCCTAAACATGTCTAGGTAGACCAAGTGAGCAAAAAGATAGAAGCCACCACACTTGAAGATGAGAGATTGACAACAGAGTTGTGTTATCTAGCCATTTTATAACCATATTGTTAGCAAATGATGTAACCCCATGTTATAAATTATGTATAGCCACTTGAACATATGTATATACATAGATATATGATGTATGTATGGAAATTGAAAGCATATGAATGAGAATAGATGTTTTTGATATTGAGATGCATGGATGAGTTTGTAAGATCTTATGTATGTAAACAAGTGGGATAGTGATTTGGTGATGTATGGATGTTTGGACTCCTTATACAAGTTTGATGGATTGTTTTTAAGTTTTCCCATGTGCCAAAGTAGTCTTAGTTCAAGGGGAAGATGATTTGGCACATAAATGAACCATTTTAGAACAAAAAATGACCCATTTTTTTAGGTGAATCCCAACTAACCAAATCATCAATTTTGAGGCTAAGATTTTGCACACAGATAGATATAGATTTTTTTTGTCTAAGATCCACATTATGTGGAGATCTATAGAATTTATTATGATTTTTCAAAGTTTATATCAGAAGTTGGTTTTGGTCTGGGCACTATTCATTTAAGTAAATTACATCTTTGTGTCATTTGAGGGTCAAATAAGGTCCAATGGCTCTAAAAGTGTACATGGAGAAACTAGATATTTACAATGAGTTATAGCAACTGGAAGCACCTCATTTGAAGGTCTGTAGAGAGAGAAATAAAATTTTGACATTTTGCATCAGAAATAGTAGTGTCAACCAATCTTGTGTACCATTTAATTATAATTTAGTTCCTAAACGAGCTTAACATGGTCCACAATTATTTTTCCCATAAATTTAACATCCTCCATAGTTTTTTATAAATTGTATGTTTTCTAGGTTATGATTTTTCTAGAATTAGTTATGAATTTTTAAAGTTCACATTAGTAACTTGTGACAACAAACCTAGATGGCTGGACCTTTGGTGCTTTTTTATTGTCAATCATAGTCTAGTTGATTTTTTGTTGGCTTGGAATGATTTTTAACCTATAGTGGATATTCAAAGCTTTCCAAAAAACTATCAATTACTTGATTTTGAATTTTCTAGATTTAATTATAAATTTTCAAAGTTGATGACAAAAAACTAAAAGCTGGAACCCAAGATTGAACTTGTGACTTTGTGTGTGGATGTCCTAAGCTTAAGAAAAATGGAATATTTTGGGATGGTTCTAACTTGTATGCATGTATTTGGAGTGGAAAACAATATGGGTGAATTCATATGGCCCACGAGATGCAAAACACAAATTTTGAACCCTACATAACACAAAATAATGTATTATTTTTATTGATTTCCTTGAGGAAGCTTATTTATTTAAGGAAATGTAGCTAGGTAAGGATAAAGGGAAGGCTAGAATATTATGGTGTTACATTTTCCATAGTGCAAATCAAGAAAGCTAAAGGAGATGTGCTCCAAAGAGAAATCTCGACACGGTGCCATAAAGGCTCACTAATAACTATTGTCAAATAGTTACAAATAACTTGGTTGTGAAAATAAATTTGTAGATAGTGATGCAACCAAGATCATCTCTCATAGAAATGGATTCCAATTACTAAAGAGAGTTTTCCAAATGTCAAAGGCACTTTAAAAACTAATAATTCTAAAAAATTGTTGGGGGGGTTTAATGACTAAAATTAAAAGTAATTAAAGAAGTAAAACAAAACTACAAGTTAGAATTAAAGTAAGCAACAATAATCAAGTAATTAAGTGTAGCCAACTATAGGTAAATTCATTAAAGTTTGATTCTCATCATCCAAATTATATTTCACTAAGATTTGGACCTAATACTCTTTAATGTATTCATAATTAATTTCCTCAAGTTACCACTTAAGAATGCAAGAAATTAGCAAATTAATGACTCTTGAAACCTCAATACTGCATTAGATTACTAATCCTTGAATTTAGCTCATTGAACACAACAAAAATAGATATTAATTTAAATTTAAAGTCTCTACACTTTCATCCCAGATGCCTAATTAACCAATTAAGCATTAAGGTTCCTCAAATCAAAGTTTAAGCACAAAAATCTAATAAGATTACACACAATAACCATTGCATTAATTAATCTAGAATTTAAAAGGAAAAGAGAACAAAATGTGCAACAAAAAAATAGAAAAATAATTGAACAATTAATCCTCCAATTCAATCTCCAAAATGTCTATTCAATTGCTTAATAATTTTAAGAATCCAATCCAAAAGTATAGCCACAATCATCAAGTTAATACAAGATAAACCTAGTCTCATATAACCAAAAACTTATAACTAAAAAGGAGAAGAGAATTAACCAAATCTTGGAGTAATTTTCTTTGATTAAAATATGTACTTCAAGGTCTTCATCCCATGCTAGCTATATGGTGGAATTAAGCATCCATTAACCATAATTAATTGAGGAAATTTTGCTCTACACCTTTAGCCATGAGAGCTTCCAAGGGAGAAGAATGATGTTCTTCTTTATGTCTAAGATGTGAATCTCATGCGTGAACCTTTTGTGTGATTCTCTCGTGCTAACCCCCCTCCTTCATATGAGAATGGAGCTTGGTGCATTACATTATGTGTGTGAATATGTGTCTATGTGTGAGTGGATGGCTGTGTGTCAACATGAGAATAAACGGAGAGTATTACGTGACTAATCCATGCATAAGTGTGTGTCAATTTGTAGACTTGGTGTGGGTATGTGTGACCTAGTGAGAACCGTGTGTGATTGTATGAATTAGTGGGCTTCGACATATAAGTCTAATATGTATAAGAGAAAGCCTAAGAGAGTGCTTGGTCATTTGAATTAAGCCATGTAGCATCATTTTTATGCATCACATGAGAGTAAGAGGGCTCAAGAGAGAGTGAAACTCGGTGCATTGAATTCATGTGAAAAATGGATTTTCCTAATTGGTGGGCCATGTGTGTATATAAGGAAGTCATGGAGAGAGCCTGGAAAATCAATATAGATCTACCCCCTTTTGTATGAAAAAGTTGCCACATCATCTCCCTTTAATTTTGAATTTTTATTTTCTAAAAATCCATTAAAAATTATAAAAAATTATTCCCTCTTTGGCATTGTAAAACATGTAGCTTTTATCTTAAGATCTTGGCCCTTGATTCAATCTTGTAGCTTCAATTCTCCTCTAAATTGATTTTCACTATTTAAATTCCATTTGCCCATTAAAAATCTACACAAATAATAAAAAATATTAAGTAGAAAAACTTACAAAATTATTTAAAAAGGATTTGTACATTAAAAATCAAGAATTCTCCAAATTAATTTCTAGATTGCAAAAATAGCTAATAAAATCAAATCTCATCTAATAAAATCCAATAAGCCATAATTCATCATTAAAAAGCCTAAATTAAGAGGAATAAAAAATATAAAAAAATATTTATCACTCATTGTGGTGAGACTCAAGTGGATGTGTGTGAGTAATGGCCGAGAGCAATCTTACTGTGATGTGAACATCCTGGGTTGCGGCAAGAATCTTATGGATGTATGAGATTGTTGATTCTAGAGGCATTTTATACTATGTGAGGTTTTGGTTCCAGACTCGAGTTTAGCCACGACGAGGTTCCTCCAAGTCATTTCAAAAGTGTCAAAACATGGTTCTAGAAATTTCAAAGGCCAAATTGGCCACAACCTAACTATTCCAAGTGGTGGTCTAAGTTCTAAAACTTCTAATTTAACTATTAATTCCTAGTTTTCACCATCTTAGTGATAAGCAATGACCTGTAGTCTTATATATATATATATATGAGTTTTTATGCTTCTTAGAGGCATTTTGCTGAACATAAGAATTGTTCATAAGTATTTTAATTTCCTATGAATATAAATCCTCTTGTATACTTTGATGGTAAATGATAATGATAAAAAAGTTCAAATTTTCATGTATTTTTATCTGTTGCTCACTTATCATCTAAAGCTAATCTTAATTATGACTGATTAAGGATACAATTATGTATAATTAGCTTAATTAAGAGTTAAGGTTATTACAAAAAGTGGGTTTTAATTTCTTTTTTTTTTTTGTTCTTCCCTTTTTTTTTGCTTCTTTAATTTTTTTGTTATTAAAAATTTTAAAATTTCTTTTAATCTAATATATTTTTTAAAAATAATTAACTTTTAAATAGTATAAAAATATTTTTCTTATTAAAATTTAAAAAGGTTAATGAAAATTTAAATAGTATAAAAAAGAAAACTTTTGAATATTTTGTCTTTACTATTCAATTTTTCAAATAGAAACATATAAAGTGTATGATTTTTATAAATTAATGTATTATTTTCATAATTTTTATTCCAATTTGAGGCCCATACTTTTTAAATTCCTTATTTTTCCATTAATTCAATTTCATTCCCTCTTTAACCCATTGTTATCCTCCTTCTTCCACTCTATTGCTCATGTTTTCCACTCTTTCTTTCCCTTGCATTGTGTAATGCCCTTCTCCTCTACCAAGGAGGAGAGAGAGAGAAGAAGCCTTCATTTAGGTAAGTAAACGGTCCTATTTATGTCAGTTGACCTGAACTTTGATCCTTTCATTTGAAAAGGTTTTACATCCAAATTGAGTGATTCTAAAGGCATTAAGTTAGAGAACCTAAATTTTATGATGGAAAAGACGATTTTAAAAAAGGAGTTAAAATGAGCCTAAAACAAAAAAGTCATGAAATGGGGATGTAGATGGAAATTTTAAAAGAGGAAGATTCAAGAAGCTTGTCTTAAATATACATCCCTCTCCTCTCCCTTATGTAATCAACCTTATTTTTGCCTAAGAACAGAAGTGAGACTAGCTGGGAAAGGCATCCAAGAAGGGAGGAAAAATCCAAGAAAAAGGTAAGAAAAGTGTAGAAATTCATGCTCCTTCCTTTAGTAACCTTGTTCCCTCCTTCTCCTCTTTCTTTCTATGGTTTCCATGAATGATCTGGATTTGTTTTAGTTCAGGTTCAAAGGGAGGAAGATAGAGTTTGAAGGAGAGGAGCATACCAAATGAAAGAGCTTTTGAAATAAGCCTAGAATCAAAGTAACTTGTCTTGTTTTTCATGAACTTCCTTGGCTGTCCTTCTTGTATGTGTTTCGTCCCATTTAGAGCCCAATCAAAGGAGGATAAATTCTAGTCCTAGCAAGGGAGAATCATAGGTTTTGGAGTGTGGGGAACAATAATATGCCAAGAAATCCAACTAAGATGCATTGGAAATAAAGTTACAAAGATTTGGGATTCATTTGCACCTTGCCCAATATGGGACCTCCTAGTGATAATTTAAGCTATCTAAGAGTATGTGTGAATTCCTAAGACACCTAAAAAGTCTCCCAAGTAGCCACTCTCTAGAGAAAACAAAGCAAACTCTATGGATGCTAAATGATGAGCTTGTCTTAGCCATATTAGGTTTGGCCACCTAGGGAGTGTTTCAATTGGTTCTAAGGTTAGAATGGAATTAAATATGATGGAAGAACACCAAAGAAAGTCTTAAAAAAAATTTAGAAGCTATGGAATTGGAGATGGAGGTGTAGGCTCCATAATGAGACATTAGGAAACAACTCATAGCTGGGCTCCTTAAAATGAATGTGTGATGACTCCAAAAAGTTTAAAAGGAGTCGAAAGACCTAAAATGAATGAGAAATGGGAGCCAAGATCATAAATCATTATAGTTGCTTCATAAGGTCTTGTATGGAAGCATAATGGAGTTATAGAACAAAGTAGCTTCATATAATATATGTGTGATGCCAAGGCTTGTTCCCATGAGCGATTTATATCTCTTTTGATATGTTTAGGCCAAGAGAAGCTCATGCCTCCAAGTATCATGGTTTGGCTGAAAAGAGGGAGGAAGAATACAAAGAAAAAGTGTGTGATATTGGCTCCAAGGTAGCTCACTCTCCTTTCTCTCATGCATGTTTGGGTGTTTTCTTGTCGTTACATGTGTGTGTATGTTTAAACTATGAAAAATGTTTCTAGTATACATGTACATGCCATGGTACCATGATACTTTGTTTATGTGTTTGAAAGATGCCTTATGAACATGTTTGGGCTTAGATGAGCTTGGTGAAACCAAAAGTCCTTTAGCAAGGCTGAGAATGAACCAAAAGTTCCTAAGAATAGGTTAGACAAAGCCAAAAGTTTCTAGAAGAGTGAGGCATAGTCAAAAGTCCCTTGAGAAATGGATGATGCAAGTCCAAAAGTTCCAAAAAAAAAGGGTGAGGCTAAATCATTATCTTGACAAGCCTATATATGTTGTATGTGACTTCTTGAATGGAGGAAATGTTCTATGTATGTTTATGAATTTCGTGATAGCCATGCATGCAATTTTAGACTTGAAATTGCATCCATTATGTGTGTTTAAAAGGGAGAAGGGCTATTGGGATTCCTAGAATCTCACTCTTCCCTCCCCATTGACTAACATGTCTAGGTAGACCAAGTGAGCCAAGAAATGGGAGCCACCATACTTGAAAGTAAGGAGATTGACAAAGGAGATGCTATTTGTTTATTTTGTAACCATAACATTGTTAAATAATGTATTACCATGATGTATATGATGTATAACCTCTTGAACATATGTATATACATGGATATATGATGTATGTATGAGATTTAGAAGTATATGAATGCTATTATATGTTTTTGACATTGAATGGCAAAGATGAGCATGTAAGACCAATGTGTTTGTCAACATGTAGAAGGATGATTTTGTAATGTATGGATATCTAGACCCTTGAGACATGTTTATAGGTCTATTTTGATGCTTTCCCACGTGCTCAAGTGGTCTTGGAAAAGCTCAAATTCAAAATGGTCCATTTTTTACCATTAAAGAGGCATAAAAATGCCATTTTGCAACCTTATGTCAAAAAGTGACCAAATGAGTGATTTTGAGGCTAAGATTTTGTACACATATAGATCTCATATAGAGCATTTTTGGTAATAATTGTATTATTTGGAAGTCTATAGAATTTCTTATGCTTTTTCAAAATTCATATCAGAAGTTGGTTTTAGTCTGGGCACTATTTACTTAAGTAGATCGTATCTCTATTTCATCAAAGTCTAAAACAAAGTCCAATGGTTCTAAAAGTTTACATGGAGAAACTAGATATTTATAATAAGCTGTAGCAACTAGAAACACCTCATTTAGAGGTCTGTAGAGAAAGAAATGAATTTTTAAAGTTTTACATCAGAACTAGTAGTGCCAGCCGACCTTGTTTATTGTTTCATTATAATTCAGTTCCTAAATGAGCTTAATGTGGTCTAAACTTATTTTTCCCATAAATGTAACACCTACATCTTTCAATAATGGTATGGTTTTCTTGATTTTTATTTTTCTAGAATTAGTTATGAAGTTTTGAAGTTTATATTAGTAACTTGTGATAGCAAACCAAGGCAGCTAGACCTTTAGTGCTTTTCTATTATCAATCATGGTCCAAATGAGGTTATCATGGCTAGGAATGATTTTTAACCTAGAATTGACATTCCAAGCTTTCTAGAAAGGTATCATTTACTTGATTTTTATTTTTTTATATTTAATTATGATTTTTCAAAGTTTGCACCAGAAACTTGGCACACTAGCCCGAGACTGAACTTTGTAATTTTGTGTATGAATGCTCCAAGCTCGAGATTTATGAAACATTTTGGGTCAACTTTGATTTGTATACATGTATTTAGAGTAGAAAATAATATGGATGAGTTCATGTAGCCCACATAATGTGAAATGAAAATTTTAAACCCTATGCAACGTAAAATATTACATTATTTTAATGGAATTTATTGAAGGAATTTGGCTATTTCAAGGAAATGGAATTAACATATGGAAAGGAAGAGCTAGAATAATATGGTGTTACACTAGATGTATGCATTGAATGTGGAGTATGCTATTGAGGTTCTTTCCAGAATCTTACTCCCCTTTCCATTCTCTATGAACCCATGCTAGATAAAGAAAAGTATAGAATAAGAGGAAAGTAGAGATGCTAAGCAAAATAGTTAATTAGGACAATAGAATAGATTATGTTATTAGCTTTATAATAAAGTATTCATATTTATAAGATGTGTAAAAGAAATGCCTAGTATTTTTTTAATGTATTGGAAAGTTGAGTATACCTCTAAGTTGTACAATATTTTGCATGATTAGCAGCTAGTATAAATGAATCAGTGTTGTATCTCATGTTAGTCAGAACAAGCTATGAACTAAATGTATTGAATCATGGCATGATAAGGGTATTGTGTATGAATGACTATAGTTTTCAATTCTATGTTAGTAACAAATGACATAAGTTATGTATGATATGATTTTATGGAAGTTATGTATAAGTGATAAGTGCTAATTTTTATATATTTTTACCCACATTTATTATTTTTTTAATGATTAATTTGAGCTTAAATGGATTTATTATATAATATTTGAATTTTTGGTCAATTTTGAAAAATAATATAATTTTGAATTAATTAGAAAAAATTTTGGGTTTAAATTGATAATATTTTACTTTCCATATTTCTTTGATGGGTTGAATATTTCCAATCTTTTAAATATTTATTAATTTTGTGCAGATTTTTGGAGATGAATTAGGAATCAATGGTGAAGACAATTTTGGGCAAATGAATTTAAGATTTAAAGTGAAATCAAGGGTCAAGATTGGAGCATAATTTTCTTATTTATTTAATTACTTGATGATGGCATTTTTGTAAATAGGATATTAGGTTTCATTTTTTATTTTCTCGTGGAAGGAGTCAAGTTGAGACGCATTGCGTGAGAGAGGCGTGCCTGGAAGGGGAATTGCTTCTTATTCATTTTTCCTTTTCTGGACTTCACAGACATAGAGGACGCCGCACTTAGAGGGACATAATTGCTGCTTATTCATTTTTCTCTTTGGCCCTTCGGATTGACGGATGACCACTCCTCTCTTTCCCTTTGACCATTGTTCTTTATTTCTCATTTTCTAGACTTCACACAGGGAGGACGCCGAAAAGACCAACATCATTTACACTCCTCTCTCCATCACTCGCAGGCCCCATTTTCTTTTTCTCATTCACTCATTTCCTCACCAACATGTCGCTTCCCATTATATTACCACCATCATTCATTGCTATCTTCCTTTATCATCTCTTCATGGCAGAGAACTTGAAGGAGTTTAGAGGCACAAAATCCACAGAAGCTTAAAGAAGGGTGGCACTAAGGTGGAGCATGGAGGAGGAAGGCTTGAGCTCTTGATTTACATAGATTGAAGACCATTGGGGAGTTCTTTTCTTTCTACCTTTTGCTCTTTCAATTTCAAGAACTTAGAAATTCTCTAGTTTTAGGAATTTCTATGTGAATTTAATGTTAAGACCTAGTTTTAGGTTGGACAATGATTTTATCTTGGATTGTAATTGAAATTGGTGTTATTCCCTAGCATGACCGTTGGAGAAACCAATGTTTCTAGATAAAAGGTAGGAGTTTGAGAACCTTCGTCGTGGCTAAGTTAGTTACTAGAGCTCAAAGACTAAGTTTTTCATTTTGTACCGTGGCCCCAAACTTCCGCACTATGGCAAAGTTCCTCTCAGGAATCTTATTGGGTAACTTATGCGAATCTCACCGCGACAAGTTGCACCCTCACTACAACGAGCCTACGTAGTGCCATGACAAAAATACCTCCTAGAGCTACTATTTGAAGGCCTACAATTTTTGCCATGGCAGGTTACACTTGCACCATGACAAAACTAGCTACTGAGACTCCTTACCTAGTTTCCTCAACCTGAGCTGTGACGGGACATTTTGCATTGCGGCAAGTTTGCTCTCTATCATCCTCCCTGGATAACATTTTTTCTTTGAGCCACAGTGAGATTCCTCATGCTGCAGCTCTCCTTGCCTTTGTCACTCTCTTGGCTGTGGTGAGACCTTTCTAGCCATGGCGTAACCCCCTTCTGCAACTACATCTTCTAAATTTTGTCCCATGCACTCCAATTATACCCCAAGACATGCTCTAGGACCACTCTCCCTCAAATTTTGAGACTCTAATAGCATTTTTCCACTTGATTTACCTAGGATATCTAACTCTAGCAATTCAAGGCTTAAGTGTTCTTTTTGACTCACCAACTATCAGGCTTCAATAAGTTTAATATGACAATAGCAAATAACCAGATTCATAATTAACTAATATTATCATTCAAATATAAATCCCAATAGAGCACCATGCATTACTTATCTAATTCATCATTTGAGGTAATACATGATTACATTCTAATGTAATTTACCATAGTTTAGCCTCAACTAGATTCCATATCAGATACATAAACACATACATCAAAATCTTAAATTGTATGAGGCGTAACCTCCTATTAGATACATCCTAGATTACCAGAATATAAAACTCATACACTTGGCAATATGAATACATGATGATGCTACACAAAATAACAACAAAAATAGCATCTACCCTAAATCGACCCAATCCAAGTGTAGCTTCTTACACCAAGCTAAAACTTGGATTTTCATCCACTTGCTTCCCCTTATACCCGAAGAGCCTTCACCTGAAATGGTATCTTATGAAATGGGGTGAGATGCAAATCTCAGTAACCAAGGGCTAATTTCATTCATATATTATAATTTAATTAACATATATATGAATGATATCAAGTAAGTATAAGAAAATATATTAATCATATCAGTAAATGAAATAATTAGGCTATCATGATTACTAACCCACACTAGCAATCATATTTCCACATGTTAAAGGCTAATAACATCGGGAGAGACCCGTCCATAGCACCCACTTCCCAATGGGTACAACCAGGGCTTAATACATCTGGGGTCTAATCATAACCCAATGCCTGATCGAAGCACATGCACAGGTGGCAACACACTACAGCTCCATTATCGACTCACAAGGTCCAAAAACTATACAATAGATAGCCAACCAATTCATTAGCATTTCAAAGACATAATTGTGAAACAAATAGAAAATTCAATTAGGCATATGCATGGAATTTAACATAATCCCCAGTTACTTCACTTGTAGCCAATTCTTTAAGAGCCAACTGAATGCTACTTTGCCTATGGACATAAAATCAAGCCATTACTAATCCTAATTATCATTCATGTTAGCAAGCCCATCACTCAAGGAGTTACACTATAAAGGACTACTTAGAAACACTTACCCAATTACCACAAGAACCAAATTCGGATTTGGTTGAGCCTACCCCAGAAATCTCATAATAACACTTCGAATTTTGAGTAAATTCACATAAAAACAATACCCATATCATAAATCAGCTATAGGGGTCCCAAACTAGTAGAGAAAGCATCAAAATGAAGAGTTTATACTTACCTAATAACACCCCTAGCCTCAACCTACGAAATTTCACCATGGAAACATCAACTAGCAAGTTTCAGATTTTGGGTGTAGGTGAAAGTACTCTAAATGAGAAGCCAATTAGGTCAAATCAAATGAGGACTGAGCTTTCTTGTCCGGATAGACCATCCTACACCCGTCATCAGAGTAGTCTTAAGGAACACATGGTCTCCTATCCCAAATTCTAAGGGTCTCTTTCTCTTATTCACATAACTCTTTTACCTACTTTGGGCAGCCTACAACTTCTTTCTAATGAGTTCTATTTGGCAGGTGGTTTAGTCCATTATGTCTGGTCCTAAGAGACTCCTCTCACTGAGCTCTACCCAACACAAGGGTGACCTACACTTTCTCCCATAAAGTGCCACGAATGGTGCCATCTGAATACTGGAATGGTAACTATTATTGTAAACAAACTCAGCTAAAGGCAAGAACATATCCCAATTCCCCTTTAACTCCCGTACACTAGCCCTAAGCATGTACTTAAGGGTCTAAATGGTTCTCTCAATCTATCCATCCAACTAATAATGATAGGCAGTGCTAAAGTTAAGGCCAGTGCCTAAAGCTTCTTGTAGAGACTACCAAAATTTTAATGTGAACCTTGGGTCTCTATCTGACACAATGCTATTAGGGACACCATACAATCTCACAATTTTAGGAATATATAGTTGAGCTATCTATCTAGATGATAAGTGGCTCTAATAGGTAGAAAGTGGGTAAACTTCATCAATCTATCCACAATCACCCAAATAGTATTATAACTCGAAGATGTTCTAGGCAAACCCATCACAAAATCCATGGATATACTATCCCATTTCCATTTCGGAATCTCTAAAGGGTGTAAAAAACCTATAGGTATTTGGTGTTCAATCTTAACCCTCTGACAAACTAGACACCTAGCAACAAACTCTGCTATGTTCGACTTCATCCTAGCCACCAAAAACCCTTCTTAAGATCCTTATACATCTTAGTAGTGCTCAGATGAATGGTGTACCTACTCTTATGAGCTTTCGACATCACTAAGTTGCTCAATTCTTCATCCTTGGGTATGCACACTCTATCCTGGTAACTCATTAAGCCATCTTCTGATAGGTTAAAATCTTTGACCTCACCACACCGTAATTGCTCTCTAATTCTTCCTAAGTATTCATCTAGTTCTTGGGCCTCTTTAATCCTCTTCCTAAAGTCATTTTCTATCCTCAATTCTCCCAAAAGAAGGCTACTAGAATGTACTAAAACAAATAAGTTCAAATCTCTCAATTCCTCAATCAACTTTTACTTCCTAAGCATCATCATTGCCATATAAATAGATTTCCTACTTAAGGCATTAGCAACCACATTTGCCTTCCTCGAATGATACTTTAAGGAGAAATCATAGTCTTTAAGAAATTCCATCCACCTACTTTGCCTCATGTTCAACTCCTTCTGATCAAATAAGTCCTTCAAACTTTTATGATCACTATACACCTTAAATTGGGCACCATAGAGATAGTGCTTCCAAATCTTAAGTGTAAAAACTACAACCACTAGCTTAAGGTCATGGGTGGGGTAATTCTCTTCATAAGGTCTAAGTTGTCTAGAGGCATAGGCTATCACCCTACCTTTTTACATCAAGACACACCCTAATCCCTTTTTGGATGCATCATTATAAACTGTGAATGTCTCCTTAGGGTCAGGTATCACTAATACAAGTGAGGTGATAAGCCTATCCTTAAGCTCCTGAAAGGCATTCTCATACTTGACATCTCGCACAAAGGGTTAGTCCTTCCTAGTCATCTCACACAAATGCCTTAATGAATCTTCTATAGTAACCGACAAGCCCTAAGAAGCTATGGATTTCAATCACTGTCTTGGGTCTCTCCCAAGCTTCTACCTTACTAGGATCTACCACTGCCCCTTGTTCTGATATCACATACCTTAGGAATTCGACTTCCCGCAACCAAAACTCACACTTCCTCAACTTAGCATACAATTGATGCTCTCTTAATGTTTAAAGAACTATCCTAAGATGCTCTTCACTACTCTTAGAGTATATAAGGATATCATCTATGAACATTACCATAAACTGGTCAAGATAGAGCCTAAAGATCCTATTCATGTAATCCACGAAAATGGCAGGGGCATTAGTTAACCCAAAAGGCATGACTAGGAACTCATAATGACCGTATAAAGTCCTAACAGCTATTTTAGATACATCTTTAACTTTGACTCTAAGTTGGTGGTATCTCGACCTAAGATCTATCTTTGAAAAGATTGATGCTCTAGCTAGTTGGTCAAGCAAATCATCAATCCTAGGCAAAAGGTATTTGTTCTTGACGGCCTGTAGTCAATACAAAGTCTAAGGCTACCATCCTTTTTCTTGATGAACAACACTGGTGCTCCCCACGGAGACATACCTGGCCTAATCCTTTCTCAAGTAACTCTTCTAATTGACTCTTCAACTCAACTAACTCAGTAAGCACCATTCTATACGGAGCCTTTGAAATCGAACCCGTACTGGGTACCAAATCAATGGAGAATTTTAACTTTCTCACTGGAGGTAGTCCACTAAACTCTTTAGGGAAAACTTCAGGAAACTCTCTAATCACAGATATATCCCACAACCTATCATTAACCTTAACATGCAATAAAAAGAACACTAAGAACCCTTAGCAACCACGCCTAAGGTACCTCCCAGCTTGGGCAGTAAACACACAAGCAAGCTCAGCCACAGGACAAGTTTCAGGTATATTTGTAGGTAAGGAAATAGTTTTATGGTTACAATCAAGTATCACATTATTAGCCAACAACCAGTCCATGCCAATGATTATATCAAAATAACACAAAGGGATACCAATCAGGTCAAGGGCAGTACAACAGCTATCCAATTGTACAATGCAATTCAAGCACACATAAGAAGTAATTGTAGAATATCTAATAGGGGTGAACACAGATAATTCAAATGGCAATAGGCTAATTTTAAGACCTAGATGCTTAACACACTCATGTGAGATGAATGAGTGGGTTGCACTCGAGTCAAACAATGCATCTACAACATGATTATGGACAAGTAAAGTACCTCATATTAGACTAGGGGATCTACTAGCGTCTTGCTGCATAAATGTAAACACCCTTCCCTAGGTAGGTGGTTTAACATATGAGACTGACTCATGTGACACTGTGCAAGTCCGTGCATAGTGTTAAGGCTTCCTATAATTATAACACACTGGGCATGGTCCATTACCATGGTTCTTCCCACACTTAGCACAAGTTAGTGGGGCACTTACTACACTTCTTATGGGTCCCATTTTTCTTCTTTGAAAGACATTTCTTAAGGGTGGTCTCCGACCCCAAAAGTCACTCTTACTATTGGCTCCCTTCTTACTTCTGCCCCTAAAGGGCTCCATACCTTGGTCACGCTTACCCTCCAGGGTCTTCTTTCTTTTAGCCTCACTTTCCCTCATAGCCCTCTTCGTTACTCTGCACTTCTCCACCAATTCATCAAAATTATGGATTTGTAGAGATACAATTTTATTCTTCAACTTCAGTTTCAGGCCTCTTTCAAATTTTTTAACCTTCAATGGCTCATCATCGAATTGTTTCAAGTAAGAGGAGAAGCAAGACAATTGAATGAACTTGGATGCATACTGATCCACATTCATGTACCTCTGTTCAAGGAAGTTAAACTCGACTTTCTTGTCAACCCTCACTAAAGGTGGGAAATACTTGCTTTCAAAGGCTATTTGGAAGCTTTCCCAAGTCAAGGGTATCCCCCTTGTGATCAGCAATCTAAAGGTGTTCCTCTACCAATGTTCAGCTTCACTTTCTAACTTTGCCTTTTGCTCTGTAGTGCAGGTCATGACCTCAAAGATCTTCTCTAGTTGCATTAGCCATCTCTCAGCTTTTTCAGTGTCTAACTCCATTAAAAATGATGGAGGATTAGCTTTTCTAAGCTTGGCCAACACAACAGAAAGGTCACCATCCTCCCTTTGGTGTCCCTCACTAAGGTTCTAACTAGCACTAACACGATTCTCCACTGGCACCTCCTGATTCTACTTATTTATGGTTTCATGTAGCTGTTATAGCATTTGAATAGTTGCTGCATGAGCCTCGGCTTGCTCTTGAAGCTAGTCAGTCATTGCCTAACTGTAGTTTCATAGGCCATTGTAGCCATGGCCTCTTGCATTCCTTTTAGCATCTCAACTATTTCTCTTCGTGCTGCCATTTCACTTTGCAATGCCACAAGCACAACCACAAGTATCCCCCATTAAGCTATAGTCCCAAGGCAATCCAAATACAATTCCATCCATAGTAGGTATATAAAAGTACAAGAGCCAGTACTAAATCATAATGTTCCTATTCCTAACATGCATGTATCATGATTGCCAAGTTTACAAGACACAAGCTCTAAATCTAGTACAATTTCCTGAACTATTGCTCTGATACCAAATGTGACTACCTTAACTTCTAATTATAGTAATTATGGTTAAATATGTGATTAATGATTAATGATCAAGGTTTGGAGTCATTACATTTAATTACATTATGAAAATATAAGGAAATTTGAACTTTGATGTTATTAGGGTTATTAATTAAACAACCACAAATGTGAGAATGCACAAGAGAAATTGTACTATCATGAGGAGTCTGTGATTCACCCATCCATTAGTTCCAACACACAAAATCCTCCCACAAGTGTTCCTATATCATTCCCTAGCATTACCATTAGAGAAACCAAGGTTTCTAGGGTAAAGGTAGGAGTTTGAGAACCTTCGTCGTGACCTGAAACTTTCCCGTCGTAGCTAAGTTAGTTATTAGAGCTCAAAAACTAAGTTTTTTACTTTGCGCCATAGCCTCGACCTTCCACACTACGGTGAAGTTCCTCTCGAGAATCCTATTGGGTAACTTAAGTGATTACTGCAGCGAGTTGGACCCTCACTGCGACAAGCCTACATGGTGCCATGACGGAAATACCTTCTGGAGTTACTATTCAAAGTCCCGCGATTTCACCAAGATAGGCTGCACTTGTACTGTGACGAGACTAGCTACTGAACACTTCTTACCTAGCTTCCTCAACTTAAGCCACGGTGGGACATTTTACGTCATGGTGAGATTGCTTTCTGTCACCCTCCCTGGGCAACATTTTCCCTTTGAGTTGTAACACCCCAAAATTAATTAAGGTGTTAATCATGGATTTGGGTTGATTAAGGATAATTAATATGGGATAATAGTGCAAGTTATGTGAATGGGATTTTTAAAGAGATAAATTATTAATATGGGTTTGAGATTTAATTGGGTTAGAAACCCCATCTAAGCCCAAATTAAATTAACTAGGCCATAGTTAGAGACTAATTAAGATTTGATTTAATGAGTTAGAGGCCCAAGACCTAACCTGTATAAATTCTTACAATTGGCCCAACAACCCTTATGTAGACCCAAATCACATAAGCTCTTAAAATTTAGCCCAACCTAATCAAAATTTAGTAGCCTAACTCATAAAGCTTAGCCCAACAAAGCTTAAATTTGAAACTCACTTGGAATTGGACCTTTGGATCAGCCCATAACTCATTTGGGACCCAACTAAAACCCTAAACACATGCAGCCCCCAACCACTCTACTGAAACACAAAACATAAACACAAATTTGGAGGTCTAAAGGGGACGCTAGGGTTAGCAGCAACATTCCATCATTTCCCACTCCTAGAGCAAGATTCAGCCAAGTGGATTTTCAAAGGTAGAGGCTAGGAGGGGCATTAGGATTTAGGGTGATATATTGAAGTTTCTAGTAGAGGACACATTCAATCCAAATTTAGTGACTCATATTGGCTGGGGAGATTTTAGTACTGCTGATGGCTTTTCAATTATCTGTAAAGTGACATGAAGGTTCTTCAGGTAAGGATAAGGGAAAGCAAGTGGATGAAAATCTATAAGCTCCAACTATGTGTAGGGGAAGCTACACTTGGGCTAATCTGAGTAGGATATATGCTAAATTTTATATCCCTTTTTGTATAGCATTATCATGTAATCATGTTGCCAAGTGTAGGAGTTTGTATATTGATCATTTGAGGTGTAATTATTGAGGAGCTAGAATCCATATTAGTTTGGAATTGAATATATGAACTGATAACATTTGCTATGAACTTTATTGAATTTATGATATGGTCTACCATTTGGAAATGTAATCATGTGATACATTAGATGTTGACTTAAGCTAGTGATGCATGGAACCTTTGATGATACATGTATTTAAATGATGATTGTTGGTAGTTTATAAATCTTTGCTTATATAGGATAGATTGATGAGTAGGAAATTCACATTTAGATATTGGATTGGTAATGATAGACTAGCAGGGTAAATAAGGTAGATAAATACTATTAGAGTCTTATAAAATAAGAGAAAGTGGTCGTAGAGTGTCTCTAGAAAGGGAATTGGAGTGGATGGGACGAAATTTTGGATATGTAATTGCAGGAAGGGGTTTTGCCACGGCTAGGAAGGCCTCACCGTGACTAGGAGAGTGATAGAGGCAAGGAGCACTGCGACGCAAGAAATCTTGCCGCAACTTAAAGCAAAAAATATTGCCCAAGAGGGTGACAGAAAGTAACCTCACCGCTGCGCAACATGTCCTGTTGCAGCTTAAGTCGAGAAAACTAAGCAAGTAGCATCCAATAGCTAGTCTCGCCATGGCACAAGTGTATTCCATAGAGGCGAGAATCACGGGACCTTGAATAGTAGCCCCATGAGGTATTTTTGCCATGACGCCATGTAGGCTCGTTGCAGCAAGGGTCGCCACAACGAGATTCGCATAAGTTGCCAAATAGGATTATCGAGAGTAACTTCACCATGGCACAGAATGTCGGGGCAGTGGCACAAAGTGAAAAACTTAGTTTTTGATCTTCAATAACTAACTTAGCCACAGTAGGAAAGTTTCAAGTCATGGCAAAGGTCTCCAAACTCATACTTTTAGCTTAGAAACCTTAGTTTTCCTTATGGTGACATCAAGGGATGACTTGGAAGCACTTGTAAGGGGTTCTTGGGAGTCGAAAGTCAATGGGTAATAAATCTAAAGGCTTTTAATTGCAGGTTTATTTCACTTACGTGCATGAATAGTTTTGATTGATTGGTGATTATCCTAATAACATCAAGGTGTAAATTTCCCTACATTTTCATAAAGAAATTAATTGTAATGACCCCAAACCTTGATCATTGATTATTAGCTGCGTATTTAACCATGATTACTATGATTAGAAGTTAGGGTTATCACATTTGGTATTAGAGCAATGGTTCAGGAAAATGTGTTTGATTTACAACCTTGTAGTTAGAAAACTTGGCAATCATGATACATGCATGATAGGAATAGGAACATTGTGACCTGGTGATAACTCTTATACTTACATATACTTGCTATGGGTGTTGTGTTTTGTTTGCCTTGGGCTGTAACTTAATGGGGGATGCTTGTGGTTGTGCTTGTGGTATTGCAGAGTGAGATGGTCACACGTAGAGAAATAGCTGAGATGTTAAGAGAAGTGCAAGAAGCTATAACTGCAATGGCCAATTGAATGAAAGAACAAGCTGAGGCCCATAAGGCTACAGTAAGGGCAATGACTGACAGGCTTCAAGAGCAATCCGAGGCTCATGTAGCAACTGTCCAAGTGCTGCAACAGTTACATGAAACTATGAATAAACAGAATCAAAAGGCACTGGTGGAGAATCGTGTTAGTGCTAGTCAGAACCTTGGTATGGGACAGCAAGGGAAGGATGGTGACCTCTTTATTATGTTGGCCAAATTTAAAAATGCTGATCCCCCATAGTTTTTGGGGGAGTTGGACACTGAGAAAGTTGAGAGGTGGCTAATGCAACTAGAGAAGATCTTTGAGGTCATGACATGCACCATGAAGTGAAAGGAAAAGTTGGCCATATACAAGCTGGAGGGTGAGGCTGAGCATTGGTAGAGAAATGCCTCCAGATTATTGATTGCTATAGGGATACCCTTGACTTGGGAGAGTTTCCAAATAGCCTTTGAGAGCAAATATTTTCCACCTTCAGTAAGGGCTGATAAGGAACCCAAGTTTAACTTCCTTGAACAAGGGGATATGAATATGGATCAGTATGCAGCCAAGTTTATCCAATTATCTCGCTTCTCTTCTTACTTGAAACAATTCGATATGAGCCATGGAAGGCTAAAAAATTTTAAAGAGGCCTAAAACCAGAGATGAAGGATAAAATTGTATCTCTACAGATCCACAATTTTGATGAATTGATGAAGAAGTGTAGATTAACAGAGAGGGCCATGATGGAAGGAGAGGCCAAGAGGAAGAAGACCCTAGATAGTAAGTGTGACTGGGGCATAGAGCCTTTTAGGGGTAGAAGTAAGAAGGGAGCCAATAATAGGAATGGCTTTTGGGGTAGGAAACTGCCCCTATGGAAAATCCCTCAAAGAAGAAGCATGGGACTCCCAAGAAATGCAGTGAATGCCCCACTAACTTGTGCAAAGTATGGGAAGAACCATGGTAATGGACCATGCCCAGTGTGCTATAATTATGGGAAACCTGAAAATTATGCAAGGACTTGCACAATATTGCGAGAGTCGACCTCATCTGTTACCTAGGGAAGGGTTTTTGCACTAACACAGCAAGAGGCTAGTAGATCCCCTAGTCTGATCTGAAGTACTTTATTTCTTCATAATTATGTTGTAGATGCATTGTTTGACTTGGGTGTAACCTACTCATTCATCTCATATGACTATGTTAAGCGTCTGGGTCTTAAAATTAGCCTATTGCCATTTGAATTATCTGTGTCCACCCCTACTGAATATTCTATGATTACATCTGATGTGTGCTTGAATTACATTGTACAATTGGATAGCCATTGTACTACCCTTGACCTGATTTGTATCCGTTTGTGTGATTTTGATGTAATCATTGGTATGCACTTGTTGTCAATTAATAATGTGATACTTGATTGTAATTGTAAACTATTTTCTTACCTGCAAATATACCTGAAACTTGTCCTGTGACTGAGCTTACTTATGTGTTTGCCACCCAAGCAAAGAGGTACCTTAGGCATGGTAGCCAAGGGTTTCTAGTATTCCTTTCATTGTATGTTGAAGTTGATGATGAGTTAGAGGATATACCTGTGATTAGAGAGTTCCCTGAATTTTTTCCTAAGGTGTTTAGTGGACTACCTCTACAAAGAGAGTTAGAATTTTCTATTGATTTAGTACCCAGTACGGGTCCAATTTCTAAGGCCCCATATAGAGTGGCGCCGGCTGAGTTAGTAGAGTTAAAGAGTCAATTAAAGGAGTTACTTGAGAAAAGGTTTATTAGGCCAAGTGTGTCTCCATGAGGAGCACCAGTGTTGTTGGTCAAGAAAAAGGATGGTAGCCTTAGACTTTGTATTGACTATAAACAATTGAACTAAGCGACCGTCAAGAACAAATACCCTTTACCTAGGATTGATGATTTGCTTGACCAACTAGCTGAAGCATCAATCTTTTCCAAGATAGATCTTAGGTCAAGATACTATAACTTAGAGTCAAAGCTGAGGATGTACCTAAACTAGCTTTTAGGACTCGATATGACCATTATGAATTTCTAGTCATGCCTTTTGGGTTAATCAATGATCCTGCCATTTTCATGGATCACATGAATAGGATCTTTAAGCCCTATCTTAACCGGTTTGTGGCAGTGTTCATAGATGATATCCTCATATACTCTAAGAATAGTGAAGAGTATGAAGAACATCTTAGGATAGTTTTTCAAACATTGAGAGAGCAACAATTATATTCTAAGCTGAGTAAGTTTTAGTTGTGAGAAGTCAAATTCCTAGGGCATGTGATATCGGAACAAGGGGTAGCAGTAGATTCTAGTAAGGTAGAAGTGGTACTAAATTGGGAGAGACCTAAGATAGTGACTAAAATTCGTAGCTTCCTAGGTCTTGCTAGCTACTATAGAAGATTCATTAAGGGATTTTCTTAGTTAGCCATGCCTTTGACTAAGCTGACTAAGAAGGACCAACCCTTCGTGTGGGATGCCAAGTGTAAGAATGCCTTTTAGGAGCTTAAGGATAGGCTTACCACCTCACCTGTGTTAGTGATACCCGACCCTAAGGAGACTTTACGGTCTATAGTGATGCATCCAAGAAGAGATTAGGGTGTGTCTTAATGCAACAAGGTAGGATGATAGCCTATGCCTCTAGACAACTTAGACCCTATAAGGAGAATTATCCCACCCATGACCTAGAGCTAGTAGCTGGAGTATTTGCCCTTAAAATTTGGAGGCATTATCTTTATGGGGCAGAATTTGAGGTGTATAGTGATTACAAGAGTTTAAAGTACTTGTTTGACTAGAAGGAGTTGAACATGAGGCAAAGAAGATGGATGGAATTCCTTAAGGACTGATTTCTCCTTAAAGTATCATCTAGGGAAGGTGAATGTGGTCATCGATGCCTTGAGTAGGAAATCCATTCATATGGCAATGACAATGCTCAAGGAGTAAAAGTTAATTGAGGAAATGAGAGATTTGAACTTATCCGTTTTAGTACATTCTAGTAACTTTCTTTTGGGAGAATTGAGGATAGAAAATGATTTTAGGAAGAAGATTTAAGAAGCCCAAGAACTAGATGAACACTTGGGGAGAATCAAAGAACAATTAGGGAGTGGTGAGGTCAAAGATTTTGACCTATCTGAAGATGCTTGGTGACGTATCAGGGTAGAGTGTGCATACCAAGGATGAAGAGTTAAGGAATATAGTGTTGTCAGAAGCTTATAAGAGTAGGTACACCACTCATTCAGGTACCACTAAGATGTATAGGGATCTTAAGAAGAGCTTTTGGTGGCCTGGGATGAAGTCAGACATAGCTAAATTTGTTATAAGATGTCTAGTTTGTCAGAGGTTTAAGATTGAACACCAAAGACACGCAAGTTTGTTACAACTTTTAGAAATTCTAGAATGGAAATGGGATAGTATATTCATGGATGTTGTTATGGGTTTTCCTAGAGCATCCTCGGGTTATGATGCTATCTGGGTGATTATTGATAGATTAACGAAGCCTGCCCACTTTCTACCTATTAAAGCCACTTATCATCTAGATAGACTAGCCTAATTGTATGTTCGTAAGATTGTGAGATTACATGGTGTCCTTAATAGCATTGTATTAGATAGAGACCTAAGGTTCACATCAAAATTTTGGTGGTCTCTACAAAAAGCTTTAGGCGCTGGTCTTAACTTTAGCACCACCTATCATCCTCAGTCTGATGGACAAACTAAGAAGACCATCTAGACCCTTGAGGACATGCTTAAGGCTAGTATGCTAGAATTAAAGGGGAGCTAGGATGTGTACTTACCTTTAGCTGAATTTACTTATAATAATAGTTACCATTCCAGTATCCAAATGGCACCATTTGAAGCACTTTATGGGAGAAAGTGCAAGTCACCCTTGTGTTTGGTAGAGCTCAGTAAGAGGAGTCTCTTAGGACTAGACATAGTGGACCAAACCACCTGCCAAATAGAACTCATTAGAAAGAAGTTGTCGGCTACCCAGAGTAGTCAAAAGAGTTATGTGGATAAAAGAAAGAGACCTTTAGAATTTGAGGTAGGAGAACATGTGTTCCTTAAGGCTACTCTGGTGATAGGTGTAGGACAGTCTATCAGGATAAGAAAGCTCTGGTGATAGGTGTGGACTATAGAGTTGCTTTACCTCCAAACCTGGCCAGATTACATGATGTGTTCCATGTGTCCCAACTGAAAAAGTATGACTCGGACCTTTTGCATGTCATCGAGCGTGAGAATGTGCATCTACAAGATGACTTGTCTTATGTGGTTGAGCCGAAAAGGATTGTGGACTCAAAAGTCAAACAACTGCATAATAAGGATATCCTCCTAGTAAAAGCGATATGGAATGGACTTACTTCGGATGAAGTAACTTAGGAGACAAAAGAGGCAATGAGAAAGGACTATCTTACATTATTTGAGTATGGTATGTCTAATTTTAAGGACAAAATTTCTAAAAGGAGCGGAGAATGTAACACCCCAAAATTAATTAAGCTATTAATTATAGATTTGGGTTGATTAAGGATAATTAATATAGGATAATAGGGCAAGTTATGTGAATAAAAATTTTAGAGAGATAAATTATTAATATGAATTTGAGATTTAATTAGGTTAGAAACCCCATCTAGGCCCAAATTAAATTAAGTAGGCCATGGTTAGATACTAATTAAGATTTGATTTAATGAGTTAGAGGCCTAAGACCTAACCTAAATAAGCTCTTACAATTGGCCCAACAACCCTTATGTAGACCCAAATCAAATAAGCTCTTAAAACTTGACCCAACCTAATCAAAATTTAACAGGCCAATTCTTGAAGCTTAGCCCAAAAAAGCTTAAATCCGAAACACACTTGGAATTGGAACTTTGGGTCAGCCCATAACCCATTTGGGACCCATCTTAAACCTAACTAAAACCCTAAACACATGTAGCCCCCTACCATTCTGCTGAAACACAAAACACAAACACAAATTCAGAGATCCAAAGGGGAGGGTGGGGTTAGCAATAAAATTCTATCATTTCCCACTCTTAGAGCAAGATTCAGCCAAATGAATTTTCAAAGGTAGAGGCTAGGAGGGGTATTGGGATTTAGGGTGATATAGTGAAGTTTCTAGTAAAGGACACATTTAATTCAAATTTGGAGACTTGTAATGGCTAGGGAGATTTTGGTATCACTAGTGGCTTTTCAATTGTTTGCAGAGTGAGGTGAAGGTTCTTCAGGTAAGAATAAGAGGAAGCAAGTGGATGAAATTCTATAAGCTCCAACCATGTGTAAGGGAGGCTACACTTGGGCTAATCTGGGTAAGATAGATGCTAAATTTTGTATCCCTTTTTATATAGCATCATCATGTAATCATGTTTCCAAGTGTAGAAGTTTGTATGTTAATCATTTAAGGTGTAATTATTGAGGAGCTAGACTCCATATTAGTTTGGTATTGAATGTATAAAACTGATAACATTTGCTATAAACTTTGTTCAATTTATGATATGGTCTATCATTCGAAAATTTAATCATGTGATACATTGGATGTTGACTTAAGTTAGTGATGCATTGAACCTTTGATGATATGTGTATTTAAATGATGATTGTTGGTAGTTTATGAATCTTTGCTAATATATGACAGATTGATGAGTAGGAAATCCATATTTAGATATTGGATTGGTAATGATAGACTAGCAGGGTAAATAAGGTAGATAAATACTATTAGAGTCTTATAAAATGAGGGAAAGTGGTCCTAGAGTGTCCCTAGAAAGGAAATTGGAGTGCATGGGATGAAATTTGGGATATGTAGTTACAGAAGGGGGTTACATTGCAGCTAGGAAGGCCTTGTTGTAGCTAGGAAAGTGACAGAAGTGAGGAGTGCCATGGTGTGAGAAATCTCACCGCGGCTCAAAGCTAAAAATATTGCCCAGGAGGGTGACAAAGAGTAACCTCGCTGCAGCCTAACATGTCCTACTGCAGCTCAAGTCGAGGAAACTAGGCAAGGAGTGTCCAGTAGCTAGTCTCGCTATGGTGTAAGTGTATTCTGCTGAGGTGAGAATCGCGGGACCTTGAATAGTAGCTCCAGGAGGTATTTCTGTCGCGGCGCCATGTAGGCTCATCGTGGCAAGGGTCATCGCAACGAGATTAGCATAAGTTGCCTAATAGGATTCCTGAGAGTAACTTCACTACAGTACGGAATGTCAAGGCTACAATGTAAAGTGAAAAACTTAGTTTTTGAGCTCTAGTGACTAACTTAGCAGCAGTAGGAAATTTCAAGTCGCGATGAAGGTCTCCAAACTCATACTTTTAGCTTAGAAACCTTGGTTTTCTCAATGGTGACATCAAAGGATGACTTAGAAGTACTTGTAAGGGGTTCTTGGGAGTCGAAAGTCAATGGGTAATAAATCTAGAGGCTTTTAATTGAGGGTTTGTTTCACTTATGTGCATAAATGGTTTTGATTGACTGGTGATGATCCTAATAACATCAAGGTTTAAATTTCCCTATATTTTCATAAAGAAATTAATTGTAATGACCCCAAACCTTGATCATTGATTGTTAACCACGTATTTAACCATGATTACTATAATTAGAAGTTAGGGTCATCACATGAGCCATAGTGAGATTCCTCACGTTGCGGCTTTCCTTGCCTCTATCACTCTCTTAGCCTCGACGAGACCTTCCTAGCCATGGCGTAACCCTCTCCTGCAACTACATCTTCCAAATTTCATCCCATGTACTCCAATTATACCTCTAGAGATGCTCTAGGACCACTCTCCCTCAAATTTGAGACTCTAATAGCATTTTTCCACTTGATTTACCTAGCATATCTAACTCTACCAATTCAAGGCTTAAGTGTTCTTTTTGACTCACCAACTATCAGGCATTAGCAAGTTTAATGTGACAATAGCAAACAACCAGATTCATAATTAACCAATATTATCATTCAAATATAAATCCCCATAGAGCACTAGGCATTACTCATCTAATTCATCATTTGAGGTAATACATGATTACATTCTAATGTAATTTACCATAGTTTAACCTCAACTAGATTCCATATCAGATACATGAACATATACATCAAAATCCTAAATTGTATAAGGTGTAACCTCCTATTAGATACATCCCAAATTACTAGAATATAAAACTCTTACACTTGGCAATATGAATATATGATGATACTACACATAATAACAACAAAAATAACATCTACCCTAAATTAACCCAGTCTAAGTGTAGCTTCCCACACCAGGCTAAAGCTCATAGATTTTTATCCACTTGCTTCCCCTTATCCTTATCTGAAAAGCCTTCACCTGAAATGGTATCCCATAAAATGAGGTGAGATACAAATCTCAGTAACCAAGGGTTAATTCAATTCATATATTCCAATTTAATTAAAATATATGCATGATATCAAGTAAGCATAAGAAAATATATTAATCATATCAGCAAATGAAATAATTAGGCTATCATGATTACTATTATATACTAGCAATCATATTTCCATATGTTAAAGGCCAATAACATAGGGAGAGGCCCGTCCACGGCACCTACTCCCCAATGAGCACAACCAGGGATCAGTGCATCTGGGGTCTGATCATAACTCAGTGCCTAATTGAAGCACATGTATAGGTGGTAGCTGCGCCACAACTCCACCATGGACTCATAAGATCCAAACACAATACAACAGATAGCCAACCAATTCATTAGCATTTCAAAAACATAATTGTGCAATAGATATAAAATTAAATTAGGCATATGCACGGAATTCAATATAATCCCCAGTTACCTCACTTATAGCTAATTCATTAAGAGCCAACTGAATGCTACTTCAGCCTATGGACACAAAATCAAGCCATTACTAATCCTAATCATCATTTATATTAGTAAGCCCATCACTCAAGGGGTTACACTACAAAGGACTACTCAAAAACACTTACCCAATTACCACAAAAACCATTTTCGAATTTGGTTAAGCCTACCCTAGAAATCTCAAAACAACACTTCAAATTCTGAGTAAATTCACATAAAAACAATACCCATATCATAAATCAACGATAGAGGTCCTAAACTTGCAGAGAAAGCATCAAAATGAAAAGTTGATACTTACCTAATAACACCCTATCCTTAACTTACGAAATTTCACCATGGAAACATCAAATAGCAAGTTTCAGATTTTGGGTGTAGGTGAAAGTGCTCCAAATGAGAAGCCAATCGAGTGAAATCTAAGAGTAAGAGAAGAGAATTAAGTTATATAACTATTACCTTGGCTGAATCTTGTTCTAGGAGTGGGAAATGATGAAATTTTGCTACTAACCCTAGCCTCCCCATTGGATCTCTGATTTGCTCCTTGTGTTTACGTTTCAGCAAAGTGTGGAGGGGCTGCATGTGTTTAGAGTTTTAGTTAGGTTTAAGTTAGGTCCTAAATGGGTTATAGGCTGACTCAAAGGTCCAATTCCAAGTGGGTTTCAGATTTAAGCTTTGTTGGGCTAAACTTCATGAGTTAGGCTGTAGAATTATAGTTGGGATAGGCCAAATTTTAAGAGCTCATTTGATTTAGGTCTGCATAAGGGTTGTTGGGCCAATTATAAGATCTTATGTAAGTTGGGTCTTAGGCCTCTAACTCATTAAACCAAATTGGGCTATTGTTAGGTAGTCTTTCTTGGGTCAAGACTTATAATAGGAGGTTAGGTCTGCATCTATAATCCTTAAGCCTCTATTAGCTTCTAACCATGGCCTACTTAATTTAACTTGGGCCTAGATAAAGTTTTTAACCTAATTAAATCTCAAACCCATATTAATAATTTATCTCTCTAAAATTTCCATTCACATAATTTGCCCAATTATTCTATATTAATTATTCTTAATTAACCCAAATCTATTATTAACATCTTAATTAATTTTGGGGTGTTACAAAAAGTCCCTAAAATTAGGTGAGATAAATCCAAAAGTCCTAAAGAATTGAGTGAGGCTAGACTAAAAACCTTTAGAACCTATGTTTGACAATGTACGAGTTTATGTGGCATGGGAAAATATTTATATATGCTTACAAGATGCTTTTAGTACATGCTTGAATTCTTTGACTTGAAAACATGCCATGTATGTATGCTTGAAAGGGTAAAAAAGCTATTGGGATTCTTTGAATCTCACTCTTTCCCCTCATATGTCTAACCATGACTAGGTGATCCAAGTGAAACAGGAATGGAGGGCAAGCACCTTGAAGCATGGAACTTTGATAATAGAATAAGAATTTTATGCATTTTGATGTCAAAGTTTGTATTTATATGATATACATGTGATGTAAACCATTGAATACAAGCAAATTTATGTAAATATAATGTATGAATGGGATTTGGAACCAAATGAATGGTTGTGTGAGTTTTTGACATCCTTATTCTTTGATGTCCATGTATGTAAGAACAACTAAGATAGTGACTTTGAGATACATGATATTTTGGACCATTTGGGATGCTCTAAGAGGCTATATTTATGCTTTTGGATGTGCTTAAATGGTTGTGAAATGATTAGAAGTCCATTTGGTGCAAATTTGACCCCTTTTGCAGTTTTAAAAGTGACATAATCTTGAACTGAACCAAAGTTTGACCAAATGAATGATTTTAGGTATAAAATTTGGCATGATTATAGATATCATTTGGAGCTTTTCACAGAGCTAAAGAGCAATTAATTTGGAGCTCTAGATAATTTATTATGAATTTTCAAATTTTGCCAAATTATGTAAAATTGTCTAAGTTACTATTCATATAGTCATTTTATATTTCTATGTTACTCAAGGGCCAAATGAAGTCCAATACTCATAAAATTTTACAAACATAAACAAGACATCATAAGCTTTCTATATCCACTAAGAGTATCTCATTTGGAGCTATGTAGAGGGAGGAATGAATTTTTGAAGTTGGAGTTCAGCTGTAGGATGCATTAGTGACCAGTGTTATTGTTCTATTAGTTTTCATAGGGCAAACCTAGTTGCTTTGATCTAAAATTTGTATGGTAATTAGAGGACATCTGTACCTTTCTAGAATTGTATAATTTTCATGATTTTGATTTTTTTAGAATTAATTATGATTTTCCAAAATTCATATCAAAATATGGAATGGATGGAAAAATGCAGAGTGTAATGTGATTTTATATTCTATGGCTTGGACCCCAATTTTGAGCTTGAATTTGTGATAATTTTGGTTGAACAAATGTGTTATGAATGAGAAATGATTTTGGTAAGATCATAAGGTCCATAAAAGCTGAGAATGAATTTATTGAGTTTTCAATGATGCAAAATACCATTGTTAAAAATGTGATTTTCATGTAAATAAATATTGTATGCCAATTTTGCCATGAGTTAAGTTCTATGTAGTTATGGTATTACAATTTGACTCTATTTTACTACTTAGTATGTAGATGATTGATATATTGGGTATATGTAAAACTCTCTCGAACATTGAGATGAACTCCAACTGATTATGATGCTTTATTCTTCTTTAAAATAAAAAAAAACTTTAAGCACAACTTTTATATTTTTATTATCAGATGATTCAATAAAAAGCCTATGAAGTGTTCAATATTACATAATTATATTTAAAAAAAATTACACATGCTATATTTTTGTTAACAAATTTAATAGGAAAAATATAAAAGTTATATCTAAATCAAACTCTTTGGGCATAATAGTGGCATAGAAAACAAGGTCCATTCACATATCTTGCTTTCTCCATCCTCAGTTTATTCCTTTGGCTTACAAGACAAATATTCTTCCAAACCCGCCACTAGCAAGCATAAGCCCTATCAAGCTTGTTTCTCGCTAAATAGTTAGATGAAGTTACAAAGAAGGGGGAAATTGAAATAAATTTGCTACTATAAGGATTTGATTGAAACAAAAAAGACTTGTGCTTAAACTTTAGAAAGAGACAATTACCTTTTTTTAATTTTGAACAATTATGTGACTCAATTTTGATGTCAGCTAGTGGCACATGGGTTTTTGTCGGTTTAGTGACATTATATGTTGCTCTCAAGAAACTTTTTTTTTTTATCCTCAAAGTTCAAAAGGTTCAAACGTAATTAATTATGTAAATGCGTATTTTCTAGATTCAAATGACAATAAGCGTTTAATTACGTAAAAGAGTAGGTGCAACATGCATGATGGCTATTAAATAATGAAAATGTATATCTTTTTTAGAAAAGTTATACCTAATTAACTGAAAGAAGAATAATAATAAGGATATAATAAATTCCTAGCTAGATTGATCCTCAGCTTCTAGCCATCTTACTCTTATCGCTTTGTTGTCATTAGTATGCTCAACCACAAAGAAGAATTAGATACCTAAGATATCAAATTCTTATTACCAATGGGGAATTATTAATTGATGTAATTTTCTTAATGATAAAATACAAACGTCACATTCTGTGATAAGAGGAATCATCTATGCAAAACTTGAGATTAATCTCAATCTCATTAGCTTAGAAACTAAAACATACACTTATATATGAACGTCAAATATCTAAAATATTCCAATATACTATTTAAACTTTTTTTTCAAAAACTTTGACAAAATCTCCTTAAAAATTAGATTATTCCAATTTTGGTATAATAACTCAATTCCAATCAATAACTTACAATACAATTTAGTAGACCTCCACTAAAAACACCTAAAGTAAACTATTTAGGATGCAAGAATCTTGCTTGACGAGCCTAATGAAGCTTATACAAACCCTAAAGTTAAATTATTATGTTATTAAAAAGAAGTGAATACGTGTTTTGAGGAAATGTTCAAAAACATAATCAATTTATAACCCTCTATTAAAACTAATAACAAACATAAGTATACAACTTATAAGGGTAACTAACCAAACGTGGGCACAGAGCTCCCAAAAACAATATTTAGATGTAAGCATACAACTTACATGTTAACAAACCAATATAAGCATCTTGCTTAATTCAATTTTCTTCAATATCATTCAATTAATCCATGTTTGTTGGTCTCTACATGAGGCTAACATCACCTTTCCTCTAATAGCTGGGGTTTAGGCCAAACTACACTAAGGGATGATAAGTAATGTTATTAACTATAGTGTTATAAGCTAGATTCTTTCCAATAAAAACAATTCCCAACTAGCATAATTATAGATCTGAAAATGTGAACTTTTAAAAGAAAAATAGAAATAGGAAACATAATCTGCAAGCTCTCAAGCCTTATAGCACCTATTACATCCTTAGAAGCATTTTGAACATAGAATGCAGCATCCCATGCATCTTGGTGATATATTGAATAATCATGGCACATTTATTTTCCAAAAAGCAATTATAAACCAAACTTCGATACCAAACCATACATTGATCACTTGGTGCCTACAATTTCAAATGAAATGTTAGGAGTAATTAACTAAAGACTAAAAGAAAAGAATGTTAGTTATTCATATAGTTCAAATAAAATGGAGAGCTTATGAAAGTACTACTTGAGCTTATAGAATAACAAGCTTAGGCGGCACTTACCTTAAAAGTTTTAGAAGAGGAAAGTTATAGCTTCTTCCATTTGTTGTTGTCTTTTAGTAATATCTACCTCTAATTATTGTTTCCATCTATGACTTAACATAGTTGAACTTTATTTAGACACTCTATGTAAGAAGGCCCAGAAGATTGAATCTCATTATGGAAATGAGCAAGACGTTTGTTTACTTAGGGATGGGATAACACCTAATCCCAATCTCCAAACTTAACAATGGTGCTCCTAGATTCCTAAAGCCAAAACCAACAAATCTTGACTTGATTTTTCTTCAAAAGAAAAGCCTTTAACCTATTGTACAGAAATCCATTCTTACAAATTTAAGCAAAATAAAAAGCAATAAATCATTTTGGCAACAAATTATTTGAACAAAATCAAAAGTCAATACTTTATTCCTAAAGAATTCAAACACTTACACTAATAGCTCTAGCTTTTATCACTGGTGAAAGATTTATAAGCCTTTTTATATGTGGCAATCCATACATCTCCTTAGCTAAGTGAGCGCTCACACTCAACCTCCTACAAATTTCAAGACAAATGTAACATATCTTGAATTACATTAAAAGTTCAATTGTATTGTTTACTAAAGTGAACGTACCATCTCAGCCTTCTCTCATGCAAGTGTCTTAGATCCACTGGTGTGTGGAACCATTTGCTTCCTCCTATTCTCTTTATTTGTCTAGTCAATCTCTTAGTAATTGACAAAAACATATTAGTAAGATCAATCAAGAATTTGTATATATATTGTAAAATATTGTTATTATCTTAGTCTTTAGGTTAAGACAATAGTCCGTATATGTTGCTCATTGGTCCCTTTGGATGCCTGATGGAACATTAGTGACTATCTTGTCTCTAGTGTTGAAATATATATGCATAAGTTAGTAGCTCCCATGACTTCAATTAAAGGTTAACATGTGTTTAAGTTCAAGAGATCTTAGTTTGAGGAAGGAAGGAATTTAAAAGGAATAAGAGATAGCAAAAAGATGATAACTTGTATTAGGGGGTCTTTAGAGAGAAATGCAGTGGCAAGAAAACGTAAAGACTATATCTCTTAGGCTTAGTGGAGTCTCGGTCAATTGCTTATGTGTTGTTGATGATTGTTGGGTGATGCCTTGGTCTTATTACAAGGGTCTCTATTTGCAAGTTTCATAGGTAGTGCACTCATGATGATAGTTAAACCAAGTTGCCTAGTGGAACTATAAAAGTCATTTAATTAAATAGCTTGCCATACTAGAGCCATCTTGTGCAAAGCAACTTGGTCAACATGTTATGCTAATTACTTAAATAAGGCTCAATAAATGATAGCCATTGAGTAGTTTTTTCCTTTTGGAATAAAGCCAGACTAGGTTGGGCTAATTTGTTACTTATGGCTGGTATCAAGATAACTAGTATCAAATAGTTACAAATAATATAGTTGTAAAAATAAATTTGTAGTAGTAGTGCAACCAAGATCGTCTCTTATAGAAATGGATTCGAATCATTCAAGAAAGCTTTCTAAATGTCAAATGCAACCTAAAACTAACAATCACAAAGTTTTGTTTAGGGTTTAATTTCTAGAATTTAATTAAATTAAAGTAAACAGCAAAAGCTAAAAACTATAATTAAAGTAATAAAATCAACTAACAATGTGAAGTAGCTAACCTTAGATTCACCTCCTTAACTTCGATTATCATTATTCTAATTAGATAGTCTTAAGAGTTAAACTTAATCCCCTTATTTGGTGCATTCATTAAAGAATTTCCTAATTAACTAATTAAGATACAAGTGCTTAACCAATTGGAAGCTTGTAACCATAATACTATCAATTGATTAGTGCTTGCATGAAAGGATTAGAACACACCTAAATATGAGTTTAATTGTTCTTTTAGGTTCTTAGACGTTCCACCTAAGAGTCTAAATCACTATTTAAACTCCTAAAAGTCTAAATTATACTAATTAAGAATAAATTCTAATATCAATTACACAACAACTATTGCACAATTAAGTTAAAAATTACAAGTATGTGGAAATACACAACAATTCAAGAGCAATTCATTAAACACTTAAAGTGCAATAATACATCTCCAATTCATAAACAAAATTTAAAGGATTTACCAATCCAAAATAGTCACTACAAAGAAGTTTCCATCAACTAAACCTAATCAATAGAACATTGAATAAAGTAACATCAAAAAATAGAAGAGAAGATGAGAGAATTAGCCTAGTCTTGATTGAAGTTAAGAGCTCAAATTTTCATGAAGGAATTAGCATCCAAGATCAGCCACCAAAAGGAATCTAAGCTTCCATGGAATTAAAATGATGAAGGAAAATTAATTGAGATAATCCACAACCATGAAGAGCTTCTAATGGAGAATGGATGATTATTCATGTTCTGCCCCTCTTCTCAACCCAAACCCATGGCTCTCAATCACATTTTGCTCTTCTCTCTTTTCACATGTTCCTTCCCATTTTCCATATCAAACCTATGCCTGAACCATCAAAATTAGTGTCCTGCATGTGTTAGTAAAAGGGCCTCTCATGTGTTATTCCCATTGTTCATTGTGTGTTTGCCTTGAGTGAGTTGGTTGTGCATTTACATGTAAGTGTATAAGTGTATGAGCTATACATGGAGTGAAAGTCCTGTGCATGAAAAGTGAGTAAACCTATGATGACCCTAAATTCTAATTGTGGTAATTAAGCTAAAACACACGGTCAAAAATCACAAACCAAGGCAATAAATCATTTCAAATCATCAAATTAGGAAAAAGTGAGGAAATTTGAACCTTAATACTATTAGGGTCATTACCAATCAATCATAACCATTCATGTACATAAATGAAATAAATCCTCAACTAAAAGCCTTTAAATTTATTATCCATTAACTTCTAACTTCTAAAAACCCCTTACAAGTGCTTCTAAGTCATCCTTTGATGTTGTCATAGGAAAAACCAAAGTTTCTAGGTTAATATAAGAGTTTGAGAACCTTCGTCGCAGCAAAATAATTTCACGTCGTGGCTAATTACTCTCGGGTTCACTTCTTACATCTTCAAAGCCACGACGAGTAGGAACCTCGTTGTAGCAAGCCTATATGGTGCCGCGGTGAGAGGACCTCTTGGAGCCTACCTCGTTCACCTCTCACTATTGGTTGTGCCCAATTTCCCTTTTCACAGCGATGAATTCCTTTCTAGAACACCTGACACATTTTCACAAAATTTGTCACGCCCAATTCCCTATTTCGTTATGGTAAATTACTCTCTAAACGACTTCCAGTTTGGCTTCTCACATTTCATTGTGGTGAATTGCTCTCTGTTACTCTCCCTGACCAACTTTGCCTCTATTGGCCATAGTTAAGACTATTTTAGCTACAACGAAACACCTTCTAGTCCTAAAACTTCTAAAATCTTGTCTCATACACTCTAACTCTCCCTCTAGTGATACCCTAGGGCCACTCTGTCTTAATTTATAGAGCTTTAATAGCTTCCATTTACCTAATCTACCCAGCTTAGCTATCATTACTAGTTCAAGATTTAAATGTTAATTTCTACTCATCCAACTATCATATATTAGCAAGTTCATAGAGTAATGACAGCAAGAATTTATGAATTATTAGCAATTATTATTCTAATACATATTCCATTAGAGATCCTATGCATTACTGGTTCAAGTCAACATCTAATGTATCACATGATTACATTTCCATATAGTAGACCATATTCAACAAAGTTCATGGCAAATATTATAAATTCATACATCCAATACCAAACTAATATGAAGCCTAGCTCCTCAATAGATACATTTTAAGTTATCGACATACAAACTCCTACACTTGGCAACATGATTACATGACGATGCTATATAAAAGAATAATAAAATGTGCATCTACTCTACTCAAATCAGCCTAGTGTAGCCTTACTCACACATGGTTAGAGCTTATGGATTTTCATCCACTTACTTTCCCTTATCCTTACCCGAAGAGCCTTCACCTGAAAATATGATCCTATGAAATGGGGTGAGATGTGAATCTCAGTAACTAAAGGCAAGTTCCATTCATATATGCTAATTTAATTAATATATGAGTATGAATCAAATGAGTATCAGAAAATATACCAGTCATACATGCAAATGTAATAATTAGGCTATCTATGATTACTATCACATACTAGCAATCACATTTTCACATGTTCAAGGCCAATAACACCGGGAGAGGCCCATCCAAGGCACCCACTCCCTAATAAGCATAGCCAGGGCTCAGTGCAACTAGGGTCTGATCATAACTCGGTGCTCGATCGAAGCATATGTGCGGGTGGCAGCCGCACCACAACTCTACCATGGACTCACAAGGTCCAAACATAATACAATAGATAGCCAATCAATTCATTTAGCACTTCAAATTTTCATGTGCAGCAAATATAAAATTAAAGCAGATATATGCATGGAATTACAAAATCCCCAATTACCTCACTTGCAGCCAATTCTTTAAGAGCCAATTGAATGCTACTTCAGCCTATGAACACAAAATCAGGCCATTACTAACCCTAATCATCATTTATATTAGCAAACCCATCACTTAAGGAGTTACACTACAAAGGACTACTCAGAAATACTTACCCAATTATCACAAGAACCAAATTCAGATTTGGTTAAGCCTACACCAATAACCTCAAAACAACACCTCAAATTTTGAGTAAATTCATATAAAAATAATACCCATATCATAACTCAGCTATAAGGGTCCTAAACTGCAGAAAATGCATCAAAATGAAGAGTTTATACTTACCTAATAACATCCCTAGCCTCAACCTACGACATTTCACCATGGAAACATCAAATAGCAAGTTTCAGATTTTGGGTGTAAGTGAAATGTTCCAAATGAAAAAATAATCAGGTCAAATTGAAGAGAAAGAGAAGGGGGTCAAGTTATATAACACTTACTTTGGCTGAATCTTGCTCTAGAAGTAGGAAATGATGGAATTTTGCTGCTAACTCTAGCTTCCCTCTTGGACCTCTGAATTTGCTTCTTGTGTTTGTTTCAGCAAAGTATGGAGGGGGCTGCATATGTTTAGGGTTTAGTTGAGTTTAAATTAGGTCTTAAATGGGTTATAGGCTGACCCAAGGGCCCAATTCCTAGTGATTTTCAGATTTAAGCTTTATTGGGCTAAGTTTCATAAGTTGGGCTATAGAATTATAGTTGCATTAGGCCATATTTTAAGAGCTCATTTGATTTAGGTTTGTATAAGGGATGTTGGGTCAATTATAAGAGTTCATGTAAATTGAGTTTTCGGCCTCTATCTCCTTAAACCAAATTGGACCATTGCTAGGTGGTCTCTCTTGGGCCAAGACTCACAATAGGAAGTTAAGTCTGCATCTATAATCATTGGGCCTCCATTAGTCTCTAACAATGACCTACTTAATTTAATTTAGGTTTAGATGAAGTTTCTAACCGAATTAAATTTTAAACCCATATTAATAATTTATTGCTCTAGAAATTCTCATTCCCATAGCTTGCTCAATTATTCCATAATAATTATTTTTAATCAACTCAAATCTATGATTAACATCTTAATTAATTTTAGGATGTTACAAAACCCATATGAGAACGAATGACATGGGATGTGAAATCCCATAAAGTGGATAGCAGTGAATCAATGTATGTATTAAGTGCGTGGCAACATATATCAACATAAGTTGTCCACAAAAGCTTCACGCATGAGAGAAAGCATTCTTGAATATGTTTGTTTCTGCCCTTGGACCTTTAAAATTAGTGGATCCCTCCTCTCATGGCTAATCAATGAATTGTCATCGTGATAATGAATGAGAGTGCATGTGTGTGTAATGTGATGGAGCTACTGCATGTGAATCCACTTCATGCATGTGTATTAGTGAGCCCTCTTTCATCCAATCATGCCTCCAAGTGTGCTTCGTGTTGAATGGAAACTGCAAGGCCATGTGTATATGCATGATCCATGTGTAATGATATGCGTGAGTGAATGAGTGTGGATCATAAACTGTTTCATGAGTGAGTGGAGGAGAGAGTGAAGCCTTGTGTAGGTATGTGATCTCCTGCCACGTGAGTATTTGTTGCTTCATTCCTCCATCCAATCCATGTGCCATGTGTGTGAGAGAAAGGCATGGAGTGTGAATGTGTGATGGATATGCTCCTTCAATTTGTGGGTTGTGTATATGAGGAAGTCATGGTGGGAAGGAAGATGGATTTTCTACTCCCTTGCATGGAAAAGCCTATCTCATTCCTCTCATTTTTTTCTAATTTTTATTTTCTAAAAATTGATTGAAAAATCTACACAAATAATTCCTTCCTTTAAGTTGCAAAATGTGGCTTCTCTCCTTGAAAATTTAACCCTTGATTCAATCTTCAATTCTCCTACAAATTAATCTCCATCACTTAAATTCCAATTGCCCATTAAAAACTTGCACAAATAATAGAAAATGTTAAGTAAAAAAATCATAAAATTATTTAAAAGAATTCATGCATTAAAAATCAATAATTTTGCAAATTAATTCATAAAATGAAAAAATGCCCAATAAAATCAAATCTCATGTGATTAAATCCATTAAGTCTTAATTCATCATTAAAATGTCCAAATTAAGAGGACTAAAAGATATAAAAATGACATTTATCATATCGTTTGCCCTTAAATCCACTAACAAAGTGACAAGCTAAGCAAGCTTAAAGTAGTGTGTTTGCCTTAGTTGTTGTGTGAATAACATTGGCAGCATTGTTGCTTCATGTTCCTATGATTCATCATGTTTGTATGGAGTACTCCATGGAATATGAGAATTCATGGGATTCAAAAGGTTGTGAGCTAGTCCTTTTAGGTCTTGTTTGTTGCAACTTTATCTATTTATATGCTATTTCCTTGTTTGTTTTTGGTTTACCTACATGCTGCTTCTTTGCTTTATTTGCGTAGGTTTGTCTTGTTGAGTGTTTTTCTTTGTTCAATAGCTATGACTTTCCTTACAACTTCAAGAGTAATATGTTGTTTCAAGAGTAATAAGTTTCCATTGAATGTCATTCTATCATTACATTTTCTTCAGCAGAGGATAGAGCTTTTCTTATGTTGTATAAGGATGGTCTTTGAAAAGAAGTTCACTTCCATTTAGATGATCATTTTTGTTTTATAATAAAATTGATTAGGGAGGCCTTTTGTTAGTTGACCTCACAAGTGGTGCAATATATGTTAGGTTTTATTGCTATATGTTGGCATGTAAAGGTAGAGTCATCTTTTCCTTTGTTTTGCCATTTCTTTAATGTTATCGGATATGCCTCTATTTGAAGTATGTTAGTTATCAATAGTAGAGTTAGTAGTCATTGTCTCTTCATTGTTGGTTTTATGAGTTCGAGTTCAAACATGGGTTTATTGCTTTTTGTATGTATGGAGTACTAGTCATCCTTTCCCTTTCCTTCAGTGTTAGTTACAATCCTAACAAAGTGAGGAAGCAAAATGAAGGTTTTATTGAGAATAATGCAACTATCCTATTAGATGTTGCTAGTAGGTTCCATCTAAGCAAAATTCCTTTGTGGTCGATGACCTTAGAGCTAGTACTGAGGTATGCCAAGGTGACTTAGTGGTTGATTCATGACAATTTGACTCAACCTTAAGATTGTGTTATGCTTAGGCAAATATTGAGGTACACAACTATAGTAGTTTTGACATTCTTCCAACAACTCTTTTAAACACTCCTCTAGCTACTGCTTCCTCACTAACTTTTTTGCCTACAGCTTCTCCATCTCATTCCCCTAAGAAAGTTATATAGGAGAAGTAATGTTGAGAGGCGAGCAAGTCATCTATGGTTCTAATTGAGGATGCATCTATGCCTTTGTTTGAGGATGACTTGAGCAAATTTAAGAACACTTGAGAGGAAAAAATAGATGAAACTATGCCAAGTCAAGCTATATATATTAATGGATTTGTGGAAGGCATCCAAAGAGGTATGGAGACATGCTTAAATATAGGCCTTCATAACAACGTAAAGGATATAGCACATTATATAATAGAGAGATCAACAATAAATTTTAAGTACTTATTTATCAAAGTACTATTTTTTTTTTTGTTATCATCTTAATTGTATTTGAAGTTTATAGAGCAATCTTTACTACATGTGCCAAGTAGGTTTCTTAAGCTTGGATCATGATGTGGGCTCATGTAAGCCATGTTTTTAGTGAGCCTATCAAACTTAATTACTAAATCTTTGACCATGGCACAAGGTTATGTAATCTCATGTTTATATATCATTCTTGCTGGTAAGATTATGTTTATGCAATAATGTGTCCTATTTGTAAGACATGGGATTTTCCAAACTTCAACCTCTCTCCTTCCTAATGCAAGTTTTCTAAAGCCAACTAGTAGTTGTTAACTAGTCTCACAATAATTTGAACTAGATGCTATAGTTTCTTATCAACTAGATACTATGCTATAAGTCTTTACAACCTCATACTATTTGTCAACTAATTCCTTAATATTTATACTAAATTTTCCTCAATAAACATTATTTATTGCTAATAGTCTAACTTTGTAAATATCACTATCTAATTGCTAAGATTCTATTATTTAGAATTTCCTTGATCTTTAGTATTTTCCTCAATCAATACTATCCATCACTAATTTTTAATCTATTCACCTCAATCAACAATGTTCACCACTAATTTATTCCACTATTCCATAACACAATTCATCATTATCAACTAATTTCCTTAATCAATACAATTCATCACTATCAATTAATTTCCTCAATCAACATAGTTCATCATTATTAACTAACTTCCTCAATCAACACAATTCATTGCTATCAACTTACTAATCCTCGAATCAAACCATGTTTAATCACTAAGTTCCTAGTATGTCTTCTATCTTTAATCTTAATGACTATTTTCTTTCATAGTCAATTCACTTGTTTCTAAGAACATTAACTTCATTGTTCTATGTTATATCTATTCTTTATCCAACCTTTTAACTTTTTTAGCACTAATATTTCATCCATCTTTGATAAGTTACTTCGTATAGGAACTTGTAGGCTCTTTGTGTAATCTTTTCTCAGTTCTATCGTGTAAAGTGATGTGTTTCATGTAAGAACCCTTGCTCTGTAGATGTGTTTGTACTATTTTTCTCTATTATAAGTGGCACTATATATAGTAGCAAGTTAACTAAGTTTTAAGCAACTACAACTAATTTAATTCTATACACCTAGTGGATATGCCCAAGAGTAAATGTCTTGAGTGCCTAAGAAATATTTGGAGATGGTTTTTCTATTGTATTGGGAATGGGTGGAATTTGATGTTTTGCCTTATATTTGGATACCTTGTCCATCACAACATGAGTAAACATAACTAGCCTCAAGGAGGAGATTTTGCTCGATGAGCCTTTATTCTATCATGTGTCCGGATCCCCTGCTCATCGGCTCCCTGCGCAGCGCCTGCATCTCGGTAAAACGACATCGTTTGCATTGATGGAAACGGCACCGTCTCGATAAGTCACTTCTTGTGCGATCCTGAACGTCTACCTCCGCACGTTCTTGGCCGTTGATTCAATCCCATGAAACTAAAAGAGAACACAGGCTCTGTAACGTTGCGTCTGCCGGGAAATCGTCTTCAATGTTTTTTCCTATTCCATTGGCGGGAAGCTGAGCTCTGGGTTCATTGTGGATGCTTCATTTTCTCCAGAGTTTCTTCTTGGGTCATTGCAGAAGCTTCATCTTCTCCAACTCTGCATCTTTCGTCTCTTCAGCATTGTTTACTGTTCACAGCCAACTCTTCAATCATCTCTTCATCTTCTCCAACTCTGTTTACTGTTATATCGAAATTTGGCCAAACAGCGAAAACTTAAATGTACCCGAACTAATTGCTCATCTAAGTTCAGCTAAAAGCAGTGCAAAGCTTCAAAGTTAAAAAGAGTCTCAAATCCAAAATTCAATGTGATTATAGAGTGTATTCAAATTCCATTCCAAATTTGCAAATTGAAACCTGGAAGGACCATCGAGTGGGCATTGCACATTGAAACCTGGAAGGATCATGGAGTGGCCATCTTCTCCAACTTTGTTTACTGCTCACATCATTGAGTATAGCTATGCAAATTATATGTCCATGCCAATGAGAAAAAATGAGTCAAAGAAATTGTACCTCAACAAACCTGATTTTCTTTGACTCTCCCACCCTCCATTTTTTTGTTTTTAATCCGTCGTCAAATTTTGATTATTCAGTATCTGATTTTAAGGCAAAATCAAACAAAACGGTCCCTTTTCTGCTACCTGTCTGTAAATTAAGAATTATAACTTGATTTCATTTAATTATGATCATATGAGTCAATAAATTAATTGGCTTTTTTCCTTTTTTTGTTTCTTTCGCTTCTATGATTCATGTATCATAAACTTTCTATCCATAACATAACCCTTTTTCAAACAAAAAGGTGCATTATTTTATTTTCTATCTACCATTTAAGTGACATGCAGGTTACCCCTAAAAGAAAAAATACTGCACGCCGTTAATCAAATATCTAATGGCCTCCTATTTGTCACATAATTAAGCATCAATGCACTGAACAACTTTTTATCCATTTTGTCAAATCACATGTTCTGAAACTATTTAACCCTTTAAAAAGTCTGATATAGATTTCCCATATATATGTGTATATATATATATATATATATATACCAGGTGCACATGCGGAATAGCATTAAGGTAGACAAAAGGCAGGAGTAGAGGTCCCTGTGTCACTAAATTTTGAACCTCTTTCCCTCTGATTCGATATCTATTATTGGTGGAGAAAAGATGATGATATGATCAATTAGCAAATCAGACGGTCGGCATCACGAGGAGGCAACAGTATTGTTAATGATAAATGATGGTGTTGTATAACTAGAGGAGGTCCCATCATCATTTCCTAATCTTTGATATATCAACATATCTTTTTAGGTGGATGGAAGGTGAACACATCCTTCTCATACACTAATTAAATTGCACCTCAACAGTTTCTTTGACTCATTTTTTTTATTGGCTTGGATATATAATCTGCATAACTATACTCAATGCTGTGAATGGTAAACAAAGTTGGAGAAGATGAAGAGATGATTGAAGAGTTGGCTGTGAACAGTAAACAATGTTGAAGAGTTGAAAGATGCAGAGTTGGAGAAGATGAAGCTTCTGCAATGACCCAAGAAGAAACTCTGGAGAAAATGAAGCATCCACAATGAACCCAGAGCTCAGCTTCCCACCAATGGAATAGGAAAAAACATTGAAGACGATTTCCTAGCAGACGCAACGTTACAGAGCCTATGTTCTCTTTTAGTTTCATGGGATTGAATCAACGGCCAAGAACGTGCGAAGGTAGATGCTCAGGATCGCGCAAGAAGTGACTTATCGAGACGGCGCCGTTTCCATCAATGCAAACGATGTCGTTTTACCGAGATGCAGGCGCTGCGCAGGGAGCCGATGAGCAGGGGATCCGGACGCATTCTATCATAGGTAGGAAAGGGGAGTGGGGGAGAGATGAATAGTCTTTCATAAGCTCCACCTGCTTTTGCTACAGCTGGCTTTACGTAGTGGCTCCCACGACTTGGTCATTATAGAGGTCTAACAGCAATAACAGGTGCAGTTTTTATGACATTTTCTTCTTGTTGAAAAGCAGGTTTATACTTTTGCAGCTATCACTAATGTTATTTGGGTAGCTTTGTCTGACATAGTATTGTTTAACAAATTTAGTGATTGACTAACTTTAAAATTTAGGATTAATTTATTTTTATAATACACAATTTATATAAATTTTAATTGAAAAAATTTTGCTTGTTTTGATGCGAAAGGATCAATTTTAGACAGATTCCTCTATCGCTCATCACCTTTTATTATTCAAAGGCCTGACCTTGTATGTGACAATTTCGTAACCAGTTCAAAAGCTGCCTCTGAACAAATTTCGCATAGAGAACTACAATACATCAAATACAAAAAAAAAATAGATTATGTTTGATGTAATGAAAAATAATTACTTGTTTTCTGTAATTGATGTTATAGAACAATTATCCACTTCCAAAAAATATTACTTATACAATAAAAAATTATAAAAAGTTTCATGATTATTGCACGTAAAGGTTGGCCTTTCATATATTAAACCAAGAATATTTACCCAAAAACAAAAAAAAATAAAAAATCTTTCTCCCTCAACCTGGAAAACTAACATAGCTAAAATTTATATACACCTCTAACCATATATTACATACTTGAACCTATTACAAGTTCAAGTGATCTTACCAAAACTTCATTTGTTATGTAGGAGGAAACCTCAAAACCTTTGAAATTAAGGAAAAGAAGGAACAAGGGTAAGAATCCAACCTTTAAATTCATTTCAATCACAAAAAGTAAAATTGATATTCTACTTAACCCGCTTTTCTATTTATTATTATTATTATTTAAAGTGAGGCTAATGAAACACTAATATTGTATAGTCAAATAGAGAGATGACCAAAACATATAAACAAGAATTGTCTGACATTTCAAACACCATCTTATATTATCAAAACTTGATTTGAAAAATGGTGCCTTAACTTAGTTATATATATATATATATATATATGAATACCAAATGTTGTACTATATCAGCAATTCCCCTCCCCTCCAAACTCATACCTGCTCTGCTCTGCACTGTTGTGCTTCTAGTAAAAGAAAGCAAGCAAGCATGAGTTCCACATAGAACAATATGCACAACCTTGGGGTGAAGCCCCCGACTAAAGATGACCAGGCATGCCTCTATGCCATGCTCTTATCAAGCTTCCAAGTTTTCCTTGCAATTTTGAATGCAGCTATTGAACTGAAGGTGTTGGACAACATAGCAGAGAGAGCAGCACCTGGTGTTTTATTGTCAGTGTCTGAGATTGCTTCTCAGCTTCCTCCACAGCACCCTGAGTTGCATAACAGGCTTGACCGATTACTGCGTGTGCTTGTCTCTTTCAGTGTTCTGGATTGGACCACTCGCACCAACCAAAATGGCGAGGTCGAGAGGCTCTATAGACTCTCTTGCTGGGAGTTACCTTTTACAGAAGCCATCCAACTACTGTTCAGGTTTGGTAAGTATTATGCATATAACAAATCTTTTCAAAGCTAGATCAAATTTGATTAGTCTCCAGGTTATCTTGTCTGATTTCATAAAAATTTACCGATCTACTTTGATTTTTTTAAAAAAATTAAACAAACAACTTTGGAATTCAAGACCTTTGGACAGATCCGGCAGTCACATTGGTTTCTGCTTATAATATGTGAAAGTGATTATAACTTTGCCTAGTAGATAAACTATTTTAATTGAAAAAACAAATTTAGAAGTCTAAATAAGAATCTATGTTTGAAAGGCCAAAGTTCAAATAAGTAACTTTTTAAAAATTAAATTATTAAATTACTCTAAATTAAAATGACTAGGTGTGAATGTAACTTTTTAAAATATTAGGAAAAGTAAATATATTATTATTATTATCTCGTTTTATACTAAGGTTGTTACAATAGCATAACTCTTCTATATCAATCATGACTTTGACCTCGCACAATTGCTGTTGAGTTTTTTTCTGGAAAGTTCTGACACCGCAACTCTTTTTGGCTAAACTTCTAACTACTAACTCCTTTCCTGCTTACTCAATGGGCCCAAATCTCAAACAAGCGAAAATGTGGTCCAAGAAATATATTATTGATACAACCTACCCTAAAATGAAACAAACAAAATCAATTATCCTCTGAATTTCTTTGAGAAATTGATTGTTTTAGTTTTGAAGAAGAAAAATACTATTAGTCTAAGGTTCATATTTAAGAAATAAATGAAATCTACTAATTAAGTGATGAGTTATACATGCTAAACAAATGAAATCTACTAATTAAATGAAATCTGCAATAAATTTCTCTAAAAGCTGCAGAGAAATCGAATCCAGAAATAGAAGACCGTTTAATTGATGCATCACTCTGTGTTCATTTTATTGTAGGCTGAACATCAAGGAAGCAATTCTGGATGGAGGAGTGGACCTATTCAATAAAGTACATGGGATAACCATGTGGAAGTAGATGGAGAAGGACACAAGACTGAACCACACATTCAACAAGGCAATGGCAGGCATCTCAGCAATACAGATGAGGAAGTATTTGGAAGTGTATGAGGGATTTGAAGGAGTTTCAACATTAGTTGATGTGGGAGGAGGCATAGGCCAAAGCCTAAAAATGATAATCTCCAAGCATCCTAATATAAAGGGTATTAATTTCGATTTGCCCCAAGTCATAGAACATGCCCTACCCTATCCAGGTATTCATAATACTCTCCTCTCATATAATTATCCAATTTCATAATGGTATTTTGTACACTTTTTTCCTTTTTTGATGAGATGCATATCTTACCCTTGAAACGATATCAGTAATGGTTAACGAATAAAAAAGTTACATGTGGCAAAATAAAAGTTACATGTGTCTAGTTTCATATTTTAAAACTTTTCTTTTGCCATGTGTCACATTTTCATTCGTGGGTTACAATACTCATAAACAGAATAACTGTTTTTTCCCCCAAGAAAAATTACTTCAACCTAATTAGTTCACAACTTTACATTTTGCTTTCAAGAGAGCTTCTTAAGATTTATAAATTGCAAGTGACTTTCAAAGGATGCAAGTGAGCTCTGGAAATCCAATTAATAAATGGGGTTTGACCAGTTCTACTTGGAACTATCCCCTTGTGCACTTTGCATCCTTTTGTAAATCACTAATTGAGAGTAAAGTCAGCAATGTCTTTAACCATTTTTCAGAAAATATCTGTAATAAAGAAAAGCACAATCCAATGGCAACAAAATCTGACTATAACTTTAGTGTAGATGAAAGAACAAAAGAATGAATTATTAACCTTTCTTTTCTTTAAAATGTTTCCGAAGATTAAATTTAGCCTTAAGTCAAAAGTATTGATGGCCTCCACTATATGTTTTTGTCTAATTTTGTCAAGGAATTGAGCATGTCGGAGGAAATATGTATGAAAGTGTTCCAAAGGATGATGCTATTATGGTAAAGGTAAGATAGTTTTTAATTATTTGACTTTATTATGGATATAATTATTATTACACTATATTAATAATGAATAGACCTACAAGTATATCCAAGCACACTTTTATGTGATAAGTGCATTCAATATACTTATTTTATCTATTAAAATGATTGATTTGGTCTATTCAAGAATTTTTCACTGTGCTAAGAAAAATTTTTCCATATATGAAAACGCTAGTGCAGGCTACATGTCACAATTGTTCAGATGAAAAATGTGTAGCACTTCTGAAAAACTGTTACAAGGCACTTCCACAAGATGGGAAGGTGATTCTTTTGGACATGATAATGCCTGATGAACCAGAGCCAAGTGATGCTGTGAAGTATGTCTCTATTATAGACAACACAATGTTTATACAAGCTGGAGGGAAAGAAAAAACTGAGAAAGAATTCAAGAAGCTCTGCAAGGACTCTGGATTCTGGAGTTTTCGAGTTGTTGCTCGTGCTCTTTCGGTTTATGGTGTCATGGAGTTTTATAAATAAACTCTTCGATTGTTTTGAACTTGTACTCCATCATAATTATGTGAAAATAGTAATAAAATAAGAATAAGTAGTTTGCGATAGTTTTGCTTCCACAGGTGCCTGATATGATCCACTTGTGATCATTTCAGAGAGCCAGGTTTGATCCCACAAAAAAAAAAAAAAGAACAGAGAGACAAGGAAGGTATTTTGCTTGTTTCATTCTGTAATATTTGGGAGGGGGGCTCAATTTGTACTGTTTTATTTCATGCCTTCCTAAAATTGTTCATCCGATTAATTCCTCATCCTATGTGCTTTCACTTTTATTTATTGGAATAGCATAATAGGATTCGATTGGAAGTCATATATAGTAGTAGAAAACGCACTATTCATGATTCATAACACACAATCCGACTTGATTTAGAAGAAAAGCGATACTAATCGCTTGTTGAATCAAGAAATTGCCGGAATTGGACGTCTAAATTGCCAGAATCGTGCAAATCACATAAAAAACAACGATTCAAAACGTTGTAACTCTGTCAAATCACGAAATAGAGTCATGAAGTCAAATCTTTTGTAACCCAACGCAATCAGCTTCCGTGAAGAAGATGATGCCTTTCTTTATTTTCTTTACTTGCCCAGATGTCGGTCCACTTAAATCCCATCCATGGTATTAGAAATACTATATTACACAACTACGACGTCGTTCCACTTCGCATTCTAGATAGACTACACAGCCAAGTAGCCATGCATCTCGAGACAAATGACACATACGAGTGTTCACTTATTTAGAGAATTTGTAGGATTTTGCAATGCCATATATAGACACGCTAAACCCAAACTTTGCGACAAGCAATTACCTAATTTTATTCTGTTCTGTTCTTTGGCAGTTGGCAATTTATACACAACGTCTTTGATTTCTATTCTCTTCTTTGAACGTGGTGGGCTGGGGTGGTGACCAGCCAAGAAGTAAAGATTTCCTAGTTTTATTTTCTCTTATAGTTTAAGGCTGAAATTTAAGGTATGGCTCTGGAAAAGGTCAAGAAAGATGTTGCATGCAATCGTTGCAATTCTCTTCAAACTCAATTGCGTGTTAAATGTGATTATTGTTCTAAAACAAGATGGGGGAGAAGCATTTAAGATATAAAGCATCATCTAGTTTAAACTTAAAAGGAAGTTGTGCCTTTTGAACAAATGCTAGAAGAGGTTAGAAAATTATTTTTAAAAAAATTTAGATAATATTAACAGGGATTATAATGATGTTGTTGAGTGTTTTGATGATGATAAAGGAACTCAGAACATGAGTCACACAAAAGAAGTGCCATAGAAGCTTTTGTAGTAAAAGGAAAAGGAGAAGTAGCTCTGCTCCTTTAAGCCTAATATAAAACAACAAATTATGAATGCAATGGTAAAAGAGAAGTATTTGGTGATTAGTGATATTTATAGATGCATACATAGCAATGTATTGATATTTACTTTGATAAAAAGCCCACCATTTATTAATATGGTAAAATCTATTAGTGAATATAATAGAGGGTTAAACTCATTTATCAAGAAGTAAGAGTTTTACACTTGAAAAAAGAGTTTAATCTTATTAATACTAATTTGGATAAATATAAAATTGAATAAAAGAAAATAAGTTGCACATTAATGTCAAATTGATAAACTTATGGAAAAATTAGATTTTTTACTAATTTTCTTGTTAATAGCCTTTTTAAAATATATTGATACTAATAGTTTCATTAAATATGTTAAGAAAATCTTTGAATTACTAGATGAAATGAAGATGAGAAACAAGAAGGAATATCCAAGTACTGACAAACAATGCTTCAACCCATGTATTTGCCAAAAACAACTTGAGGGAGGCCACCTTGTATTGTCCAATGTCTTGATTTGATTCTTGAAGACATTGACTATTAAAAAAGCAAAAAGAATTATGACTTTTATTTATAGTTACACTTGAGTTTTTAATTTGTAAGGGTTAACAATAACAAGGATTACCACGTCTTATTTAACAACAAAGTCTCTTTGAAATCAAAAGATAACATTACGATCCATATTTGCATTAAAAAAAGGCTAAAATGGTATATACCTTTAAGATTGGAGTGAAAATTTTAGAAAATATTATTCCATTTAATTCAAGGTTTTCGAAGTGAATAAAGTACTAATTCATCTATGTCTTCTCTAGTGAAAGTGCTTGGCTTTTGAATAGTGATTCAAAGCCAACAATGGGATACACATATGAGGCTATGGATAGGTATTTAGAAATATTTTTTCCTAGAGAAAAAGTAAAAGGAAGAAAATGGGTCCATCAATGTTACCCTTAAAATTTATATGTAACATTTGCATTCGTTAAATAATTGTTACCTATAAAGCTCTAAAGATACCATCAAGGTTTTAAAATGCAGATCGCATCACATGATGTGACCGCAATATTGCGGATGCGGTCCGTTCTGCATCCGCAATAATCCGCAACATAACGGTTTGCAACACCTGCAACACATTACCGCATCCACAATAATTCGCAACGTAACGGTCTGCAACACCCGCAACACGTTTTATAATTTTCGCAACACCCGCAACCGCAATGCAGCCGCAACAGCAACCGTAATTACAATTTAAACCTTGGATACCATAGCCATCCACAATGAAACAAATTTACAGCATACCATTATGAGTTTGGGCAATCTTATGAAAGGCAAAGAAGAATACCTGGACAGAGTGCGGCATGTTTGATGACTTGCGGCAAATTAAAGTTAATGCCCTGTTTGGAGTTGATTATTTTTAGACTTCGTCCAATACCTCCTCCCACATCAACTAATGTTTAAATTCGTTCAAATCCATCATACACTTCCAAATACTTCCTCTTCTGTATTGCTGAGATGCCTGCCGTCGCCTTGTTGAAAAAGTGCGGTTCGGTTTTGTGTCGTCCGTGTATTTCACATGAATATCTCATGAACTCTATTGGATAGGTCTATTCTACCATCAAGAATTGCATCACTGATGCTCAGCTAACCTACAATGAAATTAATAGTGCGGTTTCTTTCAATAATAATAATAATAAAAGGTAAAATATTCTGTCTATTTGTAGTGTATATCTAGATTTTGAACGAGTACCATATAATTTTTTATGACAAAATAAAGACCATAAAATTAAGTCACGTCTCACGAAAAGAGAAATAGAGGGTGTTTTAACCAACAAGAAAACAGAGAGAGACACATGAAAAAGGTTATGATCGTAGAGTCTATGGAGATTGATTTGGAAGATAAATCATCTCATGAATAAGGCTAAGCAATAATTTATTACAACAGAGACTTACTAAATTTGATTAAATTGCTGAGTTTGTCCGATGACATAGCATTCAGAATAGTTCTTATATGTATAAACTTACCAAACCGGAACGGTTGCTGGATGGCAAACGCGGTTTGAGAATGACGCAACACGCTGATTTCACGCTGCAGAAACTGTTTGGGGCATGTGCAGGGTCTACACATATTTAAAGATGTGCAGGGTCTACATATCCGATCTGGACCGTTCAGATCAGATCTAGACGGTTCAGATTTTTTTTATTTTTTTAAATTTTGATATTTTTTTATTTTAAAATATACAAAATATAAAATTAAAATAATCTTTTAACTACATATTTTTATAAAAATAATAATTTAAATAAAAAAATATAAAACATAAAATATAAAATCTGAACCGTCTAAATATTATTTGGACGGTTCAAATCACATCCCAATGATGTGTAGGCTCTGCACATCCTTGAGATGTGCAGAAGATCCGGACCCATGTGGGGGTCCCATTTTGAAACTGACAACCACACACAGAGCATTCGGTCTAGCCTGTGTGGGAAAGTAAGAAGCAAACTCAGAGACTGACAAGACAACGCCAAGTGGGGCTCTCTCAGGCATTTTATCGAACATCTTGAGCTTAATATAGGGAATACTTGCAAGCTAGATATACAGGACTTGGTGGGAGTTTTCACCTGCTGGTGGGGATCATTGTTCTCTGTGGATCTCATACTAGCTTTTCTTGCGGAAGTACAAGACTTGGTATACCCAAAAATATAGCACCATTTTCAGATCAGTCTAAGATCCTACAAATTCCTACGTAATGCTGTTTGAAATATTGAACCATTTTTGTTTGCACTGTATTGGTCAATGAAAGTTTTTGAGTATTCTTAGCTGTGTTAATAACTAGGTAATTTCCCTGACAACCCTCTCACAATTGGTGGATGACTACTGCATTGATGTTTCACTAGTCTGCGTTGAAACAAAAAAGAGTGGGGTGGGATACGTTCAACAGTTCAATGTATTATGCCATAGTTATTTAAATTATGGTTGTTGCATGTTTAAATATTGTAAGTTGTATAATTATTTTCTCTTCAAACGCAAATAAAAAGTTCTATTTAAATTGTCATATGTGATCGAATAGCAGTATTCTTAATTTTTAAGACCGAGAAAAACTTGGACTGTTTGATTTTATTTTGGTTTTAATGTTTTTAAAATAGATATTTTTTAGATCAAATTAAAAAAATTAAAAAAAATTTTGAATCATTATTCTAAAAAATCGTTGTTTTCTGTTTTTTCATTAATTCTGCAGAATAAAAATTAAAAAAATATCTAAAAAATGTTTTTAATTTATTTGTTTTCTAAAACACAATTTTACAAAACACTTTATTAAAAATACATTATCAAACAATTTTTTTTTTATATTTTGTTTTTAAAAACAAAAAATTATTTTAAAAATAAGAAATCAAACAAGCCTTAAATTTCCATCACCACCTATTCTTCCATTTTTTCCACTTAGGGTTGTAGTCTATGTTTGAAAGCTCACAATGAAATAGAATAAAATGAAAAATAATGGAATGGACATGAATGAAAAGATGAAGAGTGGGATGAGAGATCATATGCTATTTTATTAGTTAAGAATTTTATGAGAATTATTAATAGAATAGAATGGCTTATAAATCAATTTTTTAATATCACAATTATAATTAGAATGTAATTTTAACAAATTTTTAGATAAAAAAGATATAATTGTAAATATATTATCTGTTCATTCCATTCTTTCCCAAACTTCCCAGTTTAAAAGGACAAAAAATTTTAGATTTTAAATGACAAGGAGAATTCTTAAAGTCCTTCCTTTGCTATTTTAGTCCATTCTAAACAAATAAATAAACAAAATTTCAAACAATGGTTTAAGCAATATTGACCATTCCATTCATTTATTATTTAACGAAACACGACTTTAAAAAATAACACGTAATCACTTGTTTAAAGTATACGTATGTCTATTTCCTATGTTTAAAATGTTTTTTTTTAAATAAAAATGTAGTCATTTAAGTATGCACAAATTAATTCAAATATTAGTTAATTTCTAAAATTGTTATATGAAAGTTAGCAATCTCTGGATTTATTGATTTGACCAATGTTCTCCTACCTTTTCACTAGCCAACAAAATAAATATAGCTGTATTTAAATCATTTTGTCATGAAGACATATTTAATGGCACAGTATTTAAAGCATTTCTTAAAGTCACTATATAAATCCAAAATTAGGATAAAATGACCAAGGTATCCTTGACCTATTTGATTTGCTCACTCTAAATATATTTTAATTATATAATATTTATTATATTCTTATTATCATTATTTAATATATTTTTATTACTTTTTTAAGATAAAGACAAAAGAGTTATTTTCATCTTTAGAATTATTTTTTTTATTCGCTCCACACACATATTCTATCTTTAGAAATTATTTGCTCTTTTAAAATGCATTTATTTTTAAAAATTAAGATGTTTGAAAAAATAAGTTGTTTTTGAATAGTAGTAGAAGGAGTTTTTTGGCTATAAGACAAAGTAGAAAATTAGAGCTTCTTTTTAAAACCCTACACTTAAGCAACAAGTTATTTATTGGAAAACAAAAGCATCCCCAATGGGAGTTATTAATTACTATAATTATTTTTTCTTTTCTTTACCTATTCTTTTAAACATATGACTTTTTAAATAATTTAACAGAAGAAATACTTTTTTTAAAATATTTATCAAACAGAATAATATTGATAAAAGTAATTATTAAATATTTTTTTAAACACAAATTGTCTTTTCTTTGGCTTTTAATAAAAATTTATTTCAAAAAAATAAGTTTAAAATAAACCTAATCACAGCTTGGTTTTGTAAACAATAAATAAATAAATAATAAGCCCCAGGCCAAACTTGATACTCTAACTTTAATATTGAGCCCGATTTGACCTGATAAAAAGCAAGTCAGACCCGACGCGACTCGTTAAAACTTTGCAAAAAAAGTTTTTAAAATGCAATCAGGAAGCGCAAAAAGTAGGTTCCATTGGCGGCCCGCTATTCAATCTGCTATAATATACTATATAATATAGAATAGATCAGATGATATATATATTATTGTATTATAATATTGTTATTTGTATTATAATATAATAAAATATATATAATTTTATGATTTGATTGCTATTAATAGAAGCATTTATTTAATAGAAAGGGCAACGAATGAGATGGTCCCAGTTCTGCTTGCATGCATGTGTATCAGCAATATGGGCAACGCCTGGGTTCATGTCAAGCGTCTAATGCAAACTTTGTACAGTGGGTTTTGAATTGGTCATGAAATTGTGGGACCCGAGGTGATGGGTCTCGAAGAATTTAAGGTTGATGGACGGAGGAATCTGCTTCAATCAAGAAAGGTTGATCGTTTTGCATCAAAGCAAGTTTGGTGTAAATTTATATTAAGCATGCCTTTTATATAATAAAATAAGTTAAACCCAAACCTCAAGTTTAGTTAAAAAAACTTAATTATTTTCATTTAATAATTTTATATCAAATATCAATAGTTAAGCATATGTACTCCATCAGGTTTGAATTGATTAGCAATCAGAATAGCTATGCAGAATTATTAAGATGAAAACGAAGATAACAACAAAAAGGATGATTTTATAAATGTAAAATGATTTACATACTCTTATTTCAAAAAAGTAATAAATATTTTAAATAATAATTATAGTAGTATAATAAAAGTTATACACAGAAATAACAACAAAATTAATTTCCTTTATTTTTTTACTAAAGTGGGCATAAGTATTTGAAAAGTCTATAAAGTACAAGAAGTCATAAATATAAAATTATTATCAAGACCTGATACTAATTAGTTATATATAGTGGTACCTTAATATCCTCTTGAAAATAATTATATTTAGCTACAAGTCATAGTGAAGTTGGATCTTACCTAGACATAAATGTCACTATAAGAAACCAACAAAATTTTTACTTTTTCATGAAAAAAAAACTCAAAAATTTTGTGAGAATCATTATTTTCGCAAAAATTTTCAAGAATTTTGGATCATGAACAAACATTCATCGGAATTTATAATTCTTGTAGGATTTTTCTGTGAGAAAAAATATTCTCATGAAAAGTTTCTAAGAGAATATAAAGAAAGTTTTGTGAGAGTTTTTTTTTTAAGTTGTGATAGAATTTGAGATTTTCTTATGGAATTTTTATACTAATTTATCGTAAAAAAAATCTATTTTTTTGTATTCTTATAGTGTTTTATTGTCAGAACCTAAAAAAAATCCAATTTTTTTTCTTCTTATGATGATTTATCATGAGAACCATTATTTCAACAACAACAAGCTTTTAGTGACAACAATAATCACCATTAAAAGTTTTCTTTATTTACAAAAATTTTGATGGCTATAAAAGTTGCTACTAAAAGATTTTTTAAATTCATTCAGAATCTTGAAGCATAAAACAAAGACAAATTATATCAATCATGAATTTGTGAACAAGAAAACAAAATTAAGGAGAAAAAGATGGTGTATGAAGTCAATGCATCAACATTTGCAATAACAAATCAACAAAATAAATAAATAAATTTGGATAAAAGAGAATGCAAGAGCTTACCAATCACTTGAAAGATGTACATAATGTGCAGTGGTAGCCTTTCCTTTTGTCTGTTTGTTAACTAGTCAAACCAATATCCAAGACCTGTTAGTTCCATCTTGCCTCAAAATTCTTGAGTCAAAATCAGTTCACATCCAACATATGCTATGGATTTCTCATTTGGAGTTTACAATGCAAACTGTCCTACAGTGTATTCATATTTTATTGTAAATCTAATCAACAATTTAAGCATCAAATTATTATTATTTTAATTATTGACTAATAGAATCAGCAAACAAGTGAAAGTGCAAGAGATAAATTAAATGATTACTGTCTTTGAGAGGAGTAAAAAACGAAGTAGGATTGTCAAGGACCGTCATGTTGGTGATGTTCATGGCACTCAGTGCTCCAAATTAGATAGAAAAGACCATGGCAAAAAGCATGAAGGTTCATGCACAAGCACAAAACCTTATGAAAACCTAGCTTCAATTAGTAACCCTCATCTATTATATAGGAAATCAATCAGAAAATGGAGCGTTTTTCTTTTCTATTCAATGAGAAGAGAGAAGTTAGGCTGCTTAGTTAGGTTTGTTTGTGGAAAAATGGGAAAAGAATGACAGGGGCATTTGACTCCTCTATTGTTGGAGGGCAATAGTACTTATGTTTTCTTGGTTCAATCCATGCCATTAGACACATCACACAGCTCCAATATCTCCATGCCAGATGGGGCACTTGAAACACATTGTTTTACTACCCAAAATGGTGTGTTTTGTTAGGAATAAAAGGCCGTGTATCTAAAGGTAAAAAACACTCCATTTTTCTGATTGTTCAATAGAAGAAACCTATGGAAACACTAATGCAATAGATGCAATAGCCGATCATCTTCTTCAATTTGAGGATCTACTTTGTCCAACAATAAAATTTGCTTCATCTCTTGTTGATTCTTCACCAGACTACCAATCAATCCATTGATCTACTTGCAACCCATCCTTCAATCTCTTCCTTCATCATCTTCACTAAATAGCCAACCAATCCATTGACCTTGTTAAGAGCTTAGACTAATATCTCATGTTTATTTCCAATCAAATAGTAGTAGTTCCTTGTGTAGATTTTTTGTATTAATGTTCGCAAATTAAATATATATGCTTTTTATTAAAAAATTTGCATCCTAATGTATCTCTGTTTATGTGTTTACTAATCAAATATCAAATTATTATATAGAAAAATAGATTGAATATTAGCTTGCATCCAACATGGAGGGCGAGAGTTGATTTGTGCTTATAACCAAATTGACCCCATTTGGCCTATTATGGTTGGTTTTCACTCTGATGCTACTTAAACACCATTATTAAGCTATATGACAGTATAAGTGTTCATTTGTTATAGTAATTCTAAACTATTTTGTTGGCTAAAAAAAATGATTCCTAGATGGCTATTTGCTTAGGCTTATGTTATCCTACTAGCAAAGTAAAGCTATTGCACTCGCATATTCTTATAGTGGTTGGTGGTATAGATCTATTGTTGCATGTTGTTCCTCTGGCATGTTGATAACCTGAAATTGGTGGAAAACTTCTCTATAACATCTACCGTTTATATCTTTTATGTTTCATTTTGAGGTTACTTGTATAAAATGGCATTTATAATACCTAATCTTCCTAAAATTTGAACTGAAACCGATAAGATATAAAAGGATAGCCCCAGAATAAAATGAAATAAGGTTAAACAAGGTTATTATAATAATCTAGACATTCAAAAATGAAGATACAAGGTTAACCAAATTCCTAGTTTTAGTGATCCCTGATCCTATAGAAACTTTTATAGTTTATAGTGATACTTCTAAGAAAGGATTAAGATGTATGCTTATGCAGAAGAGCAAAATGGTAGCCTATGCTTCTAGGCAGTTGAAACTATATAAGGAAAATTATCCCACCCATGATCTAAAGCTGGTAGCAGTGGTGTTTGCTCTTAAGATAAGGAGACACTACTTGTATGGTGTAACTATAGAGATATACAATGATCATAAGAGTCTCAAATACTTATTTGAGTATAAAGAATTAAATATGAGATAGAGAAGATGGTTAGAGTTTTTAAAGAATTATGATTATACTTTGAAATACTATCTAAGTAAAGTTAATGTGGTTATAGATGCATTAAGTAGAAAATCTATACATATGACTTACATGATGGTGAGAGAGTAGAAACTTCTTGAGAGATTTAGGGATATAAATTTCTCATGTCAGGTGTATCCTATCAAGCTACTAACAAGTGAAATCTAAATAGAAAGTGACCTGAGAAGTCAGATAAGAGAAACTTGTAATGTTCGATTTTTATAAAAACAACGAAAACGGATATGTTTTCAAAGTAAGTCATCTGAAATGAATTAGTTAAGGTCTAAAAAAATTAAAATAATGATCTAGACATTGAGTAATGAAATTAGGAGGCCAGAGGTACCCTAAAACAGAGACTAAAATAATTAGACAGAAATGAATTAGTTAAGGCCTAGAAAAATTAAAATAATGATCTAGACATTGAGTAATGAAATTAGGAGGCCAGAGGTACCCTAAAACAGAGACTAAAATAATTAGATAGAAATGAACGAAATAGCTACGTAATGTAATGGTATTTTCGTAATTTTGGGTAAATTTTAGAATACTCACAAGAGGACTTTTTAAATAAAAAATTTGAGTTTTTAGGATTCTTAGAGACCCTGAAAACCATGGGAACCTTGGGACAGTTAAAACCTCTCCGATGTACGTTTTCTAATGTTGGTTGACCTGAACTTTAACCCTTTCGTTCGGGAAGGGTTTAGCTCCAATTTGAGTGATTCCAAAGGCATTTTATAAGATTGAATACCTAAAATTTATGATGGAAAAGAAGATCCTAAAAAATGAGCTAAAATGAACTAGAAACAAAAATACCAAGTTGAAGGGACCTAAATAGAATTTTTAGAAACAACTTGTAAAACCTACCTATATATACTATTACACTCTGAAATTAATTAAGACTAATTATAGTGATTAGGGAGTTGACTTGAATTAATTAGCAAAATCAATGAAGAGATATTTTTACTTAATCACGGCCTTATGATTAGTTTAATTATGTTTGAGGCCTAATATTGAAGCCCAATTATACTATAAGCTTGGTAGGAGAGCCTAATACTAACTTTCTTATAAGCCCAACTTAGATTTTCTAAAATCCTAAGATTTATGGTTGAATCTAAGTGAGATAATAACCCATTTATCCGTAACCCAAACTTGGAGAAGTGAGGCCAATTAGTTCTTGGACTATTGGATCAACACACTCCATCCCTAACCAAAAAAGAAAAAAATTCTATAGCTCAAACTAATGAACTTTTGTAACACTATATATTTCTAGCTTATTTCATAATATTCTCATGTATCATATCATCAATTCCATGAAGGAAGTGAGAAAATCCATCAAAATAATATATTTTTTTATGTTGTGTCATGTATGAAAATTTCATTCGGTGTCTCGTGGACCATGTGAGCCTATACATCACATTCTCATATTTAGTAACATGAATACAACTCATTTGCATCATGAAAAGTGGCCTATAACTCATTTAAGAGGTCATAGACCATATACATCATGGGTTTACATGCTTTGATACAAATATGGCCTTAAAGAACCAAAAACTATGCATTAGGTTGTCAAGCTCTCTTCTTCAAAGTGGTTGGCTTCCATTACCTTGTTCACTTGATCCACCTAACACATTAGGTCATTGGAGAGGAGGGAATGAGATTCAAAGAATCCCAATAGCTCATCTCTCATTTAATCACACATAATATATGCAAAGCAAGTCTTGAAAATGCATGCATGGATAAAATGGAATTCATGAACATTCAAGGAGCAAGCTTGACATGTGAATAAGTCATACAAGACATTCAAGAGCTTGCCAAGTGGATGGATTTGCCTCACCCTTTTCTTCATAGATTTTGGACTTACCTCACCCATTCTTTAAGAGATTCTTGGACTCAACCATACTCTGGGAGTCCACTTTGCTTTTGGGAGACTCTTTGCTTTGTCTTAACTAATCTTAAGAGTTCTTGGCTCATCTTCACTATGATTAAAAGTTCTTGGCCTCTCCACACTCAAGCAAACTCAAACAAGCATCATAGCATCATTTGAAAATATAATATGTCATCATGAAATCATGACATATAAAATCATGCTAGTATACTTTTCATGGCTTGGAAATACACATACACACATTCTAAGACAAGTTAAACACATATCCATGCATGACAGAAGGTGGAGAGAGCTACCTTGCACACAATCACACACTTTTCCTTTTGAAATTCCCTCCCTTGCTTTGGTCACACACACACAAACTTGTGGAGATACTTTCTCTTGGCCTAGACACAATTTATGGAAGCCAATTAGGTTCATGAAATAATTTCTAAGGTCACACAACTTGCTTAGACACTAGATTGTCTTATAAACTCTATTATGGTCCATAAATGCACCTAATGAAGCAACATCCCTCAAATAAATTCTAGGCTTCATTCTTTCCTTTCAAATATGATTCTTGACTCCTTTGAAGCCTTTTGGAGTCATCACACAATTAAAATAAAGAGCCTAACATTATGTTTCTTCTTTAGGTTATAATATGAAACCTAAAGCACCAACTCACTTCCTATGAGTTCTAACTTTTTTCCAAGGCCTCCCCTCATATTCATTCATCATATATGACTCAAGAATAGCATTAAAAAAATTTAAAACTCTCCCTAGCTATCCCAACCATGTTTGGCCGAGACCATGAGGCTCATTGGTCACCATGGATTTTCCTTGGTTTTCTTGAAGGAGGAAACATGTGGGAAGCATATTAGGGATCTTAGGAGCTCATTTAAACTCTCATTTAGACATAGGAATCAAGGTATCAAATCAGATTTTGCAAAGAACATTTGAAACCTTAGACTTTGCATCTTGAATTTCCATAGTTATTTGTTAATTCTCTTTGCATATTCTTAATCTCCACACCCTTTTTCCTAAGAATCACCCTTGGTTCATCTCAAAAACCAAGCCCTCCTATGTTTTCTTATATGGGGCAAAATGGGTGGAGAAGGGAAGCAAGAGGTATCAACCATGGAAGAAGAAATTACCTTATTTTTCCTTGTTTTCTCACTTGATTCTTGTGTTCTTTGAGCTCTTCTCTTCAAATTCGAATTTTTCCCTCAATTTCTCCCTTAAAAAAGATCCATATACTTCATTATAATCATAGGAAATAAAGGAGAATGAAGGAGAAGAGGTTTGGAAGAGAAAGAGCATGAAAAACTACTAAATTTCCATACCTTAAAGCTTGAATTTCATCTCCTCTTCTTCTTCCCTTGGTGTGCCACTCTCCTAGGGTTTTTCCTCTAATTTTAGGCAGAACAATCTGAAGCTAAATGAGGGAGAGTATGAGGCACCACCTATTTATAAGGGAGGAAGAAACACTTTTTCAAAAATTCCTATTTTGCCATTTGTTCTTGACATTTTTGTTTCTCCTTTGTTTTAGCTCATTTTTTAGAACTGTCCTTTCCATTATAAAATTTAGGTTCCCAATTTAGTAAAATGCTTTTGGAATCACTCAAATCAAAGCTAAAACCTTCCGAATAAATCAGTCAAAGTTCGAACACATCGACATTGGAAAACGTCCATCTGAGGGGATTTAGTTGTCCTGGGCCTTCCCATGGTTTTCAGGGCCTATGAGAACCCTGAGAAACTCAAAAATTTCATTTAAAAAGCCCTTCTGTGTGAATTTCAAAATTTTTCTCAAAATTATGAAAATGCCATTACATTTCGTAAGCTTTTCGTAAGAAATTGTTTCTTCATTCTAGTTTCGTTTTTCTTTTCGTTTAAGCTTGGGATTCTCATTTTTAGGAGTTTAGAATGCTTCCCAAATTTTTTGGAACCTTAACTACATCATCTTGGGGGACTTCCTTTTATATTATGTGAATTTCCTTCGTTTACGAAGAAACCATACGTTACGTTTCTCACGTTTTTTCTCATTTTCATAAAATCGAATGTTACAACCTTGGCCCAATTCTAAAAATAAATTAGACCATACGTAATATTTGGGCCCTTAAGGTTGCCCAAACCCACTATAAACCCTCCAACTTGTGGCCCAATAAATTCCCACCATAATCTAAATGGATTTTTGGGCCTTTAAATCAGTACACTCTCTCCAACCCCAAGAGTTTCTACAACCCATCTCACCTAGCACCAGCCCACTTCAAATAATGGGCCTAATGGACCAACCCATCTTCACTAAAACCTTAAGAAGCCTTCTCTCTACCTATTTGGCTGCTAAGACACTCATGTTCTATAGAACAAAGAAGCCATTTTCCCACCCGAGAAGAGAGGCTAGGGTTTTTCTGCATTTTTCCACCATTTCTCACTTCTAGGGAAAGATTTGGCTAAGGTAATCTATATAAAACATGTTCTTCATTTTGGTTTAATTAGTTTTTGGTTTTAGGCATTTTCATCTACTTCTCAAATCTAAAATTTGGTGTTTGGGTGACTCCTTGTAAGATTTTTGGAGTTAAAAGGTTGAGAGATGATTGGGTAAGCATTTCCCTTCCATTTTCTATATTATTTTGTTGGAAAATGTCCCTAAGGAATGATTTTCATAATGGGTTCTACTATTGTGTGAAATTACTAGGAGATGAAGGTGAAACACTGAAATTTCTGGGCTTAATGACTTAAATTCGAATTCTGGAATGACCCATGGTGTGTTCTTGGTAGTTGAGGCTCAACCCAATCCATTTGACCTCTTAAGTGTATAGGTAAGTGTTCCCCTTTCTCTTGTGTGGTACATATACTGAATTTCCATTATTTGTACTGACTTTTAGTGCATGGCTTTTACACGTGTGAAAATAGAGATGTTAGGAGTGACCTATTGTGAGTTCTTGTTGTTGTGACCTTTATTGGGTGTAGTAGACCCTTAAGAAGCTTGGGTAAGAAGTTCTCAATGTACTCTTGTTGAGATTAATCTATGGATAGGAAAATTCCTTGTTAATGGTAATTGAATAATGATTATTATACTTATGTTAGGCCTGGTGTGCTTTGAATCCTGATGGTAGCTAGAGGAAGAGTAATTGGCTTCATTGAGGTAACCAAGGTTATTTTTCTTAAGTTCATGTATATACTCATATTAATATAATATTTTTTACACATGCTTAATTTTAAAATATTAAATGATTAGTTGACTACTTGAATTACAATTGTAATTGGACGTTGTAAGTCCATAGTGGAGCTATAGTGCGGCTGCTACCCATGCATGTGCTTCAATCAGGCACTGGGTTGTGATCAAACCTCAGATGCACTGAGCCCTACTTGTGCTCATTATGGAGTAGGTGTCGTGGACGGGCCTCTCCTGGTGTTATTAGCCATTAATATGTTGTGTGTGATTGCTGGTATGAGACAGTAGTTATTGGTAGTTCCACTAGTTCATTTGCAAATTGAATTGATGATTTTGGTGTTAATGAAATGAAATTACATTGCATTAATTAATCTATACATATATATGAAATTTGGCTCTTGTTACTAAGATTGTATATCTCACTCCAATGGTGGGCTAACATTTTCAGGGACTGGACCTCTTAGTGGCAAGGAGAAAATTAATGAAAACTTACTATGTGGTTTAGTAGTAGGTTGGTTTAGAAACCTTCTCAGATTGTATTTATATAATTAGACTACTAGTTTTATGTAATTGTTACATTATATCATGAATTGCTAAGCATAGGGACTGTAATCATTTGATACATCAAATGTCAATTTAAACTAGTGATGTATGAAATTTCTACTGGGATTTATGTTTGAATGGAAATGTGAGTAGTGTATGAATGCTTTACTGTCATTGATCTATTAACTCACTGGTTTATGGTGGCTAGAGAGTTAAAGATCCACATTTAAGTTTTAAAAGGGTAATGATAGATGTGTTAAGTAGGTTAGGTAAAAGAAAAACACTAAATCTTCATAAACTAAGTTAAAGTAGCCTACAGTGTTACTAGAGGGAGAATTGGAGAGCATAGGATGAAATCCTGGGAGTTATAGGAACAGAAGGGAATTAGCTGCGACCAAAATTGAATTAGCCTTGGCCAAAAGCAACGAAGTTGCCCAGGGAAGGAAACAAAGACGAATTCGCCGCGGTGAAGAGTGATGTTAGCCATGGCAAAATGTAAGAGGCAAGTCTAGTGGTGTTCCAGAGGGTAATTTGCCACAGCAAAAGAGGTATTTGGTTGCAATGAAATGTGCGAAGTTTATGAAGGTGCTCAATTTCTCATATTAACCTAGAAACTTTAGTTTTCTCTATGGAAATGATAAGGAATGATTTAGGAGCACTTGTAGGAGGTTTTTTGTTTTAGAATTAATGTATGATAGGATTAAAAGCTTATAATTTTGATTTTAATTCCCTTATATGCATAAATGGTTATGAGTAATTAGTTAATGACTCTAACAACACCAAGGTTTAAATTTCCTCAGCTTTTTCTACTGTAAGTAATCTCATAATGACTTCAAGCCTCGATTGATGATTATTAATCGCGTCTTTAACCTTAATTACCTTAATTAGAAGTTATTTCTATCCTAAACTAGAGAAAGGAGAAAGGGAGTGAGGCTCACAAGGGAGGAGAGAAAGGGAGAAGAAAAAGTAAGAAAAAAATATGATTTTTCATGGATTTTCTTGGTTTTTCTTTAGTAAATTCCTTCTCCTCCATCTTCTCTTCTTTCCTATGGAATTATTTAAGTATTTGGGACTATTTTAAGGTCAGACCTAAGAGGGAATTTTCAAATTCAAGGAGAAGAAGCCAAGCAAAGTGAAGAACAAGCAAAGGAAGCTGAGAAAACAAGGTATTTTGCCACTTTTGTGTTTGATTCTTCTTGTTCCTTCTCTTGTGTGTTTCACCCCATATAAGACCAGCCAAGAGGGGTTGAATTTCTAGCTAAACCAATAATGAATCTTAGGAAAATTAGGGAGAAGAATAAGAATATACAAAGGAAATAATCAAATAACCATTAGATTTTAACATAGCAAAGTTAGGGTTTCAAGTGTTCCACCAAAATTCTATTTTAATGCAAGAGTTCCTAGGCCAAAATAGATGGTTGGATGAGTTTCTAAGATCCCTAAGAAGCTTCCTATATGCATCTCCCATCAAGGAAACAAAGAAGACTCTATAACTCCCTTAACGGTGCATAGTTTCAGCCTAGGCTAGAAAGAGTACCAAGAGGTAGTTTTAATTCATTCCAATCTTGATTTTGACTCATATATGATGGGAGATGATGAGAGGAAGCCTTAGAAAAATTTTAGTAGTCATGGATAGTGAGATGTAGTTATAGGTTACATATTGTGACTTAAATAAGTAACACCTAGTTAGGCTCCTTAAATTAATTGTGTGATGGCTCCAAGAGATTTTGATGGAGTCAAGAACCTTAAATGGATGGAAAGAATGGAGCCAAGATCATGTTTTCCCAAGGTTGCTTCATTAGGTGCATTATGGAACCATAAAAGAGCCATAAGAACCACCTAGCTTTTGAAATGGATATGTAGCTTTAGAATTTGTTCCAAGAGTGTAATTGGCTTCCATATTATGTGTCTAGGCCAAAGGAACCAAGTTTCCCTTCTTGTGAATGTGTGATTGAGGTAAAGGAACTAGGCTTGAGGAAGAAAGTGTGCATTTATGATAAAAGTAGCTTTCTCTTCTTTCTCTCATGCATAAGTGGATGTTGATCTTGTCTTTGAATGTGTGTATATATGTTTTGAGCCATGAAAAATGTTTTAGCATGTGTCTAAATACCATGTTACCATGATGTTATGTTATGCATTTAAATGATACTTTATGAATTTGCTTTGGTTTGCTTGAGTGTGATGAAGTCAAAAATCCCTTAGCAATGGTGAGGATAAGCCAAGAACTCTCAAGCATGGGTGAAACAAAGCCAAAAGTTTTCAAAGAGTGAGGCTTAGTCAAGAACCCTTTAAGAAAATGAGTAAGGTAAGTCCAAAATCCCTAAAGAGAATGGATGAGGTTAAACTACTTGCTTGGCAAGCCTATGTATATTTCATATGACTTATTGAATGTTAGAAATATTCCATGAATGATTACATATTCCATGATATCCATGCATACATTTTTAAACTTGGATTTACATTCTTTATGTATAATTGAAAGGGAGAAGAGCTATTGGGATTCTTAGAATCTCATTTCTTCCTCCCCAATTATCTAACATGTCTAGATAGACCAAGTGAGCTAAGGAATGGAAGCTACCAAGCATAAAAGAAGGAGATTGACATAGAATTATGGAAATTGTCCATTTGTAGCCATATGATGTAATCTAATGTTGTATATGATGTATGAACTCATGAACACTTATAAATGTATAAATATATAGTATATGTATGAGAATTGATGCTATATGGATGTTGTAGCCACTTCTTAACATTGAATAGCAAGATCTAGTTTATGTATTCTTGTGCATACCATAGGGTGAGAGAGTGAGTTTGTAAAATCTGGGTTTGTGCACTTTTGAGAGATGTTTTGTAGACTATTTTGGTGCTTTTTCACATGCTCAAATGGCCATGGATGTCTTAGAAGTAGATTTGGACCATTTGAGACCCTTATAAGACACAAAAAGTGCCATTTTGCAACCCTATAGCACAATCTGATCAAATGAATGAATTTACCTATAAAATTTGGCATGCATATAGATGTTATCCAAAGCTTTTTGGGAAACTAAAGAACAAATCTATCCAGAGCTTTTCAAAGTTGCCAAATTTTAGCTGTTCTGATATGGTTACTATTTATATGATCATTTTCTTCTCCTATGTCATTCTAGGGCTAAATGGTGTCCAATGCTCATGAAATTTTATAGACACAAAGTAGACATGATAAGCTTTCTATGGCTACTGAGATTACCCTAATTGGATGTCTGAACTAGGAGATATGAATTTTTGAAGTTTTGTGATAGTATCGGTAGCACCAGGCAACCTTGGTTACTGTTCTATCAATTTCTAGAAGGTAGATGTCTCATTTTTTGTCTAGACTTATTTTACCATAAAGTAGAGATTTGTATCTTTCTAGAATGGTATAATGTTCTTGATTTTGATTTTTCTAGAATTAGTTATGATTTTCCAAAATTCATGACAAAATACTAGCACACTAATCCAAGCTACCCATGCAATTTTTGTGTATATGGTTCATGAGCTCGAGTTATTGGCCACTTCTTGAGATGGTTCTGAGTTATATTTGTATAATTAAATATGAAAATGATATGGATGGCTTCATATGGTCTATAGGACACGAAATGAAAAATTTATCCACGATGTAATGCAAAATAATCTACTATTTTTATTACTTTTTCTTGAGTAAGTGTGCTAGACCAAGGAAATACAAGTTAGAATGGCATGATATGAGGTAAATAAATATGTTGTTACACTTTATTGGTATCAGAAAAAAGGTTTAGGCACTTTGATATGGGTTGTGAGCTTGTGAACATGAGTTGCCTTTATGTATATGAGTATATTTTGGATAAATTGAGTGTGATGGTGGTGAGTGTGTTCATATTTGATATTAAAGTTTGCTAATGATGTTTCAGAAAGATGGTGAACATTGGGAGAGGTAGGCCTTCTAGAGAGGCTCATGTAAAGGATAAAGCCAAGCTTAGTGATCTAGTAGTTAGAGCCCTGCAGGCTATAGTGGCTCACCTGGATTAGAAGCAAACCGTGATTATGCATTTACAAGAGCAACTTGCATAGAGAGACAGTGAGGGCCCTACACCTCCTCCTCCACAGCCATCACAACACTCAGATTGTCTTGACCATTCTAGGGTAACTCATTATGATCCATAGCCACACATACAGATACAATAGGTTGCTCAGACTCCGTCAGCTTAGACACCTCTAGCCCCAGAGCTGCCTTTTATTAGACAGACTATTACACAATTCAGAAAATTCAGGTCTCCCACCTTTAATGATGAGTTTAACATAGAGAAAGTTGAGGCTTAGATTATGCAACTTGAGAAGATATTCTGGGTGATAGAGTGTACTTCTGAGTAGAAGGCTGTGATAGCCATATTCCAATTAGAGAAAGAAATGGATTATTGGTGGAGGATCACTGAACCTATTATCAAGTCAAGGAACCTCTCGATTAATTGGGAGACATTTCTACAGCCCTTTTATGAATAGTATTTCCTTAGTTCCATTTAGGACAAAAAGGAGTTAGGGTTTATACTTCTAAGGCAAGCTGAGGGAATGCCTGTAGACTAGTATGTGGCCAAATTTATTGAGTTCTCCAGATATTCCTCATATTTACAGAGACATGATGATGAGCGTTGGAGAGTAGATAAGTTAGAGAAAGGTTTGTCACCGGAGATTAAGGATAGGGTAGTTCCACAGAGAATTAGGAACTTTAACACCCTGGTTGAGATTTGCAGAGTTACAAAGGCAAATCTCAGGTCGATGTAGCCTACTTCTAGTACCAAACCTCCCCTCTCTGAGTCTAAGAGACCTAAAGAAGAAACACAGGCCACAATGACTAGCAGGAAAGGTGGTAGAAGCCAGAGGAATAGAAGAGGAAAGATAAGAAGGACTAGTCTAGTAGAGGCATTTTCGCACCTATAGTATGTCCCAGTGTGGCAAAAATCACCAGAATAGACCATGTTACGCGGGGCAGAATGTATGTTATAGATGTGGTAGGCCATGGCATATAGGATTGCACACAGGCTCCCTAGTAGTTTCCTTAGCAGAGGGAGATGGCTTTTGCACCCAGACCTTAGACCTAGGATAAAGTCTTTGCCCTGACACAGTAGGAGGCCACCTGGTCCTCGAGTTTGATCCAACATACTATTAAGATTAATGATTTTTCTGTGACAGCTTTATTTGATTTAGGTGTTAGCCACTCTTTCATATCATATGACTGTGCTAGAAGATTGGATCTAAGTATGCATACATTACCATATGATTTGCAGATATCTACCCTTACAGGAAACTGAGCCATTACCTCCCATACTTGTTTAAATTGTGTGGTCCAGTTTAATTATTGCTATACTAACTTTGATTTGATATGTATACCCCTTGTTGACATTGATTTGATTATCGGTATGAATTGGGTGTCTGTAAATAATGCCACACTTGATTGTTTCTGTAAATGTATTACTTTACCTAAATGTGGAACTGTGCCTAGTATGAAAACTGAGTTATCTGTTATGACCACCTCCCAGGCTAAGAGGTCTCTAGAGCATGGTTGTCAAGGATACCTAGTTTTCTTTTTCAGTTCAGGCTGAGATAGAAAAGGGTATAAAGGAAATTCCAATAGTGAGAGAGTTCTCATAAGTCTTTCCTAAAAAAATTAGTGGACTAACCTCAGAGAGAGAGGTTGAGTTTTTTATAGACATTTTACCTGGGGTGGGTCTAATATCTAAGGCCCTGTATAGAATGGCTCCCACCAAACTAGTTGAGCTTAAGAAACAGATATAAGAGATCTTAGAAAAGGGTTTTATTAGACCCAGTGTCTCACCATGGGGAGCTCCAATCTTATTTGTAAAGAAGAAAAATGGAAGGCTTAGACTGTGTATAGATTACAGGGAGCTCAATAAGATAACTATTAAGAATAAGTACCTTTTCCCCCATATAGATGACTTCTTAGATCAGTTAGTAGGAGCATCAGTCTTCTCTAAGATAGACTTCAGGTCGGGATATCATCAGCTTAGGATTAAGGCTGAGGATATTCCTAAGACAATATTTAGGACTACATACGAGCATTATGAGTTTTTAGTTATGTCCTTCAGGTTGATAAATGCACTCGCAGTATTCATGGATTACATAAATAGAATATTTAGGTCATACCTAAATAAATTTGTAGTTGTCTTCATAGATGATATTCTCATTTATTCCAAGAGTAGGGAAGAACGTAAACAACACATGAGATTAGCCCTAGAGACCTTGAGAAAGAGACAGTTATATGTTAAACTTAGTAAATGTGAGTTTTGGCTCACTGAAGCTCAATTCCTAGGCCAAGTGTGTAACACCCCAAAATTAATTCAAAGTAATTATGGTGATTAGGGAGTTAATGTGGATTAACTGGCAAAATTAATTAAGAGGGGGACTTTTACTTTGGGCCATATAGAAGACTTAATTAAGTTTTGGACTAAATTTAGAAGCCTAATCTTAGTTATAGGAGGATTTAATTCCATTTTGAAATGGCCTAACAACTATGTGGTATAAACCTAAGCTAAATGGGCCCTTAAGATAGCCCAAACCCACCATAAACCTTCTAACTTGTGCCCCAATAAATTCCTACCATAATCTAAATAGATTTTTAGGCCTTTAAATTAGCACACTCTCCCCAACCCCAAGAGTTTTTGTAACCCATCTTACCTAGCACTAGCCCACTTCAAATAATGGGTCCATTGGACTAGTCCATCTTCACTAAAACCCTAAGAGCCCTTCTCCCCACCTTTTTGGCTACTAAAACACTCATGTTCTACAAAGTAAGGAAGCCATTTTCGCACTTGAGAAGAGGGGCTAGGATTTTTCTACATTCTTCTACCATTTCTCACTTCTAGAAGAAGATTTGGCTAAGGTAATCTATATAAAACATGTTCCTTTCATTCTCCTCTTCATTTTGGTCCGATTAGTTTTTGGTTTGGCCCTTTTCATGTCCTTTTCAAATTTGAAAATTGGTCTTTGGGTAATTCCTTGCAAGATTTTTGGAGTTGGAGTAAATGGAATCATAGGGTAAGTGTTTTCTTTCATTTTGTAGTGTAACATTGCTCAGATTTCATGTTATAAGCTAACTTTGGTATATGGCTAATTCCATGTGCGAAAATCCAAGTTTTAAGGATGGTCCGTGTGTGTTCTTGGTAGTTAAGGTTTAACCTAGTCCACTTAACTTTCTAAATATATGGGTAAGTGTTTTCTCTTCTTTTTATGAGATGTATATGTTGAATTTCTATCATTTGGATTGACTTTTGGTGCATGGCTTTTACATGTGCGAAATTAAAGATGTTGGGAGTGACCCCTTGTGAATCTTTGGTGTTATGACCTTAAATTGTGCAATTGACTTTTTAAGAAGTTACGTAAGTAACTTCTAGGTAGCCATTGGTGGTTTAACCCTTTTGATATATGATTTATTGATAGAAATGATGATGATTATACTTGTTTTAGGCTTAGTGTGCATTTGAATTATAATGGTAGCTAGAGGAAGAATAATTGGCTTCATTAAGGTAACCGGGGTTATTTTTCCTAATTCTATATATATGCTCATATTAATATGATATTTGTTACACATACTTAATTTTGAAACACTAAATGATTGGCTAACTATTTGAATTGTTATTGTGATTGGACCTTGTGAGTTCATGGTGGAGTTGTGGTGTGGCTGCTACTTGTGCATGTGCTTCGATTGGGCACCAGGTTATGATCAGACCTTGAATGCACTGAACCTAGGTTGTGCTCATTAGGGAGTTGGTGCCGTGAACATACCACTTCTAGTATTATTGGCTATTAATATGTTGTGTGTGATTGTTAGTATGAGACAGTAGTCATTTGTAGCTCAACTAGTTTATTTGCAAATTGGATTGATGATTTTGGTACTAATAATATGAATTATATTATATTAATGAATCTGTACATATATATAAAATTTTTATCTTGTTACTGAGATTATATATCTTACCCTAGTTGTGGACTAATATTTTCAGGGACCGGACCTCTTGGTGGCAAGGAGAAACTAATGGAAACTCATTATATGATTTGGTGGCACATAGGTTTGGAAACCTTGTCAGATTATATTATGTAATTAGATTACTAATTTTATGTAATTGCCGCATTGCATCATGTATTGCCAAACATAGAGACTATAATCATATGATATATTAGATGTCAACTTAAACTAGTGATGTATGGAACTTCTACTGAGATTTATGTTTGAATGGAAATATGAGTAGTTTATGAACTCTTTGCTGTCATTGATCTTTAAACTCATTGGTTTATGGTGGCTAGAGGATTAAGGATCCACATTTAAGTTTTGAATAGGTAATGATAGATGTGTTAGGTAGATTAGGTAAAGGAATGACCTTAAATCTTTATAAATTAAGTTAAAGTGACCTAGAGTGTTACTGGAGGGAGAATTGGAGAGTATAGGATGAAACCTTGGAAGTTATAGGAACAGAAGGCAATTGGCTACGGCTAAAATTTAATTGGCCTTGGATAAAAGTGACGAAGTTGCCCAAAAAGAGTATCAGAGAGTAATTAGCCGTAGTGAAAGGGATAGTTGGCCACGACCAAGATTGAAGAGCAAGTTAAGAAGTTCCAGGAGGTCCTCTGGCTATAGTGCGAGATTGTTAAACCACTGTGAAGGTGCTTAATTCCTCATAATGACCTAGAAACCTTGGTTTTCTCTATGGAAATGTTAAGAAACAAATTAGGAACTTTTATAGAAGATTCTTATGAGTTAGAATTAGTAGATGAAAGGATTAAGAACTTATAATTGCGCTTTGATTTCCTCATGTGCATAAATAGTTATGAGCAATTAATTAATGACTCTACAACATCAAGGTTTTAATTTCTCCATTTTTTTTCCTAATGTAAGTAATCGTAATGAATTTACCTTGATTTATGACTATTAATCGCATCTTTAACTTTAATTACCATGATTAGAATTTATGGTCATTACAATGTGATCTCCTAGGTAGGGGTCACAATAGATCTCCATAAGGTAGAGGTAGTATTACAGTGGGAGAAATCTATGATAGTGGCAGAGATTAGGAGCTTCCTAGGTTTAGCAAGTTATTACAAAAAGTTTATTTAGGACTTTTCTCAGATAGCAATGCCACTGACTAGGCTCATCAGAAAGAATGTGCCTTTTGTATGGAGTGAGAAATGTGAGAAGTGTTTCAAGAGTTGAAACATAAGTTAACCACGACCTTAGATTTAGTACTTCTTGACCCAAAAGAGACTTTTGTAGTCTATTGTAATGCTTCTAAGAAAGGTTTAGGATGTGTACTTATGTTGAAAGGTTGAGTGGTAACTTATACCTCTAGTCAGTTAAAACCTCACAAAAAAATTACCCCATACACAACTTAAAGCTAGCTACAATGGTGTTTGCTCTGAAAATAGGAAGACACTACTTATATGGGGCAGCTATAAAAATTTACAATGACCACAAGAGCCTTAAATACTTAGTAGAATAGAAAGAATTGAACATGAGATAGAGGAGATGGTTAGAATTCTTGAAAGATTATGATTTCACATTGAAATACCATCTCAGTAAGGCTAATGTGTAGTTGATGCCCTAAGTAGAAAATCCATACACATGGCCTGTATGATGATTAAAGAGCAAGAGTTGATTAAGAGGTTTAGGGATATGAATCTCTCATGTGAGGTGTGTTCGGGGAAGTTGCTGATGAGTGGCACCTAAATAGAGAATGACCTAAGGAACCAAATAAGAGAGGTCCAATAGATAGATGAGCAGATAAGAAAGCTTAGATCTCAGATAGCCCAAGGTAGTACTCAGGAGTTCAATCTGTCTGAGGATAATATAGTGAGGTATAGAAATAAGTTGTATGTGCCTAGAATTGCAACGATTAAAGAAAGAATACTAGATGAGGCACACAAGAGTAGATACACTATTCATCCAGGCAATAATAAAATGTACCATGATTTAAAGAAAATATTTTAGTGGCCTAGCATGAAAGCAGATATAGTAGAATATGTCTCCCAATGTCTAGTATATTAAAGAGTCAAAATAGAGCACCAGAAGCTAGCTAGGTTACTTCAGCCCCTAGATATCCTGGAGTGGAAATGGGATAGCATAGTTATTGATTTTGTCATGGGTTTGCCTAGGACATCATCGAGGCATGATGCCATATGGGTGATAGTAGATGGATTAACAAAGTTAGTATGACAACCCTATCTTCTAAACATGATAATTATGGTTAAATACACGATTAATAATTAATGATCAAGGTTTGGAGTCGTTACAATTTATTACATTATGAGAATATAGGGAAATTTGAACCTTGATGTTAGGGTCATCACTAAATAACCATAAATGTGAAAATGCATAAAAGAAATTATACTATCATAAGGGGCTTGTGATTCATCCATCCATCAGTTTTATCACTCAAAAACCTCCCACAAGTGCCCCTATCTCATTTCCTAGCACTACCATTGAAGAAACTGGGGTTTCTAGGCTAAAGGTAAAAGTTTGGGGACTTGTGGCACAACTTGAAACCCGATTATTGCCATGGTAAGTTGGACCATCGCCATGACTAGCCTACGTGGTGCCATGGCAGAAATGCCTTCTGGAGCTACCATTCGAAGTCTCACAATTCTCGCCTCGATAAAATACATTGGCGCTGCAACGTGGCTTACTACTGGACACTCCTTACCTAATTTCCTTGACTTGCGCCACGGTGGTACATGTTGCACCGCGGTGAGGTTTCTCTCTGCCACCCTCCTGGGTGATTTCTTTTGCTTTGAGCTGCAATGAGATTTCTCAAGCCGCAGTGTTCCTTGCTACCGTCACTCTCTAGGCTGCGGCGAGGCCTTCCTAGCTGTGGCATGACTCCTTCCTGTAACTATATCTCCCAAGTTCCATCCCATATACTCCAATTCTCTTATTAGGAACACCCTAGGACCACTTCCCTTCATTTTATATGACTCTAATGGTATTTACCTATCTTATTTATCTAGCTATTCTACTATTACCAATTCACAACATAAGTACTAATTCCTACTCGTCCAACTACCATATGTCAACAAATTTATGGATTAATGACAACAAGAATTCATGCACTATCAGCAATTAACACTCGATACACATTCCGTTAGAGATTTCATACATCAATGGTTCATATCAACATCTAATGCATCACATAATTATATTTCTAATATTATACTATACCATAAATTCAGTAAAATTTATACATTAAGTGTTATAGGTTCATACATCTAATACCAAGCTAAGATGAGGCCTAACTCCTTAATAGATATATCCTAAGTAATCAAAATATAAGAGCCTACACTTGGTAACATGATTACATGATGATGTTATACAAAAAGGAATACAAAATTTTGCATCTATTCTAAATAAACCAGTCTAAATGTAACCTTCTCCCTACATGGTTGGAGCTCATGAATTTTCATCCACTTGCTTCCCTTTATCCTTACCCAAAGAGCCTTCACCTGAAAGTATGATCCCATGAAACGGGGTGAGATGTGAATTTCAGTAACCAAGGAAATTTCCATTTATAATATCTAATTTAATTAACATATATGCATGAATCAAAATCAACATCAGAATTATATCAGTCATATCAGCAAAAGAAATGGTTAGGCTACTATGATTACTATCCCATACTAGCAATTATATTTTCACATGTTAAAGGCTAATAACATCAGGAGAGGCCTGTCCACGGCACCCACTTCCTAATGAGCACAACTAGGGCTCAGTGTATTTGGGGTTTGATCATAACCCGATACCCGATCGAAACACATGCACGGGTGGCAGCCATACCACAGCTCCACCATGGACTCACAAGGTCTGAACACAATACAATAGACAGCCAACCAATTCATTTAGCATTTCAAATCATTCATGTATAACAAATATAAAATTAAAGTAGATATATGCATGGAATTAATATAGTCCTGGTTACCTCACTTGTAGACAAATTTGCAAAAAGCCACTAGTGGCATAAAAATCTCCCCAGCCACTACTAATTCCTAAAATTCAGAATGGGGGTGTTCTCTACCAGAAACTTCAATATATCACCCTAAATCCTAAGCAAATTCATGAAAAATTAATACTCATACTATAATCCAATCATTAGGGTCTCAAACCAGTAGAAATACCTAAAAATGAAGAGTTTATACTTACTTAATGTCAGCCCTAGTCTTAACCTATGGAATTTCACTATGGAAACATCAAATGGCAAGTTTCAGATTTTGGGCATAGGTGAAAGTGCTCCAATTGGAACATTAATTGGGTTAAATTAAAGAGAAAGATGAAAGTATTAAGTTATATAACAATTACATTGGCTGAATCTTGCTCTAAAAGTGGGAAATGGTGGATTTCTTGCCCCAAACCCTAGCCTCCCTTCAAACCTTCGAAAATGAGTTGTGTGTTTGTGTTTCGCAAAATATGGAGGGGCTGAAGTGTTTAGGGTTTTAGTTGGATTTAGGTTGGGTCTAATGTGGGTTATGGGCTAACCCAAAGGTCCAATTGCAAGTAGGTTCTGATTTAAACCTTGTTGGGCCAGCTTTAATGTGTTAGGCTGCAGAAATTTAATTAGGTTTAGGCCAAGTTTTAAGAGCTCAAAGGATTTGGGTCTGCACAAATATTGTTGGGCCAATTATAAGAGCCTATAAAAGATGGATCTTGGGCATCTATCATATTGAATCACATTAGGTCTACACCTAACCTATTAGGCCTCTATTAGTCTTTTATCATGATCTCTTACATTAATTTGGGGCCTAAATGAAGTTTCTATCCCAATTAAATCTCAAACTCATATTAATAATTTATTTCTCCAAAATTTCCATTCACTTAACTTACCCAATTATTCCATATTAATTATTCTTAATTAGCCTAAATCCATGATTAACACCTTAATTAATTTTGGAGTGTTACAGTTAGCACACTTTTTAGCAATGAAAGCCACATTTACCTTAGATAAATTAGCCCAGCTCTACATCTGGGAGATAGTGAGATTGCATGGTGTACCTAGGAGCATAGTGTCAGATAGAGATCCCAGGTTCACTTTAAACTTTTGGAGATCATTATAGGATGCTCTAGATACCAAGTTAAGACTTAGTACAGCCTATCACCCCCAGATAGATAGATAGACAGAGAGAATCACCTAAACCTTAGAAGACATATTGAGGGCATATGTTCTAGAGATAAAAGGAAATTGGAATAAATACTTGCCTCTAGCAGAGTTTGCCTATAATAATAGCTATCATGCGAGCATCCAGATGGCACCATATGAGGCATTGTATGAGAGGAAGTGTAAGTCTCCAATGTGTTAGGTTGAGCTAGAAGAAAGAAGCCTAATAGGCCTAGAGTTAGTGGACCAAACCTCTAGACAAATTGAGACCATAAGAAAGAAACTCTTAACAACATAAAGTAGACAAAAAAGTTATGCAGATAGATAAAGAAGGCCATTAGAGTTTGAGGTTAGAGACCATGTCCTTGTTAGAGTGTTTCCAATCACAAGGATAGGTTGGTCCATTAAAAGTAAAAATCTTAGTCCAAAATACATAAGTCTATTATAGATTCTTAATAAAGTAGGACTTGTAGCCTACATACTTGCCCTTGCCCCAAATTTGAGCCAAGTACATAACGTATTTCATGTATCTCAGCTCAAAAAGTACTAACGCGATCCCTTACATGTCATAGAGTATGAAAATGTGCAAGTACAGGATGATCTATCATACATAGTATCATTAGATCGGATCGTAGATGTTAGATTCAAGTAGTTATGAAATAAGACGATACTATTGGTGAAAGTGGTTTGGAAGGGGTTATCTCCTCAAGAAGCTACCTGGGAGCCGGAAGAAGAGATGAGGAAGAAGTATTCAGAGCTCTTCCCATAAGGTATGTTATCTAAATTTCGAGGATGAAATTTATTTAAGGGGAGAATTATAATGTCCAATTTTCGTAAAAATGATGGAAACAGATACATTTTCAAAGTAAGTCTTCTGAAATGAATTAGTTAAAGCCCAAAAAAATTAGAATAATGATCTAGACATTGAGTAATGAAATTAGGAGGCCAGAGATACCTTGAAATAGAGGCTAAAATAATCAGATGGAAATTAACGAAATAGCTACGTAATGTAATGGCATTTTCGTAATTTTTGACAAATTTTTGAATACTCACAAGAGGGCTTTTAAATGGCAAATTTGAGTTCTTCAGGGTTCTTAGAGGCCTTAAAAATCATGGGAAGCCTCAGGATAGTTAAAACTCCTTCGGTGTATATTTTTTTAATGTCGATTGACTTGAACTTTGACCTTTTCATTTGGAAAGGTTATAACTCCAATTTGAGTGATTCCAAAGGTATTTTATAAGATTGAGGACCTAAATTTTATGATGAAAAAGACGATTCTCAAAAAGGAGCTAAAACAAACTAAAAACGAAAATGCCAAGTTGAAGAGACCTAAATGAAATTTTTGGACACAACTTGTAAAACCTACCTATATATACCCCATGCTCCACTCTTCTCCTCACTTAGTCCATTTCATTTCTACCCTAAAACAGAGAAAGGGAGAAGAAAAAGCAAGAAAAAAGTATGGTTTTCATGGATTTTCTCGGTTTCTTTTTAGCAAATTCCTTCCCCTCTATCTTCCCTTCTTTCCTATAGAATTATTGAAGTATTTGGGACTATTTTAAGGTCAGACCTAAGAGGGAATTTTTGAATTCAAGGAGAAGAAGTGTAACACCATAGATTTCTAACTTTGTCTCATGCTATTTCTAAATCTCATGCCATGTATTTCTCAAGAACACAAGAAAATGGCATATAAAAAGTGAATATTTTCATTGCATAGGGGATGAAATTTCCATTCGGTGTCTCGTGGGTCATGTGAGCTCATGTATCACATTCTCATATTTAATTACATAGATACAACTCAAATCCATTATCAAAAGTGGCCTAGAACTTGTGTAAGGCAAGAGACACAAAATTTCATGATGTGGCCTCGGCTAGAAATTCTCACTTTCTGTCACAAATTTTGAAAAATTATAACTAATTCTAAAAAATCAAAATCATGAATTCTTTATCATTATAGAAAGCTAAAAATGTCAACTTTATGCTAAAAATATGTCTAGGCCTTGAAACATTACACATGAGACGTTTGACATTCAAAAATGTGCAGAGGTCCGACTGGCTAGCGGTACTGATACAACTTTCTACTATAAACTTCAAAAATATCCAATTAATTCTACAAAAATACAATCTATGTAAATGATACCAATCTGGAAAACTACAAATGTTAGCTAGAGGAAAAAAATAGCTTTAGATGAGTCCAGGCATATCCAGGCCTCGAAAACTAATCAAACAATAACCTAGGTCTGTCTGAATGCCTGATACTGGATAGAAACTTCAAAAACTTATGTCTCCCTCTCTAGACATCCAAATGAGGTGCTTCTAGTTGGCACAAGTCACTAGGAAGGTCTAGTTTTGCCTTGTAAACTTTCTTGGCAATTGGAAATCATTTTCCCCATGAGTGATAGAATTTAAATTTGGACCAGGATGAATAGTACCCTGAGCCAAATTTACAAAATTTCCTAACTTTGAAAATTCATCAAATATTCGATAGACCTAAAATTCTGCACATTAACTTTCCAAAAAGCTCTCAACAAGTTTTAAATGCATACCAAATTTCAAACCAAGAAGAGCTCATTTGGACAAAAAGTGGTATAGGTTTCCAATATGGTCAATTTTGCTCCATATAAGATACCAATTGTGTCCAAATGGTCTCCTTTGATGTTTGGCACCTCTTGGGCAAGTTTAAAAGCATGAATATGACTTGTATAAATTGGTCAAGTGGTTTCAAACCTCATGCATCTCAATTTGGCCATTCCACTTCCATTTGTACATGCATTTTCATAATACTAGTTTTGCCATTACATATCCAAAGTGCATATTTCCATACATATAACCTTAAATCTCATTTATATATGATACATTAGTATAATTATACATGTTCATAACATCATAGGACATATACAACAATGGATTACAACATTTGCCACTCATATGGCTTTAAAAAAACAAAATCCATGCACTTTGATGTCAAAATCTCATCTCCCAAGGTGTGGGCTCTCATTGCCTTATCCACTTAATCCACCTAGCATGTTAAAATATTGGAGAGAAGGGAACAAGATTCAAAGAATCCTAATAGCTCATCTCCCTTTCAATCACACATAGAGTATGTAATACCAGCTTTGAAAATGCATGCATGGACATATTGACATGTGAAATCATTCAAGAGACATTTTTAACATTTGAGCAAATCATACATAGCATACATAGGCTTGCCAAGTAAGTGGATTAGCCTCTCCCATTTACTTGTGAATTTTGGACTTGCCTCATCCATTCTTTAAGAGGTTTTTTACTCAACCTTACTCTTGGGAGTCAATCTTACTTTTAGGAGACTTTATTTTGTCTTAACCAATTCTAAGGATTCTTGGCTCATCCTCATCACCCAAGCAAGCATAGCTAATATCATTTGAAAATATAATGCATCATCATGGTACCATGGCATATGAAATCATGTTAGAATACTTTTCATGGCTTAAAACAAACATACACATATTTAAAGACAAGCCAAGCATACATTTATGCATGAGAAGGAAGAGTGAGCTACCTTGGATGTAACCACACACTTTTTCTCTTGAATTTGCTCTCCTTTCCTCGGCCTCACACAGATAAAGGTGTGAGAATGATTTCTCTTGATCTAAACACAATTTATGGAAGCCAATTAGGTTTATAGAATTAATTATAAAGTCACACATCTTCCTTAAACACTAACTCGGTTTATTAACCCTTTTATGGTTCAAAGAATGCACCTAATGAAGCAAAACCCATCAAATAAATTCTAGGGTCCATTCTTTCCTTTCATATATAATTCTTAACTCCTTTTAAGCCTCTTGGAGTCATCACATAATTAAAACAAAGAGCCAAACTATATGTTACTTCTTTAGGCCATATTATGGGACTTAAGACACCAATTCATTTTCTAGGCCTTCTAAATTTTTTTCAAGGTTTCCTCTCATTTTCATTCATCATATATGACTCAAAAATGGGCTTAAAAAAATTTAAAACTCTCTCAAGGTATCCAAACCCTTCTTGGGCAAGACAATGAAGAAGTTTGGCCTCCTTGGACTTTACTTTATCTTCTGGATGGAGGAAGCACATGGGTAGATTTCTAGGGATCTTAGGAGCTCATTTAAACTTTCATTTAGGTATAGAAATTAAGGTATCAAGTCAGATTTTACAGGGAGCACACAAAACCCTAGAATTCCTATCTTGAATTTCTATGATTATTTGTTAATTCCCTTTGCATATTCTTATTCTCCATACTCTTTTTTCTAAGATTTACCCATGGTTCTACCCAAAATCTAAGTCCTCCTATTGCTTCTTGTAATGCCATATCTATATAGCATATCTCATTCCTTATCTAAGCTCATTTCCCAGAATCATACAAATTCTCAAAGAAAAAGCATTAAAAATAATGAATATTTTTGCATTGCGCTACGTATAAAATTTTTATTCGGTGTCTCGTGAACCATTTGAGCTCATGAATCATATTCTCAATTTAATTACACAGATACAATTCATTTCCATCATCAGAAGTGGCCTAGAACTCGTGCAAGTGGAAGAAACACACAAAATTCATGGTTGTAGCCTCGGCCAGAATTTCCTTTTTTTGTCACAAACTTTGAAAAGTCACAACTAATTCTAAAAAAATAGAAACAAAAAATTATTTACTATTCTAGAAAGATACAGATGTCTACTTTATGCAAAAAATATGTCTAGGTCATGAAAAGTTAAGTAGAAGACATTTGACATTCAAAAACACCCAAGGTTGCAGCAGCTTGGGCTACTATCACAGGTTATTGTCATAAACTTTGGAAATTCATAACGAATTCTACAAAACTCCAAATCATGTAAATTGGGTCAATATGAAAAGCTAAAAATGTTAAATATAAGGAAAAGTATCTCTAGCCCACGACAAGACCATTCAAGAACTGAATTATGATGGAATAGTACTGGAGGTCAAGTGGCATTACTAGTACTGACATGGAATTTCAAAAATTCATAACTCTCTGATCATACCTCCAAATAAGGTGATCTTAGTGGCTATAGAAAGCTTATGACCTCTAGTTTATCCTATAAAATTTTATAAATATTGGACACCATTTGACCATTAGATGACATAAAACACAAAACTGACCATATGAACAATACATGCACCAAAATAGCAGAAAAATCCCAACTTTGAAAATTTATAATTAATTATGTAGAGCTCTGATTTTTCTACACTTTAGCTTCCCAAAAATATATGAATAAGATCTACATGTTTGCCAAATTTCATGGGTAAATTCATCCATTTGGTTAGTTTGTGCTATAGGGTTTCAGTTTGGTCATTTTTATGGTCTTAACTAACATCAAAGTGTCTAATTTTGTTTCCCAAGCTTGTGTGGCCACTTGAGCATATGGGAATGCACCAAAATGACATTCTAAAATTTCCTCAAAGGTGAATAAACCCATATTTTCCAAACTGACTTATCCACGCCATGATGTACATAAGATTACACATACTAGCTTTAGCCATCTAATACCCAAATCATACTATCTCATACATTTGGCATCAAACTTCATTCATACATCATGCATTTGGGTATTTACACATGTTCATATAATTACATAACCATTTCATCAAGGGATTACATCATATGTCATGTGTATGACTACAAGAGAGATAAAACTAGGCCATTTCATGCATTTTGATGTCAATCTCCTTCTTCTAGTCTTAGTAGCTTCCATTACCTTACTCAATTGCTTCACCTAGCATGTTAAGATATTGGAGAGGAGTGGATAAGATTCAAAGAATCCCAATAGCTCATCTCCCTTTCAATCACACATAAAGTATGCAAACTAAGTCTTACAAATACATGCATGAGCATATTAACATGTGCAATCATTCAAGAGACATCTTTAACATTTAAACAAGTCATATATAGCATACATATGCTTGCATTCACCCATTCACTCATACTCAAACAAGTAAATGGGTGAGTGGATTTGCCTTACCCATTCACTTGTGGATTTTAGACTTGCCTCACCCATTTCTTTAAGAGGTTTTTGACTCAACTTTAATCTTGGGAGTCAATCTCACTCTTGGGGGGACACTTTACTTTGTCTCAACTAAGTTTAAGGGTTCTTAGCTTATCCTTACCATGACTAGAGAGTTCTTAACTTTTCCACACTCAAGCAAACCAAGGCAAACATATAAAACATCATTTATATGCATAAAACATCATTATAGTACCATGGAATAAAAGCTCATGCTAAAATACTTTTCATAGCTCAAAATATATATACACACATTTAAAGATAATGTAAGTACACATGCATGAGAGAAGGTAGAGAGAGCTACCTTATGTGACAACCCTACCTTCAAATCATTGTAATTATGGTTAAATGTACGATTAATAATTAACTATCAAGGTTTGAGTGGTTACAATCTATCACATTGTGAAAATATGAGGAAATTTGAACCTTGATGTTAGGGTCATCACCATACCACCACAACAAAACAAAATTTGTATAAAAGAAATCCTACTACCATAAGGGGTTTATGATTCAACCGTCCATCAGTTTTAATACCCATTAACCTCCCACAAGTGTTCTTATATCATCTTCTACCATTACCGTTGAAGAAATTGAGGTTTCTAGGCTCAAAAGAGTAGGTTGGGGACTTACGCCGCAGCTTATAGATTCTTCGCTGCGGCCAATTTACTCTCTGGAATCACTGGGCAAATTTCATAAATCTCGCTGCGGCGAGTTAGACCTTCGCCGTGGCTAACCTATGTGGCGCCGCGGCAGAACGCCTCCTGGAACTACTGCTCTCAACTCCCAGGATTCTCACCTCGACGTGATATATATGCACCGCGGCGAGTTTTGCTTCTGTCCAACCCTTATTTTATTTTCTTGACTCGCACCGCGGTAGGACATACTGAGCCACGGCGAGTTTTGGTTCTGTTACCCTCCTGGGCGATTTTTTTCGCTCTGCGCCGCGGCGAGATTTATCAGGCCGCGGTGCGCCTCGCCATTGTCACTCCCTGGGCCAATTTTCTCCCATTGCACCGCAGCGGGATTGGTCATGCCGCGGCATGTTTCGGTTCTGTCTCTCATTTAGCTGCGGCGAAGTCTTCTTAGCCATGGCAGGACTCCCTCTTAGCTACATTACCCAAATTTCGTCCCCTACACTCCAAATCTCATCTTAGAGACATTCTAGGTCTACTTTCCCTTATTTTATGTGATCCTAATGGTGTTTACCTGCCCTATTTACCCATCAATCTATCCACTACCATTGTAAAACTTAATTACTCCTTCCTACTTACCCAACTAGCTCATATTAGTAAATTCATGAATATATGACAGCAAGAACACACACATTAGCAGCAATTACATCCCCTACAATTTCCATAGTGATTTCCATTCAACAATAGCTTACCTCCAAGGCACCATATGACTACAATTCCCATATAGTAATCCATATCACAACTTCAGCAAAACTACATATATTTAATGCTATAAGTTCATACATTGATATTCACTATAATGAGACTTGAATCTTTAACGGTTACATTTCATTCAAACAAAATATAAACGCCTACACTTGGCAACATGACTACATGATGATGCTATGTAAACTAATAACAAAATTGTATCTACCCTATTCTACTCAGACCAAGTGTAGCTCCCCACACCCGGCCTTAGCTCATGGATGTTCATCCACTTGCTTACCCTTATCCTTACCTGAGGAACTTTCACCTAAAATATTAATCCTATAAAACAGGGTGAGATATAAATCTCAGTAACCAAAGCAATTCCATCATATATCCAATTTAATTAGCATATAAGCATGAATCAAAATCAACATCAGAATTATATCTATCATCACAGCAAATGAAATAATTAGGCTATCATGATTACTATCCCATACTAGCAATCATATTATCACATGTTAAAGGCCATTAACACCGGGAGAGGCCCGTCCACGGCACCTACTCCCTGTTGAGCACAATCGGGGCTCAGTGCATCTGGGTTTGATCATAACTCGGTGCTCGATCGAAGCACATGCACAGGTGGCAGCCGCACCACAGCTCTACCATGGACTCACAAGGTCCAATCACAATTCAACAGATAGCCAACCAATTCATTCAGCATTTTCAATCAGTCATATACAGCAACATATGAAATTAAATCAAATATATACATGGAATTGATATAACCCGGTTACCTCACTTGTAGACACTTGCAACAGTCACCAATGGTGCAGAAATCCTCCTATAACCATAGCATCATATAAATACTACTCTAATTCATTATTAACAGTTACAATCAATACCCAAAGAATTTAAGATGCTAATGATTACCTAAGAATCACTTACCCAGCCACTATAAGTCCCAAATTCGGATTAAATTGTCTTCCACCAAAAAACTCAAGGTTCCACCCAAAATCCTAAGTAAATTCGTACATAATTAATACCCATTTTATAAATTAGTTATGGGGGTCTCAAATTAACAAATGAAGCATTAAAATGGAGGGTTTAAACTCACCCAAGGTCAGCCCTTACCTCAACCTACGAATTTCACAAAGAAAACCCCCAAACACTCACATTTCAGATTTTGGGTAAGATGAAAATGCTCCAAATGAAAAACTAATCAGGCCAAATTAAAGAGGAAGATGAGAGGATTAAGTTGTATGACTATTACCTTGGCTGAATCTTGCTCTAAATGTGAGAAAATGCCAAATCTTTGCCTCCAACCCTAGCCTCCTTCTCAACCTCCTAATTTTTGCTTCTTAAGTTTTATGTTTCAGCAAGTGGGAGGAAGGGGCTGATACATTAGGGTTTTAGGTGGGTTTAAGTTGGGTCAAAGATGGGTCATGGGTTGCTCCAAGGTCCAACTTCATTTGGGCTGCAGATTTTAGCTTATTGGGCCAGTTTTAAAATGTTGGGCTGTAGAATTTGTTGGGCCAGTTCTTGTCCATTGGGTTGCTGAAGTTTAATTAAGTTTGGGCCAAGTTTGAGAAGTTCAAGAATGTGGGTCTGCACAAGGTTATCGGGCCTCTTAGAAGAGTCTATACAAGGTGGATTTTGGGCCTCCATCACACTAAATTAGGTTGGGTCTGCACCTAACCCATTGGGCTTCCATTAGCCTCTTCTCAAAATCTATTAATTTAGGCCTAGATAGAATTTCTATCCTAATTAAATCTCAACCATAATTTATCTCTCTAAAATCTCCATCCACTTAATTTATCCAATTATCCCATTTCAATTATTCCTAATTAGTCTAATCTATGATTAATACCTTAATTAATTATGGGTTGTTACACCTTGCTTGCATTTACACACTTTTTCCTTAAGCCTTGAGTCCTCTCCCTTGACCTCACACACCCAAGAAGGTGGAGATCATTCCTTTTGGCCTAGACACATTATATGGAAGCTAATTATACTCTTGAATCAAATTCTAAGGCTACACAATCACTAGAAAAGTTAGGTGACTCATAAGGCTCTTTTATAGTTCCATAATGCACTTAATGAAGCAACCTTTGGAAAATATCATCTCGGCTCTAATTTATCCATCTATTTATGATTCTTAACTCCATTTAAACCTCTTGGAGCATCACACAACCAATTCAAGGATCCTAGCTAGGTGTTATTTCTTTAAGCCATATTATGGAACATATAAGGATGTCTCACTTCTTATGGTTTCTAAAATTTTTCCAAGGCTTCCTCTCATATTCTCCCATCATCTAGCCTAGGCTAAAACTATGCACTATATGAACACCAAGTGGATTTGCTTCACTTTCTTAATGGAAGATGCATATGAGGAGTCTTCTAGGGATCTCAAGAGCTCATTTAAATACTTATTTAGGCCTAAGAACAATTACATCAAATCAAATTTTTAAGGGAGCACTTAAATCCCTAAGTGGTGCATCTTGTTCTTTAATGCTTTTTACTTGATTCCAATTTTATATTCTTAATCTTTGCACTCTAAAACCCTTAGTTCCTATTTGGTTTAGATAGAAATCATCCCCTAGGGATTGGGCTGCATGGTGGCCGAACCATACAAGAGAGGGGGGAGGAAGAAGCTACCATAAAAGTGAGATTTTACCTTGTTTCCTTGATTCTTCTTGCTTGTTTCTCATCTTTCTTGGATTCCTCACCCCAAACACGAATTCCCTCTCTCTCTTCTGCCCCCAAAACAACACTAAAACTTCATTAAAATCATGGAAAGAAAGCTTGAGAGGAGAGGAACAAGTTTGGAAAGAGAAGGAGCATGAAAATCCATGAAATTTCTTACCTTTTTCTCCCCTTTGGTGTGCCTAAGAGAGCTAGTATTTTTTTGGTTTTTAGGTAGAACAAGTCGTGCTTAAGAAGGTGGGAGAAAAAGGGAGAAGTGTGTGGGAGCTTCTAGATACATACTTTTTCAAAATTTCAATTTCGTCCTTCCATAATGGGAATTTTGTTTTAGCTTCATTTTACCTCCTTCTTTAGAATCATCTTTTCCATTATAAAATTTAGATTCCTAATTCAATAAAATACCTTTGAAATCATTCAATTTGGAGCTAAAACCTTACTGAATGAATTTGTCAAAGTTTGGGTTCATCGACATTGGAAAACATACATCGGAGAGGTTTTACCAGTCCTAGGACTTCCCATGATTTTTGGGGCCTCTAAAGACCTTGAGCAACTCCAATTTCCCATTTAAAAAGCCCTCCTATGTATTTTTTCAAAAGTTGCACTTATTTACGAAAACACCATTACATTTCATCATTTTTTGTCAAAAATTGTTTCACCAACCTAGGTCTATTTTTCTTTTGTTTAAGCCTAAGATTCTTATTTTTAGGAGTTTAGAATGCTTCTCAAATTTTTTGGGACCTTAACCAAGTCATTTCGGGGGACTTGCTTTTGTATTAGTGTATTTTATTCATTTACAAAGAAATTGTATGTTACATTTCTCGCATTTTCTCTCATTTTAACAGAATTGAATATTACACTTCTTGAGTGGGGTGAAACATGGAGAGAAGAGGAGCAAGGGGTAACAATCATAGAAGGAGAAATTACCTTGTTTTTCCTTATTTTCTTACTTGAATCTTCCCTTATTTGGTCTCCTCTCTTCAAATCTGAATTTTTTCCTTTATTTCTCCCTTAAAAAAGATCCATATACTTCAATATAATAGTAGAAAATAAAGGAAAATAGAGGAGAAGAGGTTTTCTAAGGAAAGAGCATGAAAAACTACCAAAAATCCATACCTTTGGCCTTTGATTTCTCCTCCTCTTTCTCTTCCTCTTATGCGCCACTCTCCCTAGGGTTTTTTTTTAGTTTGGGATAGAAACATATGAAGCTAAATGAGTGGAAGAGTAGGGCGCCCTATATATATAGGTAAGGGGAAAGAAGACTTTTCAAAAATTTCTGTTTTGCCCTTTGTTCTTGGAATTTTCATTTCTAATTTGTTTTAGCTTTTTTTTGAGAACTGTCTTTTTTATTATAAAATTTAGGTTCCCAATTTAGTAAAATGCCTTTGGAATCACTCAAATCAAAGCTAAAACCTTCCTGATTGAATCCGTCAAAGTTCAGGTACATCGACGTTGGAAAACATCCACTGGAGGGGTTTTAACTGTACCGAGGCTTCCTATGGTTTTCAAGGCCTCTGAGAACCTCAGAGAACTCAAAAATTTCATTTGAAAAGCCCTCTTGTGTGAACTCCAAAATTTGCTCAAAATTATGAATATGCCATTACATTTCTAAGCTTTTTGTTAAATTTCATTTCTTCATTCTAACTCCATTTTTCTTTTTGTCTGAGCTTGGGATTCTCATTTTTAGGAGTCTAGAATCCTTCCCAAATTTTTTGGGACCTTAATTAAGTCATTTCGGGAGACTTGCTTTTGTATCCAGTGAATTTTATTCGTTTATGGAGAAACTATATGTTACATTTCTCATGTTTTCCCTCGTTTTCAAAGAACCAGATATTACAAGAAGCCAAGGAAACAAGGTATTGTGCCACTTCTATATTTGAATCTTCTTGTTCCTTCTCTTATGTGTGTTTCACCCAACATAAGACCAGCCAAGAGGGGTTGAATTTCTAGCCAAACTAAGAGTGAATCTTAGGAAAATGAGGGGGAAGAACAAGAATATGTAAAGGAAACAATTAAAAAACTATTAGATTTCAAGATAACAAAGTTAGGGTTTCAAGTATTCCACTAACATTCTGTTTTAATACAAAGTTAGTAGAATTCTCCCCTGGTCTTAGACAGAATTTGGGTCGACTAAAATGAGGGAGAAGGGAGGTGCCACCTATATATAGCTAGGGATTCTTAATGAGCTTTTTAAAATACTAATTTTTCCTTCATTTTTGGCTTTTTTATTTTAGGCTCATTTTAACTCCTATTCAAAAACCATCTTTCCATAAAAAAATTTAGGACTTCTAACCTCTAAATAGCCTTTGGAATCACTCAAATTGGGTTTTGCACCTTCTTGAATGAAAGGGTCAAAGTTCGGGGTCAACGACGTTTTAAAACATAAATTGGAGGGGTTTTAACTGCTCTAAGGGTTCCTATAGTTTTTAGGGCCTCTGAGAACTCTAAGAAACTCATTTTTTTCATTTAAAAATCTCTCCTATGAGTCTTTCAAAAAGTGCACAAAATTATGAAAATGCCATTACGTTTCGTTATATTTTCGTTAAATTTCGTTTGGTTGTTTTGACTTTTGTTTCAAGGCACCTCTGACCTTGGATCATCATTATTTGAGGTCTAGAATATTATTCTAATTTTATTGGATCTCAAATCATTCTATCTGGGGGACTCTCTTTTGTATCTGGTGAATTACATACGTTTACGAAGAAACTGGGCATTACATTTCTCACACTTACAGAAGTATCGGATGTTACACATATAAAATCTAAAAGGTATCCTCTGATATGAAAAAGTATCAAATGGGCAAATAAATATAGTCTTTTCCTAGTCCTCTGGCACAATGTGAATTTGGAAGTAACCAAAAAACCCATATAAGAAGCAGTAATGAGATTTGCTTGCCAATTTTTCTAACATTTAATCTATGAAAGAAAGAGGAAAATAGTCCTTTCTAGTAGCTTGATTTAGCTTCCTATAATCAATGTAGACTCTCTAACTATTTTGAATTCTCATAGGGATAAGCTCATTTTTTTCATTAGGCACTACTGTGATGCCAGTCTTCTTGGGGACTACATGCATTAGACTTACCCATTTACTATTAGATATGGGGTAAATAATACTAGCTAAAAGTAATTTACTTACCTTTTTCTTCACAACATCGAGGATTGTGGGATTGAGTCTTCTCTGTGATTGCCTTACTGGTTTGGCTCCTTCTTTTAATAAAATTTTGTGCATACACATGGAAGGGTTAATCCCTAGAATATCTGCCAATGTTTAACCTATTGCTTTTTCTTTGCCCTTAACAATTCTAACAATTTCATTTCATGATTAAGTGGAAGGTTATTTGCTATTATTACTGGTAATTTATTTTCTTTTTCCAAGAAAGCATATTTGAGATTGTTAGGTAAAGGTTTGAGTTCAATTGTAGGTGGTTGCTGTATGGAAAGCACTAATTTTTGTGAATTTAAATGTATAATAGCCTTCACTTGTTCATTTTTCTCAACAGAGGATACAATATTAAATAAATTGACAGAATCAGGATGAAAATTAGAATCAGAATCAGAATTCAAGAATATATCAATCTCAAAACATGCAACACATTTATTAAGTCCATCATAATATTCTGAACATTAAATTGCATCTATAAATTCAACAATGTTAGGAAGTTCAATATCCATGTTGTAATACCCGGTTCTTTGAAAACGAGATAATACGTGAAAAACATAATGTACAGTTTCTCTGTAAGTGAATGAAATTCACAGGATACAAAAGCTAATCCCCTGAAATGACTTAGTTAAGGTCCCCAAAAATGTATGTAGCATTTTAGACTCCTAAAAATGAGAATCTTAGGCTCAGATGGAAAGAAAAATAGAGTTAGAATAAAGAAATAAATTTGAACAAAAGGTTGACGAAACGTAAGAGCATTTTCATCATTTTGAGCAAATTTTGGAATTCATATAGAAGGGCTTTTTAAATGAAAATTTTGAGTTCTTTGGGGTTCTCAAAGGCCCTAAAAACTATGGGAAGCCCCAAGACAGTTAAAACCCCTCTGGTGGACGTTTTCTAATGTCAGTTGACTAGAACTTTGACTGATTCGTTCGAGAAGGTTTTAGCTCTAATTTGAGTGATTCCAAATATATTTTATTAAATTGGGAACTTAAATTTTATAATGGAAAAGATGGTTCTTAAAAAGGAGCTAAAATGAGTTAGAAATGAAAATGCTAAGAATGAATAGCAAAATTGAAATTTTTGAAAAAGAAGCTTAAAAAAGCCCCTCCTTAAATCACGCCCTCTTTTTCTCCCTCTTAGAAATAACCTTGTTTCTGCCCAAGAATAAAAAGGAGAGCAAGGGAGAATGGTGCACAATAAGAGGCAAGAGGAAGAGGAAAAATCAAGCAAGAAAGGTATGAAAATCTTAGTTTTTCAAACGCTTTCCTTTACTGAACTTCTTCTCCTCCTTCCCCTCTTCCTTCCCATGGTTTTATTGAGGCTTTTAGTACTGTTTAAGGCCAGACCAAAAGGGGAAGATTTGGATTTGAAGAAACAAGGCCAAGGAAAGTGAGAAACAAGCAAGAAAAACCATGGAAACAAGGTAAAATCTTCATCCTATGGTAGCTACTCCTTCCCCCTTCTTCTCCCTATTTCACCCCATATTTGTAGCTACAAGAGGGTTTGAATTTTGAGGAGAACTAAGGGTGAATTCTATGAATTTAAGGGAGGAAAGTAAGAATATGCAAAGAAATTCAAGTAAAAACTATTAGATTTTAAGATAGGAAGTCTAGGGTTTTGATTGCACCTTGAACTCTACCATGAATCCTAGCCATATTTTATGATTTTTAAGAGTTCATATAGGCTCTTAAGACACCAAGAGAGCTTCTTACATCAAAGGAAGCAAAAAAACTCCATTGATGCTATATGGAAGCATAGCTTCAGCCAAGGAGGGTCCATACACCTAGGGAGTGTTTTAATTCCTTCTAAGCTTAGTTTTGCATCATGTATGATGGGAAAGTGCGAGAGGACATCTTGAAAAAAATTTAGAAACCATAGATAGTGAGATGGCCTTATATGTTCCATAATATGGCTTAAAGAAGCAACACCTAGCTAAGCTCCTTGATTTAATGTGAGGTCATAAATGGATGGAGAGAATGGAGCCAAGATGATGTTTTCTAAAGGTTGCTTCATTAAGTGCATTATGGAACCACAAAAGAGCCTTATGAGTCACCTAACTTTTCTAGTGAATATATGGCCTTAGAATTTAATTCAAGAGTATACTTCCATATGATATGTCTAGGTCAAGAGAAATGATCTCCACCTTCTTGGGTATGTGAGGTCAAGGGATATGACTCAATGCTCAAGGAAAAAGTGTGTAAATGCAAGCAAGGTAGCTCTCTCCACCTTCTTTCATGCATAAATGTGTACTTACATTATTTTTAAATGTGTGTATATATATGTTAAGCTATGAAATGTATTTTAGTATGAGCTTTTATTCCATGGTACCATGATGATGTTTTACGTGTTCAAATGATGCTTTATGTGCTTGCCTTGGTTTGTTTGAGTGTGGAGAAACCAAGAACTCTTAGCCATGGTGAGGATAAGCTAAGAACCCTTAAAGTTGGTTGAGATAAAGTAAAGAGTCTCCTAAGAGTAAGGTTGACTCCTAAGAGTAAGGTTGAGTCAAAAATCTCTTAAAGAAATGGGTGAGGCAAGTTCAAAATCCACAAGTGAATGGTAAGGCTAATCCACTCACTTGGCAAGCCTATATATGCCTTGATCAAATGCCAAGAATGTTTCATGAATGCTCACATATGTCAATATGCCTATGCATGCATTTTTAAGGCTTGTATTGCATACTTTATGTGTGATTGAAAGGGAGATGAGTTATTGGGATTCTTTGAATCTCATCCCCTCCTCTCCAATGTCTTAACATGCTAGGTAAATCAATTAAGGAAGGTAATGGAAGCCACGGAACCAAGAAGAAGGAGATTGACTTCAAAGTGTATGAAAATGCCTAGTTTTGTTTCTTTTGTAGCCATACACATGGCATATGATGTAATCCCTTAATGAAATTGTTATGTAATCATTTGAACATATGTAAATGCCTAAATTTATGATGCATGAATGAGAATTGATGTCAAATGTATGAAATAGCATGTTTTGGGTATTGAATGGCAAGAGCTAGTATGTGTAATCTTGTGTATGGTATAGGGTAAGAGAGTGAGTTTGAGAAATATAAGTTTATGCACCTTTGAAACAATTTTGAAGAGTCATTTTGATGCATTCATATGTGCTCAAGTGGTCATGGTTGCCTTAGAATTTCAAATGGACCATTTGGACCCCTTATATGACACCAAATGAGCCAGTTTGCAACCTAATGTCAAGATCTGACCAAATGAACGAATTTGCCCATGAAATTTGGTACACATGTAGATCTTATCCAAAGCTTTTTTGGAAAGCTAAAGACTAGATTATTTGGAGCTCTATGAAATTAATTATGAATTTCCAAAGTTGTCATTTTTCTGCTAAACTGATATAGGTATTGTTCATATGGTCAGAAACTTGGGTTGTGTCATTCATGGGCCAAATGATATCCAATACTTATGAAATATTATAAGCATAAATTAGACATGATAAGCTTTCGATGACCACCAAGATCACCCCAATTGGACCTATGAGCAAGGAGAGTTGGAGATCAGTACCAGGGACGATAACTTACCTCTGATACTGTTCTATCAATTTCTGGTGTCTAACAGCCTCTGTTGTGGTCTAGATTTATTTTTAGCATGAATTAGACATCTGTAGCTTTCTAGAATGGTATAGTGTGCCTGATTTTGATTTTTCTAGAATTAGTTATGATTTTTCAAAGTTTAGGCACCAAATCTGGAAAACTAGTCCAAGGCGGCATTGGTATGTTTTGTGTATTTGCTCCCTTTGTTCGAGGTATGGGCCACTTTTTGAACTTGTTATGAGTCTTAATTGAGTATTTAAATAGGAGGATGAGATGGATGAGTCCATATGGCCCACAGGATTCCGAAGGAAAAATTTATCTATGACATTATGAAAGTATATTCATTGTTTTAAATGTTATCTTTCTTGCTTCATTACAAAATGCATGGAATAAAACCTTGAAATGGCATGAGGCAAGCTAGATAAGTATGGTGTTACACATGTCCACATAAGCATTAGCAACTAACAAGTCGATCATATTTACATACAACATGGAGTGTTCTTCCGAAAGGTGTCTCATGGCATCAACAATATTAAAATAAACAACATCACCACCAAATTCCATTGATAAAGTACCATCATGCACATTAATTACTGTTTTAATAGTTTTCAAAAATGGTCTACCTAGAATTAGTGGTGTATGTCCATGTATATTGTCATCCCCTATATTTAAAACATAAAAATTTGTAGGGAAATTTAAATTTTTTACCTTTACTAAAACATCTTCAAGTACTCTTGTAAGGTAGGCTATGCTTCTGTTTGCTAACTGAATCACCACTCCCATAGGCTTCAATTCTCTAATCTGTAAAGAGGAATACACAAACTTAGGCATTAGATTAATGGAAACTTCTAAATTTAACATAGCATTATTGAACTGCATATTCCCTATTGTGTAAGGAATGGTGAATGTGTCAAGATCTTTGTATTTAGTAGGCATAGCTGGTTGAATCAGAGCTGATATGTTTCTCTTTATACTAACTTTCTCATTCCCTTTCAATTTCCTCTTATATGTATACAGCTCCCTAAGAAACTTCACATATTTTGGAATCTATTTGATGGCTTCTAAGAGAGGGATATTAACTTCTACTTTTCTAACTGTCTCCATAATTTCCCTATCCAATTTTACTTTTGTGATTTTTTTGGATTGTGTAATTCTATTAGGAAATGGAAGGGGTTTGGTGTATGTGTAATTCTCCCCCTTTTTTGTCCTATTCTTGCTTTAAATTGAAGGGGTTGATGTTCTCTGTCACTTTCTTTTCTTGTAGTGCCTCCATTAGAAGTGTGATAGGTCCATTTACTTGCTTGCCACTCCTCAAGGTTATTGCACTGACATTGCCTCTTAGGTTAGTCACAGGGCTATGAAGGTAATTGGCTAGAACCTTGACTTCTCAACTTATTGATATTTGTTGCAAGTTAGCCAATCTAGATCTCTAAACTCTAGATTGTTATCTCTATTTGCCATTGGATTAGACTGTATTTGTTGCCAATAGCTTCACTATATCTTCTAGACTTGGTTTTAACTTGTTCATCTGTTGCATGAATTATCTCATAGGCTATTGGTTACTTAGGCTAGGAGCATTAAATTTTGGTTGTTGCTATTGTTGGTTAGACCCACTGCCATATCTCAAATTCGAATAATCTCTCAACCTGGGATTGTGAGATGCTGCATAAAGGTCATATCTATTTTGTTGCTACTATAAAGGTCTACTAGGGAAGGTGCCAAATATGACTCTATATTATCTTGCAATTGCAAACACTAATCTGTGGCATGTGTGGTTAACAAAAAAAATACCATACAGAGGTGTAGGGAGTTGTTGAGGTTGTCTTTGCTCGAGTGCTAGTTATCTGACCATAAAAGCCAACTCCCCAAGTTTATTTTCTATTCTTCATTGATCCATATGAATGGCATAGATTTCATTTACACCTTTGGTTGGTGTATTTATTCTAGTGCCAAATTATTGTGTATTCTGTGCTGTAGTCGCAATAAGGTCTTTGGCATCAACTGGGGTATTGTTAACCAATGCTCCTTCTACAGTGACATCAACCATGCTTCTGTCCATGGGTAGCAAGCCTTCTTTAAAGCAATAAATCAGAAGTTAGTCACTAATCTAATGGTGAGGACAACTTACACATAGTTTCTTAAACTTTTCCCAGTACTCATATATTGTTTCTCCATTCATTTGTCTAATACTACTAATCTCTTTTTGGATGGTAGTAATTCTTGAGGTAGGGAAGAATTTCTCTAGAAATATTCTCTTTAATTCATTCCATGAAGTGATGGCTTAAGGTTGAAGATAATAAAGCCAATCTTTAGTAGCCCCAGCCAATGAGAAGGGAAACGCTCTAAGGTTGATATGTTCTTTTGAAACTCCTTGTGGCTTCATGGTGAAACAAATCACATGGAGCTCCTTGAGATGTTTATGAGGATCCTCACTTGCAATACTATGAAACTTTGGAAGCAAATATATTAATCCATATTTAAGCTAAAAAGTAGCATCAAGTTCAAGTTATTGAATACACAGTGGTTGGCAATTAATATCAGGTGCAGCCAATTCCCTAAGAGTCCTATCAGTATTTCCAGCCATAAATACTACTTTAGAATCAAAATCCAAATCCAAATTCAATTCGTAGTTACTTTTTATATTATCTATTATCTCAAAAATAAAATTAGTAGTCACAACTTCTTTAGTCTTATAATTTCTAAGTTGTGTATGAAAATTCTTATCAATCTTTAGATTAAACTCAACCAAATCTTTATTGAGGATCTTGTCATACACTAAGAATGAAATAAAATAAAATAAAACACCCAAAAATTACTAAGAAAAATCAAAATAAAAATAGAAAAAATTCAAAGGAAAAAATACTAAAAAATTGAAAAAGTGGTGTAAACAATAGAATTTGGCCAAAAAGTGGCCTAGCACATAACATAATTGTGACTTTAAGTCCTTAAAACATCTAGAACCTAAATACTAAGTTTAAGCTCAATCGGAGTTAGTCACCCTCGACACTGGTATTACCCAGAATAGTCACAAAACACTAAAAAATGACCACAAATACTAAGTATAAATGCTAAAATCAAAATTAAAACAAAGAAATTTCCTCTTCTAATTGATTATGATTAGTTAGCTCCCTGGCAACGGCACCAAAATCTTGGTAAAGAAAAAACTGTTCGCTCGCAATTGTTGCAACGGGCAAGGTTAGTGAATTTTTGTTGGTTTGCACTATAATGCCCACCAAGTTGTCTCCTACTAAGCTATTAATCAAATTAATAAGTTTAAGAATGACAAAACTAGAATTATGATGATTAAGGGTTCGAATATAAAGTTGCACTAATGAAACCAAATAGTAAATCAATTAATAAAAATAAAAAGAAACGAAATTCAATCAAAATTATGCGTAACCAATCCAAAATTCTTCTCATAATATTTCCCTATCCTTATCACCTAAAAATACCTCTGGTTTGATTTTAATCCTTTACTTATTTTCAATTAATATTCATAAACTACTATTCAGGATTTTAATTGGTTCATATTACTAATTAGAACACAAACATGCTTTTGTCAATAATACGAAGCCAAACAGTTTCGCACTTGACCAAAGATGCACGCAAAATCCTAACATGGCTCAGAATGAATTTATTTAATTAATCAACTAATGGAATCAAAACACATTATTAGATAGAGCAAGTGAATCAAAATTCATCAACAAAAATCATCTAACCAAAATGATAATAATTACATGAAAACAAAAATGAAATACTTCTGAAATTAAAATCTAAACCAGAGTTCTATACAAACATGGACTCGAGTTCCCTATCAGGTTCAAACTCTAGATTGATCACCAAGAAAATTAGAAAGCCATGAAAAGACAAAAACAAGAATGAGAAATAGAGAAGATGGAATGTGTCCTATGGTGACATTTTCTCCTCTTTAAATAAATGACGTTGCCTTTTTCGTCAAGAAAGATCTAAGGGCTAAGATGAGTTGCGTGCATCCAATAGTCCAAAATTAAAAGAAATCCCATAATAATCTAGAAGTAACAATAGGATGACATCAAAATCCTTTAGTGGCATAATAAGATAATATCCAAATGCCTTTAAGAATCTTCTAACTTGCAAAATACAATTAAAAAATAATTAGGCCTCCGTTAGATAAATATAATAAGAAAGCATTTAAAGTCCACTAATCTAAATTTATCCTATTTAATATAAAATAAACCTAAAGTGATCAAATTACCTACTATGAATTAATAATAAGATTGAATATGAGGGATGTAAAATATAATAGGATCAAAATATCATAAGGTCACAGGTCCAACTTTATCAAGAATTTGGAACAGACATATATACTTTGGACTGAGCTTTCTACTTTTTATGGACCTACCTATCCTTGTGACTGGAGACATTTTAATGAATACATGATCTCCAACCTCAAACTCTAACAGTCTTTTCCTTTTATTTGCATAACTCTTTTATCTACTTTGTGCTATTAGATGTTTCTTTCTAATGGTTTCTATTTGTCTTAAGGTTTAGTCCATTAATTTTGGGCCTATAAGGCTTTTCTCTCCAAGCTCAACCCAATATATTGGGGACCTACACTTCCTCCCATATAATGCCTCATACGATTCCATTTGAATACTAGACCGATAATTGATATTGTAGGTAAATTTTGCTACTAAAGGAAAATAGGTATCCTAGTTACCCTTTATCTCCAAGACACTTGCCCTCAACATGTCTTCTAGGGTTTGGATGGTTCTTTTTATTTGACCATCTATTTGAGGGTGGTAGGCTGTATTGAATCTCAATCTGGTTCCTAGGGCATTCTATAATGATTTCTAAAAATTTGAAGTGAATTTGGGATCTCTGTCTGATGCTATACTCCTAGTCTCACAATTTCTTTTATGTATAGCTAGGCTAATTTGTCTATGTTGTAGGTGGCTCTAATTGTTAAGAAATGAACTGACTTGGCTAATTTGTCCACCATCACCTATATAGCATCATACCTTGATGATGTTCTTAGTAATCCCATGACAAAATCCATAGCTATTGAAATACCTTAATTGTCTATTTTTTCTTTCTTATTCATAGCCAATTTCCATAGCTAAGAACAACATAATACATAGCAAAATTCCTTTTTTAAAGTGCTTTGATTTAAGTTGCATAATGGTAAAATTCTTGTGAATGTTGGACTTGCCTCACCCATTCTTTAAGAGATTCTTAGACTCAAACATGCTCTTAGGAGTTCATCTCACTTTTGGGAGACTCTTTACTTTATCTTAACAAATTTTAAGGGTTCTTGGCTCATCCTCACCATGGCTAAGGGTTCTTGGCCTCATCACACTCAAGCAAACCCAAGCACACATCATAAACAACATATGAAAGCATATTGTAACATCATGGTACCATGGAATCAAAGTCATGCTGGAACACTTTTCATGGCTTAAAAATATACACACGCACATTCAAAGACAAGTAAAACAAACAATCATGCATGAGAGAAGGAGGAATGAGCTACCTTGGATACAATTATACACTTTTTCTCTTAAATCCAAGCTTTCTCTTTCGGCCACACACACACAAAAGTGTGGGGATAATTTCTCTTGGCCTAAACACAATTTATGGAAGCCAATTAGGTTCATAGAATTAATTCTAAGGCCATGCAACTTGCTTAAACTCTAGCTTGATCTTTAAACCTCATTATGGTTCCATAATTGCACCTAATGAAGCAACACCCCTCAAATAAATTCTAGGCTCTATTCTTTCCTTTCAAATATGATTCTTGACTCCTTTTAAGCCTCTTGGAGTCATCACAATCAAAACCAAGAGCCTAACTATATGTTGCTTCTTTAAGTCATAATATAGAACATAAAGCACCAACTCATTTTCTAAGCTTCCTAAATTTTTCCTAAGGCTTCCTCTCATACTTATTCATCATATATAACTCAAAAATGGGTTTAGAAAAATTTAAAACTCTCCCTAGGCAGCTAAGCCTAGCTAGGCTGAGACTATGCATGATTTTCACCTCCTTGGACTTTGCTTGGTTTTCTTGAAGGAGGAAGCACATGGGGAGACTTCTAGGGATTTTAGTAACTCATTTAAACTCTTATTTAGGCCTAGAAATCATTGTACAAAATCAGATTTTACAAGGTGTAATTGAAACCCTAGAAATTGCATCTTGAAATCTAATGACTTTTTGTTAATTTCCTTTGTATATTCTTAATCTCCATACTTTTTTTTCTTAGAATCACCCTTGGTTCTACCTAAAAATCAAACCTTCCTAGGGTTTCTTAGATGAGGTGAAATGGAGGAAGGAGGGGAACCAAAGGTAGCAACCATGGGAGGCGAAATTATCTTGTTTTCTTACTTTTTCTCACTTGAATCTTGCTTTCTCCAAGCTCCTCTCTTCAAATCCAAATTTTCCTCTAAGTTTCTTCCTTAAAATAGATTTAAAAACTTCATTTTAATCAAAGAAAACAAAGGAGAATGGAGGAGAGAAGGTTTGGATGGAAGAAAGCATGAAAAACTACAAAGAAACCATACCTTTCTACCTTGATTTCTCTTCTCCTTCTTCTTCCCTTGGTGCGCCTAAACCCTAGCCTTCTTCTCTGAATTTGAGCAGAAGCAATTATGTCTAAATGAGTAAGGAAGGGTGGCGCCACTTATTTATAGGTGGAGGAAAATGGCTTTTTCAAAAATTCCCATTTTGCCTTTCATTTTTAGCATTTTCGTTTCTCTTTCGTTTTAGCTCCTTTTTTAGAAGCGTCTTTTCCATTATAAAATTTAGATTCCTAATTTAATAAAATGCCTTTAGAATCACTCAAATCGGAGCTAAAATCTCCCCAAACAAATCCATCAATGTTTAGGTACACCAACATTAAAAAACTCTATCGGAGGGGATTTAACTATCTCGGGGCTTCCCATGGTATTCAGGGCCTTTGAGAACCCCGAAAAACTCAAAAATTTTAATTTAAAAAGTCCTCCTGTGTGAATTCCAAAAATTGCTGAAAATTACAAAAATGCAATTATGTTTCGTAAGATTTTTGTTAAAATTTGTTTCTTCATTCTAACTCCATTTTTCCTTTCGTCTAAGGCTAGGATTCCCATTTTAGGAGTCTAAAATGTTACTTAAATTTTTTGGGACCTTAACTAATTCATTTCAGGGGACTTGCTTTGAAAATGCACTCATTTTCGTTGTTTAACGAAAATTGGACATTACAACTTGAGCACGTGAAGAAACACCAAAATGATCTACTAAACTTGTCCCAAAGGTGCATAAACCCATAAATAAAAAAACTCACTCTCTCACCTCAAGCCATAAACAAGAATGCATATGTCTAGTCTGGCCATTTCATACCCAAAATGTGTTGTATCATACATATGGCATTAAATCTCATACATACATCATACATTTACATATTTACATGTGTTCATGAAACCACACAACATATACAACAATGAATTACATCATGTGCCACTCATATGGCTACAATTTGGCATTTTCACATACTTAGTTGTCAAACTTCTTCTTCTAGACTTGGTGGCTTCCATTCTTTTACTCACTTGGTCCACCTAGACATGTTAGACATGTGGGGAGGAAGGAATGAGATTTGAGGAATCCCAATAGCTTTTCTCCCTTTCAATCATACATAAAGAATGCATATACATGTCTAAAAATGCATGTATAAACATCATGGAGTATGGAACCATTTAAGAAGCATTCAATAAGTCATACAAAGTATACATAGGCTTGCCAAGTAAGTGGATTAGCTTCACCCATTCTCTTTTAGGATTTTGGACTTGCCTCACCCTTGTTCTTAAAGGCTTTGAACTAAGCCTTACTCTTGAAAGACTCTAAACTTTGTCTTAACCATTCTTGAAGGTTCTTGGCTCATCTCACCATAGCTAGAGAGTTCTTGGCTTCACCACACTCAAGCAACCCAAGCAAGACATCATTTGAATGCCTGCAGCAACATCATGGTACCGTGGTGCATAAAATAATGCGAGAACACATTTTCATGACTTAACACATACATAACACATTCAAAAATAAGACAACATTCATCCATGCATGAGAGAAAGGAGAGAGAGATACCTTTGTTGCTATTGTAAACTTTTCCTCTTAGATTATATTGCTCTTCCTTAGCCACACACACATAAGAAGGTGGAGCTTGTTTCTCTTGGCCTAGACACATCATGTGAAAGCCAATTACACTCTTGAACTAATTTCTAGAGCTACACACTCATTAGAAAAATTAGGTAGTTCATATGACTCTTTTATGGTTCCATAATGCACTTAATAAAGCAACCCTATGGAAACATAATCTTTGCTCCATTCTCTTCATTCATTTATGATTCTTGACTTCTTTTAAGTCTCTTGGAGTCATCACACAATCAAACCAAGGAGCCTAACTAAGTGTTGTTTCTTTAAGCCATAATATGGAACCTATGATACCATCTCACTATCCATGGCTTCTAAAATTTTTTCAAGGCTTCCTCTCATCCTTTTCTATCATATGTGACTCAAAAATAAGTTTGGAACAAATTAAAATTACCCCTTGGTGCTTCATCCCCTCAAGGTCGTGGCTATGGACCATATTAGCACTAAGTGAGTTTGCTTTATTTTCTTGATGGAAGATGCATATAAGGAGCCTTCTAGGGATCTCAAGAGCTCATCTAAATACTCATTTAAATCTAGGAATTATTGTATCAAATCAGATTTTTAGTGGAGTACTTGAAACCTTAACTTTTCTATCTTGAAATCTAGTGGTTATTTGTTAATCTTCTTTGCATATTCTCATTCTCCACACTTAATTTCCTAGGATTCACCCTTGGTTCTACCCAAAATCCAAGTCCTCTTGGACTTCCCTAAGGTGGCCGAACCTACAAGAGAGAGGGGGAGGAAGAAGCTACCATAAAAGTGAGATTTTACCTCGTTTCCTTAGCTCCTTTTGTTTGTTCTTGGCTTAGCTTGGCTTCCTATCCTCAAAGACGAAAATTTTCTCTTTGTTCTGCCCCCTAAACAACACCAAAAACTTTAAGAAAACTATAGGAAGAAAGGGGAGAAGGAGGAGAAGAAATTTCCTAAAGAGAAGGCTAGGAAATTCCAACAAATTCTTATCTTGTTCTTGATTTTCCTCCTTCTCTTTTGCCTTATTCTTGTGCTCGTTCCTCCCTTTAGTCTTCTATGGTTTTTAGGTAGAATAGGTCAGTCTAAGAAATGAGGGAGAGTGGGGTGTGAATTAAAGAAGGTTCAAGAAACATAACATTTCAAAAATTCCCATGTTGTCCCTTCTTTGTGGCATTTTTGTTTTAGCTTTTTTTTTAGAATCTTCTTTTCTATCATAAAATTTCTGTTCTCAATTTTATAAAATGTCTTTGGAATCACTCAATTTGGAGCTAAAACCTTCCCAAACGAATTAGTCAAAGTTTAGGTTCATCGTAATTAGAAAACATCTACCAGAGGGGCTTTATGTGTAACACCCCAAAATTAATTAAGGTGTTAATAATGTATTTAAACTAATTAAGAATAATTAATATGGAATAATTGGGTAAGCTATATGAATGAAAATTTATAGAGAAATAAGTTATTAATATAAGTTTAAGATTTCAATTAGATTGAAGCTTAATTTGGGCCCAAAATTTAATTTGAGTAAGCCATGGATAAGGATTTATGGAGGCCTAATGATTTTAGGTGCAAGCCCAACTCCTTATAATGAGACTTGGGCCAAAAGAGATCACCTAACAATAGCCTAATTTGATTTAGTAAAATAGAGGCTCACGACCTAATTTACATAAGCTCTTATAGTTGGTCCAACACACATTATACAAACCCAAATGAGATTGACTCTTGAAATTTGGCCTAACCCAACTACAACTCTGAAGCCCAACTCATGAGACTTAGCCCAACTAATACCAATCTTTGAACCCACTAGATTTTGGGCCTTCAAATAAGAACACTCTCTCTAACCCTAAGAGTCTCTACAGCCCATCTTACCTAGGACAAGCCCACTTGAAATAATGGGCCCACTGGACTAGCCCATCTTCATTAAAACCCTAAGAAGTCTTCTCTCCACCCATTCGGCTGGCAAGAAATTCATGTTCTGTAGACTTAGAAAGCTATTTTCGCACTTGAGAAGAGGGGCTAGGATTTTTTTGCATTCCTCCACCATTTCTCACTTCTAGAGGAAGATTTGGCCAAGGTAATCAATATAAAACATGTCCCTCTCATTCTCCTTTTCATTTTGGTCTGATTAGTTTCTGCTTTTGAGCATTTTCATCTCCTTCTCAAATCTAAAATTTGGTGTTTGGATGTTTCCTTGTAAGATTTTCAAAGTTAGAAGCTAGAGGGGTGATTGGGTAAGTATTTTTCTCTCATTTTGTGTATTATTTTGCTGGAAAATGTCCTCAAGGATTGATTTTCATAATAGGTTCTTTTATTGTGAGAAATTATAAGGAGATGAAGGTGAAATAATAAAAATTTTGGGCTTGATAAATGAAATCTGAATTTGGAAATGTCCCATAGTGTGTTCTTGGTAGTTAAGGCTCAACCCAATCCATTTAAACTCTTAGATGTATGGGTAAGTGATTTATCTCCTTTTATGAGATGTATGTACTAAATTCCCATCATTTGGATTGACTTTTTGTGCATGGCTTGTATATGTGCGAAAATGGAGATGTGGGAAGTGAACCATTGTGAGCTTTGATGTTTTGACCTTGAATTGGTGCAAGTGACCCTTTAAGAAGCTAGGTGAGTAACCTTTAGGTAGTCATTAGCAGTTCAACTCTTTGGCTATTTGATTTGTTGCTAGAAATGATGATGATTATACTTGTTTTAGGCTTGATGTGCATTTGGATTTTTATGGTAGCTAGAGGCAGAGTAATTGGCTTCATTGAGGTAACTGGGGTTATTTTCCTAATTCCATGTATATGCTCATGTTAATTTGATATTTGTTACACATGCTTGATCTTGAAATGCTAAATGATTGGTTGACTACTTGAATTGTTATTGTGATTGGACCTTATGAGTCCATGGTAGAGTTGTGGTGCGACTGCCACCCGTGCATGTCCTTCGATCGAGCATTGGGTTGTGATTAGACCCTAGATGCACTAAGCCCTGGTTGTGCTCATTATGGAGTAGGTGCTGTGGACGGACCTCTCCCGGTGTTATTGGCTATTAACATGTTGTGTATGATTGCTGGTATGGGATAGTAGTTATTGGTAGTTCAACTAGTTCATTTGCAAATTGAATTGATGATTCTGGTATTGATGACATGAAATTGCATTGGATTGATTAACTTGTACATGTATATGGAAATTGCCTTTTGTTACTGAGATTGTATATTTCACCTTATTGTAGGCTAACATTTTCAGGGATCGGACCTCTTAGTGGCAAGGAGAAAATTAATGAAAGCTTATTAAATGGCTTGGTAGCACGTAGGTTTGGAAGCCTTGTCAAATTGTATTGTAACTAGATTGCTAGTTTTGTATCATTGCTGCATTGCATCATGAATTGCTAAGTATAGAGACTGTATATGTAATTTAATTATCATGGAATTAAATATTTTGGTTGTAATTGGCTAACAATAGATGAGCGACTTGCTCTTGTATGAACATTAGGCATGGGTCCCATGCACCTTGTGGCCAGAATACATTTGCTGTCACTAAATTATGGTTTTTGCTTATGTGTGATAGCTTGGTGAGTAAAAACTAATTCTTTAAATCTTGGGATGGATAAGGATAGATTAACTAGGTAAATCAAGTAGATGAACATCATTAGAGGTTCACAAATGGAGGGATAATGGCCTAGAGAACCCCTAGATAGAGAGTGGAGAGTATGAGATAAGATTTTAGGAGTTGTAGGATTAAAAGGCATTTCACTACAGCCAATAGAGGCAGAGTTGCCCAGGGAGAGTACCAGAGAGCAATTAGCTGTGGCAAAATGTGAGAGGCAAAACTGGGAGTCATCCAGGGGGTAATTTGCTGTGACTAAATTGGAATTGGTCGCGATGAAATTTTGCGAGAATTTGTCGAGCATTCCAGAAAGGAATTAGCCGTGATGAAAGGGGGAATTGGCCGCGGTCAATAGTGAGAGGTGAGCGAGGTAGGTTCCAAGAGGTTTTCTCACCATGATGCCATGTAGGTTAGCTGCGGCAAAGGTCCAACTCGCCGTAACTAATGGTCCCAAACCTTCATTCTAACCTAGAAATCTTAGTTTTTCATATGGTAACCCCGAGGGATGACTTAGAAACATTGGTAGAAGATTCTTATGAGTTGAAATTAATGGGTAATAGAACCAAAGGCTTATAAATGAATACTTATTTGCCTGATATACATGAGTGCTTGTAATTATATGGTTGATGACTCTAATAATATTAAGGTTCAAATTTCCCTATATTTTCAGAAGGTAATTAGTTGTAATATCTTGTAACCCCATATTATGATTATTAATCACATATTTAACCTTAATTACAATAATTAGAACTTAGGGTCGTCACATTATGTAACACCATATATTTCTAGCTCATTTCATACTATTTGTATGCCTTATATCAAACAACTCATAAAGAGGCAGGGAAAAATAGCATTAAATAATGCATTTCTTAGCATTACATCGCATATAAAATTGTTCTTTAGAGTCCCTTGGGCCATATGGACTCATACATCACATTCTCACATTTAATTACATGAATACAACTCATTTACATCATTAAAAGTAGCCTACATCTCGTGGAACTCAAAGGGAAGCATGAAATACATACATATATTTTTGGCCAGATTTTTCACATTTCTATCACAAATTTAGAAAATCATAACTAATTCTAGAAAAATCAAAATTATATTCTTGGCTATTTTGGAAAGATACACATGTCTACTTCATCTTAAAAATATGTCCAGACCATAACATTCATCATAGAAGGCATTTAACACCTAAAAAATTCTAGAGGTCAGGTTGTTCACTGATGCTATCATAGAATTCTGCAGCAAATTTCAAAAATATACAAGTAATTCCAAAAAAATCCAATCCATGAAAATGATACCAATATGGAAAGCTGTGGATATTAGCTAGAGGATAAAAATAACTCTAGATCGGTTCAGGCATACGTAGACCTCAAAACTCAATCAAACAGTAACTGAGGTTGGCTAGAGTTCCTAATACTGGACAGATTTTTTGAAAATTCATATCTCCCTTGCTAGACATCCAAATGAGGTGCTTCTAGTTGGCACAAGTCACTGGGAATGTCTAGTTTCTTTGTATAAATTTTGTGACAATTGGACATCATTTGAGCCCTGTGTGATAGAGTTCATTTTCAGACCAGTATGAATAGTGACATGACCAAAACCAGAAAATTTTCTAACTTTGAAAATTCATCAAATATTCTCTAGATCTCTAAAAATTCTGTTTTTTAACTTCCTAAAAAGCTCTTAATAAGGTCTAATTTCATACCAAATCTTAGATCAAGAAGAGTTCATTTGGACAAAAACTGACATAGGATTCTATTGTGGTCGATTTTGGCTCCATATAGGATACTAAAATGTCCAAATGGCTTTCCTTGGGGTTTAACACCTATTGGGCAAGTCTAAAAGCATAATTAGGACTTGTGTGAACTGGCCAAATGATACCAAACCTCATGTATCTCATTTTGGCTATTCCACTTCCATTCATACATAAAATTCCATAATGTAAAATTGCCATTACATGACCAAAATGAGTATTTCCATACATATAACCCTAGCTCTCATTTATACACAATACATTAACATAATTATACATGCTCATAACATCATAGGTCATATACAACTACTAGGGATTTCATCAATTGCTATCCATAAGGCCTTAAAGTAGCAATTTCAAGACACTTTGATATCATGCTCTCATCTTCAAGGTGGTTGGCTTCCATTACCTTGCTCTCTTAGTCTACTTAACATGTTAGAACATTGGAGAGGGTAGGATGAGATTCAAAGAATCCCAATAGCTCATCTCCCATTCAATCATACATAAAGCATGCAAAACAAGTCTGACAAATGCATGCATGGTAGATGGACATGTGCAATCATTCAAGAGGCATTTTCATCATTTGAGAAAGTCATACATAGCATATAAAGGCTTACCAAGCAAGTGGATTGACCTCACCTATTTACTTGTGGATTTTGGACTTGCCTCACCTATTCTTTAAGAGGTTCTTGGACTTAACCATGATCTTGGGAGTCAACCTCACTTTTGGGAGACTCTTTACTTTGTCTTAACCAATCTTAAGGGTTTTTGGCTCATCCTCCCCATGACTAAGGGTTTTTGGTCTCACCAAACTCAAGCAAACCTAAGCACACATCATAAACATCATATGAAAGCATATTATAACATCATGGCACCATGGAATCAAAGTCATACTAGAACACTTTTCATGGCTTAAAAATACACATACACACATTTAAAGATAAGTAAAGCAAACAATCATACATGAGAGAAGGAGGAGTGAGCTACCTTGCTAGCATTTATACACTTTTCCTTAAACCTTGAATCCTCTCCCTTGACCTCACACACCCAAGAAGGTGGAAACCCTTCCTTTTAGCCTAGACACAATTTATGGAAGCCAATTAGGTTCATGAAATTAATTCTAAGGCCACACAACTTACTTAGACTCTAGCTTAGTCTATAAACCCCTTTATGTTTCCAAGAATGCACTTAATGAAGCAACACCCATCAATTAAATTCTAGGCTCCATTCTTTTTTTTTTCAAATATGATTCTTGGCTCCTTTTAAGCCTTTTGGAGTCATCACACAATTAAAATAAAGAGCCTAACTACATGTTGTTTCTTTAGGTCATATTATGGAACATAAAGTACCAACTCACTTTCTATGGTTTCTAAATTTTTTTCAAGGCTTCCCCTTATCTTCACTTATCATATAGACTTAAAAATAGGTTTGGAACAAATTAAAACTATCCCTAGATACACAAACTCCTTTAGGCCGAGACTATGAAGCTTTATGATCTCCTTGAACTCTGCTTTGTTTTCTTGATGTAGGAACCACATGGAGAGACTTCTAGGGATCTTAGGAGCTCATTTAAACTCTCATTTAAACATAAGAATCAAGGTATCAATTTAGATTTTGCAAGGAACTTATGAAACCTTAGACTTTGCATCTTGAATTTCCATGGTTATTTGTTAATTCTCTTTGCATATTCTTAATCTCCACACCGTTTTTCCTAAGAATCACCTTTGGTTCTACCTAAAAATCAAACCCCCTCTAGGGTTTCTTGAGTGGGGCAAAATGGTAAAGGAATAGGGGGAAGGGATAACAACCATAGAAGAAGAAATTATCTTGTTTTCTTACTTTTTCTCACTTGAATCTTGTCTTTTTTGAGCTCCTCTATCAAATCCAAAAATTTCCCCCTATTCTTCCCTCAAAATAGATCCAAAAACTTCAATAAAACCATAGAAAGAAAGCTCAAGAGGAGAAGAACAAGTTCGGAAGAAGAAGGAGCATGAAAATCCATGAAATTTCTTACCTTTTCCTTGCTTTTTCCCTTCCTTTCTTCTCCTCCATGGTGCACCTAAGAGAGCTGGTGTTTTCTCTGGTTTTTGGGTAGAATAGGTCGTGTAAATGAAAGGGAGAAGAAATAAGAACGTTAAAGAGTGTTCAAGAAGCTTCCACTTTCTTAAAAATTCTAATTTTGCCCTTCATTTTTGGCATTTTTGTTTCTAACTCATTTTAGCTCCTTTATGATAACCATCTTTTCCATTATGAAATTTAGGTTCCCAATTTAGTAAAATGCCTTTGGAATCACTCAAATTGGAGCTAAAACCTTTCCGAACGAATCTATCAAAGTTTGAGTGCACCGACGTTAGAAAACGTCCACCGAAGGGGTTTTAGCTGTCCCGGCCCTTTTCATGATTTTTAAGGCCTCTGAGAACCTTGGAGAACTAAAAAATTTCATTTAAAAAGACCTTCTATGTGTATTCCAAAATTTGCTCGAAATTATGAAAATTCCATTACGTTTTGTAAGTTTTCCGTAAGAAATTATTTCTTCATTCTAGCTCCATTTTTCTTTTTGTCTGAGCTTGAGATTCTCATTTTTAGGAGTCTAGAATGCTTCCCAAATTTTTTGGAACCTTAACTACATCATTTTGGGAGACTTCCTTTTATATTTGGTGAGGTTCATTCGTTTATAAAAGAACCGTATGTTATGTTTTTCATGCTTTCTCTCGTTTTCAGAAAACTGGATGTTACACTTTAACTGTCATAAGGCTTTTCATGATTTTTAGGGCCTCTGAGAACCCTAGAGAACTCAAATTTGCCATTTTAAAAGCCCTCCTGTGAGAATTCTAAAATTTTTCCAAAATTACAAAAATGCCATTACCGTTTCAGGATACCTCTAGCTTCCTAAATTCATTATTTGAGGTCTAGAATATTGTTCTAATTTTATTGGACCTCAAATCACTCTATTCGAGGGACTTTCCTTTGCATTTGGTGACTTTCATACGTTTACAGAAGAACTGTATGTTACGTTTCTCACATTTTCTCATACTTTCAAAGAACCGAATATTACATCTATGATATCCCATTTCCACTCAGAGATATCTAGGAATTAAAGTAACCCTACTGGCTTTCGGTATTCAATTTTGACTCTTTGACATACTAGACATCGTAAGACATACTCAGCTATATATGTTTTCATCCTAGGCCACCAGAATATTTTCTTTAAATTATAATACATTTTATTACTGCCTGGATGAATGGTGCATTTATTTTTGTGTGCCTCTTCTAGTATCCTTTCATTCAATTCTAAGTTCCTAGGCACATACAGCCTATTTCTATATCTTATTATTCTATCCTCAAATGGATTAAAGTCTAAAGTGCTACCTTGGGACATCTGAGCTTTGACTTTTCCTACATACTCATCTGCTTCTTAGCTTCTTTTATTTGATATCTTAGGTCACTCCCTATTCGGGTTTCACTAATTAATAACTTCCTATAATGCACCTGGCATGATAGATTCATATCTCTAAATCTCTCAATAAGTTCTTGCTCTCTTAACATCATGTAGGCCATATGTATGGATTTTCTACTCAGTGAATCTACAACCATATTAGCCTTCCCTGGATGGTATTTTAGAGTGAAATCATAATCCTTTAAAAGCTCTAACCATCTCCTTTGCCTCATGTTTAACTCTTTCTGCTTAAACAAATACTTAAGGCTTTTATGGACAATGTATATATCTATAATTGCACTATATAAGTAGTTTCCATATTTTAAGAGCAAACACCACTACTGTTAGATCTAAATCATGAGTGGGATAGTTTTCTTCCTGTGGTTTCAATTATCTAGAAGCATAAGTTACCACTTTGCCTTTTTACATAAGCATACATCCTAATCCTTTCTTAAAAGCATCATTATAGCTACAAAAGTCTCTCTAGGGTTAGGAATCACTAAAACTGGGCCTGTGGTTAACCTACTTTTCAATTCATGGAAACTCTACTCATATTTCTCATCCCACACAAATGGTACGTTCTTTCTATTAAGCCTGGTCAATGGCATCACTCTCTAAGAAAAGCTTTGGATAAACCTCCTATAATAACCTACTATACCTAGGAAACTCCTTATCTCTATCACTATCCTAGGTCTCTCCTATTGAAGTACTACTTTTACTTTATGGGGATATACTGTGACCCTTACCTGGGAGATGACGTGGCTTAGGAATTTCACTTCAGTGAGCCAAAACTCACATCTACTAAGTTTAACATATAATTACTTTTCTCTCAGGGTTTCCAAACCTAATCTCAAATGTTGTTCATGCTCTTCTCTACTCTTAAAATATATGAGAATATCATCTATGAAGACAACTACGAACTTGTCTAAGTATGGCCTAAACACTCTATTCATGTAATCCATAAATATAGCAAGTGCATTTGTCAACCTGAAGGGCATAACTAGAAATTCATAGTGCCCGTATCTAGTTCTAAAAGCTATCTTATGGGTATCCTTAGGCTTAATCTTAAGCTAATGGTACCCTGACCTGAGATTAATCTTAGAAAACACTGACGCTCCTACCAACTGATCTAGGAGGTCATCTATCTTAGGAAGGGGGTATTTATTCTTAATAGTAATCTTGTTGAGTTCCTTGTAGTCTATACACAGTCTAAGACTCCCATTCTTTTTATCAAATAGGATTCGAGCTCCTCGCAGTGAGACACTAGGTCTGATAAAACCTTTCTTTAATAACTCTTCTATTTGCTCCTTTAACTTAGCTAGCTTGGTGAGAGCTATCCTATATGGAGCCTTAGACACTAGACTTACCCTAGGCATAATGTCTATAGTGAACTCTACTTTTTTATCAAGGGGTAGTCCACTAATCACTTAGGGAATACCTTTGGAAACTCTCTTACTACCGATATCTCATATATACCTTCTTCTACTTTAGCCTGTACAAAATAGAAAACTAGGAACCCCAGACAACCATGTTTTAAAGATCTCTTAGCCTGGGAGATGATCATAAAAGCTAGTCAATCCTGGTACTAGGTACAGTCCCACGTTTAGGTAAAATAATGCACATGTTATGGCAATCAAGTATGACACTGTTTGTAGACATCCAGTTCATTCCAATGATCAAATTAATATCAATCAAAGGCATACAAATCAAGTCAAGTGTGGTAAAATAATGGTTAAACTAGATTACAAAATTTAAACATACATAGGAGGTAATGGCTTAGTTTCCTAGGGGAGTGGATACATGCAAATCATAGAGTAATGCATATATGCTTATAATACATGCAAATCAAGTAATGAATATTTGCACAGTCACAGGATATGAAAGAATGACTAGCACCTAAATCAAATAATGCATTTACAATACAATCATTAATCTTAATAATACCTTAGATCAGACTTGGGGATCTGCTAGCCTCCTGTTGTGTTAAGGAAAAAACCCTACTTGGGTCTAAGGTCTAGGTGCAGGAGCTACCTCTCTCTGCTATATGCAATCTCTCACTATATGTCTTAGTCTACCATACCTATAACATACATTTTGGCATGCATAACACGATCCCCCTTTATGATTTCTACCATACTGACTGTAGGCTACTGGAGTAGAACTATCTTTGCTAAAATAAGCTGGCTTCTTTTTGCCCTTTGGTGCGGCTGCCACCTTTGCGTGTGCTTCGATCAAGCACCAGGTTGTGATCAGACCCTAGATGCACTAAGTCGTGGTTGTGCTCATTATGAAGTAGGTGCCATGGATGGACCTCTCCTGGTGTTATTGGCCATTAACATGTTGTGTATGATTGCTAGTATGAGACATTAGTTATTGGTAGTTCAACTAGTTCATTTGCAAATTGAATTGATGATTCTGGTATTGATGATATGAAATTGCATTGGATTGATTAACTTGTACATGTATATGGAAATTGCCTTTTGTTATTGAGATTGTATATCTCACCCCATGTGGGCTAACATTTTTAGGAACCGGACCTCTTAGTGGCAATGAGAAAATTAATGGGAGGTTATTAAATGGTTTGGTAGCATATAGGTTTGGAAGCGTTGTCAAATTGTATTGTAACTAGATTACTAGTCGTATATCATTACTGCATTGCATCATGAATTACTATGTATAGGGACTGTATATGTAATTTAATTATCATGGGATTGAACATTATAGTTGTAATTAGCTAACAATGGATAAGTGATTTGATCTTGTATGAACATTAAGCATTGGCCCCATGTACCTTGTGGCCAGAATACATTTGCCGTCATTAAATTATGGTTTTTGCTGATATGTGATGACTTGGTGAGTAGAAACTAATATTTTAAATCTTGATGCGGATAAGGATAGATTAACTAGGTAAATCAAGTAGTTAAACAACATTAAAGTTTCACAAATTAGGGGAAAGTGGTCCTAGAGAGCCCCTAAATAGAGAGAGAAGAGTATGAGACAAGATTTTAAGAGTTGTAGGATCAGAAGGCATTTCGCTGCAGCCAAAATATTGTTAGTCGTGGCCAATAGAGGCGAAGTTGCCCAGGGAGAGTACCGGAGAGCAATTCGCCATGGCAAAATATGAGAGGCAAAACTAAGAGTCGTTTAGAAGGTAATTCCGCAGCTAAATGGGAATTGGCCGTGGTGAACTTTTGTTAAAATGTGATAGGCATTCCAGAGAGGAATTAGCTGCGACGAAAGGGGGAATTGGTAGAGGTGAACTTATGTTAAAATGTGACAAGCATTCCAGAGAGGAATTAGCCATGGTGACAAGGGGAATTGGCCTAGGCCAACAATGAGAGGTAAGTGAGGTAGGTTTCAAGAGGCTTCCTCGCCATGGCACCATGTAGGTTAGCCGCGGTGAAGGTCCAACTCACCACGGCTATCAGCGCAACGAAATCAGTAACGAAGTAAGAAGTGAACCTGAGGGCAATTGGCCATGACTTGGGGAAATTTAGCTACGGCGAACGTCTTAAAACCCTCATATTAACCAGGAAATCTTGGTTTTTCATATGGTAATCTCAAGGGATGACTTAGAAACATTGGTAGAAGATTCTTGTAAGTTAAAATTGATACGTAATAGAATCAAAAGCTTATAAATGAATGTTTGTCTCCCTGATGTATGCGAGTACTTGTAATTATATGGTTGATGACTCTAATGATATTAAGGTTCAAAATTTCCCTATATTTTTTGAATGTAATTAGTTGTAATGTCTTGTAACCCCAATTTATGATTATTAATCACGTATTTAGCCTTAATTACAATGATTAGAAATTAGGGTCGTCACACTCTGAGAACCTTAAAATACTCAAATTTTTCATTTAAAAATCCTTCCTTTAAGTTTTCTAAAAAGTATCCAAAATTATAAAAATGCCAATGGTTTTTATTAGATTTTATTTAGCTACTCCGACTCTAGTTTTTGGGTATCTTAAGCCTTGTATCCTCATTTTTCATTATTTAGAATTTTCTCTTAATTTTTTATTTTGGCCTCAAATCTTTCTATTTAGGGACTTCCTCTTATAACTGACTTATTTTCATCATTTATAGAGGACCAAATGTTACATTCGAGAGGTCTTATCTTTCTTAGGTCATGCAACTTTTTATAGGAAATTTATGCAGGATTTTAGTAAGATTGCATTGCCATTATCTAAGTTGTTACAAAAAGATGTTGATTTTCATTTTGATAATGCATGCAAAGTAGCTTTTGATGAGCTTAAGAAGAGATTGACTTCCCCACCCATTATTCAACCTCTGATTAGTGTTTCCCATTTAAGCTTTTATGTGATGCTTCCAGTAATATCCGATTCTCTAAAAACGAGAGAAAACGTAAGAAATGTAACATACAATTTCTCCGTAAATGAACGAAATTTACTACATACAAAAGGAAATCCCTCAAAATGACTTAGCTAAGGTCCCAAAAAATTTAAAAAGCATTCTAAACTCTTAAAAATGAGAATCCCAGGCTTAGACAAAAAGAAAAACGGAGCTAGGACAGTGAAACAAGTTGTGTGAAAACTGACGAAACGTAATGGCATCTTTGTAAATAAGTGCAACTTTTGGAAAAACACATAGGAGGGCTTTTCAAATGGAAAATTTGAGTTGCCCAAGGTTCTTAGAGGCCCTAAAAATCATGGGAAGCCCCGAGACTGGTAAAACCCCTTCGGTGTACATTTTCCAATGTCAGTGAGCCCAAACTTTGACAGATTCGTTCAATAAAAGTTTTATCTCTAAATTGAGTAATTCCAAAGGCATTTTATTAAATTGGAAACCTAAATTTTATAATGGAAAAGACAGTTCTCAAAATGGAGCTAAAACAAAGCCAAAACGAAATTGAAATTTTTGAAAAAGTGTGTTTCTAGAAGCTCCTACACACTTCCCCCTTTTCTCCCACCTTCTTAAGCATGACTTCCTTTACCCAAATTACAGAAAAATAGTAGCTCCTTGAGGCTCACCAAAAGAGGAAGAAAAGGAGGAAGAAAAAGGTAAGAAAGGTATGGAATTTCTTAGTGTTTTCATGCTTTCTCTTTAGCAAACCTCTTCTCCTCTATTTCCCTTTCTTTCTTATAGTTTTGCTGAAGTATATGGATTTGTTTTAAGGGAAGAACAAAGGGAAAAATTCGTATTTGAAGAGAGGAGGCCAAAGAAAGGGAGATTCAAGTAAGAAAATAAAGAAAAATAAGGTAATTCTTCCTTTCAAGATAGCTACCCCTTACTCCTCTTCTCTCCTTGGTTCTCCCCATTCAAGAAGCTATAAAAAGGCTTAGATTTTGGGCAGAACTAAGGGTGAATATTAGGACAAGGAATGTGGAGAATAAGAATATGCAAAGAGAATTAACAAATAACTATGGAAATTTAAGATAGCAAAGTTAGGGTTTTAGGTGTTCCTTCTAAAATCTGATTTTGTACAATGATTTCTAGACTTAAATGAATGTTCATATGAACTCCTAAGACCCCTAAGAGGCTCCCCACATGCATCTTCCATGTAGAAAACAAAGCAAAGTCCATGGATGCCATATTGCTTCCTAGTCTTGGCCTAAGAGGGTTCACATACCTAGGGAACATTTTAAAATTTTTCAAACCCATTTTTGAGTTATATATGATGGAAGAGAATGAGAGGAAGCCTTGAAAAAATTTTAGAAACCATAGATAGTGAGATGGCCTTATATGTTCCATAATATGGCTTGAAGAAGCAATATATAGCTAGACTCTTAGAATTGATTGTGTGATGACTCTAAGAGGTTTAAATGGACTCAAGAATCATAAATAGATGGAGAGAATGGAGCCAAGATAATGTTTTCCAAAGGTTGCTTCATTAAGTACATTATGGAACTATAAAAGAGCTATAAGAGTCACCTAGCTTTTTTATTGAATGTGTGGCCTTAGAATTTGATTCAAGAGTGTAATTAGCTTCCATATGATGTGTTTAGGCCAAGAGAAATGATCTCCTCCTTCTTGGGTATGTGAGGTCAAGGGAGAGGACTCAAGGTTCAAGGAAAAAGTATGTGAATGCAAGCAAGGTAGCTCACTCCTCCTTATCTCATGTATGAGTGTATGATTGGCTTGTCTTTAGATGGGTGTATGTGTGTTTTAAGCTATGAAAAGTGTTCTAGTATGAGCTCTTATTTCATGGTACCATGATGATGTATTATGTTTTCATATGATATTTATTATGTTTGCTTAGGTTTGCTTGAGTGTGGAGAGGCCAAGAACCCTTAACCATGGCGAAGATGAGCCAAGAACCCTTAAGGTTAGTTGAGACAAAGTGAAGAGTCTCCCAAGAGTGAGGTTGACACCCAAGAGCAAGGTTGAGTCAAAAACCTCTTAAAGAAATGGGTGAGGCAAGTCCAATATCCACAAGTGAAAAGGTGAGGCCATTCCATTCACTTAGCAAGCTTATGGATGCCTTGTATGACTTACTCACATGCCAAGCTTGCCTCTTCAATATTCATATCATCCATTATGCCCATGCATGCATTTTCAAGACTTGTTTTGCATATATTATATGTGATTGAAAGGGAGATGAGCTATTGGGATTCTTTGAATCTCATTCCCTCCTCTCCAATGATCTAATATGCTAGGTAGACCAAGTGGACAAGGCAATGGAAGCCAACCACCTTGAAAATGAGAGTATGACATCAAAGTGTATGGATTTTATTTCTTTAAGGCCATATGAGTGGCAATTATTGTAACCTATTATTGTATATGACCCATGACCTCATGAACATATGTAATTATGCTAATGTATCATGTACAAATGAGAAATTATATTATATGAATCTTACAATGCTTTTTGGATGTGTAATGCCAAGAGTAGCATGATGGAAAAGTGTGTGTGGCATGGGATGAGAATGTGAGTTTCTGAATTCTGGATTTATGCACCTTTGATATAAGTTTAAAGTGTCATTTTGGTGCAACCTCACATGCTCAAGTGGCCACATAAGCTTGGGAAGCAAATTTGGACCCTTTGATACCATTAAGAAGCATAAAAATGACCAAAACCCTATGACACAAACTGATCAAATAGATGAATTTGCCCATGAAATTTTGTAGACATGTAGGCCTCATTGAGAGATTTTTGGAAAGCTAAAGTACAGAAAAATTGGAGCTCCACAGAATTAATTATGAATTTTTAAAGTTCAGATTTTTCTGCTGTCATGAGGCATGTACTATTCATATGGTCAGTTTTGTGTTCTGTATCATCTGATAGTCAAATAGTGTCCAATACTTGTGACAATTTACAATCATAAACTAGAGGTTAAAATATTTTTGTGGCTACCAAGATCACCTCATTTGGAGGTCTAAGTAAAGAGTTATGAATTTTTGAAGTTTCATATCAGTACTAGTAGCGCCATTGGACCTCCAGTACTTTTCCATCATAATTCAGTTCCTTAAGGGTCTTGACGAGATCTGGATATATTTTTTCCTTAAATTTAACATCTTTATCTTCTCATATTGACTAAGTTTACATGGTTTGTTTTTTTTTCAGAATTAGTTATGAATTTATAAAATTTATGATAATAAGTTGTGATAGTAGCCCATGCAACTGTGACCTTGGTTGCTTTTCGAATGTCAAACGTCTTCTGTGTGATGTTTCATGGCCTAAACATATTTTTAACATAAAATATACATATGTATTTTTCCAAAATGGTAAATATTGCATGATTTCAAGTTTTCTAGAATTAGTTATAATTTTTTAAAATTTGTGATAAAAAAGGGAAAATTCTAGCCGATGCTACTATCATGAATTTTATGTATTCTCTTGCCTTGCACAAGTTGTAGTCCATTTTTGGTGATGGATTTGAGTTGTATCTATGTAATTAAATATGAGAATGTGATACATGAGTTCACATGGCCCACAAGACATCGAATGGAAATTTCATCCCCTATGCAACACAAAAATATTCATTTTCTTATGCCATTTTCTTATATTCTTGAGAAATACATGGCATGAGGCTTAGAAATAGAATGAGGCAAGGCTAGAAATCTATGGTGTTACACTTTGATTTATGCTTTTGGTGTAGTTTTGAGCTAGCTAATGGATAAAAAGTCCCATATGGTAGTTTATGCATTCAAAACTTTAGATGAGGCTCAAGCAAATTATACAACCACCGAAAAAGAATTTCTTACTATTATTTGTGCTTTAAATAAATTTAGATCTTATTTGCTTGATACTAAAGTAATTGTTTTCACTAATCATATAGCCTTAAAGTACTCGTTGAAGAAGCCTGATGCAAAACTAAGGTTAATTAGATGGATGCTTTTGCTTTAAGAGTTTGATATTGACATATGAGATAAAAGCAAAGTAGAGAATTTGGTGGCTGACCATTTAAGCCGGATTGAAGCTTCAAAGGTAGATTCTTTATCTATTGATGATGATTTCTTATATGAGCATTTGTATGCTACACATAGTTTATACCCATGGTATGCAAGCTTAGTGAATTATCTAGATGCATCTGAATTACCTGTTGATTTGAATAAACATTTGTTGGATAAGTTTAAAAGTGAAGCTAGATACTATGTATGGGATGATCCATGCTTGTGGAAACTATGTAGTGACCAAGTGATTAGACGTTGTGTGCTTGATATAGAGTTTGATTCTATTTTGAGATTCTATCACACACTTACATGTGGAGATCACTTTAGTCCAAAACACACAACTAAGAAGGTTTTAGATAGTGGATTATATTGGCTTATCTTGTTTCATGATGCCTATGATTTTTGCAAAAGATGTGTTAGGTGTCAACATATAGGGAGCATATTTAGGAGAAATGAAATGCTATAGCAACCTATTTTATTTTGTGAAATCTTTGATGTTTAAGACATTGACTTCTTGGGACCTTTTCCTATCTCTTTTAGCTTTGCATATATTCTATTAGCTATTGATTATGTTTCAAAGTGGGTGGAAGCAAAGTCCACTAAGACTAATGATTCTTCTGAGGTTGTAAAGTTTGTTTTCCTTCATATTTTCTGTAGGTTTGGGATTCCCAAAGCTATCATTAGTGACTAGGGCACTTACTTTTGTAACCAGAGTATGTAAAGCTTGCTTAGCAAGTATGGTGTTATACATAAAGTGGCTACTCCATATCACTCTCAAACAAATGGCAAAGCAAAGATTTCCAATTGGGAGGTAAAGCAAATTTTAGAGAAAATAATGCAACCAAATAGGAAGGATTGGAGTAAGAGGTTAGATGATGCACTTTGGGCTCATAGGACCACTTACAAGACTCCTATTGGCATGTCACTTATCGGCTAGTATTTAGGAAAGTTTGTTGTAACATCTGAGTTATCATAGAAACAAAGACTCAAGGTTTTAGAAAATTTTTTTAAGCCTTAGCTATAGCGAGGATGCTTGTTAGCTATAGTGAGGATAGCTATTGTGTAACACCATACTTATCTAGCTTGCCTCATGCTATTTCAAGGTTTTATTCCATGCATTTTGTAATGAAGCAAGAAAGATAGCATTTAAAACAATGAACATACTAGCATAATGTCACGAATAAATTTTTTTCTTCAGAGTCCCATGGGCCATATGGATTCATCCATCTCATCATCATATTTAAATACTCAATTAAAACTCATAACAAGCTCAAAAAGTGGCCCATACCTTGAGCAAAGGGAGCAAACACACTAGTGCAGCCTCGGACTGGTTTTTAAGATTTTATGCTTGAACTTTGAAAAATCATAACTAATTCTATAAAAAATCAAAATCAAGCATACTATGCCATTTTGGACATCTATAGATGTCTACTTTATGTTAAAAATAAATTCAGACCACAATAGAGGCTGATAGCCATTGGAAATCAATGGAATAGTACTAGAGGTGACTGTCATCCCTAGTATTGATATCCAACTTTAAAAATTAATATCTCCCTGCTCAAAGGTCCAATTAAGGTGATCTTAGTGGCCATGGAAATCTTATCATGTCTAGTTTATGTTTATAAAATTTCATAAGTATTAGACATTATTTGACCCATGAATAACACAGCCCAATTTTCTAACCATATGAACAATACCTGTATCAGTTCAACAGAAAAATGGCAACTTTGGAAATTCATAACTAATTCCATAGAGCTCTAAATAATTTGGTCTTTCACTTCCCAAAAATATCTAGACAATATCTATAGGTATACCAAGTTTCATAGTCAAATTCGTTCATTTGGTTAGATCTTGACATTGGGTTGCAAAATAGCTCATTTTATGTCATCAAAGGGGTCCAAATGGTCCATTTCAAGTTCTAAGGCAACCATGACCACTTGAGCACGTTGGATGCACAAAAACGGCTTTCTAAACTTGTCTCGAAGGTGGATAAATCTAGATTTCTCAAACTTAAACTCTCACCCCATGCCATACACAAGTATGCATACACTTTCCCTTGTCATTCAATACCCAAAAACTACATTATCACTCATCTAGCATCAAACCTCATTCATAGATCACATATATAGGTATTTACACATGTTCAAATGATTACATAATAATTTATCATGGGATTACATCATATGCCATGTGTATGGCCACAAAAGAGACAAAACTAGACATTTTCACATACTTTGATATCAATCTCCTTCTCCTTGGCTTAGTGGCTTCCATTACCTTGCTCAATTAGTTCACCTAGCATGTTAAGACATTGGAAAGGAGGGAATGAGATTCAAAGAATCCCAATAGCTCATCTCCCTTTCAATCACACATAAAGTATGCAATACAGGCCTTGAAAATGCATACATGAGTATAATGATATATGTGAGCATTCAAGAAACATCTTTAGCATTTGAACAAATCATACATGGCATACATAGGCTTGCCAAGTGAGTGGATTAGCCTCACCTATTCACTTGTGGATTTTAGATTCGCCTCACCCATTTTCTTTAAAAATTTTTGACTCAACCTTACTCTTGGGAGTCAACCGCACTCTTGGGAGACTCTTTACTTTGTCTCAACCAAGTTCAAGGGTTCTTGGCTCTCCTCACCATAGCTAGAGGGTTCTTGGCTTCTCCATATTCAAGCAAACTAAGGCAAGCATATAAAACATCATTTGCATACATAAAACATCATTATGGTACCATGGAATAAAAGCTCATGCTAAAATACATTTCATAGCTCAAAACATATATACACACATTCAAAGACAATGTACGCACACATTCATGCATGAGAGAAGGTGGAGAGAGCTACTTTGCTCGCATTTACATAATTTTTCCTTGAGCCTTGAGTCCTCTCCCTTGATCTCACACACCTAAAGAGGTGGAGATCATTTCTCTTGGCCTAGACACATCATATGGAAGCCAATTATACTCTTGAATCAATTTCTAAGACCACATATTCACTAGAAAAGCTAGGTGACTCATAAGGCTCTTTTATGATTCTATAATGCACTTAATGAAGCAACCTTTGGAAAACATCATCTTGGCTCCATTCTCTCCATCTATTTATGATTCTTGACTCCATTTAAACCTCTTGGAGTCATCACACAATCAAATTAAGAAGCTTAGCTAGGTGTTGCTTCTTTAAGCCATATTATGGAATATATAAGGTCATCTCTATGGCTTCTAAAACTTTTCCAAGGATTCCTCTCATACTCTCCCATCATACATGATGCAAAACTAAGCTTAGAAGGAATTAAAACACTTTCTAGGTGCCTGAACTCTCCTTGGCTGAGGCTATGCTTTCATATGACACCGATGGAGTTGTTTTAATTTCTTTAATGGGAAAAGCATGTGGGAGGCTCTCTTGGTATTTTAGGAACTCATATATACTCTTAGAAAACTTAAATTACTACTAGGAAGCTTCATCTTAGCTTAGGTGCAACCAAATTCGTAAATGCCATAACTTGCATTTTAAAGATCCCTTTTCAATTCTAGTTGTATATTCTTAATCCTCACACTCCATAACCTTTGGTTCTATCAAGAACACATAAAAAAAAACTCTCTTCCTCACTTTCATTCTCTAGACCGAAGCTTAAATAGCTTGGAAACATAAGATTTTATAGGTGTTTCAAGTAAAGTCTTACCTTAAAATAAAGCTCTCTTCACGTAGATTATTTTTCACTAACTGATTTCTTGAAAAGAGTTCCTTTTTGGCTTGGGTTAGACCTAAATCTTTAATTTTTCAAGCAAATAAAACCACTATTAGAGAGCTCTTAGAGAGAAGAATAACTTTTCTAACTAGCACGGGATGAAATGGGGTCGTTTACTTACCTAAATAGAAGCTTAAACTTCTTCTCTCTCTCCCCTCTTAATGTCATGCCATGACTACTCATTTTTTTTGCAAATGGAAGCTTGGAGAAGGTGCTGAGGTGTAATCTTACTTAAGAAACCTCTTTTATAATTTTTCAAAATGACCATTTTGCCTTTACGCTCCTGTTTGCTCCGTTTAGGCTAATTTTAACTCTTTCTAAGAACCATCTTTTCTATCAAAAAATTTAGGTCCTCTAGTTTATAAAATGCTTTTAGTTTCATCCAAATTGGATTTAAAACCCTCTCGAACGAACTGGTTAAAGTTTAAGACAATTGATGTTGAAAAACGTCCACCGGAAGGGTTTCAACTGTCCTGGGGCTTTTCATGGTTTTCAGGGCCTCTAAGAACCTGAAGAACTTAAAATTTTCACTTAAAAAGCCTTCTTATGAGTATTCCAAAATTTGCTCAAAATTATGAAAATGCCATTATGTTTCATTAACCTTTCATTCAAATTCGTCTCTTCATTCTAGCTCCATTTTTCTTTTCATCTGAGCTTGGGATTCTCATTTTTAGGAGTCTAGAATGCTATATAAATTTTTTGGGACCTTAACTAATTTATTTAAGGGGATTTTCTTTTGTATTCGGTGAATTTTATTCATTTAAACAGTAAAATCGTACGTTACGTTTCTCTTGTCTTTAGAGAATTGGATATTACATGTTGTCTATAGCGAGGATGCCTGTTTACTATAGTAAGGATGCCAGTTCGCTATAACGAGTTTGGGGCCATACAAAATCCAGAGAACTTCTCGCAATAGTACTAGTTATAGCGAGAACAACTGAAAATCTCTGTAAAAGCAAGAGGTGTCTCTTGCTATGATGAAACCTGATTAAGAAAACATGAAAGAGGGATTTTAAATGAAAAAATTAAGTTGCTTGGGGTTTTCAGAGGCCTTAAAACCCATAAGAACCCCTGGGATGGTTTAAAACCCTTCCGGTGAACGATTTTAATAAAATGTTGACCCAAACTTTGGCCAAATGGTTTAAAAAGGTTTTAGATCTAAATTGAGTAGTTCCAAAGCCATTTTAGAGGTTAGAGAACTTGAATATCATGATGGAAAAGACAATTTCCAAAAAGGAGTTGAAATGAGCCAAATGAAACAAAACCAAGAAATAGGGACTAAAGTGCAAAATAAAAAGTTACAAAAAGTGCTTTGGTGCTTCTTAAAAATGTCATGAACTCTTCCCCACCTCTAGATTGACTTTTAGCTAGCTGAAAACAAAGAGAAGCACTGCTAAGGAGGGCACACCATGAGAGGAGAAAAAGGGGAAGAAAGACTCCAAGAAAAGGTATGAAAATGGATGGAATTTCATGGTCTTTCCACTAGCAACTTGAATCTCCTCCTTCTTACCTCTCTTTCTATAGTTTTATTGATGAGTTTGGTTCTATTCTAAGCTTTATCTAGAGGGGAGAAGTTTGAAATTCAAGGAAGGAACCAAAGCAAAGGAAAGAGCATTTGAGAAAAGCTAGAATTCAAGGTAAGTTTGTGTCTTTTCCTACTTCTTCTCCCTTCCTCCCATATGTGTGAGTTCAACCACTATATGGATAGCCAAGAAGAAGTTATTTTTTAGCTAACCCAAGGATGAATCTTAGGAATTAGAGTGTAGGAAACAAGAATATGCAAAGAGAATAAAGAAAGAGTCAATGAAATGCAAGATAGTAAGGCTAGGGATTTAAGAACTTAAGCTAAAATTTAATTTTATCCAAGAGTTCCTAAGCCTAAGTGAGTGTTTGTATGAGCTCCTAAGACCCCTAGAGAGCTTACCGCATGCATCTCTCATCAAGGAAAACAAAATCACGTCCATTGGTACTAAGTAGAGCATTGCCTCGACCTAAGATGGTTGAAGCACCTAGGGAGTGTTTTAACTTCTTCCAAACTTAGAATTGCATCATATATGATAGGAGAGTATGAGAGGAAACCTTGGAAAAAGTCTAGAGAGCCTAGAAAGTGTGATGGAGGTATAGGTTCCATATTATAGTATAATGAAGCAACACATAGCTAGGCTATCATACCATATTATTTCTAGTATCATCTTACTCATTCAAGGTGGATTATACATGCTATCAAAGGAAATCCAAGAAAATGCATCAAAAATAATGAATTTAATGGCATTATGTCAGGATTTAAAATTCCATCCCATGTCATATAGGTCCTGTGAGCTCACCAATAATATTCTCTAATTATTTTCCATCTATAAAAATCATAAACATCCCAAAACTTTGCATAAACCACGGATTAAAAGCTAAAAACCAGAAATATTCACGTTTTGCCTCTGGTCAGAATTTCAGTTTTCTTCTAGCAACTTTGGAAAACCATAACTAAATCTAGAAATATTGAAATCAAGCAACCCATAGCTTTCTAGAAATCTCTAGATATTAAATTTATACTAAAAATAATTCCAAGCCATAAAAACCTTATTTGGACCACGTTTGATAACAAAAAATAGGCAAAGGTAAGACTGCTCAGTGCTACTGATACAGCTTACTAATATAAACTTTGAAAATGCACAATTAATTCCACCAAAATCCAATATATGTAAAATATACTAATTGGAAAGACACAGATGTTAACTAGAGGGAAAAAAATAGTTCTAGATCAATCCAATAGTATTCAGAGCCCAAAAATCAATGGAACAATGCTAGGGGTCTGACTATGCGCCTGGAACAAAATAGAAAATTCAAAAATTCATGCCTCCCTCTCTAGATATCTAATTAAGATGATTCCAATTAGAACAGGTGACTGGAAGGTCTATTTTCTCCCTATAAAATTCCACAGCCATTGGACATCATTTGCCCCATGAATGACTGAGATACATTTTCAGACCATATGAACAATACCAGTACTAAAATCAGAAAATTTGCCAACTTCAAAAATTTGCCAAAAATTTTGTAGACCTCCAAATGTTACACACTTTAGGTTTCCAATAGCACTCAACAAGATCTACATGCATACCAAATTTTAGACCAAGCAGAGCTCATTTGGATAGATTTGGTTATAACTCACCATTATGGTCATTTTTGCATCTTATAAGGCACTAACTTGGTCTAAATGGCTTTCCCTTGTGTTTGGCACCTCTTGGGCAAGTTTGAAAGCATAAATACAACTTGTATGAGCTTTCCAAATGGTCCTAAACCTTATAAATTTCATTTTGGTCAATTCACATCCCAAGAATACACTAACAACCATGAGCCATACAAGGTGCAAGTCTCACAATTTCTTTACCTTGATGCTAATTATGGTTCTGACATCATTCATACATGCTATTACATTTGTTCAAAGGTTTACATCTCTAAAAAATATATATACACATTCACTTTGACAATTAAATACAAAGAAAGCTACACAATTGTCAAAGTTTGGTCTTTTAAGATCATTGGCTTACATTTCTTGCTTCTTGGGCACCACCTAAACTAAGATGAAGGAGGGAGGGGGAGTGAGATTTATGGAATCTCAATAGCTCACATACCTATTCACACACACATTCATGGCATACATACATCAAGGGCACAAGTATAGGAGATGAATTAATCATAAACAAATAAAATCGCATTTCCATGCAACACTCTCACATCAATTTCAAACGTGAGCTCTAGGGACTTTTGATTTTGCCTCACCTCATTTCTAGGACTTTTTGGATTTGTCTCACTCTTAGCCTAGGGACTCTTGACTTGACCTCACCCATCCAAGAGACTTTTGGCCTTGTCTCAACCCATGCCTTGAGACTTTTGGCATCTCCTCATCCACATTAAAGGACTTTTAGCACTACCTCACCCTTATGAGCAATTTCTAAAATCAATGTTATTCAAAACAACACATTAGTACCAATGCAATATCAAGACATCAAATGGCATGTTCTCAAGTCACAAAAGCATACACAAGCACACAATGACATATATACAACCAAGAATGCAAAGAGAATGAGGTAGAGAGCTACCTTGGTATTTATGCAAGCTCTACTTGGTCTTTCTCCTTCCTTTTTTTGGTCCCACAAGTACACCTAGGTGGGTTGGGATTCTCTTAGCTTAAACATCATAAATAGCACATAATTATACTCTTGAAGCAAGCCAAAACACTACATTTACTCTTAAGAGTACAAATAGTTCCATAGGTTATATAATGGTTCCATTAGTGGCCTATTGAAGCAACTTTCACAATTCAAGTTCTAGACTCCATTCTCTTCTCATTTCTAGCCTCTTGACCTCATTTAAGGTCTTTGAAACCATCACACACTCACTTATACAAGTCTAGATACATGTTGCTTCATAAGGCTCCATTATAGAAACCATTGTCTCTTCTCCCAAACCATGACTCCTAATTTTTTCTAAGGGTTTCTCCAACCTTCTACCATCATATGAAGTCCTAAACTAAGGTTAGAATAAATTAAAACACTTCCTAGCCCATTCTAGCTTAGGCCAAGATATGAAAGGGGGAAAGGGTTCATAGACTTCTTTATTTTTCCTTGATAGAAGAGCCACTTGGGAGGCTTCCTAGAGGTCTTAGGAGCTCAATTGAACACTTATATATGCAAGGAAATTCAAAAATCAAAACAGATTTTACAAACTATTCAAGAGTTCTACACTTTGCTAACTTGAAATCTAATAATTTTTCTTGCAATTTTTTGGCATATTCCACTTCCCCATGGTCCAAAACCTAAGTTTCTCCCTTGTTCTTGGATAGAAAATCCTTCTCCCATATGGTTCTAGTTTGGGTCGAAACATACACACAAAAAAAGGAGAAGAAGAAGCAAGGTTACTAAGATATCTACCTTGGATTCAAGCTTGCTTTCAAAGGCTTTTCTTCTTGGTTTGCTTCTCCTTAAATTTTTGAACTGTCCTCGCCCTCTATTCTGGGCTTTAAAATAGACCCCAAACATCTTAATAAAACCATGGAAAGAAAACTTGGAAGGAAAGGAACAAAGTTGTAAGAGGAAGAAGCATGAAATTCCTTAAAATTTCCTACCTTTTTCCTTGTTTTCTTCCTCCTTTCTTAGCTCTTCTTGTGCACCCACTTTTGGATGAGCTCTCCCCCTGGTTTTTGGTAGATGCAAGGTCAGTCTAAGAAGAGGGGAGAAGTGTCGTGATATATGTGGAAGTTTCAAGAACATTTCATTTACAAAAATTCTAATTTTGCCCTTCTATTGTGGTATTTTCGTTTTGGCTTCATTTTAACTCTTTTTTTAGAATAGTCTTTTCCATCATAAAGATTAGGCTCCTAATTTAGTAAAATAATTTTGGGAATCAACTAATTTGGAGTTAATACGTTCCTAAAGGAATCCGTTAAAGTTCAAGCTCATTATCATTGAAAAATGTATATTAGAGGGGCTTTAACTGTCTCGAGACTTCCTATAGTTTTTAGGGCCTCTAAGAACCCTGGGGCAACTCAAAATTTTCATTTAAAAAGCCCTTTTATGAGCTTTTCCAAAAATTGCAAGTATTTATGAAAAATGTCATTATGTTTTGTTAATTTTCGTTACAATTTTACTTCACCATCCTAGCTCTATTTTTATTGCTATCTGAGCTCAGGATTATTATTTTTAGGAGCCTAAGATACTACCCAAATATTTTGGGACATTATCTAGTTCATTTTATAGGACTTGCTTTTATACAACTCATTTTGTCGTTTTATAGAATTTACCATTCATTACATAAGCTCCTTAAATTGAATGTGTGATGGCTTCAAGGAGTCTAAATGGAGTCAAGAGTCATAAATTAAGGAAAAGAACAGAGCCAAGATCATGATTTTCTAAGGTTGCTTCATTAGGTGCCTTATGGAACCATAATTGCACATTATGAGTGCCAAGGCTATTCTAGAGTGTGTGTGGCTTTAGTAAATGTTCCAAGAGTGTAATTAGATTCCATTTCATGTGTTTAGGCCAAAGGAATCAAGCTCTACCTCCTAGTAGGTGTTTGGCCGAGGGAGAGGGAGGAATTACAAGGGGAAAAGTGTGTTCTTAGGTACAAGGTATCTCTCTCTCTTTTCTCTCATGCATGCTTAGGTGTTTTTTGTCTTTGAATGTGTGTGTGTATATTTAAGCCATGAAAAATATTTTTAGCAAGTATGTATATGCCATGATACCATGATGTTTGATTTATGTGCTTGAATGAGATTTTATGAACATGTTTTGGCATGTATGATTTGGTGAAGCCAAAAGTCCCTTAGCTAGGGTGAAGATGAGTCAAAAGTCCCTAAGAGTGAGTGAGACAAAACCAAAAGTCTCTAGAAAGAGTGAGGCTTAGTCAAAAGTCCCTTAAAAGTGGGTGAGGCAAGTCTAAAAGTCCTAAAGAGAATGGGTGAGGCTAAACCATTGTCTTGGCAAGCCTATATATGATATATGCGGGCTTCTTGAATGCAAGAAATGTTCCATGTATGTTTATGAGTTTCAAAATAGCTATGCATGCATTTTTAGACTTGAATTTGCATCCATTATGTGTGCTTGAAAGGGAGTAGAGCTATTAGGATTCTTAGAATCTCACTCTTTCCTCCCCATTACCTAACATGCCTAGGTGGATCAATTGAGCAAAAAAATGGGAGCCACCACACATAGAAGCAAGGACATTGATAATGGAGTTGTTATTGTTCTTATTCGTAACCACAATGATGTCAAACGATGTAATACCATGATGTATATGATGTATAACCATTTTAACATGTGTAATTATATGGATATGTGATGTATATGTGAATGAATAGCATTGGTATGATATGACATGGTTTTGACATTGAAATGCAAAAATGGGAATGTTAGACTCTTATAATATAGTAATAAGTGGGGTAGTGAATTTGTGAAATCTGAATTTTTGAACCCTTTAGACATGTTTAGAGGTCAGTTTTGATGCTCTCCCCCATGTACTCAAGAAGTTATAGATAGGGTAGGAAAGAATTTGGACACATTTTGACCCATTTTGGTGCTTATAAAGCTCATTTTGGCACCTTATGTCACAAATAGACCAAATGGAGGCATTTTCCTATGAAATTTGGCATGGATCTAAGGTTCATCCAGAGCTTTTTATAGAGTCAAGGACCATATTATGTGAAGCTCTAAATAATAAATTATGAATTTCTAAAGTTGGGAAAATTCTTAGATTTGGCATTTGCACTATTCATATGGTTAGTTTCCTCTCTTCTACATTGTGGGACAAATAAAGTCCAATTGCCATGAAATTTTATAGACATAAACTAGACCTTATAATCTTTTTGTAGCCATAAAGAACAGCCTATTTGGATTTATATTGAGGGAGATCTGAATTTTTGAAATTGGAATTTACGTCAGTAATGTAGCAAGACTCTCAGTATTATTCCATCAATTTTTGTTAGCTTAATGTCATTTTCAAGATCTAGAGATTTTTTTTTCCTTAAATTACACATCTGTAGCTTTCTAGATTGGTATATTTTAATCAATTTGGATTTTTGTGAAATTACTTATGAATTTTTGAAATCCATATTAGTAAATTGTATCAGAACTCCAGGATAGCCAGACCTACAATGCTTCTCTATTGTCAACCATGAGCCAAATGATGTTTTCATGGCCTGGAAGCATTTTTAGCATAAATTTAAACATTAGGGCTTTCCCAAAAAGCTATGAATTATTTGATTTTCATTTTTTCTAGATTTAATTATGAATTTCCAAAATCTGTGTCAGAAAATTGAAGTTTGGGCTCGAAAACAAGCATGCATTTTTTTATGTGTGGGGCTCCAAATCTGAATTGCATGAGATTTTTTATGATGTTTATGACTTTTATAGATGTATTATGAGTAGGATATGATGTTTGAAAACTCACGGGGTCCACAGAGTATAAAAGAAAAGATTTTAAAGCCCTACACAACGTACTTATTTGCATTGTTTTTATCAATTTTCTTAATGCAACATGTATAAAGCCCACTAGTGGAAACGTAAAGCTAGAAATGTTATGGTGTTACACAAAACAATTTCTAACAAGTAGAACAAATGATACACATAACAAAAGGTGAAAAAACCAAATTCAAAACAGAGAAAAAACTACATAAAAACAGAGCTAAGACACCTTGATAACTTTTTCAAATAATTGTTAATCCAATGTCCCCGACAACGATGCCAAATTTGATGGTTGTGCTAAGCAACCTCAAATAAACTAGGTTGAATAAAAACTTGTAATATAGGAAGAAACCTATATTTTTTTCCCTTAGAAATGGATTTCAATATTCAAAAGAGCTTTCTAAGTGTAAGAGGAACTTAAGCATTACTAAATTCAGGGGATTTTGATTGAACTTAACTAGCTAAAACTTAAATTGAATTAAAAATGCAAATTATTAACTAAAGTGCAAGAAATTAACAAGCAAGTAATGAATGTGTGGCTAATGTTGAATTCATCTTTTGATGTTCACTATCCTTATCCTAATTCAACTATTAACAGTTTTGGTATAAGAATTCCTACATGTGTTATGTAATGCCTCTTCTAATTTTCTACTTTTAGTGAAATTCTTTTTTGTTTTGCAGAAATTCTTTATTATGCATCAACTAACCTATACAGTGTAACGGATCATGAAATATAATGAAAACAAAACTATTGTCATTATATATAGTCAAGAGTTCAAATATAGGGGAGTGGGGTCACATAAGTACAAACCACATAATAGCACTGGGGATTTATCCTATAACTAGTAAAAAAGAAAATCCCCTAGTGACAAAGAAACAAAAAGTCAATCCCTTATTCACACAAAAAGGTCATGTAAGGATTAGTTTGGAGTCTCCATTCATGGGAACGGAGGAGGCATCCCTCCTATAGGAAATGGGGACTCTCTTTATTTCTTGCTACGAATATGATAGGGACAACATGAACTAATTCGTCACAAGTAATAATCCTAATGTTGTGCACAACAAATGTCCACCCCTATACTTGGAATTGGATCCATTTTGATTGGAGTTCTAAGGTTATTCTATAGATAGGCATCTAAAAAATATATAAACCACAACAGAGTGAGAAATGATTTTTCAGTAACATAGATAGGATTAATACAACATAATATCCATGAAAAAAAGTCAAGTAATAATTTTGACAAACAACAACTAATATGAACGGAAGGCTTACAAAGAAAATTAATTTACCAAATAATAAAAATAGAGAGATATATTTTTTAGCAATATGTAACATGAATATGAAATAACAAAGTGAACATACATATTGTGTATAAAAATAGAACATGAATAAAATACAAGTAATATCTCAATAGAATTGATAATTAGCAATTGCAAGATATCATGATATTTTAATATGCATAGAATATAGAAAATATAACAAATAATATTTACTCTCACTTGACCATTAGGTCTTGGAGACTGCCAGACTCAATACCCGGATCATGTTGCACTGGCTTTGGCAAGTTTATGCCTAACTCATGTTACACTACCATAACATAGTAGGCTCATCCCTACTTCTTTTACTGAGGCATCTCTCAGTGGGTACCCAAGGAAAGTCATGTAAAAATATTATAATAATATGGCATCCAAGCCATGATTTGATCAAGAAATAATAGGTATATTTGGGAAAGAATTGTCTTGCACAACTCTATGTGTAATTAAATAATCTCGATAGCATAACAGCGTACTAAATCTAGAAAAATTACATTTAAATAAGTAAAATTATCTTTTCACTTTTCTAAGTCTAGATTTGTCCTAGGGTCCATTCGGTGTTCGAAATAGTTTATAAACCAAGGTCCAATGTCAAGGTATAGAATAAAGTCTAGTATAGCCGTAATAGGCTCATTCAAATATATGGAAGGCTCACCAAAGCCCAATTAGTCCATAATAGGTCCAAAATATCCGAATGACTCTCACCGATCCTAATTAGTAATTTAGATATTTTTAAGCATCTTTTTTAATTAAAATTAAATATCCAGTACAACAGCAGTTATCCAGTGACCAACTTTGGCACACACAGGACTTATCCCCTGAATAAGGCTACTCCGCCATATTATATATATATATATATATATATATAAACAATGGCTAATCCTTTACCAAATAACCAATATTCATAAAATCAGACAATAAATAGGCATATTGTGCATGTCAAAAAATCAGATAGTAAGCAATATATCAATACAGCAAACAACACAAATCTAGAACATATGTTTATCACATATTTCATTCTTGACATAATGTTGCATATATTTCTACCAAGCACAAATGGGCTCCAAAACTTACAAAATAAATATCATCATAATCCAGACACCACATAGAACATATTAGGCCACATAAATCATTTACAACATATCAAATAACATAGGTAAAAATTCAAGAACTTTTTGGTCAATACTTTTTCTCTAAAATTTGATATAGTGATCCATAATTCACCAAAATTTCACCATAGGACTTATTTTTTTGTAGATTAACCCAATTTAGTTCGATTTAAGAAAACTCTTCCCTTGGTATGTGAGGTGGTTTAGGCTGAGGCTATATACCAAGGAAAATATGTGATTTTGTTTCATTTTTATGTTATCAAATGGTCATCCATACATATTCAAGGGAGATAAACAAAAGCCCTTAATCAATTTCTAGAAATCCTTACATATTCAACAATTTTCTTGAAATGAAATTTAAAGGTTTGTTGCCGAATTCTTTATGAAAATCAAAGTTATATTAATCTTTCTTTCTTTTCCTTAGACTTTCTTCTATTATTCTCCCATTTAATTCCTCTTCAATTCCTCCCATGACTTCTTGAAATATAAGGTTTTTTGGTTTATAGGAAATTTGCCAAGAATAGAAATTTTCTTAAATCACATGAATCCATAAGCCATATATATGATTTCTTGATATTTTCTTGGCTTGAATTCATGGAAACAACAAAATCTGCCATCTTATCTTGCCATGGCCAAAACTTAGAGAGGAAGAGGAAAGAAAATTTATTAAAGAAAAATAGAAGAAAAACCAAGAAGAAGAAAGTCTATCTATGTTACTTTGATTCTGCGATGTTTATTTTCTCCAGTAGCCTTTCTTCCTTTCCTTCCTCCTACCTTTTCCTTCTCTTTCACCAAGCTCTCCCCCCTTCTTCTTCTCTTTGTTTTCTCTAGTAGTCAGTGGCTATGTCATCCTAATTTCAATAGTAACTTTTTCGTAATACATAAGATTTACTAAGATTTGCTTATATAAGCCTATGTCATTGCTTCGTAGTTCATGCAGTCTTCAAAATCTTCTTCGTACATATGGCACCACATGTCTAGCTTCTTGTCCAAGGTGCCACATTAGCCCTTCTCTAGCCTAATTTTACAAAAATGCCATCGTTTCACCGATATTGCCTATTATAGGTTCTCCATAATATTTTATTTAGTCTATATTCTCTAAGTTCTCTAATATATTTTAATATTATTTGAGTCTATGTGGGTCCCATTAATGTCTCTAACCATATATTTTATTATTATTTATTTTTCTAATGTTTTATTATTTTAGGCTCTAAATAAGCATTTTGCCCCTAGTAGTGACGTAACAGCAAGCACCTCTATTCATTTTTTGTTTATATCTTCTTCATAACTCCACATTTCTGGATTTTGTCACCACCATCTAGTAGATCTTTCTACATAAATTTTCGTAAGACAGTTGACTCAAGTTTCGAGGTTTAATTCAATTTTGTATAAGCTCTTAATCGTTCGGGGCCATTTTTTGATCTTAACAATTTTAGAATTTTATGGAACAAATTTTATAATTTTCTGCACATTATTTCCTAACTATTTATATATATATATATATTGGACTAATTCTGACTTCCTCTTTTTTCTAGAAAAGTTATCAAAGTTCATCCTAGTGACAAATGATGATTTTGCCCCAAGGCCCCTTTAACCCCCCCTTAAAATATCAAAAATTTTCATGGTCTTATTTATCTTATACTTTTCATATATGAAGTTAGTTTGTTCTAATTTATCTTATTAAAGCTTAATAAATTCATTACATAAAATACTAAATAATTTGAAATCCTAATTTTTAGGGATGTCACATGTTTATGATAATTTATCTTGAGCTACAATACAAAATTCAAGAATTTAACAATTTAATGTTGATTGAGACCTTAACTCCACATTAAATGATTAATTCTTGTGATTAAACTTATTGAACACTCAAAAAGAATTATTAATCAACCAAATTAGTCTCTAAACTTTCATCCTAGGAGATTCAATTAACCAATTAAACTTCAAGTAAACCATAAATTAAACATTCAAGCACACAGTTTTCAACTTGCATTTCATCAAATCCTTTAATTAACAAGCTAAAAATTAGAGGTATATGAACATTACAACACTTAATTCATCAAAATAATGATCTATTAATTATCAAAATTCTCTTCTAATTGATGTCTAACTAGCCACCAATCATAAATAACACTAATCTTAATCCAATACAAACTTAGCCAAGCTAGTGCAAGAATAAGAAAAAGTACTAGAAAGAGAGAAATAAGGTGAGAAGTCTTAGCCAAATCTCTAGATATTCTTCATAGATTCAAGCTCTACATCACGGTCTTCATCCAAGCTAGCCACAAAATTGAATTAAGCTTCCATGGATTACAAGAAATGGAGGAAATTAATGGGATCAAGAGCTATGGCCATGAGCTTCCAAGGAGGAGAATCTTCAATTGACATCATACGTGCCTCTTTCCTCATCAGTCCCTTTGGACCTCCAAACTTGAGCCACCCATGCCACGTTAGAACCTTCCCCCACTTGATAATCACATTATGGTCCTTCCTTTCCTAGCTAATCCATGCATAAGTGTGGAAGAGATGCATCCATGTGAGAGAGTGCTCTATTTATATCATGTAGTGAGCTAGACATGCTTCTACATAAATGAAAAAGAAAGTGGACCTTCATGTCTTATTCCCTTATGAGCACATGTGTGTATGTATGAGTGGATGTAATCTCTCCCTCCACGTGACTTGGCACATGGAGGTGGAATGCCATGACTTCATCTGTGTAATCCATTGTTATTCATTCATGAGTGTTGGAGAGAATGGAGAGCCATGGTCGTAATCATATCCTGGACATCCCCATATGTGTGTGCATGCAAATTGGTCATGTGAATTAGTGGCCAACATGATTCATGAAGCCTTATGTGTGAGATCTGTGGGTGAGTGAAACTTGTTGTTGTCCATGTGTTTACGAGTAGAGTGTTGTAGGTGTAATGAGATTTGGTGCATGATTGTGTGATAAATCTAGTGTAAATCTTCATAAGAGTGCCTTTAGTTTATACCCACTATAGCTCCACTTCTTTTCTTTTTTTTCTAATTTTTATTTTCTAAAAATTCCATTAAGAATTCTGGATAAATATTCTCTCCTTTAAGTTTCAAAATGTGGCTTCCATCCTTGAAATCTTGACCTTGATTCAATTTTCAATTGTCCTCCAAATTAATCTCCACCTTTAAGTTCTATTTACCCATAAAAAATTTGCCTAAATAATGGAAAATATTAAGTAGGAAAATTTACAAAATTATTTTAAAAAAATTTATGCATTAAAAACAGAAAATTTTGCAAATTAATTCCTAGAGTGCAACAATGGCCAATAAAATCAAATATCATCTAATGAAATCCATTAAGCCATAATTCATTATTAAAAAGTTTAAATAAAGAGGAATAAAAGATATAGAAAAGATATTTATCAAGTAGCTCCTGAGTTTGATGGTGCAGATATTGAGAATGAGAATTTTATTTATAAAGACAATGTAATCTAATAGTTGGTGAATCATCAAGAGAATAAGGTTTATATAATTTTCTTTCAATATTTGGATATTATATAAGTATTATTATTATTATGTATAATTTTATTTTTAATTTATTATATAATTAGGTGTGGACATCATAGATCAACCAATTATAGAATCATTTGATGATTTTGGAGTTGGACATGATGATTGTGATGATTGTGGTGGTTGTCCTATTTTAGATGTTAATGAATTGGCATCTGATAGATTTAACCTTAATGAATATTATGATATTTGATTGTTAGTTGATTATTTAAGTCTAATTTATCATTGTGGATGTTGTATTAGATATTAATTTGTTTTGAGTTGGATATTAAGTTATATTGGACCTTATAAAATTTATTTGTATTAGTTTTTAGTTATTGATTATATAAGATTTTTTAATATATAAAATTAAAAAATAGGTAATTAATTACCACTAGTTTAACTACGATTTGACTAATAAATCATGAACCAATGTCTTTACCAGTTTAATGACTTATCCAATTTTAAAAATATTGAGTTTTAATGACAGCCCACTAATCTACTTTATCCCTACTTCTCACCAAATATGGCACATAATAGACTTGAACAACATGTTCTACAAACATGAATAGATCAAATTTTCTATACCTCATAGTATGTTTAATTTTAATAGTTCCATATTTTTTATGTATTTTCATGTCATGATCCATAATAGGATTAAACCAATCACAGTAAAATAATATTAATTTTTTTCAAGTTTTCCTTGATATTGTTATTGTACCACATTTTTGAGGATGCCAAAATAGTTATTTTCTCTATCTTATCCCATTTCTTTCATGCAAATGCGACTATTATTATCTTATTATCAATGCTCCAATTATTGACATGAAACTTGTATCTATTCACAAAATATCTTAGCCATGTTTGTTGTAATACTCGGTTATCCTAAAGGTCTGAAACTGATTAGTTATAAAAGGAAGTCCCCTAAATGGAAAGAATTGAGGCAAAAAAAAATTAGAGCAATGATTTAGACATCAAAAAATGAGAATACATGGCCAAAGATGTCAGAAAATTAGAGTCAGAATAACTAAATAAAATTTGGCAAAAAGGCTATGGCATTTTTGTAAATTTAGGCAACTTTTAGAATACTCAAATGAGGGATTTTAAATGGAAATTTTAAGTTTTTCAAGATTCTCAAAGGCTCCAAAAACCATAAGAACCCCTAGATTGGCCAAAAACCCTCCGGTTTGCATTATAGAATATTGGTTGACTAAAACTTTGACTGATTCATTCAGGAAGGTTTTTAATTCAATTTGAATGAAACCAAAGGTATTTTATTAATTAGAGGACCTAAATTTCATAATGGAAAAAATGGTTCTAAAAAATGAGTTGAAATGAGCCCAAATGGATAGAACCAAAATAAGAGACTAAATTGTAATTTTGAAAAGTTACATAAATGAGCCCCTAGCCCCCTTAAATCATGTCCCACCTCTACCCATTATTTATAACCAACTTTCTTTGGTCTAAACCAGAACTAAGGGTAGTTGGGAGTGGCACACAAGAAGAGAAGACAAGAGAGGAGGAAAACCAAGTAAAAAAGTGTAAGAAATCCATGGTTTTTCATTCTTTCTCCTTCTCTAAATTTCTTCTCCTCTTTCTCCTCTTTTCTTTTATGGTTTTGATGACTTATTTAAAGATGTTCCATGGCTAGTTTAGAAGGAGAAGAGAGAAATTGAAGGAAAAAGTGGAAGCACAAGAAAGCTCCTTGGAAAAAGTTTGAAATCAAGGTAACTTTCATGGTCTTCCATGATTCTTCTTGATTGTTCTTCTTAAGCACATGTTCAACCAACCTTAGGCCCATCAAGGAAGAAATGAATTCAAGCCAAAATGAGGTAGAGACAAGGGTTTTCAATCATAAGGAATAAGAATATACAATTAGATTTAAAAGAAAAGCATTAGAAATCAAGTTAAGTGACTTAGGATTTTTATTATACCTAGACATTTTTTAAGCTTCCTAATGATAATCTAAGTCATATAAAAGTATGTATGACGTCATAAGACATCTAGGAAGTGAATAAGAGGTCCCATGTTATAGCTTATGGATCCAAGACTTTGGATGGGGCCCAAGCAAATTATACAACCATAGAAAAAGAGTTTCTTGCTCTTGTTTTTTCCTTGGATAAATTTAGATCTTATTTGTTAGATACTAAAGTCATTATTTTTACTGATCATGCAACCTTGAAGTACTTGTTGAAGAAGCCTGATGCAAAGCCGAGATCGATCAAATGGATGCTTTTACTTCAAGAGTTTGATATTGACATCCGGGATAAAAGTGGAGCTGAAAACTTGGTGGCAGACCACTTGAGCAAAATTGAGGCTCTGAAGGTAGATTCTTTACCTATTAATGATGATTTCCCTAATGAGCATTAATGTGCTGTACATAGTTTCTACCCTGGGTATGCTGATTTAGTGAATTATCTAGCTGCTTCTAAATTGTCTGTTGATTTGAATAAACATCAGTTGAATAAGTTTAGGAGTGAAGCTAAGTATTATATTTGGGATGATCCATATTTGTGGAGACTATGAAGTAACCAAGTGATTAGACATTATGTGCCTAATATAGAATTTGAATCTGTTTTGAAATTTTGTCACACACTTGCATGTGGATGTCACTTTAGTTCAAAATACACAGCTAGGAAGGTTCTAGATAGTGGATTGTATTGGCCTACTTTGTTTCGTGATACCTTTGACTTTTGTAAATGATGTGTTAGGTGTTAACAAACAGGTAAATATCTAGGAGAAATGAAATGCCATAGCATCCCATTTTGTTTTGTGAAGTCTTTGATGTGTGGGGCATTGATTTTATGGGACCTCTACCTACTTCTTTTGGCTTTGCATATATCTTATTGGCTGTTGATTATGTTTTGAAGTAGGTGGAAGCAAAGGCCACTCAGATTGATGATTCTTCTGTGGTTGTAGAGTTTGTTCGATCTCATATTTTCTATAGGTTTGGTATCCCCAGAGCCATTATCAGTGACATGGGCACTCATTTTTGCAACCGAAGTATGCACAGCTTGCTTAGCAAGTATGGTGTTGTGCATAAGGTAGCTACTTCGTATCACCCATAAACAAATGGCCAAGCAAAGATTTCTAATTGGGAAGTGAAGCAAATTTTGGAGAAAACAGTGCAGCCAAATAGGAAAGATTGGAGCAAGAGGTTAGATGACTCATTTTGGGCCTATAGGACTGCCTACAAGACTTCTATTAGCATGTCACCCTATCGGTTGGTATTTGGGAAAGCTTGTCACTTACCAGTAGAAATAGAGCATAAAGCTTACTGGGCAGTGAAGAAATACAATTTGGATTTAAATGGAGTGGGGTCTCATAGAAAATTCTAACTCCAAGAGCTTTAAGAAATTAGGTTGGAAGCCTATGATAATGCAAGGATCTATAAAGAAAAGACAAAGGCATTTCATAACGAGATGATTACAAGATTACAAGAAAGGAGTTTGTAGTTGGCCAAAAAGTTTTGCTTTATAAATCCCACTTAAAACTCATGCCAGGTAATGGGAAGGTCCATATATAGTCTCTAATGTTTTCCCTTTTAGTGCAATTGAGCTTTTGGATGAGTAGATAGGGGATAAATTCAAAGTTAATGGACATCGGTTCAAGCACTTTCATGAAGGAGTTCCAAGGGATGACAAAGAGGAGCTCCAACTTTATGACCCACCCTAATCCCTGATTGTACTCTTTCCCTTTCCCCTTTTACATTGTGTTGTCTTATTATTGACTAGATTATGTGCTGGCATTAAGGACAATGCAATGTTTAAGTGTGGAGGGATACAAATAAAATTTTTAGTTTTGCTTTGTTTTGGTTAGTTGATTTTTCTAGTTTCTAGGTTTTTAGTCTTTTGTTTTATTTTTGAAATGTTGAAGTTTTGTGTTGTTTTCTAAGTTTTCCAGTTTTTTTTGAAAAAAAAATTGTGCTTTTATGGAAGTTGCTAGTATTGAGGAGATCATAGCTTTGATATATCTTGATTTGATAGGGAATTAATCCTATGTTGAGAATGCACGTTAAGTGGCAATTAGCTTTGCTTTAATGAAATTTGATGATGGTCAATTTACCTTGTGAGATTTTTGAACCCATTGATATTCATTTCTAGTGTGTATCCCCTATCTTGCTTTTACTCTAGAACTTAGCTTGAATCTTATTCAAGACCACATTTATTCATTTGCCATGCATGAAAAGGATTAAGGTATTCATTGTTGTTTTGTTTTAGCTAGAACCAAAAAGCTATCCTACATGTGTTTAATCCATTTGCTTTACCCCCCTTTGAAGCCATATGTGTTTCCTTTTTAGCCTTTTAGTCATGAAAACCAAACAAATATTCTTCCTACCTTGATTAGGATGCTTTTGATTATTAAGGGCAATATATCTTGTTAAGGTGGGTGGAAGTGAATTTTTTTTTTCACATCATTTATAAGCCATTTGTTCTTCTTTGGAAATATTCCAAGTAAAAAAAAAAAGGGAAATTAGAGAAAGGAAAATAAAATGAAAAATAAATGACTCTTTGTTGAAAAAAAATAAGCAAAGCAAAAGAAAAGCATTGGAAAAAGTAAAAAAAAAAAAGGAAAGAAAAGTTGTTCTCTTAGTGTATATATTTGTTTATGGTAAATGGGGCCTTAAAATGCACTTGCATTCCATTCTTATTCTTCTTTTGATGCTCTTGATGATTTTTAACATCCACTTTGCTTTTTGAATCTCCTTCATTCTTTTATTTATCACTTGTCTCATACCTTAGCCTACATTACAACCATAATAAAGACCTTTTGATTAATTCATTGGCATTTGATTTTGGTGGTGGAGATGTAGATGATTGCCAAGCTTATGGTAGTAAAGTTGGATAGGATGGAATTTGAGAGTAAGAACTTCATCCTAAACACTAAAGAGTAGAGTGATAAACACTAATCCAAGTGAGGGACTTTCATTGCATTTCATTTTTTATTAAGTGTATTGCCATGGTACTTGTTGCATTGATGCAAGTGATATGACTTGGAGAATTGAGCTATTGATTTGCTCTGAGCTTACTTGTGCTAAGTGACCTACACAATTCCATTTTTCTTGATTTCATTCCATTATCATTTTCTTGGAGTTTTAGTTTTCTTTTGCCCGGGAGAGCAAAAGTTTAAGTGTGGGGGAATTTGATGATTGTCAATTTTCATATACTTTTTCCCTTTTAATTAGGCATTTTGATTATAAAATTTGGCTTAAAAGATTTTAATTGGAGGGTAATTAAGTTTGTTGGTCACCTTTACCTTTCCATTCTTTTGTGCAAGACAGCACACTTCACTCATTAACCCACTCAATTACACACGTAGCAGCCACCTATTCATATGAAGTCACATTGCCATCCACCATCTGTACGAAGGAAAAGCTACAAAAGAAGAAGCAAGTTTCAGCTCCCTTGTTCTCACGTGAAAGACACAAACACAAGCATTCTCTCCACATACTTACACGTAGGCAGTTAGCTAAAGGTCACAAGAGAGAAGCGCACTCATATAGTAATAGCCATCCTCTCATAGCTCACACGTCTTCACTCCATATGTCCATGAAGTAAATGAGCAAGCTACGGTTTGAGGAAGAAGCTGAGTTTGCATGGAGCAAAATGCATGAGAATAGGCATGAGTTGAAAGCAGAATGTGATGGAGGCTGAGCATGTGAGGAATGAAGGAAGCAGCCTCTATTTTTGAAAGGTAGAATGCGAAAAGAAAAGCTGGTTGGGTGAGCTCCAGAGATGCGAAAAAGGAGCTTAGGTTGACGTGGAAGAATTAAATGAAATGCACGATGGAGAAAACACATAAAAAATAAAGCTGCATAAGCAGAAATAAGGGATATAGTCTCTGGTTTTTGAAGAATGAAAAGAGGCTCAAGTTGATGGTCCCATAGGTTTGGAGGGCAGAGGATGATTGAAGAGCCATGAAACCTCCATGTAATTACACATGCAGATGAGTAGGAGGTCTGGAAAAAGAACACGAGAGAAGAAATGTGGAAGAGGTTAAAATGAAGCATCAATGAGACTCGCGTGATGAGAAGAAACAAATGAAGAAACTGAAGCTACAATAGCAACTCACTCACACACAGATTGGAGAGGAATCCACGCATCATCATTCCATCCACACGCACACAGGTTCATGCATCATTCATCCAGGACTGCAACTTCTATCATGTACATTGCACCCACAGGAAACTCCAAGAGCACAAAAAGATAAGAAGAAGCATGTAGAATACATGGATGAAAGAATTAAAGCAACAGGTTCTAGCACAGTAGCTGCATGAGGGAACGGGTGATCATTACACGAGCAGAAGCTAAAAGAAGAAGCAGCTGAGTAGGGAAGAAGCTACGGGTTTTAAGTGGAAAGGAGCAGCTGCATATGAGAAAGTAGGAGAAAGAAGCAGTTTCAGGGACGTGAATAAAAGCTGAGCTGGAAAATACACATGGATAGAATTTGGGGCTAACGTGGAAGGAGAAGTAATCACATAAATCACGGGAAGAAGCTACACAAGGAGAATCACTGAAGCTGGGAACTGGCTGAAGATAAACACGTGGATTGCTATGAGCTGGAACAAGTTGAACACACGCGAAACACGAACATGCAAAAGCGAAGGGAGCTGAAGTTTTAAAGAAGCAGGAGCTAACTTAGGGAAGCTACGAGTTTTTCTTTTGAGATGAAGGCACGCAGAAGTTGCATGGGAAGTCCACGTGAGCAGCAGCAATTAGCTAAGAAGGAGCACGTGAAAAATAAAAAAAGGCACATGAGTGGAGGGCTGGAGAGGAAGTAACAGAGAAAACATGTACAACGTTAAGAGAATAAAGGCAGAATGTGAGCTGGGTGGAGGCAAAATGCAAGCTAGAAAAAAGGAACGAAAAATGCGACAGGATGGGATAGAGTTCCTGTACGCAAAGAAGAGGTGATTTCTTTGGTCATCTTCTCCACATGGCCCCTTCCTACAGCAAAATTCCTCCATTTAATTCCTCCATGGTAGCTTGAATTCTTCTTGGTGACTAGCTAAAGATAGGATATTCTTAGATGCAGATTTGAGCTCCACATTTCTTCTCCAATTTGCATAAATTCTTCCTCCTTTATCTTTTAGTTTCAGCATTGATTCTTTGTTTAATTTGACTAGGTTTAGCCTATTAATTTAGGAATTTCATTATTGGAATTTACTAGAATTTGCTAGATTAATTTGGATTGCGAATTGATTGTAATTTCCTATTTGGTTATTAATTGTGATCATTACATGTTTGTGGAAAATCTAGACTTAGTGGTTATACAATTTGCTCTTAATTTCCTCTTGATTATAGGCCAATTGATGCAATGGTTGTTAGATTAAGTGGCTGAAATTTTTGTGCAATTGATTGTTTGAGAAATTCATTAATCTAATTGGTTGATTAGCATTTTAAGTAGATTGTGTAGCAGATTTTTATGAGCATTTAGGATTGGTTATAGTGTGTTCTTGTTCCTAATTCAATTGATTAATTTTTCAAGGTTTCTTGCAGTTGTAAAATCCTTGAATAATTAGTGAATTGAATCTTGGATGGTCATTCAAGATTTCTTATGGAGAATACACTAATGAGTAAGAATTTAAATTCAATTTTGGTACACTTAAAAAAGAGCATGGATAATTCTAGGGAGTCCATCTAAAAGCTAGCTACCACATTTTCTTAATTGCTTACTTCATTTAGTCTTAAGTTTTTTTATTCTTATCATTTCGAATTTAGTTCAATTAAATTTTAGTATTTCAAAACCCCCTCAATAATTTTCAATTAATGATACTTGGAATACTCTTTCACAAACAATTAGAGGCAAAAACTCCTTAGGAAATGACTTAAGTTGCACAATTACCTATAAATTTATTTTTCTACCTAGTTTTATTTAAGATTGCGCGACATAATTGTCAGCCACACTAACCACAAATGCAAATGAATGTCATGAAATTGCATATTATACTCAAACAATCAATAAGTCACATAATTGTAGACAATACACACAAGTAATGAAAAGCAAACCAATCACAAAATGAAGGAAAAGCTACCTTATTAAGTAATAACCAATTAATTCCCTTTGTCTCCTTTCTTGATTCCATGGCCTCACACACACACTTTAATGTGGTTCCACTTATTTGGCCTAGATACATCAATTAAGGCATAAAACAATCAATTAAGACATATTTAATCTCATGTTAACATTCAAGTGTATATCTAAGTCTTTAGGTATGGTTTATGGTCTCTTTGGATGCCTTAAAGAGTAACTTTTGAATTTCAACTTCTAGGTTTCAATATTTCACCATATATGATCTTCATAATTCCTATGGAACTCATTAGAGTCATTAAAAGCACAATTAAATATACCTAGAGCCATATAGCCTTATTAGACATCTTTAAACCCTAATTTTTCACTTATAAAAATAAAGTTTCCAAATTCATTGTAATGGCTCCATTAGTATTTATATTTCATATATAGATCATTTAAAATCTTAGAATCAATAAAAAAATTCCCTAAGTACTTGAATCACTTCTTGGTCAAGACACACCCATATTCCCCATTAATGGAGTTTTTGTTTAATTCTTAGGGAATTTCAAGGCTTTAGGATATCCATACCTCATTTCTAACTCAATTAGGATATTAGAAGGATTAATTAACTCTTCTAGGCTTTTGAATCTCTTCAAGCCAAAACCAGACTCTAGGTGAACGCTATGCCATTCTTTTAGTTCATTATCAATTTTAATTGCATATTCTTATTTTTCACCCTTTAAAACCCTTAGTTTCACCATGGTTTCATCAAGCTCAAGTCTCCTTCCCTTACCTTCTCTCTTGGTTGAGCACAAGGTGGCTAGGGTTCCAAGATTACATAATTTTTCTAGCCTAAACCATACATTACTTTAAAGTACTTGTGATTAAGATTATTTTGGTATAATTGGTTTTTCCAAAAGAGCTTCTTTACCCAAGGTAATAGACATAAAACTTTCACTTTTGAGAAATCAAAACTATCAAGAGAAAGAGGAGTAGTAGCAAAAAGTTTACAACTACACCCTAATCAAATTTGCCATGTTTGCTTACCTATAAGTAGCTTCTTTCTCCTTCCTTCCTTCCTTCTTGCTTCTCATGCACAAAGAGAGTCTTGGTGGCTATCCTAGGTTAGCTCCAAATGAGAGAGAAGAAGTTAGCCCCACATATTTATATAGGAAGCATAAGCTTTATAATTTTTCAAGATACCAATTTTGCCTTTACATTTTAATTTCACCATTTGAGCCCATTTCTCCATATTTTCAAAAATCAAAAGCTTTGCACTAAAATTTAGACTTTCTTTTTCATTAAAAATATCATTTTTGAGGTTATAAGAACTTAAAATAGTTTGAAAAAGTTCGATCAAAATTATGATCAACAGAAGCTCTAAACCATACACTATTAGGGATTTAATCAAACCAACCTCATCTAGTTATTCCACTAACCTTATTTTATCATATTATAATGAGAAATATTCATTTCTTAAGTCAATTCTCATGTTTTCTAAATCTTTAATTTTCATCAGTTTGGCCCATATTGTAATGCCTAATTTTTTCAAAAATGTTAGGAATGAACCAGTTATAAAAGGAAGTCCCTTAAATAGAAAGATTTGAGGCCAAATAAAATTTGGACAATAATCTAGAAAATTGAAAATGAAGATACGAGACTTAAGATGCCAAAAAATAAGAGTTAGATTAGCTAAATAAAATCAGACAAAAACCAATGGCATTTTCTATAATTTTGAGCAACTTTTAAAAAACTCAAAGCAAGGATCTTTAAATGAAAAAATTGAGTGTCTTGGGGTTCTCAGAAGCCCTAAAAATCATAAAAATCCCTAGAATGGTTAAAATTCCTCTAATTTATATTTTAAAACATCAGTTGACTTAAACTTTAATCGATTCGTTCGAGAAGGTTTTAAATCCAATTTGGATGAAACCAAAAGTATTTTATGAATTAGAAAAGATGGTTCTCAAAAAGAGTTAAAATGAGCTCAAATGGAAAGAACTAAGAATGAAAGGTAGAATTGAAATTTTGAAAAGTTTTAAATGGATCCCTAGCCTATATATAGCATGCCCCACTTCTTCCATCTACCTTGACCGACTTTCTTCTGCACTAAAAATAAACCCTAAGCTTCTTAAAGTGGCGCACCAAGAGGGAGGAAAGATGGAAGGAAAAACCAAGGAAAAAGGTAAGAAATTTCATAGTTTTTCATGCTTCTTCCTTCACCAATCTTGTTCTCCTCTTGATCCTCTCTTTTTTGCTATGGTTTTGATGATTGATTCGAGAATGATTCATGGCTGGTTTAGTGAGAGGAGGATAGAAATTAGACAAGAGATAAGAAGCAAGTGAAAGAGCTCTTGAAAAAGGTGTGAAACCAAGGTAAACTCCATGGCTTCCTTTACTTCTTCTTCCTTGTTCTCTATGGGTGAATTTTTTGCGAACCCTAGACCACTAAAGGGGGGATGATTTATGGTTTTAGCAAGGAAGAAACAAAGGTTTTAGAGTATGAGAGACAAGAATATGCAATTAGACTTTAAAGAAAAGCTTTAGAATTCAAGTTGTATAACTTAGGATTTTTGTTGTACCTAGCCATTCTTGAAGCTTTCCAAGGATAGTGTAGCCTATGTAAGAGTATATATAAGATCCTAAGATATCTAGGAAGCTTCAAAAGTGCCAATTTCTTAATAGAAATCAAGCAAACTCCTTGGGTCTTTAAGTGTGCATAGGTCTCAGCCAAGAGCACTCCAAGCACCGAAGAGGAGTTTTAATTAATTCTAAGGCTAGAAAGAGACTAAATATGATTAATGAACATCAAAGAAAGCATTGGTATGAATTTAGAAATCATGGTTTGTGAAATGAAGGTTTAGGTTCTTTTGTAAGACATAAAGAAGAAACTTAAATCTAGGCTCCTTGAATTAAAATTGTCATGACTCCAAGGAGTCTAAATGGAGCCAAGAGACATAAATTGAATAAAAAATTGGAGCCAAGATCATAAATCCCAAGGGTTGCTTCATTATGTCTTGTATGAAATCATAATAGTCTCTTAGAACAAGTAGGCATGCATAGAGTTTTTATAAGGCTAAAACTTGTTCCCATGATTGAATCATGTCTCATTTGATGTGTATAGGTCAAGTGAATTAAGCCCCATCTAGTTGCATGTGTGTGGTCAAAAAGGGGAAGGAGTAACCAAAGAGAAAAGTTTGTGTTCTTGCTTCAAGGTAGCTCTCTAACATTTCTTACATGCATTCATTGGATGTTTTCCTGTCATTGGATGCTTATGTGTATGTGTTAAACTATGAAATATGTCCCTAGCTATTGATTACATGTCATGGTACCATGATGCTTCTTAAAATATATTTTTAGATGCAAAGTGGCTTGAATGGGTATAGTTATGTCAAAAGTCCCTTAGAATAGGTGAGGATAAGCCCAAAGTCTCTAAAAATAGGTGAGACAAAACTAAAAGTCTCAAGAAGAGTAAGCATAAATTAAAAGTCCCTTGAAAGTGGGTGAGGCAAATCCAAAAGTGTAATACCATATTTATCTAGCTTGCCTCATGCCATTTCTAGGTCTTATTCTATGTATTTCATAATGAAGTAAGGAAGGTAGCATGAGAACAATGTATGTACATGGACTTTGCCATAGATAAAATTTTTCTTTCTGAGTCCCGTGGGCTATATGGACTAATGTATCACATTTTCATATTTAATTACATGGATACAACTCATTACCATCACCAAAAGTGACCTAGCACTTATGCAAGGCAAGAGAACATATGAATTTCATGATAGTTGCCTCGGCCAGAATTTTACCATTTCTGTCACAAATTTTGGAAATTGATAACTAATTTTAGAAAAATAAAAATCATGTATTCTTTGCCATTCTAGAAAGCTACAGATGTCTACTTTATTCTAAAAAAATGTCCTGACCATGAAACATCACACAGAGGACGTTTGACATTCGAAAAGGTACAGAGGTCTGACTGGCTACTGGTACTAATACAACTTTATGCTATGAAATTCAAAAATGTCTAATTAATTCCAAAAATATCCAATCTATGCAAGTGATACCAATATGGAAAGCTACAGATGTTAGATAGAGGAAAAAATAACTCTATACTAGTTTAAGTACTTCAGGCCTCGAAAATCAAATCAAACAGTACCTGAGGTCAGTCTGAAGGCCTGATACTAGGTAGAAACTTTAAAAATTCATATCTCCCTCTCTAGACATCCAAATAGGGTGATTTTAGTTGGTATAAGTCATTGGGAATGTTTAATTTCTCCCTATAAAATTTCGTGACAATTGGACATCATTTTACCCCTAAGCGATAGAATTCATTTTCGGACCTGAGTGAACAGTACCCTGAACCAATTTCAAAAAATTTTCTCAATTTTGAAAATTCATCAAATATTCCATAGACCTCCGAAAATTCTATACTTTAGCTCCCAAAAAGCACTCAATAATCTCTAAATGCATGCCAAGTCTCAAATCAAGAATATTTCATTTGGACAAAAGGTGGTATAGGTTTCCAATATGATAAATTTTTGCTCCATATAGAATACCAAAATGTCCAAATGACTTCCCTTGGCGTTTGGCACCTCTTGGGCAAGTTTAAAGCATGAACATGGCTTGTATGAAGTGCCCAAGTGGTTCCAAATCTTATGCATCTCAATTTGGCTATTCCACTTCCATTTATACACTAATGCATCAAACTTTCAAGAAGCAAAATTTGTCATTACATGCTTAATATACATTCTAGTATTCACATAACATAATCTCTCATTTATAAATCACATATTAACATAATTACACATGCTTGAGAGTTCATAGGTCATATACAATAATAGTTTACAACATTTATCACTTAAATGGCCTCAAAGAAGCAATTCCCATACACTTTGATGGCACACTCTCATCTTTCAAGAGGTTGGCTTCCATTTCCTTGCTCTCTTTGTCCACCTAGCATGTTAGAACATTAAAGAGGAGGGAATGAGACTTAAAGAATTCTAATAGCTCATCTCCCTTTCAATCACACATAAAGTATACAATACAAGCCTTGAAAATATATGCATAGACATGTTAACATATGTGAGCATTCAAGAAACATTTTGGCATTTGAACAAGTCATACATAGCATGCATAGGTTTGCCAAGTAAGTGAATTAGCCTCACCTATTTACTTGTAAATTTTGGACTTGCTTCACCCATTTCTTTAAAAGGTTCTTGACTCAACCATACTCTTGGGAGTCAACCTCGCTTTTGGGAGACTCTTTACTTTGTCTCAACTAACTTTAAGGGTTCTTGGCTCATCCTCACCATGGTGAGAGGGTTCTTGGCTTCTCCACACTTAAACAAACCAAGGAAAGCACATAAAACATTATTTGAATACATAAAACATTATCATAGTACCATGGAACAAAAGCCCATGCTAAAATACCTTTTATAACTCAAAACATATATACACACATTTAAAGACAATGTAAGCCCACATCCATGTGTGAGAGAAGGTGGAGAGAGCTACCTTACTTGCATTTACATAATTTTTCCTTGAGTCTTGAATCCTCTCCCTTGACCTCACACATCCAAGAAGGTGGAGATCACTTCTCTTGCCCTAAGCACATTATATGGAAGCTAATTATACTCTTAAATCAAATTCTAAGGTCATACAATCACTAGAAAAGCTAGGTAACTCATAAGGCTCTTTTATGGTTCCATAATGCACTTAATGAAGCAACCTTTGGGAAACATCATATTCACTCCATTCTCTCCATATATTTATGATTCTTGACTCCATTTAAACCTTTTGGAGTCATCACACAATCAATTCTAGGAGCCTAGCTAGGTGTTGCTTCTTTAAGCCATATTATAGAACATATAAGGCCATCTCACTATCTATGATTTCTAAAAAAATTTCAAGGCTTCTTCTTATATTCATTCATCATATATGACTCAAAAATGGGTTTAGAACAAATTAAAACTATCCCTAGGTATACAAACCCCTCTTGGCTGAACTTAGGAAGCATTATGGTATCCATGGACTTTGCTTTGGTTTCTTGATGGAGGAAGCGCATGGGGAGATTTCTAGGGATCTTAGGAGCTCATTTAAACTCTTATTTAGGCATAGAAATTAAGGTATCAAATCAGATTTTTCAAGGAACATATAAAACCCTAGAATTTACATCTTGAATTTCTATGGTTATTTGTTAATTCTCTTTGCATATTCTTATTCTCCACACCCTTTTTCCTAAGAATCACCCTTGGTTCTGCCTAAAAACCAAGCCCTCCTATGACTTCTTAAGTGAGGCGAGCCATAGGAAGAAGAGGAGCAAGGGGGTAGCAACCATGGAAGAAGAAATTATCTTATTTTTCCTTGTTTTCTCACTTAAATCTTGTCTTCTTTGGCCTTCTCTCTTCAAATCCAAATTTTCCCCTTAACTTCTCCCTTAAAAAAGATTTATAAACTTCATTATAATTATAGGAAATAAAGGAGAATGGAGGAGAAGAGGTTTGGAAAGGAAAAAGTATGAAAAACTACAAAATTTTCATACCTTCAAGCCTTGATTTCTCTTCCTCTTCTTCTTCCTCTTGTGTGCCACTCTCCTAGGATTTCTTCTCTGGTTTGGGGCAGAAAAATATGAGGCTAAGTGAATGGAAGAGTGGGGCACCCTATATATATAGGTGGAAGAAGAATGACTTTTCAAAAATTTTCATTTTGCCCTTCGTTTTTGGCATTTTCATTTCTAATTCATTGTAACTTCTTTTTGAAAATTGTCTTTTCCATTATGAAATTTAGGTTTCCAATTTAGTAAAATGCCTTTGGAATCACTCAAATCAGAGCTAAAACCTCTCCGAATGAATTCGTCAAAGTTTGTGACAACCCTACCTTCTAAACATGGTAATTATAGTCAAATATGTAATTAATAATTAATGATCAAGGTTTGGAGTCATTATGGTTTATTACGTTATGAAAATATAAGGAAATTTAAACCTTAATGTTAGGGTCATCACTAAACAATCACAAACAAAACAAAAATGCATAAGAGAAATCATACTATCATGAGGGGCTTATGATTCATCCATTCATCAGTTTCAACACACAAAAACCTCCCACAAGTATTCCTATATCATTTCCTAGCATTACTATTGAAGAAACTAGGGTTTCTAGGCTAAAGGTAGGAGTTTGGAGTCTTATGTCCTGGCCCAAACCATTCGCACCGCAACTAAGTTAGGTATTGGAATCATTGGGCAATTTTCACGAATTTCGCCATGGCGAGTTGGACCATCACTGTGGCCGGCCTACATGGCATCGTGGCGGAAATGCCTCCTAGAGCTACTGTTCCAAATCCCATGATCCTCGCCTCGGCGAAACACCCTTGTGCCACGGCAAGATTTTCTATTGTACACTCCTTACTTTCTTCCCTCGACTAGCGCCGCGGCAAGGTTTCATTTTGTTACCCTCCTAGGCGATTTTTTTCACTTTGCGACGCGGCGAGATTCCTCAAGCTGTGGCGTTCCTCGCCATTGTTACTCTTTAGGAAGATTTTATTTGCTTGCGCTGCAGCAAGATTACTCATGTTGCGGTACCCCTCGTTTCTGTCATTCATTTGGCCACAGCGAAGCCTTCTTAGCTGCAGTGTAACTCCCTCCTGTAACTACCTCTCCCAAATTTTGTCCCCTACGCTCCAATTCCCATCTTAGGAACACTCTAGGACCACTTTCTCTTATTTTATATGACTCTAATGGTATTTACCTACCCTATTCACCTAACTATTCTACCATTACCAATTCAAAACTTGAATGTTAATTTTCATTCCTCCTACCTTCCCATATCAGCAAATCCATAGAGTAATAACAACCAGAATTTATGAGCTATCATCAATTAACATTCGATATACATTCCGTTAGAGATTTCACACATCAATAGTTTATTTCAATATCTAATGCATCACATGATTACAATTCCCAGATGGTAAACCATATCACAAATTCAACAAAGCTATATATCAGATACTATAAGTTCATACATCAATATCTAACTATAATGAGACTTAACTCCTTAATGGTTACATTGCAACCAAGCAAAATATAAATGCCTACACTTGGCAACATGATTACATGATGATGCTATGTAAACTAATAACAAAATTGCATCTACTCTACTCAGATTAACCCAAGTGTAGCTTCCTCCACACATGGCTAGAGCTCATGGATTTTCATCCACTTGCTTTCCCTTATTCTTACCTGAAGGACCTTCACTTGAAATATTAATCCCATAAAACGAGGTGAGATGCGAATCTCAGTAACCAAGGCAAATTCCATCATATATTCCAGTTTAATCAACATATATGCATGGTTTCACATAAACATTAGAAAACATACCAATCATATCAGTAAATGAAACAATTAGGCTATCATGATTACTATCCCATACTAGTAATCATATTTTCACATGTTAAGGCCATTAACACCGAGAGAGGGCCATCCACGGCACCTACTCCCTATTAAGCAAAACTAGGGCTCAATGCATCTAGGGTTTGATCATAACCCGGTGCCCGATCGAAGCATATGCACGGGCGGCAGCCGCACCACAGCTCCACTATAGACTCACAAGGTCCAACACAATACAATAGATAGTCAACTAATTCATTCAACATTTCAAATCATTCATGTACAACAAATATGAAATTAAAATAGATATATGCATGGAATTAATATGAACCCGATTACCTCACTTGTAGACAATTTGCAATAGCCACCAATGGTACAAAAATCTCCCTATAACCATAGCATCAAAGAATTACAACTTTAATTCATCATTTATAGTAGTAACAAGTACCCAAAGAATTTAAATGCTAATAACTACCTAAAGAACACTTATCCAGCCACCACAAATCCCCAAATTTGGATTGAGTATGTCTTCTACCAAAAACTTCAATATATCACCCAAATTCCTAAGCAAATTCGTACATAATTAACACTCATACTATACATCAACTATAGGGATCTTAAACTAGCAAAAAATACACTAGAATGGATAGTTTACACTTATCTAATGTCAACCCTAGCCTCAACCTACAACTTTCCTCTAAGAAAATACCAAACAACCATATTTCATAATTTGGGTATGGTGAAAATGCTCCAAGTGAAAAACTAATCAGGTCAAATTGAAGAGGAAAAGAAGAGGATTAAGATATATAACAAGTACCTTGGTTGATTTTGAGCTTAGAGGTGAGAAATGGTAGAATTTTTGCCCCAAACCCTAACCTCCCTTCCAAGCTCCGAATTTCTTTTTGTGTTTTGTGTGTTCTGCAGAATGAGGGTGGCTAGGTTAGTTTTTAGTGTTTAAGTTGGGTTTTAGTTAGGTCAAATATGGGTCATGGGTTGCTCGAAGGTCTAACTCTATTTGGCTTCAAATTTTAGCTTTGTTGGGCCAACTCTTATGCATTAGGCTGCTGAAATTCCATTGAGCCAGAACAAGTTTTAAGAGCTCAAAGGTTTTGGGTCTGCATAAGGGTTATTGGGCCAATTATAAGAGCCTATACAAGGTGGATCTTGGGCCTCTATCACATGGAATTAGATTGGGCCTGCCCCTAGCCTATTGGGCCTCTATTAGCCCCTTATCATACTCTCTTACATTAATTTGGGCCTAGATAAAATTTCTCTCCCAATTAAATCTCAAACCCATATTAATAATTTATCTTTCCAAAATTTTCATTTACTTAACTTACTCAATTATTCCATATTAATTATTCTTAATTAATCTAAAACCATGATTAACACCTTAATTAATTTTAGGGTGTTACAAAGTTCAGGTACACTAACATTGAAAAATGTCCATCGAAGGGGTTTTAGCTGTCCCGGGGCTTCCCATGGTTTTTAGGGCCTCTTTGAGAACTCCAAAGAACTCAAAACTTTTATTTAAAAAGCCCTCTTATATGAATTTCAAAATTTGCTCAAAATTACAAAAATGTCATTACGTTTCATAAGTCTTTCATAAGAAATTGTTTCTTCATTCTAACTCTATTTTTCTTTCCATCTAAGTCTAGGATTCTCATTTTTAGGGGTCCAGAATGCTTCCTAAATTTTGCAGGACCTTAACTAATTCATTTTGTGGGACTTCCTTTTATATCCAATGAATTTTGTTTGTTTACAGAGGAATCGTACGTCACATTTTCTCTCATTTTCAAAAAACTGGATATTACAAAAAATCCTAAAGAAATTGGGTAAGGTTAAACTAATGCCTTTGAGAGCTTATGTTTGCCATGTATAACATCATATGATAAGGAAATTGATTTATGTATGTTCATGAGAAATGTTTATGGCATGCATGCATTATTTGACATGTAAATACATCATACATGTATGTTTGAAAGAGTAAAGAGCTATTGGGATTCTTTGAATCTCACTCTTTCTGTAATGTTTGATTTTCGTAAAAACAATGAAAATGAATATGTTTTCAAAGTAGGTCCTCTGAAAGGAATTGGTTAAGGTCTAGAAAACTTAGAATAATGATCGAGACATTAAGTAATAAATTTAGAAGGCTAGAGGTACCCTGCAACAGAGGCTAAAATAACTAGATGAAAATTAATGAAATAGCTATGTAATGTAATGACATTTTCATAATTTTAGGTAAATTTTAGAATATTCACAAAAGGGCTTTTTAAATGGCAAATTTGAGTTCTCCAAAGTTCTTCGAGGCCCTAAAAACCATGGGATGCCTTAGGACAGTTAAAACCCTTCTGATGTATGTTTTTCAATGTCGGTTGACCTAAACTTTGACCCTTTCATTTGAGAAAATTTTAGCTCTAATTTGAGTGGTTCCAAAGATATTTTATAAGATTGAGGACCTAAATTTTATGATGGAAGATACGGTTCTCAAAAAAGAGCTAAAACAAACTAGAAACAAAATGCCAAGTCGAAGGGACCTAAATGGAATTTTTAGAAACAACTTGTAAAACCTACCTATATATACCCTATACCCCACTCTTCTCCTCACTTAGTCCATTTCATTTCTGCCCTAAACCAGAGAAAGGATCAAGGAAGTGAGGCGCACAAGGGAAGAGAGAAAGGGAAAAGAAAAAGCAAGAAAAAGGTATCATTTTTCATGGATTTTCTTGGTTTTTGTTTAACAAATTCCTTTTCCTCCATATTTCCTTCCTTCCTATGGAATTATTGAAGTATTTGGGGCTGTTTTGAGGTCAGACATAAGAGGGAAATTTCGAAATTGAGGAGAAGAAGCTAAGCAAAGTGAAGAACTAGCAAAAAAGGCCAAGAAACCAAGGTATTTTGCTACTTGTATGCTTGATTCTTCTTGATCCTTCTCTTGTGTGTGTTTCACCCCATATAAAGCCAGCTAAGAAGGGTTGAATCTTTAGCCAAACCAAGCATGAATCTTAGGAAAATGAGAGAGAAGAAAAAGAATATGCAAAGGAAATAATCAAATGACCATTAGATTTCAAGATAGCAAAGTTAGGGTCTTTAGTGTTTCACTAAAATTCAAGTTTTGATGCAAGAGTTCCTAGATTAAAATGAATGTTTATATGAGCTCTAGAGATCCCTAGGGAGCTTCCCACATGCATCTCCCATTAAGAAAACAAGACAAACTCCTTGCTTCTCCTTCATGTACATAGCTTTGGCCTAAGCTGGAAGAAGTATCAAGGAGTGATTTTAATTTATTTCAAGCTTGGTTTTGAGTCATATATGATGGAAGAGGATGAAAGGAAGTCTTGAAAAAATTTTAAAAGTCATGGATAATGAGATGTAGTTATAGATTCCATATTATGGTTTAAAGAAACAACATCTAGTTAGGCTCTTTGAAATGAAGGTGTGATGACTCCAAGAGACTTCAATGGAGGCAAGAACCTTAAATGGATGGAAAGAATGGAGCCAAGATCATGTTTTCCTAAGGTTGCTTCAATAGGTGCATTATAGAACTATAATTGAGCCATAAGAACCACGTAGCTTTTGAAATGAATATGTGGCTTTAGAATTTGTTCCAATAGTGAAATTGGCTTCCATATTATATATCTAGGCCAAAGGAATCAAGTCTCACATCTTTGTAAGTGTGTGGCCGAGGGAGAGGAAGCATTCTTGAAAGGAAAAATGTGTTGTTGTAACAAAGGTAGCTCTCTCTTCTTTTTCTCATGTATGAGCAGATGTTTATCATGTCTTTGAATATGTATATATATGTTTTGAGCCATGAAATATGTTTTAACATGTATCTATATGCCATGCTACCATTCAAATGATGCTTTGTGAAATTGCTTTGGTTTGCTTGAGTGTGGTAAAGCAAAAAGTCCCCCAGCAATGGTGAGAATGAGCTAAAAACCCTCAAGAATGGGTGAGACAAAGCCAAGAGTCTTCAAAAAGTGTGGCTTAGTCAAGAACCTTTTAAGAGAATAGGTGAGGTAAGTCCAAAATTCCCCAAGAGAAGTAGATGAGGCTAAACCATCTTCTTGGCAAACCTATGTATGTTTCATATGATGTCTTGAATGCTAAATTATTCCATGAATGATTATGAAAGCCATGATGTCCATGCATGCATTTTAGACTTGGATTTGCATTCTTTATGTATGGTTGAAAGGAAGAAGAGCTATTAGGATTCTTAAAATCTTCTTCCTTCTTCCCCCATTGTCTAACATGTCTAGATAGACTAAGTGAACTAAGGAATGAAAGCTACCAAGCATAAAGGAAAGAGATTGACATAGAATTATGGAAATTGTCCATTTTGTAGCCATATGAATGGCATATGATATAATCCAATGTTTTATACGATGTATGAACTCATGAACACTTGTAAATATATAAATATATTGTATATGTATGAGAATTGATGCTATGTGGATGTTGTAGCCACTTCTTGATATTGAATGGCAAGATCTAGCTTATGTATTCTTGTGTATACCTTAGGGTGAGAGAGTGAGTTTAGGTTTGTGCACCTTTGAGACATGTTTAGTAGACCATTTTGGTGCTTTCCCTCATGCTCAAGTGGCCATGGATGCCTTAGAAGTGGATTTGGACCATTTGAGGCCCTTTAATAAGCATAAAAGAGCTATTTTGCAACCCTATAGCAAAATCTAACCAAATAAATGAATTTCCTCATGAAATTTGGCATGCATATAGATCTCATCTAGAGATTTTTGGAAAGCTAAAGAACAAATTATTTGGAGCTCTGTGGAATTAATTATGAATTTTCAAAGTTGTCAAATTTTAGTTGTTCTAGTATGATTACTATTCATATGGTTAATTTCTTCTCTTGTGTCATTCGAGGGCCAATGGTGTCCAATGCTCTTGAAATTTTATAGGCATAAATTAGACATGATAAAATTTCTATGGCCACCAAGATCACCCTAATTGGATGTCTGAACAGGAAGATATGAATTTTCTAAGTTCTATGATAGTACCAGTAGTGCCAAGCGAGTTTGGTTATTGTTCTATCAATTTCTAGTAGCTAGACATCCTTATTTTGGTCTGGACTTATTTTTAGAATCAATTAGACATCTGTAGCTTTCTAAAATGTTATAGTATGCTTGATTTCAAATTTTTTTAAATTAGTTATGATTTTCCAAATTCATGACAAAAAGTTGGCACACTAATCTGAGGCTGCACATGCAATTTTTGTGAATATGGTTCATGAGCTTGAATTATTGGCCACTTCTTGAGATGGTTTTGAGTTGCATTTTTGTATTTAAATATGAGAATGAGATGGATGAATTCATATAATCCATGAAACACAAAATGAAAATTTTATCCCTAACGTAATGCTAAAATAATCTAATATTTTAATGCCATTTTCTTGGAAAGCTTGTGTATTCAAGGAAATGTAACTAGATTTGAGATGAGATGAGTTGTATGAATATAGTGTTACACTTTCCCCACATATGTCTAACCATATCTAGGTAAGTTAAGTGGACCAAAGAATGGAGGCCAAACATCTTGAAGCATGGGACTTTGACAATGGAATAAAAATTTATGTACTTTGATGTCAAAGTTTGTATCTATATGATGTACATGTTATGTAAATCCTTTAGTGCAAGCAAATATATGTAAATATGATGTGTGAATGGAATTTGGAACCAAATGAATGATTATGTGAGTTTTTGACATCTATGGGCTTTGATGCCCATGTGTATAAGAACAACAATGATAGTGATTTTGAGATGCATGAAGATTTGCACCATTTGGGATGCTCTCATAGGCTATGTTTATGCTTTTGAACATGCTTGAATGGTTGTGGATTGAGTAGAAGACCATTTGGTGCCTTTTTATCCCTTTTATGGACTTCAATTTGACCATTTTCTTGAGCTGAATCAAAGTCTAATCAAATGGATGAGTTTTTGCATGAAATTTGGCAAGCAAATAGGCCTCATCTAGAGTTTTTCACAAAGCTAAAGAACACTCAATTTAGAGCTCTAGAGAATTTATTATAATTTTTTAAAGTTGGCCAAATTATGTAGAAATTGTCAAGAGTACTGCTCATATGGTCAGTTTGCATTTCTATGTCACTCGTGGCCCAAATGAAGTCCAATGCTGATGAAATTTTATAGGCACAAACTAGATATTAGATTCTTTCTACAATTCTAAGAACACTCAATTTGGATCATTATAGAGAGAGTTATGAATTTTTTTAAATTTTAGGGTCTACTTCAGTCCTAGAGCATGACCCAGGTTACTATTCTATCAATTTTCATAAGCTAAATACTTTTTTCTTGGTCTAAAATTCTGATATTGTGCAATCTGGTCTAAGATCCAAGATTTGTGTGATGAATTATGATTTTTTTTATATGAATGGATATATTATACATGGATAATATTATTGGTAAGCCCATGGGATTCTTAAAGCCATAAATGAATTAAATGGACTTCCAACTACGCAATTAAGTATTGTTAAAAAATGCCATTTTCATGTAAATGTGTATCATATACCAAATATGCCATGAGTTAAGAGTTATACAAATATGGTGTTACACGTATCGGTTCCTCTTAGTTTTACTAGCCTTTTCTTTCCTTATAACCCATTTTTAATTAATTCATTCCATTCTTTAAGGACTATATTGATTTACCAAATATAGAATATTACAGTCTTGCTCACTTAGAGTTATTGGGCAATGGCTGTGAGAATTATTATCAAACTTGCTACTTTTGACTTGTTGAATATGGCATGTGAAATTGATGATTTTACCATATACAACTCTATACTTGTTTACCTATATGAAGGTGAATAGAATTTGTTCTTGGTTATTGAGTTTTTATATCTCACCTCAATTATGGGCTAATGTTTTACAAGTGAAGGTTCAGGCTCTAATAAGGACAAGCAACTGAAGGCTTAATAAGATTAGACTAGGCTGACTTTTTGGATAGCCTACATTTTGTTTCATGTATTTGATAAGTTGCAATGAACTTATAAATTTTGATATGACATGCCAAGTGTAGGACTAATATCTTTTGACAAATTGTACATATAAGGGTGATAGATAGGATTTTAGATGATACTAGACTTTTGTAAAGGGATCTCACATATAATTATGGTTTACTATGGAATAATTTATACTCTATATTAGATTATATGCATATTTGACTCTTCAACTTTAATGCTATTGTGTGGTGTTGATCTTTATCTATTTGGTCACATTGATGATTTTGGGAGTTATGATATACTAGTTATTAGTTGTGAGTTATGTGGGAAAGGAAGTCATATCATAAAATTTTGAGTTTGTAGGTGTTTTATGATTCCAAAGATTGAGAACACTTTTCTTTGAGCTCAAATGGTTATATATTGGTGATTTTGGCTATATGAGTTGTTAATCCAAAATTGACTTCTGCTATCATGCTTTATTTTTCTAATTTTCCTTGCATATCTATCATGTGGAGGAGTGTGTGGATGTTTGATCACTTGTCCTTAATTCTTTATATCATTAGGAGGTGTATTTAGAACCATTAGAGATGTCCCATATCAATTAATTACATTAGGAGTTTATGGTAGGTGTATAACTACATCAGCATTGATTTTCTTTATATCTGTCCTTTCTAGTTTAGGAATGCCTCAATGCAACTCCTTGGCATAGCAGTACCACATGGGGTTTTTTTCCTTGAAAGTCAAAGTTTATGTTGCAACGAGCACTAAGGCATTGTGGTGCTGCACTAACAAAGGTGATGATGTTACAATGTGGCCTTACGATGCACAACAAGGTTCAAGTAAAGACATATAAGATGTGACATGGCCTTTGAGACCATGATTTCATGCAAAAATTTTGCATTTTTGGTTTTGTAATTGTGGAGCCATGACGTGGCTTTGTGAGGGTGTGGCAGTGTATGTGAATTTTTGTTTTGAAAATTCTTCATGAGGTTTTAATTAAGATCTTAATTTAGGATATTGGGTAAGTGTTTTAAGGACTTAATGGGTTTCTTTAGGAGTTGATTTTTCCTTTGTTAGTTTAAGTACTCAATCATAATCTTATGATAGACTCTAAACTTGATAGTTTGTGACAATAAAGGTTTTAATGGGTTTGCATTTTAGAGTTATTCAAGTTATCATTTAAATCCATTTGCCTAGTCTCTTTATTTAATCTATAACTAAGAGATTAATTAGGACTAGGTGTTACATAGATGTCATAGCTGGGAGATCCCTCTTGGCTAAATATGTTGATAAAGTAATTAACATCATTAAGGTGATGGATACTAATCATTATAACTAGCCTAATGAAAGGTACCCATCCAAGAGAGTTGCTAGTGTTAAGGAGATGGAGAGCATCCATGCACTCAATAGTAAAATAGATACTAAGTTTGATGCACTTTTAAAGAATTTTGATCAAATGAGTGTCAATGCAATTTCAAATTCTTTATTATACTTAGATTTTAAACTCTATCCTGATGACCATCCTTATAGTAAATGCTAGAATAACTCTTTAGGGTCTTATACGACTAATCAAGTAAAATATATCTCCAACAATCCTAGACCCAAAAATAGCCCTTATTTAGTACCTATAATCTTGAATGGCATAATCATCTAAACCTAGCTTGGGGAAATCAAAATTGAAATCATCTAAGAAATTTAAGAAATAAAGGTGGACCATTTAGACTGGCTTTTTAGCCTAGGAACAAAGGATTTCAATTTTAGAATGAAAATAAGTAGGGTTAGGAAGTTGCATTTGAAAATTTGTACAATATGTCTTCTAAAAGATTTGAAAGATCATAATCCAAGTTAGATTAATTGGCTAGTCACAATAAAAATTTAGAAATGAATTTAAGTTAAATGGTTGGATCATCTAATAATAGGGCTTAGGACACTTGCCTAACAATACTAAGGTTAATCCAAAGGGGCAATGCAAGGTGACTTTGAGAAACGACAAACAATTGGGCAAGATTCGTAATCAGACTCAGTATTCCGTTGAAAAAGATGAAGTGGTTGAGAAAACATTAGATAACAACCTAATTCATATTAGAGATGACAAGGAGGAGACTAATAACATGCTAACATTGACACTATTTAATGTATTTGTGCCTCCTATTCTATTTCCTCAAAGGCTAAAGCAATAGAAGCTAAATAAATAGTTCAACAAGTTTTTAGATATTTTCATGTAGGTTCTCATAAACATCCCATTTGTAGATATGTTCACTTAGATTCCAATCTATATAAAGTTCCTCAAGGAAATTTTGTCAAACAAAAGGAAGCTAAAGGATTATGCTACTATTGCACACATTAAGGAGTGCAGTGCAATTGTAACACCCCAAAAATTAATTAAAATTAATCATGGATTCTGATTAATTAGGAATCATTAATATAGGATGATTGGGCAAGTTAAGTGAATGGAGATTTTAGAGAAATAAATTATTAATATGGGTTTAAGATTTTGATTAGATTAAAACCTAATTTGAGCCTAAAATTAATTTGAATAAGCCATGGGTAAGGATTTATGGGGGCCCAATGATTTTAGGTTAAGCCCAACTCCTTATCATGAGATTTGGGCCAAGAGAGATCACCTAGTAATAGCCCAATTTGATTTAGTGAAAAGAGAGGCCCAAGACCCAATTTACATGAGCCCTTATAGTTAGCCCAACACACATTATGCAGACCCAAGTAGGATTGACTCTTGGAACTTAGCCTAGCCCAATCAAATTTCTGCAACCCAACTCATGAAATAAGGCCCAACAAGTATACAAAATCTGAATCCACAAAGAGTTGGCCCGTTGGGTCAGCATGCTTCACTTAAACTTAAAATGTTCTGCAGCCCACCTCACTAAACAAAGGCCCAATAAGCATACATCTGAACCTAAGTGGATTTTGGGCTTTAGGGTTGACCAAAACCCATCTAAAACCCTAACTTACTCAGCCCCTTACCCTCTATTCTGCAGAGCAACTCAATCTTATGCAAAGGAGAACTTCATTTTCGCATAGGAAGAGAGGAGGCTAGGGTTTTCTACATTCCTCCACCATTTCTCACTTTTAGAGGATGATTTACCCAAGGTGAGTTATATATAACTTGACCCTCTCATCCTCCTCTTCATTTTAGTCCAATTAATTTCTGGGATTGAACATTTTCATCTTCTTCTCAAATCTGAAATTTGGTGTTGGGTGATTCCTTGCAAGATTTTCGAACATGGAGGTTATAAGGAGGATGAGGTAAGCTTTTCCCTTCCATTTTATGTATCACTTTGCTGGAAAATGCCCTTAAGGATGTATTATCATAATGGGTTCTGTTATTGTGTGAAATTACAAGGAGATAATGGTGGAAAACCCAATTTTCTGGGCTTGATAATTGAAATGCGAATTTTGGGGAGTCCATGGTGGATTTTCGGAGGTGAGGCTATGGCTGTTGTTAAGTGAGTATCTCCTTCCCATTTTGATGCATTTTTTGTTAGTTTGAGACCTCTATAGTTGACCTATGATATGGGCTTTGGTGTCATGTGAAATTACCCAGAAATTGGAGTGAACTATGGCAATTTCTGGTGTGGGAAAGTTGGAATCCGAAATTAAATCCCTTGGTAATTAGGTGAGTAACCTCTAGTCTATTATTAGTAGTTCAACTCTTTGGATATTTGATTGTGATTAGAAATAATGATAATTATGCTTGTTATAGGCTTGGTGTGCATTTGGATTATTATGGTAGCTAGGGGAAGAGTAATTAGCTTCATTGAGGTAATTGGGGTTAATTTTTCTATTCCATGTATATGTTCATGTTAATCTGATAATGTTTGCCATATATGATTTTGAAATGTTAAATGATTGGTTGACTACTTGAATTGTTATTGTGAGTCCATGGTAGAGCTGTGGTGCAACTACCACCCGTGCATGTGCTTTGATCGGGCACCGGGTTGTGATCAGACCCCAGATGCACTAAGTCCTAGTTGTGCTCATTACGGAGTAGGTGCCGTGGACGGACCTCTCCCGGTGTTATTGGCCATTAACATGTTGTGTATGACTGCTGGTATGGGACAGTAGTTATTTGTAGTTCAACTAGTTCATTTGCAAATTGAATTGATGATTTTGGTATCGATGACATGAAATTGCATTGGATTGATTGACTTGTACATATATATGGAATCTGCCCTTTTGTTACTGAGATTATATATCTCACCCCGTTGTGGGCTAATATTTTCAGGGACTGGACCTCTTAGTGGCAAGGAGAAAATTAATGGAAGATCATTAAATGGTTTGGGAGCACATAGGTTTGGGAGCTTTGACAAAATGTATTGTAACTAAATTATTAGCTTTGTATCATTGCTGCATTGCATCATGAGTTGCCAAGTATAGGTATTGTATATGTAATTTGATTATTATGGAATTGAACATTATGATTGTAATTGGCTAATAATGGATAAGTGATTTGATTTTATATGAACATTAAGCACTGACCCCATGCACCTTGTGACCATAATACATTTGCTGTCATTAATCTATGAACTCACTAGTTTATGGTAGCTAGAGGGCTAAGGATCCACATTTGAATTTTGAATGGGTAATGATAGATATGTTAGGTAAATTAGGTAAAAGAAAGACACTAAATCTTCACAAACTAAGTTAAAGTAGCCTATAGTATTGCTAGAGGGGAAATTAGAGAGCATGAGATGAAATTTTGGGAGTTGTAGGAACAGAAGGGAATTGGCCGCGGCCAAGATTTAATTAGCCTAGGCCAAATGGTAACAAAGAAGAATTGGCCGCGGCCAACACTTAATTGGCCTCAGCCAAATATGGTGAACCTGCCAAGGAAGAAAACAGAGAGCAATTGGCTGCGGTAAATAGTGACGTTAGCTGCGACTAAGTCTGAGAGGCAGATTTAGGGGTATTCCAAAACGTATTTGGCCACGGCGAAATGTGAAAAATTTGTGAAGCCGTAAGGAGTTGAACCGAGAGTAATTGGCCACGGCGCAAGGGAATTTAGCTGCGGTAAAAGTGCTCTATTTCTCATATTCACCTAGAAACCTTAGTTTCTCTTAAGGTAATGCTAAGGAATGATCTAGAAACATTTGTAGGAGGATTTTATAACTTGGAATTGATGGATGGGAGAATCAAAGGCTCCTCATTAATAATTAAATTCACTTACGCATTCGAATAATTGTGGTTGTCTAGCTAATGACCCTAACAATATTAAGGTTTCAAATTTTCTCACTTTTTCCCGATGTAATTAATCTTAATGACTTCAAACCTTGATTTATGATTATTAATCACGTACTTAACCCTAATTATGATAATTAGAAGTTAGGGTCGTTATAGTTGGTATCAGAGCAATGGTTCAGGAAAACCGTCCTAATTTAAATCTTATGATTAGAAGCTTGGCAATCATGATGCATATTCGGCATGGTATTAGCTCATGAGAATACCTAATTAGGCAAACATATAATTGATGTGCTTTATGTGCTAGAAGGAAGTATAGAGGAATGATGATATGAGGCTTGTAATACTTGATTAAAATGATTGTTTCTTGAATTTTATTTAGCACATCACCTATCATAATAAGTATACCTTGGAGAGTAATAGAGTATAGTTAGATTTTACTTCATGACACTTTAGTATTGCTAATTTTGAGACTTGAGATTATTAATGCCAATGAAAAGATTAGAATTTTACCCTTTTTTTTCCTTCGAAGATTGGGTTATTGGTCTCAGTCTAGATAGATAACTAGTTGAGGCTTGTTGCCAACTGGCTACGCAATAGATGCACCAGTCACTCATTGTGAGGCACCAGTTGATTGGATGAATGAGACCAGGTAACTGATGAGGATGATGAATAAAGCTACTAATAGTATTTGTGACCAATTGACCGTTATTTACTAAGCGAACCAATTGGGTATGGACGACCAGTTGACTGGCCTATCGAAGTAGTCAACTAATCACAACAAGAGTAGCAATTCTTTACCTAAGTGAAATTCTAAGCTTTTCAAGGGCCATTTAGAGTGATGTTAAGAACTTAAAAGGCAATGGTATAGAGTAAAACACTTAACTAGCTATAAGAACCTTACAGAAGGGTAAGATGTAAGCCTTACTTGTAATCAGGAAAATGATAATGGAACTAATGTGTAATAAATGAGTGTGATTGATTGAATATATAAAGTGATGTACAATCTATACTGAGTTAGAACTATGCAGACTTCGAAAGGTCCCCAAGGTTGAGGCTTTATAGGTAAAGAGGTCCTAATACATTTGCTTGATCTCGATTAATAAAGAATGCAATTACTCGATCCTAGCTACTGCAATTTGGGCCTAATGAATAAGGGTAATAAGAGCTAAAGAACATTTCAAATTGTTTTATTCAAACTATTGGAGTAAGTAAGCCATCTTTAGTTAACAATAATAAGAAAAGAGGACAAGAAACCCTCAAGATTGTCAAATCCATTTCTAAATGTGTATAGTGACTTTAAAGCAAGAGATTAAGGGAGATGATGTTCTGGAAGGAATCTTGAAAGCTTTGAGACTCCTCCCTTAGTGTACTATGGTAAAAGAGAGAGATTATGACAAGAGGAAAGACTACCCTTTAGTGTGAAAAAGGTGAGGTGCACTGGCACGGGGTGCTTGTGCATGTTGTCTCTCGCGTGGTTTAGTTTACTTATGCTATGTGTTGACGTGCATTTGGGTGGTGGTTAAAGGCACTTTATATGCATAATACACTCGGAGAGTGTAAGGTAAGATTCTATAGCACTCTAGTGCTAGAGACACGTGGGACGTGCTCATTTATTGGCACTTCAATGCTAAGGGCATGCGGGGCATGTCACTTATCATATGATTTGATGAATTTTGACCACCAAATTGGTGTCAAACTAGACTAAGTAGACTTTCTACCTAGAAGGTAAAGAGGAGATCTTGATAGTAAGGATCCACCTAAAAAGAGAATAAAATGGTACTTGTGTGAGTACATGTGGTTAAGATACAGTCATCACGAGGTGATGAGCATGCATATGGCCACCGAAAAGCATTGCCTACTAATATTGAAGACAAAGTTTGATTCTGCCATCAATAATCTTATTGTTATGTATCACGTGAGGCATGATTAAAGAAGTAGAGATAACATTGGGAATTTGAAATGGACTAATAATTGATGTAATAGTAAAACTCCTTAATTTTGAAAGAGGACTCCTTGATCTAGAATAATAACCTAGGAAGAAGGAATGAGAGGTGGCAGTAACACAATTAACTTATGTTATTACAATAGAACCTTAGTATAATGATTGACGAGGAATGGTGAAACACTAGTGGTAAATGGTACTTGAGTTCTCTCACTAAAAATCCCTACTTGATCTGTTGATAATTAAGGAATGTTTAATAATGAAAAGACTCACTAAGTCTCCTTATTATGATAATTTAACTCCTAATGGTCAGGTGTAATTGGGGCCTAAAAACTTTTAGGGGAGTGAAAAAGTTAGTTGTGGTTGGCGTAGGCCATTGTGTAGGGACAAAAACTATCATATCATCTCATATTACATGCTGTAACATATGGTTAAAGGACCTTGTACTTGCTGTCAGAGAACCTTATTGACAAGGTCTCAAATTTTACACTAATGAATACATGATCTTGTTGGTAGGATCTTAAACCTTGTTGACAAGATATTATTCCATTACTCCGTAGGGAATGATTATGAATTTCCAAACTAGAAGAAAAAAAAAAAGGGCAAGAAGTATGTTAGTTGAAGAATGATTGTACTTGTATGAAAATATCTTAGTTGGGGGTAAAAGATACGAAAGTGCAACCCTTTAGGACTATATAATGACATAAAACCTAGAAAGATGTTCAGTTTACATCAAATGAGTATAGATGCCATTAAGTTAACTACTAATGCTTGTTGTAACTGAGAACTAAGATGAAACACTTAGATCTATTGACCAGGGTGGTCCTAGGGACCATCTGTATATGGTTACGATGCTATCCTCGCAAGTATAAAAAAAAGAGAGAGAGAAAGAGGCTACTAAGGGATATCCGATGTGGGTTACACCTACGGATGATAATGAAATTACCTATGATGAACCACCATTATGAATTGGAAATTTTAATGTTGTAGGCAAGTTGTTAAAGCTATGTCATCTAATAAAACACCCGCTTGAGCTATGACTTGTAAGATTTAAAGAAAATTAATTCCTAAGTCCTACCGAATTACCTTGATGCTCTGGACAAGGTATTTTCATCCTTGAGATTAGGTCTTATTAAAGAATATAATCTAGACCTAGAATATCATGTTTATTTTTTAGCTGACAAATTATGTTTGATTTTGACTATGTAGAAGGTGAACTTAAAGTGTTTGGGTGCCTTCAAGAGATTAGTGGTGAGATCAGACTTCATATTAGTTTTAACCCTTGAGAATCTCGACAAACGAGAAAGAGCAATCTTGGGCATTAATTGAGCAAAAAAAAAAAGGGAATTTTATACGTCCAATGAAAATAATGAACCTTCTACTAACAGACAATGAATAAGGGTAATGTGTGCAATAATTTATGAGATAGTTGAATGTAATACTTGAAAACTTAAACTAGATAAACCTATAAAAGGCAAAACCTTATTGTTAAGAAGGTTGGACTAAAGAAATGTAGGGGTAATCTAAGTGAAGGGCGAATGAAATTTCATTGTGAAATAAGGTTACTTACTTATGTTGCCATTAGTGGAATAAATACTAAGACAACTGACTAAGTGGAATTCCTTGTAGTTCTTGGTATCAACTAATAAGGAGAGTTAAATTAAAGTATCTAGGAGTTATCTCTTAAACGGATTGAGAGTTAAGCAGGAAAGGAAATTAACATGAACATGTAATGATCGGCTATTAGAACGACAACAAAAAAAATAAGAGAGGAAAGAAAGAAGAAAAAAAAAGATGGGAGGAAAATATAAAACAGAACTAGACAAAAAGCTATGAAGGGAGAGAAAATTGGGATGTATTTAAGCTAGGTATCAAGAGCTTGCTATAAGATGATCAAGTGTGGCTTGGTCAGGATCTCTTTAGTTATGGACAAAGAAAGAATATGGGATATTCGGGTTGGTATGTCATTTGACATAGGTTAACTAGAGGAAATAGAGTGGTGATTATCAAGTGAAGTGGTAGCATGACAAGAACGTCCTCCCCAGGAAAGTAGTAAGAGGGGACTAGTCTCTAGTAAGACTATCTGAGCTATCAAGGAGGAGGTTATGAGGATGAATTGTCCGACATCAATTGGGTAAGGTATAACTAATTTTGAGGACAAAATTTCTAAAAGGAGGGGAGAATGTAACACCCCAAAAATTAATTAAGGTATTAATCATGGATTCTGATTAATTAGGAATCATTAATATAGGATGATTGGGCAAGTTAAGTGAATGGAGATTTTAGAGAAATAAATTATTAATATGGGTTTAAGATTTTGATTAGATTAAAACCTAATTTGGGCCTAAAATTAATTTGAATAAGCCATGGGTAAGGATTTATGGGGGCCCAATGATTTTAGGTTAAGCCCAACTCCTTATCATGAGATTTGGGCCAAGAGAGATCACCTAGTAATAGCCTAATTTGATTTAGTGAAAAGAGAGGCCTAAGACCCAATTTACATGAGCCCTTATAGTTGGCCCAACACACATTATGCAGACCCAAGTTGGATTGACTCTTGGAACTTAGCCTAGCCCAATCAAATTTCTGCAACCCAACTTATGAAATAAGGCCCAACAAGTATACAAAATCTGAACCCACAAAGAGTTGGCCCATTGGGTCAGCATGCTTCACTTAAACTTAAAATGTTATGCAGCCCACCTCACTAAACAAAGGCCCAATAAGCACACATTTGAACCTAAGTGGATTTTGGGCTTTAAGGTTGACCCAAACCCATCTAAAACCCTAACTTACTCAGCCCCTTACCCTCTATTCTGCAGAGCAACTCAATCTTATGCAAAGGAGAACTTCATTTTCGCATAGGAAGAGAGGAGGCTAGGGTTTTCTGCATTCCTCCACCATTTCTCACTTTTAGAGGATGATTTAGCCAAGGTGAGTTATATATAACTTGACCCTCTCATCCTTCTCTTCATTTTGGTCCGATTAATTTCTGGGTTTGAGCATTTTCATCTTCTTCTCAAATCTGAAATTTGGTGTTGGGTGATTCCTTGCAAGATTTTCGGACTTAGAGGTTAGAGGGAGGATTAGGTAAGCTTTTCCCTTCCATTTTATGTATCACTTTGCTGGAAAATGCCCCTAAGGATGTATTATCATAATGGGTTCTGTTATTGTATGAAATTACAATGAGATAATGGTGGAAAACCCAATTTTCTGGGCTTGATAATTGAAATGCGAATTTTGGGGAGTCCATGGTGGATTTTCGGAGGTGAGGCCATGGCTATTGTTAAGTAAGTATCTCCTTCCCATTTTGATGCATTTTTTGTTAGTTTGAGACCCCTATGGTTGACCTATGATATAGGCTTTGGTGTCATGTGAAATTACCCAGAAATTGGAGTGAACTATGGCAATTTCTGGTGTGGGAAAGTTGGAATCCGAAATTAAATCCCTTGGTAATTAGGCGAGTAAGCTCTAGTCTGTCATTAGTAGTTCAACTCTTTGGATATTTGATTGTGATTAGAAATGATGATAATTATGCTTGTTATAAGCTTGGTGTGCATTTGGATTATTATGGTAGCTAGGGGAAGAGTAATTAGCTTCATTGAGGTAACTGGGGTTAATTTTTCAATTCCATGTATATGTTCATGTTAATCTGATAATGTTTGCACATATATGATTTTGAAATGCTAAATGATTGGTTGACTACTTCAATTGTTATTGTGATTGGACCTTGTGAGTCCATGGTGGAGCTGTGGTGCGGCTGCCACCCGTGCATGTACTTTGATTGGGCACCAGGTTATGATCAGACCTCAGATGTACTGAGTCCTAGTTGTGCTCATTACAAAATAGGTGCCGTGGACGGACCTCTCCCGGTGTTATTGGCCATTAACATGTTGTGTATGACTGCTGGTATGGGACAGTAGTTATTTGTAGTTCAACTAGTTCATTTGCAAATTGAATTGATGATTTTGGTATCGATGACATGAAATTGCATTGGATTGATTGACTTGTACATATATATGGAATCTGCCCTTTTGTTACTGAGATTATATATCTCACCCCGTTGTGGGCTAATATTTTCAGGGACTGGACCTCTTAGTGGCAAGGAGAAAATTAATGGAAGATCATTAAATGGTTTGGGAGCACATAGGTTTAGGAGCTTTGACAAAATGTATTGTAACTAAATTATTAGTTTTGTATCATTGCTGCATTGCATCATGAGTTGCCAAGTATAGGGATTGTATATGTAATTTGATTATTATGGAATTGAACATTATGATTGTAATTGGCTAATAATGGATAAGTGATTTGATTTTATATGAACATTAAGCACTGACCCCATGCACCTTGTGATCATAATACATTTGCTGTCATTAATCTATGAACTCACTAGTTTATGGTAGCTAGAGGGCTAAGGATCCACATTTGAATTTTGAATGGGTAATGATAGATATGTTAAGTAAATTAGGTAAAAGAAAGACACTAAATCTTCACAAACTAAGTTAAAGTAGCCTATAGTGTTGCTAGAGGGGGAATTAGAGAGCATGAGATGAAATTTTGGGAGTTGTAGGAACAGAAGGGAATTAGCCGCGACCAACATTTAATTAGCCTAGGCCAAATGGTAACAGAGAAGAATTGGCCGCGGCCAACACTTAATTGGCCTCAGCCAAATATGGCGAACCTGCCAAGGAAGAAAACAGAGAGCAATTGGCCGCGGTGAATAGTGACGTTAGCCGCAGTTAAGTCTGAGAGACAGATTTGGGGATGTTCCAAAGGGTATTTGGCCACGGCTAAAGGGGTATTTGGCCGCGGTGAAATGTGAAAATTTTGTGAAGCCATAAGGAGTTGAATCGAGAGTAATTGCCCACAGCGCAAGGGAATTTAGCTGTGGCGAAAGTGCTCTATTTCTCATATTCACCTAGAAACCTTAGTTTCTCTTAAGGTAATGCTAAGGAATGATCTAGAAACATTTGTAGGAGGATTTTATGAGTTGGAATTGATGGATGGGAGAATCAAAGGCTCCTCATTAATAATTAAATTCACTTACGCATTCGAATAATTGTGGTTGTCTAGCTAATGACCCTAACAATATTAAGGTTTCAAATTTTCTCACTTTTCCCCGATGTAATTAATCTTAATGACTTCAAACCTTGATTTATGATTATTAATCACGTACTTAACCCTAATTATGATAATTAGAAGTTAGGGTCGTTACAGCAATTATCTAGAATAAGCTACCACCCAAACTTGGTGATACAAGGAGCTTTTCCAGTCCTTGTGTCATTGGTGATGTTTTCTTTAATAATGCATTATGAGATTTAGGTACCAATGTTAGTCTAATGTTGTTATCTATTTGTAGGCACCTTGGCTTAGGGGAATTAAAGTCAACAAATGTGACTTCGTAGCTAGTAGACAAATTAATCAAGTGGCTAATAGGTTTGTTAGAAAATTCTCTAGTAAAGGTTGAGAAATTTATTCTACCTATGGATTTTGTAGTTTTAGATATGGAAAAAGATACACTAATGCCATTGATTCTAGAACGGCCATTTTTAGTTACAGTTAGGGCTTTAATTGATGTTAAAAATGGTAAGTTGACTTTGAAGTAGGTGAGAAAGTGGTAGAATTTAATTTGTTTGAAGTTATGAAGAATTTTAATATAGATGCTAATAAGCAGTGTCTGAGAGTTGACGTGGTAGATGACATTAAATTGAAATCATCATTTGATTACCCATTTAAGGCTTGAGTTTATTTGACTACAACCACTCAAGATAGTGACATTAGCATTGTCGTGGCAGCTTATTTATTAGAGGACACTCCTTTTGTCCCTTATCATAAGCAGCATAGGTTTAAAGATCTAGGCAAAGGAAAAACCCTTCCACCACCCTTTACTTAGAAAGCCCTTATTTTAGGAGAAAATGATACTTTTACCAATGATTGTCTCAATACGCCTCACTAACACTTAATTGGATATGTTGCTAAAGGTTTTGAGAGAGAGCAAGAGTGCCATAGGGTGTACAATATCTGACATTATAGGGTTAAGTCCTTCTATTTTCAAGCACAAGATTTTGATGGAAGAGAATCATAAACATTTCTTTGAACATTAAAGAAGACTCAATCTAAATATGCAAGAAATTGTCAGAGTATTAAGTTTTTAAATGCTGGAATTATATGCCTTATACTTTGACAACTTTTAGGTAAGTCTTACGCAAGTGGTTCCAAAGAAAGGTGGGATGACTATGATTAAAAATGAGAATAATGAGCTTATCCCTACCAAAATAGTGATTAGATTTTGAGTGTGTATTGGTTATAAAAAACTAAACAATGGTACTTGTAAGGACCATTTTTCTCTGCCACTCATTGACCAAATGTTATAAAGGTTGGCTAGACATTCTTACTATTGTTTCTTGGATAGATAATATAGTCAAAATTAAATTCCAATAGCCCTAATGAACCAAGAAAAGGCAACTTTCATATGTCCTTATAGAACTTTTACTTACAAGAAAATGCCTTTGGTTTGTCTAATGCACTAGCCATTTTCCAGTGATGCATGATAGCTATTTTCTTCAAGCATATGGAAAAGATAATGGAAATGTTTATGGATGATTTTTCTATCTTTGGTCCTTCATTTGATCACTATCTTAATAATTTGTCTTTAATTTTACAATGATATTAAGAAACTAACTTGGTGTTAAACTAGGAGAAATGCCATTTTATGATGACTGAAGGCATTGTCTTAGGAGACAAGGTGTTAGCAAAAGAGATAGATGTGGATCATGCTAAAATTGCCATTATAAAGTAAATTCCACCAATTACCTCAATCAAGGGAGTAAGAAGTTTTTTGGATCATGTAGGTTTCTACCGCTACATTATTAAGGACTTTTATAAGATATCTGAACCTTTATGTAATTTGCTCAACAAAGGTGGTTTTTTTTATTTTAATTAAGAGTGCTTGGAGTCTTTTAAGATGTTAAAGAAAAAGCTTACTTCGGCACCCATAATGGCTATCCCAGATTGGTCTCCACCATTTGAATTAATGTGTAATGTCAATGATTTTGCATTAAAGGTGGTTTTGGGACAATGTGAAGAGAAGAATTTATGCACAAAAGTGGTTTCAACCTATCCATTGTTAAGTGATACCAAAAAGCTAGTCAAACGTATTGAAAAAATGGAGCTAGGTAATTTTTTTTCTATTATTGTGACAACCCTATCTTCTACACATAGTAATTATGGTCAAATATGCGATTAATAATTAATGGTCAAGGTTTGGAGTCATTACAATTTATTACATTATGAAAATATGAGAAAATTTGAACCTTGATATTAGGGTCATCACTAAATAACCACAAACATGAGAATGCATAAAAGAGATTATACTATCATGAGGGGTTTATGATTCATCCATCCATCAATTTCAACACACAAAAACCTCCCATAAGTGTTCTTATATCATTTCCTAGCATTACCATTGAAGAAATTAGGGTTTCTAGGCTAAAGGTAGGAGTTTGGAGACCCGAGTCGCGGCCTCGACTTTTTGCGTCGTGGCTAAGTTACTCTCAGGAACCACTGGGCAACTTTCTCAAAATAGCTGCAGCTATCACCACGACGAGTTGGACCATTGTCGCAGCCTGCCTACATGGTGTCGCGATGGAAATGCCTCCTGGAGCTACTATTATAAGTCCTACGATCCTTGCCTCGGCAGAATATACTCGCGTTGCGGTGAGACGCGCTATTGGACACACCCCACTTTGTTTCCTCCATTAGCATCAAGCAGTACATGCTGCGTTGCGGCGAGGTTTCATTCTGCCACCCTCTTAGGTGATCTTTTTTGCACTAAGCCGCAGCAAGATTCCTCAAAATGCAGCGTTCCTCGCCACTGTTACTCCCCAGGCCAAATTTTCTTCGCTTGCGTCGTGGTGAGATGCATCATGCCATGGTGCCCCTCACCTCTGTCACTCATTTGGTCGTAGCGGGGCCTTCTTAGCCACAGCGTGACTCCCTCCTGTAACTACATCTCCTAAATTTCGTCCCATACACTCTAATTCTCATCTTAGGAACACCCTAGGACCCCTTCCTCTTATTTTATGTGACTCTAATGGTATTTATCTACTCTATTCACCCAGCTATTCTACCATTATCAATTCAAAATTTAAATGTAAATTTTCACTCCTCGAACTACCCAATATCAACAAGTCCATAGAGTAATAACAACAAGAATTCATGCACTATTGATAGTTAACGTTTGTTACATATTCCACTAGAGATTTCATACATCCATGGTTCATATCAATATCTAATACATCACATAATTATGTTTCCAATAGTATACCATACCATAAATTCAGTAACATTCATACATCAGGTGTTATGGGTTCATACATCCAATATCAAATTAAGATGAGGCCTAACTCCTCAATAAATATATCCTAAGTAATCAATATATAAGAGCCTACACTTGGCAACATGATTATATGTTAATGCTATACAAAAAGGAATATAAAATTTAGCATCTATACTAAATAAATCAGCCTAAGTGTAGCCTTCTCCTAACATGGTAGGAGCTCATAGATTTTCATCCACTTGCTTCCCCTTATCCTTACCCAAAGAGCCTTCACCTGAAAGTATAATCCCATGAAACAGGATGAGATGCGAATCTTAGTAACCAAGGCAAATTCCATCATATATTCCAGTCTAATTAACATACATGCATGATTCCACATAAGCATCAGAAAACATACCAGTCACAACAATAAATGAAACAATTAGGCTATCTTGATTACTATCCCATGCTAGCAATCATAATTCCACATGTTAAAGGCCAATAACACTGGGAGAGGCCCGTCCATGGCACCTACTCCTCATTGAGCATAACTAGGGCTCAATGCATCTAGGGTTTGATCATAACCCAGTGCTCGATCGAAGCACATACACAGGTGGTAGTCGCACCACATTTCCATTATAGACTCACAAGGTCCAAACACAATACAATAGATAGCCAACCAATTCATTTAGCATTTCAAATCATTCATATACAGCAAATATGAAATTAAAGCAGATATATGCATGGCATTAATATAGTTCCCAGTTACCTCACTTGTAGAAAAATTGCAAAAGCCACCAGTGGTATAAAATCCTCCCCCATACTACAAAGTCCTAAACTTCGGAATGGAGGTGTCCTCTACCAGAAACTTTAATATATCAACCTAAATCCTAAGCAAATTCGTGAAAAATTATTACCTATACTATAATCCAATCATTGGGGTCTCAAACCAGTAGAAACACATCAAGAAGGTGAGTTTATACTTACCTAATGTCAGCGTTAGCCTCAACCTACGAAATTTCACCATGGAAACATCAAATGGCAAGCTTCAGATTTTGGGTGTGGGTGAAAGTTCTCTAATTGGAACATTAATTGGGTCAAATTAAAGAGAAAGATGAGAGGATTAAGTTATATAACTATTACCTTAGCTGAATTTTGCTCTAGAAGTGAAAAAATGTGGAAACATGCCAAGAACCCTACCTCTCCTTTGGACCTCCAAATTTTGTGTGTCTCTTGTGGTTCTGCAGAATGGGGGGTGGCTAGATTAGTTTTTAGGGTTTAAGTTAGATTTTCTATGGGTTATGGGCTGCTCCAAGATCTAACTCCAAATGGGTTTCAGATTTTTAGCTTTGTTGAGCTAGCTTTAAGGTGTTGGGCTGCAGAATTTCATTGGGCCAGACCTACTTTTAAGAATTCCATTGTTTTGGGTCTGCACAAGGTTTATTGGACCATTTATAAGAGCTTATAAAAGGTGGATCTTGGACCTCTATCACATTGAATCGGATTAGGTCTGCACCTAACTTATTGAGCCTTCATTAACCTCTTATCATGATCTCTTACATTAATCTAGGCCTAGATGAAGTTTCTATCCCAATTAATTCTCAACTCATATTAATAATTTATCTCTCAAAATTTCTATTCACTTAACTTACCTGATTATTCCATATTAATCATTTTTAATTAACCCAAATCTATGATTAGCACCTTAATTAATTTTAGGGTGTTACAATTATGATATAAAACAATTTGATATCATTGATTTTGAATTTAATTACTAATTTATGTTTTTTTTCTTTTTTTGCCTCCACTAAATTATTAGATCTTGGTGTAGTCTTACCAATTGATGAAGATGAGTATTAAGGATTTTAATTTATTTTGTTTATAGTTTCTCATGGTATGTACATGTAAGTAACATAAATTCTATTTTATTTTACACATTATTATTGAATTTATTTAGTTTATATATTAACATAATTTGCTTTCTTTTCATGTGCTAGAATCTAAAGCAAAGCATTGGAGTGAACATGAAGAATGGAGATTTTTTTGGAAGATTTAACTCAAAGGAATTCAGATTTGTTGATCAATACAAGTGCATTTTTAGGAAGATGAGGTAGTAGTGATATGTTTGGTCTTTTGTCCATCAATATAGTTGCATTTTTGCATTTATTGGCAGATGAATACCATTTGGTCATTTTAAAAGGAAAATTGCATTTTTGCATTTATTAGAAGCTGAATACCATTTGGTCATTTTAAAAGGAAAAAAACAAATACTAAATTCTTTAAATGATATTAGGAGACAAGAATTTTGTAGAATTTATGAAACAATCTTATTTAATAAGCCTATTAGCATTGTCTCCCTCCTAATTTACCAATAAGTTACTAAAGACAAAGTGATCTAATATAGTAAAGATAAGATAATATAAATGGTTTTTAAAATCAAATCAATTTTAAGAAAAAAATAATAAAATTAGAATGAACCAAACCAAACTAAACTAAACCAATTAAAAATAAAATCAAAAGGGTTCATCACTTAAAAAATCCAATTAGGTTAGTTCAGTTTGATTTTGGTCAAAAATCGAACCAAATTAAACCTATAAACACCTCTAATCATACTATTGTGGGTTTATGAGATGTGCATAGTATTAGGCAATGTTTCATTTTTTATCATAGTCTAAAATGGACTTAAATACACAAGGGTTTACTTGTTTTTGTTTAACTTAATTGTAGTTGTAATCTAAAGGTACTTTTGGGAGTGCTTTTGTGATTTTGTTTTAAGCTCATCATCCCTAAGGTACTTTCTTTATTTATAGCATAAAGCATGATTATGATATTTGATACTTATTTGTGATGTATATAAAAGTTCCCATAAGAGACATTTATTCACATAGCAATGTGGGCATCCTTTCATTAAAGAAGTTAGAACTTAGAACTAACCTTACTTTGCTATATTTTGCTATGTTTTAATATTATTTGCTATGTTCTTATCCTTTCTCTAAAAGATAAGGGGAAATATTAAAAAAAGAATTGGAAAAGGATTTTCAATGATAGAAATACTTTTCATATTTCAAAGCATCTCAAAATGCATCACATTTGGTGTTTTTATAAGATCAGGACAATAATGATCACATGGCCAATTCTTTATAGGAATGCTATAATTATTTGCATTTGGGTTTGGCTTGTGATTTGTGTATTCTCTGGCCTTCTTTCACATCAAGCATGTTGCACATTCAACAATGGAGAATTACATACATATGGCTGCTTTACAACGGCCATTTAGGTACATATTTTTCTATATATTCTATGATGATAGTTGATTATAGCATTAAGGAAAAATTTATTAGTTAGTCTCACTTGTCTTTATTGATGGAAAGTTTTAAGTCTTTTAATATTGATAAGTCCCTAAATTATTATAGTTTTCTTAATATTTTATAGGACTTATCATGTGAATATTGACTTTATTTTATATTTTTAATATATAAAATAAATAAAATTTAGTTAAGCTAATATTTAGTAAGTTTTGGTTTTATTTCTTTGATGTTGAGTTAATTTTTTGAATTAGTTAAGTATAAACAGTATTTTGTGTTTTTATCTAGATTTTTAGGTTGTTAAATTGCTTATCTTTTGTTACTAGATTATAAATATTAATTAAATAAATTTTATGTTTTTGTAGGGTTACAATTATAAAGAAATAAGTTTAGAAGTTTTAGAATGCAAAGCAATAAGCATTAAGAAGATTTGATGGAAAAGGATCAAAAAGAAAAAGAAGACAAAAGAGCAAAAGATGACACTCAAAACTACTGCTAAAGAAAATGTAGTGTTGTGACAACAAATTTAAGCGTTGCAATGCATTAGGAAATAGAAGCAAAATGAGCCACGGTATAAAATTTTATGCCGTAGTGCTTTTCACTACTACAGTAAAAAATTCATCTGCGTCGCGACACTTTTAAGCACTACCATGGCGCAATTCGTAAAAAATGTAAAATGCACCATTTTTAATTGCATTTTTTAGGGTTTTAAGAGAGTTTCTGCCTCTCTTTGAAGAAGACCACCATTTTAAAGGTTTTAGGGGAAATAAAAAAGGGTTTCGAGCTTCAAATGCTATAGAAAATGTTTAGGTTTGAGAAAGATTCATCGATTAAATCAGTTTTTCTCTTCTTCCTTTGCTTTTCCTTGTATTTTTTTGCCCATTTGATTTATGCTCTATTCTTAATGTTGCTATTTCTTGTAGTTATGACCTAGACTTGTTGATTTGGGATTGTGATGAACTCTAGTTTGTAATATGTTATAATTACTATCTTTATTTGCGATTAATGGTATGATTTAATTACTCAATCCTTGTGGTTCATGTTTCTAAGTGTGTGGAAACCATTAGATGATTTAAGTAATCTAAATGAACTTGAAAAGGAAATTTTAGGACTTGACCATGGATTGGGTAGTGTGGGTTCATGAAATTTGCAGTGTTCAATAGATTAATTAGCTTGTAGGATAGGAATATACCTACCGGCCTCACATAGTCATATTAGGACATATTCTTAATTAAACCTCTAAATTAATTGTATAAGGAATTATGAATTTGTTAGGGAAATGCCTATATATAATTCAAAATATGTTTATAGGTAAATTAGAGTCCTAGGCTATTAATGACATTGAGAACAAGATGAGGAGAGGTAATTAGTTCATATAAGATGCTAGGGGAATTCATAGTTCCAAATCATTTTGCTTTCTAATTTCATCTAAAATGGTATCTCTCATTTATTTTTTATTTTTTATTATTTTATGTTTTTAATTGAGTTTAATTTCATATCACCTTTTTATTATTGGCTTGATTTAGATTAAAATATATAATTTTAGTACTTAGCGACAAATTCTCGTAAGAATAATATTCTATTTATCACTTTATTATTGTTGCGATATGTATACTTGTGTATACGCTTTCAAAAAGAAAGCAACAAATATCTAATAAAATGCCTTTATAATGTAATGCACGAGAAACTTTTAGAACCACTTGGCCCGTTGTAATGTTGTCAAACCTTTAGATTACAAGGTTTTTTTGCACTTTTTATCTCAAGTTACTTGGATTGGCCTTATTCCAGTGTTAGAATTTTTTTTTTTGGGAACAAATTCAAATAGGCATAAGTTCTATTCTATTTTGTTAATCAGGTCCGTCGTTATTAAAAATCACAATGTTCTTGTGATTCAACCATATTCTTGTGCAAAAAATCAACTTCCAACTAAGTTGTTTATGTGTGGTACACTTACTTGTGGATGGATTAAATTCTGCACCTATAAGGATACCTACTGCATTGAATTGAAATTATATTGTCGTGGTCATTAAATATATTACAACGCTATTTATTTGGATTTGGCCTTCTCCTTTTGCCCGTGCATTTAGCCATATTGTTGTCTTGATTGTTTAGTTCCCGTTTATCAAATTGTTTTGTAGAGTAAATATATTTCATAAGTGGCGGAAAGACTTTTTTTAAAAAAAATAGAAACCAGGGGATGATTGGAACTAATAGGTTGTGACACATCCATGGTAGGAAAAGGTAATGTATTTATTGATTAAATCTTTGAGTTTGTGTAATTTAATGTTTTTGTTAAAATTTTTTACAAGGAAATTCAGTAATTACTTTAAAACTTAGTTATTATAATGAAAAAAAAAAAGACTCTTTGTTGGGATAGAACTCGTCCTCAATATTTCGGAATTAAATTAAAATTACCCATATCATTCAAATTGATTTTTAGTTATGTCCTTTCTCTTCTATATTGAATTTTTATAGTTTTCATCCTATTTGTATTGGATACTTTATGTTTTTACTCTTTTTTTTCTTTAAATAGAAGTTAATTAGCTGCAAATGCTCTGACATGTCATAACTAGAAAATTAGAAACTCATAACATGTCCTACTCCCAATGCCTTCTTTCAAGGTAAGTTGCCTTTCTCTTCTCTGATTAATCTTGATTCTAATATAGTAAAAATAGACTTGAAGTTTTGCTTAAGAAATATAAATTAAGTACTTTTTATTGCTTTATCTTGCCTTTTAGAAATAATTGTTTTTTGCCAAACATGAAAGCATATTTTGACTATGAGATTGTTCAATTCAACATAGATTTGTTGCTGATATGAGAGAGTGGTTATTCAAGGTCATTTATTTATGTTTCCTGAGTTATTATGATGTGTATTAAGTATAAATGATTAGAAACTTGATATTTCATATGCAATATTTTATACAAGAAGTGCATTAATTAGTATATTTATGTGCTTCCCTTTTCTAAAGTGCAGCTTAAGATAACTTCTTTGATCCTGAAGTCTCAGATCTGATATGATTTCTGGCTGGTTTATTTTTTCTTGTTGTAAATACGGTGAAGTTTGTGTAGATTCGATTATGTATGATTCAAGTGTGGTGGCAGCTTTTGTCTAAGGTTTTGGTATTTTTTTCCATTTGTTTGATGGATCTCTATTTGATTTCTTTTAGTCTTTTAAAAAATTTTCCCCGATTGGAGATAGGTACATAAGTTGATCTGATTCTTGATCATGGTTTATTTATTTATTTATTTTTCCTGATTGGCTCCTATCAAGTGGTGGTTTTTGTGATCGTGTTATGTGTAGTTTATGTATATATGTCTAATGATCATGTAGAACTAGTTTAGATAAAGCTAATATGATTTGTGGATATAAATTTTCTTACCCCTTTAATAATAAGTTGTATTAGACTTTCTTCATCCATGTGAAGATTTTGTGCTCGCACAAATAACTCTGCATGTTTCCCACCTGTTCTAGCCTTTTATAGTCAATTAAAATTTTGCTATGTGTTGCTTACATTATTTGAGTATAGTTTGGGGTTTGGCAAAAAGCTGTTTGTTTTCTTCAAGTGTCATTATATTGTGCTGAAATTTCTGTTTTATTAGGGAATTCAAATGCTACATAAACTGAGTATTCTATTGTTGATGTTGTCTTAGCCTTTTGTGAACTTTGTATTTACTATTTGGTGCTATTGATAATGAGTTTAGCGTACCAAAATGCTTATTTATTACACCTTATCATTAACTAAAGATACGAAAGGGTGGCAAGTGTATAAATGAGGGCATGGCTATGAAAACTGAACTAAATTGACCAATTAGACTAGAAAACTATAATCAATTTATTTGATCTTAAAAACCAGCTAAGGCAAACACCAATCAAGAATTGGCCAAATGGGTCAAGAGGCAGTATGATAAACATTAGCCAATTTGACACTGAATTAGGAAAACCTTTTTTATTTTTTATTTATTTTTTCGTTTAAAATAGAGTTTTGGCATTATGTAATAGAGATTTATTATATTTTGTGGACTCTACTTAACTTGTTTTATATGAATTTATTGTCATATGTAAAATGTTTTTAATTGTTTTTTATATTTTAAATATTTATATATGTTATAAATATTATTTTATAATATATAAATTAATTTAAGTACCAAAAATTACATATATTTATACCTTTTTATATATTTAGAAAAATAGTTTAACATTGAATCAACCATGGACAAATTATTAAATTTAAACCGTTCCTAATATTGATTCAATGTCCAGTTTAGTTTTTAAAGCATTGAGTAAGGGCTCATGATAGTTGGGTGGAATATTGATTTTTAATTCTGAGTGGTACATGAATGAATGTGTGTGTGTAAGTAGGTTTGTTTTATAGACATAAATGGGGTCTAGTTGTCTAAATTAGTTAGTTAACTTTATTTATCATTCGCTCATATATATATTATTCAATCATTCTTTTCTTTTTTCTTTTTGGGGTGGAAAATGAAGATAAAAAATTTTAGGTTTGTACTGAAATGCATAGGAGATTCAAAGTTTTTATAATATCAATTAAATTTAGGGTGGTCTTATATGCCACTATTGTCTTTGAGGCGCTTTCGATCGTCACAAAAAAAAATTTTGGTGTGATCAGCAAAAATTAGTGTTTTCACTTTGTTAGTTCAATCCATTCACTTTGTGATAATCGTCACAAAATTACATCACAAAGTGAATGGATTCTCAGTTTAGTGTTTTCACTTTGTTAGTTCACAAAAAATTTTCGAGTTAGTTGGACTTGTTGAACCACTAAACTGAATGATGTGATAATTATATAAAAATTCAACATTTTTTTATAATCATTATAAATAATAAGTAATAATAGATAATATAAATATAAATTGTGAAATATTATTGAAAAAGTAAATCAATAATAAAATATGAACTTCATTAATTGCTTTTAAACTCAGATTTAGTTCTTGTTAGCTTCTATGATAAAGGTTATCAAAATTTTTGTTAAGATTTGTTAAAGAGAGTAAATTTTGCCCAAGAATATCACATCAAAGTAAAAAATTTATATTTAATTAACACTATCCCGTTTCTTGAAATCTGACCTTTTGGGTCATAATTTCTGCGGTTAAATCCATTCAACCACTGAAATGGTTTTCAATAGCGTGACTTGAACCAGAAGTCTTCCCAACTACCAATTGAATCGGATGGGTTGATCTTATCAAATTTTTCCTGTAAATTTCATATCAATTTTCAAAATCCAGGTCTTAGGTGTACATGACATTAGACATTCTCTTTTAACTTGTAAAAAATTAAATTTAGCTCGCTTAAGTATTGATTGGTCAACTCATGAATCATGCTGTGGTCTGATGTCATTTTTTTATTCACCAGACATTTTTTGGCAGACTTTTTTAACAATAGAATAAAGGCAACCAAATTTTTTAGTTGAATGAAGTCAAACAAAAATAGTTTTTGGTTGACTTTTGCTTTAATATTTATGATACGCGTTAATTGAACGTAGAAAGAAGACTTTACCATACATATATATAATGCTCAAAATTGCGTTTCCATATTTGCTTACTCCATATTGTTGACTACTGTGAAATACAAGTGCGACATTTTTTTTCTATAGTTAGCTGCTTTCCTACGTTAATTCCATTTGAATTAATGATCCACACGTTATTAATTATTATTATTATTATTATTTCCTTTTTTTCCCTCAGTCATGCGTATGAGTGAATATAATAGCAAAATTCTAGGAGAAAAAATAAATCAAATATTTTTGTGCATAGGTCATTCCATGTGAATAGTAGTTTTCCATAAATTTTTTATTTATACATGTACATAATTTTACGCATCGTTCAATTTAAGCCTTAAATTATGCATTACATTATCGATATATTAGATTTGTTGGTAATATCAAGTGTCAAGAACTATTTCACCAAAAATTAAAATTGTCAAGCGAAATTTCTTAAATTTATGCAAAAGTATTATTTTTCTCTCAAATTTTGGGTCACAATCAATTTCGTCCAAACGTTTGTTTTATGTCAATTTTATCCTACACATTTATTGAAATTTTCAATATTATACTAATTGCTTATTAACTCTGCTAATTAAATTAACAGAAATTTATAATCTGTCATAATCAAACCCTAATTTTTGAATTAGAGACTTTATCAGCTCTTTCCGCCTTAAGGAGGAGTGTTTGCTCCATAATAGAGGATTAAGGATAGAAAAATTAGAAACATTGCCATTTAGGGGTTAGAGTTATAAGATTATGATAGTGTAATATTCATATGGATAATTAATGTACAATCCACTTTAATATGGTGTAATGACCATCAATCTACATATGATAACACATCATCAATTTTCATTAATCTAATTGATAGAGCAAGTATTTTAAATAACATTGAGAATATTGGTAAAAATATAGGATAAAATTGAGAATAACCTAATCTTTTAGGGTTAAAAAGTGCTTTCGCCTATTATTTATTTAAACTACTTGATCACGTAGCTTCTCGTATTATGTGAAGGACTACTACTACAAAAGAGGTACAGATATGCATGGAAACAACAAAGAGCACTGGACATAAATAAAATTCAGTACATCAAAACTTAGCAACACTTATATCAAAAGAAGTGTTATTTTTTTTCTTTTCTTTTCTTCTTATTTATTTTATTTTATTTTATTTTGGTTGGGACTAAGGCATTACAAAAGAATCAGGGCATGGGACAAATTTGACTTTCTCTTGTTTCTTTTCTGGGCAATTTGACTTACTATTCTATGCGTTACGATAGAGTACAATGGAGGACTATAATAAATAAATCTCGTACACCAAAAAAAATATAATAAATCTACAATTAATGTAAATTTCTTTTCCTCAATGAGAAGCATTGGAAGGGAAACCTAATGACGACAACAAACGTTTTTTTTTTTTTTTTGGTTCTTAGACTATAAACTTGACTTCAATATTCTAATTGGCGTAACATTGGCGTTTACATTAATTTCAACACACCGACTTGCTATGCAATTTAAATTATTATTATTGTTATTATTTTGATAATCCCATTGCTTTCATTTGTTTTTCTCCGTATTTGAAAGAATCGACAATTATTTTTCCTTTCTAAAAATAATTATTAATTATTGCAAATTGTAGATTGGAATAATATTAATTTTTAAAAAATTTTATAAGAAATTCAGTTTTTTATGCAATATAATATTTCCAAAAAGATATTGCAGATAAATGTGTATTCATGATCACTATAGTATCATGTTTTGAAAATAGAAAATAATATAAAAAATTAAATATATGGAAAATTGCAATGTATAATTCATCCTCTCACAGAAAAATTCAATGTAATTGTTCATAAATCGTCAGGGGTGGATATATATCACTTCTTATTTCCTTCTACTCCTCCTATTTCGTTTTTTTTTTCCATATTATTTTGCATCTTTTATCTCTTTTATTCTAAGAGTTGTTTTTTGGTATGACTATGGTAGAATATCGTTAAATCAAATCAAATTAATTAATTTAATTTAATACATAAACCATAAATATTCGTTATTGGGATAAGAAACTATATATATATATATATATATATAAGTTGTAGCATAAAAGCTGTCTACTAAAATATATCTAAATATATAAAGGGACGTTTTATAGATAAAAATATCAAAATTATTAAATATTTCTAAATTATTAAATATAAAAGGATAAATAAAAAAATTGAAAACCAATTATATAAAAAAGAAATAAAAAAATTAATGATAATATTAGTTAATAAAAATATAATTAAAGAGATAATTAAAATACATGAATAGTCATTCTTGGTGAGATAATAGAGAGCACTTCTTATAAAAAAAAGGAAAAAGAGAATAAAGAAACTTTAATGTGAGAAATATTTTCAATTATATTATCAACAATTAATTTAATAAAAATAATTAGAACTCATTTTCTTATCAATAATTATATTTAGAGTAAATTCAGTTGAAAAGATGTCTGAATTACATGGTGTTCTTTTCTATTTTAAAAATCCATGCTCACCTCCATTAACATCAAGAGATGAAATACAATTACATTTATTTAGACTACAATATTTTTATACAAATTATTTATATAATATAACAAGTATTAAATATGTATTTAACAAATTAAAAAAAAGTCAATTTTCCATATTTAAAATTAATTAAATATATAGTTTTTAACACAAGATTAAGTATATTTAAATATAACATTAAAAACAAAATGGATCCCTGCAATTAGGGGTCTGACTACAAGGGATGCAATAGGTCCTTTGAGGTATTTTTTTAAGGTTATAAATTTTAATATGAAGATAAAAAATTATTCATGAGAACAAAAATTTTAATTATAAAAAAAATATATTTTAAAAATTTTAGTTTTATAGTATAATTAAAATTTTTGAAGTATAATTTTTATAGTTAAAATTTTTGAAGTATAATTTTTTTCTACAATTAAAATTTTTGTTCTTATAGATATAATTTTTTATCTTCATACTTAAAATTTAACACCTTAAAAGAAAACAAAAACACTTTAAAGGTACAGTTAGACCCCTAACAACAAGAGATCCATCCTCCATTAAAATGTATACTTTTTTAATAAATTATATTTTTAATAAAGGATACCGATATATTTTAAGGGTATTTTGGTCATACTTTAGCTTTGAAAAATTTGTATATATTTTTATAATAGTGAAAAAAGTTATGTAATTTAAGTATATCTCAGAGGATGAAAGAATAATTTACTCTAATCATTAATTAATTAATTAATTAATATTTTTATTACCAGCTAAGATCATTATGTATTTACTATTTAAAGATTAAAACCCCAATTTGGTCCCTAATAGATAAGATGTTTCTCAATTAAGTCCCTCATATAATTACCTTCTTTATTTGGTTCTCTACAAATAAGGCATTTATTAATTTAGTCGCTCACAAATAATACAATTATTAATAATACTTTTCTATCAATATACTATACATGAAATGAACAATAGATTAATAGAATAACATTATTTATAACCCATCAAAAAATATATTACATGTCATTACACATCTTAATTTTATTTATAGTAGATTGATAGAATAACATTATTGATAATTTTGTTTGTGAGGAACTCAATTGAAAAATACTTATATATGATGAACCAAATTAAGTTGATAATTTTATGTGGGATCAAATTGAGAAATATTTAATTTATAAGAAACTAAATTTTAAAAAATAATTTTATAAGAGACGAAATTTACAAGAATATTCTATCTATAAAGAATCCAAGTAGTATTTTACTCATTATTTAAATGATTAACATTTATCTTAACAACAATTATCTGTCTAAATTTTTAATGTATTTTTATTAATAATTGAAAATTTTATAATTTTAACAATTAATACTTATCTCATTAGAATACACGTGTCTCAAATTTGACTTACCACTTGTTATAATTTTGCGCATTATATATCACCACTTTTAAAATATAGGTATGATATTATATTGAAATATAAAATATTTTATCCATCAACAACGATATTTCAGCAACATAACCTTTTTCAAGGCCAAGACTACTTCCTCATAATCCAAGTTTTAAACTTTGGCATCTAAACTAAATGTGGTGTTATATTATTATCTTTATCAATTCAGAAAAACATATATATCAATTTTATGCAATAATCACATTCTTCCCAAAACATGACCGCATGATCATTATAGCAATTCGCAACAAAAACCACAATTTTCATCTCCGTTTTAATTATTATCTTGCGCTTCTATCGACAGAAAAAGCATATTTTCAATATTTTATACTACATTTGCAAATTAACTTGTAAGATCTACAACCAAGGTCAGACTTTGAACATTGGGAAAAAAGAAATGTCAGACTTTGAACTTGAAAAGAAATTAAGAGATTAAATAAATATTATATTGTTTTTTCTGAGGTGATATTTTGTTCTTCCTTTTAAGCTAAGCAACTTTTTCTTCAGGAAAAGTTTACAAAAACGACAACAAAATAATTATAATAATGCGCAACCCAAGTTGACCGTTGTTTATTGTATATAAACTAATATTTGATTAGATAATTGAGTAAAAAATTTAATAGACTTTACCACAAACTTCTAACTTAAACAAGTTTTCATCAACTTACACAAAATTAAAATGGTTCTAATTTTCAATACACTTTGGCAGAATAGCAAACTTATCGGTGGAGACTAATAGTTTGTGGTACATATCAATTGTTAATACATTTATCAGGTAATTTAATTTAATTTATGGTAAAAAATACGTACTTTAATTTTAAATTATGATTGAATTTCATTTTAATTTTTTTAAAAATTATGCATTTATTAAGAAATAAATTATGCAGATCTTTTCTATTAAAATTATACAAACGTCTTTTCTATTTTAAAAGCATACACTTTAATCTAATTTTAAAAAAATTTACTAAAATACTATCAATTGGCCTAAATATACAAATATATATTATATCTAAATATGTACAAATAAAAATATAAAAGTATATTTTGTTTTTAAATATGCACAAATAAAAATAAAAAAAAATTTATTAAACTGAATAAAAAAATATGTATTTAGACTAATAGAGGATACTTGAGTCAAAAATAAAATAAAATAAAATTAAAGTATAGTATAATTTTTTTTATTTTAAAGAAAGTCCGCATAATTTACTATTTATTGAAATATAAATAATAATATTATTAAATTTTTTAATCCTATGAAAATATAATAAATATTTTCCATAGCTCTATTGATTTCCTCATATCAACCACACATCCAAAATAAGGGACAATGGCTTGATATTATAGACATTCTTACGAGATATAAAAGAAGCGTATTTAATTACACCTTACCCGTCCTTGCACGGTATTTATATAAAAATTTATTTTTTATATATATGATTTTTATATTATGAAGTAATATAGAAAATAAGTAATATTACAATTTATCTAATCTGTTTGAATGATTGAACTTATGTATTTAATCTACTTTAATTTAAGAGTTAGGAACCAGGGGATCTTGAAAAATTAAAAAAAATAAAACTTATATGACACCTAATTATTGGAAACTGCGTTAAGAGCTGTGGATGAATTTACATCTGGGCTAATATAAATAAAGGCGAATTTCTCTAGTTATTATTCATATTGGACATAATAATTAAGAATTGATTAATTCGTAGAATCATTAATAGGTAATACAAGAATGCTTTCACCCAAAAACGAAAAAAGTGGTTTTGGAAGAAAAAAATTGTATTACATGACATGACTAGTAATTATTTGAGGATCGATCCATTCAATGACTTTTATTTTTATTTTTTTAATAAATAAAAATTGTAACAATAAGGTTAAAATTTCAATTATAATAGAATTATACTCTAAAAATGTTAACTGTATTATATAGTTAAAATTTTTAAAATATAATTTTTTTTACAATTAAAATTTTTTATTTCACAATTACAATTTCTATCTTTCTAATTAACCTTTTTTAGTCACCTAAAAACCAAAAACAAAAACTTGAATGCAACCCCCAGCGCTAGGACTAGGGATCCATCCCTATAATTATTTAATATTCTGTCTAAATAGATTTGTGTGTCACATTTTTTACGCTTTTGGTCACACATTATCTTTGGCATTTTTAGGGATCCAGATTCTTTGTTGTGTCCCTTGCACACCAGAGATGTTGTTTCTCAAACAAAGTAGATCTTTTTTTAACTTTAGATTTTTTTATTGAATAGTTTGGATCCATTGCACAATAAAGGCATCACATGACAGGGGATCCAAACTACGTTTTAAGGTGCTCCCCTTCCCAGAAGACAAAGAGATTTCATTCAACAATAAAAGAGGGAGTCACACAAATTGGCTCAATTGGCAAAAAGAACCTATATAGGACATTTGCATATACCATGTTATGCAAGTTTGAATCTCCCTAGCATCATGAACTTGTGTTGGTAGTTATCTCACCCAAAGAAATTATTTGGCATGCACTTTCTTGGTGGGTCTCTATCATGACCCTTGACATTATCTATAAAGATTCCCAAGTGGGCGCAGGCCATGTTTGGTACATAGCATTGCAATGGAAGGAAAGGAAAATTTTTTTAAAAATTTGAAAGATGTCCATTATATCTTTATAATCACTACAACAATATAAATAATTTTCAACAAAAGCATTCAGCATAATTTTGATAGAAGTCATTTTTCTTTAAACTTTTACATTTTAAAATTTAGTCAAAAACATCAAAAATAATAAAAAGTTAATAAACATTCACAACATGGCAGTAAATAAGGAAATAAAAAAGATTGGGTCAACTAAAATGTTGTCACTAAAAAATAATGACAAAAAAATGGTTGGTTTTGACCAACCAAGTTGTTGTTGCTATTTTCAGCGACAGGGTTAGTATGTAAGTTATATATAATAATATATATATTTAAATTTTAATTAATTAATAAAATCTAAAAATTTACATTAGATAATAATTATATTATAAGTTATATTTTTTATATTTATTATAGTTATTTAAAAAATTAATTATTATACTATTTAATAAATATATAAATAATGTAATAAAATAAAATATTTATTAAAAATATGGATATATTTCAAAAATATTTATTTTTTATGTTTTTCATTTTTAAAAAAAGCTATATAACATATATATTATTATATATTATGTGTAATTTATGTATTTAAATATGAATTAATTAATACATAATAAAATTAAAATAATATAATCCATTATTTTTAATTTAGATTATAAATATATTATAATTTAATAAATATATAACTCAATCCAAATAATGTAATAACAAAATAAAATTTTATTAAAAATGTGGATAAATTTGAAATACATATTTTTCCTATATTTTGTACTTTTTTAGGAAAAAAATCCCTATATATATATAGCAACCATGTTACTGTGGTCAAATTTATATAATAATATGTTTTATATAAATTATTTAGTATATTATAATAATATATTAGAAATAAAATAATATAATAATAGTATTTGTAATTTAGAAAATATAAATATAAATTAATTAATATATAATAAATTTTAAATAACATAATATAAATATTTTTTAATTAAGATTATAATTTATATTATTTATATTTATTAGTAAATAGTATATAGTTGTTTAATAGATCAATTTTTATTTTTCAATAAATATATAAATAAATATAAATAATAAAATAAAATAAAATAATTATTAGAAATATGAATAAATTGAAAATATTGAATATTAAAGTTGCTTGTTGTTATAGAAATGTTAAGTGTTAAAGCTAACAATAATATGTTACAATATAGTTTTAGTAGGTTTGCAAGTTTTATGAAAAATAGTTGCCCACCTAATATTATCATTCTCGATAATTGGTACCAAATTAAAAAGCTAGTATCAAAATTTAGTCTATCTATACAAAAGATTGATATTTGTATAAATGAATGTTTGTTGTATTATAAAAATAATATAGATAAGACCATGTATAAATTTTATAGAGCACCTTGATATAAAATTAGTCAACCTAGATGAAGACAAAGTTCCAAAAAGAGATCCAAATAAAAAGAATGAATTATTTACCAATTATTCATAAATTACAAAGGTTTTATGCTTTAGTAAGATCTGCTAAGTTTATGTGATGGCATAGGAATAATAGAAAGTGTGAAAGTATACTATGTCATCCATCTGACAGAAAAATATGAAAACATTTTAATATGGAGCCATGAAATATCTGACTATGTTCATATACTAATCAATTCACTCCATATAACCAATTTGTTTTATCATATTTATGTTGACTTGTGATAATTATTCTTTATAATTTTTCTTTTGAGCTATGTATGACTACTCCTTACTTATTTTTTCTTATAGTCATTTTTGGACTACAAAAATCATAAGACTAATATTGATTTATTCTTGCAACTATTTGTGCTCATTTAAAGTAGAAGACTCAGTAGTTAGACATAATCATATAAAGATTAGGAGTGCACTTAGAGTAGAAAACTCAGTGGTAAGATGTGGGCCAATCTTTGTTTGTCTAAAGTATGAACCTAATGCCTCTAATAGCCAATTGTTATAGCTCTAAGTCTCTCTACTAAAATTTAAGTTTACTTTTCTGCTTAGGCTTGGGAGAGCCACAAGCATCAAGGAAATTCATTGGGCATTCTTTGTTAAACTTTTGAGACAAGATATATAAATGAATTTTATACCATCTCTAGATCTAAAACCTTATGACATTTGGTCTATGGGTTCTTTTAACTTATATACCACTTCTCTAATTCAATTTTATCTAATGAAAAACTTTTTAGAGGTGGATTTTTGGATAAATGTACAAGAGAGACATGAAGATAAAAATAAAGATGAATTATTGATGAAAAATAATTTAATTATCTACACACGCACACACACACATATATATTCATTATTAGTATTAACTATTTCAATTATTAAATTATTATTTATTAAGTATTAATAAATTTATTTAATATTAATTTGTAAATTATTACACTTTTTTATTTGTTATTTATATTAATTATTATAATTTATTAATTATGATAACTTATCATTATCATTTATTATTTATATTAATTATTTGAAATTATTAATTATTATGTATTGATTTTAATTTTATTAAACCATCTCATATTAGTTTTTCTTAATTTTTATTTAGTTTTAATTTAATATTTTTAACTCATAAAATTATATGTGATATATAACTTTTATTTTAAGTTTTGTATTATATATTTTTTTAAAAAGCTTTTTCCTACAAAAAATATTGGTTTATAATAATATATTATTATAAGTTGACCACTTTGTTGTCCCTATTTCTAGTGACAAAAATGCGGTTGGAGAATATATATATATATATATATATATAATATTGATGATTTAAAAAATTATATAAATTATAGAGATCTAAATTTAAATTAATTTATAAATAATAAATTAGATATATTATATTATAAATATTTGTTTAATTTAGATCATAACTAAATTATAATTTATATTATGTATATTTTTTTATTAAAAATTAGATACTTATTACATTAATTAATTATTATATTATTTAATAAATATATAAATTATATAATAAAAATAAAATTTTTATTAGAAATATAGATGTTTTAGAAATATTTTTATTGTTATTTTCCTTTTTTTGTTTTTGAATTTTTTTTTCGAAAAGCTTATTTTTTACTTATAAAACATTAGAAATTTTATATTGAAATGCTAACATGACAAAATCTAGTAATAACACGGGAAAAAAAAAATTAGGCAAAGAGCCATTGGATTGAATAAAAAGATCATTGGATCGAATACTATTTTCTGACTAAACTTTAGTTGAAAATTAATATAATAATCTATTATTATATATATAATAACATGTATAACCTAAAAATTTAATATAAATTATAGAACATCTAAATTTAAATTAATTAATAAATAGTAAATATATACTAAATTAGAAATAATGTATACTAAATATTTATTTAATTAAATTAGAATGGAATTATAATTTATGTTATGTGTATTTATTATTAAATATCAAATTGCTATTAGATAAATTAATTATTATTTTATCTAATAAATATATAAATAAATATAAATAACATAATGAAAATATAAAATATTTTTGTATTTTAACACTTGTTTAACTATTAAAAATTTAAGATTAGTTTTTTTTTATAAAAATTAATTTTAATATATTAATATATTAATTTTTATATTAATATATTATTATATTAATGGATAATTGGCCAAAAAAATTATTAAAAGTGTAGAGGCATGAATCTAAATTGTTTTGTCCTACTCTAAATAAATTTAATTTTTGTGTCATCTTTTGCTTTATGCTATGTGATTTTATTTTCTCTATTTCTCATCATTTTTATTTTTCTTTAAAGTAATTCATCTCTTTTCTTTGTCATTTTCGTTTCTATTTGAAGTTGTTTAACTCTTTGGTTCGACTCTTCATTTTTTCCCCTTGTTTATCTATTTTATTTATTTCTTCTTACTTTCCTTAATGTATTTGTTTGTTTATGTGTTTCATAGGTTTTTAGTGATTTGTTTTGGGTTATGATTTTTTACTAATTTATTTTCTTGTTCTAATTCTCCATCTTCTTATCTTAGATTTTTTTTTTCTTCATTTAGTTTCATATCTATGATCCCTCTTCTCTCTAGTGAAGTTACTAATCTTTTTTTTTTCTTTCTTTTAGATGATAATTTGAAATGATGAGTTGCCTTTTTTTAAGGTAAAAATTTGAAAATTTATGTAGTTAAATTTTGAAAATGTTTTTATCTAGATCTAGTTTCATTTCTAGTTCAAATGTGTTTTTTTTAGTTTTATTTTAATTTCTTTAATTTTTTATTTATTCAATTGTAATAGAACCTACAAAATTACAAAAATAAAGAAGAATTTAGAAAATCTAGAAAAATAAAGAAGAGGAAGAAGACCAAATTGCAAACTCAGAGAACGGATAAGATGAACCTAAAAAGTAAGAAGATAATTTCAAATGCAAGATGATGATGATGATGATAATAATAATAATAAATACTATGAAACTAAATTAAATATAACAAATTATTATTAATTATAAATAATATATAGTAGAACTATATTTAATAATATATATTAATTATTAATATATACAATGAAGAGTATTAAAATAATATAATGAATTTGCATCAAAATATTTATTAGGAATATTTTACCAAAAATGATTTTTGACATCTAGTTATTGGAAATCATTTCTGACTGCTAAGTGGTTGAGTACATATTCAACCACGTGCTATCAAAACCAACTTTTTATTATGCTTTAAAATTTTATAAATATATTTTTTTAACTTTTTTTTATTAACATTATAAATAAATAAATAAATAAATTTATAAGTAAATAAAATTTTTATTAACATTTTTTATTTAAAAATAAATAAATAATTAACTTAATCAAAATAATTATTAGTAATTATTATTAACATCATTTCTTAATTCATTTTTATTAATATTATATTTATATTAAATAAAATTTTCATTTACAATAAAATTTATATTTAATAACATGACATGACAGAACATGCAAGGATGGCAAAGGAGAAAGAATACTGACATAAATATCTATAGGAAGAAATTAACTACATCAAAATAGTGACAAATTGTGTGACTTAAATATTTGTTGGAAAACTTCTGATAAATGTTATCTATAAAAAATTAACACCATTCTTGTAGTGAAGTATTAGTCAATAGTACTTGTCCTCTCTTATCACATTTTTTAAAGTAGAAATATTTGTATCATTTCTCATCTCACCTATTCACATTTTTTCTCCCTTTTTAGTTCCATTTCATTCCATTCCAACATACCAAATATGAAAAGATTTTTCATCCCAAGCTCTCTAAAGTCGCCCAGGAGAGCTTTTGGTGTTAACACTCGATATTTTCAAAGGAACCCAATTATTACCCAAACCAAAATCTAGCCCTTGATTTCATTGCCTCTATCTAATGATTGTTCAAAAATTATAACTAAGATGAAAAATATCTACAATGAGATACCCTTTAATCTCTCTTAAGTTTGGCTAGTTTGCATATTTCTTGCAATTAAAAGGATTTGACCTTACATTGCAAAAGAGGAAAAATTGGAAAGCACAAAGGAAATTGAAGGATTTGTACATTGAAGAGTTCCAGTGATGACACTAGAAGAGACTCTAGCTACAACTCTCAACATTACATTTAAGAATCCTAGTAGCAAGCTAGTGAACCTAATCGATACACTATAAAAAAATTAAGTTATAAAGGGGGAATGATTCCTCATCATTTTCTCATTAAAAATGCTCTATGAGGGAATGGAAGGGAATTGTTCCTCACTAAAATTGGTACCTAAATCAGCATGGAAAATTCCCCTCACTATATCAATTAATGAGGGAGTTCGTATCGTAAAAAAGGACATTGATATTTTAAAAATACCTAGCTATATGATAAGAAAATTTCCCTTATAATCCCTTACTAAGTTATAGTCCAATCCTTCCTTGGATATAAATATCCATTGATAAAAAGTTGAAAATTCCAAAGTGTTAGTGGATATTCTATTGCTAGGCTCTCTCTAATTCCTTATTGGATTAAAAGAAAGTTTCAATGTGTAATTTATTTATTTTTTCACCCATTCCCATTTTATAACCTATAAAGAAAAAAAATTGTACAAAACAACAGTAGGCAATTTTTCCAAAAGCAAGCTATAAATTCAAAAAATCATTCAAGTCTAAATAAAGTACACACAACAAACTACAAGTTAAACTACATATAATTAACAAACCACAAGTAAATTCTATCATATCATATAGTTAGTCCCTATCCAAGTCCTCATCCTCATTGTCATCCTCTCACTAACCCTTCAATGGCTTGTCTCCCAGTTGATCCATTGTCTGGTAGGTGTTGTAAGGGTTGTTGTCTTGGTTCCATCACAATAAGGCCCATTTGAAAGCTAGGAAATCTAGCAATGAGTGTTAGGATCAAGCTTTCAATCAAAAAGTTATTCCATGGCTAGTTTAACATTTGCAAGACAACATCTAATGACTCATTCACTTAGGCTTGCATTTGAGGCATAGGCTAAGGGAAACTTGGCTAAAAAACTAATGGCGGTAGTTGCAAGGTCAAGCTACAATCCAAACCATAGATGTGTTCCTTCTTATTGTCTTTGGAAGCTTTCTTCCATAAGTTCAAGTCAATGGCAAGATATGTAAAAGGATCTTCCTTGTAAATGAGTGAATTTTAAGCTCAGGAAAACACAATGAAAAGTAACACAACAATGACAAAAAATGAAACAAAAAGCACAAGATAATTGCCAATTTCATGGCCTATGCTCTTCCATTAAATAACATGTTTAAATATTGCTTTGCATAAGTCCTATTCTAGAAGATTAAGCTATTGCTCTTTCCTCATTTGAGGTGAAGTGATGTTTGGCTTAAGAACCTTAATGGCAAGAGTGAACCTAAGCAAGCACTTATTTTCCTTTAAAGAGGAGAAAACTTCTAAGATTTAACAGAAAAAGGATAAGAAAAATAGAAGAAAGAAGAGGAAAAATGGGAGGGTAAGGAGGCCACAATAAGCAATAGATGCAAATGCTAGTTGACCAAGCATCTCTCTCAAAGACTCTTTTGATCAACCAATTTTTTGTTGGCACTTGTTTAAATTATGAATTATTTAAAAATCATTTTACTTTAATATTATGTTCTAATTTTATTAGATGTCCTTAAAAGGACATAATGAGATTTAGTTATGTATAATTTTTTGAATTTGGATGAGGATTCTCTAATGTGTAGTGTGCACTTTAGATGGTAAAATGCATAAATCTCATTTTGTTTATCTTAATTAATTTTGTTGAAAAGAAAAAATACAATATTAGAAATATATGTCCATCATCCTTTTCTTTGTGCCTCTTGTGCTATTTTTTTCTTCCTATATCTTTTTGGATTTCTTTTCTCTCTCCTTCCTCTCATCATTTTTTTACCAAATAATTAAAACTCCTTTTATTTTTATCTTTTTACTCTCCCCTCTCTCATTTCTCTTTATATTTTATCTCTCTTTTCCTCTCATTTATAGGTTCTTCCACTCATCTTAAATGTTTAACTTCTTATCTTTCCTTTTTGTTCCTTATAATTTCATGACATTAAATTTTTTCTTTCTCTCTCATCCTTTAGTTCTCTTCCTTAAAATTATACCTTTTTTTGTGTTATGATGTTTTCCTTTATCTTTTCTCCTTATTTTCCTCTCACATGATATTTGATATTATATAACATTTTGATTGATAATGATAAACCCATTAATTAGCTCATGTTTGGATTGATAGAAAAGAAAAAAAAGAAGAAAAACAAAAATTTACTATTAACAAATTTGTAAGGAGGGAAGGGAGATAGAGATAAAGAGGAGAGAGATCAGAAGTTACACACACAGACACAGACATAGACACGTGTGTGTAAGTGTGTCCTTGTCTATTTGTCTATGTCTGTGTGTGTGATAGAAAGGCCTTAAGCCTAGACAAGCATTTCATTGAATGAAAGCCTAACAACACTTATAACAATTAAAGAAAATTTAAATTTAATAATAAAAAGTGAATATCTATAATTTTCTTATTGATCTAAATGGTGGCTAAAAGCTTTGCTAATCCACCATCTAGGATGAAAGCTTTGTATCGTTATCAGTGTTGCAATGATATTAATACATATGTTCCTTTCACATATAAAAACCATTAATTTCTTTAAAAGCATAAGAGTCATGGATTCCATTTTTAAGTGTGTAATATATGATATTTTCAATACTGGACTGAATGAAATAGTTAGTATTTTTATAGAGTTACACTCATATCAGAGTAAACCAAATGAGGAAAATGAGTAGAAGTCCAATTAAAAAAGAGAAATGAGCCAAAAAGTCAAGGTTGACTCAGAAGAGGTAATAATAACAGGTTTAATGGTACATTAGAGATAAATTAGGAAAAAATAATATTTAATAAAATAATGAGAAAGTAAGATATTTTCCATCTCAATATGGCTAAATGAGGTTGGTAGAGTAATAGTGGTGGCTAAAATTGCTCAAAACCTTAATGGCACGTAAAATGAGAAAACTAGTAGAAAAATTATAATTAAACTATTTTAAGTTATTCTAAACCATTGTGGACCCAAAAATGATTATATGTGTATAGAGGACGTTTAAATATCTTATGCCTCAAAGTTATCAAGAAAGATTAAGTTTTCAGGCTAGAATCAGAGCAAAATGTATGTAATGGAAAAATTATAATTTTGATCAAAATGTTATAGAAAACTAAGGTTTTATTTTAAATAAAAAAAATAGTGATAAGGATAATTCTCACTAGCCTAAGGTAAAAGAGCATGCAAAGTTTAATTAGAGTGCCCTAATTTGGCCAAAATCTCTTAATTGTGTAAGAATAAGCAAATAGTAGTATATCGTAATTTAAACTATTTTAGACTATTTTAAGCCATTATGACAAACGAAATTATATTTTTAATAAATAAGAGAGTATAAAACTTCATATGGAATAGTCAAAAATAAAAAAAGTACTAGAAAATGAGCTAAAATGGGGGAAAGTGTGCATAAAGGGCAAACTCATCATTTTCAAAATGTCAAAAAAGGCCCCCTTTCTTTAAAAATGACCAGCAGCTTTTCTCCCACCTTAGAACCAACATAATGGGTTAGAAATTTGAGAGGAAGATCACACACAAGGGAGGCCATGGAGGAAGGGATAAAAGTTCAAAAAAGGGTATATTTTAACCACTTTCTCATTTCCTCCTAGTTAGAAAACTTCCTCCCCTCATCTTATGCTTTTTAATGGTGGCTTTAGCTTTTTGAAAGGATGAAATCAAAGTTGTTCATGTAGAGAAAGAAGTTCTTCTTGGAGAATAAAATGAAAGAAAAAAAATCAAAGCAAGGAACCATGCAAATCATGTAAGTTTCCCTTTAAGAAACTGTGTATAACTTGAGTTTTCCTCCTCCATATTTTCATACATCCCCTAGCCATTAGTGCATTCATGCTTTCTTGGTTGAAATATGATGATTAGATGTATAAAAGAGTGACCAAGACATCAATTAAACATGATTTAGTATGAGTTTGATAAAAACTAGGCAATTTAAGACCATGTTAGTCTATATATGTGTGAGTTTCATCCAAGACATGTGAAGGGTTATTCTTAATGTTTTCTTACATGTTTTAAAGGTTTAAAAACTCAAGGATAATGATTTTAAGGTGCTTGTAGCTTAGAACTAATGAAAAGTTCATGTTGGTTTAAAATTGCATAGTTTAGGCTAAGGGTCCAAGAGCATGCTATGATCATTGTCATAGTGATTTTATGAATTTAGGGACATTCATGGACCTATATGAACTTGACTTGAAGCATTAGTTATGTTAAAATCATATGGCTATATAGAGGAGAATTTCCAAGCCCTAAAGTACATTAGTTTTGGCCCAAAAATGTGAAATGGTCATATGATTAGTTTAGCAAGTGTAAAATAACTCAAGAATAATGTGCAAGTCATAATATTAGAGTTAGAATCAATGAAATGCAATATGGCCACTAAGGGTGGAAAATGGTAAGATAGAAGTATAAGTAAAATAAATAAGTGGCATGTCTATATTTTGATGTAGGCTATATTTTATGTTATATACTAGTTACATGAGTTAGTTGCTAGTTAAAAAAACTTACTCAAAAGGGAAAAAATTGTATGAATAGCTAATATGGAAAATTTGGAATCATGAATATCCGAAACAAACCGATGATGAGTCTAAAAATGTATCTCTGCCCATGAAAGCCTTAATAGATGAATTTGGGTATGAAACTTGGTAGGTCTTTAAAGATCATCCCAAAGTTTCATATGAGTCATAGTTTGAAATAGTAAAGAATATTTTATGAATTTCTAATTTTGTCTTGTATCAGTTTTGGTCTTTAGATAGTACTAAGTTTTGACTTTTTTAGGGGACCAAGTGATCTAGTTTAAATCTAAAATTTGTATAGTAGTTAGGACACATTAAGAGCTTTCTAACAAGTTTTAGTTTGCCTAATTTAGATGTCCTTGGCCAAAGTTATGTTTTTTAAAGGCTAGGCCATAATATGTGTTACATAATGCAATTAAGGGGCATATGAACAACTTACCTTACATATGCATTAGTTACTCATTTTTAATACTTAATGTGATATTTTAGGCATGTTGAGATGGCTAGAGTGGTCTTTGGGCAAGAAGATCAAGAAGTGAGAAATTAAACTAGTAAAGGCCAAGTAAAAGAGACTAGTGAAAAAAATCAAAAAGGCAAGAGGTAAAGTAAAATGTTTGGTGCTACTAGACGAAGGTTAGATTCTTGCAACCTACTTTATGATTTTGACTAATGAAGAAATCAAGCTCACTCCATGTTTCAAGTAGCATCTCTCCCTTCTTTGTATGCATGGTTGTTGCTTTGAGTGTTTGGATGCTTGTATGTTATGACATGCTATATGACATATGTTTGCTTATTTAAGCTAATTTGATGTAACATGCATTATTTAGTATGTGTTATAGTATTAATGATTCCTAGAGAGGGAATTGAGCATAATAGCTTAAGTAAAGCTAGTTAATTTATGTTTCAGGAATTATGACCACTGACTGATTGAACAACTATATATATGCTAGCCTTAGTATTTCATAAGCTATATTGTATATGAACTTATGTTTCTTATGCTTGGGGTGACTTGATGTATACATTGAATGTGAAGCATGTTATTGAGATTCTTCCCAAAATCTCACTCCTTTCTCCATTTCCTAGTAACCCATGCCAGGTAAAGAAAAGTATAGCACAAGAGGAAAGTAGAGATACCGAGTAAAGCAGTTAATTATGAGAAAAGAATAGATTATGTCATTTAGCTTTATAATAGTGTACTCATATTTATAAGATGCGTAAAAGAAATCCCTAGTATGATTGTAATATATTGAAAAATTAAGTGTATTGATGGTTGTGTCGAGCAATTTCAAATAAATTAGGTTGAAAAAAATTTATAATATAGGGTGCAACCTAAATAGTTTCCCTTGAAAATGAATTTTAATATTTAAAAGAAGCCTTCTAAGTGTGAGATGAACCTAAAAGATACCTAATTAAAGGGGGTTTTGAATTAATCAAGCTAACTAGAATTTAAATTGAATTAAAGTTCCTAACTACTACCTAAACACATAAATTAAGAACAACTAATGGACATGTGACTAGCTTTGAACTTATCTCCTAGTATCCACTATCCTTATCTTAATTCAATTATCATTAGTTCTAATTTAAGAGTTCCTATTTGTGTTTATGCAAGTTATCTTGCGTAACCACGCAAGATTTAAGACATTAACAATTTGATATTGAATTGAAACCTTAATTATATATTGAATTATTAATTTTTGTCTTTAGGATCAATGAACATTTAATTTGAGTGATTAATCAATTAATCAGCCTCTTAATTTCCACTCTAGGATGTTTAACTAACTAGTTAAACTCAAAGGAGTCCTCAAATCAAAAAATTAAGCACACATTTCTAATATGCATTTCATCAAAAGCCTTAACTACATACATGGAAAATTGAAAGAAATTAGAAAAATCCAACACTTAAATCAATCCATTAATCATCAATTACTCTCCTAATTGATATTTAACCAGTTATCAATTACAAACCACATCAATCTTAGTCAATTACAAACTTAACCAAATACATACATTAATAAGAAATAGTGTAGAAAGAGAAGTAAAATGAGATAAAAATATTAGCCAAAATGCCTTGCTAATCTCTATGGATTCAAGCTTCAATCCAAGGTTTTCCTCTTAGCTAGCCACAAGGATGAGGTTAGTGGTTCATGGATTGGAAATTAATGGAGGAGACATGGATGGAAGAAGCTATGGCTAAAGGGAGATGAGAATGGATGATGGAAGAATGGAATGGATGGATGTGTGGAGTGGCCCCTGGATCTGTCCAAGCTTCCTTTTTATTTTTTCCCACGTGAGCCCTCATCTTCTTTTTGTGTGTTACGTGCTCTCAGTTACTCTCTATGTCAAAACCCGTGCCTTTTGCTGAATTTTGTTAGCCCCCTATGCATGTGAGCAACATGCTAATGTATTATAGAATTTGGTTCGTGCTCTTCACCTTAATCATGATCTAAACACCCTCTTCCATGTGAGCTATTTCTTCATTCCATCACGTCCTATAGCTATTATGCATATGTGTATTTTTCTCACAACATGTGGCTTGCTCATGCTTCCCTTCATATGTCCTATCCTTAGCTCCAAAAACTAGTGCTTTTCATGTGTTCTAGACCTCCCCAAAATTCCCTGCTCATCTTCCATGTAAATCTCCTATGTCAGCTTCCTATTTTTTCCTTAAACCCAGGCCTCCCTCCTCAGTTCATGTTAGCTATTATGTGTGTTGCTTCCTCAGTCTCCAACTCGTGAGTGTTTGTTTCATGCATCCTCACCTGTGTAGCTTCCTCGTGTGAACAAGAGCGCTAGACCCATGTATTAACTTGATAACCCGTGACTAATGTGCATTTGCATGAGGATATGAAGTGAAGATTGTGAGTGACTCATCCTTGTGTGTGATGTGAAGGACTCGTGTGAGTTTGTAATGTAGGAGTGTGCTATGAGCTGCGTGAGTGTTTGTTGGAGGTGTAACCTGTGCTTAGTGTGTAAGTTTCAAAAGGAGATAAGCTCATGGTATTGTAATGTCTAACCATGCATTTCTCCTCCCTTGCCACCTGTGTCATGTGAGAGTATGTGGGGCCTTTATGCATGAATGTATGACTTGGTGAATATGGTGGAAAGCATCATGAATGTAAGACCTGATGTGTTTATTTTGTGCATGTTTTCCTCGTGCATGATAACATGTTGCATGTGTAAGAGGACTAGGACCATGCAACTACCTTGTTTGTATGAATTAATGGGCCCTATCATCTTCCAAAATTTTCTCCAACATTTAGATTTAATTTGTCCAAAATTTGCACAAAAAGAATGGAAAAGAAAATTAAGTAGGAAATTTTAAAAAATTATTTAAAAGAATTTATGCATTAAAATTCAATAATTTTGCAAATTAAGTTATAGAGTGCATAAATGGCTAATAAAATCAAATTTCACTTAATTAAATCCCTAAGCCATATTTATACATCAAAATATCCAAATTAGGAAGATTAAAAATCTATAAAAATAGCATTTATCATGTACCTCTAAGTTGTACAACATATTGTTTGATTGGTATCTAGTATGAATGAACCAATGTTGTATCTTATGCTAATTAGATCAAACTATAAACTGAATATATTGAATCATGGCATAAGAAGGGTATTATATATGAATGACTATAGTTTTCAATTTTATATTAGTAACATATAACATGAGTTAAATATGATATGATTTATGAAAGTTATGTATAAATAATGTAGTTTAATTGTTCATGTGATGACAAATTCTAGCTTGAGATGATTATGATGAGTTGAATGTATTCAATGTACAGTAGTCCAAATATTATAAGTGGTTATGAATTGTTGAAATTTTAAGATTGTGGGAGGTGTTGTTATATGGCCCTTAGCTGGCTTGGGTCATCTAGTTATAACGGGAAACTCTAGAAAACTTTCTTTAGAATTTATATGTTTTATTTTTTAGTTATTTGCTAGTATTTGCAATAGTAAGTAAATAAATAAAGAAAAAAAACTAGAAAAATCAGAGCATGACAAAGTGCACACAAGAAAAACCTACCACAAAGAGGATATGGACACCATGGTAGGGATAAAAAACCATTCCAAATTGTCAGTAAAATAGAATGAAAGATTACAACATATTCTAATATGCCATGAATGGTAAATCAAAGGAAAATGATAGAAAATATCCTTTAACTCTATTGAAGATTACAAAAAATGAGAATATTTATTCACACAAATAAATAACATTGATAAGAAGTCTAAAAATCTTATTATTGAAGAAGAATTAGAGTACATAGGTATTTATACAATAGAGAGGAAGCTATTCTAGGAAGGGGAAATAAATGAGAGACAAATGTCTAATTATTAGGGATTGACAAATCTACTAATTCCCTGAGTCAACTAATAATTACAAGGATTCTAATAATAATTAAAATAATTACAATAATTAAGGAGGATTTAACATCTCAAGCTGGTAAGTGGATATCATCCATGCCCAAGTTTAATGATTATGTTCTCAAAGATGATGCTAACTAATCTTTTGATAAACACATTTGTGAGTTGACCACTTGTAGGAACAAAAGGAGTATGAATTAGATTGCTATCTAATTTTTCTTTAATAAAGTGTTAATCGACCTCGATATGTTTAGTATGGTCATGTTGCACCGGATTATGGGCAACATTGATAGTAGATTTGTTATGACAAAAAAGCTTCATCGGACCTTCCCACTTAATCTTTAAATTATCTAAAATAATTTTCAACCATAATAATTCACATATTCCAAGTGCCCATTACTTTGAACTCAGCTTCTGTACTAGACCGTGTTATCACATTCTGCTTCTTGCTTCTTCAAGTGACAAGGTTTCTGAATAAGAAAATACAATATCTTGAGGTTGATCTCCTACCAACTATATGTCCTACATAGTCTACATCAGTATAGGCCTCAAGTGCCAATCCCTCATCTTTTTTAAATGGGATTCCTTTGCTTGTATACCCTTTAAGTATTGTAAAATTCTATGAATTGCATTGAGATGTGATTCTTTAGAATTGTGCATAAATTGGCTTACCATATTTACAGCATAATCTTTATTAAGTCTTGTATGAGACAAATAAATCAGTTTTCCCATAAGTCTTTAATAAGACCCTTTATCAACTGAAAAATCATCTGGAGCTTTACAAAGTCTATGGTTTAACTCTATTTGTTTTTTTTTGACTTGCATCCTAATTTGCTCATTTCTATCAATAAATCTAATACATACTTTTGTTGTGATATGAAAATGCCTTATTATGAGTGACCAACTTCAATGCTAAGAAAGTATTTTAGTTTCCTTGTAACATCCAAAAATTTATTAAGGAAAATAATAGAGAATTAAGGATTTAATTTTGGGAGAATAGTATGGGAATTTAGGAATAAATTATAGAAAACTATTATTTTAGACATTTTGAGGCAAACAATAATTACTGGTCACTATTGACTGAAAATAAATTTAATAGTGGATTTGTACTTGATTAAGAAAAATTAATTAAGTGAACATTTAATGTTTCGTCCTTATGATTAATTTATTTATGCCAAGAACCATTTATAGAGGCTTAACTTCATTTTATAGAGGTCCAACACTTAAAAAATGGGTCCAATTAGACTATGGGCTCTTGGGTCAGCCCATTACCACCTAAAATCCTAAAACTTCTATAGCCACCCTAATTCTTTTGAAGGTAAAACACTTGTTCTATAGAAGCAAAGAGTATTTTCATACCTTGAGAGGAGGTTAGGGTTCCTTCACATTCTTGCCACTGATTTGCATACTTAGAGGTAGATTTAGCTCAGGTAAGTTATATAAAAGTTAATCCTCTTATCTTTCTCTTTGTTTTGGTCTTATTAGTTTCTTGTTTCATGGATTTTCTTTTCATCTCCAAAATTGAAAGTGGATGTTTGGTTGTTTTTTACATGATTTTTGAAGGTTGAGACTAGAGAGATCATTGGGTAAGTGCTTTCTCTTCATTTGATGTGTTGTATGCTAGAAATTGGCCCTAATGATTGACTTATATATTGGGTTCTTTTATTGTACAAAAATACAAGGAACTTAGAGTGGAGCATTTGTAGTTTTTAGTGTTGGAAGGCTTAAGTCTGATAGGATTCATTAGAGACTAGATAAGTGATTCCTAGGTAGTTTATAATGCTTAGAATGAATGAGTAATTAATTTTTGTAATGGATGATGACTAAAAATTTGATTTTAGTTAATTTGAGACTTTTAGAGCATTAGCAATTTTTATTGGCTTTTAAGGGAATTGGCACAACTAAGGGAGATAATTGGGGATTTCTAATTCCATGTATATGTGCATTTTAATATGATATTTGCTACATATATCCATGTTTTTTATGCTAAATGATTGGTTAGCTACTTGTTTGTTTTGGATTGTGAGTGTATCCTTGGTAGAGTTGTGACTGTGTTGCCACCTGTATATTGTGTTGTGATGGTGCGCTAAGTTGTGATCGGACTCAATGGAATACACTAAACCATGAGTATGCTCAATGGGGGAGTTAGTGTCATAAATAGGAATTTTCCTTTGTTTTTGGACATTAACATATTGTATATGATTACTAGTATGGAATAGTAATCACTAGTAGCCCAATAAGTTCATTTACTGGTTATATTGATCATTTTGTTTTTTTTTTGTATAAATTGCATTTATATTGATTAATTTGCACATATATTATGGAATTTTTCTTTGATTACTAAGATTCATATCTCACCCTATTTTATGAGCTAACAATTTCAGATGAAAGTTTTTCCGTGAACGAAAAAGGGAAACAAGTGGATGACCACCCTAAGATTAGGCCTTGTGTGAGACTTTTGCACTTGGATGCTTTTGGTTTTTGTATAGATGATAATTTTTATCTAACTTAACTTGTATAGCATTATGATACATTCATTTTTATCAAGTGCAGGTATTTTGATATTTTATAACTTGGGATGAATTCCCTAAAATTGGATTTTAATTTATAATGATTCTGATGTAATGACATTTTTAGAGAAAATATGAACTGATGTGGAATGTATGTAGACATTGCTTATCAATCAAAGGTTATGACTATGACATCTTTGGTGTTGTCATATGGATTTTGCTGTTATGTATGTTTTGTACGTGAATTTAGAAAGTGTCATAGCCATATTTTACATTTGAGGTTACCTTAGAGTGTTATGGATAAAAACATGTTTAATTAATCCATCAAAACTTGCTCAAAGTAGTTTGAGGTCATATGATAAAAAATTGCACATTTTAGGTTGTCACTTGGGGCTACATAGGCTATTTTGTTGTCATGAAAGAGTATATGTTGATATAATATAAAGTTTAGTTGGGAAAATTTAGTTTATGAGCTTTTGGATTATGTAAATCCATTATCTAAACATTTTATGAGGATATATCTTCCAAAATTTTTGGAATTAGGTTTAGAGTAGTTTCAACACAAATTGAAAAAATAAAGGGGTAAAAGTTATTCTAGTAGGCTTTCTCGCCATGGCGCTAGGTAGGCTTGCCATGGTAAGACTTGGGAAATTGGTGTATAGTGAGGCCTAGGAGGTGACTCACTGCGACAAGGATCGTGTTTTGTGAGGTGTTGGTTCCAATTTGGAATTGAGTCACAGCGTAGAATTTTTAAGTCACAACACAAGTGTATATTTAGTTCCAAGGTTCCAAAATTGAACTAAGTCATGGTGGGAAATATCTTAACCATAGCCTAAATCTTTAAACCTTTATTTTAACCACTAAGTTCTAGTTTCTATCATGATAATGATTGCTAATGACTTGTAAACCTTCATATATGAATTTGACTCTCTTAGAATCTTTGCTATGTGAGATGAAGGTGTTAAATGAAGTTTTAAATTCCTTATGGACCTCAGCCCTCATGTATATCTTGATGATGATTATTAATAATCCAAAGGTTCAAATTTTTTCATATTTTCATTTGTTACTAAACTATTATCCACATTAAACCTTAGGTAATAGTGATTAAGAGTATAATTATATTTAATTAGCTTGATTAGGAGTAAGAGTTGTTACACTGCCTCACTCCTTGATGTCAAACTCCTTTATTAGCTATCATTTTAACAATTTTATCCCCTCCAAATCATCTCTTATGACTATGATGTCATCTATATAAACTAATAGTATGGTCACTCCTCCTGAGGATGAATACTTCACAAATAAAGTATAGTTACCTTGATCTACTTATATCCCATAGCAAGCATAGCTTTGGAAAATCTCACAAACTGTGCCCTTAGGGATTGTTTTAGCCTGTATAATACCTTTTTAAGTTTATAAACAATGCTTGATTTAGTGTGGAAGTCAAATCCTAATGGTATTTCTATATAGATTTCTTCCACAAGGTCTTCATGTAAGAATGTTTTCTTGAAATCAAACTATTGGAGTTTCCAACCACAATTGGCAACCATAGATAATAACACTCTCATTGTATTCATTTTAGCAACCAAAGCAAAGGTCTCCATATAGTCTATACCATAGGTTTGAATATACCCTTTGGCAACATGCCAAGCTTTGTACCACTCTAAGATACCATTTAAATTATATTTAGTAGTGAATGCCCATCTACAACTAATGAGTTTCTTTCCTTTTGGCAACTGCACCAGGTTCTAAGTTTTTTTTTCCCTTAAGTGCTTTTATCTCCATCTTCATAGCATGTATCCAATTTTCATTTTGCAATGCCTTAGATAAAGTTTTAGGAATAGACATGATGTGTAGGTTAGTGACAAAGGTTTTGTGGTTACGAGACAAATGATTACAGGAAAGAAAACAAGATAAAGGATGCTTAAGACAATGTCTTATACCTTTTCATAAAGCAATTGAAATATCATAATCATCATGTAGAAGAGTTTTTGAAACATTATCAACAAGTAAAGGTGTTACCTTAACATTGACAAGGGCAAAATGAGAATATTGGACTAGCTGTGGTTAGGAGATTGGTATCTTGCTTTGAGAATAAACTTGTAATGGATGAATAGAGTCTTGAGTTTGCTTAGGTTGCAATTTTGGCTTAGGTACGGGGATGGGTCATAAGGAGTCTCCAATGAATCATTTGCTAGTAACTCTATGAATTCAATAAGAAAAAAAATTCGTATCTATATATGTGATGAAGGAATGCTCCCCTTGATGAGGAGAATTGTTAAAATTTGGTGTACTTTTAGCAAACGTGACATTAGCAAAGATATAAAATTTTCTTGTTGGAGGATGATAACACTTGTAACATTTTTTAGTACAAAAATACATTTGAGAGCTTAAGGATCCAATTTGGTCATGTTTTGGGGATGCACATGAACAAAGGCAGCACCCAAATATTTCAAAAATAAGATTATTAGATGCATTGAAATCATGCCAAAAAATTATATGAGAACTTGCATTAGACTGTAGAGACCAAGATCGTGGATAGGGAGTTTATTAATAATTACTTGTTTTACTATTATTAAAATATTAAACTATATATATAGAGAGAGAGACACACACACATATAGATACATATGTATATACTTACAAACAAACGAAATTAACCACGAAGCTGAACCAAAAAACAAATGGAAGAAAGTTTATATGTCCTGCAAAAACAATGATTCAAATAGCATTTTGAATACGAAAGCATAGAAGCAAAACGGATATACCTTTCCTGAATTTTTGCACAATAAATTCCGCAATTCCCATAACGTTTTAATTTTCACACAGATATATGTTTCCCACAATATTCATTTGAATATATTACATTTGTCTGATTTTACCGCTTTATTTTACATTTTCGAAATTATTTTACATTTATCACAACATCTGTTGTAATGTCTTAATTTACATTTTTAAAATTACTATTGCCTTATTTGTCCAACATATAATAAATGTTTATTAGCTTCTCTGTGTTTGTCCCACTAAATGCTTATTACCTTATTTGTCCAAAATGCTTAGTAAAAGATCTATCGTGATTAAGCATAACATGTGCTGACATGAAATTTTGAGTCGATATTCAACATCCATGTCACGCAATTGCTTCTTTGCGTGCAGGTTGATGTGGAGGTTTGCATGAGTGGCACGTCATCATCATTTAATGTTTTGTTCACGTAAAATTACTTTAGTCTATTATATAAATAAAAGTAATAAATAGGACATGTACATATGTACTCAGAAAAAAAAAAAAGAAGAAGAAATATGTACCCAAAAAAAAATGCTTTGACGCAATGAATTAATTGCGCAGTTTGGCCAATTAGTGTATTATTACAATTTCCCTGGTTCGCGTGATAGATTATGTATAACAATTATTACATTATTCCTTCACATTTTCCTAGCATCTAATGCTTTTGATATAATTCTTTGGCCACATGAAGAACAAGTCAAAATTAAATTCCCCAGAGGATCCAAATTTAAAAAATAAAAATAAAACAAAATCAAACTCTTAATTGGTAAGGCAAACTATAAGTTGCTGATGCATACCCTAAAAAGAATTTAATTTTTATACATTATATAAGTCCTAAATAATATATATGAATGATTATATATATATTATCTCAATTTTTTAATAACTAAATTATAAATAAATATAAAAAAATTAAAATAGCTACTTACCAGACTCCACTTAAGGAAGAAGCCACCTGAGGAAGAAGAATCCCAGTAAAGGCAAAAAAAAAAAAGTATATATTTTTTTAAACTTTTTCATCCTGGTGATGTGTCTATCCTTCCGGGAATTCTTTGATATGAAATGCTCGTACCAATTAATCGCTGCATTGTAAAAAAACTTCACATTTTTCAAGTCAAATGCTCCAGTCTTCTTTTTCTTTTCTTTTTTTTTTAAATAAATTCTTATCTATAAAGTCTCTCTCGCGGGTCTGAGAAAGTGACTTCTATTGCAAAGTGTAAATTGCTTAGTGCTTCAAGTTCAATAAAAAAAGGTTATACGGAGTCAATACAAGTATATAAAATTAATCATCGCACAAGGTTTCAACGGTCAAATTACACTATAAATACCCCCATAACAAGACCTGGAAAAGCAGGTTGTATGAACTTTTAGCTTAAAAAATTGCCCCCATCAGCGTCCCTAGCTAATATAGCGAGTTTATACCAAAGAAGCTAGCAAGTATGAGTACCGCCACAGAGAATCATCGATATGATGCTTGCCTTGATGCTATGTTGCTATCAAGTGGTCAGATTTACCCTGCAGTGTTAAATGCTGCCATTGAGCTAAACCTGTTTGAGATCATTGCTAAGGGAAGCCCTAAGGGCATGTCACCCTCTGATATTGCTTCCAAGCTTCCAAATCCACATGCTGACACAGTTCGCCGGCTCGATCGAGTGCTATTTTTGCTTGCTAGTTTCTCTTTGCTCACTTGTTCCTCTAAGAAAGTTTATCAAGATGGTAAGGTTGAGAGGCTTTATGGTCTATCTCCCACTGGTAAATACTTGTTCCCGGATGATGATGGAGCCTCTTATGCTGCAGTCTCAAAATTATGCTGTCACCCAACTTTTATAAAAATTTGGTAAGTACTTCATATTTTGATTCATAGGCTTAACTATGCTTTTAACATTTGATATATTTTTTTATACAAAAAAATTGTGCATGAAGACATGCATGGGCATCTAATGTTATTTATGGACAAGACTTCATGTAGTTTCTTACGTGTTTAATATTATGTTGATTGATAAGATTTGGCCAAAATACGAACAATCCCCCATAAGGGGTTGTTTAATTATACCCTCATCATCATTAAAAGTTGACCATAAATCCACCATACTTTTAGTTATATACAACATAATCCTTTCATTAGCTTTTTTATCCTAAATTCCAATGACACTTGTCCATGCGTTTAGGCTAAAGGGGGTCAAATGAGCGAAAATAATATATATTCAATTTGTCATCCCAAGTGTCCAACAAGAGCTTTTTTTCTGCCAAAAATATGGACGAAAATGACAAAAGGGCCCGTCTTTGCTACTTTTGATAACTGGTTGGATGCATATATATATATATATATATATATATTCCTGATTTCACCTCTTCAATTTATGGCACCAAACTGAAGGTATAGGGAGTCTATCAACTTTTAAAGTTGAAGGATAAATTGCACAATTCCCTAAGTTGAATAGTGTTCTTTGCATTTTAGCCATAAAATTTTGACATGCAAGGTTTTTTCTTTTCATAGTTAAGGATGTGCTAGGTTAAAAAGAAAATAGAAAATGTCTATTTTGTTGTTTTTATTGAGGATGAAAGCATCTGCATATTTTAATTTATGGGCATCACGTATGGTTTTAACATTTGATATGATTTATTACGAACATTTAGGACATATTGTATTTTATTTGTTGATTAATGTTTGCTTTTAGGTTTTTTTTAAAAAGCTTTTTGATGTGCGAATGTGTTTTGTTAGAGTTAAGCATGTAGTGCATATAAATTATGTTCTTTTTTATATACTTATTATTTTTCTTTTATTGATTTGATTCTTTTTCAAGAAAAAGAGATTTAACTATTTTGCTGGTATGATGTGTATAACAATTCTAGGAAAAACTTTAAGCAAGTGATTCTTGATGAAGAAGAGGACCTGTTCAAGAAAGTTCATGGAATGCCTATGTTTGAATATATGGAAATAGACCCAACATTTAAAACCTTGTTCCATAAGGCAATGGCTGATCTCTCAATCATGCACATAAGGCAGATTCTTGAGACATACAAAGGATTTGAGGGAATATCAACACTTGTTGATGTGGCTGGTGGTATTGGGCAAAGCCTCAAAATGATCATCTCCAAGTACCCTTCAATACAGGGTATAAACTTTGACTTGCCGCAAGTGGTAAAACATGCCCCGTCCCACCCAGGTAAATGTCTTTTTTTGTATAAGGAAATTAATTAGAAAAAAGGAATGAAAAAGATGCACTTAATAAATACTACCATGTGAGAAATGCTAACATAGACGTGGTTTATTAAAGAAACGTAGATTAAACTAATTAAGACTAAACATGTGGGTTAGGCCTATTTTTTTAGTGGAACACGCTTTCACGTACTTATCTGTTCTTAATTAAAGGAATGAAGCATGTTGGAGGAGATATGTTCAAAGGCGTCCCAGAAGGTGATGCTATAATGATTAAGGTCAGTTCAACACAAACTTTCACATAAATCCTATGTTTGATAATGATAACAGAGGATGTTGATTAGCACATGCGAGTTGTAATTTTTTCGATATATGTTTCCTTGTAGACTACAACCCATAACTGGGCAGATGAAAAATGCATACAAATTTTAAAGAATTGTCATAGATCTCTCAAAAAAGATGGGAAAGTAATTATTATTGACCTGATAATGCCGGAAATACCGAAGGCAACCGATGGCCATAAGTATGTTTCGATTCTTGACAGCGTCATGTTTCTCCAACGTGGTGGGAAGGAAAGAACTGAGAAAGAATTTGAAGCTCTATGCAAAAGTGCTGGGTTTTCTAGCTACCAAATTGCTTGTTGTGTTTTCTCATCAGCTTTGGGAGTGATTGAGTTTTATAAATAAACCAGATAAAAAAAGTTATATAGTTGTATTTCATAATCTATATATGAATAAAGGGTGGAAATATATATGTAATATATATGCATGTGCGTGCTTTTTCTTTATAGTGTTGAGTGCTGTTATGCTGTAAAAATAAAGAGAATGAAAGTACTAAAATTTCCTTGGAGGCTCGGTTTACAAACATATTGAATCTTGATATCACATGTGAACTTGGAATATGGAAGGTAAGCAAAACGGAAAATTACATTTACTCATTTTGATTTTTGTTTCTGATTGTAATATCCTCGTTAATTTTAAAAGACTCATGATTAATCCCGTTGCAATAAACTCTTGTTGTCTAAATCTGAAAGTTTTAAATATTTAAAATTACTAAAATACCCTTTTAATATTTAATACTCGTGCTCAGTGTCGAGTTCTTCCATATCCTGGACTCCGGTCGGCCATTTCCATTCAAGCTCGCCGGAATATTGCCACAACCAGATACTCTTTGGTTCAAGACTTCTCCACCTCGTACTGCATCTTCCATATCTCAATTCTTCCATCTTCCTTACAAAACACTGGAGAATGACAGTCCTAAAGCCACGAACTTAATTTTTGTCTTCTGCTTGCACGCGTGGGTTGACGTTCAATCTCCTTTAACTTTCTACTAAATCAATTGAGATTATGCGAAGGCGAGGACAAGGAAGGAAATTGCAACCCCTAAATTTCTTGTTTCTCTGCTAAAATATTTTCATTTTTAATTGATAAATGAACTGTTTTAATTTAACTTTGTAACTCATAAAGAGTTTTCCCATGGGGAAAAGACTCATACATAATGAAGATTTATTATTATTATTATTATTATTATTATTATTATTATCTTTGGTTGTAGTAGATGAAGAAAAGGATAAAACAAGTATTAAATAATAAGAGGGGAATTTAATAATTTTACATAATTAAAAGTTTTAAAATTTATATAATAGAAAGTTTATTGCAATGAGACTAATTAATTAAAATATTGATTGTGCGTTTTTTTATTAAAGAAGACATTGTAATTAAAGATAAATTAAGCTCAATAAATACAATTTTTTTTTCAAATTTCAATTAGACGAGAACTTTGGTCATTTTACGGGTAAAAGAAGGCAACAGAGAAAAGAGGCCTACGTTTTTAGGTAAAATTACTATTTATTCATTATATGACCATTTGACGATGGCGGTCAATTTTTCACTCGTTAACTTCAAATTGGATAGAGTAAATTAAACTTCTACGGTTTATTTTTTGCTAATAAAATTAATTTTTATATAATATGATATTAGTATTTTTATTTTTTGCTAATAAAATAGACTTTTTATACAATATGATATTATTATTTATTTGTTAATATGATAGTAAAAATAATTCAATTAATTTTATATTTAACATAAAGTTATGATCTTATTCTTGGCATGACAATCAGACAATTAAATAATTTCATTTTTGAAAAGAATGTATATTGTGCAGAAAGTCAGTCTTGTGCATTGAGAAAGTAAACTAAATGGGAAACTCAATGGGATGTTATATTGTCATGATTAGCTTCATGACATTTTTAAAATAAAAAGACTTTCATATAAAATTTAGGTAAATCTCAAAAAAGATTAATGTAATTTTCTCAATTCAATATGAAGTGGTCAAATCAAACTTATGAGTTAATATCAGCTAGTTGTGGACTTGCGATTAATGAATTGCAACCACAGGATTTATTGTTATAGTCAAATGTTTCATCTTTGAATTAAACATATTGTAAGATCGATCTTTACACGGTTGAAAACAAATAATATCAATTTTTTCAAAAATTAAACAGGTTATTGAATTAAAAAAAAAATATATATATATATATATATATATGCATATTATTCATCTATATATTATATAATATATATTTTAAGATATAATATAGATATGTTAAATAAATAAAACAAAATATGATGAAAAGAATCAAATAGTAAATTCAAAAAAATATTTTCAACTTCCTAGAATATTCCACTTTAATATAAGATAGTCACAATTTATGAATATGCTAGTCATGGTCAAATTTGGATATAAAGTTTTCCGCAGTAAGGTTTAAATCACACCATGAGATTTCCAGTTAATATAAATGCTGCAAGAAATTTATTGTTAGAGTTATAATCAACTAGACTCATGATATTCGTATTTGCTACTTTATTCTATGTTAGAATTTTTTTTTTTTTTTGTGTTTGTTTAAAACCCGGATCCTCTGCTGTGCAGAGGAGTCGGTGTTGTGTGCAGTGCCCACCCGGCCAAAAAAAAAAATTACGGGAGGAGCTTTTTTATTTTTCTAGCTTTTTTTTTAATTTAAATGAAACTTAGCCTGCTTTGCGGTGCAGCGATGCAGGCGATCTGAATTAGTTTGTTCATGAGACTTCACATTGGAAAAGGAAGGAAATGACTTCTCTCACACATTTTGTCTCTAACTTAAACGTGTGGAAATAAGTTGAACTAAAAAAATCTAGCGCGGCGGTTATTTAAAATCGCTAGTAGACACTTCTAGAGGTGATTCTACAAACCGTTGTTTAATGATTTGGATTTAACTTACATGCCTAAAGAAGATTTAGATGAACAATTTTTAATACAAATAAAAAGAAAGTATAAGAACCAGTAATCTTGAATGATAAGTTTACACGTTACAAACAAAAATATTAGGTTGATTCGCAACACGCTAGAAAAGGAAAGAGAAAGTAATAAAAATCAAGAGTTTTGCTACTAAGCTTCAGAAACTTGGATAAGAAATCCTAGAGGAAATGGACTTAAGCCAATTTTCATATAACTAACATCATCATGAGTTCTACCACAATGTTTTGCTAAATTAATCTAACTAAGGTATTTATTATTTGGTTTTTCTTTGCCAATCACAGCTCTTCGTATTGGAAATGCCATTAATAAAATGTGAGATAAAATTTTAGCAGTTAGTAGAGTTTCAAAATTTGCATTCGCAGCCATAAATATAAGTCTTTCTTTTTGAAGAAGTAATTAGTAAGACATAAAGTAATGCATACAAAGAAAATACCTTTTAGAGACATTCATTAGCTATAATAATTAACAATTTCTAATCCATTTTCATAAATAATTAATAAAAGCTTAAAATATTTAATACAAACCAATTTCTTAACAAACATTGTAACACCCTAAAATTAATTAAGACTAATTATAAAGATTAGGGAATTAATCTAGGTAATTAGTAAAGCTAATTAAGTGGAAAGGGGAAGTGAAACTTATGGAGGAATAAATTGTTAATGTGGGTTTAAAAATTCAATTGGGTTAGAAACTCAATTTAGGCTCATAATTAATTTAAGTATGTCATGGATAAATACTTATAGAGATCCAATTATATTTTTGAGCAAACCTAACTTCCTATTATGAGACTTAGCCTAAAAGAGACTACTTAGCAATAGCCCAATTAGGTTTATTGAGTTAGAAGCCTAGAACCCCATCAAAAATCTTAGAAATTTGCTGCCCAATTCATCAAACCAAGGCTTAGCAACTAGAAAGAAGCCCAATTGGACTTTGGACTGATGGGTCAACCCATTTCTCATTTAAACCCTAAGAGAAAATCCTTGCCATTCACTTGAATTCAGAAACACAAGAAACACAAAGCATTTTTAGAGATTTAGGGTAGAGGCTAGGGTTTTTGGCATAAATCCACCATTTCTCACTTCTCGAGTCAAAATTAGCCCAGGTAGTTGTTATATAATTTGACTCTCTCCTCTTTCTCTTCAATTTGACCTGATTGGTTTTTCATTTGGAGCATTTTCACCCATACCTTAACTCTGATATGGGTTATTTGGTGTTTTTTTGGAGGATTTTTAGAGGTTGAGGCTATAAGGGGTATTGGATAAGTATAAATTTCTCACTTTGATGCATTTCTACTGGTTTAGGACCCCTATAGCTTATTTATAATATGAGTGGTGATTTTGTGCGAATTTGCGCAAAATTTGGAGTGTTACTATGAGGTTATTGTGTAGGCACAACCAAATTTAAATTTAGTTCTTGTAGTGGTTGGGTAAGTGTTTTCTAGGTAGCCCTTTATGGTTTAATTTTTTGAGTATTAGGTTTGCTACTATAAGTGATGATTAGGAATAGTAATGGTCTAGTTTTGTGTCTATAGGTTGAAGTGGTATTGTGGTTGGTTCTCAAAGAATTGTCTATAAGTGAGATAACCAGGGTTAATGTTAATTCCATATATATATATATATATCTACTTTAATTTTATATCTGTTGCACATGTATGATTTTGAAAGCTAAATGAATGATTGGCTATCTGATATATTGTGATTGGACCTTGTAAGTCCATGGTAGAGTTGTGGTGCAGCTGCCACCCGTGACTGTGCTTCGATCGTGTAACAACTCTAATTTCTAATCATTGTAATTAAGGTTAAATATGCGATTAATAATCATAAATCAAGGTTGAAAGTTATTACAACTAATTACATTTGGAAAATATAGGGAAATTTAAACCTTGATATTATTAGAATCATTAACTAAACAACCACAATTATTCGAATGTGCAAGTAAATTTAATTATCAATGAGGAGCCTTTGATTCCTCCATCTATCAATTCCAACTCACAAAAAACTCCTACAAGTGTTTCTAAATCATTCTTTAGCATTACTATAAGAAAAACTAAGGTTTCTAGGTGAATATAAGAAATTGAGTACTTTTGTCACGACTAAATTCTTTTACACCACGACCAATTACTCTCGGGTTCAACTCCTTACACCTTCACAAATTTCGCAAATTTAGTTGCGGCCAAATATCCCTTACGCCACGGCAAATTACCTTCTGGAACATTATCAGACTTGCCTCTCGCATTTTGCCACAGCTAGTTCCTCTCTGTTTCCTTCCTTGGGCAATTTTATCACTTTTGGTCGCGGCCAATTCCCTTATATTCCTATAACTCCCAAGATTTCATCTCATGCTTTCCAATTCTCTCTCTAGGGACACTTTAGAACCACTCTCCCTCAATTTGTGACACTTTAATGGCATTTATTTACTTGATTTACCTAGCTAATCTATCATTATCCACTTCAAGATTTAAGTATTGATTTCTACTCATAAGACTATCATACAAAAGCAAATTCCATAATTTAGTGACAGCAAGAGTGTTCTGACCACAAGGAGTGTAGGGCCAATGTTTAATGTTCATACAAGATCAAGTCACTCATCCATTGTTAGCCAATTACAACTATAATTTTCAATTCCATGATAATTATATTATATGTACAGTTGTTATACTTGGAAATTCATGATACAATGTGGCAATCATATAAAACTAGTAATCTAATTACATAATACAATCTGACAAGGTTTCCGAGCCTATATGCTACCAAACCATATAATAAGCTTTCATTAGTTTCTCCTTGCCACTAAAAGATCCAATCCCTGAAAATGTTAGCACACAACTGGGGTGAGATATACTATCTCAGTAACAATAGGCAAATTATATATATATATATATACAGATTAATTAATACAATACAATTTCATATCTTTAATACCAGAATTATCAATTCAATTTGCAAATGAACTATTTGAGTTAGCAATGACCACTATCCTATACCAGCAATCACATACAATATGTTAATGCCAATAACACCCAGAAAGGTCTATCCACAGCACCTACTCTATAATGAGCACAACCAGGGCTCAATGCATCTGGGTCTAATCACAACTCGGTGCCCAATCGAAGCACATGCACAGGTGGCACATTGGACTCACAAGGTCTAGTTACAATCGTAATTTAAGTAGCCAACTAATCATTTAGCATTTCAAAATCAAGCATATGTAACAAATATCAGATTAATATGAGCATATACATGAAATTAAGAAAAATAACCTTGGTTACCTCAATGAAGCCAATTACTCTTCCTCTAGCTACCACCATGATCCAAAGCATACCAACCTTAATATAAGCATGATTATCATCATTATTTAACTACCATTAGTAAGGAATTTCCTTATCCATAGATTAATCTTAACAAGGATACATTGAGAACTTCTTACCCAAGCTTCCTAAGGGTCTACTACACCAATTTAAAGTCAAGACATCAAAGCTCATAATGGTTCACTCCCCACATCTCCATTTTCACACATATACAAGCCATGCACCAAAAGTTAATTCAAAAACTACAAATTTAGCACATGTACTTCACAAAGAGAAGGAGAAACACTTACCCATACACCCAAGAGGTCAAGTGGATTGGGTTGAATCTCAACTACTAAGAACACACTATAGGACATTCCAAAATTCAGGTTTGAGTTATCAAGCCCAAAAAGTTTAGTATTTCATCTCTTTTCCTTGTAATTTTGCACAATAATAGAACCCATTATGAAAATCAATGTTTGGGGACATTTTCCAGCAAAATAATGCATATAATGGAAGGAAAATACTCACCCAATCATCCCTCTAACTTCTAACTCCAAAAATCTTATAAGGAGCCAGCTAAACACCAAATTTCAAATTTGAGAAGGAGATGAAAATGCCTAAAACCATAAACTAATCGGACCAAAATGAAGAGGAGAATGAAGGGGACATGTTTTATATAGATTATCTTGGCCAAATCTTCCCCTAGATGTGATGACCCTAACTTCTAATCATTGTAATTAAGGTTAAATACGTGATTAATAACCATAAATTAGGGTTACAAGATATTATGACTAATTACATTTGGAAAATGTAGAGAAATTTGAACCTTAATGTTATTAAGGTCATCAACCAAATAATTACAAGCATTCATGTACATAAGGGAAACAAACACTCATTTATAAGCCTTTGATTCTATTACCTATTAATTCCAACTTACAAGAATCTTCCACTAATGTTTCTAAGTTATTTCTTGAGGTTACCATAGGAAAAACTAAGATTTCTAGGTTTGAATGAGAGTTTGGGGTCGTTAGCCATGGCTAAATGCCTTTACGCCACGACCAATTGCTCTCGGGTTCATTCTTTATCTTCATAGGTTTTGCCATAGCTAACCTACATGGCACCGCAGCGATGAAACCTCCTAGAGCCTACCTCACTCATCTCTCACTATTGGCCGCGACCAATTCCCCCTTTAGCCGTGACTAATTCCTCTTTAGAACGCCTGACACAATTTCACATAAGTTCACCGTGGCCAATTCCCATTTAGCCATGGCAAATTACCCTCTGGATGACTCCCAGTTTGGCCTTTCACATTTTGTCGTGGCTAATTCCACTCCTCACCGCGACGAATTGCTCTCTGGTACTCTCCCTGGGCAACTTCACCTCTATTGGCCACGGTAAAATGTCTTCTGATCCTACAACTTTTAAAACCTTATCTTATACTCTCCACTCTCCCTCAAATGACACCCTAAGGTCACTCTACCTTAATTTGTAGGGCTCCAATAGTTTTCCCTAGCCTAATTTACCTAGCTTATCTATCATTACTAGTTCAAGACTTAAATGTTAATTTCTACTCTTCCGACTACCCTATATCCGCAAGTCTATAGAGTAATAATAGCAAGAATTCATGAACTATCAATAATTAACATTCGATACACATTTCGTTAGATATTTCATACATCAATGGTTCATATGAACATCTAAATCACATAATTACATTTCCCATAATATACTATATCATAAATTCAACAAAGTTCATACATTAGGTGTTATAAGTTCCTACATCCAATACCAAGTTAAGATGAAGCTTAACTCCTTAATAGATACATCCTAAGTAATCAAAATATAAAAGCCTACACTTGGCAACATGATTATATGATGATGCTATATAAACGAATAACAAAATTGCATCTATTCTACTCAGATCAGCCCAAGTGTAGCCTCCTCTACACATGGCTGGAGCTCATGGATTTTCATTCACTTGCTTCCCTTTATCCTTACCTAAAAGGCTTTCACCTGAAAGTATGATCCCATAAAATGGGGTGAGATGCAAATCTCAGTAACCAAGAAAAATTTCATTCATATATTCTAGTTTAATTCATATATATGCATGTTTTCGTATAAGCATAAGAAAATATACCAGTCATGTCAGTAAATGAAATAATTAGGTTATTTATTATTACTATTCCATACTAGCAATCACAATTCTGCATGTTAAAGGCCAATAACACTGGGAGAGCCCCATACATGGAACCTACTCCCCATTGAGCACAACCAGGGCTCAGTGCATCTGGGGTCTGATCATAATCCCATGCCCGATCGAAGCACATGCATGGGTGGCAGTCGCACTACAACTCCACCATGGACTCACAAGATCCAATCACATATAACAAATACCAACCAATTCATTTAGCATCAAAATCATAATCATACAATAAATACAAAATTAAAATAGACATATGCATGGCATTAGCATGAACCCCAGTTACCTCACTTGTAGCCAATCCTCTAAGAGCTAATTGAATGCTACTTTAGCCTATGGACATAAAATCAAGCCATTACTATCCCTAATTACAATTTATATTAGCAAAACTATAAGGAATTAAGCTATATAGAACTACTCAGAAACATTTACCCAATCATCAAGAGCCTCTAATTTCGGGTTTTGCCTTCCTTAGACCAGAAACATCAAAATATCACTCCAAACCATAGGAAAATTTGCAAAAAATTAAGGCTCATACTATAAGTCTACGATGGGGGTCTTAAACCAGTAGAAAATGCATCAAAATGAAGAGTTTATACTTACCTAATAACATCCGTAGCCCCAACCTACGAAATTTCACCAAGAAAATCTTAAATAACCACATTTCAGATTTTGGGTATGGTGAAAATGCTCTAAATGAAAAATTAATCAGGCCAAAATGAAGAGAAAAAGAAGGGGATTAAGTTATACAATTATTACCTTGGCTGAATCTTGCTCTAGAAGTGGAAAATAATTTAAATGTGTTAAGAACCCTAGCCTCCCCTTTGTTGTAACAACCCAGAAAAAGACATGAGAGAAGAAAAGAGAAAAGAGAAGGAAAAGAGAAGCTGGAAAATTTTCGAAGAGCTGAGAATTTTCTAAGTCTTCTCGCCATAGCGAGATATGGAATCGCCATAGCGAGAATGCCTCTTCGCCGTAGCGAAATTGTTTCTAGCTATAGCAAGTGTGGCATTCCATATAGAGACCAGGGAGTTGCTCGCCGTAGCGACGCCATAGCGAAGGCAGAGGTCTGGAACAGACACGATCTCGCCATAGCAACGCCATAGCGAAGGTCGAGAATAGACATGATCTCGCTGTAGCGACGCCATAGCGAAGGCAGAGGTCTGGAACAGACACGAGCTCGCCGTAGCGAGGGCACTAACTCGCTGTAGCGAGAGCGGTCCAGAAAAGCGAGAAAAAGAGAATTTGACTTTTAAAAGCTTCCAAATCTCTTCTTTCTTCTTCTAACCGACTCAAACTCGTCTTAGGAGAGAGCAAAGGGCGGAGGAGAGAGAGAGAAGCTGAAGAGAAGAGGAAAGCACAAGAAAGGTATAAATTCTCATGGCTTCCTCTTCATATGTTGCCCTTCTCCCCTTTTTCCCTCTTTCCTACGGTTTAGATGATAGAAATGGCTAGGTCTTGAGTCTGGTTTAGAGGAGAGAGAGTGGGAAACCATTCTTGAGAGAGATTAGAAGTATATAGTCTTCTCTATCTTGCTTTTCCCTTTCTTAAGAGCTTGAGAGGTGAGCAAAGAGAGAGGATAGCTAATGGACCCTAGAGTGAGAAAGAAACCTAGAGTGAGAAGCTCAGTAGAGCTGATTAGAAGTGATCCCTAGCTTAAGAATTGAGGAGTAAAGTATTAATTCCATGCTTTTGTGTGGTTAGGCTCAAGAGGAACTCTCCCATCTAGAAGTTGTTGTGAAACCAACAAGGGAGGAGACCATTGACAGAGCAAGTTAAGAATAGCCAACAAGGTAGTTCTCTCCACTTTCTCTCATGCATAATTGTGTGTTTACATTGTCTTGCTTGTGTGTATGAATGATATGAGCTATGAGAAGTGTGTTAGCATGATTATGTGATACGATTGAGATGATGTTTTAAATGCTTGATTGGTTTGCTTGAGGAAATGGAAAAGCCAATAACCCTATAGCCAAGGTGAGGATGAGCCGAAGCCCTAAGTTGGTTGAGCCATGTCTCCCAAAAGTGAGGTAGACTCCCAAAGAGTAAGGGTGAGTCTAAGTACCTCTTAAGTATGGAAAGGCAAATCCAAAAGCCATAAGGGAAGGGGGTGAGGCCGATCCAAGTACTCAGCGAGCTCTTGAATGTTATCCATGGCCATTTCACATGTTTTAAATGTTTTCATCATGTTTTATATGCTAACATGCCATACATGCATAATGAGACTTGTTGCATGCAATATATGTATGTCTGAATGAGAGTTGAACTACTGAGATTCCATGAATCTCACCCTCCCTTTCCACCATCCAACCATGCCAGGTGGCCCAAGTGAGATTAGGGATGGGAGCAACCACCAACAAGCATGAAGCTAGGGATAGAGATGAAGAAAAGTGTAAAGTTTTGTAATACATTGTACATGAGATGTAAGATGTAAATGTTGTATATGATGTAGCAACGATAAATATTGTAAGACAATGTATGTATTAACGATGAATGTATGAGAATGAGGTTTATGATGAATGAAAGAGCATGGTTGAATGAGAAAGAATCCATGATAGCCTAGAATATATGGGTGCATAAGTGGGCATGGGATAGTGAGTTTCCCTAATCTAAGTTATTAGACACTTGAGGCATGATTGATAGCTCCTAAAGATGCTTTCTCATGTGCTCAAGGAGTCATAGAAGTAGAAAACTTAAGATTGGACCCCATTAGCCACACTTTTGGCCAAGAAAGGGCCTTTTGCACATGATGTCATAGAATAGCCATATGACCTCTTCTAGCTATGAGATTTGACATGTAGCTAGATTATGTTTAGAGCTTTCTGGGAAGCTAGAGTTCATGTCATGTAGAGGTCTATAGCATTTTCTATGATTTATCAAAGTTGACATCAGAAATTCAGATTTCAGAAAATCACTGTTCATTTGGTCAGTTTAGAAATCATGTCATCCGAGGGGCCAACGTAGTCCAATGGCTACTAAATTTTATACACAGAAACTAGATGGTCACAGTGACTTGTAGGAACTGGAAGCACCTCATTTAGAGGTCCAGAGAGGAAGTTATGCAATTTCGAAGTTCCTGCCCAGAATCAGACACCCAACCAGACCCGAGGTACTGTTTCATCGGTTTCCGGGAAATTGGCTAGGTGAACTGATCTGGAGATATTTTTCTCCTCTAGCTAACATCCACATATTTCCATAGAGATAGAGTTATGAGTATTGGATTTTTGTGGAATTAGTTAGACATTTTCAAAGTCCATATCAGTAAATTGTGACAGTAAAGAAGCCCCCTCTGACCAGTGAACTATTTCGATGTCAAACGCAGAATGAGTGAGAGATTGAGACTTCTAAGTATTTTTAGCATGAATTAGACGTCTCAAAATTTCTAGAATGACCCAGATCATGCAGATACGATTTTTCTGCATTTAGTTATGGATTTTCAAAATTAGCCCAGAAATGAAGCAAAATCTGCCCATAGCGAAAATGCATGTCTCCAATCCCTTTTTGCTTTCCATAAGTTTGAAGCATATAGTTGGGATTGAAATAAGTCTCAATAGTGTAATTGAGCATGAGGAAGCATAGAGAGAGCTCAACCAGTCCATGTTACTTCTAAGTGGATCTCTACCCATACAATATGCCTTAGAGAAAGAGCACCAAGGTAGAGAAATCATCTCCCTTGTAAGCTTAGCATGAGTATATGAAGAGGAGGGCATGATGGGTATGAGCTAGAGGTTAAGGTGTCACATTTGGTGGTATCAGAGCAAAAGTTTCAGGCTTTCATGATAAGTTAGAACATCAGAGCAAATGTTTCAGGCTTTGATGGTAAGATGTAGCATAAGAGCGGTAAGGTTCAGGCTTTCATTATGAGATGTAGTATGAGAGCACAGTTTCAAGCTTTCATTGTGAGTTGTAGCATATGTTGAGAGTTGCCAAGATGTTTATGAGTTTTGCTATGGATGATTGAGTGTATGAAAGTGGCATGTGTCCCTTTTATGTATGCTAAGCCATGTTATATGTTTCAGAAAGATGGTAGACACTCGCCAAAGCAGAGGCAGAGGTAGAGGTAGAGGAAGAGGTAGGCCTTCCAGAGCGGCTCAGGCAGATGAGGCTGGGCCTAACGATCCAGTTGCTGGAGCCTTATAGAGTATAGTGGCTCGCTTGGATCAGCAGCAAGCTGTTATTATGCAGCTACAAGAACGGCTTGCTGAGAGAGATAGCCAAGGTCCTACACCTCCCCCTCCTCAGCCAGCTCCACACTCAGATCGTCCTGAGCATTCAGGGGTGACTCCTACAGATGCACAGCCACACATGCAGGCTGTAGCCCCAGTTCCACCAGCTCAGATGCCTCCTGCTGAGCAGCAGCCCTCGATCAGAAAAGTAGTTACCCAGTTCAGAAAGTTCGAGCCTCCCACCTTTGATGGTGAGATGAGTGCAGATAGAGCCGAGGCCTGGATTGTTGAACTAGAGCAGATTTTCGAGGTTATGGAGTGTACATCTGAGCAGAGAGCCAAGATGGCCGCATTTCAGTTAAGAAAAGAAGCAATATATTGGTGGAAGGGCACTGAGCCAATACTGAGAGCGAGGAACGTCTCGATCACGTGGGAGGCATTCCTCGAGGCATTTCACGAGAAATATTTCCCCGACTCCATAAGAGATGAGAAGGAGTCAGAGTTTATTCTGCTAAGACAGATACCGGGGATGTCCGTGGACCAATATGTAGCAAAGTTCAATAGTGTAATTGAGCATGAGGAAGCATAGAGAGAGCTCAACCTGTCCATGTTACTTCTAAGTGGATCTCTACCCATACAATATGCCTTAGAGAAAGAGCACCAAGATAGAGAAATCATCTCCCTTGTAAGCTTAGCATGAGTATATGAAGAAGAGGGCATGATGGGTATGAGCTAGAGGTTAAGGTGTCACATTTGTACCTCCGAATTTCCCTTTTGTTTCTTATGTTTCTGCATAATGGGGGTGGCTAAAAATGGTTTTTAGGGTTTTAAGTTGGGTTCTAAATGGGTTATGGGTCAACCCATCAACCCAAGGACCTATTGGGCTCTTACTAGTTATTGCGTTGAAGTTGTAATTTGTTAGACTAACTTCAACAATTCAGACTTTTAGTTAGATTGGGTCAAGTTTTCAAGAGCCCACTTAGTTGAGGTCTACATAAGGAGTATTGGGCCAATTATAAGGGCTTATATAAGTTGGGTCTTGGGCCTCTATCTCATTAAATCAGATTGAGCCCTCCCTAGGTGCTCTCTCTTGGGCCAAGTCTCACATTGAAAGGTTGAGTTTGTACCTAAAATTATTAGGCCTTCACTAGTTTTTAACCTTGGCTTACTTAATTTAATGTAGGCCTATATGGGGTTTTTAACTCAATTAAATTTCAAACTCATATTAATAATTTATCTCTTTGAAATTTTCATTCATTTAACTTACCCAATTATTCTATATTAATTATTCTTAATTAACCCAAATCCATGATTAACACCTTAATTAATTTTAGGGTGTTACACTAGAAGTGAGAAGTGGTGGAAGAATGTAGAAAAACCCTAACCCCTCTTCTCAAGTGCAAAAATGGCTTCCTTATTCTGCAAAACATGAGTGTCTTAGTAGCCAAATAGGTGGGGAGAAGGCCTCTTAGGGTTTTAATGAAGATGGGCTGGTCTAATGGGCCCATTATTTCAAGTGGGCTGGTGTTTAACATATGGGGCCAAGGTTCATTAGGATGGGCTGTAGAATTTTTAATATTAGGGATGGAATGTATTGATCCAATGGCCCAAGCCCTACTTGGACTCATTTCTCTAAGTTTGGACTAAGGCTAAATGGGCTCTTATCTCACTTAAATTCACTCATAAGTTTTAGGCTTCTAGAAAATTTAAGTTGGGCTTACAAGAAAGTTAGTATTGGACTCTCCTACCAAGCTCATGGTATAATTGGGCTTCAATAGTGGGCCTCAAGCATAATTGAACTAGTCATAAGGCATTGATTAAGTGCTAATCTCTCTTAATTGATTTTGCTAATTAATTCATGTCAACTCCCTAATTATCATAATTAGTCTTAATTAATTTCAAGGTGTTATAGATCAAACACTGGGTTGTGATTAGACCCTTATATGCATTGAGCCCAGGTTTTACTCATTGGGGAGTTGGTACTGTGGATGGGCCTCTCCTGATGTTAATGGCCTTTAACATGTGAAATATGATTACTAGTATAAGATAGTAATCACTATAGTCCAATTGTTTCATTTGCTAACATGACTGTTATTTTTGATACTTATCTTATTAATTGCATATATGTTAATTAAATTGGAATATATAATTAGAATTTGCCTTTGGTTACTGAGATTTAATCTCACCCCATTTTATGGGCTAGCTATTTTAAGTGAAGGTTCTTTAGGTAAGGATAAAAGGAAGCAAGTGGATGAACATCCATGAGCTAAGACCATGTGTGAAAAATTCTGCACTTGGATGGATCTAATATAGGATAGATACTAATTTTTGTTATTCTTTTGTATAGCATCATCATCATGTAATCATGTTGCCAAGTATAAGTATTTTGTATTTTGGTAAATAATGAAGTAACTAATAGGGAGTTAGACTCTTTACAATTTGAAATTTGATGTATGCACTTATATATCTGATATATAACCTTATTGATATATGGTATATTATCTGAGAATGTAATCATGTGATAACTTAATTGTTGACTTAGACTAGTAATGCATGGAGCCTATATTGGAATTTATATTTGGATGATAATGTTAGTACTTATGAATCATTCTTGCTATTATTGATATATAAATTACTGATGTATGATGTAGATGAGCAGGAATCAACACCTTATATTTGATTTGGCAATGAGAGACATGTTGAGTATATGAGGTAGATGAATGCCATTAGAGCCCTACAAATTAAGGTAGAGTGGCCTTAGAATATTGCTAGAGGGAGAGTTGGAGTGTATGGGACAAAATTTGAAAGGTATAGGTATAGAAGAGGGTTATGCCACGTATAACACCCCATAATTAATTAAGGTGTTAATCATAGATTAGGTTAATTAAGAATAATTAATATGAGATAATCAGACAAGTTAAGTGAATGGAGATTTTATAGAGATAAATTATTAATATGGGTTTGAGATTTAATTGGGAGAGAAATTTCATCTAGGCCTAAATTAATGTAGAAGGTCATGATAAGAGGCTAATGGGGGCCCAATAAGCTAGGTGCAGGCCCAATATAATTCAATTTGATAGAGGCTCAAGATCCACCTTGCATAGGCTCTTAGGAAGGCCCAATAAACCTTATGCAGACCTAAAACAATGGAGATCCTAAAACTTGGTATGGCCCAATTGAAATTTCAGCAACCCAACACCTTAAAACTGGCCCAACAAGGCTAAAAATCTGAAGCCCATTTGGAGTTGGACCTTGGAGCAACTCATGACCCATATTTGACCTAACTAAAACCCAACTTAAACCCTAATGCTTTAGCCTTTTCCCCACTTGTTGAAACACAAAAACATAACTCAAATTCGGAGGTCCAAAGGGGAGGTTAGGGTTCTTGGCCTAAATCCACCATTTTTCACCTCTAAGCTCAAAATTAGCCAAAGTAATAGTTATATAACTTAATCCTCTCATCTTTCTCTTCATTTTGGTCGAATTAGTTTTTCATTTGGAGTATTTTCACCATACCCAAAATCTGAAATATGGGTGTTTAGGGATTTTCTTGAGGAAATTTGTAGGTTGAGGCTAGGGATGATATTAGGTAAGTATAAACCCTCCATTTTGATGCTTTCTTTTCTAGTTTAAGACCCCCATAGTTGATTTATAATATGGGCATTAATTTTCTATGAATTTGCTTAGGATTTTGGATTAAATATTGAAGTTTCTGGTGGGGGACATACTTAATCCGAATTTGAGACTTGTAGTGGTTGGGTAAGTGATTCTTAGATAGTCATTAGCATTTTAAATTCTTTGGGTACTGATTGCAACTATTAATGATGAATTAGAGTAGTAATTCTATGATGCTATGGTTATAGGAGGATTTCTGCACCATTGGTGACTGTTGCAAGTGTCTACAAGTGAGGTAACCAGGTTTATAAAAATTCCATGCATATATCTAATTTAATTTCATATGTTGCTATACATAAATGATTTGAAATGTTGAATGGATTGGTTAGCTATCTGTTGAATTGTGATTGGACTTTGTGAGTCCATGGTGGAGCTGTGGTGCGGCTGCCACCCGTGCATGTGCTTCGATTGGACACCGGGTTATGATCAAACCTCAGATGCACTGAGCCCTGGTTGTGTTCAATGAGGAGTAGGTGCCGTCGACGGGCCTCTCCCTGTGTTAACGGCCTTTAACATGTGGAAATATGATTACTAGTATGGGATAGTAATCTTGATAGCCTACTTGTTTCATTTACTGATATGACTAGTATTTTGCTGTTACTTATGTGAAATTATGCATGTATGCTAATTAAACTGGAATATATGATAGAATTGCCTTGGTTACTAAGATTTATATCTCACCCCATTTTATGGAATTAATATTTCAGGTGAAGGTTCTTCGGGTAAGGACAACGGTAAGCAAGTGGATGAACATCCATGAGCTGAGGCCGGGTGTGGGGAGCTACACTTGGTCTGAGTAGTATAGAGTAGATGCTAATTTTGTTAACTTTTGTATAGCATCATCATGTATCTGCATTGCCAAGTGTAGGAGATTGTATTTTGTTAACATGGAATGTAACTAATGAGTAATAGGCTTTATGTTAGCTATTGATGGATGTATGAATCTTGACACTCATTTTGGCTAGTGAACTTATGATATATTGACTATTTGAGTAATGTAATTCTATGATATATTGATGCATGAAATACTCAATGAAAGTATGATTAAATGACCATTGTGAGAAATTGTAAATCTGTTGATATAAGACCAATGAATGAGTAGAAGAATCCATCTTTAATGGTGGGATGGGTAATGATCTAATGGCTAGGGAATTCAGTAGATAAGTGCTAATAGAACCTTACAATAAGTAGGAGAGTGGCCCTAGAAAGTCCCTAGATAGAGAGTGGAGAGTATGAGGCAAAGTTTTAAGAGTAGTAGGATCAGAAGGCATTTAGCCGCGGCCAAAATATGGTTAGCCGCGGCCAATAGTGGAGAAGCTGCCCAGGGAGAGCACTAGAGAGCAATTCGCCTCGGCGAATAGGAAATTGGTTGTGGCGAAATGTGAGAAGCTAAATTGGGAGTTGTCCAGAGGGTAATTTGCTGTGGCGAATTGAGGAATTGGCCACGGCGAACTTTTGTGAAAATGAGCCAGGCATTCCAAAGAGGAATTGGCTGCGACAAAAGTAGGTGTTGGCCGCGGCCAATAGCGAGAGGTGAACGAGGGAAATTCCAGGAGCCTTCTTCGCGTGCGGCGCCATGTAGGTTGGCCGCGGTGAAAATAGTAGCTATGCGAGGGGGGAATTGGCCACTGCTAAAGGGAAATTGGCCAAGGCGAATGTCCTGAAATCCCTATATTGACTAGGAAATCTTGGTTTTCCATATTGTAACCCCAAGGGATGACTTGTAAAGATTGATAGAAGATAAATGTGAGTTGAAATGATAGGTAATAGAATCAAGGCTCATAAATGAATGTTTGTTTCCCCTGAGGTACGTAAGTGTTTGTAATTATATGGTTGATGACTTTAATGAAAATAAAGTTCAAATTTCCCCATATTTCCACAACGTAATTAGTCTTAATGACATGTAACCATGGATTAAGGTTGTTAATCACGTATTTAACTTTAATTATAATGAGTAGAAGTTAGGGTCATCACACCATGACCAAGAATAGTTAAGTCATGGCTAGGAGTCAATCAGAAGTGAGGAATGCTATGATGAGAGGCGTAAGGCAAAAAATTCACCCAGGGAGAGTGACAAAGAGCAACCTCATCGCGGTGCAAGATCTTTAGCCATGATGCAAGTTAAGGAAGTTAGGTAGGGATGCTCCAAAAAGTAGATTCACTGCAATGCAAGAGGATCAAGTCATGGTGAGAATCAAGGGAGAAAAATTTTGGGTTCCCGTAACTAGTTTTACTGCGGTGAGACTCTAACTCACGAAAAGTGTGAATATTAGTTCCCAAGAGCACTTATGTTATGGTGCAGGTATACCAAGTCATGACAAGAGACTTAAAACTTAGTTTTTAGGTTCTAGAAATTGACTTAGCAGTGGAGGGGTAGGTCTAAGTTATAGTGAAGGTTCCCAAACTCTTATTTTAATGTTATATAATGACTTGGGGATATTCATAAGAGGTTTTTGTGAGTTGAGATCAATAATGAGATGAATCAAAGGTCTTAATTGATATTTAGGATTACTTGAGGACTTGATTAGTCGCGGTTGTTTAGCTAATGACCCTAATGATATCAAGGTTCAAATTTGTCCACTTTTTCCTATTTTAATTAATTGTAATGACTTTAGATCTTGATTTATGATCAGTAACTACATAATTAAGCCTAATCATGGTAATTAAGAACTAGGGTTGTTACAAACATTACTTTAGAAAACTATATGCTTAGTGGTACTCACAGGCAAGATTTCATTATTGCAATCCTTACTTTGCATCTAGTGGTATTTGCAATGTGAGGTCTCTATACTATTCAATCATCCGTCTCAAACCAAATGAGATCTATGACCTCAACCCTTGTAATACCTTAGCCTTTTAGCTCTTACATAATGGTCCCATAGACTATCTCAACATATCTTATACATGTTGGAACACATTTGCAAGAAACATACACTTTATGCATGGACAATTGCGTAATTAGGAGGCCATGTACATGATTTATGGCTTTAGGGACCATGTGATCTCATCAATATTATTTTCCATCCATAACATATCCATTCAAGTCATAAACATCACAACTCATCTCATATACCACAGATTTGGAGCTAAAATTTAAGAACAAGCAAAGTTGCTCTCAGGTTGGCATATCCAGATTTCTAATATGAAGTTTGAAAATTCATAACTAATTGTAGAAATATCAAAATCAAGCAAATCATTCCATTCTAAAAAGATTTGGATATCTATGAATGATAAAAATAAGTCCAAATCAAGAAAAAGGTGTTAACCCATGAAAATGGATAGAATAGTACCAAAGGTTGAGCTACATTACTGGTACTGTTATGCAACTTTAAAAATTTGGTTCTCCCTCTACAGAGCTCCAAATGAGGTAATCTTAGTGGCTATGGAAATATTATGATGTTTAGTTTATTTTTGTAAAATGTCATGAGCATTAGACTTCATTTGACCTATGTATAACATAGAAACATAAACTAACCATATGAATGGTGCACATTGTAACACCATAATTTCTAGTTCATCTCATACCTTTAATTAACTCAATTCCATGAATCATGAGTTTCCAATGAAAAAAGCAATAAAATAATGAATATTTTTGCATTGCGTCGTGTATAAAAATTTCATTCAGTGTCACGTGGACCGTGTGAACTCATATAGCACATTCCCATATTTAATTACATGAATACAACTCATTTGAATCATCAAAAGTGGCCTACATCTCAAGAAACCCGAAGGGAAGCATGAAATAAACACATATTTTCGGCCAGCTTTTGCCCATTTTCTGACTCAACTTTGGAAAATCATAACTAATTCTAGAAACATCAAAATCATGCATTCTTAGCCATTCTAGAAAGCTACAGATGTCTAATTCATGGTAAAAATATGTCTATACCATAACATCTAACACAGAGGACGTTTGACATTGGAAAAGTCTAGAGGTCAAGCTATCCACTAGTACTGTCATAGAATTCTACAACAAATTTCAAAAATGTCCAATTAATTCCAAAAAATTCCAATCCATGAAAATGATACCAATTTGGAAAGTTGTGGATGTTAGCTAGAGGGAAAAAATAACTTTAGATTAGCTCATGTATGCCCAGACCTTGAAATCCAATCAAGCAGTAACAGAGGTCGGCTAGAGTTCCTGATACTAGATAGAATATTTAAAAATTCATATCTCCTTCTCTAGACATCCAAATGAGGTGCTTCCAGTTGCACAAGTCACTATGAATGTCTAGTTTCTTTGTATAAAATTTTGTGAAAATTGGATATCATTTGAGCCTGTGTGACAGATTTCATTTTCAGACTAAGCTAACAGTGTATCAGACCAAAATCAGAAAATTTGCCAACTTTAAAAATTTATCAAATATTTTGTAAACTTTTGAAAATTATGTTCTTTAGTTTCCAAAAAGTATCAACAAGCTCTAATTTCATGCCAAATCTCAGATCAAGATGATTTCATTTGGATAAAAAGTGATATAAGATTCTATTATAGTCAAGTTTGGTTCCATATGGGATACCAAAATGTCCAAATGATTTTTCTTAGGATTTGGCATCTCTTGGGCAAGTCTAAAAACATAATTAGGACTTGTGTGAGCTGCCCAAATAGTCCCAAACTCCATGCTTCTCATTTTGGCTATGCCATTTGCAATTATACACATACTTCCACAATGAAAACTTGCCAATACATAACCAAAATGTGCATATTCATACATACAACTTTAACTCTCATTCATACATCACTTATTAACATAATTACACATGTTCAAGAGGTCATAGGTCATATACAACCATAGATGACAACATTTGCACTTTGATGGCCTTAAAGAGGCAAATTTCATACATTTCAATGTCATACTATCATCTCTCAAGTGGTTGGCTTCCATCTCCTTGCTCTCTTGGTCCACCTAGCATGTTGATGATGTTCAAAGAATCCTAATAGCTCATCTCCCATTCAATCATACATAATGGATACAAACAAGTCTCATAAATGCATGTGTGGTCATGTTGACATGTGTAAACATTCAAGAGACATTTTCATCATTTAAGAAAGTCATACATAACATACAAATGCTTGCCAAGCAAGTGGATTGGCCTCACCCAATTTCTTGTAGATATTGGACTTGCCTCACCCATTCTTTAAGAGATTCTTGGACTCAACCATGCTCTTAGGAGTCTATCTTGCTTTCGAGAGACTCTTTGCTTTGTCTCAACCACTTTTAAGGGTTCTTGGCTCATCCTCACTATGGTTAAGGGTTCTTGGCATCACCACACTCAAGCAAACCCAAGCACACATCAAGAACATCATATAAGAGCATATTGTAACATCGTGGCACCATGGAATCAAATTCATAGTAGAACACATTTCATGGCTTAAAAATACACATACATACATTCAAGACAAGTTAAGCACACATCCATGCATGAGAGAAGGTGGAGAGAACTACCTTGTATACAATCACACACTTTCTTCTTGAATCAAGGCTCCTTCTTTCGGCCACGCACACACAAAGTGTGGGGATGGTTTCTCTTGGCTTAAACATAATTTATGGAAGTCAATTAGGTTCATGGAATTAATCCTAAGGCCACACAACTCACTTAGACACTAACTTGCTCTATAGACCCCATTATGGTTCCATAATTGCACATAACGAAGCAACACCCCTCAAATAAATTCTAAGCCCCATTCTTTCCTTTCAAATATGATTCTTGACTCCTTTTAAGCCTCTTGGAGTCATTAGACAATCAAAAACCAAGAGCCTAATTATATGTTGCTTCTTTAGGTCATAATATGGAACATAAAGCACTAACTCACTTTCTATAAGTTCTAAATTTTTTCTAAGGCCTCCCTTCATTTTCATTCATCATATATGACTCAAGAATGGGTTTAGAAAAATTTAAAACTCTTTCTAACTACACAAACCCTTTTAGGCCGAGGCTATGGAGGAAATGGGATTTCTTGGAGTTTGCTTTGTTTTCTCAAGGGAGGATGAATGTAGGGAGCCTCGTAGGGATCTTGGGAGCTCATTTAAACTCTTATTTAGGCCTATGAATCATCATACAAAATCAATTTTACAAAGTGCAATTGAAACCCTAAAAATTGCATCTTGAAATCTAATGGGTTTTTGTTAATTCCCTTTGCATATTCTTAATCTCCACACCCTTTTTCCTTAGAATCACCCTTGGTTCTGCCTAAAAATCAAATCCTCTTAGGTCTTCTCAAGTGGGGCAAAATGGTGGAGAAGGGTAGCAAGGCGTATCAACCATGGAAGAAGAAATTACCTTGTTTTCTTACTTTTTCTCACTTGAATCTTGTGTTCTTTGAGCTCCTCTCTTCAAATCCGAATTTTTCCCTTAATATCTCCCTTAAAACAGATTTGAAAACTTCATTTTAATCAAAGGAAACAAAGGAGAATGGAGGAGAGGAGGTTTGGATGGAAGAAAGCATAGAAAACTACCAATAATCCATACCTTTTTCTTGATTTTCTCCTCCTTTTCTTCCCCTTCTTATGAGCCTAAGAGAGTAGATCATATTCTGTATTTTGGGCAGAAATTTCATGCTTAAGAAGATGGGAGAAGAAAGGAGAAGTGCGTAGGAGCTTCTAGAAACACACTTTTTTAAAAATTTCAATTTTGTCCTTCCATAATGGCAATTTCATTTCGGTTTCATTTTAACTCCTTTTTGAGAACCATCTTTTCCATTATAAAATTTAGGTTCCCAATTTAATAAAATTCCTTTGGAATCACTCAATTTGAATCTAAAATTTTACCAAATGAATCGGTTAAAGTTTGGGTCAACAGATATTGGAAAACGTCCACCAGATGGGATTTAACTGTCCCGAGGCTTCCCATGATTTTTAGGGCATTTGAGAACCCTAGGCAACTCAAAATTTTCATTTAGAAGGCCCTCCTATATGTTTTCCAAAAGTTGCACTTATTTATGAAAATGCCATTATGTTTTGTCAGTTTTCGTCACAATTTCGTTTCTTCATTCTAGCTTCATTTTTCTTTTCGTCTAAGCATGAGATTCTCATTTTTAGGAGTCTAGAATGCTTCCCAAATTTTTTGAGACCTTAACTACATTATTTTTGGGGGACTTCCTTTTGTATCCGATGAGTTTCATTCATTTATGAAGAAACCGTACGTTACGTTCCTCACGTTTTCTCTTATTTTCAGAGAACCAGATGTTACACACATACCATTTTTGCATAATTTGGCTAACTTTGAAAAATCATAATAAATCCTTTAGAACTCCAAATTGGGCGCTCTTTAGCTCTGTGAAAAGCTCTAGATGAGACCTACTTGCTGGCCAAATTTCATGGAAAAATGCATTCCTTTGGTTAGACTTTGGTTTAGCACACATAATGGTCACTTTTGAAGTCCAAATTAGTATCTTAAGGCACCAAGAAGCTTTCTTCTCATTCCATAGCCACTTGGACACATCCAAAAGCATAATTATAACATATAAAATCATACCAAATGATCCAAATTACTATGGAGCTAAATCTTACCATACTACATGAATTCATACACATGCATACTATGATGCTAGGATGTCAATCTTATATGTATACATTCATTTGGCTTCAAGATTGATATACACATCATAAATACATGCATTTCAACTTGTCTAAGTGGTTACATCTCATATGCATCATGTGGATACAATTATTGACATCAATATGCCATTAAAATGTCTATTTTTCTACTTATTTGTCAAAGTGTAATGCTTCAAGATCTTTGGCCTCCATTCTTTAGTCTACTTGGCTCACCTAGACATAATTAGGCATGTAGAGGGGAATAATGAGATTCAAAGAATCTCAATAGCTCTTTACCCTTTCAAACATATATAATAGATGCAAATTTAAGTAAAAGAACACATTCATGTCCCTTAGGCTAGTCATGAATATACATAAATCATTTTCTTCATCACTTAAACTCATACATGTCAAATATAGGCTTTCAAGGGCATTGGTCTAGCCTCACCCAACTTTCTAGGGACTTTTGGATTGGCTTCACTCACTTTCAAGGGACTTTTAACTAAGCCTCACTCTTATTAAGACTTTTGGCTTTATCTCATCTAACTTTAGGGACTTTTGGCTCATCCTCAACCATGCTAAGGGACTTTTGTCATTACCAAACCTATTCAAGCAAAAAATACATTCATAAACTCATTTCAAGATGCATAATGGTACCATAACAAGTAAGTGATAGCTAGAAATATATTTCATAATTCAAACATACACACAAGTACTCAAAGACAAATAAACATCCAAGGCATGCATATGAGAAATGTTAGAGAGATACCTTGAAGCAAAATCATAAGCTTTTCTCTTTAATTCTTTTTCTCCTTTTCAACCAAGCATATGCAATTAGGTGGCACTTGATTCTCTTGGCCTAGACATATCAAATGAGACATGATTTAATCATTGAAACAAGCTTTAACTTAATATAAACTCTATGGAAGCTCACTTTCTCATATGACTTCCTTATGGTTCCATACATGACACAATGAAGCAACTATTGGAATTTATGATCTTGGCTCCATTTTCTCCTTCAATCTAAGTTTCTTGACTCCATTTAGACTCCTTAGAACCATCACAATTTCATTTCAAGGAGCCCACACTTTAGTTGCTTTTCTTTTGTCTTAAAATAGAGTATACACCTTTATCTCACAATCCAAACTTTCTAAATTTATTCCAAGGCTTCCTTTGATATTCATCTATTATATTTAGTCCCTTTCTAGCTTTAGAAAAATTTAAAACTCTCCCTAGGTATATGGTTCTGTTTTGGTTGAGACACCTTTTTATCTTGTGCACCTATGGAGTTTGCTTCATTTCCTTTAGGGAAATGGCATATGTGAGGCTTCTTAGGTGTCTTGAGAACTCATTCATACTCTTAGACAACTTAAATTATCATTAGGAAGCTTTATATTTGCCAAGGTGCAACCAAATCCCTAAATTCTATAACTTGCATTCTAAAGCTTCCTTTTCAATTATAGTTGTATATTCTTAATCTTCACACTCCATAACTCTTGATTCCATTAAGAACACATGAAGAAAAACTCTCCTCCTCACTTTCTCTCTCTAGGTTGAAGCTTAAATGGCTTGGAAATACAAGATTTTGCAAGTGTTTCAAGTAAATTCTTACTTTAAAACAAAGCTCTCTTCGCGTAGATTATTTTTCACCAATTGGTTTCTTGAAAAGAGTTCCTTTTTGGCTCTGGTTAGACTTGAATTTTCAATTTTTCAAGAAAAGAAAACCACTATTAGAGAGCTCTTAGAGAGAGGAATGACTTTTCTAACTGGTGCGGGATAAAACGAGGCTGTTTACTTACCTGAATGGGAGTTTAAACTTCTTCTCCCTCTCTCTCCCCTTAATGTCATGCCATGGCTATCTAAATTTTTGAAAATGAAAGCTTGGAGAAGGTGATGAGGTGTAATTTACTTAAGAAGCTTCTTTTGTAATTTTTCAAAATGATAATTTTGCCCATACGCGCCTATTTGCTCCATTTAGGATCATTTCAACTCCTTTTTTAAAACCATATTTTTCATCATAAAATTTATGTCCTACAATAAAATGCTCTTGGTTTCACTCAAATTAGATTTAAAACCGTCCAGATCAAATCGATCAAAGTTCAGGTCAATCGATGTTCTAAAATGTAAATTGGAGGGGTTTGAACTATTTTAGGGGTTCCTATAGTTTTTTAGGGCCTTTGAGAATCCTAGAAGACTCAAATTTTACATTTAAAGATCCTTTCTTTAAGTTTTCTAAAAAGTGCCCAAAAGTACAAAAATGCCACTGGTTTTTGTCAGATGTTATTTAACTACTCCAACTTCGATTTTTGGGCATCTTAAGTCTTGTATCCTCAATTTTCATTATTTAGAATTTTCTCTTAATTTTATTTGGCTTCAAATTTTTTTTTATTTTGGGGACTTCCTTTTATATCTAGTAAGTTTCGTACATTTATAGAAAAACTAAATATTACAACCTTAGCCCTTAACTAACAATAATCACCCATTAGAGTGCAAGCATGACTGGCCTAACATTCAATGGCATCAAATCAAATCTCATAATCACAATCATAACCATTAAGTAAATATTCATCCTCAAGTTTTCAAGCATAGGCTTCTATCTCAAAGACAACAAAACAAGCATTTGTTTGAAAATAATATTTATTAATTCCAAAACCATTTCATCTTAAGAGTCAAATAAATATTAATCATTCAAATTTTAGTTTAAACACACAGTAACCCCAGTTCAAAAATAGTTCAATCTTATAGTATAAAAGTATAATTCATCATTTCATGATATAATTTTATCATTTCATAAAGGTCATAACACCATCTCAAATAGTTCAACTTTTTCAAATACTTGAACAATGATATAAACATTTCATAAATCAACTTTATACAATATAAGAATACATTAGAATTATATTTATGGATATAAGCTACCTTGATATGAAGTCAAATGCACACTTGCCAAGCCACAACTGCTACCCTCAAACTAGGAATCTACAATATATCAATAAAATGCATTTGACATCATATATGCATAAAATAATATTTCCTATATAAATAAATCTATCTTATTTTATCCACTTACCACAATAGTCAACACTCCACAAGCACCCAAGTCTAACACTTCACACCATTACTTAGGTTCACACTTTGTCTTCATATTTCATACCAAAACAATGAATTAAACTTTCAAATTAATTTAGTAACATTAATTATAAATATAAATAATTATAAGATAGTAAACTTACCCTAATTCCACTCCTATAAAGTGGTCAATTTCCCACCTAGACATTTTATCATACATTTAGTGTGCAACTTTTAAAACTAACAACAATTAACACCTATTCAATATTCTAACTAATCCACTTGCATTGTTAGAAGCTTAATTACACTTTTAATTAACCAATTTCAACATTAGTTGCCAAATTTCCCAAAATTCCCAATTGCCAAACCCTAGGATTTACATAATCTATTTTAAATTTTAATAGGTTCAAAATAAAGGTAAGTAAAATGTTTTTCTTTTTATGTACCTTGGCCAAATCCTCAAGCTACTACCTCAAATGGAGGTTTCAAGTGAAGAAGATGAAGGTAGAGTCTTCCTTGGCTATATATGGTGTCGGCTTCATGAGAAAGAGTGAGGGAACATGTTATGATTTATTAAACAGGGAGATTTTAATGAAAATAAACATGAGGTTGGGTCATGGGTATAGATAATGGGTAAATATTCATTAAAAGTTACTTAAAGTGATAGTTATTCATTAAAAGAATTATTTTTTCCTATTTAATAAATAAAAATTCTAATTCTAATATTGTGATTTTTTATTTTTATTTATTTTATTTAGATTAGGTATACCTATTTGGCCCTTTATCCTTTTCTTATTATCTTTTCAAACCCAAGACATTAAAATAAATTGGCTCATTAACTTGAAGTCCAATATTTCACTAAATAATATATTCTTATAATATTTTCTAATTATATAAATATTAATTACTCACTAAACCCTCAAATATACACTAATAACATAAATTTCCAATTGCTCACTATTACCACTAAGATTAACACCTAACATGTAAGACCCATTGTAACACTATCATACATTGGACTCAATTATCCTTCACTTAAGCTTGATTCGATGAAATTCCAAAGAAAAGGGCTAAAACCATGGCATTTGATTACGTTATGCCGGGGTTTAAACATTCATACTTCACCCTGTGGGTCCTGTGAACCCATCAATCACATTCTCTACTCAAACCCCATTCATACAACTTATACATATCATAAAACAATCCCCGAACTATGGATTTGAGGCTAAAAACTAGAAAAATGCAATTTCTCTCAAGGGTCAAAAATTTACATTTTTGGCTCCAACTTTGGAAAATCATTATTAATTCTAAAAAAAATGGAAATCAAACAAACCATAGCTTTTTTTAAAAGCTCTAGATGTTAAATTTATATTAAAAATAATTCCAAACCATAATCTCATCGTTTGGACCACATTTGACAATAGACAAGCTTGAAAGGTCAGGCTACCTAGTGTTTTTGATATAGCTTACTAATATGAACTTTACAAAATTCATAACTAATTTCAAAAATATCCAATATAGGCAAACTATACCAATTTAGAAAGCTACAAATGTTAAATATAGGAGAAAAATAAGTACATACTAGTTTGATAGCCTTTAGACCTTGAAAATGGATGGAATAGTAGCCAAGGTCTGCTAGTGTCCTTGATACTGACATAGAATTTTAGAAAATCATTTATCCCTCTACAAACCTCCAATTGAAGTGCTTCTAATTGGTATAGGTCACTATGAATGTATAGTTTCTCCTTGTCAAATTTCATGACCATTGGACACTATTTGGCTTATAAGTGGCAAAGGCAAATTTTTGACCCTATGAATAGTGACACTATCAAATTTAAAAATTTTTGCCACCTTTGAAAATTCACCAAAAATTCTTAAGAGCTTCGAATAATATGTACTTTAGTTTTCTAAAAATATCTAGACAAAACCTATAAGCATACCAAGTTTCAAACTAAGAAGAGGTCATTTGGCTAAATCTTGACATAGCTCTTGAATGTGGCAAATTTGGCACCATATATGGTTCAAGGTAGGTTCAAATGACCTCATACATGTTCTAGCACCTCTTGGGTAAGTTTTAAAGTATAAATAAAACATATAGGAACTATCCAAGTGGTCCAAATTATCATGCATCTCAATTTGGCTATTCCACATGCACGAATACACTAGCATTTACAAGACATCAAAGGTCCAAATCTTACATTTACATTGATTTGATACCAAATATGGTTTCTACATCATCCATACATGCTTTTACATTTGCTCCAATTGTTACAACTCAAAAATAATATATACATAAGCACTTTGACTTTCCTATACATCAAAACTATACATAATCATATAAAAGTGTCAGGCGATGTCTATTTATGCCTCATGGCCTCCAATCTTTGGCTCTTGAGCTCCAACTAGACAATATAAGATGGGAGAGGGAAGGGGGTGAGATTCATAGAATCTCAATAGCTCATACACTCATTCAAGGAAGCAATCAAGACATATAAGCATGTCAAAGCATATAAGTAGGCATCCAACTATTAAAAATCATATAACACTTGATTTACATGTCATAAACTGCCAAGAATAAGCTTTAGGGACTTTTAGTCTAGTTTCACCCTATTTTTTAGGACTTTTGGATTGGCCTCACCCTTGGTATAGGGACTTTTGACTTAGCCTCACTAATCCATGAGACTTTTGGCCTTGTCTCACCCATTTCTAGGGGCTTTTGGCTCCACCTCACCTATCACAAGGGACTTTTGGCACCACCACACCCTTTAAGAGCAATTTTAACAACCTAAAACATAAGTGTATTAGTACCAATGCAACAATGCAATATCAAATGGCATGTCTCACAATACAAGTGCACACATCATACATCTAAGAATGCAATAAGTAAAAGTGAAGAGCTACCTTGACACTAAAACATAATTCTTCCCTTTTAATTTCTCTTTCCCCTTCTCAGTCTCACAATCGTAACTAGATAGAGCTTGATCTCTTTTGCCTAGACACAATACATAGCATGTAATTACTCTTTTAGAACAAGCTAAAGCATCAACCACATATTCGAGAAGCATACTTTATCTACGATTCCATAAAAGGTCTAATGAAGCTTCTAAATTTTCCTTGAAGGCAAAGGCACTTGGAAAGCTTCCTAGGGGTTTTAGGAACTCAAACAAATACTTATAAAGGCTAGGGGATTCTTAGACAAAATCAGATTGAACAAAATGTTCAAGAACCCCTATGTTTCCTATCTTAAAGTTCAATAGTTTTTCCTCTGCTTACTTTGCATTTCCTATCTTCCCACACATTAATTCATGAGTTTCATGCTTGTTCTAGGTCAGAAATTCCTCCTTCTCTTAAGCTCTCAAGTTGGTAGAACCAACATACCCAAGAAGCAAAGATACATAGATATCTATCTTGAATTCAAGCCTTCTTCAAGAGTGTTTCCCTCTACCTTAGCCTTCCTTTTGAATTTCTACTCTCCCTCCTCTGAACCAAGTTAAAACAGAACCAATTCAACAACTAAAACCATAAAAAGAGAGAGTAAAGAGAGATGAACAAAATTTCAAGAAGGAAAGCTATGAAAATCTTAAGTTTCTTTCACCTTTTCCTTGGTTTCCTTCCTTTTCCCTTCTTCCTCCTTTGTGCCCTTCTTAGATGAGCTCTCCCTTGGTCTTAAGTAGAGGAAACGTCAGTTAGAAGAGAAGAGAGGCTTCTAGGGTCTTTAAGAAGTAAAAATCCACTTTTTCATGCTTTTTTTGAAACAAACCTCACTATAGTGGGAAATACCCCTCGCTACGGCGAGCACTTATCAGTCCCAAGTCCCTTGTTCTCTCTATGATGGACACTATTATGAGAAACTCCCTAGATTTTGTGTGGGATACATGAACTCGTTATAGCGAGCTACATCCTAGCTATGGCGAACCAGCATCTTCGTTGTAGCTAATTAAAAACTTGTTGTAGCAAACTAGTACCTTTGCTATAGCTAACAGGGTCCCTGGCTATAGGCAACAAACTTATAAAATTTTCAGAAATCTTGGATGTTACACCCATGAATAATAATTCCTAACAATTAAATAAATACTACACATCTCTTAAACATCTCAACTAATTAATTAGTTATATTTTAATTTAATTGTAATTCATGATGTTATTAATTAATTATATTTTAATTTAATTATTAATTCAAGATGTTACATTTTATAAGGTGCATTCTTTTATGTCAAATGCTTTGAGTCTATTTGTTCAATTTAATAGTATTCTTTTTTGTATTTGTGTCCTAAAATATGTAACATGACTATCTTTAATTAGTAGGTTTGATTATCTTTATGCAAGAGTGTTGTTTTACCTTATCTTTCATATAAGATGCTTGACTATGGTATGATATAAAGTAAATCAGCTCTTTGTCAAGACTGAATCAAAGTTATAGTTCTTTTATTTCATTTAGACTTCTATATGGAACATTATGATTGTGATAGTTAGTTTATTTCTCATTGAAAGTACTGATGCATGCATTTCAATTTGGTCTAATATATACTATATTTTTTGTTTAAGTCCTTTCTCTCTTTTAAAGTGCAAATTTTGGTTAGGTGTATCTCTTCTTGTTGCCATAAAAGTTATCAAGGAAGGTGTAGCTACAAAAGGAATGAACTAAAGTAGTTAAGCTTCATTCTCCCCATGGAAAAGAAAATATATTCCATTTTAGTCATTGTGCTTTAGAAAAAAGGATTTGGAAAGAGTGGTATATATAAGGTAGTGTTTAACTTTGAATGATGAAATGAAATGTAGGCTTCATGAGAATTGAAGGATGGAGTGTGGGCTAGAATATGTAAAATTAGGATAGAACCTTTTTATGATTGTACTAACAACTTAAAAGTTAGAGTGGTTAATTTGATGTACATCAATTGGAATTGTTGTTAGGAAGAATCCCAATGTAAATGCTATATTGAGGAGGCTTCTTAATATTCAAGTGTGATTCTTTGTAGTGGCCTTCTACTTAAAAGTTTAGAAGGTCCTACACTAGGCCTTTTCAAAGCTCAATTAAAGATCGGTATAGTTTCATTTTCTTATTAATCATGAGGGAAAAAAAGGAAAAGAAGTTACGTAATATGCTTAATATTTGCAAATTAACATATTACTATATATATATATATATATATATATTCATAGTGATTGTATAAGATTATGTTACCTTGAAATTATAGAATGCTTAAATGAACAAAAAAGTGAGGAATTGATTGCTTGCTTTTATATATCATAATTCATGTCTAAATAATGGTTGAATAAAGAGTATTTTGAAGACATATAAAGACAATATCATATGGGACAATTTCATTTTTCCCTTGCTAATATAAACAAAGGAAATTCCTTAATTATAAATTTTTTCCCCTACTAATGTCCAAAGCAAATTTTCTTTTAAGAAAATAAATTTAGCAGTGGTTAAAAGTTCTTAAGGCTTAGTGGATTAGTAGTGGTTTTCAAAATTGTGATTAACCCACAAGGTAACTAGTTTCCAAAACCATAGTTAAACCAGTTGTCATGGATGGCTCTACTTGGGTTTTGGAAATTGTAGTTAAGCTCATTAGCCTATACAAAAATCGTGGCTAGGATGGTTTTTCTTTTTCTTTTTTTTGAAATGAAAGACAACAAACTATTAATATTAGATAAACAAACCATTGGCTTTTCACTAACAACTTTCTTAATTGCATTAGAGGAACATTGGACACAATTTCTTTACCTATAAAAACAACAAATGGAACAAGCCATGATACTCAATGAGTAGAAGATAAAGCATGGTAACTAATAGAATGAGTGAGCATAAAGTTTTTTCTAATGAAACTAGAGAAAAAATTAGAAATTTAGAAAACATGAGAATTGACTTGAGAAATTAATATTCCTTACCCTAATATTATAAAATAATGCTAATAGATTAACTAGATGATGCTGGTTAGGCTAAATCCTTGACAGTATCCAAATTAAGATCTCGGGTAACAATAATTTTGATCGAACTTTTCCAAACTATTTAAAGTCTTCGTGACCGCTAAACAGATATTTTTTAAAAAGAGAGTCTAAAATTTAGTGTGAAGCTGTTGGTCTATGAAAATACTAAAAAATGAGCTCAAACAAAGGAAACAAGGTGTAGGGGGAAAATTGAAAAAGTTATAAAACCCTAAAATATATATATATATATATATGCCATGCCATCTTCTTCCTTTTCACTTAACCAACTTTTAAGACCACTCATGAAGGCATGAAGGGAGGGATGAGAGAGAAGGAAAAAAAGGATAAAATAAATAATGATTTATATTGAATTTTACTATGATGTAGCTTTGAAACTTCTTCTACTATTTATCCTCTCTCATGGTGGTTTTGGTTTCTCAAAAAGGTTAGGTTTGTGGCAGTCATATTGAGAGAAACAACTCATTTAAAGAAGCCAATTACATAAAAAAATCTCCATCAAAGACTCATCAAAGCAAGGTATGATTCCAAGTTAGGAAAATTTGTAATTTTTAGAACCTTAGCCCATGACGGTTTGGCCAAGAGAGAGAGAGAGAGGGAAGCATGTATTTATTTGATGAAAAGTTGGTGTAATAAAGGGTTTAGAAGGGTAAAGAGTAAGAATATATAAAGAGATTGAATTAAAAATTAAGAGAAATGCATATGGCTTCCTTTAGGGTGTAGGTTTGGCCATGGGTGTTTCAAAACTTTAGGAGGATTAGTTGGCCTCTATAATACCATAATTGAATTATAAATGAATAATGGATATCCTAAAAAACTCAAATTCCCTATGAAAAAAAACAAAACATAAAAAATTGGGCTATGTAATGATGCTTTCGGCTAGGGGAATGACATGATACCAAGGGAAGTTTTTAATTTATTCTCATGGTTTAAGAGGTGTAAATGAGTAATTTAAATGCTAGATGAACCACTAGTTTGAGAAAAGGAATGCGTCTTGATGGTGTTACAAGATTGGTTCCATGAAAACCTTAACTTGCCTTAGGAATAGAATAAGTGATATGGCTAGGCTTTTGAAATTGTTTTACCCATGAAAATTTGAAGTTGTTTTAGCCATGAAAAGTGAGTAAATTGAGATAGATGAATGATGTAATTACTATATGAAATGTGGTAAATGGGATGAATCATTTTGAAACACATAAAGTAGCTTAATTCATACCTTAAGTCCTAATATGTACAGGTATTACTAGAGTGAGATCGGATATGTCTCAATTGATTATTTTATACCCTAGTTAATGTGCCTGGGCCAAACAAGTAAGACTACACCAAAGTGTATGCATGAGACTGTGGGATCAAGAGAAAGAGAACAAAGGAATTGATTGAATTTACTTGATAAGGTAGCTTTTCCTTCATTCTTATATGTATAGTTGGTTTGCTTAAGCATTTTGGTTACTTGTGTGTGTTGTTTTCAATTGTTTGAGTAGACAATGCAATTGCATAAGACCTACTTGGATTTGTGAGAGGGGTGGCTCTAATGTTGGGTGAGGCAAGGGAAGTGAGCATGGATTTTCTTTAAGGGCATGGACTTTTTCTTACTTGAGCCAAGGAAACCCCTAGAGCATGGATTTGCTTTCTTATGTATGGATTGGTTATGATTGCATAACATGCATGCTTTCTTCCATGTGCTTGAGTGAACCATATGTGTGTTTGAATATTAGTTTAGTTACTGAGATTCTTTGAATCTCTATTTCCCTATCTCCACTAACAATGTTCAAGTAATATGCAAAGCAAGGATAAGGAAAAGCAAAGTACCTAGAAAATCCTACTATGTCAAGAGATTTGGCTTAGGATATGAGATTGTGTATATAATCATGTAAACTAATATTTTGATGTAATATAATGCACACATGTATAAAAGTGTTAGACTAAGATTTTGTAGCCTACAGTTGCATGTATAAGACATTGGAACATAATTTAGCATATAGAAATTTTAACACCCCAAAATTAATTAAGGTGTTAATCATAGATTTGGGTTAATTAAGAATAATTAATATGGGATAATTGGACAAGTTAAGTGAATGAAAATTTTAGAGAGATAAATTATTAATATGAGTTTGAAATTAAACTGAGTTATAAATCCTATATAGGCCTAAATTAAATTAAGTAGGCTAAGGTTAAGGACTAATGGAAGCTAAATAATTTTAGGTGCAGACCCAACCTTTTATTATGAGACTTGGCCCAAGAGAGAGCACGTAGTGATGGTCCAATAACTCTTGTGTAGACCCAAATCAATTGAGTTCTTCAAACTTGGTCTAGCCCAATTAAATTTTTACAACCCAACACATTAAAGTTGCCCCAACAAGGTTTAAATCAGAACCCACTTGCCATTGGACCCTTGGGTCAGCCCATAAGCCACATTAGACTTAACTGAAACCCAACTAAAACCCTAAACACTTCAACCCCTCCACATTTTGCTGAAACACAAACACACAATTCATTTTTAGAGATTTGAAGGGAGGTTAGGGTTAGGGACAAGAAATCTACCATTTCTCACTTCTAAGCTCAAAATCAACAAGGTACTTATTATATAACTTAATCCCCTTTTCTTTCTCTTCATTTTGGCTCGATTAGTTTTTCATTTGGAGCATTTTCACCATACCCAAACTCTGAAATATGGTTGTTTGGTATTTTCTTAGAGGATTTTTGGAGGTAGAGGCTAGGAGGGATATTGGGTAAGTGTAAACTCTCCATTCTAGTGTATTTTCTATTGGTTTAAGACCCCCATAATTGATTTATAGTATAGGTATTAATTTTGTATGAATTTGCTTAGGAATTAGGGTGATATATTGAAGTTTCTAGTAGAGAACACATTCAATCTAAATTTAGGGATTTGTAATGGCTGGGTAAGTGTCCTTTGAGTAGCCATTAGTATTTTAATTCCTTGGGTACTTGTTACTGCTGTACATTGTGTAGTAATCTTCTTATGTTATGATTATAGGGAGATTTTGGCACTGCTGGTGGCTTTTCAATTGTCTACAGAGTGAGGTAACTGGGGGTTAATGCTAATTCTATGGATATGTTTGTTTAATTTTGTATCTACTGCATGATTATGATTTTGATGCTAAATGAATTGGTTGGCTATCTGTTATATGCGATTGGACTTTGTGAGTCTATAGTGGAGCTGTGGTGCGGCTGTCACCTGTGCATGTGCTTCAATTGGGTACCAAGTTATGATCAAACCCCAGATGCACTGAGCACTGGTTGTGCTCATTATGGAGTAGGTGCCGTGGACAGACTTCTCCCAGTGTTATTGGCCTTTAACATGTGGAATTATGATTGCTAGTATGGGATAGTAATCATAGATAGCCTAATTGTTTCATTTACTGATATGACTGGTATGTTTTTTGATACTTATGTGAAATCATGCATATATGTTGATTAAACTGGAATATATGAATGGAATTTGCCTTAGTTACTGAGATTTACATCTCACCCGATTTCATAGGATTATACTTTCTGGTGAAGCCCCTTTGGGTAAGGATAAGGGGAAGGAAGTGGATGAAAATCCATGAGCTCTAACCATGTGTGGAGGAAGCCACACTTGGGCTAATCTGAGTAGAGTAGATGCAATTTTGTTAATCTTATATATATAGCATCATCATGTAATCATATTGCCAAGTGTAGGCGTTTATATTTTAATTAGTTGGAATGCATTTCTTAAGGAGTTAAGTCTTAATATAGCTTGGTTTTGGATGTATGAACTTATAGTATCTGATGTATGAACTTTGTGGAATTCATGATATGGTTTACTATTGGGAATGTCATCATAGGATATATGAGATTGTTGATTTGAATCAGTGATGCATGAAATCTTTAAAGGAATGAATATTTGAATGATAATTGCTGGAAGCTTATGAAATTATACTATTATTAATCCATGAATTTGCTGACATATGGTAGTTGGATAAGTAGGAATTTATACTTAAGTTTTGAATTGGTAATAATAGAATAGCTAGGTCAATAAGGTACATAAATACCATTAGAGTTGTATAAATTAAGGTAGAGTGGCCCTAGGGTGTTATTGGAGGGAGAGTGGAGAGTATGAGACAAGATTTTAAGAGTTTTAGGATCAGAAGTCATTTTGCCATAGCCAAAATATTATTAACTGCGGCTAATAGAGGCGAAGTTACCCAGCGAGAGTACCAAAGAGAAATTCGCCGCAGCGAAAAGTGGAATTAGTCGCGACGAAATATGAGAGGAAACACTGGGAGTTGTCCAGAGGGTAATTCACTGCGACTAAATGGGAATTGGCCGTGGCAAACTTTTGTGAGAATTTGTCAGGCATTCCAGAGAGGAATTTGCTGTGGGGAAAGAGGGAATTGGCCGTGACCAATAGTAAGAGGTGAGCGAGGTAGGTTTTAGGAGGCTTCCTCATCACAGCGCGATGTAGGTTAGCAGCGGCGAAGATCCAACTCACCACGGCTATCGTCGTGGCAAAACATGTAAAGATAAAGAGTGAACCCAAGAGCAATTGGCCGTGGCGCAAGGAAATTTAGCCACCGCTAATGGTCCTAAACTCTCATTCAAACCTAGAAATCTTGGTTTTTCCCATACTAACCTTAAGGGATGACTTAGAAACATTGATAGAAGATTCTTGTGAGTTGGAATTAATGGGTAATAGAATCAAAGGCTTATAAATGAGTGTTAGTTTCCCTTGTGTACATGAATGCTTGTAATTATTTGATTGATGATTCTAATAACATTAAGGTTCAAATTTCCTTGCCTTTTTCCAAATGTAATTAGTCGTAATGTCTTGTAACCCTGATTTATGATTATTAATCACGTATTTTACCTTAATTACAATGGTTAAAAGTTAAGGTTGTCATAGAAATCCATTTGGATTATATGCATATTCTCATGTGGAATAGTGATTTTTAGATGCAAGGAAAATTTCATGTGATGAAACATTGATAATCGATGCATGTATGAATGGAAATTTGCTCATGGTAAGAAATGACATTTTAGAGCTCATTTGGTACATTTTGAAACCAAAATTTCAACTATTTAAGCATCAAATGTCCCTTTGCCCTTGACTACCTTAGTGACCGAATTTGGGGTGAAATTTAGTTAGCATATAGAGGACATTTAACACCTTTTATAAAGCCAAAGTTTTTAATTTTTGAAGTTCTATAGAATATTTCGTGACTTTACAAACTTGGCCACAAAAAACTGTCATGGTATTAGTACTATTCACACTGTACAGATATAAAATTTTTATAGTAAAAAGTTCATATCACAGGTTTCAAAATGACACCTAGTTTACCTCAATTGAAGTTATGTAAATCAAGTTATGAATTTTTGAAGTTGATGTTATTATGTGATTTATGGGAAAAGGGGAAAATTGTTCTTTTGTATAAAGAGCTCTATGTACATACTATATCAGATGAAACTAAACACTTGAGCATGGATTTGTGAGATGGAATGATGAGAATCCATTTTTGAACATTATGGATCTATTTGATGCAATTAGTATTGAATTTCTGCCATTAAACAATTTATTGTGCTTACTTATATTTAAAGGGCATATAATTGTATTAATAATATGAGATATATTATGGTGTAACAATACACAAAATGTTTGAAATTCATCAAAAAATGGATTTAGGAGATATAAAAGTAGTTAATTATAAATGACACAAGAATACTTACACACATTCACGCACATATATCCTTTTAGATGCATTAATAATTAAAATATTAACAAGAAAATTTCAAAGATTAATTTATGCATTTAAAATAAATTGTCAAGTAGCAATTAAAAATGATTAAATATCCATAGGAAACAATTAAGTATCATACCTAAAATAATTCCGTAAAATCTTTCTATGGGGAGGTTTGTGCAAAACCCTTATTTCTAACATGTATCATATTCTAACATAAGCATACAATTTATGAGGGTAAATAACCATATATCTAGACATGAGCACTTAATTGATGAATAATATAAGAGCATCTAGCTCAGTATCCTTTTAGCACTCAATCATAGAAACTATGTGGTAAAAATCTAGGATGCATTAAAGGCTAATAGAACTTTTGTTATCTATTGGCATTTTGCACAAACCTACCATTTACAAATAATATCACATAATATATTTCATATGCATAAAACCTTTAAATCTCATAGTCACTGTAATACCTTAAGTTCATACACTTCATGCATGATATTTAAAGCATTTCATCCTTATTTAAGTGGAATTTACATACTTTGGCAATGGTGTGACAACCCTACCTTCTAAACATGGTAATTATAGTTAAATATGTAATTAATAAATAATGATCAAGGTTTGGAGTCGTTACAGTTTATTATGTTATGAAAATATAGGGAAATTTGAATCATAATGTTAGGGTCATCACTAAACAACCACAAACAAAACAAAAATGCATAAGAGAAATCATAATACCATAGGGGGTTTATGATTCAACCATTCATCAGTTTCAACACACAAAAACCTCCCACAAGTATTCCTATATTATTTTCTAGCATTACCATTGAAGAAACTGGGGTTTCTAGGCTAAAGATATGAGTTTGGGGTCTTATGCCATGGCTTACACCATTCGCGCCGCAGCTAAGTTAGGTGTAACACCATAGTATCTTAACTCCAATTCAACTCCTTCTAGGCTTGATTCCATATGATTTCCCAGGAAAATGACCGAAACCGTGGTATTTCACTACTTAAAGTCGGGGTTTAACCGGTCATATTTTGCCCTGTGGGTCCTGTGAACCCATCATTCACATTCTTTACTCAAACACCATTTATAAGACTTGTACATAGTCTCAAACAACTCACAAACCACGGGTAAGAAACCAAAACCCAGAAAATACAATTTCTCAAATGAGCCCATATCTCAGATTTTTGGCTCTAACTTGGGAAAATCATAAATAATTCTAGAAAAATGGAAATCAAGCAAATCATAGCTCTCTGGAAATCTTGGGATGTTAACTTCACATAAAAATAACTCCCAACCAAAATCTAGACCATCATTGACATCGAAATAGGAACAGATGTCCGGCTGTCCCTGATACTGGTGCAGTTCATTGTCATGAACTTCGGAAATTCGTAGTTAATTCCATAAAAATCCAATCAGGGCAAACTATACCAATTTGGAAATCTACAGATGTTAGCTAGAGGAGAAAAATAAGTCTAGATCAGTTCAGGAGCTCTTGGACCTTGAAAACCGATGAAACAGTAACGAAGGTCGGAAGCCTCCCTGATGCTGATACAGAACTTCAGCAAGTCGTTTCTCTCTCTACAGACCTCCAATTGAGGTGCTTCCAATTGGTATAGGTCACTGTGGATATCTAGTTTATGCTCATAAGGTTTCATGACAATTGGACACCATTTGGTCCATGGATGACATGGTTTCATTTTCGGATTTTTACACAGTACCATGACCAAACCATCAAAATTTCCCAATTTCAACAATTCTCCAAATATTCTCTAGATCTCCGAATATTACCCACTTTAGCTTATCAAGAACCTCTCAATGGACTCTAGAGGCATGCCAAATTCCATAACAAGAAGAGCTCATCCAGTCATACTTTGACGGAGCTCACAAAATTGGTGGTTTTGGCACCCCATTTGGTTCGAAATGGGTCCAAATGGCCTCCTACATACTCTAGCCTCTCGTGGGCAAGTTTGAAAGTACACAAATAGCATATATGAAATGTCTAAGTGATCCAAAATATCATACATTTCAAAATCACTATGCTACGGAGTAAAATGCACTAGCACATGCAAGCCACAAAAGGGCCAATTTCTACATTCTCATTACTTTGGCTCTTTAAACAATCCATACATCATCTATACATATATTTACATGTGCTCCCACATTTACAACTCAAAAATAATAGGTGCATATTCATTTTGGCACCTTATACAACAAAATAACCAAAAGAAACTATACATTTCTTAAATATGCTCTACTAGGCTCCATGAGGTATGCTTGCCTCTCCTTGAACACCACCTGGATATTAAGATGGGAGAGGGAAGGGGGTGAGATTCAGGGAATCTCAGTAACTCATACTCATTCAAGATGCAATCAAGGCATATAAACTAGTCAAGCATGCACACAAGTCACAATGATACAATATAGATGCTTTATGCCATGAATAACATATCAATGCCAAAATTAGGCTCTAGGGACTTTTGGTCTAGCCTCACCCGAGCTTTGGGACTTTTGGATCGGCCTCACCTTTGATTTAGGGACTTTTGGCTCCACCTCACCCGTCTCAAAGGACTTTCGGCACCACCTCACCCGAGCAATTTCCACAATTCAAATCACAAGCATATTGGTACCCATGCATCAAGGCAACATCAATGGCATATCTCATCATACAAGCACATATACAAGCATACAATGACTATTACACATCCAAGAATGCAACAAGAAAAGAGTAGAGAGCTACCTTATCAGATAATACAAGTCTTCCCTTTTGATTTCTCTCCTCCCTCTTTGATTTCACACTCACAAATAGATGGAGTTGCTTCCTTTGAGCCTAGGCACATCAAAGAGCACCAAATCATTCTCTCATACTCAAATAAACTCTCATAAAACTAAAGGAGCTCTTCATCGAAACAAAACCCCCACTACCCTTACAAGATCTAGGGATTCTCTCTCTAAAACTCTACTCACTCTCCTTCCTCTCTCAAGCTCTCAAAGAAGAAGGTAAAGAAGAAGAAGTGAAGTTACATAAGCTCTACCCTTCCTCAAGTGTGGTTTTCCACTTTCTCTCTTCTGAACCAAACCCAAATCAACTTCTAAAATCATAGAAAGAGAGGGCAAAAGGAGGAGAACAACACAATAAGGAGAAAAGCTAGGGAAATCTAAAGATTACTCACCTCTTTGCTTGATCTCCTTGCTTCTCTAGGTCTCTCTCTCTCTCCACAGCTCTTTTCTCTCTCGTTGGTCGAAGCTTAGGTCGGTTCTAAGAGAAAGGAAGAGTTTAGACTCTTTAAAAAGTCAAAATCTCTCTTTTCACGCTTTTCCGGACTCACCCTCGCTATAGCGAGCCATAACCCTCGCTACGGCGAGCTCGTGCAAGTCCCAGACCTCTGCCTTTGCTATAGCTATCGCTACGGCGAGCAACTCCCTGGATTTTATATGGGATGCCCGCACTCGCTATAGCTAGAAGCATTTTTGCTATAGTGAGAAGGCATTCTCGCTATAGCTAGCCCATTTCTCGCTATAGCGAACAGGTACATTCGCTATAGCTAGGCTGTAGCTAGCAGACTTAGAAAATTTTCAGCCTTCGAAAATTTTCAGCTTTTCTTTTCTTTCCCTTTTCTTTTCTCTTTTCTTTTCTTTTCTTTTTCTGGTTGTTACATTAGGTACTAGAATTGTTGGGCAAATTTTCACAAATTTCACCTCAGCAATAGCCACGGCGAGTTGGACCATCGCCGCAGCCGGCCCACATGGCCCCACGGGGGAAATGCCTCTTGGAGCTACTGTTCCAAATCCCACGATCCTTGCCTCGGTGGAACACCCTTGTGCCATGGGGAGATTCGTTACTGTATACCCCGTACTTTGTTCCCTCGACCAGCATCGCGGTGGTACATGTTGCGCCGCGGTGAGGTTTCATTCTGTTACCCTCCTGGGCAATTTTTTTCACTCTGTGCCGCGGCGAGATTCCTCAAGCCACGGCGTTCCTCGCCACTATTATTCTTCAAGAAAATTTTATTCACTTGCGCCGCGGTGAGATTACTCATGCTGCGGCGCCCCTTACTTCTGTCACTCATTTGGCTGTGGCGAAGCCTTCTTAGCCGCGCCATAACTCTCTCCTGTAACTACCTCTCCCAAATTTCATCTCTTACACTCCAATTCCTATCTTAGGAACACTCTAGGACCACTTTCTCTCATTTTATATGACTCTAGTGGTATTTATCTACCCTATTCACCTAACTATTCTACCATTACCAATTTAAAACTTGAATGTTAATTTCCATTCCTCCTACCTCACCATATCAGCAAATCCATAAAGTAATAATAACCAGAATTTATGAGCTATCATCATTTAACATTCGATATACATTCCGTTAGAGATTTCACACATCAATAGTTTATATCAACATCTAATGCATCATATGATTACAATTCCCAAATGGTAAACCATATAACAAATTCAACAAAGCTATATATCAGATACTATAAGTTCATACATCAATACCCAACTATAATGTGACTTAACTCCTTAATGGTTACATTTCAACTGAGTAAAATATAAATGCCTAAACTTGGCGACATGATTACATGATGATGCTATGTAAACTAATAACAAAATTGCATCTACTCTATTTAGATTTGCCCAAGTGTAACTTCCTCCACACATGGCTAGAGCTCATAGATTTTCATCCATTTGCTTCCCCTTATCCTTACCCAAAGGACCTTCACTTGAAATATTAATCCCATAAAACGGGGTGAGATGTGAATCTTAGTAACCAAGGTAAATTTCATCATATATTCCAGTTTAATCAACATATATGTAAGGTTTCATTTAAACATAAGAAAACATACCAGTCATATCAGTAAATGAAACAATTAGGTTATCATGATTACTATCTCATACTAGCAATTATATTTTCATATGTTAAAGGCCATTAACACTGGGAGAGGCTTGTCCACGGCACCTACTCCCTATTGAGCACAACTAGGGCTCAGTGTATCTGGGGTTTGATCATAACCCGATGCCCGATCGAAGCACATGCACGGGTGGCAGCCGCACTATAGCTCCAACATAGACTTACAAGGTCTAACATAATACAATAGATAGCTAACCAATTCATTCAACATTTTAAATCATTCATGTACAGCAAATATGAAATTAAAATAGATATATGCATGGAATTAATATAAACCCGATTACCTCACTTGTAGATAATTTGCAACAGCCACCAATGGTACAAAAATCTCCCTATAACCATAGCATCAGAGAATTACTACTTCAATTCATCATTTACAGTAGCAACAAGTACCCAAAGAATTTAAATGCTAAATACTACCTAAAGAATACTTACCCAGCCACCACAAATCCCCAAATTCGGATTGAGTATGTCCTCTATCAGAAACTTCAATATATCACCTAAATTCCTAATAAAATTCGTACATAATTAACAACCATACTATACATCAACTATAAGGGTCTTAAACTAGCAGAAAATACACTAGAATGGATAGTTTACATTTATCTAATGTCAGCCCTAGCCTCAACCTACGAATTTCCTCTAAGAAAATACCAAACAACCATATTTCAGAATTTGGGTATGGTAAAAATGCTCCAAATGAAAAACTAATTGGGCCAAATTAAACAGGAAGAGAAGAGGATTAAGATATGTAACAAGTACCTTGGCTGATTTTAAGCTTAAAGGTGAGAAATAGTGGAATTCTTGCCTCAAACCCTAGCCTCTCTTCTAAGCTCCGAATTTCTTTTTGGGTTTTGTGTGTTTTGCAAAATAGGGGTGGTTAAGTTAGTTTTTAAGGTTTAAGTTAGGTCAAATGTGGGTCATGAGTTGCTCCAAGGTCCAACTCCATTTGGGTTTCAAATTTTAGCTTTGTTGGGCTAGCTCTTATGCATTGGGTTACTGAAATTCCATTGGACCAGAACAAGTTTAAAGAGCTCAAAGGTTTTGGGTCTGTACAAGAGTTATTGAGCCAATTATAAAAGCTTATATAAGGTGGATCTTGGGCCTCTATCACATGGAATTAGATTGGGCCTGCACCTAGCTTATTGGGCCTCTATTAGCCTCTTATCATGCTCTCCTACATTAATTTGGGCCTAGATGAAATTTCTCTCCCAATTAAATCTCAAACCCATATTAATAATTTATCTTTCCAAAATTTTCATTTACTTAACTTACTCGATTATTCCATATTAATTATTCTTAATTAATTTAAAATTATGATTAACACCTTAATTAATTTTGGGGTGTTACAAATAGAACTAAGGTGTATGAACACCAAATTTGTTTCAATTTTGCCCATGTGAGTCATTTAGATTTGTCTCAACTGATTTTCATCCATGACATACTCATACATATCAAAAGTAACACAATTGGAGGCTTACAACTTGGATTGAGAAGTATGGAACACAAAAACTTGGAGTTGCCATGATAGCTCTCTAGTAGGAACTATGGAAAATCATAATTAATTCTAAAAATATCAAAATCAAGCAAATAATAGCTTTTTAGAAAGCCCTAAATGTCAACTAAAGGAAAAAAATCATTCCAGACCACGAAAACATCAATTGGACCACGAGAAATAATAGAACAATACCAAAGGTTCAGTTACCAGGTCTGTTATCATAGGTTTCTGATGTAAACTTTGAAAGTTCATAAGTAATTCCAAAAAATTTAAAATCAAGCAAACCATGCCATTCTAGAATGCTCTAGATTTTAGCTAATGACTAAAAATAATTCTAAACCAATGCTGTGGCCTTTAACTAGCAAAAATTGATAGAACAGTTCTAGAGGTTGAGTTGTTCTCCCTCTACATAGCTCCAAATAAAGAGATCTTGGTGGCTATGGAAAGCTAATGGTGTTTGGTTTATGCCTATAAAATTTCATAGGTATTGGACTTTATGTGACCCACGCGTGACATAGAAACATAAACTAACTATATGAATAGTGCACATACCATTTTTGCATAACTAGTCAATTTTGTAAAATTATAATAAATTCTCTAGAGTTTCAAATTGGGTGCTCTTTAGCTTTGTGAAAAACTCTAGGTGAGACCTACTTATTGGCCAAATTTCATGAAAAAAATCATTCATTTGGTCAGAATTTGGTTCAGCTCAAGATTTGGTTACTTTTGAAGTCCAAAATGGTTCTTTAAGACACTAAATAATTTTCTTATAGTTCCATGGCCACTTGGGCACGTCCTAAAGCACCATTATAGCCTAGGGAAGCATGCCAAATGGTTCAAAACATTATGGAGCTCAATCTCACCATGCCACTCACATTTATACAAAAGGCTCATGGGTGGCAAGAATGTACATTTACATAAATTTAGTTTCAAGATTGATACATACATCATAATGATATACACTCAAACTTGTTCAAATAGTTACACCTCATATACATCATATGGATACAACTCTTGACATCAATATGCTATAAAATTGCCTATTTTTCTACTCCTTTGTCAAAGTCTCATGCTCCAAGACATTTGGCCACCTTTCTTTGATCTTCTTAGTTCACCTAGACATAATTAGACATATAGAGGGAAAGAGTGAGATTTAAAGAACTCAATAGCTCTTTACCCTTTCAAACATACATAATGGATGCTAAAACATGTCAAAGAATACATGTATAACATTTAGGCTACTAGTGGAGATACATATAGCATTTTCATGGTCATAGAAATTCATGGTCATAGAAACTCATACATATCATACATAGGCTCTTAAGGGCATTGGTCTAGCCTCATCCATTTTCCTTGGGACTTTTAGATTTGCCTCACCTATTTTCAAAGGACTTTTGACTAAGCCTCACTATTCTTGAGACTTTTGGCTGTCTCACCCAATCCTATGGACTTTTGGCTTATCCTCACCCATGTTAAGGGACTTTTGGCATCACCATACTTGTAACACCCCAAAATTAATTAAGGTGTTAATTATGGATTTTGACTAATTAAGAATAATTATTATGGAATAAGTGGGTAAGATATATGAATGGGATTTTATAAAGAAATAAGTGATTAATATGGGTTTAAGATAGACCTATAATTAATTTAAGTAGGCCATAGTTAGAGACTAATTAAGGTCCAATGATTATTAGTGCAGACCCAACTTTTCCTTGGGAGACTTGGTCCAAGAGGGACCACCTAGTAATGGCCCAACTAGGTTTAAGGAGATAGAGGCCCAAAACATAATTTACATGAACTCTTATAATTGACCCAACATCCCTTATGCAAACCTAAATCAAATGAGCTCTTAAAATTTGGCCTAACCCAACTACAATTCTGCAGCCTAACTCATGAAACTTAGCTTAACAAAGTTTAAATCTGAAACCCACTAAGAATTGGGCCTTTGGATAAGCCCAAACCCATCCAAAACCCTAAACTTATTCAACCTTTCCCCTCCCTTATGCAGAAACACAAAACGCACAACACAATTTCGGAGGTTGAGAGGGAGAGTATGGTTCTTAGCAAAAAATCTACCATTTCTTACTTCTAGACTCAAAATCAACCAAGGTAATTGTTATATAACTTAATCCTCTTCTTTTTCTCTTCAATTTGACCTAATTAGTTTTTCATTTGGAGCATTTTACCCACACCCAAAATCTAAAACTTGTTATTTGATATTTCCATAGTAAAATTTTGGAGGTTAGAGCTAGAGGTGTTGTTAGGTAAGTATAAACTCTTTATTTTGATGCTTTCTCTGCTAGTTAGAGACCCCATTAGCTGACTTATAATATGGGCTCCATTTCTATGCGAAAATATCTATAATGTAGGGTGAAATTTTGAAGTTTTTGGTTTAGGGAAGGCAAAATCCGAATTTAGAGTCTCTTGGTGGTTAGGTAAGTATCCTCGAAGTAGCTATTAGTAATTTAATTCTTTGAGCATTGGGTTACTACCATAAATGATGAATGTGATAGTAATGAACTGATTTAGAGTGATAATTTTTTGATGTTATGATTATAGGAGGATTTTGGTACTATTGTTAGCTTCCCAACTTGTTTACAAGTGAGGCAACCGGGGATTATATTAATTTCATGTATATATCTGCTTTAATTTTATATTTGCTGTACCTAAATGATTTGAAATGCTGAATGAATTGGTTGGCTATCTGTTGTATTATGGTAAGACCTTGTGAGTCTATGGTAGAGCTCTGGTGCAGCTGTCACCCGTGTATGTGCTTTGATCGGGCACCAAGTTATGAACCCAAGATGCACTGAGCCCTAGTTTTGCTCATTAGAGAGTGGGTACCATGGATAGGCTTCTCCCAGTGTTATTAGCCTTTAACATGTGCAAATATGATTGCTAGTATGAGATAGTAATTATGATAGCCTAATTGTTTCATTTGCTGATATGATTGGTATATTTTTTGATGCTTACTTGATATCATGCATATTTGTTACTTAAATTGGAATATATCAATGAAATTTTTCTTTGGTTACTAAGATTTATATCTCACCCCATTTTATGGGCTAACTATTTCAAGTGAAGGCTCTTCGGATAAGGATAAAGGGAAGCAAGTGGGTGAAAATCCATGAGCTCCAACCATGTATGGGGGAGGCTACATTTGGGCTGATATGAGTAGAATAGATGCTAAATTTTATATCCCTTCTTGTATAGCATCATCATATAATCATGTTGCCAAGTGTAGGAGCTTGTATGTTGATCACTAAAGGTGTAACTGCTGAGGAGTTAGGCTTCATATTAGTTTGGCATTGAATGTATAAACTCATAACATCTGCTATGAACTTGTTGAACTTAGGATATGGTTTACCATTCGGAAATGTAAACATGTGATATATTAGATGTTGACTTAAGCTCGTGATGCTTGGAACCTTTGATGATATGTGTATTTAAATGATGATTGTTAGTAGTTTATGAATCCTTACTGATATATAACAGATTGATGGGTAGAAAGTCAACACTTAGATATTAGATTGGTAATTATAGAATAGTTAGGTAAATAAGGTAGATAAATGCCATTAGAGTCTCATAAATTAAAGGAAAGTGGTCCTAGAGTGTCCCTAGAAAGAGAATTGGAGTGCATAGGACAAAATTTTAGGGGTATAGGCATAGGGAGGAGTCACGCTGCGGCCAAGAAGAGCTCACCACGGCCAAGAAAGTGACAAAAGCAAGGAGTGCCGCAGTTCAAGGAGTATTGTCGTGGCAAAAAATGAAAACATTGCCCAGGGAGGATAATAGAGAGCAACCTTGCCATGGCATAACCTATTCCATTATGATACAAGTCAAGGGAACCAGGCATAGAGTGTTCCAATAGCTACTTTTGCCGCGGCGCAAGCATAGTCCATCGTGGCGAAATTTATGACAATTTTAAGGTTGAACCTAAGAGAAACTTTATCACAGCGCAGAAGCTTTGAGCCCTGGTGCAAGTTGAAAAAAAAAGCTTTTAAGTTCCAGTAGCTAACTTAGCCGCGGCAGGAAGGTTCCAAGTTGCGGCGAAGGTCCCTAAACTCCTACTTTTAGCTTAAAAACCTTAGTTTTCCCTACAGTAACATCAAGGGTAGGACTTAGAAATACCTGTAAGGGGTTCTTAAGAGTTAAAAATTTATGAATAATAGATTAAAGGCTTTTAATTGGAAATTTGTTTCACTTATGTACATGAATGACTGTAATTATTTAGTTAATGACTCTAATAACATTAAGGTTCAAATTTCCTCACTTCTTCCTAAACCGATTAATTTAAATGATTTTAGACTTTGATTTATGATTACTAACTTTGTGTTTAAGCTTAATTACTATGATTAGAAATTAGGGTTATCACAATACCCATTCAAGCCAAAACACATCCATAAAGCGCATTTCAAGAACATCATGGTACCATAACATGTAGGCAATAGCAAGGAATAGTGCTCATGGCATAAATATATATACAACACTTAAAGACAAGCAAACATCTAAGGCATGCATGAGGGAAAGGTTAGAGAACTACCTTGGAGCCGAGGCCACACACTTTTTCCTTGAATTTGTCTTACCCTTTTTGGCCAAACTCATGGAACTTGGTGGAACTTGATTCTCTTGGCCTACACACATTTAATAGGACATGATTCAATCATTGGAACAATCTTTGGCTTTATACAAACTCTATGGAGGCTTACTTTCTCATATAGCTCTATTATGGTTCATACAAGGCACAATGAAGCAACTATTAGAATTCATGATCTTGGCTCTATTTTCTCCTTCAATCTAAGTGTCTTGACTCTATTTAGACTCCTTGAAGTCATCACAAATTCATTCTAAGGAGCCTAACTATAAGTTGCTTCTTTATATCTCATTATGGAGCCTACACCTCCAGCTTACAATCTATGCTTTCTAAATTTTTTCTAAGACTTCCTTTGATGTTCTTCTATCATATTTAGTCCCATTCTAACCTTAGAAAAATTTAAAACACTTCCTGGGTACATGGTTCTATTTTGGTCGAGACATAAAGGAGCTTGTACACCCATAGACTTTTGTAATTCTTTTTCAGGGACTTGGTACATGGAAGGCTTCTTAGGTGTCTTAAGAGCTCATACAAACTCTCACATAATCCAAAACATCCTTTGAAAGGTTTAAATTTAGCTAGGTGTCTTAAGATCTTTAGGTTTCTATTTTTGAATTACATTACCTTTCTTTTAATTCCATTAGTATAATCTTAATTCTTATACTCTAAAACACAAGTTCTTCCCTTGATATGGTCATAATTCATCTTCTCTAAGTGGGCTAGGTTTGATCGAGATATGCCTAAGAGAAGAAGACAAGATGAAGCAAGGAAAATCCATGGTTTCCTACCTTATTTGCTAGTTTTTCTAGAGCTCTTCCACTTGCTTCTAAGCTCCCTTTCAATTCCTCTCTTCTTCCTTCTATATCAAACCTAAATTAGTCTCAAAATAATTAACCAAATCATAGGAGAAGAGAGGAGTAAGAGGAGAAGAGGTTTGGTCAAGGAGAGAGCATGAAAAACTATAAATTTCTTACCTTTTTTGCTTACTTTCTCTCCTTCTTCTCTCCCTCTCCTTGGGTGTAACAAATGGTAAATTCCATAAAATGATGAAATGAGCTGTATAAAAGTAAGTTCCTTAAAATAAGCTAGATAATGTCTTGAAAATTTTGGGTAGTGTCATAGGCTCCTAAAAATAATAATCCTAGGCTTAAACAGAAAGAAAAACAGAGTTAGGATGGTGAAAAAATTTGTGATAAAAATTGATGAAACATAGTGGTATTTTCATAAATACACAAAATATTTGGAAAAAGTCATAGGAAGGCTTTTTAAATAGAAAATTTGAATTTCCTAGAGTTCTCAGAGGCTCTGAAAACTATGGGAAGCTCCAGGACACTTAAAGCTCCTCTGCTGTATGTTTTCCAATGGTAGTGAACTTGAACTTTAACGGATTCGTTCGGGAAGGTTTTAGCTCCAAATTGAGTTATTCCAAAGGCATCTTATTAAATTGGGAATTGAGATTTTATGATGGAAATGATGGTTCTAAAAAAGGAGCTAAAACAAAAATTTCATGACAAAAGGGCAAAATTAGAATTTTTGAGAAAAGTGGCTTCTTGAATGTTCCATACTTTTCACGCCACTTCCTCCCCTTCTTTAAGTCGACACTCTTCTACCCAAAAAAAAAAAAAAAAAAAGAAGCAACGATTTAGGTGCACCCAAGGAGGAGACAAAGGAGGAAGAAAACAAGGAAAAAGGTAAGCAAATTCAAGGATTTTCATGCTCCTTCTTCTTCTAATCTTGTTCCTCTCCATCCAAGTTTTCTTTCTATGATTTTATTAAATGAATTGGTTCTATTTTGAACTTAACCAGAGGGGGAATTTTAAAAAATTGAGAAGAGGATTTAAGCAAAGGATGAATCATGAAAAGGGAACTAGGAATCCAAGGTAATTTCTTATTTTGGTTACTTCTTTTTCTTGCTCCTTCCTTTTTGTGTATTTTGGCCTAAACCAGAATCAAGGGAGGGGAAGATTTTCTATCCAAAAACAGGAGAGAAACTTGGGTTTTGGACCATGGGAAGTAGGATATGCTAAGAAAAAGCAAGAAAAATCAATAGAAATTAAGTTAGGAAAGTGTAGGACTCTTGAGGATTTTGTAAAATCTGATTTAGTACATGAATTTCCTAGGGTAGGTGAGTATTCCATTGAGTCTCTAAGGCCTCTAAAAAGCTTCCCAAGTGACCCTCCTATCAAGGAAAAATCAAAAAGCTCCATGAACCTCCCTTGGTGTATATATCTTGGCCTAGGCTAGTAAGAGAGGTTAAAGAGTATTTTAATTTATTCTAGTCTTGGTTTGGGACATTATATGGTGGGAAAAGGTAGGAAAAACCCTTGGAAAAAATTTAGGAGCCATAGTTTGGGAGATGAGACAATGGTATCCATAATGGAGCCTTATGAAGCAACACATGTCTAGGGCCTTGTAAGTGAGTGGATGATGGCTCCAAGGACCTTAAATAAGGTCAAGAGGTCTAGAAATGAGAAGAGAATGGAGTTTAAAACTTGAATCATGATGGTTGCTTCAGTAGGCCATTTATGGAACCATTATGTGAACCATAGACCCATTTATACTTGTAAGAAAAAGTGTAGTGTCTTGGCTTACTTCAAGAATATAATTGTATGCTATTTATGATGTTTAGGCCAAGAGAACACCAATCAACCTAGGTGTACTTGTAGAACCAAAATGGGGAAGGAGAAAGACCAAGAAAAGCTTGCATAAGTTCAAGGTAGCTCTCCACCTCATTCTCTTTGCATTTTTGTTGTATATATGTCATTGTATGCATGTGTATGATTTTGTGACTGGAGAATATGCCACTTGATGCTTTGAGATTACATTGGTACCAATGTATTGTCTTGAATGTTGTTGATTGTAGAACTTGCTCATAAGGGTGAGGTGATACCAAAAGTCCCTTAATGAAGAAGAGGAGATGCCAAAAGTCTCATGGCATGGGTGAGACAAGGTTAAAAGTATCTTGAATGGATGAGGCCAAATCAAAAGTCCCTAGGCCAAGAGTGAGGCAAATCTAAAAGTCCTAGAAATGGGGTAAGGCAAAACCACAAGTCCCTAAAGCTCATTCTTGAATTGATATGAAATGGTGGCATAGAAATGTAATCTTGTATGATTTATAATTATGTTACCTTCTATGCTTGTGCCTTTTATATGTATATACCATGAATGTGTGTGTGAATGGGTGTGTGAGCTATTAAGATTCTAAGAATCTCACTCCCCTCCCCTTCTTCATCTTAATATGTCTAAGTGGTGTTCAAGAACCAAGGGATGCAAGCCAAGGGACATAAGGGACCATCCTTTGATCATTATGTAGCTTTCTTTATATCCAAATGTCAACGTGAACATGTACATATAACTTTTGGTTTGTGAACACTTGAACAAATGTAATATTGTGTATGAATGATGTATGAACCATAGTTGGTACCAAATCAATGCAATTATGCAATTTGAATATGTAATGGTTTGGAATTATTAATGTATTCTTGGATGTGGAATGACCAAAATGAGATGTATGAAGTTTAGAACCATTTGGAGAGCCCATATAAGTTGTATTTATGCTTTCAAACTTGCCTTAGAGGTGCCAAATACCATGGAGAGCCACATGGACCAAGTTGATACGTTATATGGTGCAAATTTGACCATAATGGTGAGCTATAGCACAAACTATCCAAATGAGCTCTTCTTGGTCTAAAATTTGGCATGCATCTAGTTCTTGTTGAGAGATTTTTGAAAAGCTAAAGTGGGTAATATTTAAAGGTCTACAAAATTTTTGGCAAATTTTTGAAGTTACCAATTTTTTTGGTTTTGGCCTTGGTAGTGCTCATATGGTCTGAAAATTGATCTCTATCATTCATAGGGAAAATGATGTCCAATTACTGTGAAATTTTATAGAGAAAAACTAGACCTTCCCAATGACTTGTTCCAACTAGAAGCACCTTATTTGGATATCTAGATAAAGAGATATGAATTTTTGAACTTTTTATTCTATTCTAGGCCCACAGTCAAACCTCCATCATTATTCCATCGACTTTCGGGGTCTGAATGCTCATAGATTGATCTAGATCTATTTTTCCCTTCTATCTATCATCTACAACATTCTAAATTATATAGTTTTCATGAATTGGATTTTTGTGAAATTAATTGTGAATTTTCAAATTTATATCAGTAAGCTATATCAATAATTTTGGATAGCTCGACCTTTATGTCTTTTCTATTATCAAACAAGGTCCAAATGAGACTTTCAATGTTGGTAATTATTTTTACTATATAGTTAACATCTGGAGATTTCCAATAAGCTATAGTTTTCTTAATTTTGATTTTTCTAGATTTAGTTATGATTTTTTAAAGTTGCCTCAGAAATCTGCCACCATGGAAACCAATATGAATGAGTTAATTTCGTAGTTTTTGGTCCTAGACCCATGGATTGTGCGATATGACTTGTATAGATGGAAATTAAATATAGAATATTGTTGGTAATTTTTCAAGGTCCATGGATCAAAATTTGAATTTTTAACCCCAACGTAATGCCATTAAATTTATTGTTTTAATGTACTTTTCTTGGAATTCCTTTGATAATTTGTGTAGTTCCAATTGGATAAAGGAAATTGACACTAGAAATAAGATGATATGACATTTATTGGTATCGAAACAAAGGTTCAGGCACTTTTGCTTAGTGTTTGGTTCTTGAATGGTGCATTTAGCTTATGATTAGGTGCGAATTACCTTGGAAGTGGTAGAATAGCTCTATATTTACGCTCAAATTGTACTTGTGAGCTAAGATTATGATTCTTTTTTAGTTAAGATGGTTGAAACTAGAAGAAGCAGAGGCAAGGGTAGACTAGTTATAGGTTTGGAGGTTGAATTTGAGGACCCTTTACGAGCTGTCATGGAATGGCTCGATAGATATGAGGATGTGATAGCCCAGCAATAGTGGGTTTTACAACAGTAGCATGAGATGTTTATGTGGCTATAAGACTCCTTGGCTAGGCAGGAGGAAGCCAGGAGAGAAGCCCTTTCACTTCAACCTTCCACTTTTGGTGTTCCACCCCCACCTACCCAAGAGCCAACTCAGACTTCACCATCAATTCAAAAATAGCTAAACCAATTTAGAAAGAACAACTTGCTTGTGTTTGACGGGAAGCTAGATGTAGACAAGGCAGAGGCCTGAGTGATGGAAATAGAAAAGATTTTTATGCTGATGGATTGCACCTCAAAGTAGAAAGCTCAGCTTGCCACCTTCATGTTACAGAAAGAAGCTGATAGATAGGGGCATAGCACGAAGTCTCCGATGAAGACCAAGAATCTGAAGATTACCTGGGAGAATTTCCTAGTAGAATATTATGAGAAATATTTTTCCAGTTCAGTGAGGAAACAGAAAGAAATGTAATTCATGGGGCTGAAGTAGATTGATGATATGATGGTAGATCAGTACGTGGCCAATTTATAGAGCTGCCTTGGTACTCATCTTACCTCTAGAGACATGATGACAAGCCTTAAAGGTGTGAACATTTTAAGACTGGGTTAAAGCCCATGATCAGAGATGGGGTTACTCCACAAAGGATCCAAAACTTTAATGCCCTCATGGAGATCAATAAGGTAATTGAAAACAATTTGAGAGACATTATGACTGCTGCTACAACATCTAGTTAGAGAGGGGCTCTAGAGTTGAAGAGGCTAAGACCATAAGACTAGAAGAGGGTACTAGCTTTACATATACTAATAAAAAGAAAGGTAAGATGTAGTGGAATCAGAGGCCATAAAAAGGCAAGAAAGCACAGCCCCTCAAATTCAGCCATCCACACAGCAGTCTATAGTGACATGTTATAAGTGTGGGAAGGTGGGGCACATTGCCAGGAATTGCCCCCAAATAGATTCAGCGCCTCCTAGGTCACAGACCCAGGGCAAGATGTTCGCCCTTTTTCAGTAGGAAGCTAGTGCGTCACCTAGTTTGATCTGAGGTACACTTATAGTGAATGGTTTTCCTATGATTGGTATGTTTGATTTGGGTGCTAGTCACTTGTTAATATCCTATGACTATGTGAGATGTTTGGGTCTAGCTATTAGTACTTTACCATTTGATTTGTTAGTCATTACACCTACTGGAGGCCATATTATTACTTCCCATGCCTGCTTGAATGTCATTGTATAGTTTAACCACTACTATACTACTATTGATTTAATTTGTATGCCTTTCCATGACATTGATTTGATTGTTGGTATGAATTGGATGACTACTAATAATGCTGTTCTTGATTGTAAACACTAAGTCATATCTATACCTTCATGTAGGACTATACCTAGGATGAGGGCCAAATTATCTTTTATGACTATTGTCTAGGCAGAGAGACACTTAGGGCATGAATGTCAAGGGTTTCTAGTTTGTTTCTCTATTCAGGCTAAGGTAGAAGAAGGGATAGAAGAGATCCCAATAGTTAGGAAATTCCTGGAGGTTTTCCCTAAGGATTTTGATTTTAGTGGTCTACCTCCTGAGAGAGAGATAGAGTTTCCCATAGATATAGTGCTTAGGGCTAGACTGGTGTCCAAGGCTCCTTACAGGATGGCTCCTACTGAGCTTGTTGAGTTGAAAAAGAAGATAAAGGAGTTGTTAGAAAAAGGGTTCATATGCCCTATTGTTTCACCTTGGGGAGCTCTAGTGTTATTTGTGAAAAAGAAAGATGGTAGCTTAAGATTATGTATAGATTATAGAGAATTAAATAAGGTTACCATTAAGAATAAATATCCTGCCCCGAGAATAGATGACCTATTAGATTAGTTAGCTAGGGCACCTGTATTTTCTAAAATAGATCTTAGATTTGGATACCACCAGCTGAGAGTGAGAGCTGAAGACATCCCAAAGACGGCTTTCAAGACTAGATATGGCATTATGAGTTTCTTGTGATGCCATTCAGGCTTACAAATGCACCCATGGTGTTTATGAATTATATGAATAGGATATTCAGACCGTATTTAGATAAATTCATTGTAGTCTTTATTGATGATATCTTAGTGTACTCTAAATTTTTTAAAGAGCATGAGAGGCATTTGAAATTAGTTCTAGAGACTTTGAGAAGTAAGAGGTTGTATGCCAAACTTAGCAAATGTGAGTTTTGGCTAATTAAGGTGAAATTCTTAGGTCATGTGATTGTTGCTCATTGATCAAGATGAGCCAACTAGGCGCTAGCACACCATTTGAGTTGAGCATCCATTTGTATAGATACCGGTAAGGGGAGCAGATCTATAGATCAGTTCTTAAGATTTGATAAAAAGGTAAATATTTCTTGATATACTCGATTTAAACAACATTGATGGATCCATGGGAAGGGATTCGGGGTTTTAATTTTTCACTGTGCATCCCAAAAATTCCCAATAGTGGTATCAGAGCCACATCAATAGTTGTTTAAATTGAGTTTTTATGTAAAGTTCCATGAATTTTGCTTTTGTTGTGATTTCAAATGGCCTATATGCAATATAATATGTTGCAATGTCATATAAGTATGCGAACTAAGGGCTCACATGATTAGTGTTTGAATCTGGCGTTCATATATGTATTATATGTTCAAATCAATTTAAAATTTGATTTCATATAAGTGATATTTGAACTCTATAATTCAATACTATGTGCGACATATGTGTGTGAATTACAAAAAAGTTTCAATTTGATTTGGAATCTAATTCTAAATTGTTCAATTCGGACTATAAATTGTTCAATTTGGATGTTTACAAATTTGTTTAACAAGTCTTTTCATGTTTTTGTATATGAAACGTGTTTAGCACAACCTAATTTGATTTAACACTAAGATCATAATGCTTACAACCTTTCTTATGAGATGAGATGTTTGTAACTTTATATATGAATTATGTTTGTTTGAATTGGATGGGTATGGTGCATAATATGGCCCTAGGTTTTTATGGTTTGCAATTTTTAAAATACGACCTGTGTGTCATGCCTCTCTCTATTTATTCTGGATGTACATTCTCTTCTGATCTCACTCCCCTCAAATGTTCAATTTAGGTTTCTCTTTATAATTTTTATCTTAGAAGAATCCTTTCATTGGCTTGGGAGGAGATAGGCCAGATAAGCCATGTTGTGACACATTTATTTTATACTTCATGATGAGATCATATGTATATATGAGATGCTATCATAGTATATTATCATATGATGATTAAATATTTAAATCACAATGAAATAATAACAATAAAATTCCTCAAATCAAATTTTAAGTTTATATGCTACCCATTTATGAACACCTGTCAAAGCTTTGATCGCCTAAGTGTATGTTCCATCAAAGTGGATATACTTAGGTTATCTTAGTGAGGCAGCTTGGGTAATGGTGATACTCATAAGATTTATAATGGTTTGACTTAATTAAGACTATCAAAACAGTTTTGGGTTTCAAGGCATTAAATGAGATTAAACATGCTGGATCATATGATAATGGAATCCCATGAAGATCTAAGAGTTACATATGATGTAATTGGTAAACAAGTTACCTACCTAAATAACTTAATTTTAAGCATCTTGCCAAAGCGGACTTACGATTGAGTGAAATATAGGTCTTAGCTTGCTAAATTAAATTAAGGGTTAATTTTTAGTGGGAGATTATTAACTTGACTTTGCGTATTTTGTTGTAGAAAAATGTCGACAAATAATTCTGCTTCACTATCATTGCGATCCATCCTTGAGAAGGACAAACTAAATAGGACCAACTTTCTTAACTAGTTTAGGAACTTGAGAATTGTTCTCAAGTATGAGAGAAAGTCATATGTCCTAGATCAACCCATTCCTAAAGAGCCTATAGCCAATGCTCCAAGAGCCCAAAAGGATGCCCACACTAAGCATCTTAATGACTCTGTGGATGTAAAATGCTTGATGCTAGCCACCATGATTCCCGAACTTTAGAGAGATCTGGAACACATGGAGGCTTATGAGATGATTATGCATCTCAAGGAAATGTTCTAGCAATAGGCGAGGTAAGAAAGGTATGAAACTACCAAGGCCTTACATTCCTGCAAAATGGTTGAAGGTGCATTAGTTAGCATTCATGTCTTAAAAATAAAAGGCTATATTGATCACCTTGAAAGGCTTGGAGAAATCAATTTTTGAACTGCATTTAATGCTTAAAATTGCTGAGCAAAATATCAAGAAAAAGCCAAGCACTGTTTTAATGGTTTAGAAAGGAAAAGGAATGAAAAAGAAAGGAAAAAAAAAAAAAGAAAGGGAAAGGGCTTGGACAATAAGTGCAAGGACCAAAACAAGCCCAAGCCCAAACCCAAACTTGAAGCCAAGAAGGCAAAGCCTCCCAAGGAAGGACTTTGTTTCTTTTATAATGATCCTGATCATTGGAAGAGAAACTGCAAGCTCTACCTAGAAGATCTAAAGAATAAGAAGGATAGTGGGGCTATTACTTCAGGTATTTATGTTATAGAAATTAATCTTTCTACTTCTTCTACATGGGTATTAGATACTACATGTGGAACTCACATTTGTACAAATGTGCAAGGTCTTAAAAGGAGTAGAAAGCTGAAAAAGGGCAAAATAAATCTACAAGTTAGAAACAAAGCAAGAGTTGCTGCTTTAGTTATAGGCACTTATGAATTAGTTTTGCCTAGTAGACTTTTGTTTGTTTTGAACAATTGCTATTATGTTATTGTTTTGGGTAGAAACATTATTTCACTTTCTTATTTAGATAAGGAAGGTTTTACTTCAATTATTGGGAATAATACATGTTCTATTTATTTTAATGACATCTTTTTATGCGGATGGTGATTTGCATGGTGGTCATTATTACTTGAACCTTGAAATTCCCAATAATGAAAATACCTATAACGTAACTACCAAGAGGATCAAGTCAAATGATTTGACTCCAACCTACCTATGGCATTGTTGTCTAGGCCATATAAATGAGAAATGCATTTCAAAGCTCCATCAAGATGGACTACTTAACTCATTTTATTTTAAATCATATGACACCTGTAAATCTTGCTTATCAAGAAAGATGACTAAGGCACCTTTTGTTAGGCATAGTGAGAGGGCCACTGACCTATTGGGCTTAATACATACCGATGTATGTGGTCCACTAAGTACTACTACCAGAGGTGGTCACTTGTACTTCATTACTTTTATAGATGACTATAGTAGATATGGATACATCTATTTAATGAGACACAAATCTGAAACTTTGAAATATTCAAAACCTTCCAAAATGAGGTACAAAATCAACTTGGCAAATCTATTAAAGCACTTTGATCTGATCGAAGTGGTGAATATTTAAGCCAAGAATTTATTGGCCATCTTAGAAATTGTGGAATTATCTTACAATTTACCCCACCAGGAACACCACAATAGAATAATGTTTCTGAACGAAGGAATTGAACCCTATTAGATATGGTTCGATCTATGATGAGTCAAGTAAATATTCTACTGTCCTTTTTAGGCTATGCATTAGAAATAGCTACATTCACACTAAACCGTATACCTTCTAAAGCAGTTGAAAAGACCCCATATGAGATATGGACTAGGAAGAAGCCCAGTTTAGCTTTTCTCAAGATTTAGGAATGCGAGGCATATTTTAAGCAACAAGCCTCAGATAAGTTAGCACCCAAATCTATAAAATGCCTTTTTGTAGGGTATCTAGCACTTAAATCTATAAAATGCCTTTTTGTGGGGTATCCTAAGAAAACTAAAGGATACTACTTCTACAATCCTAATGAGAATAAATTGTTTATTGCTCGAAATGGTATCTTTCTAGAAAGAGAATTTATCTCTAAAAGAACCAGTGGGAGTAAGATACATCTCAAAGAAGTTCGAGAGCTATAAAATCGTATTGAGCTAGAGATGGAAATACAAGAAGACTCACAACAAGTTGTTTAGCCTACGCAAGTAACACAAGGGCCATGAAGGTCTGATAAGATACAACATCAGCCTCAAAGATATGGATTTCTTTTAACTGAAAGTCATGATATGTTGCTTATTGATCAAGATGAGCCAACTACCTATCAAGAAGCTATAGTAGGATCAGACTCTGAGACATGGTTAGAAGCCATGAAATCTAAGATGCAATCCATGTATGATAATCAAGTATGGACCTTGGTTGACCCATCTAAAGGTATAAAAATCATTAGGTGCAAATGGGTTTTTAATAAGAAAATTGACATGGATGGCCAAGTGCATACCTTTAAAGCACAATTGGTTGCAAAAGGATTCAAACAAACCCATGGTATAGACTATGATGAAACCTTTTCGCCAGTCACCATGATTAAATCAATCAGGATCCTTCTTACTATTGTAGCGTACTATGATTATGAGATATCGCAAATGGAAGTTGTAATGTCCAGTTTTCATTAAAAGATGAAAACAGACACGTTTTCAAAGCAAATCCCTTGAAATGAATTAGTTAAGGTTCCAAAAAATTTGAGGAATATTCTAGACTCCTAAAAAATGAGAATTTTAGCCTCAGACAGAAGAGAAACCAGAGCTAGAATGAAGAAATAAATTTTGAAGGAAAACCTATGAAACATAATGACATTTTTGTAATTTTGGAAAATTTTTGGAATTCACATAGAAGGGCTTTTTAAATGAAAGTTTTGAATTCTCCAGGGTTCTCAGAGGCCCTGAAAACTATGGGAAGCCCCAAGACAGTTAAATCCCCTCCGGTGGATGTTTTCCAATGTCAGTGTGCCTGAACTTTGACGGATCCATGCAAGAAGGTTTTAGCTCTGATTTGAGTGATTCCAAAGGCATTTTTTTTTAATTGGGAACCTAAATTTTATAATGGAAAAGATGGTTTTCAAAAAAGAGTTAAAACAAAGGAGAAACGAAAAGGTAAAGTACGAAAGGCAAAATTAGACTTTTTGAAAAAGTCATTTTTCCCTACCTATATATAGGTGGCGCTTTACACTTGCCCTTATTTAACTTCAAAAAATTCAGCCCCAAACTAGAAGCAAAACCCTAAGAGCCCAAGAGAGAAAGAAGAAGGAGGAAGAAATCCAAGCCAAAGGCATGTTTTTATGGTTGTTGTTCATGCTCTTCTCCATCCACACCACCTTTCTTTCATCATCCTTGATTTCCTTTGATTAAAATGAAGTTTATGAATCTGATTCAAGGGAGAAATTCAAGGGAAATTTCGTATTTGAAGAGAGGAGCTTGAAGAAAGCAAGATTTAAGCCAAACTAAGCAAAGAAACAAGGTAAAATTGCATCCTCTGGTTGATATCTTACATCACTCTTCTTCTCCATTTCGCCTAGCCCTAGGAGCCATAGGAAGATCTGATTTTCAAGCCCAACCAAGCATGAATCTTAGGTATTTGATGGAGAAGAACAAGAACATGCAAAGAAAACAACAAAATAGCCATTAGAATTCAAGATGCAAATTCTAGGGTTTTATGTGCACCTTTCAAATTATGATTTTGTATGATGATTCTTAGGTTTAATTGAGAATTTAAATGAGTTCTTGAGACCCCTAAGATGCTCTCCACAAGCTTCCTCCTTCAAGAAAACAAAGAAATCTCCATTGAGGCCAAAGATGCCTTATGTCTAGGCCAAAGGGGGTTTTTATAGTTGGGGAGAGTTTTAAATTTTTATAAGGCCATTCTTGAGTCATATTTGATAAATGAAAATGAAGAGAAGCCTTAGAAAAAGTTTAGAACTCAGAAATTGAGTTGGTGCTTTAGGTTCCATATTATGACCTAAAGAAGCAACATGATGCTAGGCCTTTTATTTTAATTGTGTGATGACTCCAAGAGGTTTAAAAAGAGTCAAGAATAATTTGAAAGGAAAGAATGGAGCCTAGAAATCATTTGAGGGGTTTTGCTTCATTAGATGCAATTATGGATCATAATGGAGTCTATAGAGTAATCTAGTATTTAAGCAAGTTATGTAGCCTTAGAATGTGTTTCATGAACCTAATTGGCTTCCATAAATTGTATCTAGGCCAAGAGAAACCATCTCCACCAAGTTGTAGGTGTGTGGTCGAAAGAGGAGGCTTGAACCCAAAGGGAAAAGTGTGTAATTATGTGCAAGGTAGCTCTCTCCACCTTCTCTCATGCATGGATGTATATTTAGCTTGTTTTAGAATGTGTGTATATGTAATTTCAAGTCGTGAAAAGTATGCTAGCATGATTTTATATGCCATGATTTCATGATGTCATCTTATATTTTTAAATGAATGCATGATATTTGTTTGAGTTTGCTTGAGTGTGGAGAGGCTAAGAACTCTTCACCATGGTGAGAATGAGCTAAGAACCCTTGAGCTTAGTTGGGATAAAGTAAAGAGTCTCCCAAAAGTAAAGTGGGCTCCCAAGAATATGGTTGAGTCCAAAGCTTTTAAAGAATGAGTGAGGCAAGTCCAAAATCCATGAGGAGAAGTGTGAGGCCAATCTAAACACTTGGTGAGCTCTTGAATGTTTTGTATGACTTGTTCACATGCCAAGCTTGCTTCTTAAATGTTCATGACTTCCATGATAACTATGCATGCATTTTTAAGGCTTGCTTTGCAATGTATTATGTATGATTGAATGGGAGATGAGCTATTAGGATTCTTTGAATCTCATTCCCTCCTCTTCAATGATCTCACATGCTAGGTAGACCAAGTGGATATGCTAATGGGAGCCAACAACACTAAAGGAAGAAGATTGACATCCATATGTTTAACATTTACCTTTTTGAAACCATAATGATGTATATGATTGTTGTAAATGGCTTATGACCCTTGAGACATATGTAATTATAATATTATGTGACATAGGAATGAGAGAATGTGTTATGTGAATGATGGAATGTGAATTGAATATGTACGGCAAAGATAGCTTCATAAATGGCTTGATGGAAATGTGTATAAGTGTGGGTTAAATGACCAAAATGAGATGCATGAGGTTTGGGACCATTTGGACAGCTCACACAAGTCTTAAACATGCTTTTAAACAAACCCAAAAGGTGCCAAAACCACAGGAAAGCCATTTGGCAATTTTGATATCCCATATGGAGCCAAAAATGACCATAATGGAACCATATATCACTTTTAGTCAAATGAGTTATTCTTGATTTGATATTTGGTATGAAACTATGTCTCATTAAGAGATTTTTGGGAAGCTAAAGATCATAATTTTTGGAGGTCTATAGAATATTTGAGAATTTTTCAAAGTTCATAATTTTTCTGGTTTTGGTCTGCTACATTATTCATTTGGTCTGAAAATATATTTTGTCACATGAGACTGAAATGATGTCCAATTGTTATAAAATTTTATACAGAGAAACTAGACATTCATAGTGACTCGTGCCAACTAGAAGCACCTCATTTGGAGGTCTAAAGAGGGAGATATGAATTTTTGAACATTATATCTAGTGGCAGTAGTTTTGCCCGACCTGAGTTACTATTCCATTAAATTTTGAGGTTTGGGCTTGATGAACTGGTCTGGAAGTATTTTTTTCCTCTAGCTAACATTCACAGCATTCTAGATTGGTATCATTTGCATGGATTGGATTTTTTGGAATTAATTGAATATTTTCAAAGTTTTCTGCAGAATTCTGTGATAGTTCTAGAATGCAGTTCGGGTCAATTTGGATGTCAAATGTCCTCTGTGATGGATGTTATGATTTGGGCATATTTTTAGTGTGAAGTAGACATCCATAGCTTTCTATAATGACATGATTGCATGATTTTGATTTTTTGAGAATTAGTTATAATTTTCCAAAGTTTGATCAGAAAAAGGGGCAAATCTGGCCACAATTAAACAATCCCATTTTATGCTTCATTTTGGTTTCCATGAGTTGTGGGTATGATTTTATGATGCAAATGAGTTGTATTAATATAATTAAATATGAGAATGGATAGCATGAGCTCACACGGTCCATGTGACACTGAATGAAATTTTTAGATACGACGCAACGCGAAAATAATCATTATTTCCTTGCCTTTTTCGTGGAAAATTTATATGATTCATGATATTAAGTCGTTTAAAGGCATGAAATGAGGTAGAATTTATGGTATTATAGACATCAAAACAACATTCCTTAATGGGAAACTGCTTGAGGATGTGTACATGACACAGCCTGAAGGTTTTGTATGTCCAGAGGATTCTGGGAAGGTTTGTAAGCTTCAAAAATTCATTTATGGGTTGAAACACGCATCTCAAAGTTGGAATCATCGCTTTGACGAAGTAGTCAAAGATTTTGGATTTATCCAAAATATCAATAAACCTTGTGTTTACAAGAAGGTTAGTGGAAGCATAGTTGCATTTCTAGTGCTTTATGTTGATGATATCCTACTCATTGGAAATGACATATCTACCTTGCAGAATGTCAAGACTTGGTTAGGAAAGTGTTTCTCAATGAAAGACTTAAGCGAAACCACTTACATCCTATGGATAAGGATCTATAGAGACAGATCCAAGAGGCTAATCGCCTTAAGTCAGAGCACTTACATAGACAAAGTATTGCATAGGTTTAATATACAAGATTCAAAAAAGGGTTATAAACCCATGTCTCATGGCATCAATCTCAATAAGACTCAGTGTCCTAGTACACATAATGAGTGAGATTGCATGAGCAAGATTCCATATGCCTCGGCTATTGGATTTATCATGTATGCTATGTTGTGTGTGACACCTTAACCTCTAGCTCATACCCAACGTGCCCTCTAGCCCATATGGGCGGTGCGGAACTCATAAGGGAGACTCTTTCCTCTACCTTATGCTTACTCTCTCCATGGCACTATGTGTGGGTAGAGCTCCACTTAGAAGTAATATGGACCGGTTGAGCTCTCTCTATCCTTCCTCATGCTCATTTACTCTTTTGAGACTTATTTCAATCCCTACTATATGCTTTAAACTCATGGAAAGCAAAAAGGGATTAGAGGCATGCATTTTCGCTATGGGCAGATTTTGCTTCTTTTCTGGGCTAGCTTTGGAAATTCATAACTAAATGCAGAAAAATCGTATCTGCATGATCTGGGTCATTCTAGAAAGTTTGAGACGTCTACTTCATGCTAAAAATACTTAGAAATCTCAATCTCCCACTCATTCTGCGTTTGACATCGAAATAGCTCACTGGTCAGAGGGGACTTCTTTGCTGTCACAGTTTACTGATATGGACTTTGAAAATGTCTAAATAATTCCAACAAAATCCAATGCTCATAAACTCTATCTCTATGGAAAGATGTAGATGTTAGCTAGAGGAGAAAAATATCTCCAGATCAGTCCACCAAGCCAATTCCCCGGAAACCGATGAAACAGTACCTCGGGTCTGGTTGGGGGTCTGATCCTGGGCAGGAACTTCGAAATTGCATAACTTCCTCTCTGGACCTCTAAATGAGGTGCTTCTAGTTCCTACAAGTCACTGTGACCATCTAGTTTTTGTGTATAAAATTTCGTAGCCATTGGACTACGTTTGCCCCTCGGATGACATGATTTCAAAACTGACCAAATGAACAGTGATTTTCTGAAATCCGAATTTCTGATGTCAATTTTGAATGCTCATAGAAAATGTTATAGACCTCTAAATGACATGAACTCTAGCTTCCCAGAAATCTCTAAACATACTCTAGTTCCATGTCAAATCTCATGGCTAGAAGAGGTCATATGGCTATTCTATGACATCATGTGCAAAATGGCCCTTTCTTGGCCAAAAGTGTGGCTAATGGGGTCCCATCTTAAGTTTTCTACTTCTGTGACTCTTTGAGCACATGAGAAAGCATCTATAGGAGCTATCAGTCATGCCTCAAGCATCTAATAACTTAGATTGGGGAAACTCACTACCCCATGCCCACTTATGCACCCTTATATACTAGGCTATCATGGATTCTTTCTCATTCAACCATGCTATTTCATTCATCATAAATCGCATTCTCATACATTCATCATTAGTATATACATGGTTTACAAAAACTACGAGGAACTACATCATATACAACATTTACATCTCATAGCTCATGTACAATGTATTACAAAACTTTACATTCTTCTTCATCTTTATCCCTAGCCTCATGCTTGGTGGTGGTTGCTCCCATCTCTAATCTCACTCGGTCCACCTGGCATGGTTGGATGGTGGAGAGGGAGGGTGAGATTCGGAGAATCTCAGTAGTTCAACTCTCATTCAAACATACATATATTGCATGCAACAAGTCTCATTATGCATGTATGGCATGTTAGCATATAAAACATGATGAAAAACATTTAAAACATGTGAAATGGCCATGGATAACATTCAAGAGTTCGTTGAGTACTTGGATCGGCCTCACCCCTTCCCTTATGGCTTTTGGATTTGCCTTCCCATACTTTAGAGGTACTTAGACTCACCCTTACTCTTTGGGAGTCAACCTCATTTTGGGAGACATGGCTCAACCAACTTAGGGCTTCGGCTCATCCTCACCTCGGCTATAGGGTTATTGGCTTTTCCATTTCCTCAAGCAAACCAATCAAGCATTTGAAACATCATCTCAATCATATCACATAGTCATGCTAACACACTTCTCATAGCTCATATTATTCATCCACACAAGCAAGACAATGTAAACACACAATTATGCATGAGAGAAAGTGGAGAGAACTACCTTTGTTGGCTATCTACTACTTGCTCTGTCAATGGTCTCCTCCCTTGTTGGTTTCATAACAACTACTAGATGGGAGAGTTCCTCTTGAGCCTAACCACACAAAAGCATGGAATTAATATCTCAATACTTAATTCTTAAGCTAGGGATTACTTCTAATCAGCTCTACTAAGCTTCTCACTCTAGGTCTTTTCTCTCACTAAGGTCCATGAGCTATCCCTCTCTTTCTCAACTCTTAAGAAAGGGGAGAAGCAAGAAAGAGAAGACTATCTACTTCTAATCTCTCTCAAGAATGGTTTCCCACTCTCTCTCTTCTGAACCAGACTCAAAACCTAACCATTTTTATCATCTGAACCGTAGGAGAGAGGGAAAAAGGGGAGAAGGGCAACATACTAAGAGGAAGCCATGAGAATTCATACCTTTCTTGTGCTTTCCTCTTCTCTTCAGCTTCTCTCTCTCTCCTCCGCCCTTTGCTCTCCTAAGATGAGTTTGAGTCGGTTAGAAGAAGAAAGAAGAGATTTGGAAGCTTTTAAAAAGTCAAATTCTCTTTTTCTCGCTTTTCTGGACCGCTCTCGCTATAGCGACTTAGTGCCCTCGCTACGGCGAGCTCGTGTCTATTCCAGACTTCTACCTTCGCTATGGCATCGCTACGGCGAGATCGTGTTTGTTCCAGACCTCTGCCTTCGCTATAGCGCCGCTATGGCGAGCAACTCTCTGGTCTCTATATGGAATGCCGCACTCGCTATAGCTAGGAATAATTTCGCTACGGCGAGCAACTCACTGGTTTCTATATGGAATGCCGCACTCGCTATAGCTAGGAACATATTCGCTACGGCGAAGAGGCATTCTCGCTATGGCGATTCCATATTCGCTATGGCGAGAAGACTTAGAAAATTCTCAGCTCTTCGAAAATTTTCTAGCTTCTCTTTTCCTTTCCTTTTCTCATTTCTTTTCTATTTTCTTTTCTTTCCTTTTTCTGGGTTGTTACATTCTACCCTCCTTATAAAAATTTCGTCCCCGAAATTTAAACAACATACCTCATGGGAAGAGTTCTGGATGCTTCTTCCTCATATCCTCCTCCAATTCCCATGTGGCTTCTTCGGGTGACAAACCCTTCCAAACCACTTTCACCAACGGTATCGTCTTATGCCGTAACTGCTTGAGTCTAGCATCTACGATCCGTTCTGGTGATACTATATAAGACAGATTCTCTTGTAACTGTACATTCTCATATTCTATGACATGTGAGGGGTCGGGCTGGTACTTTTTCAATTGGGAAACATGGAGAACATTATGAACTTGGCTTATATTTGGAGGAAGAGCTCATCTGTATGCCACAGGTCCTACTTTATCTAGAATCTGGAAAGGACCTATGTACTTGGGACTGAGCTTCTTACTTTTAATGGATCGACCTATACCTGTGGATGGAGATACCTTAATGAAAACATGATCTCCGACCTCAAACTCTAACGACCGTCTACGTTTATCTGCATAACTTTTCTGTCTACTTTGGGCCGTCAGGAGTTTCTTTCTGATGGTTTCTATCTGTCTAGAGGTCTGATCCACTAACTCTGGGCCTATGAGGTTCCGTTCTCCTAGCTCAACCCAACACATTGGGGACCTACACTTCCTCCCATACAATGCCACATACGGTGCCATCTGTATACTAGCATGATAACTATTGTTATAGGCAAACTCCGCTAAAGGCAAGTATGTGTCCCAGTTCCCTTTCAATTCGAGTACACATGCCCTCAACATGTCCTCTAGGGTTTGGATGGTTCTTTCTGTTTGTCCATCTGTCTGAGGGTGGTAGGCTGTGCTAAATCTGAGTCTAGTGCCTAGAGCATCTTGCAATGATCTCCAGAAATTCGATGTGAATCTGGGATCTCTATCCGACACTATGCTCTTGGGCACACCATGCAGTCTAACTATCTCCCGGAAGTACAGCTGGGCTAACTTGTCTAGGGTATAAGTGGCTTTCATAGGTAAAAAGTGCGCTGACTTCGTTAACCTATCCACTATTACCCATATTGCATCATAGCTCGATAATGTCCTGGGCAACCTCATAACAAAATCCATAGCTATGCTATCCCACTTCCACTCCGGGATATCTAGAGGCTGCAGTAACCCTGCTGGTTTCTGGTGTTCTATTTTCACTCTCTGGCATACTAAACATCGGGAGACATAGTCTGCTATGTCTGTTTTCATCCCGGGCCACCAGAACAATCTTTTCATATCCTGGTACATCTTATTGCTACCCGGATGAATCGTGTACTTACTCTTATGTGCCTCATCTAGGATTTTCTCCTTGATCTCTGTGTTCTTAGGCATATACAGCCTATCCCTGTACCTCACTATATTATCCTCAGACAGGTTGAACTCCTGGACCTTTCCTTGGGTCATCTGGGTTCTAACTTCCTTTACATGATCATCTACTTGCTGAGCTTTTCTTATCTGATCTCTCAGGTCACTTTCTATTCGGGTTTCACTTATTACTAACTTTCCCGAACACACCCTGCAGGAGAGACTCATGTCTCTAAATTTCTCAATCAATTCCTGCTCTCGGATTATCATACAGGCCACGTGTATGGATTTTCTACTTAGGGTATCAGCTACCACATTGGCCTTACCTGGATGGTATTTCAATGTAAACTCATAATCTTTCAGAACTTCTAACCATCTTCTTTGCCTCATATTCAACTCTTTCTGCTCAAAGAGGTACTTAAGACTCTTGTGGTCGCTATACACCTCTATTGCTGCCCCATATAAGTAGTGTCTCCATATCTTTAAAGCGAATACCACTGAGGCTAACTCTAGGTCGTGTGTGGGGTAGTTTTCCTCATGAGGTTTTAACTGTCTGGAAGCATAAGCTACCACTTGGCCTTTCTGCATGAGTACGCATCCTAACCCTTTCTTAGAGGCATCACTGTATACTACAAACATTTCTCTAGGGTCAGGAAGTACTAAAACTGGTGCCGTGGTTAACTTGTGCTTCAACTCTTGAAAACTACTCTCACATTTCTCATTGCACACAAACGACACATTCTTTCTAGTAAGCCGGGTCAATGGCATTGCTATTTGAGAAAAGCCCTGAATGAACCTTCTATAGTACCCTGCTAAACCTAGAAAGCTCCTGATCTCTGTCACTGTCCTAGGTCTCTCCCACTGCAATACTGCCTCTACCTTATGGGGATCTACTGCGACCCCTGCCTGGGAGATCATATGACCCAGAAATTGAACTTCAGTGAGCCAGAAATCACATTTACTAAGTTTAGCGTACAACTGTCTTTCTCTTAAGGTCTCCAAGATTAATCTCAACTGCTGCTCATGTTCCTCTCTACTTTTTGAGTAGATAAGGATATCATCTATGAAGACTACTACAAACTTATCTAGATATGGCCTGAAAACTCTATTCATGTAATCCATAAAAACTGCAGGTGCATTCGTTAACCCGAAGGGCATAACCAGGAATTCATAATGCCCGTATCTGGTTCTAAACGCTGTCTTGGGAATATCATTCGCCTTTACTCTGAGCTGGTGATATCCCGACCTGAGGTCTATCTTAGAGAACACTGACGCTCCTGCTAACTGATCTAGGAGGTCATCTATGCGAGGGAGAGGGTACTTGTTCTTAATGGTAATCTTATTGAGTTCCCTGTAGTCTATACATAATCTAAGGCTCCCGTCTTTCTTCTTGACAAATAGAACTGGGGCTCCCTATGGTGAGACACTAGGTCTAATGAAACCCTTTTCTAAGAGTTCCTCTATCTGCTTCTTAAGCTCTACTAACTCTGTGGGGGCCATTCTATAAGGGGCCTTAGACACTGGACTTACCCCAGGTACGATTTCTATGGGAAACTCGACCTCTCTCTCTGGGGGCAATCCACTCATCTCTTTAGGGAATACTTCTGGGAATTCCCTTACTACTGGGATCTCATCTATTCCCTCTTCTACCTCAGCCTGTACTGAGAAGAAGACCAAATACCCCTGACAACCATGCCCTAGAGATCTCTCAACTTGGGAAGTGGTCATGACGGACAACTTAGCCCTAGTACTAGGCACAGTCCCACATTCAGGTAAAGTAACACACTTGTGGCTACAATCTAGTGTGGCATTATTTACTGACATCCAGTTCATGCCTATTATCACATCAATGTCTATGAGGGGTATGCATATCAAATCAAGGGTGGTCAGGCAATGATTAAACTGGATCATACAATTCAAGCAAGCATGGGAAGTGATGGCTCGGTTTCCTGTGGGGGTAGATACATGCAACTCATATGGCAATGTGTGCATACTCAGACCCGACCTCTTAACACAGTCATATGATATGAAAGAGTGGCTAGCACCCGAATCAAATAAGGTAGTTACAGAAAAATCATTTATCTTAATAGTACCTTGAATCAGACTCGGGGATTGGCTAGCTTCTTGCTGTGATAGGGCAAAGACTCTACCCTGGGTCTGTGGTCTGGGAGGAGGAGCCATCTCTCTCTGCTATGCGATCGGTAGAGGGGCCTGTGGGGGAGCTTGCATGCAGTCTCTGGCTATGTGCCCCGGCCTGCCACATCGATAGCATACGTTCTGCCCTGCATAACACGGCCTGGTACCGTGATTCCTGCCACACTGGGGACATGTGAGAGGTGGAGCGCTGCCTCTACTAGACTGAGTCTTCTTCTTCTTCCCTCTTTGGTTCCACTGATTCTTGCCACCTCTACGGCTTGTCACTGCCGGCTGGGAACCATCTCTAGATCTCTTAGGCTCAGGGAGGGGAAGTAATGGTCTAGCGCTGGAGGTAGGTTGCATCATCCTGAGATTCGTTTCTGTTACTCTGCATACTTCTACCAGGGTGTGGAAGTGCCTGATTCTCTGGGGCACTACCCTGTCTCTGATCTCAGGGAGCAAACCCTTCTCTAGCCTATCTGCCCTCCATTTCTCATCATCATGTCTCTGGAGGTATGAGGAATATCTAGAGAGCTCGATGAACTTCGCTACATATTGGTCCACTGACATCCCCGGTATCTGTCTCAGCAGAATGAACTCTGACTCCTTCTCATCTCTTATGGAGTCGGGGAAGTACTTCTCGTGGAATGCCTCGAGGAATGCCTCCCACGTGATCAGGACGTTCCTCGCTCTCAGTATTGGTTCAGTGCCCTTCCACCAATATATTGCTTCCTTTCTTAACTGGAAGGCAGCCATCTTAGCCTTCTACTCAGACGTGCACTCCATAACCTCGAAGATCTGCTCTAGTTCAATAATCCAGGCCTCGGTTCTATCTGCACTCATCTCACCATCGAAGGTGGGAGGCCCGAACTTTCTGAACTGAGTAACTACTTTTCTGGTCGAGGGCTGCTGCTCAGCAGGAGGCATCTGAGCTGGTGGGACTGGGGCTACAGCCTGCATATGTGGCTGTGCATCTGTAGGAGTTGCCCCTGAATGCTCAGGACGATCAGAGTGTGGAACTGGCTGAGGAGGGGGAGGTGTAGGACCTTGGCTATCTCTCTCAGCAAGCCGTTCTTGTAGCTGCATAATAATAGCTTGCTGCTGATCCAAGCGAGCCACTATACTCTGTAGGGCTCCAGCAACTGGATCGCTAGGCTCGGCCTCATCTGCCTGAGCCGCTCTAGAAGGCCTACCTCTTCCTCTACCTCTACCTCTGCCTCTGCTTTGGCGAGTGTCTACCATCTTTCTGAAACATATAACATGGCTTAGCATACATAAAAGGGACACATGCCACTTTCATACACTCAATCATCCATAGCAAAACTCATAAACATCTTGGCAACTCTCAACATATGCTACAACTCACAATGAAAGCTTGAAACTGTGCTCTCATACTACATCTCATAATGAAAGCCTGAACCTTACCGCTCTTATGCTACATCTTACCATCAAAGCCTGAAACATCTGCTCTGATGTTCTAACTTATCATGAAAGCCTGAAACTTTTGCTCTGATACCACCAAATGTGACACCTTAACCTCTAGCTCATACCCAACGTGCCCTCTAGCCCATATGGGCGGTGCGCAACTCATAAGGGAGACTCTTTCCTCTACCTTATGCTTACTCTCTCCATGGCACTATGTGTGGGTAGAGCTCCACTTAGAAGTAATATGGACTGGTTGAGCTCTCTCTATCCTTCCTCATGCTCAATTACTCTTTTGAGACTTATTTCAATCCCTACTATATGCTTTAAACTCATGGAAAGCAAAAAGGGATTAGAGGCATGCATTTTCGCTATGGGCAGATTTTGCTTCTTTTCTGGGCTAGCTTTGGAAATTCATAACTAAATGCAGAAAAATCGTATCTGCATGATCTGGGTCATTCTAGAAAGTTTGAGACGTCTACTTCATGCTAAAAATACTTAGAAATCTCAATCTCCCACTCATTCTGCGTTTGACATCGAAATAGCTCACTGGTCAGAGGGGACTTCTTTGCTGTCACAGTTTACTGATATGGACTTTGAAAATGTCTAAATAATTCCAACAAAATACAATGCTCATAAACTCTATCTCTATGGAAAGATGTAGATGTTAGCTAGAGGAGAAAAATATCTCCAGATCAGTCCACTAAGCCAATTCCCCGGAAACCGATGAAACAGTACCTCGGGTCTGGTTGGGGGTCTGATCCTGGGCAGGAACTTCGAAATTGCATAACTTCCTCTCTGGACCTCTAAATGAGGTGCTTCTAGTTCCTACAAGTCACTGTGACCATCTAGTTTCTGTGTATAAAATTTCGTAGCCATTGGACTACGTTTGCCCCTCGGATGACATGATTTCAAAACTGACCAAATGAACAGTGATTTTCTGAAATCCGAATTTCTGATGTCAACTTTGAATGCTCATAGAAAATGCTATAGACCTATAAATGACATGAACTCTAGCTTCCCAGAAAGCTCTAAACATACTCTAGTTCCATGTCAAATCTCATGGCTAGAAGAGGTCATATGGCTATTCTATGACATCATGTGCAAAATGGCCCTTTCTTGGCCAAAAGTGTGGCTAATGGGGTCCCATCTTAAGTTTTCTACTTCTGTGACTCTTTGAGCACATGAGAAAGCATCTATAGGAGCTATCAGTCATGCCTCAAGCATCTAATAACTTAGATTGGGGAAACTCACTACCCCATGCCCACTTATGCACCCTTATATACTAGGCTATCATGGATTCTTTCTCATTCAACCATGCTATTTCATTCATCATAAATCGCATTCTCATACATTCATCATTAGTATATACATGGTTTACAAAAACTATGAGGAACTACATCATATACAACATTTACATCTCATAGCTCATGTACAATGTATTACAAAACTTTACATTCTTCTTCATCTTTATCCCTAGCCTCATGCTTGGTGGTGGTTGCTCCCATCTCTAATCTCACTCGGTCCACCTGGCATGGTTGGATGGTGGAGAGGGAGGGTGAGATTCGGAGAATCTCAGTAGTTCAACTCTCATTCAAACATACATATATTGCATGCAACAAGTCTCATTATGCATGTATGGCATGTTAGCATATAAAACATGATGAAAAACATTTAAAACATGTGAAATGGCCATGGATAACATTCAAGAGTTCGTTGAGTACTTGGATCGGCCTCACCCCTTCCCTTATGGCTTTTGGATTTGCCTTCCCATACTTTAGAGGTACTTAGACTCACCCTTACTCTTTGGGAGTCAACCTCATTTTGGGAGACATGGCTCAACCAACTTAGGGCTTCGGCTCATCCTCACCTCGGCTATAGGGTTATTGGCTTTTCCATTTCCTCAAGCAAACCAATCAAGCATTTGAAACATCATCTCAATCATATCACATAGTCATGCTAACACACTTCTCATAGCTCATATTATTCATCCACACAAGCAAGACAATGTAAACACACAATTATGCATGAGAGAAAGTGGAGAGAACTACCTTTGTTGGCTATCTACTACTTGCTCTGTCAATGGTCTCCTCCCTTGTTGGTTTCACAACAACTACTAGATGGGAGAGTTCCTCTTGAGCCTAACCACACAAAAGCATGGAATTAATATCTCAATACTTAATTCTTAAGCTAGGGATTACTTCTAATCAGCTCTACTGAGCTTCTCACTCTAGGTCTTTTCTCTCACTAGGGTCCATGAGCTATCCCTCTCTTTCTCAACTCTTAAGAAAGGGGAGAAGCAAGAAAGAGAAGACTATCTACTTCTAATCTCTCTCAAGAATGGTTTCCCACACTCTCTCTTCTGAACCAGACTCAAAACCTAACCATTTTTATCATCTGAACCGTAGGAAAGAGGGAAAAAGGGGAGAAGGGCAACATACTAAGAGGAAGCCATGAGAATTCATACCTTTCTTGTGCTTTCCTCTTCTCTTCAACTTCTTTCTCTCTCCTCCGCCCTTTGCTCTCCTAAGACGAGTTTGAGTCGGTTAGAAGAAGAAAGAAGAGATTTGGAAGCTTTTAAAAAGTCAAATTCTCTTTTTCTCGCTTTTCTGGACCGCTCTCGCTATAGCGACTTAGTGCCCTCGCTACGGCGAGCTCGTGTCTATTCCAGACTTCTACCTTCGCTATGGCATCGCAACGGCAAGATCGTGTTTGTTCCAGACCTCTGCCTTCGCTATAGCGCCGCTATGGCGAGCAACTCTCTGGTCTCTATATGGAATGCCGCACTCGCTATAGCTAGGAATAATTTCGCTACGGCGAGCAACTCACTGGTTTCTATATGGAATGCCGCACTCGCTATAGCTAGGAACATATTCGCTACGGCGAAGAGGCATTCTCGCTATGGCGATTCCATATCTCGCTATGGTGAGAAGACTTAGAAAATTCTCAGCTCTTCAAAAATTTTCTAGCTTCTCTTTTCCTTTCCTTTTCTCATTTCTTTTCTATTTTCTTTTCTTTCCTTTTTCTGGGTTGTTACATTGTGCACTCAATCGGATGTCTCATATGCCTTAAGTATAACTAGTAGATATCAGTCATATCCAGATGAGAGCCACTAGACTGCTCTTAAGAATATCCTAAAATATTTAAGAAGGACTAGGGATGTATTCTTGGTCTATGGAGGATTAGAAGACGAGCTTGTTGTAAATGGTTACACAGATGCAAGTTTCCAGTTTGACAAGGATGATTATAGATTGCAATCAGGATTTGTATTCTATTTGAATGGTGGAGCAGTTAGCTAAAAGAGCTCCAAGCAAAGCATAGTAGCTAATTCTACAACAGAAGCTGAGTACCTAGCAGCATCAAATGTAGCTAAAGATGCCGTTTGGATTAAGAAGTTCATCACTGAACTAGGGGTGGTGCTGACTATCTCAAATCTAATAGATTTATTTTGTGACAACAACGATGCTATAGCACAGGCTAAAGAGCCGAGGTCACATCAAAAAACTAAACACATACTCAAGCGATATCACCTTATCAGAGAAATCATTAATAGGGGTGATATAAAGATATGCAAAGTACCAACTAATGACAATGTTACTGATCCACTTACTAAACCGCTTGCACAGGCAAAGCATGAGCATCATGTTAGATCAATGGGTATTAGACACATCAATGATTGGGCCTAGTGCAAGTGGGAGTTGTTGGAGATTGTGCCCTAGGTCAATCATTGTATTGCAAATATTGTATTTTATTAAGAAATAAGAGTTTTCTTTTATTACATTATTATTATATTCTTTTGCATGTTCTGTATAATAATATCCTTAGATAAATCATATTAATTATCCTAAATATCCCTAGTCGATCATCATTGTGGGAACAATGATGAACTAAGACTAGTATGATTTTGATTGATGATTATGTGTTAATCATGTATAAAGATACGAATCAAAATCATAGGCATTTGTTAGGGAATAAGATGCTGGATCGACTCGTCATAGATAGCTACATGGATTAAGTCATAAGCATATCTTATGTATAACCGTATCATTGAGCCCTTATACTTGAGATCACCATAGTTTTCAACATGAGGAACACTAATTTTTGCATAGTCAAAAGTCATCTTTAACCGGGTGATCATAAAAGCTATAATCAAGTATAGTAGAATTCATGTAGAAGAAGATGAGTGGTCAAGATAGCATTTGTCCCTCTAATTAATATAGAGATATTTCTGGGCCCTTCGATAAGTGAGACTAAAAAATACATGGCCATGCTCGAATGGAAGGGTTTCCATTTGTACTGTCAGTTTGCACGTAGATCGAGAAAGTGACAATCAAGTAAGATGGGGATGACATTCCATGCCTCATACTTGATCTAGATAACGTGTGATAAAAGAGATGTGATAAGATTATATGACACGTTGCATCGAATTACTGGTCCCTATATGATTTGGGTAGTCACAATGTCTTACTAGAGGTTGTTTGTGATTTGTGGGTCAAATAGTATTATTAGCCCATTGCTAACATCATATAGGCCTATAAGGTCGTACATAAGAACGAGTCAACTCGAGCTAAAATATCCAAATTCAATGAATCTGAAATTGCGTCTAGATTCAATGAATGTCACGTTCAATATAGAGTGAAAAATTTTATAAATAAATAAATATATATTTGATATATATAATTTATAAAATTTGAAATATATATTTATATATTCGAAATATATATATCCTTCAATTAATTTAAATCAATTAGTTTTAAATTCAAAATCTATATGATAGATTTAAATTTAAACTAATATGATAATTTAAATTTAATTTATGAGATAAATTAAATTTGAATTACGTTCTAGATTTATATTAAATAGTTAGTTAAAATTTAAATCTATTAGATGGACTTAAATTTAAACTAATCTATTTAATTCAAATTTAATTTGATTTGATTTAAAATAATGTATTTTAAATTAATCAAATATATCTGAAACCTTAACAAGATACCTCTATAAAAAGGTAGGAGGCTTAGGTTTCCTAGAATTGCAAAACTAAAGAAAAACCCCAGAGAGAGACACTGTATGGACAACGTATGACGGGTCATGTCGTGCAACCCTCAAAATAAAACTAGGTTAGATTAATATATAGCTAGTGGCATAACCTAGGTCATCTCCCTTGGAAATGGAGTTTAATGTTCAATTAGGTTTCCTAAGTGTTAAAAGATCCTAGAGCTATTTAATTAAGGGGGGTTTTTGATCTAATTAAACCAAGTAAATTGCAATTGAAATAAAATTTTTAATTGCTACCTAATTGTATGAATTATGGGTGAATGATGGTCTTGTGACTGGCTTTGGATTCATCCTTTGCTTTCCACTATCCTTATCCTAATCCAATTGTGATTAATTCTAGTATAAGAATCCCTAATTATGTTCAATACAATTTATCTTGAGTTACTACGCAAGAATCAAGGAACTAACAATCTAATGTTGAATTGAAACCTCAATCCCACATCAAATTGCTAACTCTTGTCATTAGGATCAATGAACACTTGAATTGAATGATTAATTAGCCTTTAAATTAACAACCTAGGAGATTCAATTAACCAATTAAACTTGAATGGATCCTCAAATTATACAATTAAACACTCAATCTCTCATATGCATTTCATTAAACACCTTGATTGCATACATAGATAATTGTAGGAAATTGAAAATTCTAGCACTAATTCATCAAATAATCAATCAAATAATATCCTAATTAGGGTCTTACCAGCCACTAAGTACAATTACATAAATTCCTAATCAAATACAACTTAACCAATCTTGTACAAGAAAAAGAAAAGTATAGGAAAGTAAGAAATTCTTAGCCAAAATTTTGAGTTCTTCTCTATGGATTCAAGATTGCACCGAGGGTCTTCTTCCTAGCTAATCACAAGGATGAACTAATGCTTCATGGTGGTGGAAGATTGATGGAGAATGGAGGATGGAATTGGTGTGGAGTGGCTGCTAGACGAAGTGAATGCGAATGGAATTTAAAAAAATTGACGGAGTGTCTCATGTATGGAAATGTATGAATCCCTCAGCTTTAGCCCTTGCCTCATTCTCACATGATTTCTTTTATTTTTCACATGCTCCTTTCATTTACCAATTGCCCGTAGCTTCCTTCATGTATGTATATGTGTCTTACATGCTGGAAATTTGTGAGCCCCAACGTGATGCTGATGAATTATGAAATGTGGTCTGTAGCCTCTAATTCTTTTCTTCACTTGCTATTCTCCCTTGCATTATTTCCATTTACTGATCATGTGTGCTGCCCTTTTATGTGTTGCCTCAGGTCAAGCTCCTCAACTTCTTTTCCAGCTCATTCTTCCTCCTCTCCTCTTTCTTCTCCTCTTACGTTTTTAGTTCCAGTGTCTTTTAACCAATAGCTCGAGCTTACTTGCTTCGTGTTTTACTCATGTGACTTCTCCTCCCATTCTTGCTGCTGCCCCATGCTTCATTTAATTTACTGTCATGTGTTGCCTTTCCTTGCCATGAGTTTTTCTACGTTGGCTCCCCTCATGCTTCTTTTTTTTCTCATGTAGCTTCTGTACAAGTCTCACGCGAGGATCCTCACTAACCTGTAGCCTCTCTTCTTTTTGTATGTGTTTCTGCTTATGGCTTCTATGTTTCTCACGTCAGCTACTATTCACTAGAGCTGTTGTTTTGCCCATGTTTGAGGTTCCTTCTTCTCACTTAAACCATGGCTTGCTCATGTGAGAATGCTGAATGCATGGTTGTGTGGCAACATGAGATAACTCATGAGTGTTGTGGAGTGTGAGTAAATGTTTGAAGTGAAGGGAATGGAGTAAATAATGGCTGGCTCATGTTACTATGGTTGCAACATGGGTTAGTGGATAGGTTTAACATGTGTGTGTGTGTTTCCATGTGCATGAATATGTATGCTTAGACTCATGGGTATGAAGGAGTGGATGTAAAAGTGAGTGTGTGTTAGTGTAGTGGCTAGTCTGTAGAGATGCTGCCTTCTTGAGATGTGGTAATGTGCTGCTGTGCATGTGAATGACCTCGTGTTTATGCATGAAACCATGTTCAAGTGAGCTCTTACGTGGAATATTTGTTTGTGTTGCTGCAACATAGAGCATGATTTAATGTGGGAAATGTGTAGCATGATTCATCCATTCCTTCATCAACATAGGAGATGATTTGCTAAAATCTGCATAAAAACAAAGGAGAAAAATTCACAAAATTTATTTAAAATGATTTATGCATTTAAAATCAATTTTTTTGCAGTTAAATTCCTAAAGTGTAGAAAATGACTACAAAAATCAATTATCTACCTAAGTAAATCCATTAAGCCTTATTTAACCATTAAAAAGCTTAAGTTAAGGAGAATAAAATATATAAAAATCATGCTTATCAGTGTACGAATGCCTAGAGAGAGAAAGTGTACGGACACTATACGGATGCCTAGAGAAAAAGGGGAGAGGAGAGCGTCTTCTTTACCAAAATGTGTGCAGACGTTGGTAAAAGGCACTAGCACACCGTTCGAGTTAAGCATCCATTTGTGTGGATACTGATAGAGGGAGTAGATCTGTAGATCATTTTCTAAGATCCGACAGAAAAGGTAAATATTTCTAGATCTACTCAATTTAAACAACATTGATAGATCCATGGGAAGGGATTCAGGGTTTTAATTTTTCGCTACACATCCCAGAAATTCGCAACAGTGATATCATGAGACAGGGTCGCGGTAGATCCCCACAAAGTTGAGGTTGTGTTATAATGGGATAGTGTAACACCATAATTTCTAACTCATTTCATGCCTTTAGATATCTCATTTCTAAGAATCATACAAGCTTTCAAGGAAAAGGCAATAGAAATAATGATTATTTTTGTATTGCTTTGTATATAAAAATTCCATTCGGTGTCACATTGTAACATCCGATTTTCTGAAAATCCAAGAAAACGTAAGGAAACGCGAGAAATGTAACATATGGTTTCTTTGTCAACGAACAAAATTTATCAGATATAAAAGGAAGTCCCCCAAATAGAGTAAATTGAGATCTAATAAAATTAGAATAATATTCTAGACCGCAGATAGTGATGAGTCAAGGCCAGAGGTGCCCTAAAATTGAGGGCAAAGTAGATGAACAAAAGAAAAGATCAGAAAAAGGTCTCGAAGAGTCTCCGAAGTCAAGTATGAAGGAGCCAGGGACTAAAATACAAAGAAAAGTTATGTGTAGGGAAAAATGTATAAATTGCCCTAAAGTTCAGGGAACCCTAGTTTCACCCTCTATTCGTGGCTTTAAACATGAATATCAAAAAATTGGGCAAGAATCTCAGAAATTCGTGACCTATGGTTAAACTCAGTTTGATGAGATGGGTCTAATGATGCCAAGTTATCCGGATGGCCGGGTGGGATCCAGTCTGGGATCTGGTTATCCCGATCAGTAGCCATGAGCAAAATAAAGAAAGAAAGTTTTAACAACTATAGAAATAAAAATAGCTAAAGGGCTACGAAACCCTAAAGGAGTTTCAGGGACAGAATTGTAGTAAAAGAAAAGTTTATAGCACAATCATAATACAGAACAGTGAAAATTACACCTATAGACTCGGGTGTCTGATTGACGCCAAAATTTGTGAGGATTGAGGTTAAGGGCCCCTGAACCATGTTTGAAGCTCAGTATGGCCAGAAAGCAGAGAAAATAATATTTATAAATTTTAGAAAGTCTAAAGGTATTTATTGTATCATAAAACCTTAATTGGGCCTAGGCACCGATGTTAGACAGTGGTAAGACCTAATAGCTGATTCTAAAGGCCCAAAAAGAGAAGAGAAGATATAATTAGGGTTTTAGAGAAGATGAAACCCAAATATAAATATAAAATGAAAGGGAGAGAAGAAAATGATTTTTGTTATGTTAAAGAATTCACCATGGTTAAGTTAAAAACTAACTATGGTTGAGTTAAAAGTAGACCATGAATGAGTTAAGGAAATTAACCATGGTTACTATCCATTACTTAAGGGCTAAGAAAAGGAATCCAAGTGTGTGGCCAAGGATTTTTGAAAGAAGATATTTAGTTATGAAATTAGAAAATCAAAAGAAAATAGAATGGAATGCTAGGATTTGATCTTGAAAAGGTTGATCCAAGGGTCCAAATTTAGTATGACCCTTTAACTTTATCCTAATTCATCTCCTTCACCTCCATTCCACCATTTTCATGCCATACACAAGGGAGGAGGAAAGAAAAACGTGAAGAGAGAGAGAGAGAGGGAGAAAAAATGGAAGATAAAGTGAAACCAAGCAAAACTACCACCATTCTTCACTAAATTTCTTCATCTTCTTCATCCTCCAACCTTTTCCTCCAAAGAGCAGCTGCATATTAATCTTTTCTTAAGGTTAAATGTTGCTCTAAGTGGGAAGAGAAAGGATTTTAGTGTGAGAAAAGCAAAGGAAGCAAGGCTTAAGCTTAAAGAGTAAGTTTTCTCCATCTTATACTTATAAATCCCATGCTTTAAGCTAGTTTTGTTAAACCCTAGCTATGAGTTATTTTTGGACAGCATATGAATCATTAGAAATGGAGTTTATATGTTGAATATGAAGGCCTTGAAATGAAGTTTATATGTTGAACATGAAGGCCATATGAGCTTAGTTATTGTTGCTATGTGCTAAAACTTTGGAAAACACAAAGATTGTAACTTTTAGGAAAATAGAAATATGGGGAGATGCTGTCCGAATTTTCCCAAAATTTTTATGGTGTTTTATTGATGTCTTAAAGTGATGTATACCAAATTTCAAGTCCTAGAACATAAAGGAAAAGGTTATGGAATTTTTAGAACCAAAGAAACACACTTTGAGCCTAAAACGGAGCTAGATTATGTGATGACCAAAACGTGATGTTGGGGCTGGAATTTGATGATTTTATCCATTCCAATGGATTCAAAAGGGTGTTTGTAGCTAGGAATACTTATGGCAAAGCCCTCAAAACTCATGGAATAAAATTTCTAAATCTTGGCCAAGAAATGTGCACTATTCGGCCATAGCGAATTGGAAGGGAAGGAGTTAGATTTCTCCAATTCCAATGGTCCCATTAATTTTAAAAGGGTCATACTACTTTACAAGTTAAGGTTTATGTGTTGATTATAATGAATTATCATTATGATTATAGGATTGGATATTTGTTTGGGAACTCCAAAAGCAAGTAAACCGAGTCCCAAGGCTTAATGAGCAAAGTTTGCTAAGGTAGTAGTTTTCCTCTCTCTTTCCTTAAGCTTGTATGTTTGTATAATGATGAGTGTTATACTATATCAAGTTGTCATTTATGCTATAAGATGAGCCATATATGCTTAGATTATGCTTGGCCTTGTATGAAATTCCTTGTATTACTATGCGATATGTGGCATTTTGACTGGCATTATGCTATGTACTCACAATCTTGCTTGTGAATGAGATTGGTTTACTACTACTGAGATTTCATAATCTCACCCCAAATATAACCCATGCTAGGTTCGAATTCAAGCAAATAAAAGGGCAAAGGATGTGGAAGCATAAATTGAGGACCTTACTTTTATGTATCACATTTTGTCATGTAATTAAATATTTTAGATTACTGCGTGTATGAGTTATGTTATGATAATAGAATGGAAAGTCATGAATATAATCAACCATTGAGTAAATAGAATATGACTGATGAGCCTAAAATGCAAAAATGCATCTGCTTATATAAAAGCAAAATAATAATAATATGTCAAGTGAAGGGGTAAGATTGTCCAATTTGTTATAGGAGCAACTTTATATGAATTCATATGTGCTCTGTTAAGTAAGCATTTTCCCCGTGTAAAGAGCTTAGAGAGTTTGAAGTAGAGTCCTGAATTAAGCTCATACGATTTTTTTATAATTAAGTAGGTATTTTCAAAGTTAGATAAGAACTTGAAAATGACCAAATGAATAGTGAAATTGTATGAGGAAGTTTTTAAATGAAAAAGTTTTATCAGTTCAGGTTTCCGTTGACTCCTCTAAGTTTTATATGAGGTAGTTGTAGTAGGAAAAGTGTTATAAAATAAGGTATGACACACATAGACCATATAAGCTCATACAATACATTACCGTATTTAATTACATGAATACAACTCATTTGTATCATCAAAAGTGGCCTACATCTCAAGGACTCGAAGGGAAGCATGAAATATACATGTTTATTTTCGGATAGATTTGCTCTCATTTCTATCACAAAATTGGAAAATCATAACTAATTTTAAAAAAATATAAATCATGAATTCTTGGCCATTATAGAAAGCTACATATGTCTACTTTATGCTAAAAATATTTCTAGACCATAACATTCAACACAAAGGACGTTTGACATTCAAAATGGTCAAGAGGTCAGGTTGTCCACTGGTGCTGTCATAGAATTCTATAGCAAAATTCAATAATGTCTAATTAATTCCACAAAAATCTAATCCATAAAAATGATACTAATATAGAAAGATGTGGATATTAGCTAAAGGGAAAAATAACTCCAGACCAGTTCAGGCACGCCTAGACCCTAGAATTCAATCAAACAATAATTGAGGTCGGGTGGTGTTCTTGATACTGGACAGATTTTTTCAAAATTCATATCTCCCTCTCTAGACATTAAAATAAGGTGCTTCTAGTTGTCACAAGTCACTAAAATATCTAGTTTCTCTGTATAAAATATCATGGTAGTTGGATATCATTTGAGCCCTGTGTGATAGATTTCATTTTCAGACCTAAGTAAATAGTGACATGATCAAAACTGAAAAATTTTCTAACTTTAAAAATTCATCAAATATTTTGTAGACCTCTGAAAATTATGTTCTTTAGCTTCTCAAAAATATCTCAACAAGCTCTAATTTCATGCTAAATATCATATCAAGAAGAGCTCATTTGGACAAAAAGTGATATAAGATTCTAAATTGGTCAATTTTGACTCCATATGGGATACCAAAATGTCCAAATGGCTTTTCTTGAGGTTTGGCACCTCTTGAGCAAGTCTAAAAGCATAATTAGGACCTATAAGAACTGACCAAGTTGTCCCAACTCTCATGCATCTCATTTTGGCCATTTCATCCACACAGATGCATAATTCCTTAAACTCGTTCAAAAAGCTAAATTGTCCATACATACTAAATTTTCATTCTAGTGATCACATAATACATTCTCCCATTTAAACATAACATATTATCATAATTACATATGTTCCAAAGGCTATAGACCATTTACAACAATAATTTACATCATTAGACATCATTATGGCTTCAATGAGCAGAAACTATGCACATTGGTGCCAAACTCTTCTCTTCAAGGTGGTGGCTTCCATTACCTTGTCAACTTGGTCCACCTAGCATATTAGATCATTGGAGAGGAGGGAATGAGTTTCAAAGAATCCCAATAGCTTATCTCCCATTCAATCATACATAATGGATGCAAATATGTCTCATAAATGCATGTATGGTCATGTTGACATATGTAAACATTCAAGAGACAATTTCATCATTTATGAAAGTCATACATAGCATACAAAGGTTTGCCAAGCAAGTAGATTGGCCTCACCCAATTTCTTGTAGATGTTAGACTTACCTCACCCATTCTTTAAGAGATTCTTGGACTCAACCATGCTTTTGGGAGTCCATCTTGCTTTTAGGAGACTCTTTGCTTTGTCTCAACCAATCTTAAGGGTTTTTGGCTCTTCCTCACCATGGCTAAGGGTTCTTAGCCTCACCACACTTAAGTAAACCCAAACAAACATCATAACATCATTTAGAAACATAATATGTCATCACGAAACCATGGCATATGAAATCATACTAGCATAATTTTCATGGCTTGAAAATACACATACACACATTCTAAGACAAGCTAAGCACACATCCATGCATGAAAGAAGGTGGAAAGAGCTACCTTGGAAGCAATTATACACTTTTTCCCTTGAATCTCCCTTCCTTGCTTCGGCCACACACTCACAAAAGTGTGGGGAAGATTTCTCTTGGCCTAGACACAATTTATGGAAGCCAATTAGATTCATAGACTCAATTCTAAGGCCATAAAATTTACTTAGACACTAGCTTAGTCTATAATTTTATTATGGTTCCATAATTGCACCTTATGAAGTAACACCCCTCAAATAAATTCTAGGCGCTATTATTTCTTTTCAAATATGATTTTTGACTCCTTTTAAGCCTCTTGGAGTCGTCACACAATCAAAACCAAGAGTCTAACTGCATATTGCTTCTTTAGGTCATAATATGGAACATAAAGCACTAACTCACTTTCTATAAGTTCTAAATTTTTCCCAAGGCCTCCCCTTTTTTTCATTCATCATATATGACTCAAAAATGGGTTTAAAAAAATTTAAAACTCTCCCCAGCTACATAAACCCCTTTAGGCCTAGGCTATGGAAGAAATGGGGTTTCTTGGAGTTTGCTTTGTTTTCTCGAGGTAAGATGCATGTGGGGAGCCTCTTAGGGATCTTGAAAGCTCATTTAAACTCTTATTTAGGCCTAGGAATCATCATACAAAATCATTTTTTACATGGTGCACTTGAAACCCTAGGTTTTGCATCTTGAAATCTAATGGCTAGTTTGTTGTTTTCTTTGCATATTCCTGTTCTTCTCCCTCAAATTTCTAAGATTCACCCTTGGTTTGGTTGAAAACTTAACTCCCTAAGACTGACCATATATAGGTCAAAATACTCACAAGAGAAGGGAGGAAGAAGATCAAGTGGAAGGATTACATGATACCTTAATTTCCTTAATTTTTCTTGCTTGTTCTTTGCTTTTCTTGGCTTCCTCCCTTAAATTTCGAAATTTCCCTTCTGTTATTCGTTCAAAACAGCCCTCAAAACTTTAGAAAAATCATGGGAAAGAAAAGGGAAAAAGAGGAAAAGAAATTGGCTAAGAGAAAGCATGAAAAACAAGCAAATTTCTATACCTTAAAGCTTCGATTTCTCCTTCTTCTTCTCCTCCTTTGGTGCGCCTAATCCCCAGCCTTCTTCTCTAAAATTGGGCAGAAAATTCTGAGTCTAAATGAAGGAGAGAGTGGGGCACCACCTATATATAGGGGGAGGAGGAAGCATTTTTCAAAAAATTTCATTTTGCCCTTAGTTCTTGGCATTTTTGTTTCTCTTTTGTTGTAGCTCCTTTTTTAGAACTGTCTTTTCCATTATAAATTTAGGTTTCCAATTTAGTAAAATGCCATTGGAATCACTCAAATCGAAGCTAAAACCCTCCCGAATGAATCCGTCAAAGTTTGGGTACACCGACATTAGAAAACGTCCATTGAAGGAGATTTTACTGTCTCGAGGCTTCTCATGATTTTCAGGGCCTTTGAGAACCCCGGAGAACTCAAAACTTTCATTTAAAAAGCCTTCTTGTGTGAATTCCAAAAATTGCTCAAAATTTTGAAAATGCCATTACGTTTCATAAGATTTTCATCAAAATTTATTTTTTCATTCTAGCTCTATTTTTCCTTCCATCTGAGGCTAGGATTCTCATTTTTAAGAGTCAAGAATGTTACTCAAATTTTTTGGGACCTTAACTAATTCATTTCAGGGGACTTACTTTGAAAACACACCCGTTTTTGTCGTTTAATGAAAATCGGACGTGACAAGTTTACTAGAAGTAACCATGTTTGAACATAAACTAATCAACAAAATAACCACAAGAAATATGAAAATAGACAACAGAAAAAAGAAAAATAAAGGGTCTTCACGCTGGTCCCCACTAGTGCCCTCGTCACCCTAAACTTCAGAAGTTCTCATGCTTAACAGTGGCATTAGGCGCTGCAATTGAAGCTGAATCTGAGCTACATCATCAAAAATACTATCCACCTTATCCATAATCAGATCCAGGCACCTATCTACACTCACCTTCCAAGGTCATCCTGTTGTGAGAGATTAGACCCCTCCACTACTGGAACATTAGGGTTTAGCGCCTCCTTTTCCATCTCGTCTTGATCCTGCTAGTCTAACCCAAGACCTTGTGGTGCCCTCTAAGGTGATTTAATAGCTTTGTAATTAAAGATCATTGGACCAGAGAACTCCTCCTTATTGGCTTTACCTTTAACTCTCAATTTAAGGCCCCATTGATGGATGAAGTGGGGAAAGACAATAACACACGAATGGTCCACTACTGCTAATTCCAAACTTTGATACATAACAACAGTGATGTTAATAGGTTGCTCGTTCATCAATAAATAGATCAGAAAGACCTTCTCCTATGTGGCATCGCTCAAATAAGAGGTAGGAAGGATATTGAAGGACATAAAGTGGAGCTAAAACTTAGCTTCTCTACATAATCTCTTCCTTTCAATGGGAATTGTAATCATGAGATGAGCTAGTAAGAAAGAACACAAAGATGGACAGTGGATAATATATTTTAAATCCGTAAGCAAACAAAAATCTCCAATGGCTGTGATGATCAGAAAAGAAGATGAGACTTTATGAAAAGCCATTAGGAGAGGATACGAGAGACTTGATATGAAATATGTTACCTCCTTAGTTGTGAAAATGAGTCAACTAAAAAGAATGTTAACCTCTGCAAATGGGTTAAGACTAACCTGATATGATTAGTAAGCTTTCTTAAGATAGGCCTCCAGAGTTAGAAACTTCTTTCCCTTATGAGAAGAACTAGCTAGTACTCTATAATAATAAAACCCACATTGAGAGCTAGTAGTGAAAATTCCCTAGCTAAGAGAAAAACTTAAAAGAGTGTAATCACTGAGAAAAGCATATAAAGTTAGGAATAAGGGAAAGAAAAGAGTAGTTAGCCAAAAAAAAGGAAGAGGAAAGCATACCCCAAATTTTAAAGACAAAATTTATTTAAGGAGGAGAAATGTAATATTTAATTATCTGAAAACGAGAGAACATGCGAGAAATGTAACGTATGGTTTCTCTGTGAACGAATAAAATTCATTGGATACAAAAGCAAGTCCCCCAAAATGAATTAGTTAAGGTCCCAAAAAATTTAGGAAGCATTCTAGATACCTAAAAATGAGAATCCCAGGCTTGGATGAAAAAAAATAGAGCTAGAATGAAGAAACAAATTTGAACGAAAAGGTTAATGAAATGTAATGACATTTTCATAATTTTAAGTAAATTTTGGAATTCATATAGGAGGTCTTTTTAAATGAAAATTTTGAGTTCTTTGAGATTCTCAAAGGCCTTGAAAACCATGGAAAGCCCCTGGACATTTAAAACCCCTCTGGTGAACATTTTTTAACGTCGATTGACCTAAACTTTGACTGATTTGTTTAGAAAAGTTTTAACTCCAATTTGAGTGATTCTAAAGGTATTTTACTAAATTGGGAACTTAAATTTCATAATAGAAAAGACAGTTCTAAAAAAAGAGCTAAAACAAGTTAGAAACAAAAATGCCAAAAACGAAGGGAAAAAATTGAAATTTTTAAGAAAGTGGAAGCTTCTTGAACACTCTTTAAAGTTTCTTATTCCTTCTCCCCTTCATTTTCATGACCTATTCTGCCTAAAAACCATGGAAAACACCAGCTCTCTTAGGCACACCATGAAGGAGAAGAAAAGGAGAAAAAGCAAGGAAAAGGTAAAGAATTTCATGGATTTTCATGCTCCTTCTTCTTCTAAACATGTTCCTCTCCTCTTAAGCTTTCTTTCCTATGATTTTATTGAAGTTTTAAGATCTATTTTAAGGGGAGAACAGAGGTGAAAATTCGGATTTGAAGAGAGGAGGGCAAGGAAAGTGAGAAACAAGCAAAAAAAGACATGGAATAAGGTAAAATCTTCATCCTATGATAGCTATTCCTCCCCCCTTCTTCTCTTTATTTCGCCCCATATCTGTAAGAGGGCTTGAATTTTAGGCAGAACCAAGGGTGAATTCTATGAATTTAAGGGAAAAGAGTAAGAATATGCAAGGAAATCTAAGTAATAGCCATTGATTTTTAAGATAACAAACCTAGGGTTTCATGGGTTCCCTTGAAAATCTGATTTGATATAATTATTCCTAAGCCTAAATGAATGTTTAAATGAGTTCCTAAGATCCCTAGAAGTCTCCCCATATGCATCCTCTATCAAGAAAATAAAACAAATATCCATGGAGGCCAAATGCTATATAGTCTCAGCCTAAAGGGGATGGGACACCTAGGGAGAGTTTTAAATATTTTTCAAACCCATTTTTGAGTTACATATGATGAATGAAAATGAAGGGAAACCTTAGAAAAAATTTAAGAGACCTAGAGAATGAATTGGTGTCTTAGGGTCTATAATATGACCTAAAGAAATAATATGTAGTTAGGCTCTTTGTTTTAATTTTGTGATAACTCCAAGAGGCTTAAAAAGAGTCAAGAATCATATATGAAAGGAAATAATGGAGCTTGGACCTCATTTGATGGTGTTGCTTCATTACGTGCATTCTTGGAACCATAAAGGGATTAATAGACCAAGTTAGTATTTAAGAAAGATGTGTGGCCTTAGAACTAATTCCATGAACCTAATTGGCACCTATAAATTGTGTTTGGGCTAAGAGAAATCAATCCCACACCTTTGTGAGTATGAGTCTAAGGAAGGGAGAGCAAATTCAAGAGAAAAAGTATGTAATTATAACCAAGGTAGCTCACTTCTCCTTCTGTCTTGCATGGATGTATGCTTGACTTGTCTTTAAATATGTGTATGTGTATTTTAAGTTATGAAAAATGTTCTAGCATAAGGTCTTATTCCATGATACCTTGATGATGCATTATGTTTTCAAATAATTTTTATTATGCTTGCTTTGGCTTGCTTGAGTGTGGAGAAGCCAAGAACTCTTAAAGTTGGTTGAGACAAAGTAAAGAGTCTCCTAAAAGTGAGGTTAACTCCCAAGGGCAAGGTTAAGTCAAAAATCTCTTAAAGAAATGGGTGTGGTAAGTCCAAAATCCACAAGTAAATAGGTGAGGCTAATCCACTTACTTAGTAAGCCTATGGATGCCTTGTATGACTTACTCACATGCTAAGATTGCTTCTTAAATGTTCATGTTATGTAATATGCCCATGCATGCACTTATAAGACTTATTTTGCATCTTTTATGTGCGATTGAAAGGGAGATGATCTATTGGGATTTTTTAAATCTCATTCCCTCATTTCCAATATTTTAACATTCTAAGTGGACTAAAAGAACAAGGAAATGGGAGCCAAGCACTTGAAAGATGAAAGTATGAGATCAAAGTGCATGGATTTTGTTTCTTTAAGGCCATATGAGTGACAAATGTTGTCACCTATTGTTGTATATGTCCTATGATATTATGAACATGTATAATTATGTTAATGTATCATGTACAAATGAGATTTAAGGTTATATGTATAGAAATATGCATTTTGGACATGTAATGGCTAGACTAGCTTTATGGAAATGTGTGTATGGCATGGAGTGAGGGTGTGAGTTTCCATATTATGGGTCTATACACCTTTGAGACAAGTTTAAAATGTCATTTTGGTGCAATCCCACATGCTCAAGTGGCCACACAAGCTTGGGAAGTAAATTTGGACACCTTGAGGCTAGTTATGACCACAAAAATGACCAAACTAGAACCCTATAGCACAAACTGACCAAATGAATGAATCTTCCCATGAAATTTTGTAAACATGTAGGGCTCATTGAGAGTTTTTTAGGAAGCTAAAGTACAGAAAAATCGGAGCTCTACAGAATTAATTATGAATTTTCAAAGTTGGGAAATTTTCTGGTTTTGGTTTAGTACACTGTTCATATGGTCAGTTTTGTGTTCTATGTCATGCGATAGCCAAATGGTGTCCAATGCTTGTGAAATCTTACAACAATAAACTAGAGGTTATAAGATTTCTTTGGCCATGAAGATCACCTCATTTAGAGGTATGAGCAGAAAGTAATAAATTTTTGAATTTCCATGTCAGTACCAGTAATGCCATAGGACCTCCAATATTGTTCCATCATAATTCAGTTCCTAACTGGACTTGGAGTGATCTGGAAGTATTTTTCCCTTAAAGCTAATATCTTTGGCTTTTATATTGATTGAGTTTGCATGATTTGGAATTTTGTAGAATTATTTATGAATTTCCAACCTTTATGACAGTAAGTTGTGATAGTAGCCCAAGTAGTTGCGACCTTGGGTGCTTTTCCAATGTCAAACATCTTCTACTTGGCGTTTCATGACCTAAACATATTTATAGCATAAAGTAGACATCTTTAGATTTCCAAAATGGTAAAGAATGTGCAATTTTGATTTTTCTAGAAAAGGAAAAATTCTGGCCGAGACTACCTTGTGGAATTTTGTGTGTCTCTTGCCTTACACGAGTTCTAAGCCACTTTTGGTAATGGAATGGAGTTTTATCTATGTAATTAAATATAAGAATGTGATACATAAGCTCACATGGTCTACATAACATTGAATAAAAATTTTATACATAATGCAATGCAAATTTATTCACTTTTTTTAAATGCAATTTCTTGCCTCCTTTATGAGATGCATGCAAAAGGCATGAGATTAGCATAAGACAAGCTAGAAATTCATGGTGTTACACAAAAGCTTATTCAAATATTTTCATAATTATTACTATTGACAACATAACGTGGTTCAAGAATTTCATATTGATTCATCAACATTTAAAAATTAAATAAATAGGTTATCATATATCAATATTTCCAAAGAATTTCCTTTATATAATTAACTAATTAATGTAATACCATTGGTATACAAAATTTCACTCGCACCTATCGAATAGGCCAAGATTAGTGATAATTCGCTCATTTGTAGTATAATGCCCACCAAGTCGTCTCCCAAGTAGTTTTTAACCAAATCAACTAGATTAAGAATCCACAAAACTAAAGTTAAAATAAATGGGGTTTGTATATGAAATTACAAGAATAAACAAAAATAGAAAATTAATTGCCAATAAACTATGCAATTTAATAAAATGTGATCAATTTAGATTCCTTCCCTTGGTATCTTCCTTTCCTTGTCTTCTAAAAATTCTTCTAGTTTGACTTTAATCCTCTGGTTATTAATGTCTAATGTCTCTAAGGTAGCACCTAGAATTTTGATCGATTTGTATCATTAATCTTAACATAATCTATAATATTCGATTTTCGTTAAATGTCAGAAATGAGCCAGTATAAAAGCAAGTCTCCTAAAATGAATGAGTTAAGGCCTAATAAAATTTGAGTGATGTTTTAGATTCCTAAAAATGAGGATCTAAGGCTTAGGGTGCTCAGAAAATATGACTAGAATCATGAACAAAAATGAGCAATAATGTAATGGCAATTTCATAAATTCGAGTAATTTTTGGAAAACTCACAAGAGGGATTTTTAAATAGAAAATTTTAGTTGCTCAGGGTTCTTAGAGGCCCTAAAAATCCTAGGAACCCATGCACTGGTTTAAATCCCTTCCAGTGTACATTTTTGAACGTTAGTTGACCTGAATTTTGACCTTTTTATTCAAAAAGGTTTAAAATCCAAGTTGAGTGATTCCAAAACCATTTTATAAGTTAAATGACCTAAGCTTTATAATGGAAAAGACAGTTCTAAAAAAGGAGCTAAAATGAGCCTAAAATAACTTAGCCAAGCAAAAGGACATAAAAGGCATTTTTACAGAACAATTTTTAAGAAATGCTCCTTTATATGTGGCGTCCCACTCTCTCCCTCACCTTAACCAACTTTTCTTTTTTTTGAATAGAGGAGAATTCTATCCAAGAGTAATGCATAAGAGGAAGGGAAGATGAGAAGGAAGAAGCCAAGAAAAAGGTAAGAAAAGTTAAGGTTTTCATGGTTCTTCCATTAGAAAACTTGTTCTCCTCCCTTTTCTCTTTCTTTCCATGGTTTTAGTGAGTGATGTGGGGATGTTTTAGGTCTAGTTCAGAGGGAGAAGAGTAGAATTTTAAAGAGAAGCTTATACCAAGTGAAAGAGCCTTTGAAGAAGCTAACAATTCAAGGTAAATATCTTTGTTTTTGTTGCTTTCTCCTCCTTGCTTCTTATGTGTGTTGTTCGACCATCTTGAGAGCTTATAGAAAGGAGAAGTTTTTAACCAAAAATAAGTAAGAGATCTAGGTTTTAGACTATGCGAACCTAGGAAAGGCAATGAAACTTGAAGAAAAAGCATTAGAATTCAAGATAACAAACCTAGGGATTCATGGTTATATAGCAAAATCTAATTTCTTCCAAGGGTTTTCTAGCTTATGTGAGAGTTTAATTAAGTTCCTAAGATCCCTAAGAAGCCTCCCAAGTGCCTCTTCTTAGAAGAAAACAAAACAATTTCATGGGTGCACCAAGAGAGGCATAGGCTCGGGCAAGCATAGATGAAGGACCTAGGGAGTGTTTTAAATTTTTCTAAGATTATATTGGGACTAGATATGATGGAAGAATATGAAATGAAACCTTGGAAAAATTTAGAAAACCTAGATTGTGAGATGGAGGTGTAGGTTCCATAATGTGACTTAAAGAAGTAACTTATATCTAGGCTCTTAGGAATGAATTTGTGATGACTTTAAGGAGTCTAAATGGAGTCAAGAGACCTAGATTGAAGGAGAAAATGGGGTCAAGATCTTGAATTCTAGTAGTTGCTTCATTAGGTCTTTTATAGAACCATTTTGTAACCATAGGACAAAGTATGCTTTCCTAATGTGTATGTGGTGCTAGAACTTATTTCAAGAATGTAATTGGATCCTATTTGTGGTGTCTAAGCCAAGTGAATCAAGTTCCTCCTATATGTGAGTGTGAAGCTGAGCCAAGGAAGTGAGGAAGCAAGGAAGAAAATTGTCTTTACACCAAGGTAGCTCTCCACTCTTTCTTGTATGCATATCTTGGTTATATGATTGTCATTGAATGCTTGTATGTGTATTTGCATTATGAGACATGCCATTTGATGTTGTCTTGTTGCCTTGGTACCGATATGTTTCTTAAATTGCATTTTGATTGTGAAATTGCTGTTTTATGGGTGATGTTGTGCCAAAAGTCTCTTGAAATGAGTACGATGAAGCCAAAAGTTCCTAGGAGTGGGTGAGATAAGGCCAGAAGTCTCAAGGATGAGTGTGGCTAAGTCAAAAGTCCTTAGACAAAGGGTAAGACTAATCCAAAAGACCCAAAAATAGGGTGAGACTAGACTAAAAGTCCCTAGAGCTTGTTCTTAGCTTTCGCATGTTTCTACCGCATGGAAATTATAAATTGAATGGTTCTTGGAAGTGTTTATGGCTTGCTTGTATTCCTTGATTTGATTATATTCCTTATATGCTTACTTGAAAGGGTGTTTGAGCTATTGAGATTCTTTGAATCTCACCCCCTTCCCTATTCCATCTCACAACGTCTAGGTGAAGCTCAAGAAGACAAAAATGGGAGCCAAGGAGCATGATTGGCCATATTTTGATATTAGTGCAGCTTTTGATGTAATTAAATGTCAAAGTTTACATGTATGAATTATTTTTGATGTAATATTCGGTTCTTTGAAAATGAAAGAAAACACGAGAAACGTAACATACGATTTTTCCATAAGCGAATGAAATTCACCAGGTACAAAAGCAAGTCCCCCAAAATGACTTAGTTAAGGTCCCAAAAAAATTTTAGAGATAGAATTTGGTTAGATTTCGCTAAAAAATAAGAATCCCAAACTCAAACGGAAATAAAAAAGGAGCTAGGATAGTGAAACAATTTATGATGAAGACTGATGAAATGTAATGGCATTTTCATAAATAAGTGCTACTTTTGGAAAAACACCTAGGAAGGCTTTTTAAATAGGAAATTTGAGTTGCCCAAGGTTCTCAGGGTCCCAAAAACCATGGGAAACCCCAGGACCAGTAAAACCTCTCTGATGTACGTTTTTCCAATGTCAGTGAGGTTGAATTTTGACGAATCATTTGGTAAGGTTTTAACTCCAAATTGAGTGATTCCAAAGGCATTTTATTTAATTAAAAATTTAAATTTTATAATGGAAAAGATGATTCTAAAAAAGGAGCTAAAACGAAGCTGAAACAAAATTGCCATTACGAAAGGACGAAATTGAAATTTTTGAAAAAAGTGTGTTTCTATAAGCTCCCACACACTTCTCCCTTTTTCTCCCACCTTCTTAAGCATGACTTCCTTTGCCCAAAATACAGAAAAATAGCAGCTCCTTGAGGCTCACCAAGAGAGGAAGAAAAGGAGGAAGAAAAAGATAAGAAAGGTATGGAATTTCTTGGTTTTTTCATCTTTCTCTTTAACAAACCTCTTCTCCTCCATTTTCCTTTCTTTCCTATGGTTTTATTGAAGTATATGGATCTTTTTTGAAGGAAGGACAGAGGGGAAAATTCGGATTTGAAGAGAGGAGGCCAAGGAAAGTGAGAAACAAGCAAGAAAAGCCATGGAAACAAGGTAAAATCTTCATCCTATGGTAGCTACTCCTTCCCCCTTCTTCTCCCTATTTTGCTCCATATATGAAGCTACAAGAAGGCTTGAATTTTGGGTAGAACCAAGGGTGAATTAATTGAATTTAAGGGAGGAGAGTAAGAATATGCAAGGAAATTCAAGTAAAAGCCATTGATTTTCAAGATAGGAAACCTAGGGTTTCATGAACTCTCTTGAAAATCTGATTTGATGTAATTGTTCCTAGGCCTAAATGAGTATTTGAATGAGCTCTTGAGATCCCTAGAAGGCTCCTCATATGCATCTTCCATCAAAAGAATGAAGCAAACTTACTTGGTATTCATATAATGCATAGTTTCAGCCTAGGCTAGATGAAGCACCAAGGGGTAGTTTTAATTTGTTCCAATCTTAGTTTTGAGTCATGTATGATAGAAGAGGATGAGAGGAAGCCTTGGAAAGATTTTAGAAATCATAGAAAGTGAGATGGCCTTGTATGTTTCATAATATAGCTTAAAGAAGCAACACCTAACTAGGCTCCTTAAATTGTTTGTGTGATGACTCCAAGAGGTTTAAATGGAGTCAAGAATCATAAATAGATGGAGAAAAGGGAGCTAAGATAATATTCTCTTAAGGTTGCTTCATTAAGTGCATTATGGAACCATAAAAGAGCCATAAGAGTCACTTATCTTTTTTAGTGAATGTATAGCCTTAGAATTTGATTCAAGAGTGTAATTAGCTTCCATATGATATGTCTAGGCCAAGAGAAATGATATCCACCTCTTTGGGCATGTGAGGTCAAGGGAGAGGACTTAAGGTTCAAGGAAAAAGTGTGTAAATGCAAGAAAGGTAGCTCACTCCTCCTTCTCTCATATAGGAATGTGTAACATCCCTAAAATTAGGATTTTCTAATTATTTAGTATTTTATGTAATGAATTTATTAAGCTTTAATAAAAAGAATTTGAACAAAATACCTTCGTATATGAGAAGTATAAGCTGAATAGGACCCATAGGAATTTTTTGAGATTTTAAGGGATCCAGGGGGTCTAGGGGCAAATTGTTATTTGTCACCTGGACGAACTTTGATAATTTTTCTAGAAGGAAGGGGAATTCAGAACTAGTCCAATATATATATCAATAAATAGGAAATAATGTGTAGAAAATTATAACATTCGTTACATGAAATTCTGGATTCATTAGGGCTAGAAAATAGCCTAAAATGATTTTAAGCTTATACAGAGATGAACTAAAACCCTAAACCCATGTTAGCTACCTCAAGAAATTCCATGCAGAAAAATCTACCAGGTAGTGGGTGGCAGAATCCAAGAATATGGAGTTACAGAGAAGATATAAGTGAAAAATGAACATAAGTGCTTGTTTGTCACGTCACTACTAGGGGCAAAATGGTCATTTAGACCCTAAAATAATAAAATATTATGGAAATAAATAATATTTAAATATATAATTAGAAACATTAAATGGGACCCACATAGGCCCAAATAATATTAAAATATAGTAGAAAAGTTAGAAAATGTAGATTAAATAAGATATTATGGAAAACTTAGAAAAATAGTGGCAAATTCATAAGGCTAACCGGGGAAGAGCTGACTTAGCACCAGGAAGCTGGGAAGGTGCTGATGTGGCGCCATATAGAAAGGAGAGAGATGATGTGGCACCATGTGTGAAGAAGAAGCTGGAAGTTAGAAGAGAACTCTGGAAGCTACATGAATTACAGAGCTATTACATAAGCATGTGTCAGCAAATCTTAGAAATCTCATATATTACAAAAAAGTTACCGCTGACTTTAGCATGACATAGATGCCGACTTAAGCAGCATTAAATGCAATCTTATCTTCACATATTATGAAAAATTAACTAAGGTAATCCAATGGTTAATATACGTCTGTAAAATGTGATATGATCTAAACCGTTGATGTAATCTAATGGCTTAGATTTCTTTACCTTTTTAAGATCAAACCACCACCTTTGATCTAATCTAAAGGCCTACATTTTATCTCTTATTTCAAGGTTAAATCTTGACCATTTATGTAATCTAAAGGCCAAGATCTTCCACCTTAAAGTAATTAAATCTTAACCATTCATAACTAGTATATATATGAACCACACACACACTTTCATGCCATTCTCTCACACATAAAATACACACCAAAATTTGGCCAAGACAAAGAGAAGGAGAAGGAGCTCGGCCTAAGGAAGAAGAGAAGGGAGAAAGAAGAGATAAGGAAAAGCCACCGGGGGAAAATCAAACATCGCGAAGCTAAGGTAACATAGATAGACTTTCTTCTTCTTGGTTTTTCTTCTATTTTTCTCCAAGAATTTTCTCTTCTCTTTTTCTTTAATTTTCATCTATGGTAAGAGGGGATGGGAAATTTTGTTGTTTCCATCGATTCTAGCCAAGAAAAGATGGAGAAAAGATGGAGAAATCATATATATGGCTTATAGATTCATGTGATTCAAGAAAATTCCTATTCTTGACAATTTTTCTACAAATCAAGAAGCGTTGTATTTCAAGATGCCATGGGAGAAATTGAAGAGAAAATAAAGGGAGAAGTGATGGAAGAAAGCCGAAGGAAGAGGAAGATTAATACAACTTTAATTTTCATGAAGAAATTGGTAAGGAACTTTAGAATTTTAACTTGAAAAAAATTGTAGAATATATATGAAATCTCTATAAATTGATTGAGGAATTTTGTTCATCATCTTTGAATATGTATGTGTGGCTATTTGGTGGCATAAAAATGAAGCAAAATCATATGTCTTCTATGATGCTTAGGCTCGACCAACACATGTACATATACCTAGGGAAGAGTTTTTCTTAAATCTAACTAAATTAGGTTAATCTACATGAAAAATAAGGCCTATGGTGAAATTTTGGTAATTTATGGATCATTATTTAAAAAGCAAATTCTTGAGAAAAAGTGTTGACCACGATGTTCTTAAATTTTTCCCTGATGATATTTGATATGTTTTGCATGATTGTTATGGTATAATACGTTTTACATGCTATCTGGATTATGCTTACATTTATTTTGTGAATTTTGGAGCCCATTTATGATAGTCAAAAAATTACACAACGTTATGTCAAGAATGGAATATGTGATAACATGTGTTCTGGAATTGCACTGTTTGTTGTGCTGATATACTGTCTGATTTTTTGACATGGATAATTTGCTATTTACTACCTGATTCTATAAGTATGGGTTATTTGGTAAAGGTCCTAACCAATATATATATGGCGGAGTAGCCTTATCTAGGGGATGAGCCCTGTGTGTGCTAGAGTTGGCCATTAGGTAGCTACTATTGTGTTGGATGTCCAATCTTAAAGATACTTAAAAATACCTAAACCGCTAATTTTTGGACTCCAATACTCTATTATGTTATCAGGATTATTTATGCACAGAGTTGTACAAGGCTGTTCTTTCCCAAATATACCTATATGCCTTGATCAAATGATGGCTTGGATGACATATTTTTGTGATATTTTATATGACTTTTCTTGGTTACCCACTGGGGGACACCTTAGTAAAGGAAGCAGAGGTGAGCCTGTCATGTCATGGCAGTGCAACATGATTTGGGTATTGAGCCTACCGAAGCTAGTGCAACATGATCTGGGTATTGAGCCTGGTAGCCTCCAAGGCCTAATGGTCAAGAGAAAATAAATATTGTTTGTGATATTTTCTATATTCTATATATGCGAAAATCTCATGAATGCCTTGCCACTGCTGAGTATCAATTATGTTGAGACAATTCTTGTGTTCATCCATGTCTTATCTTTAGATGTAATATGCCTATTCACTTTGCTATTTTATATTCACATTAGATATTGCTAATAGGTATATCTCTCTGTTTATATTGTTCGGTAAATTAACTGTCTTGCTGTTAAATTACTTGTTGTCTGTTAAACTTTCTACTTGTCTCTTCTTCATGGATATTATGTAGTATTAATCCTATCTATGTTACTGAGAAAAATATTTCTCACTCTATTGTGGTTTATACTTTTCTTAGATGCCAATTTATCAAGTGACCTTAGAACTTCGGGCGAAATGGATCCAGTTCCCATTCAGGGGATGGGTCTTTGTCATCCATAATATATGTACCATATCATGTGATGACATTGTTCGTGTTGTACCAGTGTAATTTGTATCCCCAGGAGAGCTGGAGTCCCACACATTCTTAGTGGGTAAAGTTGACCCTCCTACTCCTCCGTTTGCATAAACAGAGGCCCAGTCACTGATATTGACCTTTTGTTATCTGGGGACTTTCTTTTTGAATGGTTATAGGATAGATTTCCTTTTGATGTGATGTGAATTGTATGACCCCGTTCCCTTATGAGGGAACTCTTAAATTAATTTGTATAAATTACAGTGTATTTCCATTATTATCGTAGTTTGTTATGCCATTAATTAGATTCTATTGTGAAAGGATAATTACCATAGAAAAAGGTAATTAAAACTCAAATAAGGAATTCCTAAAAAATGTATAGCTAAAGAACGGTAGTTAGAAGAGGTGTTACAGAATGTATATTTGGCTTATCTTTGAATGTGTGTATGTGTGTTTTAAGCCATGAAAAATATTCTAGCATGATTTCATATGTCATGATACCATGATGATGTATTATGTTTCTAAATGATGTTTATGTCATTTGCTTGGATTTACTTGAGTATAGTGAAGCCAAGAACCCTTAGCCATGGTGAGGATGAGCCAAGAACTTTTAAAGTTAGTTGAGACAAAGTAAAGAGTCTTTCCAAAGTGACGTTGACTCCCAAGAATAAGGTTGAGTCAAAAATATCTTAAAGAAATGGGTAAGGCAAGTCCAAAATGTAACATCCGGTCCCTCCATAAATGTGAGAAACACAATGTTTGGTTTCTCCGTAAATGTTAGAAATAGGCTAAATATAAAAGGAAGTCCTCAAAATAGAAGGAATTGGGGCCAACTAAAATTATGATAAAATTTTAAATATTAGAAAATGAGGATTTGGGGTTTGAGATGCCCAAAAACCAGAGCTAGAAGAACTCAGAAAATTTGCCGAAGAAAGTAGGGGTATTTTTGTAATTTTTGGAAAATTTTGAAAACTCATAGGAGAGCTTTTTAAATGGAAAATTTGAGCTTTCCGGGGTTCTCAGAGGCCCTGAAAACCATGGGAACACCTAGAACAGTTGAAACCCCTCCGGTGAGCGATTTCGGCAAAGGTTGACCAAAACTTTGACCGAATAGTTCGGAATAGTTTTAAATCCTTTTTAAATGATTCCAAAGGCAATTCTTATGATTAAGAGCCTAAGGAATATGATGGAGAAGACAGATTTTAAAAAGGAGTTGATATGAGCCTAAAATGAAAAAGCCAAGAAAAGGGACTAAAATGCAAAAGTAAAAAGTTACATAAAGTGACTTTTGGCTTCTTCTTATCCACGTTTCAGTAGCTCGTCTGAGTAAAATGCTCTGTTTCTGCCCAGAAAATAGAGAGAGAGTGTGGCGCACAAGAGCAAGCTCAAGGGAAGAAGAAAAGCCAAGAGAAAGGTATGAATTCATGGAAACTTTTGCTTTTCCCTTTAGAAAACTTCTTCCCCTCCTTTCCTCCTCTCTTCCTATGGATTTAGTGAGGTGTTTGGTTCTGTTTTGAGCTCAGAACAGAGGGGCAAATTTTGAAATTCAAGGAGAGAGTTGAAGCAAGGAAGAGAGCTCTTGAGAAAAGCTAGGAAATCAAGGTAAGTTGTTGTCTTCCATGCTTCTTCTTCCCTTCTCCTCCTTGTGATAATTTCATCCCATATAGAGCCCAATCAAAGGGAGATGAATTCTAGTCCTAGCAAGGGAGGTTCATAGATTTTGGGGTGTGAGAAGCAAGTAGGTGCAAAGAAATCAAAGAAAGAAGCATGAAAACACAAGATAGAAAAGTGAGGGATTCATGGAGACATTGTGAAATCTGTTTTGATCCATGAATTCCCTAGCTTAGATGAGTGTTTGCTTGAGTTCCTAAGATCCCTAAGAGGTCCCCCATATGCCTCTTCCTCCATGAAAATGAATAAAACCCCATGGAAAGTCATGAACCTAAAAGTTAGAAAAGTGTAGAGCATTTAAGGGGATTGTAAAAACTGATTTAATCTATGAGTTCTCTTGGCTATTTAAGTGTTTCCTTGACCTCCTACAACTCTTAACAACCTCCCTAAATGGTTCTCCCATCAAGGAAAAATCAAGAAGCCATGAAATCCCATTTATGCTCTAAGTTTCGGCCAAGTAGGGATGACATAGTTAGGGAGAGTTTTAAATTGCTTCAAGCCCATTTTTGAGTCATATATGATGAATGAATGTGAGGGGAAACCTTGGGAAAAATTTAGGAAGCTTAGAGAATGAGTTGGTGCTTTAGGTTCCATATTATGACCTAAGGAAGTAACATGATGTTAGACCCTTTGTTTTAATGATGTGATGACTCCAAGAGGTTTAAAAGGAGTCAAGAATCATATTTGAGAATAAAGAATGAGGCCTAGAAATCATTTGAGGGGTGTTACTTCATTAGGTGCCAATATGGACCATAATGGAGGTTATAAAGTAATCTAGGGTTTAAGCAAGTTGCATGGCCCTAGACATTGTTTCATGAACTTAATTGGCTCCCATAATTTGTGTAAAGGCCAAGAGACACTATTTCCACCAACTTGTGGGTGTGTGGCTAAAAGAGGAGGCTTGAAAGCTAAGGAAAAAGTGTGTGAAATTATGCAAGGTAGCTCTCTCCACCTTCTCTCATACATGGATGTGTGTTTAGCTTGTTTTAGAATGTGTGTATGTGTATTTTCAAGCTAAGAAAAGTATGCTAGCATGCCTTTATATGCCATGATGTTTGATGCTATGTTATATTTTCAAATGATTACATGATATTTGTGTGAGTTTGCTTGAGTGTGGAAAGGCCAAGAACTCTTCCCTTTGGTGAGGATGAGCCAAGAACCCTTGAGCTTGGTTGAGACAAAGTAAAGAGTCTCCCAAAAGCAAAGTGGGCTCCTAAGAGTATGGTTGAGTCCAAAGTACTTAAAGAATGGGTGAGGCAAGTCCAAAATCCATGAGGAGAAGTGTGAGTCCAATCCAAATACTTAGTGAGCTCTTGAATGTCTTGCATGATTGATTCACATGCCAAAGTTGCTTTAAAATGCCTATGATTTCTACTTTCTCCATGCATGCATATATGAAACTTGCTTGCACATATTATGTGTGATGAAATGGGAGACGAGCTATTGGGATTCTTTGAATCTCATCCCCTCCTCTTCAATGATCTAACATGCTAGGTGAACCAAGTGGATATGCTAATGGGAGCCAACAACATTGAAGAAGAGAGATTGACATTCATATGTCTAGCTTTTACCCTTTTTGAGCCATAATGATGTATATGATTATTGTAAATGGCACATGACCCTTGAGACACATGTAAATATGATATTATGTGATGTATACATGTATGGATATGATGTATGAACTTTAGAAATGAATTTGGGTATGTAATGCCAAGTTATGCAAATTGGAAGTTTGATGTAAATATGTATAAATGTGGGTTGAATGGCCAAAATGAGATGCATGAGGTTTGGAACCATTTGGGCAGCTCAGACAAGTCTAAAATATGCTTTTAAACTTGCCCAAAAGGTGCCAAGATTAAGGGGAATCCATTTGGCAATTTTGGTACCCAATATGGAGCCAAAATTGACCATAATAGAACCCTATGCCATTTTTTAGCCAAACAAGTTAGTTTTGCCCTGAAACTTGGTATGCAATTAGGTCTCATTAAGAGCTTTTTGGGAAGATAAAGATCATAATTTTTAGAGACCAAGAGAATATTTGATGAATTTTCAAATTTGGGATTTTTTATGGATTCTGGTATGGGTACTGTTCATACTGGCAGTTTTGAATTCTGTGTCACCCGATGGCCAAATGGTGTCCAATGATTATGAAATTTTACATCCATAAACTAGAGGTCATAACCTTTCTGTGGCCACCTAGATCACCTCATTTGGAGGTCTGAGCAGTGAGTTATGCATGTTTGAAGTTAACTGTCAGTATCAGTAGCGCCCCATGAGTCTGGTTACTATTCCATAGGGTCCAGCTGACTAAACATATCGTTTTCATTCTAGAATTATTTTTATATCAAGTTAACATTTTTAGCTTTCCATAATGACCGAATTTGTGTGATTTTGATTTTTATAGAATTAGTTATGAATTTCAGAAATTTGTATCAGTAAACTGAACCACAGTCCAGGCAGCCAGTGACTCTGGAGCTTTTTGGATGTCAAACGTCCTGTGTGATGAATTTTATGACCTGGTCGTATTTTTAGTGTGAAGTAGACATCCTAAGGTGTCCATAATGACCAATATTGGATGTTTTTTATTTTTATAGATTTAGTTATGATTTTCTAAATTTTGTGACAGAAAAGAGGAAATCCTGGTAAAAAATGCAAACATGGATTTCATATGCTCCTTTGCTTTCTACGAGTTGTAGGCCAAATTTGATGATGGAAATGAGTTATATTCATGTGTTTAAGTATGAGAAAGTGATAGATGCCTTCATATGGCCTAAGGGACTCTGAAAGAAAAATTTTACCTGTAGAGAAATACATTTTTATTCATAACTCCCTATGCCACTATATTGTTTCCATAGAATAAATATAAGATGAGGCATGGGAATTGTATAAATTGAGTCCTAGAAGTATGGTGTTACACAAAATCCATAAATGAATGGGTAAGACTAGTCCACTTGCTTGGCAAGCCTATGTATACTATGTATGACTTGCTCAAATGTTAAAAATGTCTCTTAAATGATTGCACATGTCAATATGCCCATGCATGCATTTATGAGACTTGTTTTGAATCTTTTATGTGTGATTGAAAGGGAGGTGAGCTATTGGGATTCTTTGAATCATATTCCCTCCTCTCCAATGTTCTAACATGCTAGGTAAACCAAGTGGACAAGGCAATGAGAGCCCACATCTTGGGAGATGAAAGTATGACATTGAAGTGCATGGAATTTGTTTCTTTAAGGCTATATAAGTGGCAAATGTTGCAACCTATTATTGTATATAACCTATGACCTCTTGAGCATGCGTAATTATGTTAATTTGTTATGTATAAATGAGAAATTATGTTATGTGTATGCTAGAATGTAAATTGAGCATGTAATGGCAAATTTAGCTTCTTGAAGGCTTGATGCATTAGCGTATAAGTGGAAGTGGAATGGCCAAATTGAGATGCATGAGGTTTGGAACCACTTAGGCAATTCATACATGTCATATTTATGCTTTTAAACTTGCCCAATAGGTGCCAAACATTAAAGGAAGTCATTTGGGCACAATTGGTATATAATATGGAGCAAAATTGACCATATTGGAAACCTATACCACTTTTTGTCCAAATGAGCTCTTCTTGATTTGAGATTTGGCATACATTTAGAGCTTGTTAAAAGCTTTTTGAGAACTAAAATGCAGAATTTTTAAAGCTATATGGAATATTTGATGAATTTTTAAAGTTGAGATTTTTTTACTATTTTGGTGCATATACTGCTCATATGGTTAGTCTTGTGTTCTGTGTCATCTGAGGGTCAAATGCTGTCTAATACTTGTAAAATTTTAGGCATAAACTAGAGGTTATAATCTTTTTATGGCCACCAAGATCACCTCATTTGGAGGTCTGAGCAGAGAGTTATGAAATTTTGAAGTTTACTGTCAGCACTAGTAGCACCCCTGGACCTCCAATATTGTTCCATCCTAATTCAGTTCCCAGATGGTCTTGGAGTGGTCTGGTGATATTTTTCCCTTAAATTGAACATCTATATCTTCTTTGATTGACTAAATTTTCATATTTGGATTTTTGTAAAATTAGTTATGAATTTCCAAAGTTTATGACAGTAACCTGTGATAGTAGCCTAAACAGTTGAGACCTTGAGTGCTTTTCGAATGTCAAACATCTTCTGCTTAATGTTCCATAACCTAGAATTATTTTTAGAATAAAGTAGACATCTATAGCTTTCCATAATGATAAAGAATGTATGATTTTGATTTTTTTATAATTTGTTATGATTTTCCAAAATTTGTGATAGAAACCATGCAATTCTAGCTGAGGCTACACTATGGAATTTTATGTGTTTCTTTTATTTACACGAGTTCTAGCCCACGTCCTTGGATGGTTGTGAGTTGTATTAGTGTAATTAAATATGAGAATGTGTTGAATGAGTTTATATGGTCCATGAGACACCGAATGAAAAACTCATCCCCTACGTGGCACAAATTTATTCATTATTTTTATTGCTCTTTCCTTTGAAACTTATGAAATTCTTAGAAATGAGCTTAAATAAGGTATGAGATAAGCCATATAATTATGGTGTTACATTTGAGATGTAAACATTTGAGCAAATGTAAAAGTATGTAAATATAGTGTGTGAACCAAAGTTGAAGCTAAACGAATGAGAAAATGTGATTTGACCACTTGGGAGCCCATTCTTGATTGTATAATTATGCATGTGAAAGGGTGAGTTTGGGATGTATGATATTTTAGACCACTTGGGAAGCTTATACATGATGTGTTTATGCCTTAAAATGTGCTCAAATTGTTGTGGAGTAGTTGGGAAGCCAATTGGAACTAATTTGACCCCTTTATGGTATCAAAAGTACCATATTTTCGAGCTAGACCAAAATTTGAACAAATGAGCTAGTCTTGGCATGAATATATATATATATATATATATATCATCTAGAGCTTTCCATAGAGTCAAAGAAGACCCAATTTGAAACTCCAGAGAATTTATTATGATTTTTCAAAATTAGGAAAATTTGACAGAATTGGCATTTGCACTATTCATATGGTCAGTTTCTTCACTTATGTTATCCATAGGCCAAATGATCTCTAATAGCTATGTAATTTTACAAGCATAAACTAGACACCATAAGCTTTCCATACCACTAAGATTACCCCATTTGGAGCTCTGTAGAGAGAGAATCCAATTTTTGAAGTTTCATGATAGTACTAATAGCATAGCAAGACCTCTGGTATTGTTCCATTAATTTTTATGAGCTAGATGCCATTTCCTTGGTCTAAAACTATTTCTATGAAAAGTAGACATCCATATCTTTCTATAATGATATGGTTTGCTATGTTTTGATATTTCTATAATTAGTTTTAAAATTTTAAAATTTATATAAGAAACCTATGATAGCAAATACGGGCAGCTAGACCTTTAATGCTATTCTATTATCAATCATGGTCTAATTGATGTTTTCATGGCCTAGAATGATTTTTAACCTGTAGTTGACATTTAGGCTTTCCAAAAAGATATCATTTGCATGAGTTTAATTTTTCTAGAATTAGTTATAATTTTCCAAAGCTTGCATCCAAAATCTGTATTAGTAAACCGAGGCCAAGTTCTTTGTTTTTTGGTGTGTGGCTCTAAATCAAAATGTATGTGATGTTTTGGAATGGTTATGACTTGTATAGATTTATTATGGGTAAAGGATGTTATGGATGAGTTTATATGGTCCACGTAATGTGAAATGAAAATTTTGGGCCTTACATAATGCAATAAATTACCAATATTTATATTTATTTTATTTGAGAATGTGTGAAATCATGCATAAATAAGATAATAAGGAACCTAATGAGCTATGGTATTACACAATCACTCTTAAGTTAACTACACAAAACAATCTTTATTTGCCCATAACTAGAATACACATGTAGATACCTCAATGTGGCAATAGAATGATTTATTTGTTTAATCAACTGATTAAATCAAATAGATTCTCCGATAATGCAAACGAATTAGTAATCACGCAAACTAAATGATCTAACTAGTATAATAAAGATTACATAAAAATAGAGAGCAACAAAAACAAAAATTCATTTGAAATTAAAATCAAACCAATTCATAACATTAGAACATAGACTACAGTATGATATCAGGTTCAAATCTAGGATTCATTATAGAAGAAAGTTAGAAAGCCATTATAGAAAACTTGCTCCAAAAGGAGAATATGTTTGTATGATCGCTAACAAAAGAATAATCCCTTAACTAAGATGACCTAAGGGGAATCTAAGGGATCAGATGAACTGGGAACATCCAATGGTCTATAAGTTTTTAAGGAAATACAATATTAATTCCAAAATAAACCAGCATCCATGGCTAATAGTGAAATGTTGAATCCCCTTTATTGGTTCATCTAATTTGCAAAAAAAAAAAAAAAACCAAGTAATTAGGCCTTTGTTGAGAAAATTATAATAATAGCAATTTAAACCTAAATTTAATAATAATGCAATTAAAATTCATTAATACAAATTTGACCCAATTAACATAAAATGAGCCAAATTAGTCACAACAAATTATTATAAAATTGAATATGAGAAGTATAAAATGTATAAATTCTTAGATTATCATTCACCATATATTTCCGATATATCTTACATTATATTTATTCTTTGGTGGCAATTTATAGTATCCACACTTTTAGTAGTGAAATTTTTGTTATTGAAGCCTCAAATGACACAATAATGTATAAACATGTATTTTTACCATTTCACTCCACAAATTCATTCATAACCAATTTGTCAAAATCAATATAACATATAAACAAGAACCAAGTCCATAGAATAAGTTGTTTGTGCATTTTAGCCCAAGAATATCTAATTAGGTCCAAATTTTGGAAATTCATAATTTGAGCTATACAACTCCAATTAAAACAAATTAGCTGTCCTTGGAAAGCTTATGATATGAACTTTCTTCTATAAAAATTTTAAGTGAAAATAAATTCATTGGTTCCTTCAAAAAGCATGGAAATCACAGCTGTGATAGTATGAAACATACTACAAAATTTCTGATTTTCTAAACTAGATTAAAAAATTTACCAAATATTCTATAAAGCTCCAAAAAAGACAAGCTTTCACTCGTTGGAATGCTCTATATGTTTTCTAATTGCTAACCATTCTTTAGTACTAAACTAGGTCATTTGGGCTATCAAGGCTGAAGGTACATTTTATGGCTTAAATGGTCTAAATTGTGATTCCAAATGATACCAAATAAGCTCTAAAATGTCATTTCTCATTTTGAACAAATTTCAATCAACAAATGCCTCATGTGTGGCTGATCCATCATTTAAAAATTACTTTGCAACTAAAATTACCATCTCACATACAAGAATACACATATACATATAGGAACTCAAGGTGCCAATTTGCCTTATATCATGTATTACAAACTTTAAATGGTCTTTATAGCATAGTTTAGTACTTTTGACTGTGTTTGCATAACCATGCATTAAAATATAAGAGCACACGTTCATATTCACAATATCATTCCTTAAACTAAATTCCATTGTCAAGAATGCTCCTTTTAGGCCTTTGGCTCATCAATCTTTCTTCTTTGAGTATCACCTGGTCATGGTTAGTGGAGATAAGGAAATGTGAGATTCAAAAAGTCTTCAAAGCTAATCCAACATTCAAATACACATACATGGTTCATTTAAACTCATGGAAACAAGTATACATGTCACACAAGCATAATCAAATCATAATTTATATTATAGGGATCCCATGGTTCATTCAAGGGCAATTCTATGCTCTAGGGACTTTTAACCTAGCTTCACCTAACATATGGGGACTTTTGGTTTAGCTTTATCCACTTTTAAAGACTTTTGATTTTGTAACACCATAAATTCTAACTCATCTTATCATATATACATGTCTCACATCATTATGTTCATGAAGGTATAAGGAAAAAGGGAAAAATAATGAATTTCTTTGTGTTGCGTCATACTTAAAAATTCCATATGGCGTCACGGGGATCGTGTGAGCTCATATTATACATTCTCATATTTAATTACATCAATACAACTCATTTGCATTATAAAATCATGCCCACAACTCATGGAAACCAAAATAAAGATCAAAATACTCAAGCGTAAAGTCGGATAGATTTGGCTTCTTTTCTGACCAAATTTTGGAAAATCATAACTAATTCTAAAAAATATAAATCATATAATTTTGGTCATTCTGGAAAGTTATGGATGTCTACTTCACACTATAAATACGCCCAAATCACAACATATATCACAAAGGGCGTTTAACATCCAGAATTGTGCAAAGGTCAAACTGCTTCCTGGAACTGATACAAAATTCTGCACAAACTTTGAAAATGTCTAATTAATTCCAAAAAAATCCAATTCATCCAAATGATACCAATATAGAAAGTTGTGGATGTTAGCTAGAGGTTAAAAATATTTCTAGACCAGTTCATTAAGTCTAGGCCTCAGAATTTAATGAAATAGTACCTCTGATCGGACAAAATTCCTAATACTAGACAGAAACTTCAAAAATTCATATCTCCCTCTCTAGACCTCCAAATAAGGTGCTTCTAGTTGGTACAAGTCACTGTGAAAGTCTAGTTTATCTATAAAATTTTATGGCAATTGGACATCATTTGAGCCTCGTGTGATAGAATGCAATTTCGGACCAAATAAATAGTGCAGTAGACCAAAACTATAAAAATTGCCAACTTTGAAAAATCATCAAATATTCTGTAGACCTCCAAAAATTATGATCTTTAGCTTCCTATAATATCTTAAAAAGACCTATTTTCATGCCAAATCTCAGATAAAGACTAACTCATTTGGCTAAAAAGTGATATAGGGTTCTATTATGGTCAATTTTAGCTCCATATATAGGGTACCAAAGTTGCCAAATAGATTTCCCTTAGTTGTGGCACCTTTTGGGCAAGTCTAAAAGCACATTTGAGACTTGTGTGAGCTGCCCAAATGGTCCCAAACCTCATACATCTCATTTTGGTCATTTAACCCACACTTATGCACATTTACATTAAACTTCCAAATTGCATACTTTGGCATTACATACTCAAATTCTATTCTAGAGTTCATACATCATATCCATATATTTATACATAGCATAATATCATATTTACATGTGTCTCAAGGGTCATAGACCATTTACAACATCATATACAACATGAAACATCATTATGGTTCCAAAAAGAATAAAACTAGGCATATGGTTCATTATTGTTGGCTCCCATTACCATAGCCACTTGGTCCACCTAGCATGTTAGATCATTAAAGAGGAGGGAATGAGATTCAAAGAATCCCAATAGCTTATTTCCATTTCAATCATACATAATATATATAAAGCAAGCCTTAAAAATGCATGCATGAACATAATACAAATCATGAACATTCAAGAAGCAAGCTTGGCATATGAACACATCATACAAGACATTTAAGAGCTCACCAAGCGTTTAGATTGGCCTCACACTTCTCCTCATAGATTTTGGACTTGCCTCACCCATTCTTTGAGAGCTTTAGACTCAACCATACTCTTGGGAGTCCATGACGATTGTGTCATTCAATCTCAAATAAAACTAGGAAACGAAGTAAATTTTTATAGTTAATGGTGCAATCCTAGGTCATCTCCCTTAGAGTTTATGCCTTAATTTGTTTATGGAAAGGTTATTCTGAGTATTGCTACTGAAACTTATTTTGGGGTTGAAGTGCTAGAATTTAATTGAACTAAATTTAATTGACGAAAATCAAAAGAATTTAAAACTAAATGAGATGAACAATTAATAGAATATGGTAGCTAACTTTGCATTGGACTCCTTAGAATTCAATTATCCTTGCCCCTGATTTAGTTTACCAAATTTGGAATTAATTCTTTGCTCTTTAGTATATTCCTTATAAAGTTTCTTGAATAACCATCCAAGATTCAATTTATTAATTATACAAGGAATTTGCAACCACAAGAAACCTTGAATAACTAATTAATTGAATTAAGAACAAGAACACACTTTAACCAAATTCAATTGATTAATAGAATCACATGCACAATTTACTTAAGATACTAATTAACCAATTAGATTAATTAATTCCTCAAACAATTAATTGCCCAGAATTTCTAGTTAATTAATCCAATAACCATTGCATCAATTAACTCAAGATTAAGAGGAATTTGAAAGTAAACTGCACAACACTAATTTTGGAATTTTTATAAGCATATGATGATCATAATCAAAATTCCAAAATCAAATTCAATTCATAAAACAAATTAATAAATTTTCAACAACTAAATTCCTAAATCAATTAACTAAACCTAGTCAATTTAATCAAAGATTTAATGCTGGAATTTAAAAGACATGGTAAGGAATAATTATCCAATTTTGTGGGAAACGATGGGGCTCAAATCTTCATCTGGGAGCTTCCAAATTTTCAGCTAACCACCATGGGTGAATTAAGCAGCCATGGAGGTTTTTATTGGAGAAGAGTTGATGGGATTTGCATTAGCCATGGATAAATCACGAAAGAATGCTCCCTGGATTTCTCTCTGGCTCTCCTAGTAGTCTCGCCCTTTTCCATGTTCTGCACGTCCCAGAATTCTTGTTCTCTTCGTTGCAAAAACCACGCTGTCCTTGATGAATGAATGGTTCTATATATAGGCAAGGATTTGCTAAGAATTTGAGGCGTGAATGGAGTAAACTCTGGTGATAATTCAGAGGCGTGGCTGTGCTGGACTGTGAGAGGCGTGAATGAAGTATGAATCCTCCTTGGAGTGTGCTTCTGGATGCTTTAAACTTGCTGCTGTTCATGTGACTTTTTAATTTACTAACACCACGTAAGCTTTGCATGCTTCATTCATTCTAATATAATTCCATGCTGCTGCTCTCCATTAATTATTCTTCACGTGAAAGCCTCTTCATGTCAACCCGTAGCTTTTTCTAATCGTTATTTTCTTCATGTGGCTTCCAGCGTTTGCATCGTCCAGCTTCAACGTTTTCTAGAGTCTTCACAGCTTCAGCATCTTCAATCCAGTAGGTCAAGTTGGTTGCTTCATTAATCCATGAAATTCTGCAACCCAAAATCCAACTTATTATTTCAATAAAATCTCATTGCTTAGCTTGTTCTAGCTCCTAAGTGATTCAACTTCATATCCTTCATTTATCTGCATGCTCTGTTTTGCTCGTGGCTTTTCTCCAGCTCCCATTCAGCTCGTGTAGTTTGAACTTGCTTCTTTTCCTTCCATCATTCAGCTCTAACCTTCTCCTCTAATTCGTAGCTAGTTCTTCCAACTCATGCAAGCTTCAGCTCATGTTCCTCGTGATCAACTCGTTGCTTCGCTTCATGCTCTGTTTTTTACGTAAAAACTATAGCAAATACATTTTGTATCACGTTGAAACTGCAACTCTTCATGGCTTCTTTATTTGCTGTTTCTTCTTTAATCCAGAACCTATAGCTCTTCCTTCGTTCATTTTCTCCAGCTTGCAGTGTTGTTCTTTGCTTTGCTCTCAGCTCGTTTAGCTCGTGGCTTGCTTTTCTTCTCTGCTGTAGCCATCACGTTAGCTCCTGCATTCCATCAGCTCAGTTTCTTCGTTCATTTTTTCATTCTTCAGCTTTCCCACCTAACTTCTACGTAAAACCCATAGCTCTTGTATTCAAATTTTTCCCTAGCTCCCCACGTTATTTCTTTCTTGATTTACTGCTGCGTTTTTCTGCCCAAGAGAACCAACAAAAACAAATATAAAAAACCTAATATATTATTTACAATATTGCCATCAGAATTTAATAAAAAAAATAGAATTATCATCCAATCTTTTCCTTAATTCATTTTAATTTTTCAATTCATTTGTCCAAAAGAAAATTCTGCCCAAAATTAAAAAGTGTTTTAAGGATAAAAAGTATTTAATCATCAAAGAATTTTGGAGAATAAAATCTTAGTAATTTAAATCTAAAAATTCTCCTAATTAATTCAAAATTGTATTATTTTCCAAAATTAACCACAAATTCAAATATTGCATAATAAATCCATTTAAGCTCAAATTAATCATTAAAAACAATAATAAATGTGGATAAAATATATGAAAATTTGCACTTATCAGTCCACTTTACTTTTGGGAGACTCTTTACTTTGTCTCAACTAAGCTCAAGGGTTCTTGGCTCATCCTCACCATGGTGAAGAGTTCTTGACCTCTCCACACTCAAGCAAACTCAAATAAACATCATGTAGTCATTTGGAAACATAACACGGAATCAAGAATCATGGCATATAAAGGCATACCAGCATACTTTTCATAGCTTAAAAATACTCATACACACATTCTAAGACAAGCAAAACATACATCCATGCATGAGAGAAGGTGGAGAGAACTACCTTGCACACAACTACACACTTTTCCCTTTGGATTCAAGCCTCCTCTTTCGCCCACACACCCACAAATTGGTGGAGATGGTTTCTCTTGGCCTAGATACAATTCATGGGAGCCCATTAGGTTCATGAAACATATTTTAAGACCACATAACTTGGTTAAACACTAGATTGCTCTATAACCCTCATTATGGTCCATAAATGTACCTAATGAAACAACACCCCTCAAATAATTTCTAGGCCTCATTCTTTCCTTTCAAATATGATTCTTGACTCTTTTTAAGCCTCTTGGAGTCCTCACACCATTAAAATAAAAGGCCTAGCATCATGTTACTTCTTTAGGTCATAATATGGAACTTAAAGTACAAAATGAATTTCTATGAGTTCTAAATTTTTTCCAAGGCCTCTCCTCATTTTCATTTATCAAATTTGACTCAAGAATGGCCTTAGAAAAATTTAAAACTCTCCCCACTACAAGAACTCCCTCTGGCCAAGACATAGGGCATCTTTGGGCTACATGGAGATTTCTTTGTTTTCTTGAAGGAGGAAGCTTGTGGGGAGCATCTTAGGGGTCTCAAGAACTCATATAAACTCTTAATTAAACCTAGGAAGCATAACATAAATTCAGAATTTGGAAGGTGCACATAAAACCCTAAGTTTTACATCTTGATTTCTAATGGCTATTTTATGGTTTTCTTTGCATATTATTATTCTCCTCCATCAAATACCCAAGATTCATGCTTGGTTGGGCTTGAAAATCAGATCCTCCTAGGATTCTTAGTGTGTGTCGAAGTGGAGAAGAAAGGGAGATCAATATAGCTACCATAGGATGCAATTTTACCTTGTTTCCTTAGTTAGTTTGGCTTAAATCTTGCTTTCTCCAAGCTCCTCTATTCAAATCCGAAATTTCCCTTGAATACCTCCCTTGAGTTAGATTTATAAACCTCATTTTAATCAAAAGAAATCAAGGAAAATGAAGGAGAGGTGGTGTGGATGGAGAAAAGCATGAAAAACAACCATAAAAACATACCTTTAGCTTGGAATTTCTTCTTCTTCTCCTCGTCTCTTGGTGTGCCAAAAACCCTAGCTCTCTCTTCTGAAATTATGTAAAATTTTCTAATTCCAAATGGGGAGAAAAGTGTGGCACCACCTATATATAGGTGTAGGAAAATGACTTTTTCAAAAATTCCAATTTTGTCCTTCAGACTTTGCATTTTCGTTTCTCCTTCATTTTAGCTCCTTTTTGAGAACCTTATTTTCCATTATAAAATTTAGGCTCCCAATTAAGAAAAATGCCTTTAGAATTACTCAAATCAGAGCTAAAACTTTCCCGAATGGATCTGTCAAAGTTCGAACACGCCGACATTGGAAAACGTCCACCGTAGGGGATTTAACTGTCCCGACCCTTCCCATGGTTTTCAAGGCCTCTGAGAACCCTGGAGAACTCAAAACTTTGATTTAAAAACCCTTCCTGTGTGAATTCTAAGAATTGCCTAAAATTATGAAAATGTCATTACGTTTCGTAGGTTTTCCATCAAATTTGTTTTTTCATTCTAGCTTTGTTTTTCCTTCCATCTGAGGCTAAAATTCTTATTTTTAGGAGTCTAGAATATTCCTTAAATTTTTCAGAACCTTAACTAATTCATTTTGGGGGACTTGCTTTGAAAATGCGTTCGTTTCCATCATTTAAAGAAAATTGGACATTACAGATTTAGCCTTACCATGAATGGGACTCTTGGCCTAATCTCACCCATTTTTAAGAACTTTTGGCTTCACCTTACCTATTATCAAGGGACTTTTGGAATAGCCTCACCTATTCAAGAGCCAATACAATTTCAAATGTAATAATTGTCATGCAAGATATAATATACTCAAATAATCAACAAGTCACATAATTGACAAATAAGTTCATTGGGCTCAAGCTATGTGAAGCTTCATGCTTTCAAAAGGCATAAGTCAATAAGTAGGGTCTTCATATGATGAAGGCAACTTAAGAACCTTTGTTTTAGGATAGAAGTCCTACCTTGAAGTTGTGCACCTTACACAATAGATATTTATCTTAAATGCATAAATGTAATGATGAGATCACAAAATTAATAAATCCCTTAAATAAAATATTAAATCAATAATTTGTAATTCCTTCTAATGTATGGCATTCATCAAGGCCTCAATCAACCAAGGGTAGGCTTTCTAAAGCACAATGTCCTATTTATCTTAGTGAGGCATGAAAGATAATAGTGATATCTACCTATTGCATTTGATCAGACTTAATTAGCTTGTTCTTAATAGGATTAGGACCTAGAGGCATAAATTTGGACTTTAGTTCATTTACATGGATTAGGGCAAAGAGTTGTTCACCTAACTATCCAAGAGTTACATGAGATGTGATTGGTAAAAGTTGCCTACCTAAATAGTCAGTATTGTGTGATTATCTAAAGTTATCTCAATATTAGATGAAATATATATCTTAGCCCCCTAGAAAATATATGTCATATAAGTTTTCAAATTAATAATGAGGGCTATTAATGTTAATAAAATAGCAAGAGTAGCATTTAATAAAAGTCTTTATTAAATGTTTTCAAAATGAGATACTTACTTTGTATATTTTTGTTATAGATATTAGATGGCCAACACTACAAGCAACTTGTCATTTCAATTTATCCTTAATAAGGTTAAGCTAAATGGAACAAACTTTTTGGACTAGTAAAGAAACTTAAGGATAGTCTTCAAATATGAATAAAAGCTATAGGTCTAACAGAACCCATTCCTCCACCACCTGATGCTAGTGCATATTGTGTTGAAAGAGATGCTCATAGGAAGGAGTTTGAGAATGCATTGGAAGTTGCTTGCTTGACATTAGTAATTGTGGACTTTAAGCTTTAGAAGTAACATAAGAACATGGAAACTTATGACATGCTCAAACATCTTAAGAAGTTGTATGAGGGGCAAGCATGTCATGAGGGATATGATGTTTCCAAAGCATTATTTTAGTGCAAGCTGGCAAAAGGAAGCCCTGTTAGGCCTTATGTGCTCAAGATGATTAGGCACATTAAGAACCTTGAGAGATTGGGTTTTTCCATTTGGTCAAGAGTTGGCCACCAATGTCATAACTGGTAATTCAAAATTTGAATTAAACCCGATAAATCAATATTGAAACACCTTAAAGCAAGGTAAATTAAGGGTAAATAAGATTAGGATATTAATTAGAATATCTAAGAATGTTATTTAAACCTAAGGTTAGCCCAAAATTGGAACTAAAATGGCCAAACAGAGGGATACAAAGGCCAATAGCAAAATTATAATTTTGGACAACCTTTTGAAAGCACAAATGAGGGAGCTTTAAATGAAAATTTTAAGTTTTTTAGGATTTTTAGAGGCCCTAAAAACCATAGGAGCTCCTAGAATACCCAAAACCTCTCCGATATACATTTTTGGTCATTGGCAAACTAAAACTTTGACCGAAAGTTTAGTAAGGTTTTAAATCTAATTTGGATAAAATCAAAGGCAATTTTATGAATTAGAGGACATAAAATTCATGATAAAAAAGATGATTCTCAAAAAGGATTTAAAATGAGTTCAAACGAAGAAGGAAAAGTTTAAAGACATAGTTGAAAATTTGAAAATATTATAAATAGCACCTCCCTTCTTATATATCATGACCCACCTTTTCTATTCATTCTAACTAACTTTCCTCTAGCCAAAAATAGAACCAAGAGTAGTCTTAAGTGGCACACAAGAAGAGGGAGCAAGGGAGGAAGAAAGCAAGCTTGAAAGGGTAAGAATTTGTCACTTTTTCATGCTCTTTCCTTCACTAATGTTCTTCTCCTTTTTCTTCTCTCTCTTGTCATGGTTTTTGTGTCTTAAATGATGATGTTTTGTGGCTAGTTTAGGAGAGGGAAGGGAGAATTTGGAGAAACACTTGGAAGTTTAAGAAAGCTCTCTTGGCAATCTTTGAAACAAGGTAATTTTCTCCATGGGAAACTTATTCTTCATAGCTCTCCTCCCCCTCCATCAATTCGGCTAGAACAAGGAAACTATGTAGGGGGTTTTATTTTGGCCTACACATGCTAGAAATTGGGGTTTAAATGCATGGAGAATCACATGGAACAATTAAAATTAAAAAAAAAACAATAGATGTCAAGTTATGGTAATTAGGGTTTTAATTGCACCTAGGGATTTATAAAACTTTCTAATGATAATTTAACTTATGTAAGAGTATGTTTGAGTTCATAAAAGACCCAGTAAGTTTCACAAGCACCAATTTCCTAAGAAAAACAAACAAAATTCCATGGGTGACTTTAGGAATGCGTGTCTCATCCAAAAAGAGAATGGGGTACCTAAGGAGAGTTTTCTTTGATTCAATGATAGAAATGGTCTTGATATGAATTAGAGACATCAAAGGAACCATTAGTTTGAATTTAGAAGTCATATTTTGAAAGTTGAAAGTTTAGGGTTCCATTATGTATAAAAAAGCAACTTGGTGTTATACTCCTTAATTTAATTTGGTGATGACTCTAATGAGTTTAATTGGAGTCATGTGACTTAGATTGAGTGAAAAATTGGTGCCAAGATGATGAATTATGTGAGTTGCTTCATTATGCCCTTGTATGTAATTGTATGCATGCCATGAGCTAGAATTAGCTTATGTAGAGCTTATATGAGGCTAGGGATGGCTCCATTGATGTGTTTATATCTTGTTTGATGTATTTAGGCTAAGCAAATCAAGCCTCGTCCAGGTGCGTGTGTAAGGCCAGACTAAGAACCTAGGGAACCGAGGGAGAAATTGTGCTTCTTGACTCAAGGTAGCTCTTCATCCATTCTTGTATGCATTTCTTGGTTGTTTGATTATCATTGAATGCTTGTATATATGTTTGAATCATGAAACATGCTTATAGCTATTGTTTTGATGCCTTAATACCATTATGCTTCTTGATTTGCATTTTGAATGGGAGATGGCTCTTGATAGGTGAGGTTGTACTAAAAGTCCCTTGGATTGAGTAAGGTAAAGCCAAAAGTCCTTAAGAATAGGTGAGATGAGGCCAAAAGTTTCAAAAATGAGTGAGACTAAGTCAAAAGTCCTTAAAAAATGGGTGAGGCTAATCTAAAAGTCTCAATAATTGGGTGAGATAGGCTAAAAGTCCCTAGAGCTTGCTTTTGATCTTTATTGATCTATATAACCTTGGAAATATGTTTATATTTGGTATTTGGAAGCATTTAGTGGATTCTTGCTTTCTTTGACATGATAACATGCCATATATACTTACTTGAAAGAATGAATAAGCTATTAGGATTCTTTGAATCTCATTCTTCCCCATTTTTTATCTAAACTTGTCTAGGTAATGCTCATGAAGCCAAAAATATAGGCTAATAAGCTGAAATTGTAGTACTTTGATAATAGAATAGGATTTTGTGTCAATTGATGTCAAATTTTGAATGTATATATTATTTATGAGATGTTATTCTTTGTTTATAGGTAAAAGTATATCAACATGTTGCATGAACCATACTTGGAACCAAATGTATGGAATCTTGAGATTTTGACATATTTGAGCTATGAGATGGATGTGTATATGAATAAGTGAGAGAGTGATTTGGAGTTCTATGAGGATTTTGACCTATTGTGATGCTTCTATATGCTATTTTTGAGGCGTCAGACATGCTCAAATGGTCATGTCGCATGTGGGAAGCCATTTTGGACCACTTGATGCCATATTAATACCATTTTGAGCTATATTCTTCCCATGAACCAAAACTAGACCAAATGAATGAATTTTGGCATGAAATTTGACAACATCATTTAGAGATTTTCACAGAGAGAAAGAACACAATTTTTGGAACTTTGTGGGATTCATTATGATTTTTCAAAGTTAGTAAATTATGCAGAAGTTACATGTGTACAATTCCAATATTCATGCAATTTTATTTGGCATTATAAGCTTTCTGTAGCCACCAAGATTGCTCAATTTTGTGCTCTATAGTGTGACATGTAAATTATTAAAGTTCCAAGTTTGTACTTGTGTGAGGTTTTGACCCAGCTACTATTCTATTAGGATTTTGTGTGCCAAATGATATTGTCTTGGTTTAAAACCAAGATTGCTCAATTTTGTGCTCTATAGTGTGACATGTAAATTATTAAAGTTCCAAGTTTGTACTTGTGTGAGGTTTTGACCCAGCTACTATTCTATTAGGATTTTGTGTGCCAAATGATATTGTCTTGGTTTAAAATTTTTACAGTTTTTAGGCTGTCTTGAGCTTTTCATAAAGTCCTAGTTCGCTTGATTTGGAATTTTCTAAGTCAAGTTATGAATTTCTAAAAATTGTGACAGATTATGGAACCATGGGAAAATATGGAATTGTGACGCTAACTTGATATGCATTGTTCAAACCCAAAATTCATGCTTCATTTTGTGACATTTCTATATGAGCAAGTGTATTAAGGATGGAAGATGAAGTTGGTAAGTGGAAATGGTTCATTTAACAAAAAATGAATTAATTTGACATTTAATGTCAATAAATGCTTACATGTTTACAATATATTATGATGAATTGATTACAACATGGTGGCAACAATTGCAAAATGAAGTTGATCATAATACCATATTAAGATAGCACTTAATATATGTCACAAAGTGCCTAAAGTATCCATTTTCATAAATTCAATACTTTTAGTTCTCCTAAACCCAAGAGTAAAGCCTAAGCTAAGTTGAGTTTCATGGGCATGATTGAGTATATTGCAAACATGTAAGCATTTATGTTAGTTTCTTATAACTATGTATACTTGCATTATTCTTACTTAACTATCTTATGCTTCGATTGAGCACTGGGTTATAATTAGATCCCAAATGCACTGAGCCTTAGTTGTGTTCATTGGGGAGTAGGTGCCATGAATGGACTTCTCCTAATATTATTGGCCTTTAACATGTGGATTTGTGATTGCTAGTATGGAATAATAGTCACTGATAGCCTAATTGTTTCATTTACTGACATGAATAATATAATTTCTGATACTCATCTTAACTCATATATATATGTTGATTAAATTAGAATATATGAATGGAATTTGCCTTTGGTTATTAAGATTTGCATCTCACCCTATTTCATGGGCTAACTATTCCAGGTGAAGGTCCTTCAGGTAATAATAAAGAGAAGTAAGTGGATGAACATCCATGAGCTTTGACCATCTGTGGGAAATGCTACACTTTGATTGGTCTGAGTTAGTTTAGGGTAGATGCTAATTTTGTTGCTTTCTTGTATAGTATCATCATGTAATCATGTTGCCAAGTGTAGGAGTTTTGTATTTTGATAACTTATGGTGTACCTATTAGGGAGCTAGACCTTATACATTCTAGTATCTGATGTATGAACTAGCATTATCTGATATGGATCCTTATGGATCTAATGATTTGATTTACTATTTGGTAATGCAATCATATGATATATTAAATATTGACTTAAACTAGTGATGTATGGAACCTTTAATGGAACCTCTGAGAACCCTGAGAAACTTAATTCTTTTCATTTAAAGATCTTTCCTTTAAGTTTTTTAAAAAGTGCCTAAATTTATGAAAATGCCACTACATATTCATCAATTTTTGTTTAGTTGTTCTGGCTCTATTTTTAGGGCACCTTTGGCCTTTTATTCTCATTCTTTGATATTTAGATTACTTCTTTAATTTTGTTTGGCCTTATAACATTCAGTTCTTTGAAAATGAGAGAAAATGCGAGAAATGTAACATACAATTTTTTCGTAAATGTACAAAATTCACCAGATACAAAAGGAAGTCTCCTGAAATGAATTAGTTAAGGTCCTAAAAGTTTTAAGTAGCATTCTAGACTCCTAAAAATGAGAATCTTAGGCTCATATGAAAAGAAAAATGGAGGTAGAATGAAGAAACAAATTTGAACGAAAAGTTAACGAAACATAATGGCATTTTTGTAATTTCTGGAAATTTTTAGAATACTCACAGGATGGCTTTTTAAATGAAAGTTTTGAGTTCTCTAGGGTTCTCAGAGACCTTGAAAACCATAGGAAGCCCTGGGACAATTAAAACCCCTTCGGTGGATGTTTTCCAATATCAGTTGACCCAAACTTTGATAGATTTGTTCGGGAATGTTTTAGCTCTAATTTAAGTGATTCCAAAGGCATTTTATTAAATTAGAAATCTAAATTTTATAATAGAAAAAAAGGTTCTCAAAATGAGCTAAAACGAACTAAAAACAAAAATACCAATACAAGGGGCAAAATTAGAATCTTTGAAAAGTCTTTCTTGACCTCCATATATATATATATGAGGCACCCCTCTTCCTCACCCATTTAGACATAATTGTTTCTGCCCTAAACTAGAGGAGAGAGCTAGGGTTCGAGGCACACCAAGAGAAGGAGAAAGACAAGGCAAAAGGTATGAAATTTCTTGGTTTTTTCATGCTTTCTCTTTAGCAAACCTATTCTTCTCCATTTCCCCTTTCTTTCCTATGGTTTCATGGAAGTTTTTGGATTTGTTTTGAGGGAAGAGCAAAGGAAAAATTCGGATTTGAAGAGAGGAGGCCAAGGAAAGGAAGAATCAAGCAAGAAAACAAGGAAAAACAAGGTAAATCTTCCTTCCATGGTAACTATCCCTTGCTCGCTTCTTTTTTTTGGTTTGTTGCACAAATGAAGTTCAAGAAGGCTTGGATTTTGGATAGAACCAAGGGTGAATCTTAGGAATTTAAGGGAGAAGAATAAGAATACGTAAAGAGAATTAACAAACAACTATGAAAATTCAAGATAGCAAACCAAGGGTTTCTAGTGTTCCTTGAAAAATCTGATTTGATACCAAGATTCCTAGGCCTAAATGAATGTTTAAATGAGCTCTTAAGATCTCTAAGAGGCTCCCCATATACATCTTCCACTAAGAAAACAAAGTAAAGTCCATGGATGCCAAGAAGGGAGCAAGCCTCAACCTAAGGGACTTCAGGTACCTAGGGATAGTTTTAATTTGTTTCAAGCCCATTTTTGAGTCATATATGATGAGTGAAGATGAGGGGAAATCTTGGAAAAAATTTAGGAGGCCTAGAGAATGAATTGGTGTCATAGGTTCCATAATATGACCTAAGAAAGTAACATGTACTTAAGCTCTTTGTTTTAATTATGTGATGACTCCAAGAGGCTTAAAGGGAGTCAAGAATTATAAATGAAAGGAAAGAATAGATCCTAGAACTCATTTGATGGGTGTTGCTTCATTAGGTGTGTTTTGGAACCATAAATGAACTATAGGACAAAACTAGAGTTCTAAGTAGATATGTAGCCTTAGAAATGATTCTAAGAACCTAATTGGCTTCCATATTTTTTGTTTAGGCCAAGAGAAACCTATCCCACACCTTTATGTGTGTGAGGCCGAGGAAGGGAGAGCATTTTCAAGAGGAAAAGTGTGTGGTTGCAACAAAGGTAGCTCACTCCTTCTTCTCTCATGCATGAATGTATGCTTAACTTGTCTTTGGATGTGTGTATGTGTGTTTCAAGCTATAAAAAGTGTTCTAACATGTGCATATGTATTATGATACCATGATGTTGCATTATGTCTTCAAATGTTGCCTAGTATGTGTGCTTGGTTTTGCTTGAGTGTGGTGAAGCTAAGAACCCTTAAAGTTAATTGAGACGAAGTCAAGAGTCTCCCAAAAGTGAGGTTGACTCCCAAGAGTATGGTTAAGTCAAAAACCTCCAGAGAAAATAGATGGGTAAGTCCAAAATCCATAAGAGAATAGGTGAGGCTAATCCACTTACTTGGCAAGCCTATGTATACTTTGTGTGACTTATCCAAGTGCCAAGAATACTTCTTGAATGATCATGCACTTCATAATACTTATGCATGCTTTTTTAAGACTTGTTTTGCATCCTTTATGTATGATTGAAAGGGAGATGAACTATTGAAAATTTTTAAATCTCATTCTGTCCTCTCCAATGTCTTAACATGCTAGGTGGAGCAAATGAACAAGGTAATGGAAACTACCAAGTTGGGAGATGAAAGTTTGATATCAAAATGCCTAGTTTTGTATCTTTTATAGCTATACACATGACATATGATGTAATCTTATGATGGAATTGTTATGTTATCATTCAAACATGTGTAAATACTTATATATATCATGTATGAATGAGAATTAATGCCATATGCATGATATAACATAATTTGGGTATGGAATGGCAAGACTAAACATAAGCATTCTTGTGTATACCATGGCGTGAATGAGTGAGTTTGAGAAATCTGGTTTTGTATACCTTTGAGACAAGTTTAGAATGTCATTTTGGTGCATTCCCACGTGCTCAAGTGGTCACAGTTGCCTTGGAGCTTAAAATGGACCATTTGAATCTTTTATAAGACTTAAAAGTGACTATTTCATAACCCAATATCAAGATTTGACCAAATGAATGAATTTGCTTATGAAATTTGGCACACATATAGATCTTATCTAGATCTTTTTTGGAAAGCCAAAGACCAGATTATTTGGAGCTTTGTGGAATTAATTATGAATTTTCAAAGTTGGCATTTTTCTGCTAAACTGATGCAAACACTGTTTATATGGTAAGAAACTTGGGCTATGTTATTTGTAGGCCAAATGATGTCCAATACTCATGAAATTTTGCAGGCATAAACTAGACATGGTAAGCTTTCCATGGCTACTAAGATCACCCCAATTTGACCTCTGAGTAGGGATATATGAATTTTTGAAAATGGAGGTCAGTACCAAGGATGATAGTCGACCTCTGGTATTGTTCCATCAATTTATGATGGCTAGTAGCCCTGTTGAGGTTTGGACATATTTTTTAGCATAAATTAAACATTTGTAGCTTTCCATAATGGTAAATAATGCATGATTTTAATTTTTATATAATTATTTATGACTTTTCAAATTTTTTGATAGAAAGTTGGAAATTCTGGCTAAGGCTGCACCTAGTATTTTTGTGTATTCCATCCACTTGCATGAGTTCTAGACCACTTTGTAAGATGGTTTTGAGTTCTATTTGTGTGATTAAATATGAGAATAAGTTGCATAAGTGCATATGGCTCATAGGACATTGAATGAAAAATTCATCCCCTATGTAGCACAAATTTATTCATTATTTTTATTGCTCTTTCCTTGGAAACTTGTGTAATTCTTGGAAATGAGCTTAGACAAGGAATGAGATGAGCTATATAATTATGGTGTTATAGGCCTCAACTCTTCCCATTTAGGGAACTTCCTTTTATAACTAATTAGTTTCACGTCGTTAACAGAGGAACCAGGTATTACAAAGGTAACCAAGGATTTTTAATTTTAGGTATATATACATTGTAATATAATATTTGCTACATATATCCATGCTTTCTATGCTAAATGATTGGTTAACTAGTGTGTCCATAGTGGAGCTACATTCATATTATCACTTGTGCATTGTGCTGTGATCATGCATTGAGTTGTGATTAGACTCAATCAAATGCACCAAGCTGTGAGCATACACAATGGGGAGTTAGCACCATGGATGGGCCTTTCCCTTGTTTTTAGCCAATAACATGTTGCATGTGATTGTTAGTATCGGATTATAGTCACTGGTAGTCTAACTAGTTCATTTATTGATTATATTGATGATTTTGGTATTTTTCTATATCAATGGAATTTATGTTAACTATTTTGCACATATGTATAGAATTCCCCTTTGGTTACTGAGATTCACATCTCACCCTATTTCATGGGCTAACAATTTTAGGTAAAGGTTCCTTTGTTAAAGTAAAGGGGAAGCAAGCGAGTAACTAACCCTAGATTTAGGCCTTGTGTGGGATTTCTGCATTTGGACAATTTTAGCTTTGTTTAAATATTGTTCTTTCTATAATCTAACTTGTATAGCATCATAATGCATTCATTTTTGCCAGTTGTAAGTATTTTGATGTTTGTAACCAAGGATGTAACCATTACAAAGCTAGACTTTAATTTACACATAATTTGATGTATTTATCTAATGCTGATCAAATATGGATTACTGTGAATGTATAAAGTTTGAATTGTTAATCTATGGATGAGGTTATGCTATTATATGAATGTTGAGCCTAAATTATGATGTATGAAGGTTCTTGCTACTATTTATGCCTTGTGTGTGGATTTGAGGTGTGTCATCGCCATATTTTATAATTGAGGATGCTTTAGTGATTTAAGGATAGGAACAAGTTTATTTAGTCAATTTGTCCAAAGTGGACTGATATCAATTAGTGGGAAGTGCATATTTTAATACTATCACTAGTGGCTTTAGGTACCCTTTTGCTATCACAATTAGTGAATTGTTGATATATAGTAAGATTAATTGGTTTAATCAATCTATACGTCCCTAAATGATGAAAATTGGTAAGTTGAGGTGTAATACTATAAATTCTAGCTCATTTCATGACATTCATGAGCTTCACATCATCAATTCCATGAGAATGAAAAGAAAAAGGGAATAAAATAATGAATATTTTCACGCTGCGTCGTGTTTAAAAATTTCATTAGGTGTTACATGGACTGTGTGAGCTCATACTATATATTCTCATATTTAATTACATGAATACAACTCATTTACATCATAAAATATGGCCCACAACTTATGGAACTCAAGGGAAATCTCAAAATAGTCATGTGTATTTTCAACTAGATTTGGTCCATTTTTTGACCAAATTTTGAAAAATCATAACTAATTCTAAAAAAATCAAAATCATAAATTCTTGGTCATTTTGGAAAGCTACAGATGTCTACTTCACATTAAAAATATTTCCAGACCATAACATTCTCCACAGAGGATGTTTGACATCCAAAAAATTCCAGAGGTCAAACTATCACTGATGCTGTCACAGATTTCTGCAACAAACTTTGAAAATGTCCAATTAATTCCACAAAAATATAATCCATTCAAATGATACCAATATGAAAAGCTGTGGATATTAGCTAGAGGGAAAAAATAGCTCCAGTCCAACTCAAGTAATCCAGATCTCAGAATTCAATGGAACAGTAACTGTGGTGGGGTAAGGGTCCTGATACTCGATAGAATGTTCAAAAATTCATATCTTTCTCTCTAGATGTCAAAATGAGCTGCTTCTAGTTGACATGAGTCACTATGAATTTCTAGTTTCTCTCTATAAAATTTTGTGGCAATTGGACATCATTTTGAGTACTGTGACAGATTTTATTTTTGGAAAATTAGTATGGAGGACCCAAACATTGCAAATATTATTATGAAGGACCACAAAATTGAATATTATGCTGAAGGACCAAAGGAACTTTGATGGAGAAAAATACCCTTAGCTTCTTTGTTGAATAAGCCACCCAAATAAAATCAAATCAAATCATTGCCCTTTGCCCTCCAGACGACGCTGGTTGCTTCTCCCTCCCTTCATTGCCCTCAATTGTCGATTTCTCCTGTAATTGGTAAGTGGAAATTGTTGGAAGTTTTCTCTTGCAACCAGTTGAAATCCATAGATAGCTTCTCGCCAAAGAGGCATCCTTTAACGGTTTGAACAACGCGTGTCTTCAATAGGTTCTTCTGTGCTAAAAAATCTATGAAAAGCAAGGTAAGCAGCACCTCTCCTTCACACTTTCATTCCTCCGTAAATGCTAGTATTTACACGCTTTTACATCAAAAGGAAATATGGCTATCATTGGCAAAGAGGATTTGGGCAGTGAATGGCAAGGCTCTAGACCTGTGGATGTGAAATTCCTTATGGTGTTGGATGAATGCTATTGTGTATTAGATATTGTTTGAAACCTAGATTTGGAATTTGGGATATAGGATAAGTTGGGGGATAATATGTCTGGAATTTGAGGATAAGTTGGGGATACTGGAATTTCGATTTAATGATCCAATAGTGAGTGATGTGTCTAGAACTCGGTAGTGTAAAATTTCCTAATTCCATTAGCAAAGTCCTTAAACCTGGGAGTAAGAGTTCTAAAACTCTAATAATGCTATGGTAAATCCTTAAACATGGTAGTAAATTTGCTAAAATTAAGTAGTATCATAACTAAAGTTGGAAGTAAATCGCCTAAAAGCCAATAGTAGACGACAGTTCCTAAAACCTGGTAGCAAATATCCTTAAGCACAGGAGTAACATCCATAAATATGGTAGTAATGGTTGTCCATGGTTCTTGATAAATTTTCTTAAAGGTAGCATAGTTCTAAATGTGTTCAAACGCAGTAGGGAAATATGTGTGAATATCCCTAAACATGGTAGTATTTTTCCTGACGTGCAATAGTAACACACCTAAACCTAGTAGTAATGGGCTATAGCACTAAAGTTGGTAATAATGTGACAAAATGAATGTATGAATTATTAATGGAGGTTGAGTATAGAATATTCATAATTTAATTGTATAATGCAACATATATGACAAGCATGTGTGCTCCACAAATTTCCTATTTTGCTTGTTAGTTATAATGCAATAGTTGTATTACTTGTAGCTAGCATATGTGGAGTCATTGTCAATCATACTTGGTTGTTTGTATAGGAAGAGATTAGTGATGGTTTCTTTGGTTGTTTATGGTTGTGGTACTGATTTATAACTGTCAGGATAGAGTACAATGGAGGATAAAGACAATACCTCACATAAATATAGATCTGGATTGTAGAAGTTCAGGTGCTCATTTTTTATATTTTATGACATGGTGATGATTTATAGTAATTGAAAAAAGACTTAATCAGGTGGGTGTTTTCATTTCTAGGGCTGAATTTTATAAAAAAAAAAAACAGAAGGGAAGTTCCACAATGTTAAAGATGTAGGCAACATAATTGTTGTAGAGCAAATGATGTCCAAAATATGGTGGAAAAATGAGTAACATCGTTGGTTATCCTTCTACAGGGGAATGCTACAGTCCTAGCAGAGTGGCAAAAGTTAGAGCCAAGTGAGCAAAAGAGGTATAAGGATGAAGCTTATGAAGAACGAATAGAGCACAAGAAGGAGCATGTTCATGGAAAATTTCGTGTAAGAAAAAATTCATTGTTAAGCATCCCTGAAATCTCTCATTTAATGAGTTCATGCTATGTTATTGAATTATTTGTGTTCTATAGATACCAATTGGGATAAGGTGCTCACCCTCTCAGTTCAAGGAAGTTGTTGAATTTTTCAGAGATAACACTATGTGTAATAAATTGGTGAAGGAAATGGGGTTTGGAAAATTACTAGATTTGGCATTCCAAACCCTGTCAAGGTACTTGTGCATGGAGCTTGTTACAACCTTTGATGTTCCAACCAAATCGCTATCTATCAGAGGTAAACAAGTACCGCTCAAAGCCGAAGATGTTTATGGCATAATAGGCATTCCCATCGGTGGCTAGCCTATACCTAATAGTTTAGAGGGAGAAGGCATGGATGCAGTTAGAAGAAAGTTTAAGGGAAAAAAGTTGAAGGATGTGAAAGATATTATATTAAGAGGCAAGATTGGCAGAGACTTTAAGCGGACTTTTTTACTGTTTGCCTTAGGAACTTTCCTATGCCTGACCTCTAACTTATACGTGAATGACAAAATGCTTCCTGCAATTGTGGACATCGACCATGCAGCCACGTATGACTGGATAAAACTTATCTTGTCTACTCTTGTAAAGGAAGTGGTAAGCTTCAAAAATGCTCCACGTAAAAGAGCGGAGAAAAAGAGCATTGGAAGATGTTTACCACTTCTGATGGTATGGTTTGTTACCTGTATATTTATTTGACCTATTATTTCACACATCTAATAAGTTCAATTTTGGTCAGTATTTTTTCTTGCAGCATTTTCCTTTTGGAGATGTAGTTGTGCCCAGCAATGCTAATGCTATCAAGTTTTAGACCCAACAACGCATCCAAGAAAAGGTTAAGCTTGAGAAGAAGCATGCTCAGGTAAGTTACTCTCTATTTGGATATATATAATAATGCTACTATATACAATTACTTGGTAATTTACCAACTGTTCTGACATTACTTATGGATGCAGGGAATCTTTAATACCAAAGGCCCATGTGCACTCCCTTTGAAATCTATATTTCACCATCCAGTTCCACTTCTTATATTTGAAACAACTCAAGGGAGAATTGGAGTTGACATATTTCTACTACGAAGGACCTATTACCACTGCGTTTAAGGTGTTTTACTTTAAGTCAGTGGTAATCTATCCTAAACCCAGTAGTAACAGGTCCAATTGAGGAATTTTTCTCTATATTTAGATCCTCCACATTAATTCTCCTTGAATACCAATTGTGTTAAGGGTTCTTAAGTATCTGTGAACTAACTATTATCTATGGGAACCTTATAGGGTATCAAGAAAATGTATAAAAGACTCTTGACCTTTGCTCACAGCTTTGCTGAAGATTTGTTGATACTGCAGATAGAACTTACCAGCCCTACCCATGCAATGATTCTTGTGGGTGACATGAAGGGAACCTCTGCAGGCAATGTAGCTGGTGATGAGGTAGGGGATGGAGAAGAAGCAGCTGCATCACCTAGGCACATGTCAAGCAGAGATGGGGAGGATGATGAATTGGATGAATCATCTAGAAGGGCTAGTGAAACTGAGCTGAAGAAGAGAAAAACACCATATGCCCCTAGCCCGAAGGATAAAGTTGAGGGACAATAACACCCACGCAAGTCAGTATGACAACGTCAAAAAGCTGTTAAATGGTCACCATCTATGGAGGAAGCCCTCAATGCTAGAATAGAAAAAGAGAAAAAGACAGTGTATGAATATTGCACTTCACGTGCTGCCCTGGCAAATAGCAATGAGTATGTGTCTTAGTATGGGAAAATTCATATGTTTGTATAATTTAGGTTGGTTATTTCATTTGATGTCGCTGACAGTGGAAATGTATTTGATATACTAATATTAGTGAGTGAATGTGTTTGCTTTGTTACTAGGGTAGTAGTTGATTTGTTTGACTTTTACCTCACCCGTGCGGAGTGCCAGTGCCTTGGTAGACTGAAGTGGATTAACACAACGGTGAGTCTAACCTTTACATGCCTCGACTAGTGTAAAATTTTTAAAAGTGATTAATGTATACTTGTGTTTGTTGGGTGTGTATAGGTGATGACCATAGTATGTAGAGTGCTTATGGAAGACCAAAAGCGAATGAACTTGACTGTCAGATGACATATTCTAGATGGGGATTTCATGGTGACTAATATGTCTTTTCTTTACACCATATTACCGTTAATGATCCTTTGCTTTTAAGCCTTGCTTTGATACACTTTATGAAATTATTGGTGTAGAGAACCCTCTTGAAACCTATCAGGTAGTACAATGTAGATCATTTGCTAAAAAAACTGTTGCTTGACAAAGTGGGTTATAACATCATGGATTGCACCTTGGTAACGTGCTTATAAGGTATTTGTAATTTTCTATTAGCCTGTCCCCCTTAAAAGTGTTGGTCATTTGGAAATGGTTGTAGGTATTTGCTCCTATGTTATTTATAGACCACTGGTTTTACTTTACTCTAGACCCTTATGCATGCATTCTATACATCCTTGACTTATTGAATCAAAAGACCAATGCAAGCTAGAGAAAGATGGCCCACATCATGGTAAGATTAGGCTGTGTTGTACTATAATGTAGTAGTTAAAGTTAATTGTCATGATTAAGCTATGTGTGATACTTTCTAGGTGATATAATAGAAAGACCGGTTAGCCACGCTATTAAAATTGTTGAAACCAGAAAGATTTGTGGCGGTAGGCCCAGTTGTCACGGTGAAATACATTGACTTGCCCTAACAACCAAACATGTAAGTGAATAATTTTGAACTCACAATATTTGTAGTACTGTCTAGATAGCCTGACTTTATGATATCTCATCTATTGCTCAGTGATGATTATGGCATATATTTGATAAAATACTTGCAACTGTGGACTGGGGAAGCAAAGTTTGAGTGGGAAGGGCACACCATGCCAACATATACTTCGGTTTAAGCATATCTTTTATTGTTTGTTATAGTTTACTGCCTGGTGGCTCATGGGTAAATGGTTGTGGTTTCAGGAAGAGTTGGATGCGTTTTCGTGTCCAACTCTTGTGGGACTTGGTGAACCATCCACTGAACAAGTGCTGGGGTGATGTAATAGCAATTGTAAGGGCGATAATCAAAGGGAAGCAAACCAAGAAATCATGATGCATTGATAGTTTCCTCGCTAAAACTTTGTCCTATTGTAGTTGTGGACAGAAATTGTAAACTTGTAAACCTTATAAACTGATGGTTGTAAATAGCTTGTGAATGAACAACTATGAATCCAGCACCCAATTTTCTATCATTGCAATCTTTCCTTTGCAGTATCAATAAACTGGTATCAGAGTAATGAAAATGCTCAACATAGACCTATTTATCATTTACCAGCATGCCATTTAGCTTATCAATTGCATTTTGGCAGATTTGAAACATGTTCAAAGTAAGGCAACTAAGCTAAACAACTTGCAGACATTATGACAAAGGCTTTGTCAAAGGCCAAATTTGAATATCTGAAAGCGAGGATGGATGGGTGTTTGCAGCAAAAGTGGCAAGGAGTGTTGATTTGTGCAACTTTTACTACTGATTTTGTGGCTTTACAATATTTTGTTTTTGTAATTTTTTAATAAGTCAAAGTTAGCTTAAATTTAAGATTGTTCATATTTAAGTATATTCAAATTGAAGTTTGTTTAGCTTTTATTGGCAAAGATTATGTAATTTCTATTGGATAAAGTTGTATAAATTCAAAGCTTGTGAATGAACAACTATGAATCCAGTATTCTGTGGACCTATAATTATAACAAGAGTATAAAATTCCTTGAGTTAGTTTTTTTATTTTGCCTACATATTATAGTCTATTTGTTTAAGGTCCACTAAGGCATGGCATATCACTAAGCTAACCATTAACGTCCTAAACTCATTCCTGAATATGGTAGTAAAATCCCTGAAGGCCACTAGTAATATCTCAAAAACATGTAGCAACGAGTGTAAACAACACTAGTAATTAGCCTTTGGAAGATCCCTAAAAATGGATGAAAATGTGCTTAAATCTAGTAATGATCCCCCTAAACCTCACGGTAATAGTCCTAAAACTCTATCCCACTGGATTGTGAACAACAAGGATTCGCAAAAACAAAAATCAAAGGAGGAATAATTGATTTGCTGGCTGTATTATTTTTTCTTTCTTTTTGATGACCTGCCAATGGTGGATTGTAAGATCAGTCCCTGGATACCAAACAGAATCCAAAATCTAAAATCTGAACACTTAGTTGCTGAAAATTCTCACGTTGGTTGAATCCCCTGACATCCTTCTCCAGCTTGATGAATCCTCAGAGTTCAACGGTGCCTCTAGATCTGCTGTGTGTGATACTATCTGGGTTCATCATTTTTAAGAAGCTGTTATAAATCTCATAAGCCAAGCCAATTGCTATTTTTTCATTAATAAGGCATAGAGGGTGCAAACTAGCAATGTTGGCTATAGCTAAAATTGTGATTCACGTGTAGTAAAATAAGTTGGAGTTCTGATACAACAATGAACAACAGCTGCATTAGATGCTTTTCAACCATGTCTTTAAAATAAAATGACTTGAGTACCTCAAGTGCAGGAGTTCCATGCATGGAAAAAAAATGCATTGTCTGCTATAAAGGCATATTTTCTTTGTTTGCTCCAGACCCCAAGGAAAGTTAAAGATGATCAACCTCCACTTATATTTGGGAAGGAAAAGTTGCAAAACTAACAAAAAATGGCATAGTATAGAGGGAAAAAATGTACAAACATGCCTACACCTAAACCTTCTAGTGAAGGCTTTAATGATCAGTTCAATTAAATACTAATATGCTATAAATTCTTTTCATAACTTGTACACATAAATTCGACATAAACAAATATTACACACACATAGCACTTGTAACACATACTTCATTTTCATTACTTTCCATTCATATTACATGCAGTTGCCAATAGCCCAACAAACTCGGACTTCACTTCCCTGCAACTATTATAAATAACCACTACAAAGAACCTTTACATGTCCCTAATACATGTACAAAAAAATCAGTTATGTCTGCCCATGTATAAAAGTGAGCCTAACTGTTATAACTTCAAAAAATAGGTTTTGTCTACCCATGTACAAAAGAGCCCAACTTCTAGGCCTCTAAACAAAAAAATGTTATGTCTACCCATGTATAAATAGAGTCTAACTTTCACACATTTACAATACTACTAACCACTTCCTTCAGAAAACACCAATGTATAACCACCTAGGAGCTACTTTGACATTTACAGTATCAAGATAAAGAAGGATTGGGAGTTTTACACCTGGATTTGTTATGCCCTACCTCTTGACAATAAGAACATGTATTTAGCCTTATCTTGAAATTGTGATTCACATCGCCTTTTTTGCAGTCTTCCCACTGGACGGCTGGTGATGGGTGGTAGTAGGAAGGTGTTGTTAGCATAATCGTCAATCGAAAGATTGTTTAGGTTTGGCATATTATGAGTCTCTACAGGAATCATAGTATTTATATACATCTTTTGCTGTGAGCTCAGTAAGTAGCATTCTTCCACATATGAGTACACATTCCCATGCACTTTCTTTATCGCTGCACATATATGAGGACATGGGATGCCAGACATTTGCCAAGCTTGACAAGTACACTCTCTTAATGCCATATTCACCCTCAAATCATTGCTTCATATTCGAACTAGGAGCCGATTAATACCATAGTGCTCCACTATCATATTTTCTGCCCTTGTAACATTCTCCTTCAGCATTGCCTTAATCCTTGGGCCCACCATGTTTGTCCATTTAGCTATGCCTTTCTTGCTAGCATATAGTTTTTTAGCTAGCTTATCCCTATGCTCATTGATTAATACACAAACATTGTCCTTCCTCTCTTACACTATCCATGCATTAAAAGATTTTGCAAATTTTGTGGTGATGTTATCCCATCATCGATATGGAAATCTAGCTAATGCCCACCTATCAACATCAGCCTGGGTCTCCACCCATCTACCCAACTCAGGGGAGAATGACCTTAATTTCTCCAATGTTTTCACATAGTCTATGTCTAACCGAGCATACGCAATCCCATCTAGCAATTTCAGCTCATCATTCTTACATCGTCTTCTTTGCCCTTTGCAAACTTTTAAGAACTCACTACTAAAGTTCTCCTTTATATGCTGATAGCAAAATGCATGTCTCTCCCCACCAAACACTTATCTTACTGCTCTGATTATGGTATTATGGCAATTTGAAACTAGAGTTATTTCTATACCACTAATTAAGTCTTTAACCTTTCGAAGGAACCACACCCAATCATCAAATGTTTCTGCACCTACAATTGCATAAGTAAGTGGAAACAAGTCATTATCTACATCATACATAGATGCAACTAAAAGAGTCCCCAAGTATGGTTCGCTAAGGCGACAACCATCAATGTACAATATCGATCATGCACCAAGTATGAAGGCAGTTATACAGCATCCATATACAATGAATAACCTTTCAAAATGGTTGTTCGTTGATGAAGTCCATATTGCAATAGTTTCTGAATCTATTTCCATTAAACAATCTATTTCCATGATACGGTTGCACAACTAAGGGATTAGCATGTATGACTAGTCTACTAGCCCATCGATATCAGCTAAAGCTTTCTCCTTCCCCCTCCATGCTTGATGGTAACTTAATGCCAATCCATATTCTCTGAACAGCTCACCACGGATATCATTTGGTGTTTTATCTCTACTTGATTTGACATTCTTAACCATTATGGATACTACTAAGTCTACCCCTTACTTGTGAGTTACTATCAAGTTATCTTGTGCTGAGTGCACATGCTCACTACAAAAGGTTCGCACACTTAGGAAGGGTGTGCTTTTAGCCACTACATACGCTGTTAGCTTCCACTTGCACTTGACAATCATCTTATGGGGGCTATTTTTTAGGAAAGTGTATCCAAATTTATGAGCAATACTATACTTATATAGTGCTTGCCTTAATTCAACAACATTCAAAAAAATTTGCCCACACCCAACAATCAAATCTATCTAGTTGGTAGAATTTAATTTAGTCATTGGTGAAGGGACACTTCGTATAGCACATGGATGAAGTACAAGTTCCAGGTTGGAAGGAGACCCAGTAGTGGAATGAACTGAATTTGAATTCATTTTTCATTTTCATTCATTTCACTTTTTGTTAGTCTAGGGGTGATACCTAGTATACCAATTGAAATTATAACATATAGTAGATATTTACTAGACAAGTCATAAAAGACTAATTTCTCACCCTGTTACCAAGTAGGATGGTGATGCTCTGGTTTGTTTCCCATTGATTATATATATATGTGCAGATTGATCATTATATTAGATTAGTTGTTGCACACCATTATCGTCCACCAAGTCCAATAACTGAGAGCCATCAAATTTCAAAATGTATTTCATGTCCATTTCATTGTCATCACAGTCCATGCGTAATCTTACATCTCTCCTTAGTTCTTCCAACGATATACCTCCTTTATTAGTCTTTCACCTGTTCGCCCCCCTCCCCCCCTGATATTGGATCTTCCCCCATGAATCTTTTAAGATTTGTCCACCTAAATGAAAGTAGCAAAACACCTCACTTGACATTTGATTTTCCATCATCTATTCATCACAATTACACCTAAAAAAATTAGAAACCTTTAGACTTTGTTTGTCATTTTTTACACCAAAACAACAATATCAGTAGGAATAAAGCTAAAAGTAGGTAGTAATATTCCTAAAAAGAAGTAATAATATTACTATCGGTATTGCATTCTTTCTGAGAAACAGAACATCAATAATAATTGTAAACTTGTTAAATGTCTAAAACTCCTTATAGCTCCAGGTCCAAACTATCCTTAACAAGCACAAGAAGAAGAAGTTGCCATTAACCATGAGAATTTGAGAGACATCACATATCATAAATTGCTATTTACTTAATCATACAAAAAGGCTAGGTCGTTTTGTTCTCCTTTACTCATACCATGACTAATGAAGATGTAGGATGACAAGAGAATTTAATAAAAGGTGGAAGAAATGGGGGGAGGACGAATAAAGAAATGGCAGACAGCTTCAAAAACAAAGGAGGATGATCGTGGAGGTTGCTGGACCTCGTGGGGAACAAAAATGGCGAGAGGGACCCAATAGAGTAGATTGCGTGGGTTTCAGGAGGCTTATGAATAGAGGGAATTCTTGTCCATCAAAGTTCCTTTAGTCCTTTAGCATAATATTCAAATTTTTTCCTTTGCTTTCTTACTTCCCCTTCTCGGCCTCACACCTACACCTAAGGGGATCTTGAATTGTGTAATGTCTTATTTTCATTAAACGATAGCAATGGGCTCGTTTTCAAAGCAAGTCCCCTGAAATGAGTTAGTTAAGGTCCCAAAAAATTTGGGCAACATTCTAGACTCCTAAAAATGAGAATTCTAGCCTCAGACAGAAGGGAAAATGGAGCTAAAATGAAGAAACAAATTTTGATAGAAACCTTACAAAACATAATGGCATTTTCGTAATTTTTAGCAAATTTTGGAATTCACATAGGAAGGCTTTTTAAATAAAAGTTTTGAGTTCTCCAAGGTTCTCAGAGGCCCTAAAAACCATGGGAAGCCCCGGGATAGTTAAATCCCCTCTGGCAAACGTGTGCCTGAACTTTGACGGATTCATTCAAGAAGGTTTTAGTTCCAATTTGAGTGATTCTAAAGGCATTTTATTTAATTGGGAACTATAATGGAAAAGACGGTTCTTAAAAAGGAGCTAAAATGAAGGAGAAACAAAAATATAGAGTACGAAGGGCAAAATTAGAATTTTTGAAAAAGTCACTTTCCTACACCTATATATAAGTGGTGCCCCCACTTTTCCCTTCATTTAGAATCATAAATTTCTGCATAATTTCAGAAGTAAGAGCTAGGGTTTGGGCGCACAAGAAAGGGAGAAGAAGAAGGAGAAAATCCAAGCTTAAGGTTTGAAAATTTACATGTTTTTCATATTTTTCTTCATCCACACTCCTCTCCTCCCTTCTCCTTTGTTTCTTTTGATTAAAATGAAGTTTATAAATCTGATTCAAGGTAGAAATTCAAGAAAAATTTCAGATATGAAAAGAGGACTTAGAGAAAGCAAGATTCAAGCCAAAATAAACAAGGAAACTAGGTAAACTTTCATCCTATGGTAGCTATTCTTGATTCCTCTTCTTCTCTAATTCGACACGCATAAGGAATGTAACGACCAGAAAAAAAAAAGTTGAAAAATTTTTGAAGGGTTGAAAATTTTCTAAGTCTACTAGTTATAGTGAATGTACTTGTTTGTTATAGCGAGAAATAGCTATGTTCGATATAGCAAGAAATGGTCTAGCTATAGCGATAGTGCCTTCTAGCTATAGCGAGTATGGGTATCCCATACAAAAACCAAGGAGTTGCTCACTGTAACACACGCCATAGTGAAAACAGGGGTCTAGGACTGATACATGCTCACTGTAGTGAGGGTTATTCTTCGTTATAGTGAGGGTTAGTCCAGAAAAGCGTGAAAAAAGAGAATTTGACTTCTTAAAGTGTCCCAATTCATTCCTTCTCCTTTCCACAGACTTAGGCTTCATCCAAGGCAGAGAAAAGGGCAGAGGAGAAAGAGAGACACCTAGAGAAGGAAGGAGAACAAGAAAAAGGTAAGCATAACTTGAGATTTCCCTAGCTTTTCTTCTTAGAATCTTGTTCTTCTTTCCTTGCCCTCTCTTTCTATGGTTTTTAGTTATTGAATTAGCTATGTTTTGGACTTGGTTCAGAAGAAGGAAGTGGAAAACCACTCTTGAAGGAGGTTAAAACTCATATAGCTTTACTTCCTTTCTTTCCTTTCTTAAGAGCTTGAGAGAGGAAGGATAGTTGGTGAACTTCTAGAGAGAGAAAGAACCCCTAGTTTCTTATATGCTTGGTAAGGTTTGCTATAAAGAAACCTCTAGCTTTGTGAATAAGTGTTGAGTTATGAGAGAGTAATCCCATGCTCTTTGTGTGTCTAGGCTCAAGAGAAGCACTCCCATCTAGTTGTGATTGTGAAATCAAGAAGGGAGAAGACAAATTGAAAGGGAAGGCTTATGTTAGCCTATAAGGTAGCTCTCTCCCCCTTTCTCTCATGCATGAATATGTGTTTAGCTTGTTCTAGAATGTGTGTATGTGTATTTCAAGCTATGAAAAGTATGCTAGCATGCCTTTACATGTCATGAACCTTGATGCTATGTTATGTGTTAAATGAATCCATGATGTTGTATGAGTTTACTTGAGTGTGGAAAGGCCAAGAACTCTTCCCTTGGGTGAGGATGAGCCAAGAATCCTCGAGCTTGGTTGAGATAAAGCAAAAGGTCTCCTAAAAGTAATGTGGACTCCCAAGAGTATGGTTAAGTCCAAAGTGCTCAAGAGTGGGTGAGGCAAGTCCAAAATCCATAAGGAGAAGTGTGAGGCCAATCCAAACACTTGGTGAACCCCTGAATGTCTTGTATGCTTGATTCACATGCCAAGGTTGCTTTGAAAATGTCCATGACTTCCACTTTTCCATACATGCATTTGAAAAGCTTGCTTTGCACATATTATATATGATTGAATGAGAGATGAGCTATTGGGATTCTTTGAAGTTCATATTAGTAAACTATGACAGCATCAAGACCAGTCCGACCTCCAGACCAATTCACGTGTCAAACGTCCTGTGTGTGGGATGTTATGACTTGTACATATCTTTAGCATGAATTAGACATCCCAAGCTTTCCAGAATGACCAAGATTACATATTTTTGATTTTTCTAGATTCAGTTGTGATTTTCCAAACTTTGCCTAGAAATGAGGCCAAGTCTAGCCGAAAATGAATATACATGTGCCATATCCCTTTTTGGTTTCCATGGGTTTAAAGCATGTTTTTATGAGGCAAATGAGTTGTAATGGTGCAATTAAATATGAGGATGCATAGCATGAGCTCACACTATCCATGTGACACCGAAATAAATTTTTAACCATGACGCAACGCAAGAAAGTGTATGAATCCAATGGAAGTTCTCACTTTATTCTTACTATACCTCACATGAGCATGTAAGGGATGATGGGTATGAGTTAGAAATGATGGTGTTACAAGGAACCCTAGGAGGATCTGATTTTTAAGCACAACCAATCATGAATCTTAGGTATTTGAGGGAGAAGAACAAGAATATGCAAAGAAAACAACAAAATAACCATTAGATTTTAAGATGCAAAGAAAACAACAAAATAACCATGCATAGAAAATAACAAAATAACCATTAAAAGTTTAAATGAGTTCCTAAGATCCCTAAGATGCTCCCCACATACTTCCTCCTTCAAGAAAACAAAGAAAACTCCAAGGAGCCCAAAACCATGCATAAGCTCTAGCAAAGGGAGTTCATATAGCTAGGGAGAGTTTTAAATTTTTCTAAAGCCATTCTTGAGTCATATTTGATGAATTAAAATGAGGGGAGGCCTTGCAGAAAATTGAGAACTCATAGAAAGTGATTTGGTGCTTTAGGTTCCATATTATGACCTAAAGAGGCAACATGATGATAGGCCTTTGTTTTAATTGTGTGATGATCCCAAGAGGCTTAAAAGGAGTCAAGAATCATATTTGAGAAGAAAGAATGGAGCCTAGAAATGATTGGAGGGGTGTTGCTTCATTAGGCATATTTATGGACCATAATGGGGGTCATAGAGCAATCTAGTATTTAAGCAAGTTGTATGGCCCTAGAGATTGTTTCATGAACCTAATTGGCTTTCATAAATTGTATCTAGGCCAAGAGAAACCATTTCCACAAGCTTGTGGGTGTGTGGCCAAAAGAGGAGGCTTGAATTCCAAGGAAAAAGTGTGTGATTGTATACAAGGTAGCTCTCTCCACCTTCTCTCATGCATGGATGTGTGCTTAACTTGTCTTAGAATGTGTGTATGTGTATTTTCAAGCCATGAAAAGTATGATGACATGATTTTATATGCCATGATTCATGATGACATAATATGTTTTCAAATGAATGCATGACGTTTGTTTGAGTTTGCTTGAGTGTGGAGAGGCCAAGAACTCTTAACCATGGTGAGGATGAGCCAAAAACCCTTGAGATTGGTTGAGACAAAGTAAGGAATCTCCTAAAAGCAAAGTGGGCTCCCAAGAGTATGGTTGAGTCCAAAGCTCTTAAAGAATGGGTGAGGAAAGTCTAAAATCCATGAGGAAAAGTGTGAGGCCAATCTAAATACTTGGTGAGCTCTTGAATGTTTTGTATGACTTGTTCACATGCCAAGCTTGCTTCTTGAATGTTCATGACTTCCATGATATCCATGCATGCATTTTTAAGGCTTGCTTTGCATATATTATGTATGATTGAATGGGAGATGAGCTATTGGGATTCTTTGAAACTCATTCCCTTCTCTCCAATTATCTCACATGCTAGGTGGACCAAGTGGACATGGTAATGGGAGCCAACCACCTTGAAGAAAAGTGTTTAACAATCAAGTGCTAGAGTTTTACTACTTTAAGGCCATATTTATGTCAATTGATGTAACCCTTTGATGTATATGGTCTATAACCCCTTAGACATGTGTAACTATGATATTATGTGATGTATAAATGTATGAATATGATGTATGAACCCTAGAATAGAATTTAGATATGTAATGCCAAGGCATGCATTTTGGAAGTTTGATGTAAATGTATACAAGTGTGGATGAAAAGGTCAAAATGAAATGCATGAGATTTGGAACTATTTGGGCAACTCACACAAGTCTTAAATGTGCCTTTAGACTTGCCCAAAAGATGCCAAGACCAAGGGAAAACCATTTGGTCATTTTGGTACCCTATATGGAGCCAAAAATGACCATAATGGAACCCTATGTCACATTTTAGCCAAATTAGTTATTCTTGATCTGAGATTTATCATGAAATTAGGTCTCATTAAGATCTTTTTGGAAATCTAAAGATCATAATTTTTAGAGGTCTACAGAATATTTGATGAATTTTCAAAGTTGTCCATTTTTCTGATGTTGGTCTGCTACACTATTCATTTGGTCTGAAAATGAATTCTATCACACAAGGCTCAAATGATGTCTAGTTGCTATGAAATTTTATACAGAGAAACTAGGCATTCACAGTGACTCGTAACAACTATAATCACCTCAATTAGAGATCTAGAGAGGGAGATATGAATTTTTGAACATTTTTTCTAGTATCAAGAGTTTTGCCCGACTTGAGTTACTATTCGATTAATTTTCGAGGCCTAGACTATCTAAGCTGGCTTGGTAATATTTTTCCCCTCTAGCTAACATCCATAGGTTTCTAGATTGGTATTATTTACATGGATTGGATTTTTGTGAAATTAATTAAACATTTTCAAAGTTTGCTGTAGAATCTATGACAGCATTAGGAGGCAGTTCGACCTCTAAATGTTTTTGGATGTCAAACGCCCTCTGTGATAGATGTTATAGTCTGGGCATATTTAGTGTGAAGTAGACATCTGTAGATTTCTAGAATGGCCAAGAATGGCTCATTTGTGTCTTATAAAGGGTCCAAATGGTCCATTTTGAGCTCTAAGGCAACCATGACTACTTAAGCATGTGGGAATGTAGCAAAATGACATTCTAAACTTGTCTCAAAGGTGCATAAATCTAGAATTTGAAAACTCACTCTCTCACCCTATGCCATACATAAGATTACACAAGGCTAGTCTTGCTCCTTAATGTCCACAATGCACTATATCATACATATAACATTAAATCTCATTTGTACATGATACATTTGCATAACTACATATGTTCATAAGGTCATAGGACATATACAATAATGGATTACAACATTTGCCACTCATATGGCCATAAAGAAGCAAAATCTATGCACTTTGATGTCATACTCTCATCTTCCATGTCGATGGCTTCCATTACCTTGCTCACTTGGTCCACCTAGCATATTAGAACATTGGAGAGGAGGGAATGAGATTCAAAGAGTCCCAATAGCTCATCTCCCTTTCAATCACACATAAAGGATGCTAAACAAGTCTTAAAAATGTAAGCATGAGCATCATAGAGTGTGCAATCATTCAAAAAGCATTCTTGGCACTTGAACAAGTCATACAAAGCATACATAAGCTTGCCAAGTAAGTGGATTAGCCTCACCCATTTTCTTATGGATTTTGGACTTGCCTCACTAATTTTCTCTAAGACATTTTGACTCAACCTTACTTTTGGGAGACTCTTTACTTTGTCTCAACCAATTTTAAAGGTTCTTAGCTCATCCTCATCATAGTTAAGGGTTCTTAGCTTCACCATACTCAAGCAAACCCAAGTACACATACTAAGCATCATTTGAAAACATATTACAATATCATGATACCATAATACATATGCATATGCTATAACACTTTTTGTGACTTAAAACACGCATACACACATTCAAAGACAAGTTAAGCACACATTCATGCATAAGAGAAGGAGGAGTGAGCTACCTTTATGGCAATCACACACTTTTCCTCTTGAAATTGCTCTCCCTTCCTTGGCCTCACGCACATAAAGGTATGGGATTGGTTTTTCTTGGCCTAAACATAATATATGGAAGCCAATTAGGTTCTCAGAATCATTTCTAAGGCTACACATCTACTTGGAACTCTAGTTTTGCCCTATAATTCATTTATGGTTCCTAAACACATCTAATGAAGTAACACCCATCAAATGAGTTCTAGGTTCCATTCTTTTCTTTCATTTATAATTCTTGACTTCTTATAAGCCTCTTGGAGTCATCACACAATTAAAACAAAGAGCCTAACTACATGTTACTTCCTTAGGACATATTATGGAACCTAGGGCACCAATTCATTCTCTAAGCCTTCTAAATTTTTTGAAGGTCTCCTCTCATCTTCACTCATCATATATGACTCAAAAATGGGCTTAAAACAAATTAAAACTATCCCTAGGTACTCCAACTATGCTAGGCCGTGGTTATGGAGCAATAGGATACTAAGGGAGTTTGCTTTATTTTCTTGATGGAAGATGCATATGAGGAGCCTTCTAGGGATCTTAGGAACTCATTTAAACATTCATTTAGGCCTAAGAATTATTGTATCAAATCAAATTTCGCAAAGGACACTTGAAACCCTAACTTTGCCATCTTGATTTTCCATGGTTTTTTTGTTATTTTCTTTGCATATTCTTATTCTCCTCCCTTAAATTCCTAAGATTTATCCTTGGTTTAGCTAGAAATTTATCTCCCTAGGGCTAGCCATATGTAGGTTGAACCACCCACAAGAGAAGGAAAAAGGAAGATTAAGTGAAGAGATGCCAAAATACCTTGATTTCCTTAGTTCTTCTTGCTTGTTCTTTACCTTCCTTGGCTTCCTTACCTTAATTTCAAAAATTTCCCTCTGTTCTACCCTTAAAATAGATCCAATAACTTCAATAAAACTATAGAAAAGAAGGGGAAATGGAAGAGAAAAGGTTTGCTAACGAGAAGGCATGAAATAAACCAAGAAAATCCATACCTTTTGCCTTGTCTTTCTCCTTCTCTTCCTCTCCCTCTTGTACACCTCACTCTTAGGGTTCCTCCTCTAGTTTAGGGTAGAAAATGAATGAGCTAAATGAGTGAGGAAGTGAGGCGCCATATACATATAGGAGGGTTTAAGAAAAACTTTTCAAAAATTTCAATTTTACCCTTTTGTCTTGGTATTTTCATTTTCAGTTTGTTTTAGCTCCCTTTTTAGAACTATTTTTTTCATTATAAAATTTGGGTCCTCAATTTGATAAAATGCCTTTGGAATCACTCAAATCAGAGTTAAAACCTTCTTGAATGAATCTGTCAAAGTTTGGATCCACTAACATTGGAAAATATCAATCAAAGAGGTTTTAACTGTCCTGGGGCTTCCTATAGTTTTTAGGGCCTCTGAAAACCCTGGATAGCTCAAAAATTTTATTTAAAAAGCCTTCCTATGAGAATTCCAAAATTTGCTCAAAATTACAAAAATGCCATTACTTTTCTTAAACCTTTCGTTCAATTTTGTTTCTTCATTCTACCTCTATTTTTCTTTCCATCTGATCCCAGGATTCTCATTTTTAAGAGTCTACAATGCTATTTAAATTTTTTGGGACCTTAACTAATTCATTTTGGGGGACTTGCTTTGAAAACGCACCTGTTTTTATCATTTAACGAAAAGCAAACATTAAAATTCTCTCCCCTTTAAATAAATTTCATCCTCAAAATTTAGATAACATACCTTATGGGAAGAGCTCTGGATACTTCTTTCTCATCTCTTCCTCTAGCTCCCAGGTAGCTTCTTCGGGAGATAACCCCTTCCAAATCACTTTCACCAACAGTATCGTCTTATTCCGTAACTACTTGAGTCTAACATTTACAATCTGATTTGGTGATACTATGTATGATAGATCATCCTATAACTACACATTCTCATATTCTATGACATGTCAGGGGTCGGGTTAGTACTTTTTAAGCTATGAAACATAGAATACATTATATACTTAGCTCAGGTTTGAGGGAAGGGCGAGTCTGAAAGCCACAAGTCGTACTTTATCAAGAGTCTGGAATATATCTATGTACTTTGGATTGAGCTTTTTACTCTTTATGGACTGACTGATTCCTGTGACTGGAGATACTCTAATGAAGACATAGTCTCCAACTCAAATGCTAATGGCTATCTATGTCTATCTGCGTAACTTTTCTATCTACTCTAGGCTATTAGCAGTTTCTTTCTGATGGTCTTAATTTGTTTAGAAGTCTGGTCCACTAATTTTAGGCCTATCAAGGTCTGCTTTCCTAGCTCAACCTAACATATTAGAGACCTACACTTTCTCCCATACAATGCCCTATACGGTGCCATTTGTATACTTGCATGATAGCTATTATTATGAGCAAATTCTGCCAGAGGCAAGTATGTATCCCAGTTTCCTTTCATCTCTAATACATATGCCCTTAACATGTTTTCTAGGGTTTGGATGGTTCTTTTTGTTTGTCCATCTGTCTGTGGGTGATAGGCTGTTCTAAATCTAAGCTTGATACCTATACTATAATGATCTCTAAAAATTCAACGTGAATATGGGATCTCTATTTGACACTATGATTCTAGGCACACTATGCAATCTAACTATCTCCTAAATGTACAGTTGGGCTAATTTATTTAGGGTATAAGTGGCTTTCATGGCTAAAAAGTGTGTTGACTTTGTTAATCTATCCACTATTACCCATATTGCATCATGCCCTGATGATGTCCTAGGTAAACCATGACAAAATCTATAGCTACACTATCCTATTTCCACTCTGGGATATCTAGGGGTTGAAGTAATTTAGCTGGTTTTTGATGCTTTATCTTAACTCTTTGACATACTAAACATCGGGAGACATATTCTACTATATCTATTTTCATTCCAGGCCACCATTTTCTTTAGGTCTTGATACATTTTGTTACTGCCTGAATGAATGGTGTACTTACTTTTATATGCCTCATCTAATATTCTCTCTCTGATTTCTATATTTCTAGGCACATATAGCCTATCCCTGTATCTCACTATGTCATCATCAGAAAAATTGAACTCCTGAATGCTACCCTAGGCTATCTAAAATCTAATCTTATTTACATGGTCATTTGTCTGCTGAGCCTCTCTTATCTAGTCCTTTAGGTCATTTTCTGTTCAGGTTTCACTCATTAATAACTTTTCTGAATGCACCTCACATGTGAGACTCATATCTCTGAATCTCTCAATCAATTCCTACTCTCAAATCATCATACAGGCTATGTGTATAGATTTTCTACTCAGGGCATCAACTACCACATTAGCCTTACCAGGATGGTATTTCAATATGAAATCATAATCTTTCAAAAATTCTAAACATCTTCACTGTCTTATATTCAATTCTTTCTGTTCAAATAAATACTTAAGGTTTTTGTGGTCGTTGTAAATTTCTATGGCTGCCCCATATAAGTAGTGTCTCCATATTTTCAAAGCAAACATCATTGTAACTAGCTCAAGGTTGTGTGTGGGGTAATTTTCTTTGTGAGGTTTTAGCTGTCTAGAAGCATAAGCTACCACTTGGCCTTTCTACATGAGCACACATCGTAACCCTTTCTTAGAGGCATCACTTTAGACTACAAAAATCTCTCCAGCATTAAGGAGTACTAGAACTGGGGCCATGATTAACTTGTGCTTCAAGTCTTGAAAACTCTTCTCACATTTCTCATCCCACACAAATGACATATTTTTTCTAGTAAGCCTGGTTAGTGGCATCATTATTTGAGAAAAGCCTTGAATAAACCTCTTGTAATAGCCTGCTAAACCTAGGAAGTTCCTGATCTCTGTTATTGTCTTAAGTCTCTCCCACTGTAATACTGCCTCTACCTTATGGGAATCTATTGTGACTCCTACCTGGGAGATCACATGGCTTAGGAATTGAACTTCAGTGAGCCAAAACTCACATTTACTAAGTTTAGCATACAACTGTTTCTTTCTCAGGGTTTTCAAGGCTAATCTCAGATGCTGCTTATGTTTTTCTCTACTCTTATAATAGATAAGAATGTCATCTATGAAGACAATTACAAATCTATCTAAGTATAGCCTGAATACTCTATTCATGTTATCCATGAACACTGCAGGTGCATTCGTTAACCCGAAAGGCATAACTAAAAATTCATAATGCTCGTATCTAGTTTTAAATGCTGTTTTGGGAATATCCTCAGCCTTAATTCTAAGTTGGTGATATCCTGAAATGAGGCCTATCTTAAAGAATACTAACACTCTTACTAACTGATCTAGGAGGTCATCTATGTGAGGGAGATGGTACTTATTCTTAATGGTTATTTTATTGAGTTCCCTATAGTTTATACATAGTCTAAGGCTCCCATCTTTCTTCTTTAAGAATAAGACTAGAGCTCCCCACAGTGATACATTGGGTCTGATAAAACCTTTCTCTAAGAGCTCTTTTATCTACTTTTTAAGCTCAACTAGCTCAGTGGAAGCCATTTTATACAGGATCTTAGACACTGGACCTGCCCCAAGTACAATATCTATGGGAAACTCGACCTCTCTCTCTGGAAGCAGTTTTGCTAATCTCTCTAGGGAATACATATAGAAACTCTCTCACTATTGGAATCTCCTTTATACCCTCTTCTATCTCAGCCTGAACTGGAAAGAAAACTAGATATCCCTGACAACCATGCCTTAGAGACCTCTTAGCCTGGGAGGTGGTCATAACAGATAACTCAGTCCTCATACTAAGTATAGTCCCACACTCAGGTAGAGTAATACATCTGTGGCTACAATTTAGTGTGGCATTATTAGTAGACATCTAATTTATACCAATAATCAAATCAATATCAATAAGGGGCATACTGTCATACCTACCTTTCTCATATGTTCTAACTCATAGTATTGAAGGATTTTGTACTATCCTCAGAAGACCCTGTTGACAAGGACTTAAGTTTCATAAAGCAAAATCTAAGATCCTGTCAATAAGGTCTTTAATTCCATAGTGTAGAGTCCAAAATCTTGTAAAAAAGATCCTAGACCTAGGAGGATAATTGTCATACCTACACTTAGCATACGTTATAACTTACCATATTGAAGGGTCCTATACTACTAACAGAAGACCCTGTCAACAAGGTTTTGAATTCCATAGTGTAAAAATCCAAGATCTTGTCAACAAGATCCCAGACCTAGGAGATCTTTATTAACCTATTTAGAGAATTTCCAATGCTAACCTAAGTATGTTCTGTCATCTTTTCATGCAAAGATAATAATCAAATTTTACTTTTATCTAACATGAAGCACTTCTGTTAAATGTAATCATTAGGTCATATGAAAAGTTTCTCATGCACTATATTCATACAGATTAAAAGAAAGGTTAACACTACAATGTTACATCCTCACTAGAGTCAACTTTACATTTAACACTTATTCAAAGGGTTCATAAGACCAATTACAGTCAGTACATAACCTATTAGTCAGTTTGTTCATTCTCTATTCGTCTGGCTCCATTTTGTAGCATAGTTAACACCTAGAAAATGGTTAGTTTATAATGAGATAAAATCCCAGTAGCTAACAATGTATTCAAGAAGCATAAGTATAGATAGTATAGATTACTATCCAAGATACATTCGATGCATACTTTGGTGGTGAAGCACGTAATATCTAGGTAGCAGCATGTTCTCATTCGTTATGTCACAACCCTAACTTCTAATCATTGTAATTAAGGTAAAATACGTGATTAATAACTATAAATCAAGGTTACAAGACATTATGACTAATTACATTTGAAAAGGGCAAGGAAATTTAAACTGTAATGTTATTAGAGTCATCAACCAAATAATTACAAGCATTCATGTATATAAGGGAAACAAACACTCATTTATAAGCCTTTGATTTTATTATCCATTAATTCCAACTCACAAGAATCTTCTACCAATATTTCTAAGTCATCCCTTGAGGCTACCATATGAAAAAACTAAGATTTCTAGGTTAGAATGAGAGTTTGGGACTATTAGCAGTGGCTAAATGTTCTTGCGTCGCGGCCAATTGCTCTCAGATTCACTCTTTATCTTTACATGTTTTGCCGTGGAAGTTGGAGCTTCGCAACGACTAACCTACATGGTGTCATGGTGAGTTAGCCTCCTGGAACCTACCTCGCTCGCCTCTCGCTATTGGTTGCAGCCAATTTCCCCTTTCGCCGCAGCTGATTCCTCTTTGGAAAGCCTGACACAATATCACAAAGTTCACTGTGGCCAATTCCCATTTAGCCACGATGAATTGCCCTCTGGATGACTCTCAGTTTTACCTCTCTCATTTCGTCACAGTGAATTACTCTTTGGTAGTCTCCCTGGGCAACTTTGCCTCTATTGGCTGCGGCTAATAATATATTAGCCGTGGCGAATTGCCTTCTGATCCTACAACTCCTAAAATCTTGTCTCATACTCTCCACTCTCCCTCCAATGACACCCTAGAGCCACTCTACCTTAATTATGGGGCTCCAATAGCTTTCATTAGCCTAATTTACCCAGCTAATCTATCATTACTAGTTTAAAACTTAAAAGTCAATTTCTATTCCTCCAACTACCCTATATCAACAAGTTCATAGATTAATAACAGCAAAATTTTATTAGCTTCTAGCAATTATCATTCAAATATACATTCCATTAAAGATTCCATACATCACTTATTCAAATCAACAATCTAATATATCATATGATGACATTTCCAATAGTAGACTATATCATGAATTCAACAAAGTTCATACATTAGATGTAATAAATTCATACATCTAATACTAAGCTAAGATGAAGCCTAACTCCTCAATAGGTACATCTTAAGAAATCAAAATATAAACACCTACACTTGGCAATATGATTACATAATGATACTATATAAAAGATTAATAAAATTGCATCTACTCTACTCAGATCAGCCCAAGTGTAGCTTCCTCCACACATGGCTAGAGCTTATAGATTTTGATCCACTTGCTTTCCCTTATCCTTACTCGAAGGGCCTTCACCTGAAAGTATAATCCCATGAAATTGGGTGAGATGCAAATTTCAATAACCAAGGCAAATTCTATTCATATAATCCAGTTTAATTAACATATATGCATGATTTCATATAAGCATCAGAAAACATACCAATTGTAACACCATAATTTCTAACTCACATCCATCATCATTTACATGCTCATGTGATATATAGTAAGAAGGAAGTGAGAAATTTTATTGAAAATAACACACTTTCTTGCATCGCGTCATGACTAAAAATTTCATTCGTTGTCATGTGGACCGTGTGAGCTCATGCTATACATTCTCATATTTAATTACATCATTAAAACTCATTTGTATCATAAAAATATGCCTACAACTGATGAAAACCGAATTGGGAGGTGGAAAAGGAGGTTTTATTCTCGGCCAGAATTGGCCTCCTTTTTGGGCAAATTTTGGAAAATCATAACTAAATCTAGAAAAATAGAAAACATGAAATCTTGGTCATTCTGAAAATATTGGGATGTCTATTTAATGTTAAAAATATGTAAAAATCATAAAATCTCACACATAGAGCTTTTGACATGCAAAATGGTCTAGAGGTCAGACTGGGTTCTGATGCTATCACAGTTTATTGATATGAATTTCAAAAATGTCCAATTAATTACAAAAAAATAAAATCCATGCAAATGATATTAATCTAGAAATTTGTGGATGTTAACTAGAGAGAAAAAATATCTTTAGATCAGTTCATCAAGTCTAAATTTCAGAAATCAATGGAACAGTACTTCTGGTCAGGCAATATGACTGATACTGGATAGAAACTTCAAAAATTCGTATATCGCTCTCTAGATGTCCAAATGAGGTTCTTCTAGTTGTCACAAGTCACTGTGATTTCCTAGTTTCTTTGTATGAAATTTCATGGCAATTGGATATCATTTGAGGCTCGAGTGACAAAAAACATTTTCGGACCATTGTAACAGTACATCAGACCATTTCCATAAATTTTGCCAACTTTGAAAAATCATCAAATATTCTGTAGATCTCCAAAAATTATGAACTTTAGCTTCCCAAAAAACCCTCAATGAGACCTAATTGCATGTCAAATTTCAGATCAAGACTAACTCATTTAGCCAAAAAGTGACATAGGGTTCCCTAATGATCAAATTTAACTCCATATGAGGTACCAAACTTGCCAAATGGTCTTCCCTTGGTGTTGGCACGTTTTGGGCAAGTCCAAAAGTATATTTAAGACTTGTGTGAGCTGCCCAAATGGTCTCAAATCTCATGTATCTCATTTTGGCCATTCAACCCTCACTTATACACATATTCATCAAACTTTAAATTCTCATTTTATAGCCTTATATACTCAAAACATGGGCTAGTGGTTATATATCATAATCATACATCTAAACATCACATAATAGTGTATTTACACATGTCTCAATGTTCATAGTACATATACAACCTCATATACATGATGAACCATCATTATGGTTCTAAAATAAACAAAACAAAACACAAGGTTGTTAATCTCTCTTCCTCATCGTTGTTGGCTCCCTTCACCATAATTGCCTGGTCCACCTAGCATGTTAGATCATTAGAGAGGAGGGGATGAAATTCAAAGAATCCCAATAGCTCATCTCTCATTCAATCATACATAATATGTGCAAGCAAACTTTTCAAATGCATGTATGGAAAAATGGAAGTTATGGATATTTTCAAAGCAACCTTGGCATATGAATCAATCATACAAGACATTCAAGAGTTCCCCTAGTGTTTGGATTGGCCTCACACTTCTCCTCATGGATTTTGGACTTGCCTCACCCATTCTTTAAGAGCTTTGGACTCAACCATACTCTTAGGAGCCTACTTTGCTTTTGGGAGACTCTTTGCTATGTCTCAACCTAACTCAAGGGTTCTTGGCTCATTCTCACCAAAGGGAAGAGTTCTTGGCCTCTCCTCACTCAAGCAAACTCATACAAACATCATAGATTCATTTAAAACATAACATGGCATCAAGGATCATGGAATATAAAGGCATCCTAGCATACTTTTCTTAGCTTGAAAATACATATACACACATTCTAAAACAAGCCAAACACACATCCATGCATGAGAGAAGGTGGAGAGAGCTACCTTGCACAATTTCACACACTTTTTCCTTAGCTTTCAAGCCTCCTCTTTCGGCTACACACCCACAATTTGGTGGAGATAGTTTCCCTTGGCCTAGATACAATTTATGGGAGCCAATTATGTCTATGAAACATATTCTAAGGCTACATCACTTGATAAAAGACTAGATTGCTCTATAGGCTCCATTATGGTCCATAATCATACCTAATGAAGCAACACCCATCAAATGACTTCTAGGCCTTATTCTTTCTTTTCAATTATGATTCTTGACTCCTTTTAAACCTCTTGGAGTCATCACATCATTAAAACAAAGGGCCTAGCATCATGTTGCTTCTTTAGGTCCTAATATGGAACCTATGGCACCAATTCACTTTCTTTGAGTTCTAAATTTTTTCCAAGGCCTCTACTCATCTTTACTCATCACATATGACTCAAGAATAGCCTTAGAAAAATTTAAAACTCTCCCTAGCTATAGGAACTTGCCTAGGCCGAGACTATGGGGGGAAGAAGAGTTCATGGCCTTCTCGATTTTTTCTTGATGGGAGACACACTTGGGAGGCTTCCTAGAGGTCTTAGGAGCTCAATCAAATACTCACACATGCAAGGAAACTCATATATCAAATCAATTTTTGCAAAGTGTTCAAGAGCTCTACACTTTTCTAGCTTAGAGTTCATTAGTTTTTCTTGCAATTTCTTTTCTTTCTTGGATGGGAGGTGCATGTGGGAAGCTCTCTAGGGGCTTAGGAGCATGTTTAAACATTCAATTAAGCCTAAAAATATTTATATAAAATCAGATTTGCAAGGGAGCATTTGGATCCCTAATGGTTCTATCTTGTCTCCTAATGCTCCTTTCTTGATTCTATTGGTTGCTTCTTAATCCTTGTCATCTAAAACCTCTAATCCCTCCATGAATTGGATAGAAAACAGCCCCTAAGAATTGGGCTCATGGTGGCCAAATTCGTGCAAGAGGAAGGGGGAGGAAGAAACTACCAAAGAATGAAAGTTTTACCTTGTTTTCTTGCTTCCTTTGGCTTATTCTTCCACTTGGTTGACTTGCTCCCTCAATTTTCGAAATTTCCCTCTCTGTTCTGCCCCCAAAATAGCACCAAACTCTCTATTAAAACCATAGAAAGAAAGCTTGAGAGGAGAAGAGCAAGTTTCAAGAAGGAAGGATATGGAATTTCTTAAAGTTTCTTACCTTTATCTTGAATTTCTTCCTCCAAAAGCTTCCTCCTCTTATGCGCCTAAGAAGGGCAGCTTCTCCTCTAGTTTTGGGCAGAATTAAGTCAATCTTAGAGAGGAGAGAAAGAACGTGGCATATAAAGAAGAAGAAAGAAGCTTCCTTTTTAAAATGGTTTTCAATTTCGCCCTTCGTAATGACATTTTCGGTTTGGCTTCATTTTAGATCCTTTTTGAGAATCATCTTCTTCATCATAAAATTTAGATTCCTAATTTAATAAAATGCCTTTGGAATCACTCAAATCGGAGCTAAAACCTTCTCGAATGAATCTGTCAAAGTTTGGGTCAATCGACATAGGAAAGAGCACACCGAAGGGGCTTCACTGGTCCCGGGGCTTCCCATGGATTTTGGGGCCCCTGAGAACCCTGGAGAACTCAAAACTTTCATTTAAAAATCCCTCCTGTGAGTTTTTCAAAAAGTGCCCATATTTACAAAAATGCCACTGGCCTTTCGGCAAATTTATCGAATCACTTTGGCCTTGATTTCTAAGCAAATCAAGGCTCAAATCCTCATTTTCCATTATTTAGAATTTTATCATAATTTTATTTGACCCCAATTCCTTGTATTTCAGGGACTTTCTTTTGTATCTGGCCTATTTCTGACGTTTACGGAGAAATCGAACATTGCGTTTCTCACGTTTACGGAGGGACCAGATGTTACATCAGTCATATTAGTAAATAAAACAATTAGGCTATCTATGATTACTATCCTCTACTAGCAATTATATTTTCACATGTTAAAGGCCAATAACACCGGGAAAGGCCCATCCACGGCACCTACTCCCCATTGAGCATAACCAGGGCTCAGTGCATTTGGGGTCTGATCATAACATGATGCCCGATCAAAGCACATGCACGGGTGGCAGCTGCAACATAGCTCCACCATGGACTCACAAGGTCTAATCACACATAATAGATAGCCAACCAATTCATTTAGCATCAAAATCGTAATCATGTAGCAATTATAAGATTAAAACCAACATATGCATAGAATTAGCATAAACCCCCAGTTACCTCACTCTGCAGACAATTGAAAAGCCACCAGCAGTGCCAAAATCTCCCTATAACTATAACATCAGAAGATTACTACTTTAAATCATAATGTACAGCAACAACAAGTTCCCAAGGAATTGAAATACTAATAGCTACCTAGAAGATACTTACCCAGCCACTATAAATCCCGAAATTAGGATTGAATATGTCCTCTATCAGAAACTTCAATATATCACCCTAATTCCTAAGCAAATTTATACAGAATTAATACCCATACCATAAATCAACCATGGGGGTCCTAAACTAATAGAAAATACATTAGAATTAAGAGTTTACACTTACCCAATGTCTCTCTTAGCCTCTACCTCTGAAAATCCTCTAGGAAAATACCAAACAACCACATTTTAGATTTTGGGCATAGTGAAAATGCTCCAAATGAGAAACTAATTAGGCTAAAATGAAAAGAAAGAGAATGGATTAAGTTATATAACTATTACCTTGGTTGAATCTTGCTCTAGATGTGAGAAATGGTGGATTTCTTGCCCTAAACCTTAGCCTCCCTTCAAACCTCCAAAAATGAGTTGTGTGTTTTGTTTTTCTACATAAAGGAGGGGAAAGGCTGAATATGTTTAGGGTCTTGGATGGGTTTGGGCTGACCCAATGGTCCAATTGCAAGTGGGTTCTAATTTGAGCCTTATTGGGCTAGCTTTAATGTGTTGGGCTGCAAAAATTTAATTAGGCCAGACCAAGTTTGAAAGACTTAATTGATTTAGGTCTGCACAAGGGTTATTGAACCATTTGTAAGAGCTTGTGCAAGTTAGGTCTTAGGTGTCTAATTTATTAAATTAGATTGGGCCCTCCATTAGTTTCTAACATTGGCCTACTTAATTTAATTTGGGCCTAGATGGGGTTTCTAACTCAATTAAATCTCAAATTCATATTAATAATTTATCTCTCTAAAATTTTCATTTACTTAACTTGCCCAATTATCCCATATTAATTATTCTTAATTAACCCAAATCTATGATTAACACCTTAATTAATTTTTGGGTGTTACACGTTAAGCTACCATGCTTTGGTTGTTGCCCAATAACAATAATCTAGTACTCATAAGAGTCATCTTAGTAGACATACATGCAACCAAACGCAGCATAGGGACTTTAGGAATTCATCCAATGCATTAACATAAATAGAAAAATGAATATAGTATTAATTACCTATTTCGTCACCGTTATACTATCATATTATTCCTTCGCTCTTGTTGTCCCAATTGCCTTCCTAAATTTCAATCACATATTACCTTAATTAAGAACAAGTCATGGTTAATATTCATGTTGTAATTAAACAACTAATCCCCCCATACAAAATTCCTAAATCCTTTTTGTTAGTTGACAATTGAAATTCCTAATCATAAACAATCACATCTTCATTTTCTTTTCCTTCTCATTAATTAGTTACTATCTAAGTTGTTCATGGATGGTCCAGTGCTTTGAAGTTAAGTCCTTAGTCTTTATTTTTAGGCTTGATTCTCTAATTTACCATACAAATTCACACTACAATAGCAAGAAACGAAAGCTATCATAGTCTCAATTTAACTATATTTTCGGACCTATTTTTTGTGAAATTTCTTTCCTTCATTAAATGACCTCCAAAAATCATAAAGATTGGTAGATTGACCCCTTATTATGTTAATTATAAGCCACAGGGATAGTTTTCAAGAATTCTTAAGTATAACCCTCAAACTCCTACTGTTTTGGCCACTACCTCAATTGAGCTCGCTATACACTATCCTTGCTATTTTTGGCTTTGTTACCCTACCAAATGAGTTCAAAAAATTCTAAAAATTTTTAAATCTAAGTTTATATGTATTAGCTACCTTCCCACCAAATTTCATGCTCTAATTCCTTCATTTACCCATTTAACAAGATTTGTTATGAAATTAGTCCTAAGCTCTCTCGTCCAAGAGCTAGGTTGAGTTCGTATGTTGTTTCTTTGATCTACCTTGTCCTAAAAATTCTACAATTTTCCAGATTTCAAGTATAGGGAATGAAGAACCTATTATAAAAGTTTAGACTTAAAAATACTTTTCTAGTTAATTCTACTAAAGGCAAACATTAGGTGCTTACGATACTTAATCCCTAATTAACACTTTCCCAGCCTTGGTACCACCATTTTAGATTTGTGGCTAGTTACATGGTTCTGTTTGGTGCCTAAAAGCTCATCATAAATTTGGTTCTTTTATGCTGTTCATTTTATTCAATTTATGCCATTCTTAAGGTGCTATTCCCATGGCTACTAAATATACATAATTTTCTATCCACCCCACTCCCATTCTCAGCTTACATGATTTCAAAGGGATGGTTTTATCATTTACCTTGAATTGTCCATAGCTCTTTCCCCCAAATTCCTATAGTGGTTGGTTCCTCGGTGCTCCATGGCTATGCAATAATAATAAGACATCCCATTTAAGTAAATTAATCCGTTCAATAGGAGTAGTTAAGGAGTTTGGATGGTTTTCTATGCTTACGTTTATGAGCCTCCTTGAAATCCTCTTCTTCCTTTCACGGTTCCTTCCTACCCCCCAGTTCATGGCTTAATCGAGACTTATGCTCTCTTCCCTTGCTTCTTCTTTCTGCCTAATGGAGTTTTGGTGAAGGGAGTTATTATATTAGCCACCTCCCATTACCTAACCGCAAGTGGATATAACAAAGTAATTAAAATTTTATCTCATTTCATGTCATTGGGTGGTCTTGCTAGGTTTCAGCATATATATACTCTTCCTTCCCATTTAAGCATGAGGTGTAGCTAACCTTTAATTCTCATGGCTAGAAAGGTGAAAACAATGGCTGAATGTTATTTACCTATACATGTATATAGCTTAGGCAGTGGAAGCATGAGGTGTCAAGGAGTATTTGCTTAACTATTTTCCTAGCTTCTTGCCTTTATTTGATTGTCTATCTAGGTGTCTCTACCATCACACGTTACACTCTACACTATCTCTATTTACTCTATGGCTGCAAGTAAGATAAAGTCATGACTTGCTATTTGTATCCATATACATCAAGTTTGGATAGTGAAAGCATGAGGTGGCAAGACTTGTTTATTTAATTCTTTTGTTAACTTCATTTCCTATTCGATTGTCTAGGCAAGGTGGCAACATGAATGTGTCCTAATTTCATCTAAGCTATATATTAGATGCAATAGTTAATTCCCACGGCAACTAAAATAGTAACACTAACCAACGACAATTATATATACATATATGTATCTTAAATAGTGAAGCATGAGGTTTCAATACCTTGATCTCTAAATTCCTTTCTCCCATGGCCCATACCATCATCCCACTAGATGTTCTTCCTTAGATCATATAAGCCATTTAATAGATATAATCCATTCCTATCCTCCTAGCTAAAGAATTTAGCAACACTAAATACCATATACATATATATGATCTGGTGAAAGCATAATGGTTAGATGCATGGAATCTATTTGTTTAGGACTTTCATTGGTTCTTCTTGGTTGCTTGCTAGGTGTCTCTTCCCCACGTCTCCTACTGTTTCTGCTAAGTCCCACTCTTATCTCATTAATTCAAATGAAGCATTCAGCAATCCACGCAGCTAATTATTCCATTTGTACATATAGGCATATACATATACATACAAATAAGAGATAGCTTCATTAAGTGTTTGGTCCTAACATTTTAAGACACTACCCACTCATGCACATATATCTATTCTTACACCACATTCTTGGTCATGCAAAATGCTTATGGGACTTAGATTAACTTAGGTGTTTCTTTAGGTCTTTGCCTTCAATATACACGACTAAGTGAATGGCTATCCCATGGTCACATGTACCTACTTACACTTCCCTGATAACTAAATGGTGAAGTTAATGTCTCAATTAAGCTTCCTAACATATACCTTCCTTTCTAGTCCTAATTAAATTCCTTAGTTCCTAGTTAACTTAGGTTGGTTCTTTAATGCCTTCTTTGATGTTCTCCGTTAGCTAGTTGGGTTACGTTATTAGTTACAAAGAATTTGGAATGTGACACATACAAATCAAAGCAAGGGTGGTAAGGCAATGATTAAATTGGACTACACAATTCAAGCAAGCATGAGAGGTAATGGCTCAGTTTCTTGTAGGGGTAGATACATGTAAATAATATAGTAGTGTATGCATACTTAACCTAACCTCTTAGCACAGTCATATGATATGAAAGAATGGCTAGCACTTGAATCAAAAAATACAGTTAAAAAAAATTATTTATTTTAATAGTACCTTGGATCAGACTCGGGGACCAGCTAGCCTCTTGCAGTGATAGGGTAAAGACTCTATTATAGGTCTAAGGTCTAGGAGCAAGAGCCATCTCCTTTACTGTACAAACTGCTAAGGAGCCTATGTGTAGTCCTTAGCCATATGCCCTGGCCTACCAAATTGATAACATACATTTTTTTCTACATAACATGGTCTGGTTCTATGGTTTCTACCATACTGGGGACATACTATAGGGCAAAACTGCCTTTGTTGGATTGAGTTCTCCATCTCTTACCCTTTCTACTCTACTAGCTTCTGCCACCTCTCTTACTAGTAACTACGGCCTGTGATTCCTCTCTAGGCCTCTTAGGCTCAGGGAGGGATGGTTTAGCATTGGAGGTAGGCTGTATAGTTCTAAGGTTTGCTTCAATCACTCTGCAAATCTCAACTAGGGTATTAAAGTTTCTAATTCTCTGTGGAACTACCCTATCTCTGATCTCAGGAAGCAAACCTTTCTCTAACATGTTTGCTCTCTAGTGTTCATCATCATGCCTCTATAAATACAAAGAATATCTGGAAGGCTCTACGAATTTGGCCACGTACTGGTCTACGGACATTCCCTTTGTCTGTCTCAAGAGTACAAACTCTGACTCCTTCTCATCTCTAATTAAGCTGGGAAAGTACCTCTCGTAGAAAACCTGGAGGAATGCCTCCCATGTAATTGGAAGGTTCCTCGCAATAGGCTCAGTGCCCCTCAACCAATAATCTACCTCTCTCTATAACTAAAAAATAGCCATCTTGGCTTTCTGCTTGTAACACCATAAATTCTAGTTCATTTCATGACATCCATGGGCTTCACATTATCAATTCCATGAAAGTGTAGAGAAAAAAAGGGAATAAAATAATGACTATTTTTATGTTGCATTGTTTTAACAATTCCATTCGGTGTCATGTGGACCATGTGAGCATATATTATACTTCCTCATATTTAATTATATCAATACAATTCTTTTGCATCACAAAATCATGCCCACAACTCATGGAAACCGAAATGAAGCACAAAATGTGGTTATCTAATTTCGGCCAAATTTTTCCCTTTTTCTGACCAAACATTGAAAAATCATAACTAATTCTAGAAAACTTGAAATCATGCAATCTTAGTCATTCTATAAAGCTACGGAGGTCAAATTCACACTAAAAATATGTCTAGACTATAACATTCATCACAAAGGGCATTTGACATCTAAAATGGTCCAAAGGTCAAACTGCACTCTGGAACTATCACAGAATTCAGAAGAAAATTTTGAAAATGTCCAATTAATTTCAAAAACATCCAATCCATGAAAATGATACCAATCTAGAAAGGTATGGATGTTAGCTAGAGGGAAAAATATTTCTAGACCAATTCATCACATCCAAACCTCTGAAATCAATAGAACAATAACTCAAGTTAGGCAAAACTACTAATACTGAACATAATATTCAAAAATTCATATCTCTCTCTCTAGACCTCCAAATGGGGTACTTCTAGTTGTCATTAGTCACTATGAATGTCTAGTTTCTTTCTATAAAATTTCATGGCAATTGGACAACATTTAAGCCTTGTGTGTCAGAATCCATTTTTGGATCAAATGAATAGTGCAATAGACCAAAACTAGAAAAATTGCCAACTTTGGAAAATTCTCAAATATTCTTTAGACCTCCAAAAATTATGACCTTTAACTTTCCAAAAATATCTTAATGAGACCTAATTGCATGCCAAATCTCAGATTAAGACTAACTCGTTTGGCTAAAAAGTGACATAGGGATCCATTGTAGTCATTTTTAGCTCCATATGGAATACCAAAGTGACCAAATGGTTTTCCCTTGGCCTTGGCACCTTTTGGGCAAGTCTAAAAGCAATTTAGGACTTGTGTGAGCTGCCCAAATGGTCCCAAACCTCATGCATCTCCTTTTGGCTTTTCCATCCACACTTATGCATATTTTCATGAAGCTATAATGTCATAACATACTTAATTTATATTCCTTCATTCACATAACACATTCTCTCATTTCTAGGTCACATAATATCATAATTACATATGTCTCAAAGGTCACAAGCCATTTACAACAATAATATACATCATTATAGTTCATTATGGCTTTAAAAGGTAAATGCTAGACATATAGATGTCAATCTTCTTCCTTCAATGTTGTTGGCTCCCATTACCATATCCACTTGGTCCACCTAGCATGTAAGATCATTGGAGAGGAAGGAACGAGATTCAAAGAATCCCAATAGCTCATCTCCCATTCAATCATACATAATGTATGCAAAGCAAGCCTTAAAAATGCATGCATGGACATAATACAAATCATGAACATTCAAGAAGCAAGCTTAGCATGTGAACAAGTCATACAAGACATTCAAAAGTTCACCAAGTATTTGGATTGGCCTCACACTTCTCCTCATGGATTTTGGACTTGTCTTACCCATTCTTTAAGAGCTTTGGACTCAATTATACTTTTGGGAGCTCACTTTGCTTTTGGGAGACTCTTTACTTTGTCTCAACCAATCTCAAGGGTTCTTGGCTCATCCTCACCATGGCGAAGAGTTCTTGGCCTCTCCACACTCAAGCAAACTCAACAAACATCATACATTTATTTGAAAATATAACATGACATCATGAAATCATGGCATATAAGATCATACTAGCATACTTTTCATGGTTTAAAAATACACATCACACATTCTAAGACAAGCAAAACACATATCCATGCATGAGAGAAGGTGGAGAGAGTTACCTTGCACACAATCACACACTTTTTCTCTTGAAACTCCCTCCCTTGCTTCGGCCACACACCCATAAAAGTGTAGAGAAGGTTTCTCTTGGCCTAAACACGATTTGTGGAAGCCAATTAGGTTCATAAAATAATTTATAAGGCCACACAACTTCTTAGATACTAGGTTGTTATATAAACCCCATTATGGTCCATAAATGCACCTAATGAAGCAACACCCCTCAAATAATTTCTAGGCTCCATTCTTTCCTTTCAAATATGATTCTTGACTCCTTTTAAGCCTCTTGGAGTCATCACACAATAAAAACACAGAGCCTAATTACATATTGCTTCTTTAGGTCATAATATGGAACCTAAAGCACTAAATCACTTTCTATTAGTTCTAAATTTTTTCCAAGGAGTCCCCTCATATTCATTCATCATATATAATACAAAAATAGGCTTGGAAAAATGTAAAACTCTCCCTAGCAATGGAATCTCATTTTGGCCGAGACTATGGAGTTTAATGGCTTCCTTGGAATTTGCTTGGTTTTCTTAAAGGAGGAAGCATGTGGGGAGCATCTTAGGGATCTTAGGAACTCATTTAAACTCTTAATTAGACCTAGGAATCATCACACAAAATCAGAATTTGGAAGGAACACTTGAAACCCTAGAATTTGCATATTGAAATCTAATGGTTTTTTGATAATTCCCTTTGCATATTCTTAATCTCCACACCCTTTTTCCTTAGATTTATGCTTGGTTGGGCTTGAAAATCAGATCCTCCTATAGCTCCTAAGGTTAGGTGAAATGGAGAATAAGGGTGATGGAAGATATCAACCATAAGATGGAATTTTACCTTGTTTTCTTACTTAGTTTAGCTTGAATCTTGCTTTCTCCAAGCTTTTCTCTTCAAATCCGAAATTTCCCTTGAATTTCTTCCTTGAATCAGATTTATAAACTTCATTTTAATCAAAGGAAATCAAGGAGGATGAAGGAAAGGTGGTGTGGATGGAAAAAAGCATGAAAAATAACCATAAAATCATACCTTTAGCTTGGAATTTCTTCTCCTTCTTCTCTTCTCTTGGTGCTCCCAAAACCCTAGCCCTCTCTTCTAAAATTGTGCAAAATTTTCTGATTCCAAATGGGGGAGAAAGTGGGGCACCACTTATATATAGGAGTAGGAAAATGGCTTTTTCAAAAATTCTAATTTTGCCCTTTGTATTTTGCATTTTTGTTTCTCCTTCGTTTTAGCTCCTTTTTTAGAACTGTCTTTTCCATTATGAAATTTAGGTTGCCAATTTAGTAAAATGCCTTTGGAATCACTCAAATCAAAACTTAAACCTTCCCGAACAAATCCATCAAAATTTGGGTACATTGACGTTAGAAAATGTCCATCAGAGGGGTTTTACTGTCCCGAGGCTTTCCATGATTTTTAGGGCCTCTGAGAACCCCGAAGAACTAAAAAATTTCATTTAAAAAGCCCTCCTGTGTGAATTCCAAAATTTAGTCAAAATTACAAAGATACCATTACGTTTCGTAAGCTTTTCGTAAGAAATTTTTTCTTCATTCTAGCTCCATTTTTCTTTCTGTTTGAGCCTGGGATTCTCATTTTTAGGAGTCTAGAATGCTTCCCAAATTTTTTGGGACCTTAGCTACATCATTTTAGGGGACTTCCTTTTGTTTCCAGTGAGTTTTGTTCATTTACGGATAAATTGTACATTACGTTTCTCACGCTTTTTTTTCATTTTAAAAAAATTGGATATTACACTGCTCAGACGTACACTCCATCACCTGAAAGATCTTCTCTAACTGTATAATCTAGCCTTAGCTTTCTCTGTGTTCATCTCAGCATCAAAGGTGGGAGGCTTGAATTTTTTGAATTGGGTAATAATCTGTCTAGTAAGGGGCTACTCCTAGACTGGAGGTGTCTAAGTTAGTGGAGTAAGGGCAACCATCTAGATATGTGGCTACGGATCTGGGTGAGTCACCTTTGAATGCTCAGGACCATTTGAGTGGTGAGGTGGCTGTGGAGGAAGAGGTGTAGGGCCCTGGCTATCTCTCTCAGCAAGCCATTCTTATAACTACATGATCACAGCCTTCTACTGATCCAGGCAAGCCATAATACACTGAAGGTCTCCAGTGACTAGATCACTAGGCTCAGCTCTATCATTTGCATGAGCCTCTCTAGAGGGCCGACCTCTCCTAGTGTTCACCATGGCTCTAAAACATCATAACAAACTTTAGAATCTAAGGGAACACTTTCACAACCATTACACACTTAATTCATTTAAAAGTAGCTCATATACACTAAGGCAACTCATAAACACAAGCCACAACCCACATAAAGAGCTAGAACCTTTGCTCTGATACTAATAAATGTGACACCATAATACTATGACTCATCTCATACCATTTCTAAGTTCCATTCTGTAATGAATGCAATTTCTGTAAAATGACAAAATGATCGTATAAAAGCAAGTCTTTTTAAATGAGCTAGATAAGGTCCTAAAAAATTTGCATAAAGTCCTAGGCTCCTAAAAATGATAAATCTAGGCTCAATTGGAAAGGAAACGGAGCTAGGAATGTTAAATAATTTGTGGCAAAAACTGACAAAACGTAATGGCATTTTCATAAATAAGTGCAACTTTTTGAACATACATAGAAGGGCTTTCTAAATGTGAAATTTGAGTTGCCTAAGGTTTTCAGAGGCCCAAAAAATTATAGGAAGTCCCGAGACTGGTAAAGTCCCTCCAGTGTACGTTTTGCAATGGCAATGAGCCCGAACTTTGACGGATTCGTTCGATAAAGTTTTAGCTCCAAATTGAGTGATTCCAAAGGCATTTTATTAAATTAGGAACCTAAATTTTATAATGGAAAAGATGGTTCTCAAAAAAGAGCTAAAATGAAGCCAAAACAAAATTGCCATTACGGAAAGATGAAATTAGAATTTTGGAAAAAGTAAGTTTCTTGTCTCTTCTCCCTCTCATATAGCATGACCCTCTCTGCACAAAATATGGAAAGAAGAAGCTCTCTCTTAGGCATACAAGAGAAGGAGAGAAAGGAGGAAGAAAGCTAAGGAAAGGTAGCCAATTTTAAGGAATTTCATGCTTCTTCTTCTTCCAATTTTGTTCTCTTCCCTTCTATAATGTCCAGTTTTCGTTAAACGATGGAAACGAGCATGTTTTCAAAGCAAGTCCCTTGAAATGAATTAGTTACAGTCTCAAAAAATTTGAGTAACATTCTAGCCTCCTAAAAATGAGAATTCTAGCCTCAGACGAAAGCAAAAACAAAGCTAGAATGAAGAAACAAATTTTGATAAAAAACTTACAAAACATAATGGTATTTTCGTAATTTTAGAAAATTTTTGGAATTCACATAGAGGGATTTTTAAATCAAAGTTTTGAGTTCTCCGGGGTTCTCAGAGGCCCTAAAAACCATGGGAAGCCCAAGATAGTTAAATCTCCTCCGATGGACGTTTTTCAATGTCAATGTGCCCGAACTTTGACGGATCTATTTGGAAAGGTTTTAGCTCTTATTTGAGTGATTCCAAAGGAATTTTTCTTAATTGGGAACTTAAATTTTAGCCTAAAAAGATAATTCTAAAAAAGGAGCTAAAACAAAGGAGAAACAAAAATGCAAAGTATGAAGGGGAAAATTAGAATTTTTGAAAAAGTCCTTTTGCCCTAGCTATATATAGGTGGCACTTCACATTCTCCCTCATTTAGCTTCAGATTTTCCAGCCCCAAACCAGAAGCAAAGCCCTAGGAGAGTGGCGCATCAAGGGAAGAGAAGAAGGAGGAAAAATTCAAGCCTTTATGTATGAAAATTTGCTTGTTTTTCATACTTTCTCTCTACCAATCTCTTCTCCTCTTTTTCCCTCTTCTTCTCTATGATTTTTCTGAAGTTTTGAGGGTTGTTTTGAAGGGAGAACAGAGGAGAAATTTTGAAATTCAAGTAAGGAGGCCAAGAAATTCAAGGAAAACAAGGTATTACGCAATTCTTCCACTTGGTCTTCCTCCTCCCTTCCTTTGAGCATGTTTCGACCTAGATATAGACAGCCCTAGGGAGTTAAATTTTCAACCAAACCAAGGGTGAATCTTAGGTATTTGATGGAGGAGAATAAGAATATGCAAAGAAAACCATGAAATAGCCATTAGAAATCAAGATACAAAACTTAGGGTTTCAAGTGCTTCCAATTTTTGAATTTATGTGATGCTTCCTAGGTGTAATTAAGAGTTTAAATGAGTTCTTGAGACACCTAAGATGCTCCCCACAAGCTTCCTTCTTCAAGAAAATAAAGAAATATCCATATAGCCTAAATGATGCCTATGTCTTGGCCAAAGAGGGTTCTAGTAGGGGGGAGAGTTTTAAATTTTTCTAAGGCCATTCTTGAGTCATAATTTATGAAAAAAAAATGAGGGGAGGCCTTGGAAAAAATTTAGAACTCATAGAAATTGATTTGGTGCCTTAGGTTCCATATTATGATCTAAAGAAGTAACATGATGTTAGGCCCTTTGTTTTAATGGTGTGATGACTCCAAGAGGCTTAAAAGGAGTTAAGAATCATATTTGAAAGGAAAGAATGAGGCCTAGAAATCATTTGAGGGGTGTTTCTTCATTAGGTGCAATTATGGACTATAATGAAACCTATAGAGCAATCTAGTGTTTCACTAAGTTATGTAGTCTTAGAATATGTTTCATGAACATAATTGGCTCTCATAAATTGTATCTAGGCCAAGAGAAACTATCTCCACCAATTTGTGGGTGTGTGGCTAAAAGAGGAGGCTTGAATCCAAAGGGAAAAATGTGTAATTGTGTGAAAGGTAGCTCTCTCCACCTTCTCTCATGCATGGATGTGTATTTAGCTTGTCTTAGAATGTGTGTATGTATATTTTCAAAGTATGCTAGCATGATCTCAGTTGCCATGATTTCATGATGTCATGTTATGTTTTCAATGAAAGCATGATATTTCAATGAAAGTATGTAGAGAGGCCAAGAACTCTTCACCATGGTGAGGATGAGCCAAGAACCCTTGAGCTTGGTTAAGACAAAGTAAAGAATCTCTCAAAAGTAAAGTGGGCTCCCAAGAGTCTGGTTGAGTCCAAAGTGCTTAAAGAATGGGTGAGGTGTCCAAAATCCATGAGGAGAAGTGTGAGGCCAATCCAAACACTTGGTGAGCTCTTGAATGCTTGTATGACTTGTTCACATGCTAAGCTTGCTTCTTGAATGCTCATGAATTGTATTATATCCATGCATGCATTTTTAAGGCTTGCTTTACATATATTATGTATGATTGAAAGGGAGATGAGCTATTGGGATTCTTTAAGTCTCATTCCCTCCTCTCCAATAATCTAACATGCTAGGTGGACTAAGTAGCTATGGTAATGGAAGCTAACAACAATGAAGAAGGAAAATTGATAACCATATGCCTAGTTTTATTCTTTTTGGAACCATAATGTTTCTTCATGATGTATATGATGTTGTGGTCTATGATCCTTGAGACATGTGTAAATATGATATTATATGATGTTTAAATGTATGAATATGATATATGAGCTCTAGCATATATTTTGAGTATGTAATGCCCAAGTATGCAATTTGGAAGTTTGATGGAAATGTGTATAAGTGTGGGTTGAATGGCCAAAATGAGATGCATGAGGTTTGGGACCATTTAGGCAGCTCACACAAGTCTTAAATATGCTTTTAGACTTGCCCAAAAGGTGCCAACATCAAGAGAAAGCCATTTGGCAAGTTTGATACCCCATATGGAGCCAAATTTGACCATAATGAAACCCTATATCACTTTTTAGCCAAATGAGTTAGTCTTGATCTGAGATTTGGCATGCAATTAGGTCTCATGAAGAGACTTTTAGGAAGCTAAAGATTATAATTTTCGGAGGTCTACGAAATATTTGATGATTTTTCAAAGTTGGCAATTTTTATGGTTTTTGGTTTGCTACACTATGCATTTAGTCCAAAATTGCATTATGTCACACGAGGCATAAATGATGTCCAATTGCCATGAAATTTTATGCAAAGAAACTAGACAATTACAATGACTTGTGCCCACTAGAAGTACCTCATTTGGAGTCTAGAGAGGGAGATATGAATTTTTGAAGTTTCTATCCAGTATCAGGAATTTTGCCTGACCAGAGTTACTATTCTATTTATTTCTAAGGTCTAGACTTTATAAACTAGTCTAGAGATATTTTTCCTCTCTAATAAACATCCACAGATTTCCATATTGATATCATTTGCATAAATTGGATTTTTGTGAAATTAATTAGACATTTTCAAATTTTTCTATAGAATTCTGTGACAGTTCTAGAATTCAGTCTGACCTTTGGACAATTTTGGATGTCAAACGTCCTCTATGATGAATGTTATGGTCTGAGCATATTTTTAATGTGAAGTAGACATCCAAATATTTCTAGAATGACCAAGATTATATGATTTCAATTTTTGTAGATTTAGTTATGATTTTCCAAAGTTTGGTCAGAAAATGGAGCATATGGCCGAGAATAAACCTCCATATTCCATGCTCCATTTCGGTTTCCATGAGTGGTGGGCATGATTTTGTGATCCAAATGAGTTGTAATGATGTATTTAAATATGAGGATACATAGCATGAGCTCACACGGTCCACGCAACACCGATTGCAAATTTTTAAGTATGACGCAACGCAAATAAACCTATTATTTTCATTCCCTTTTTCATGTACTCTCATAGAAATGATAATGTGAAGCTTATGAATGTCATGGAATGAGCTAGAATTTATGGTGTTACACCTTCAACCTTTCTTTCCATGGTTTTATTAAATGGTTTTTGTTCTATTTTGAGTCCAAAACAAGGGGGTATAATCCAAAATTCTTGAGAAGAAGTAAATCAAAGAGAAAGGCACTTGAAAGCAAGCTTGAATCCAAGGTAATTTCTTATTTTGGTTGCTTTTTTCTCTTGCTCTTTCCTTGTGTGTATTTCAACCTAAACTAAAACCATATGGGGGAGGGATTTTCTGTTCAAAAACAAGAGAGGAACTAGGGTTTTAGACTATGAGGAAGAGGAATATAGCAAGAAATTCTAAGAAAAACCAATAGAAATCAAGTTAGGAAAGGGAAATGTTTTATAGGGTTTTGGAAAAGTTAATTTTGTGTGAGTAATTCCTTAGCTATTTGAATGTTTGCTTGAGCTCTTAAGACTCTTAGAAAACCTCCCAAGTGGCTCTCCCATCAAAGAAAAATCAAGAACTCCAAGAACTTCCATTATGGTGCATATTTTGGCCAAGCTAGGTTTATTGGGCTAGGAGATGTTTTAATTTGTTCTAGCCCTAGTTTGGGACTTTATATAATGTTAGAAGATGGGAGAAATCATTGGAAAAAATTTAGGAGCCATGGAATGGGAGATGGGACAATGGTGTGCATAATGGTGCTTTATGAAGCAACTTGATTCTAAGCTTGAGCAAATAATGATGTGAGGGCTCCAAGGACTTTAAATGAGGCCAAGAAGCCTAGAAATGGAAAGAAATGGGAGCCTTGAGCTTGAATTGTGAAGGTTGCTTCACTAGGCCATTTATAGAACTATTATGCCACTTATGGAACTAAGTGTGTGTTCAAGAGTGAGTTTAGTGTCTTGGCTTGCTTCAAGTGTGTAATTGTGTGTTCTTTGTGGTGTATAAGACAAGAGAACATACATCCATCTAGGTGTGCTTATGGGACCAAAAAAGGGAAGGAAAAGAATTAAGAAAAGCTTGCATAAATCTAAGGTAGCTCTCCACCTCATTCTCCTTGCATTCTTGTGTGTATATGTTATTATATTCTTGTATGTGTTCTTGTAAGTTGATGACATGGCACTTGATGCTTTGACATTACATTAGTACCAATGTGTCTTCTTGAATGATTATGGTTATGGAAATGGCTCATAAGGGTGAGGTGATACCAAAAGTCCCTTAATGAAAGTGAGGAGATGCCAAAAGTCTCATGGCATAGGTGAGACAAGGCCAAAAGTCTCTTGGAAGTGTGAGGCCAAGTCAAAAATCCCTAGGCCAAGAGTGTGCCTAATCCAAAAGTCCTAAAAATGGAGTGAAACAAAATCAAAAGTCCTTAGAGCATGGTCTTGGCTTCAATGTGAATGAGTGGCATGGAAATTATGACTTTGCATACTTTATGGTTGCCAAACCTTCTATACATATGCTTTGATATGTTTATGCCTTGAATGTGTGTATGAATGGGTGTGTGAGCTATTAGGATTCTAGAAATCTCACTCCCTTTCCCTCTATTATCTTGAAATGCTTAGGTGATGTTCAAGAAGCAAGGAGTGCAAGCCAAAGACCTTGAGAGATTGTATTTTGTCTATTATGTAACCTTATTTGTAGTTGGATGTCAAAGTGAGCTTGTACATATTATTTTTGTAATGTGAGACCATGAACAAATGTAAAATGATGTATGGATATTATGTAGACTATATGTGACCTTAAATCAATGTAAATGTGAATTTTGGGTAGTTGAATGCTTACTTGAAACATGTATTCTTGGAAGTGGGATAGTTAATCTATGATGCATAGGCTTTGGGACCACTTGGGTAGCTCACACAAATCATATTCATATTTTTAAACTTGCCCAAGAGATGCCAAACACTAAAGAAGGCCAATTGGACAAATTTGATATCTCATATGGAGCAAAAATGGCCATTTTGGTGAGCTATACCACTCTTTATCTAGATAAGCTATTCTTGATCTGAGCTTTGGCATGCAGCTAGAGCTTGTTGAGAGCTTTTTGGAAAGCTAAAGTGGGTAATTTTTCGAGGTCTACAGAATATTTGATGAATTTTTGAAGTTGGGAAAAGTTTCTGGTTTGGCCATTGGTACTATTCATATAGTCTGAAAATTGTTCTCCGTCATTCATCAGGAAAATGATGTTCAATTGCCATGAAATTTTACAAACAAAAACTAGACCTTTTGAATACCTTTTTCATTTAGAAGCACCTCATTTGGATGTCTAGAGAGGGAGATATAAATTTTTGAAGTTGTTATCTAATACCAAGCAACCAGTCAAACTTGTGTTACTATTTGATTGATTTTCGAGATCTGAACGTCCTTGGATTGGTTTAGAGTTCTTTCTCCCCTCTAGCTAACATCCTTAGCTTTCTTGATTAGTATCATTTGCTTAGATTGGATTTTTTTTAGAATTAAGTGGACATTTTTAAACTTTATGACAGTAAATTATATTAGTACCAGGTGGCAGTCGGACCTTTGTGGCTAATTCATTGTCAAACATGGTCTAGATAGGATTTTTATGGATGGGACTTATTTTTAGTGTAAATTGAACATCTAGAGCTTTCCAGAATGCTATGTTTTGTATGATTTTAATTTTTCTACATTTAGTTATGATTTTTCAAAGTTGCCCCTGAAATCATCCATTGTACAGTCCGGGAAATGAAGAAATTTTGGGGTTTTTGACCATTGATCTATGGAAAATAATTAGAAAATGTTGTTGATGAGTTCATGGGGTCCCGAAGACGCGAAATAAAAAATTTATCTGCTACGCAACGCAATTTAATTCATTATTTTAATGTATTTTCTTGAGATTTCTTGGATGAATTGTATAACCGCTCTTGCAAGAAGGGGTTGAATGTTATAAATAATACAGTATTACATTTATTAGTATTAGAGCAAAGGTTCAGGAACTTTTGTTTGGTATTTGGCTCTTGAGTGATGTATTTGGTGTGTTTTGGGTGGAATATCTATGCATATGTGCTTGGATTGTATTTGTGGGCTAAGGTTGTAACTCTTTTTTAGTGAAAATAGTTGAGACAAGAAGAGGTAGAGGCAGAGGCAGACCGATTATGGGCTCGGAAGCTATATTTGAGGACCTTTCGTGGGCTGTAATGGAATGGATTGATCGGTTTGAGAATGTGATGGCCCAGCAGCAGTACATGATCCAACAGTAAGATGAGATGATCGTGCGGCTGTAGGAATCCCTGGCTAAACAGGAGGAAGCCAAGAGAGAGGCCCCTCCATCTCAATGTCAGCCTTCTACTTTAGATACTTCACAACCTTCCACCTCAGGTGCTCCACCCCACCTCCCCAGTAGCCAGTTCAGTCTCTGTCATCCATTCAGAAACAATTAAATCAATTTAGAAAGAACAACCCACCAGTGTTTGATAAGGAATTAGATGCAGACAAGGCAGAGGCCTGAGTGATGAAGATAGAGAAGATCTTCACAGTGATGGACTGCACCTCATAGCAGAAAGCTCAGTTAGCCACCTTTATGCAACAAAAAGAAGTTGACAAGTGGTGGCATAATACAAAGTCTCTGATAGAGACTAAAAATTTGTAGATTACCTAGGAGAACTTCCTGGTATAGTTTTATGAGAAGTATTTCCCCAATTCTATAAGAAAACAGAAAGAGGTGCAGTTTATGGGGCTGAAGCAAATCGATGACATGACAATAGACTAGTATGTGGCCAAATTTATTGAGTTGTCTCGGTATTCTTCCTACCTCCAGAGATATGATGATGAGGCCTGGAGGTGCGAGCAATTTAAGATCAGGCTGAAGTCCCTAATCAGAGATAAAATGACTCCACATAGGGTCCAGAACTTCAATGCCCTTGTGGAGATTAGCAGAGTAATTGAGAATAATTTAAGAGAAATTATTCCTGCTGCCATAGTATTTGGTCAAAGGGGAGCCCTGGGGTCAAAGAGACCGAGACCAGAGGAGGATGCCAGCTCTACACCTACTAATAAGAAGAAAAGTAAGGTGCAGTGGAGTAGGAGACCACCAAAAGGAAAGAAGGTACAACCCCCAATGTAACACCATATATTTCTAGCTCATTTCTATCACATTTACATGCTTACGTGATATATTCCATGAAGGAAGTAAGAAAATCCATTGCAAATAATACATTCCTTTAGATTACGTTGTATATAAAAATTCCATTCTGCATCACGTGGGCCATATAAGCTCATACAACATATTCCTATATTTAATTACATGAATACAACTCATTTGCATCATAAAATGTGGCCTACATCTCAAGAGTCATGAAGAGGAGTTTAAAATATACCTATTACATTTCGATCAGATTTTGCTCAATTATGCCACTAAATTTGAAAAATTATAACTAATTCTAGAAAAATTGAAAACATATATTCTTGGTCATTATGGAAAGATATGATGTATACTTCATACTAAAAATATGTCTAGACATAATATCTATAAAAAAGGATGTTTGACATCTAAAAATGTTTAGAGGTCAAACTACATTCTGGAATTGTCACAAAATTCTGCAGAAAAATTTGAAAATATCCAATTAATTCCAAAAAAATACAATCCATGCAAATGATACTAATCTAGAAATCTGTGGATGTTAGCTAGAGGCAAAAAATATTTTCAAACCAGCTCAGGTAACCCAGACCTCAGAATTCGATGGAATAGTAACTGTGGTCGAGTAAGGGTCCTAATATTGGACAGAATCTTCAAAAATTGATATCTCCCTCTCTAGAACTCTAAATGAGGTGCTTCTAGTTGACACGAATCACTGTAAATGTCTAGAATTCATTTTTGGACCAAATGAATAGTGCAGCAAACCAAAACTAGAAAAATTGCTAACTTTGAAAAATTCTCAAATATTTTGTAGATCTCCAAAAATTATGATCTTTAGCTTTCCAAAAATCTCTTAATGAGACCTAATTGCATGCAAAATCTTAGACCATGAATAACTTATTTGGAGAAAAAGTGATATAGGGTTCCATTATGGTCATTTCTGGCTCCACATAGGATACCAAAATTGCCAAATAGCTTTTATTTGGTTTTGACACTTTTTGGGTAAGTTTAAAAGCACATTTAGGACTTGTATGAGTTGTCCAAATGGTCCCAAACCCCATGCATCCCATTTTGACCTTTCCATCCACACATATGCACATTACATCAAACATTTCAAATGCATACTTTGGCATTACATATCCAATTTCTTTTATAGAGTTCATACATCATGTTCATACATTTATACATCACATAATATCATAATTATATATGTCTAAGGGGTCATAGACCATATACATCAAAGAGATACATCATATGACATAATTATGGTCTTAAAGTGGTAAAACTTAAGCATTTGGTTGTCAATATTCTTTCTACAAGGTAATTGGCTTCTATTACCATGTCCACTTGGTCCACCTAGCATGTAAGATCATTGGAGAGGAGGGAATGAGATTCAAAGAATCCCAATAGCTCATCTCCCATTCAATCATACATAATATATGTAAAGCAAGCCTTAAAAATGCATGCATGGATATTATGGAAGTCATGAACATTCAAGAAGCAAGTTTGACATGTGAATAAGTTATACAAGACATTCAAAAGCTCACCAAGTGTTTGGATTGGCCTCACACTTTTCCTCATGGATTTTAGACTTGCCTCACCCATTCTTTAAGAGCTTTGGACTCAACCATACTCTTAGGAGCCCACTGACGATTGTGTCGCGCAATCTCAAATAAAACTAGGAAGCAAAATAAATTTTATAGTTAATGGTGCAATCCTAGGTCATCTCCCTTGGAGTTTATGCCTCAATTTGTTTATGGAAGGGGTATTCTAAGTATTGCTACTTGAAACTTATTTTGGGAGTTGAAGTACTAGAATTTAATTGAACTAAATTTAATTGACAAAAATCAAAAGAACTTAAAACTAAATGAGGTGAACAATTAAGAGAATATGGTAGCTAGCTTTGCATTGGACTCCTTAGAATTCAATTATCCTTGCCCTTGGTTTAGCTTACCAAATTTGGAATTAATTCCTTGCTCTTTAGTGTATTCCCTATAAAGATTCTTGAATAACCATCTAAGGTTCAATTTATTAATTATACAAGGAATTTGCAACCACAAGAAACCTTGAATAACTAATTAATTGAATTAAGAACAAGAACACACTTTAACCAATTTTAATTGATTAATAGAATCTACTGCACAATTCACTTAAGATACTAATTCAACAATTATATTAATTAATTCCTCAAACAATTAATTGCACAAAAATTCTAGTTAATTAATCCAACAACCATTACATCAATTAACCAAAGATCAAGAGGAATTTGAAAGTAATTTGCATAGCACTAATTCTGGAATTTTTATAAACATGTGATGATCATAATTAAAATTCCAAAATCAAATTATTTTAAACAAACCAATCCGATAAATTTCAGCAATTAAATTCCTAAATCAATCAACTAGACCTAGTCAAATTAATAAAAGATTTAATGCTGGAATTAAAAATATAGCAAGGAGTATTTATCCAATTTTGTGAGAAAATATGAGGCTCAAATCTGCATCTAGGAATTTCCAAACTTCAGCCAGCCACCATGGGTGATTCAAGCTGCCATAGAGATTTTAATCGGAGGAGAGTTGATGGATTGAGTTGCAACCATGTATGATTCAATGACAGAATACTCCCTGGATGTTCTTGCCTTCTTTACGTTCTCCTTGCCTCTCCTATTCTGTTCTTGCGTTCTTCACGTATAGTACGCCTTTTTCTATTATGTTCTTCCTCTCCTGGAATGAGTGAATGAATCTATATATAGGCGAGGATTTTCGAAGATATAGAGGCGTGAATGAATGAATGAATGACGATGGATCAGAGGCGTGAATGGGCTGGAGTCTGGACGATGAAACATGCTCCCTTTCACGTGAATTCTTTTAATGATTCCACGTGCTCACATGCAGCCTCCTATGTGAGCTTCTTATTTCCTCTTGACGTGTTTTCAAGTCAGCGTTCTCTCTAGCCAGCTCCCAGTTCTTGCTTCGCTCTACCATTCACGTGCTCTGCTGCTTCATTCATTCGTGTTGCTCCAGTAGCTTTTCTCTTCACGTTTTCTGCGTCTTTTCTCCTCCTATCACGTGCTTCAGTTGATGCGAGCTCATGGCAACGTGCTGGCTGTCTCTGTTTCTACATACATGTGTAGCTTCCTCTTTCTCACTCAACCTGTAGCTTTTGCTCTGTTTTGTGTTCGTCCGAATAGAATGAATCCAGCAGCTTTTCTTTCTTTTTCGTTTTCTCTGCCATTGTGTTCATGTTACTGCTCGTTTACCATGTCAGACCAAAGAGTGCTCTATTTCTACGTAAAAACTGTAGTAAACACATTCTGCACCACGTTGAAACTGCAGTTCCTTCCATTTGCTTGAGTTTGTTCTGTACTTGCAGCTCCTCTAGCTCCCTCGGCTAGCGTCTCCTCCCTCCAGTATCTCAGAGATCATGAAAAATGCAGCAGCTCATCTGTGTCTTTTTTCGACTCCTTCTCTCCTCTGCTCAGTACTTTTCAGCGTCCTAAAGTCTGAAATGAGTCAATCCAGCTGCCTCCAGCCTTCACCGAGAATGAAGAAGCCTCCCAGTGTGTTTTCGGCGTTCCAGCACTCCACGTGATTTCTTTCCTGACCTACTGTTGCATTTTTCTGCCCAAGAAAACCAAAAAAAACAAATATATTATTTACAATATTGCCATTATCAGAAATTAATAAAAACAGAATTATCATCCAATCTTTTCCCTTAATTCATTTTAATTTTTCAATTCATTTGCCCAAAAGAAAATTCTGCACAAAATTTAAAAAGTGTTTTAAAGATTGAAAATATTTAATCATCAAAGAATTTTGGAGAATAAAATCTTAACAATTTAAATCCAAAAATTCTCCTAATTAATTCAAAATTGTATTATTTTTCAAAATTAACCACAAATTCAAATATTGCATAATAAATCCATTTAAGCTCAAATTAATCATTAAAATCAATAATAAATGTGGATAAAAACATATGAAAATTAGCATTTATCAATTCCCCCACACTTATCTCTTTGCACTCCTGGGCACAAGAAGACTAAAGCTCCAAAAAAAGAAATCATGGAAAGGAAATTAAGGAAGATGGAGTTGTGTAGGTCACTTAGCACAAGGAAGCTCAAAGCAAATCAATAGGTTAATTCTCCAAGTCATATCACTTGCATCAATGCAGCAAATACCGTGGCAATACACTTAATAAAAAAATTGAAATGCAATGAAAGTCCCTCACTTGGATCAGTGTTTATCACTCTACTCTTTAGTGTTTAGGGTGAAGTGTTTACTCTCAAAGTCCATCCTACCCAACCTTACTACCATAAGCTTGGCAATCATCTACATCTCCACCACCAAAATCAAATGCCAATGAATGAATTAGAAGGTCTTTTATTATGGTTGTAATGTGGCTAAGGTATAAAACAAGTGGAAAACAAAAAAAAATGAAGGAGATTCAAGGAGCAAATTTGGATGCCAAAAAAATCATCAAGAGCATTTAAAATAAGAATAAGGATGGAATGCAAGTGTATCTGAAGGCCTTAATTACGACAAACCAAAAGATATGCACTAAAAGCATAACTTTTCTTTCCTTTTTCCTTTTTTTTATTTCAAATGCTTTGCTTTTCCTTTTTTTTTTTTATTTCAAATGCTTTTTTTTTATAAGCAACAAACAACTGGCCTATAAATGATGTGGAAAATGCACCTCTATCCACCTTAACAAGATATAATACTCTTAATAATTGAAAACATCCAGATCAAGGTAGGAAAAATATCCATTTGTTTGGTTTTTATGGCTAAAAGGGTAAAAGGGAAACATATATATGGCTCAAAAGGGGAAGAACAAATGGATTGAACACATGTAGGATAGCTTTTTGGCTCTAGCTAAAATAGAATAGCAATGAATGCCTTAATCATTTTCATGCATGGCAAATGAATAAATGTGGCCTTGAATAAGATTTAAGCCAAGTTCTAGAGTAAAAGCAAGATAAGGGATACACACTAGAAATGAATAAATAATAGGTTCAAACATCTCACAGGGTAAATTGACCATCATCAAATTTCATTAAAACAAGCTAATTGCCACTTAACTTGGATTCTCAACACAAGGTCAATTCCTTATCAAATTAAGATATATCAAAGCTATGATCCCCTTAATACTAGCAATTTCCACAAAAGCATAGTTTTTTTAAAAAAAAAATTGAAAAAAATAACACAAAACTTCAACATTCTAAAAGCGAGAGACTAAAAGCTTGGAAACTAGAAAAATCAACTAACCAAAACAAAACAAAACAAAAAAAAACAAAAAATTTATTTGTATCCCCCTCACACTTAAACATTGCATTATCCTCAATGCCAGCACACAATCCAATAAATAGATAGAGATAACACAATAGAAAAGGGGAAAGAGAAAGAGTACAACCGGGTATTAGGGTGGATTATGAAGCTGGAGCTCCTCCTTGTCATCGCTTGGAACTCCTTCGTGAAAGTGCTTGAGCCGATGTCCATTAACTTTAAATTTAACTCCCGTCTGCTCATCCTAAAGCTCAACTGCACCAAAAGGGAATACATCAGAAATTATATAAGGACCTTCCCATTTAGAACGAAGTTTACCTGGCATAAGCTTTAAGCAAGATTTATAAAGTAGAACTTTTTGGCCGACAGCAAACTCTCTCCTTGCAATCATCTTGTCATGGAATGCCTTTGTCTTTTCTTTATAGATTCTTGCATTATCATAGGCTTCCAATCTGATTTCTTCAAGCTCTTGGAGTTGGAATTTCCTATGAGATCCCGCTCCATTCAAATCCAAATTACATTTCTTTACAGCCTAGTAAGCTTTGTGATCCACTTCTACCGGTAAGTGACACGCTTTTCCAAATACCAACCGATAAGGTGACATACCAATAGGAGTCTTGTAGGTAGTCCTATAGGCCCAAAGTGCATCATCGAGCCTCTTGCTCCAATCTTTCCTATTTGGCTGCACTATTTTCTCCAAAATTTGCTTCACCTCTCGGTTAGAAATTTCTGCTTGGCCATTTGTTTGAGGGTGGTATGGAGTAGCTACTTTATGCACAACACCATACTTGCTAAGCAAGCTATGCATACTCCGGTTGCAAAAATGAGTGCCCTGGTCACTGATTATAGCTCTAGGGATACCAAACCTACAGAAAATGTGAGAGCGAACAAACTCTACAACCACAGAAGAATCATCAGTCCTAGTGGGTTTTGCTTCCACCCACTTCGAAACATAATCAACAGCCAATAATATGTATGAAAATCCAAAAGAAGTAGGAAAAGGTCCCATAAAATCAATGCCCCACACATCGAAGACTTCACAAAATAAAATGGGATGCTGTGGCATTTCATTTCTCCTAGATATGCTACCTATTTGTTGACACCTGACACATCTCTTACAAAAAGCAAAGGCATCATGAAACAAAGTAGGCCAATACAATCCACTATCTAGAACCTTCCTAGCTGTACATTTTGGACTAAAATGACCTCCACATGCAAGTGTGTGACAAAAATTCAAAATAGAATCAAATTCTATATCAGGCACACAACGTCTAATCACTTGGTCACTGCATAGTCTCCACAAATATGGATCATCCCAAATATAATACCTAGCTTCACTCCTAAACTTATTCAACTAATGTTTATTCAAATCAACAGGCAGTTCAAAAGCAACTAGATAATTCACTAAATCTGTATACCATGGGTAGGAACTATGTGCAGCACACAAATCCTCATCAGGGAAATCATCATCAATGGGTAAGGAATTTACCTTTGGAGCCTCAATTCTGCTCAAGTGATCTACCACCAAGTTTTCTGCTCCACTTTTATCCCGGATGTCAATATCAAATTCTTGAAGTAGAAGCATCCATCTAATCAATCATGGCTTTGCATTAGGCTTCTTCAGCAAGTACTTCAAGGCTGCGTGATCAGTAAAAACAATGACTTTAGTATCAAGCAAATAAGATCTAAATTTATCCAAAGCAAAAACAATAGTAAGAAGCTCCTTTTCTGTGGTTGTATAATTTGCTTGGGTCCCATCCAGAGTCTTGGATGCATAAGCAATCACATGGGACCTTTTATTCACTCTCTGGCTCAATACTGCACCTATAGCAAAATTAGATGCATCACATAAAAGTTCGAATGGAAGGTTCCAATCGAGGGGTTGAATAATGGGTGGGGAAGTCAAGCATTTCTTAAGATCATCAAAAGCTGTTTTGCATGCATCATCAAAATAGAAATCAACATCCTTTTGTAACAGCTTAGACAATGGCAAAGCAATTTTACTAAAATTATGAATGAATCTTCTATAGAAACCTGCATGACCTAGAAAAGATCGGACCTCCCGAACACATGTTGGGTATGGTAGAGAAGTAATGACATCTATCTTAGCTTTATCAACCTCTATGCCCTGCTCAGATATAATATGACCTAATACTATGCCTTTTCGAACCATAAAATGACACTTTTCAAAATTAAGTACAAGGTTCTTCTCTATGCATCTAGCTAGGACTCTATCCAGACTACACAAGCAATCATCAAAAGAGTTCCCATAAATAGTGAAGTCATCCATAAAAATTTCTATACAGTGTTCCAGGAAATCACTAAAAATAGAAACCATGTACTGCTGGAAAGTTCCAGGGGCATTGCAAAGACCAAAAGGCATGCGTCTATAGGCATATGTTCCAAATGGGCATGTGAACGTGGGAGAAGTAATGACATCTATCTTAGCTTTATCAAGTAGGGTGAAATGGTGGAGAAAGGAACCAAAGATGACAACCATAGGAAGAAAAATTACCTTGCTTTCTTGTTTTTTCTCACTTGAATCTTGTGTTCTTTGAGCTCCTCTCTTCAAATCCGAATTTTCCCCTCAATTTCTCCCTTATAACAGATTTATAAACTTTATTTTAATCATAGGAAACAAAGGAGAATGGAGGAGAAGAGGTTTGGAAGAGAAAGAGCATGAAAAACTACTAATTTCCATACCTTAAGCCTTTGATTTCTCCTTCTCTTTGCCTTCCTCTTGTGCGCCACTCTCCCTAGGGTTTTCCTCTAATTTTGGCCAGAACTTGGTCATGCAACATGAAGGGAGAAGAAGGGTGCATCACATATATAGGTGGGAGGAAGTTACACTTTTCAAAAATTCTAATTTTGCCATTCATTCTTGGTATTTTCGTTTCTCCTTCGTTTTAGCTTTTTCTTAGAACTATCTTTTTCATTATGAAATTTAGGTTGCCAATTTAGTAAAATGCCTTTAGAATCACTTAAATCGGAGCTAAAACCTTCCCAAACAAATCTGTTAAAGTTTGGGTACATCGACATTAGAAAATGTCTACTAGAGGGGTTTTAACTGTCCCCGAGCTTTCTATAGTTTTCAGGGCCTCTGAGAACCCCGCAGAACTTAAAACTTTTATTTAAAAAGCCCTCCTGTGTAAATTCCAAAATTTTCTCAAAATTACAAAAATGCCATCACGTTTTGTAAGCTTTTCGTAAGAAATTGTTTCTTCATTTTAGCTCTGTTTTTCTTTCTGTCTGAGCTTGGGATTCTCATTTTTAGGAGTCTAGAATACTTCCCAAATTTTTTAGGACCATAACTATCTCATTTCCAGGGACTTTCTTTTGTATCTGGAAAGTTTTGTTCGTTGACAGAGAAACTATATGTTACATTTCTCACGTTTTCTTTGGTTTTCAGAGAATTGGATATTACACCGAAGAACTCAGTCATCCACATAGCAGTTTATAGTGACCTATTTCAAGTGTGGGAAGCTGGGGCATATCACCAAGAACTACCCCTAGACAGATGTAGCAGCTCCTTGGTCATAGACCCAGGGTAGGGTGTTCGTCCTTTCTCAATAGAAGGCTAGTGTGTCTCTTAGTTTGATTTGAGGTACACTCATAGTGAATGATTATCCTGTGATTGCTATGTTTGATTCAAGTGCTAGTCACTCATTTATATCCTATGACTATATGAGATGTTTGGGTCAGCCGTTAGTACTTTGCCTTTTGATTTATCTATTACTACACCCACAGAAGGCCACATTGTTACTTCCTATACTTGCTTGAATGTCATTGTACAGTTTAACCATTACCATGCTACTATTGATTTAATTTATATGCCTTTCTATGATATTGATTTAATTGTTAACATGAATTGGATGACTGCTAATAATGCCATTCTTGATTGTGAACATCACACTATATCTATATTTTCTTGTGGAACCATACCTAAGATAGGGGTTGAGTTATCCTTTATGACTACTGCCCAGGCTGAGAGATACTTAAAGCATAGATGTCAGAAGTTTTTAGTCTTTTTCTCTATTCAAGCTGAGATAAAAGAAGGGATAGAGAAGATCTCGATAGTTAGGGAATTCTCTGAGGTTTTCCCTAAAGAGTTTGATTTTAGTGGCCTACCCCTTGAGAGACAAATAGAATTTCCCATAGATATAGTGCCTAAGGATGAACCAGTGTCCAAGGCTCCCTACAGGATAGAAGAGCTGTTAGAAAAAGGGTTTATTTACCTTAGTGTGTTACCCTAGGGAGCTCCAATGCTATTTGTGAAAAAGAAAGATGGTAGCTTGAGACTGTGTATAGATTATAGAGAATTGAATAAAGTTACCATAAAAAATAAGTATCCTCTCCTTCGAATAGATGATTTGTTAGATCAGTTAGTTGGGACATCTGTATTCTCTAAGATAGATCTTAGATCTGGGTATCACTAGCTAAGAGTGAGAGCTAAAGACATCCCAAAGACAACCTTCAGGACTAGATATGGCATTATGAGTTCCTTATGATGCCATTCGGGCTTACGAATGTGCCCGCGGTGTTTATGGATTATATAAATAGGTTATTTAAACCATATCTGGATAAATTTGTTGTAGTCTTTATTGATGATATTTTAGTGTACTCCAGATCTTTTAAGGACTATGAGAAGAATCTGAGATTAGTCCTAAAGACTCTAAGAAGTAAGAGATTGTATGCCAAACTGAGTAAATGTGAGTTTTGACTAACCGAGGTGAAATTCTTAGGTCATGTGATCTCACGAGACGGGGTCGTGGTAGATCCCCATAAAGTTAAGGCTATGTTACAGTGGGATAGGCTTAGGACGATCACCAAGGTTAGGAGTTTCCTTGGTTTAATAAGATATTACAGACGATTTATTTAGGGCTTTTCTCATATGGCCTTGCCGCTCATAAAGATGACTTGGAAGGATACACCTTTCGTGTGGGATGATAGATGTGAGAGGAGTTTCTAAGAGTAGAAACTACGATTGACCACTACCCCTGTGCTAGTTATTCCTGACCTTAGTTTACCATTTGTGGTATATAGTAATGCCTTGAGGAGAGGGTTAAGATGTGTGCTGATATAGTAGGGTAATGGCATATGCCTCTAGGCAACTGAGGCCTCATAAGGAGAGCTATCCCACAAATAACCTAGAGTTAGCCGCAATAGTTTTTACTCTCAAGATTTAGAGGCACTATCTGTATGGTGCGAGTATAAAGATTTATAGTGACCACAAAAGTCTAAAATACCTGTTTGATTAGAAGGAACTCAATATGAGACATAGGAGATGGATGGAGTTCTTAAAAGATTATGACTATATGTTGAAATATAATTTGAGTAAGGCTAACATTGTGGCGACGCCTTGAGTAGAAAATCCATCCACATTGCCCATATGATGATTAGGGAGTAGGAGCTCCTAAAAATATTTAGAAATCTAAATCCCTCTTGCCAACTGGTATTGAGTAGATTATATTTAAGTGAAACCTGAATTGAGAATAAGTTGATAACCTAGATCTTAGATGCTCAGAAAGTGGATGAGTTTTTGAGATAGATTAGGAATGAAATTTCCCAAGGTAGGACCTCAGATTTTAGGGTATCTAAGGATGGTGTAATAGTATACAGAAATAGAACTTGTGTGCCTAGTAATAGTGAATTGAGAGAGAGAATTTTAGAAAAGGCACGTAAAAGTAAATATACTATCCGCCCAGGGGCCACTAAGATGTATTAAGTCTTAAAAATGCATACATGAGCATCATGGAGGGTGCAATCATTCAAGAAGCATTCTTGGCACTTGAACAAGTCATACAAAGCATACATAGGCTTGCCAAGTAAGTGGATTAGCCTCACCTATTCTCTTAAGAATTTTGGACTTGCCTCACCCATTTTCTCTAAGAGGTTTTGACTCTACCTCACTCTTGGGAGATTCTTTACTTTATCTCAACCAATTTTAAGGGTTCTTGGCTCATCCTCACCATGGCAAACGATTCTTGGCTTTACCACACTCAAGCAAACACAAGCATACATACTAAGTATTATTTGAAAACATATTACAACATCATGATATCATAATACATATACACATGTTAGAACACTTTTCATAGCTTAAAACACACATACATACATTCAAAGAGAAGTTAAGCACATATTCATGCATGAAAGAAGGAGGAGTGAGCTACCTTTGTTGGAATCACACACTTTTCCTCTTAAAATTGCTCTCCCTTCCTTGGCCTCACACACAAAAGAGTGGGATTTGTTTCTCTTAGCCTAAACATAATATATGGAAGCCAATTAGGTTCTTAGAATCATTTCTATGGCCACACATCTATTTGGAACTTTAATTTTGTCCTATGGTTCATTTATGGTTCCTAAACACACCTAATGAAGCAACACCCATCAAATGAGTTCTAAGCTCCATTTTTTTCTTTCATTTATGATTTTTTGACTCCTTTTAAGCCTCTTGGAGTCATCACACAATTAAAACAAAGAGCCTAACTACATGTTGCTTTCTTAGGTCATATTATGGAACCTATGACACCAATTCATTCTCTAGGCCTTCTAAATTTTTTCCAAGGTTTCCTCTCATCTTCACTCATCATATATGACTCAAAAATGGGCTTGGATCAAATTAAAACTATCCCTAGGTACTCCAACTATGCTAGGGCGTGGCCATGGAGCAATAGGAAACACAGGGAGTTTTCTTTGTTTTCTTGATGGAAGATGCATATAAGGAGCCTTCTAAGGATCTTACAAACTCATTTAAGCATTCATTTAGGTCTAAGAATTGTTGCATCAAATCAGATTTTGCAAGGGACACTTAAAACCCTAACTTTGCCATCTTGATTTTCCATGGTTCTTTTGTTATTTTCTTTGCATATTCTTATTCTCCTCCTTTAAATTCCTAAGATTCATCCTTGGTTTAGCTAAAAATTTAACTCCCTAGGGCTGGCCATATGTAGCTCGAGCCATCCACAAGAGAAGGAAGGAGGAAGATTAAGTGAAGAGATGCCAAAATACCTTGATTTCCTTAGTTCTTCTTACTTGTTCTAACCTTCCTTGACTTCCTTACCTCAATTTCGAAATTTCTCCTTTGTTTTGCCCTCAAAATAGATCCAATAACTTCAATAAAACTATAAGAAAGAAGGGGAAATGGAGGAGAAGAGGTTTGCTAAAGAGAAAGCATGAGAAAAACCAAGAAAATCCATATCTTTTTCCTTGTCTTTTTCCTTCTCTTCCTCTTCCTCTTGTGCCCTCACTCTTATGGTTCCTCCTCTGGTTTAAGGCAAAAAATGAATGAGCTAAATGAGTGAGGAGGTAGGGTGCCATATATATATAGGAGGGTTTAAGAAAGATTTTTCAAAAATTTTAATTTTGTCCTTTTGTCTTGGCATTTTTGTTTCTAGTCCATTTTTTGCTCCTTTTTTAGAACTATTTTTTCTATTATAAAATTTAGGTCCTCAATTTAATAAAATGCCTTTGGAATCACTCAAATCGGAGCTAAAATCTTCCCAAATGAATCCATAAATGTTTGGGTCCATCGACATTGGAAAACATCTACCGGAGGGATTTTAACTGTCTTAGGGCTTCCCATAGTTTTTAAGGCATCTGAGAACCCTAGAGAGTTCAAAACTTTCATTTAAAAATCTCTCTTATGAGAATTCCAAAATTTTCTCAAAATTACAAAAATACCATAACATTTCATTAACCTTTTGTTCAATATCACTTCTTCATTCTAGCTCAATTTTTCTTTCTATCTAAGCCTAGGATTCTCATTTTTAGAAGCCTAGAATGCTACTTAAATTTTTTAGGACCTTCACTAATTCATTTTAAGGAACTTGCTTTGAAAACGCATCCATTTCCATCATTAATGAAAACTAAACATTACAAGAGGAGGGGAAAAAGAGGAAGAAAAGCCTAGGAAAAAGGTAAGAAAAGTATGGAATTTCATACTCCTTCCTTCATTAAATATGTTCTCCTCCTTCTCCTATCTTTTCCTATGATTTTGATGATTGATTTTGGACTGGTTTGTGGCTAGTTCAGAAGCAAAAAGTTAGAATTTGAAGGAGAAGCTTGAAGCAAAGGAAAGAGCTCTTGAAAAGCTTTGAAACCAAGGTAAGAACCATGGCCTTCCTTGCTTTCTCTTTGTTGTTCTCCCTTGTGAGTTTTGGCCAAGTCTAAAGCACCTACTAGGGATTGAGTTATGACTAAAACCAAGCAAGAAACCTAGATTTTAGAGTGTGGGAAACAAGAATATGCAATAAAATTCAACAGAAAAGCATTAGAATTTAAGATACAAAGCTAGGGATTTACTTGCACCTTGGCCAATATTAAGCTTCCTAAGGGTAATTTAAGTTTTCTAAGAGTGTATATAAGCTCTCAAGACACCTAGGAAGCCTCAAATGTGCTAACTCATTAAAGAAAATTTGCAAAATCCATAGGTGCTCCAAACATGCTTATGTCCAAGCCAAGAGCTCTCCAAGCACTAGAGAGAGTTTCAATTTCTTCTAAGGCTAGAAAGGGACTAATTATGATAGATGAACATCAAAGGAAGCCTTGAAATAAATTTAGGAAGCATGGTTTGTGAGATAGAGGTGTAGGCTTCGTTTTAAGACATAAAGAAGCAACTTATACCTAGGCTCCTTGAAATGAATTTGTGATGACTCAAAGGAGTCTAAATGGAGTCAAGAAACTTAGATACAAGGAGAAATTGGAGTCAAGATCATAAATTATTGTAGTCATATCATTGTATCTTGTATAAAACCATAATTGTGTGTTAGAACAAAGTAGCCTTACATAAAGTTTGTGAGAAGCTAGAGCTTGTTCCAATAATTGAAATAGACATCATTTGATGTGTCTAAGCTAAGAGAATCAAGTGTCACCAAGTATCAAGTGCTTGGTGTAACACCATAAATTCTAGATCATTTCATGACATTCATGGGCTTCACATCATCGATTCCATGAAAGTGTAGAGAAAAAAGGAATAAAATAATGACTATTTTCACATTGCGTCGTGTTTAAAAATTTTTGTTTGGTGTCATGTGGGCTGTATGAGCACATACTATACTTTTCCATATTTAATTACACCAATAAAACTCTTTGCATCATAAAATCATGGCTACAACTCATGGAAATCAAAGAAGAGCTCAAAATAACTAAGTGCATTTTCGGCTAGAATTGGCCCCTTTTCTAACCAAATTTTGAAAAATCATAACTAAATCTAGAAAAATCAAAAAAATGAATTCTTGGTCATTCTTGAAAGCTACGGATGTCTAATTCACATTAAAAATATACCTAGATCATAACATCTATCACAGAGGATGTTTGACATCTAAAATGATCCAAAAGTCAAACTACACTTTGGAATTGTCATAAAATTCTGCAGAAAATTTTGAAAATGTCTATTTAATTCTGAAAAAATCCACTTTATGTAAATAATACCAATCTAGAGAGATGTGGATGTTAGCTAAAGGGTAAAAATACTTCTAGACTAGCTCAAGTAGCCCAAACCTCGAAAGCTAATAGAACAGTAACTTAGGTCAGGCAAAACTCCTAATACTTGACAGAATGTTCAAAAATTTATTTCTCCCTCTCTAGACCTTCGAATAAGGTGCTTCTAGTTGATACAAGTTACAATGAATGTCTAGTTTCTATGTATAAAATTTCATGGCAATTGGACATCATTTGTGCCCTGTATGACATATTTCATTTTCGGACTAAATGAATAGGGCAGCAAACCAAAACTAGAAAAATTGCCAATTTTAAAAAATTCTCAAATATTCTGTAGACTTCCGAAAATTATGATATTTATCTTCTCAAAAAGCTCTTAATGAGACCTAATTACATGCCAAATCTCAAGAAAGAATAACTCATTTGGCTAAAAAGTGATATAGGGTTCCATTATGGTCATTTTTGGCTCCATATGGGATACCAAAATTGCCAAATGGCTTTCCTTTGGTTTTGGCACCTTTTGGGCAAGTATAAAAGCACATTTAGAACTTGTGTGAGCTGTCCAAATAGTTCCAAACCCTATGCATCTCATTTTGGCCTTTTCATCCACACATGCACATTACACACCCTTTTTTCTTAGATTCATGCTTGGTTCTGCCTAAAAATTATCTCCTCCTAGGGGTTTCTCAAGTAGGGCGAAATGGTGGAGAAGGGAACCAAAGATGGCAACTATAGGAAGAGAAATTACCTTGTTTTCTTGTTTTTTCTCACTTGAATCTTGTGGTTTTTGAGCTCTTCTCTTCAAATCCGAATTTTCCCTTCAATTTCTTCCTTAAAATAGATTTGTAAACTTTATTTTAATCATAGGAAATAAAGTAGAATGGAGGAGAAGAGGTTTGGATAGAAGAAAGCATAGAAAACTACCAAGAATCCATACATTTTTCTTGATTTTTCTCCTCCTTTTCTTCCCCTTCTTGTGAGCCTAAGAGATCAGATCATATTCTATATTTTGGGTAGAAATTTCGTACTTAAGAAGATGGGAGAAGAAAGGGGAAGTGTGTGGGAGCTTCTTGAAACATACTTTTTCAAAAATTCTAATTTTATTCTTTCATAATGGCAATTTCGTTTTAGCTTCGTTTTAGCTCCTTTTTGAGAATTTTCTTTTCCATTATAAAATTTAAGTTCCCAATTTAATAAATTGCCTTTGGAATCACTCAATTTGGAGCCAAAATCTTACTGAATAAGCCGGTCAAAGTTTGAGTCAACTGAAGTTGGAAAACGTCCACTAGAGGGGATTTAACTGTCCCAAGACTTTCCATGGTTTTCACGGCCTCTAAGAACCCTAGGGAACTCAAAACTTTTATTTAAAAAGCCCTCCTATGTGAATTCCAAAATTTACTCAAAATAACGAAAATACCATTACGTTTCGTAAGCTTTTCGTAAGAAATTGTTTATTCATTCTAGCTCCATTTTTCTTTCCATCTGAGCCTGAAATTTTTATTTTTAGGAGTCTAGAATGCTTCCCAAATTTTTCAGGACCTTAGCTACATCATTTTGGGGAACTTCCTTTTGTATTTGGTGAGTTTCGTTTGTTTACGGAGAAACTGTACATTACGTTTCTCACATTTTTTCTCATTTTCAGAAAATCGGATATTACACTTGGCCAAAAAGGGGGAGAAGAATTAAAGGAAAAAGCGTGTGAATCTTATTTCAAGGTAGCTCTCGAACTTTTCTCACTTGCATTGCTTGGATGTTTACTTATCTTTGAGTGTGTGCATGTGTATGCTTGAACTATAAGAAATGCTCCTAGCTATTACTTACATGTTATGGTACCATTATATTTCTTGAAATGTGTTTATGAATACAAAGTGGCTTGAATGAATTTTGTTATTCGAAAAGTCCTTTAGCATAGGTAAGGATGAACCAAAAGTCCTTAGGAGTGGGTAAGACAAAGCTAAAAGTCTCAAGAAGAGTGAGGCTAAGTCAAAAATCCCTTGAAAGTGGGTAAGGAAAATCCAAAAGTCCTAAGGAAGTTCGGTGAGGCTAGACCAATGCCCTTTAAAGCCTATGTTTGATATGTATGAGTTCATATGACAAGGAAAATGCTTTATGTACGTTCACTAGTAGCTTAAATGTCATACATGCATTCTTCGACGTGAATTTGCATCCATTATGTATGTTTAAAAGGATTAAAAGCTATTAGGATTCTTTAAAGCTCATTCTTCCCCCATATATGTCTAACAATGTCTAGGTGAGCCAAATGGACCAAGAAATGGAGGCCGATAATCTTGAAGAACAAGACTTTAATAATAAAGTAGAGAAATAGGGTTTTTAATAGGATTTTGATATCAAGATTTGTAATCATATGATATAGACCTTTGAACATGTTCAAATGTATATAAATATGTGATAAGTATGATATTTTATACATTTTATTCTCCTTAATTTATACATTTTAGTTCCAAATATGGTTTTAGGAGTCTAATTAAATGGAATTTGGTTTTAGTAGCCATTTTCTACATTTTAGGAATTAAATTACAAATTATTGGATTTTAATGCATAAATTTATCTTAAATAATTTTGTGAAAATTCCTATTTGATTTTTCCCACTCTTTTATACAGAATTTCAATGGACAATTAAAGCTTGAATGGTAAATTGATGTGGAGAAAGGGTGAGCTTCAAACACCATGCAATTCTTATGTGGAAGTTACACACTTGTACAGCACTTTTCCATGCAACCCACAGACTTACATGAAGTCATGTGATCATCACGCACATGCATGACTCAAGAAGAAGCTTGCCACGGGTTGAAGGAACTCATGGAAAAGAAGTTCAACTGGAAAAGCTATGGGTTCTTAGAGTTGCGAGCTAACACAAGCAAGGAGCTGCAAAACAAAGGAACACGTGGAAGAATGAAACACAAAGAAGAGAAACAGAACCATGCATGAAGCTAGGAGAGTGTAAGCCATATTCTCTTTCAGCAACACTAAGCTACTGGTTCACAAATGAAGAGAAGCAAGAGTTGGGTGCTGCACGAGCTGAGAGATGAAGAAGCATGCAGAGGCTTACGTGGAAAATACGTGGAGCTGGAAGCAAAACACAAATGAAGTGAACTCGAGCTTGTGTGGAAATAAGAGAGAAAGAGCTATGGGGTTGATGAAAAAGGAGTGAAACACCAAGTTGAAGGCGAGCTGAGAATGAAACAGAGGAGAAGAAAAGCCACTAATTACATGAAGCAAGAGCTGGCAGCAAAAGAGCATGTGCTTGATGAGGAAGAGGCTACGGTTTGAAGGAATGAAGAAGGCAAAGCTACTGTTTTGGCGTGTAAAATGTGTGAAGAAAAATACTTCAAAGAAGCCTCTGTTTTGGAGAGCTACATGAAGAGAGCATACGTGGAGACAAGTGCAGAATAAGCCACATTTTTATAGAGCATGAAAGAGCTGCATTCATTTACTTCTAGCTGGAAAGATAGAAAAGAAGCTATATGAAGATGCATATGAGCATGAGGCAGTTTTGATCTGGGCAGAATGTGGATTAATGAAGCTTGAGAGCTGGAGAAAGGCGAGCTGAACGAGAAGAAGAAAATGTACTGGAAGCTACTGGGAGAATGCTGGGAAGCGTCAAACATTGAAAGAATGTGCAGCAGCTGAAGAGAGGATGCTGAACTGGGAAGAGAAAGCTGGAAAGAATGAATGCTACTTGAAGAGTTTTTCTCTTCGGTCTGGACTTGAGCAGAGGAGACGAGGGAGAGTAGGAGCTTGCATGGGACGTGAAAAACAAACGAAGAAGCTATAGAAACAGTAGAAGGGACATGTGGAATATAATTAAATAAAAGGAAGTGGGGCCCATATTCATATACACAAGAAGGAAGGATGAATGCGTGGAGAAAGCTGAAGAGAGCACGTGAAAAATAAGAAGAATAGAAGGTGCAGCTCGTGTTGAGATAAGAAGAATTCAGCTCCACGTATAAAACACCCGAAAAGAAGAGGCTCTGGCATGTGACTTTTAATAAGGAAGGAAGCATACTTCATTCACGCCTCTACACTTCATTCGAATATCCTAGTCCATTCACAATTCATTCATACCCTCATCCATTTGCATAGTCCAAGTTTGTCATGTCTCCATATTTTTGAAACCCCTTCCCTATTTATTGAGACACCACTCCATCGTCCAGGAGGCCCCATTCATTCATTCATTCAGCCATCCATCTTACACCATCTTCTTCCATTCCACCACCACGCCTCTCCTCCACTCCATTCTATCTTCCATCTCCGTCATCCCATGAAGTTCTAATCCATCTGTGGCTAGCTAGGAGGAAGCTCTTGGAGAAGCTTGAATCTATGGAGGAAAAAATTCAGAATTTTGGCTAAGACTTTTCTATTTTCCTACACTTTTTCTCTTTTTGATATATTATCTTAGTTAAGTTGTATTTAATAGGGAATTTGTGTAATTATAATTAGTGGCTGGTTAGACACTAATTAGGAAACCTTTTTGTTGATTAATTAATCTGATTCAACATTGATTTTTTATCTAATTTCCCATGTGTGCTTCGAAGGTGTTCGATAAAATACATGAGTGAGATTATGTGCTTGAATATTTAATTTGAGGATTCCTTAATGTTTAGTTGATTAATTAAATATTTAGGATGATTCAGAGGCTAATTAATCAGTTAATCAATCAAATTAAGTGTTCAAGATCTTAAAGACAAGAATTGACAATTTAATGCGGAGTTGAGGTTTCAATTCAACATTAGATCGTTAATCTCTTGAATCTTGAGTGGTTACTCAAGATAATTTGTTATGAACACAATTAGGAACTCTTAGACTAGAATTAATCATAATTAGATTAGGATAAGGATAATGGATACTAAGGGACGAATCCAAAGCTAGTTACAAGTCCATCTTTCACCCATAATTCACCCACTTAGGTAGGATTTAGGAATTTTAATTCAATTTAGTTTTAGGTTAATTTAATTCTATTAAAACCCCCTTAGTTTAGGAATTTTTAGAGTCCTTTAATATTTGGAAAACTTAATTAAACATTGAACTCCAATTCCAAGGGAGATGACCTAGGTTGTGCCATTAACTACATATTTTATCAACCTAGTTTTATTTTGAGGGTTGCACGACGAGCCACTCAAAATTTGGCGCCGTTGCCGGGGAATTGGAGTCTTAATTGTTTGAGAAAGTTTTCTAGATGTTTTAGCTCTATTTTTGTTCTATTTTGGTTTAATTTTTGTTTTGTTTTGAACTTGGAATTGGCTAATTTCGTTGTTACGCGTCAAGTGTCCTGTTTGCTGAAATTTTTGTTTAAAGTACCCAGAAAATTCTCAAACTTTGTTTTCCAAGGTTTTTGGGTGTTTTGAGCAAAATAAATAGCAAAGCTATTAGATGCACCATTTTTTGGCCAAATTCCAACGTTTAAGGCACTTTTTCAAATTTTTTAGTATTTTCTCGATTTTTTTTGGAATTTTCCAATTTTTCTAAATTTAATTTCTTTATTTTTGTGAGTTTATTTTACATCATTAACCTCTGTTTAGGAATGTTTTTGATAGTTAGGTAAGTCTTAGCTTCATTTGAATTTTATTTTCTTGAATTAGAATTAATTTTAATTATAATTTGTTAGTGAATTGTTTTTGTGCTGAAATTAATTGAATCTATCATTTTTCTTTGCTTTAAATGGATCATCATTATTCTAATCAAGGTGTATATGATTCTTATGTTGTGCATAGGATTTCTCAGAAGTTGAATGACGCCATGTCAATGCTTCAAGGCCTTCTTAAAAGACAAATACAAAGCCAACAATACCAACAAGTCCAGCAATCATGCTACCAACCACGCCATCATTCTTGTGAAGTTCACCCCAGTTACCCTGAACCTTATCACCACCATCCACATGAGATTCACCTAAATTATCACCATCATTATGAGCCATACCACAACTTCCATGTGCAAAAGCCACAATATCATCCTGATGAGGGGTACATGCAACAAGAGGTCCCAAGGGAACCAAGTTGGGAAGAGCAGCTAATGGAAGCTTGTATTATTCAAAACCAACAATTAGAGCAAATGGTCCAACGGGGAACTGAATGGTTGCAACTCCAAGACCAACAAATGGCAGATAACCTCATGAAGGATTTAGGATTTCAAATGAATCAATCGACTTCAAGTGCTAATGAATCAATTGAAGAGCAAATTAGAAGGGAAGTTATAGAGGAGGAAGAGTCCCATTCATCGGGTAATATCCTTCCATCTTCTAATACTTTGCAATTGGTTGAAACTGAATCTAGTTTGCTTGATAGCATTGTGATTCTTGATGCATATAATGTTGTTGATTCTGAACTGCATGATGAGGAAGTTAATGAGGAAATTGTTGTTGAACCTTCTGATTTGCTTAATCGTGGTAACTCATTGAGCAAAATTGACACATTTGTTGATGTTCATGATTCCTTGTGTACTGATGCACTTGGAATTTCTACTCCTAGCTATGATTGTAGTTATGAATTCATGTCTGAATCTGTTAATGATGAATCTATTGAGTCTAGGGAGTAGATAAGTGTGGGGGTGACCTAGAATGTAATGATCATTCTGTTCCTGGTGTGGAATTGGTTGATAAGTCTATTGATGATGCATCTACTGAGTTTAGAGATAGCATACCATCTGAATCATGTGATATAAATGATTTAAATGATTCTCTTGATTGTGTGTATGCTGGACCCACTATATATGATAGATGCTCTCAAATTAATGCTTTCATTGAGACTAGTGAGTTCCTCACATATTCTAATCAACATGATTCCTCACTAGCCTATGATGGTATGACTGATGAAACAATGAAAGTAGCATGTGATAATATAGACAATGAAATTGTTGAGCAGCTTCTTATTGATAATTCAGACCCAACTCTTGAATGCCTATGTGATGATATGCATACATGTCCTGTGTGTGCTGAGATTAATGAGTTTCTGGAGTCTGATAAGTCTGTTAAATCCATAGAGTCCTTTGCTTGCACTAAAACTGTCAATAAAATTGATTCTCCTGATCATGCTAGTATTGATGAGGGCATGCATAGTGATAATGCTGATGTTGAAAATCCTATTAATGCTTGTGCTATTATTGATACTAGTGAGACACTGAATTTTGTTATTGATCATTGTTTAGAATCTTGTGAGCCTACTAATATCTCTTTAGTCAAAGAAGATACTATTTCTCTTGTTGAGAGTCCTGAACAAATTCTTGAAATTGGTGAAGTAATTTCCAACAAGCCACTGACTCTCCCAACTGAGAAAAAGCAACTGACAGACACCTTGTACTCAAAGGACTGTGAGAAGTTACAATTAAATTTTTCTGTTAATGCAGTGACTCTTACTGATGGGAGTCTAGTAGATTTTATTGGCTTTGATAGATTTTTAGAAAGTTTTGATTTTAAATTTCCTTTCTTTGATTTTAAATGCCTTAAATTTGATTTTCCTTCTTTTCTTGCTCCTGAAATTGCTGAATCTGACTTTCCGAAACTACTGATGGTTGAGGAAGTCCATGAGTCATCACTACATGATCAATCTAAATGTTTTAAAGTAGTGAAACTTAAATTTCTTCAATTGAGGAGGAATAAAGTAGTTTTAATTTTAGTTTTTGATACGTATGATTAGTTAGTATTTAACATAGTCCTATTTAGTTTAGGATGTAGTTTTTCTTTTTTTTTTTTCTTTTTTGCATTACAGTTTGTTCTCTTTCTATTTTGTAGGAAATAAAAGGTTGCTAACCAGCTACATGGGACTTTAAGCCAACTTTGAAATCTTCGATTCAAGCTCATCCGGTTGTATTCTTTCCTTTCACTCTCTTTATTTTGTGTTGTTTATCTGTTCACTGGATTGTGTGCTGGCATTGAGGACAATGCAATATTTAAGTGTGGGGGGGAGAGCTATTTCATTCCATTCTATCTTGCCCTTGTTTTGAAAAAAAAATTTTGAAAATTTTTTTTTTTGAAAATTTTTGAACAAAATAGCATGATTCCTCTCAGTTTTCCTGTGGAAGTTACAAGTTAAGATGATTATACCTTGGATTCACCTAGACATGATTAGTGATGGATCTTGTGTTTTGATTTAAGTGAAGTGGCAATGAATTTGATTTCAATGAATTATTTGATAGCCATTAGCTGGTGAGGATTTGAGCCTTAATTGTTCATTTCTAGTGTGTATTCACCTATCATTGTTTTCACTCTAGAACTTGTCTTGATTCTTTGTTGAGACTACATTTGCATTTGCATGCATGAAAATGATGAGGCATTCATTTTTTTGTAGCTACATAGCCAAAAAGCCAACCTACATGCATTTTACCCATTGTTTAGCCACTTTGAACTTTGATTTTCTTTTCTTATTGAACCATAGCCATTTCAATTATTTTTCCACCTTGTTTTAGGATGCTTTAAGGATTTTAAGGAGCATTACATCTAATTGGGATGAGAGAATGTATGTCTTACATTAAGTTAGGCCATTGTTATTCAAAATTGAGGAAATTGACAAACAAACAAAAAATATTTGCAAAAGAAAGAAAGAAAAAAGGAGATAGAAAAACAAAAGAAAAAAAAAGAAAAAGAAGAAAAGGAAGGAAAAGCATTAGAAAATCAAAGAAAGAAGTATTTTGAATAGTTGCTTATATGAAAGGAAGGCCTTCAAAATGCACATTTTCCTTATCCTAAGTCTCATTTTATTGCTCTTGAGATCTTTAAGGTATTCTATTTGTTAGTTGTTTTCCCCTTATTTTAGTCATCCATTTATTTCACTTCCGTAGCCCCATTACAACCCTGAATAAAGCTCTCTTGATTTGTGCTTTGCATTTAGCATGGGTGGTGGAGACTTAGAAGTTTGACAAGCTTATGGTAGTGAGGTTTTGATAGGTGGAACTTGAGTGATACACATACCTTAAACACTTGAGAGTTGAGAGTAAACACTAATCCATGAGAGGGGCTATACATTTTAATTCATTCTTTTCAAAAGAAATTACCATGGAGCTTATTTTTTGATGCAAGTGGAGTTATCTTAGATTGTTGAAATGTTGAAGAGTCGTGATCATTCCTTAGCTTGTGATTTTTCACATTCATTTTTCCACTTGTCATTCCATTAGTCTTCCTTTGAATTTGAACTTTGCCCAGGAGTGCAAAGATTTAAGTGTGGGGGAATTTGATAAGTATGATATTTTATACATTTTATTCTCCTTAATTTAGACATTTTAGTTCCAAATATGGTTTTAGGAGTCTAATTAAATGGAATTTGGTTTTAGTAGCCATTTTCTACATTTTAGGAATTAAAATACAAATTATTGGATTTTAATGCATAAATTTATCTTAAATAATTTTGTGAAAATTCCTATTTGATTTTTCCCACTCTTTTATACAGAATTTCAATGAACAATTAAAGCTTGAATGGTAAATTGATGTGGAGAAAGGGTGAGCTTCAAACACCATGCAATTCTTACGTGGAAGTTACACACTTGTACAGCACTTTTCCATGCAACCCACAGACTTACATGAAGTCATGTGATCATCACGCACATGCATGACTCAAGAAGAAGCTTGCCACGGGTTGAAAGAACTCATGGAAAAGAAGTTCAACTGGAAAAGCTATGGGTTCTTAGAGTTGCGAGCTAACACAAGCAAGGAGCTACAGAACAAAGGAACATGTGGAAGAATGAAACACAAGGAAGAGAAACAGAACCATGCATGAAGCTAGGAGAGTGTAAGCCATGTTCTCTTTCAGCAACACTAAGCTACTGGTTCACAAATGAAGAGAAGCAAGAGTTGGGTGCTGCACGAGCTGAGAGATGAAGAAGCATGCAGAGGCTTACGTGGAAAATACGTGGAGCTGGAAGCAGAACACAAATGAAGTGAACTCGAGCTTATGTGGAAAGAAGAGAGAAAGAGCTATGGGGTTGATGAAAAAGGAGTGAAACACCAAGTTGAAGGCGAGCTGAGAATGAAACAGAGGAGAAGAAAAGCCACTAATTACATGAAGCAAGAGCTGGCAGCAAAAGAGCATGTGCTTGATGAGGAAGAGGCTACGGTTTGAAGGAATGAAGAAGGCAAAGCTACTATTTTGGCGTGCAAAACGTGTGAAGAAAAATACTTCAAAGAAGCCTCTATTTTGGAGAGCTGCATGAAGAGAGCATACGTGGAGACAAGTGCAGAATAAGCCACATTTTTACAGAGCATGAAAGAGCTGCATTCATTTACTTCTAGCTGGAAAGATAGAAAAGAAGCTATATGAAGATGCATATGAGCATGAGGCAGTTTTGATCTGGGCAGAATGTGGATTAATGAAGCTTGAGAGCTGGAGAAAGGCGAGCTGAACGAGAAGAAGAAAATGTACTGGAAGCTACTGGGAGAATGCTGGGAAGCGTCAAACATTGAAAGAATGTGCAGCAGCTGAAGAGAGGATGCTGAACTGGGAAGAGAAAGCTGGAAAGAATGAATGCTACTTGAAGAGTTTTTCTCTTCGGTCTGAACTTGAGCAGAGGAGACGAGGGAGAGTAGGAGCTTGCATGGGACGTGAAAAACAAACGAAGAAGCTATAGAAATAGTAGAAGGGACATGTGGAATATAATTAAATAAAAGGAAGTGGGGCCCATATTCATATACACAAGAAAGAAGGATGAATGCGTGGAGAAAGCTGAAGAGAGCACGTGAAAAATAAGAAGAATAGAAGGTGCAGCTCGTGTTGAGATAAGAAGAATTCAGCTCCACGTATAAAACACACGAAAAGAAGAGGCTCTGGCATGTGACTTTTAATAAGGAAGGAAGCATACTTCATTCACACCTCTACACTTCATTCGGATATCCTAGTCCATTCACAATTCATTCATACCTTCATCCATTTGCACAGTCCAAGTTTGTCACATCTCCATATTTTCGAAACCCCTTGCCTATTTATTGAGACACCACTCCATCGTCCAGGAGGCCCCATTCATTCATTCATTCAGCCATCCATCTTACACCCTCTTCTTCCATTCCACCACCATGCCTCTCCTCCACTCCATTCTATCTTCCATCTCCGCCATCCCATGAAGTTCTAATCCATCTATGGCTAGCTAGGAGGAAGCTCTTGGAGAAGTTTGAATCTATGGAGGAAAAAATTCAGAATTTTGGCTAAGACTTTTCTATTTTCCTACACTTTTTCTCTTTCATATATTATCTTGGTTAAGTTGTATTTGATAGAGAATTTGTGTAATTATAATTAGTGGCTGGTTAGATACTAATTAGAGAACCTTTTTGTTGATTAATTAATCTGATTGAACATTGATTTTTTATCTAATTTCCCATGTGTGCTTCGAATGTGTTCAATAAAATACATGAGTGAGATTATGTGCTTGAATATTTAATTTGAGGATTCCTTAATGTTTAGTTGGTTAATTAAATATTTAGGATGATTCAGAGGCTAATTAATCAGTTAATCAATCAAATTAAGTGTTTAAGATCTTAAAGACAAGAATTGACAATTTAATGCGGAGTTAAGGTTTCAATTCAACATTAGATCGTTAATCTCTTGAATCTTGAGTGGTTACTCAAGATAATTTGTTATGAACACAAATAGGAACTCTTAGACCAGAATTAATCATAATTAGATTAGGATAAGGATAGTGGATACCAAGGGACGAATCCAAAGCTAGTTACAAGTCCATCTTTCACTCATAATTCACCCACTTAGGTAGGATTTAGGAATTTTAATTCAATTTAGTTTTAGGTTAGTTTAATTCAATTTAAACCCCCTTAGTTTAGGAATTTTTAGAGTCTTTTAATATTTGGAAAACTCAATTAAATATTGAATTCCAATTCCAAGGGAGATGACCTAGTTTGTGCCACTAACTACATATTTTATCAACCTAGTTTTATTTTGAGGGTTGCACGATGAGCAACTCAATATGATGTATGTATCCATTTTAGAACTAAACGAATGAATACATGAGTTTTTGCCACCCATGAGTCTTTATGTACATGTGTATAAATGCAAATGGTAAGGTAAGAATGAGCTCCATGATGATTTGGACCAATTGGCATGATCATATATGTGGTAATTGTTCTTTTAGATGTGCTCAAGTGGTTTTGGAATGTTAAGAAAGTCATTTGGTGCCTTATGATACCATTATGGACTACAAAACTGACCATTTCTTGAGCTAAACCAAAATTTGACAAAAGGGATGAGTTTTTACATGAAATTTGCTAGCAAATAGGTCTCATCTGGAACTTTTCATAGAGCTAAAGAGCACTCAATTTGAAGTTCTAAAGAATTTATTATGATTTTTCAAAGTTGTATAAATTATGTAGAATTAGTATGAGTACAATTCATATGGTCAGTTTACTTCTCTGTATCACTCATAGGCCAATGAAGTCCAATACTCATAAAATTTTAGAGGTATAAAGTAGACGTTATAAGCTTTCCATAGCCACTAAGAGCAACTCATTTGGAGCTCTATAAAGGGATAAATTTTTTTTTGAAGTTTTAGGTCTTGAAGCTATCCTAGAACAGACTTGAGGTGCTTTTCTATTACTTTTCATAGGCTAAATTCTTCTGTCTTGGTTTGGAACTATTTTTAGTCACTAGTTAACATTTGGAGATTTTTAGAAAGCTATCATATTCATGATTTCAATTTTTCTAAAATTAGTTATGAATTTTCAAATTTTATATCAAAAAGGTGTGATAGTAAACCCGAGAGCAAATCAGGCTTTTCTTGAAATTTGGTTCCAAATCCATGATTTATGAGATGAGTTGTGATGTTTATGATATGAATGAATATATTATAGATGGAAAATGATATAGATAAGCTCACATGGCCCTTAAAGCATAAATGAATTAATTTACTTTTCCATTATGAAATTTTCACTCTTATATGTGCCATTCTCTTGAAAATGTGTAACAATAATCCTATGAGATGTAGAATAAAGGTTAGGGAGCTAAGGTATTACATTTATTGGTATCAAAGTAACGGTTCAAGCACTTTGATGTGGTTTGTGGCTTGAGAATATGAGATTGTCCATTATGTATGAGTTGTATATAGATGAAATGAATGTGAAATTATGGCATGTGTCCATATGTCATACCAAGCCATGTTTATATTATTTCAGAAAGATGGTAAACATAAGGAGAAGTAGGCCCTTTAGAGGGGCTTGAGTAGAATTAAAGCCTAGTAATCTGATGGTTAGAGCCTTTCAAGTTATTATGGTTCACCTAGATCAACAACAGCCCATGATTATGCAATTGCAAGAAAGGCTTGCTCAGAGAGATAGTGAGAGGCCTACTCCTCTTTAGCCACAACACTCAAATTATTTTAAGCATTTAGGGTAACTCCTTTAGGTCCATAGCCATAGATATAGTAGATGCCTAAGACTTCACCAGCTTAGACACCTCCTGTTCCTAGGCAGCCTTCCACAAGACAGATTATAGCTCAGTTCAAGAAGTTTAGGCCTCCCACCTATGATGGTAAGCTGAGGACAAAGAAAGGAGAGGCTTGGATCATGCAGCTTGAGAAGATATTTAGGATGATGGAGTGCATGTCTAAGTAGAAGGTCATAATGGCCATTTTTCAGTTAAAGAAAGAAGTAGGCTATTAGTGGAGGAGCACTGAGCCTATCATTAAATCAAAGAACCTACCGATTAATTAGGAAACATTCCTACAATCTTTTTACAAGAAGTATTTCCCTAGTTCTATTTGAGATGTTAAGGAGTTAGAGTTCATACTCCTGAGACAGACTTAGGGGATGTTAGTGGACCAGTACGTGGTGAAATTTGTAGAGCTTTCTAGATATTCCTCTTATTTACAGAAACATGATGATGAGAGATAAAGAGTAGACAAACTTGAGAAGGGGATTTTACCAAATATAAGAGACAAAGTGGTGTCCTAGAGGATTAGGAATTTTAATGCCTTAGTTGAGGTTTTCAAAGCCATTAGGGCAAACCTAAGGACAATACATCCAGCCTTGAGCACTAGACCTCCCTTCCCTGAGAAAAAAAGGCCATGAAAAGAGATACCAGCCACCAGTAACAATAAAAGAGGTGGCAAAGGTCAATGGAACAGAAAAGGTAAAGGCAAAAAGAGATCAGCGCAGTCCAATAGAGTTAGTTCCATTCTAGCGGCTTACAATCAATGTGGCAGGAATCATTAAGGCAGACCATATTACACGGGCCATAACATATGTTACAAATATGATAGGCTAGGGCATATAGGCAGAGATTGTGCATAGCCTACACAGCAGAGGGAGGTAGCTCTTGCACCCAGACCACAGTCCTAGGGTAGAGTTTTTTCCCTGACATAATAGGAGGCTAGTAGATCCCTGAGATTAATTCAGGGTACTATTAAGATTAATGAATGTTTGATAAATGCTTTATTTGATTTGGGTGCTAGTCATTCTTTTATATCATATGACTGTGTTTGGAGGTTAGGTCTGAGTATGTGCACTTTGCCCTATGACTTGCATATATTTGCCCCCATGCTTGTTTGAACTGTATAGTCTAGTTTAATCATTGTTTTACCACACTTGATCTGATTTTCATGTCCTTGATTGATATTAACCTGATTATTCGAATGAATTCGATGTCTACAAATAATGCCATACTTGATTATTATCACATATGTATTTCTTTTCATGAATGTGGAACTGTGCCTAGTATTAGGACTGAGTTAACTTTTATGCCCACCTCCCAAGCTGAGAGATCCTTAGAGCATGGTCGTTAGGGGTTTCTAGTTTTCTTTTCTCTACAAACTGAGATAGAAGAAGTCATAGAAGAGATACCTGTAGTGAGGGAATTTCTTGAGGTATTCCCTAAAAAAATTAGCAGATTATCCCTTGATTGAGAAGTAGAATTTCTTATAGACATTGTGCTTGGGGCAAGTCTAATGTCTAAGGCCCAGTATAGGACGGCTCCCACTGAGCTAACAGAGCAAAAGAAATAGATAAAAGAGCTATTAAAGAGGAGTTTTATTAGAACCAGTGTTTCACCATGGAGAGCTCTAGTCTTATTTGTAAAGAAGAAAGATAGGACTCTTAGACTATATATAGATTACAGAGAGCTTAATAAGATTACAATTAAGAAGAAGTACCCTTTTTCCAAGGATAGATGACTTTTTAGATTAGCTAGTAGGAACATTGGTGTTTTCCAAGATTGACCTTAGGTTAAGATATCATCAACTCAGGATTAAAGCTGAGGATATTCCTAAGACAGCTTTCAGAACTAGGTATGAGCATTATAAGTTTCTAGTTATGCCTTTTAGGTTGACAAATGCACCTGCAGTATTTATGGATTACATGAACAGAGTGTTTAAGCCATACCTAGATAGATTTGTAGTTATCTTTATAGATGACATCTTCATTTCTTCTAAGAGCAAAGAAGAATATGAGTAGCACTTAAGATTAGTCCTATAAACCCTAAGAGAAAAGTAGTTGTATACTAAACTTAGTAAATATAATTTTTGGCTTATTGAGGTACAATTCTTAGGCCACGTGATCTCCCAAACAGAGGTCATAGTAGATTCTCATAAGGTAGAGCAGTACTTTAGTGGGAGAAACCTAGGACAGTGATAGAGATCAAGAGCTTTCTAGGTTTAGCAAGCTATTATAGGAGGTTCATTCAAGGCTTTTCTCAAATAGCAATGCCATTGATTAGACTCACAAGAAAGAATGTATCTTTTGTGTAGGTTAAGAAATGTGAGTAAAGCTTTCAGGAACTAAAGCATAGATTAACCACAGCCCTAGTTTTAGTACTTCCTAACCCTAAAGAGACTTTTGCAATCTATAGTAATGCCTCAAAGAAAGGGTTAGGATGTATACTTATGTAGGGAGGCAGAGTGGTAGCTTATGCTTCTTGAAAGTTAAAACCACATGAGGAAAACTATCCTACTTATGATTTTGAGCTAGTAGCAGTGGTGTTTGCTCTTAAGATATGGAGACACTATCTATATAAGGTAGATATAGAAATTTATAGTGATCACAAAAATCTTACGTAGGATAGAGGTGAGATAGTTAGAGTTCTTAAAAGATTATGATTTTACCCTAAAATATGAGATAGAGGTGATAGTTAGAGTTCTTAAAAGATTATGATTTTACCCTAAAATACCATATAGGTAAGGCTAATATGATAGCAGATGCATTGAGTAGGAAATCCATACATATGGCCTACATGATGTTAAGAGAGCAAGAGTTTATTAAGAGATTCAGAGACATGAATCTCTCATGTTAAGTGCATTCAGGGAAATTGTTAAATGAGTGAGACTCAAATAGAGAGTGACTTGAGGAGCCAGATAAGGGAAGCCTAGCAAAGAGATGAGTATGTAAGGAAAATTATAACCTAAATGTCCTAGGGTAGCACTCTAGACTTTAACCTATCTGAGGATGAAATTATAAGGTATAGGAATAAGCTGTATGTGCCTAGAAATTCAGAGATTAGAGAAAGAATATTAGAAGAGGAACATAATAGCAAATACACCATTCATCTAAGCAGTAACAAGATGTATCGTGACTTAAAAAAATATTTTGGCAACTTGGAATGAAAACAAATATAGCAGAGTATGTCTCCCAGTGTTTAGTATATGAGAAAGTAAAGATAGAACACCAAAGGCCAATTGGGTTACTTTAGTCCCTAGGTATCCTTGAGTGGAAATGGGATATGTAGTTATAGATTTTGTTATAGGTTTACCCAAAACATCATCAGATATGATGCCATATGGGTGATAGTGGATAGATTAACCATGTCAGTGCAGTTCTTAGCAATGAAAGCCACATACACCCTAGATAAGTTAGTTCAGTTGTATATTAGGGAGATAATGAGACTATAAGGTGTACCTAGGATCATAGTATCATATAAAGATCCTAGATTTACTTTGAATTTTTGGAGATTATTACAAGATGTCCTAGGAACTAGACTAAGATTTAGCATAGCCTATCACCCTTAGACAGATGGTCAAATAGAAAGGATTATCCAAACCCTAAAAGATATGTTAAAGGGACATGTTAAGGGTTTATGTTTTAAAGTTAAAGGGTAATTGGGATACATATTTGTCTCTAGTGGAGTTCACCTACAATAACAGTTATCTTTATAGTATTCAGATGGCACTATATGAGACATTGTATAGAAGAACGTGTAAGTCCCCAATATGTTGGGTTAAGCTTGGAGAGAGGAGCCTTATAGGCCCGAAATTAGTGGACCAAACCTCTAGACAAATAGAAATAATCAGAAAGAAACTTCTAATGGCATAAAGTAGACAAAGGAGTTACGCAGATAAGAAGAGAAGGCTATTAGAGTTTGAGGTTGGAGACTATGTTTTTATCAGAGTGTCTTTAGTCACGAGAATAGATAGGTTTATTAAAAGTAAAAAGCTCAGTTCAAAGTATATAGGTCCATTCTAAATTCTTTATAAAGTTAGACATGTGGCCTACAAACTTCCTCTTCTCCCAAATACGAGCTAAATACATAATGTCTTTCATGTATCATAACTTAAAAAGTACCAGGCCAACCCCTCACATGTCATAGAATATGAAAATATGCAATTATAAGACAATCTATCTTATATAGTATCACCAGATCAGATCAAAGATGTTAAACTCAAATAGTTAAGCAATAAGACAATACCACTAGTAAAAGTGGTCTTAAAAGGACTATCTCCTAAGGAAGCCCCCTGGGAGCTAGAAGAGGAAATGAAAAAGAAGTATCCAAAGCTATTTCTATAAGGTATATATTTAAATTTTGAAGACGAAATTTTATTTAAAGGGCTAGAAATTTAATGTTCAGTTTTCTTAAAAACATTAGAAATGGACCAGTAATGAAAGGAAGTCCCCTAAATAAAAAGATTTAAGGCCAAATAAAATTAGAAAAAAATTCTAAATAGTAAAAAATGAGGATCCAAGGTTTAAGATACCTAAAAACTAAAGTCAGAGTAGCTAAATAAAATCAGATGAAAGGTAGCATCATTTTCATAATTTTAGGCACTTTCTAGAAAACTCAAAAGAGTGGTCTTTAGATGAAAATTTTAAATTTTTCGAGATTCTTAGAGGCCCTAAAAACTATAAGAACCCGTAGAATAGTTCAAACCCCTCTGGTTTACATTTTAGAATATCAATTGACCTAAACTTTGACTGGTTCATTCAGGAAGATTTTTAGTTCAATTTGAGTCAAACTAAAGGCATTTTATAAGTTAGAGGACCTAAATTTTATGATGGAAAATGTGGTTCTCAAAAAGGAGTTAAAATGCACCTAAAAGGAAATAGCCAAGAAAAGGGGACAAGAATGGAATTTTTAAAAAGGCATTTTAGTAGCTTGGCTTTTTATATATCACGTCCTCCTTCTCCTTTCCATTTAATTAAGATATTTTCTATCATATACTAGAAGAGAGACTAGCTAAGAAGGGCGCACAAGAGAAGGGGAAAAATAGGAAGGAAAGCCTAGGGAAAAAGAGGAAGAAAAGCCTAGGAAAAAGGTAAGAAAAGTATGGAATTTCATGCTCCTTCCTTCATTAAACTTGTTCTCCTCCTTCTCCTCTCTTTTCCTATGGTTTTAATGTTTGATTTGGGACTAGTTTATTGATGTTTTAGAGGGAAAAAGTTAGAATTTAAAGGAAAAGCTTGAAGCAAAGGAAAGAGCTCTTAAAAGGCTTTGAAACCAAGGTGAAAACCATGGCCTTCCTTGCTTTCTCTTTGTTGTTCTCCCTTGAATGAGTTTCAACCAAGTCTAGAGCACCTACAAGGGATCGATTTCTGACCAAAACCAAGCAAGAAATCTAGTTTTAGAGTGTGGGAAACAAGAATATGCAATAAAATTCAAAAGAAAAGCATTAGAATTTAAGATGCAAAAGTTAGGGATTTAGTTACACCTTGGTCAATGTAAAGCTTCTTAAGGGTAATTTAAGTTGTCTAAGAGTGTATATGAGTTCTCAAGACACCTAGAAAGTCTCACATACGCCAACTCCTTAAAGAAAATTTGCAAAATCCATGGGTGCTCCAAACATGCTAATGTCTCGGCCAAGAGCTCTCCAAGCACTTAGGGAGAGTTTCAATTTCTTCTAAGGCTAGAAAGGGACTAAATATGATAGATGAACATCAAAGGAGGCCTTGGAATAAATTTAAGAAGCATGATTTGTGAGATGGAGGTGTAGGCTCCATTTTAAGACATAAAGAAGTAACTTATACCTAGACTCCTTATGTAACGCCATCATTTCTAACTCATATCCATCATCCCTTACATGCTCATGTGAGATATAGTAAGCATAAAGTGAGAACTTCCATTGGATTCATACACTTTCCTACTGCGCGTTATGGTTAAAAATTTATTTCAGTGTCACATGGACTGTGTGAGCTCATGCTATGCATCCTCATATTTAATTGCACCATTATAACTCATTTCAATCCTAAAAACATGCTTTTAGACCATGGAAACTAAAAAGAGGTATGGAACATGCATATTCATTTTCGGCCAGACTTGGCCTCATTTCTGGGCAAAGTTTGAAAAATCACAACTAAATCTAAAAAAAATCAAAAACATGTAATCTCAGTCATTCTGGAAATCTTGGGATGTCTACTTCATGCTAAAAATATGTACAAGTCATAAAATCCCACACACAAGACGTTTGACATGCGAATTGGTCTGGAGGTCGGACTAGTCCTGATGCTATCATAGTTTACTGATATGAACTTCAAAAATGTCCAACTAATTCTAAAAAAATACAATCCATTCAAATGATACCACTATGAAAATATGTGGATGTTAACTAGAGAGGTAAATTATCTCCAAAATCATTTCATCAAGCCAAACTCTCAGAAATCAATGGAATAGTGCTTATGGTCTAGCAAGATGACTGACACTGGGTTGAAACTTCGAAAATACATATCTTCCTCTCTAAACTTTCAAATGAGGTGCTTCTAGTTGCTATAAATCACTGTGACTTTCTAGTTTCTGGCTATAAAATTTCGTAGCCATTGGATCACGTTTGCTCCTCGGATGACACAATTTCACAACTGACCAAATGAATAGTGCTTATGAAAATCTGAAATTCTGATACCAACTTTGAAAAATCATAGAAAATTCCACAGACCTCCAAATGACCTAATCTTTAGCTTCCCAAAAAGCTCTAGGCAAGATCTAGTCACATGCCAGATTTTAAGGCAAGAAGAGATCATTTGGTCAGACTTTGACGTAAGGGGGCAAAGTGCCAATTTCTTTTGCTAAAGAGGGCTCCAAGGGTTCAAATTGGCTTCTCCTACTTTTAAGGCTCTATGAGCATGTGGGAAAGCATCAACATAGGCTATTAAATATGGCTCAAATGCTTAACAACCCAGATTTGCAAAACTCACTCTCCTACACCAACATATACACCATGTACATAATGCCAAGATCTTACTATTCATACCGAAAACTTGCTATATCATGCACTATAGTTCTAATTCTCATACATATACATTAAGTACATCCATTTACAAGTATACATAAGTGTGTACACATGTACATCATTAGATTACATCTCTTAACAACAAAACGGTGACAAAATAGCTACTTCACAAATCCTTTGCCGATTCCCCTAGCTTCAAGCTTGATGGCTCCCATGTCTTTGTTCACTTGGTCCACCTAGCATGTTAGGATAGTGGAGAAGAGTGGATGAGATTCAAAGAATCTCAATAGCTCATCTCTCATTCAATCATACATAATATGTGTAAAGCAAGCTTTTCAAATGCATGTATGGAAAAGTGGAAGTCATGGACACTTTCAAAATAACCTTGGCATGTGAATCAATCATACAAAATATTCAAAGGTTCACCAAGTGTTTGGATTGGCCTCACACTTCTTCTCATGGGTATTGGACTTGCCTTACCCACTCTTGAGTACTTTGGACTTAACCTTACTCTTAGGAGTCCACATTACTTTTGGGAGACCCTTTGCTTTGTCTCAACAAAGCTCGAGGGTTCTTGGCTCATCCTCACCCAAGGGAAGAGTTTTTAGCCTTTTCACACTCAAGAAAACTCATGCAAACATCATAGATTCATTTAACACATAACATATCATCAAGGTTTATAACACGTAAAGGCATGCTAGCATACTTTTCATAGCTTGGAAATACACATACATACATTTTAGAACAGCTAAACACACATTCATGCATGAGAAAAAGGGGGAGAGAGCTACCTTGTAGGCTAACACAAGCCTTCCCTTTCAATTTGTCTTCTCCTTTCTTAATTTCACTATCAAAACTAGATGGAAGTGCTTCTCTTGAGCCTAGACATACAAGAGCATAAGGTTCCATATCAGATATTGTAAATTCATACATCAAATTCTAGAATGTATAAGGCCTGGGTCCCTAACAAGTACATCATAAGTTATTAAATACAAAACTCTTACACTTGGCAATATGATTACATGATAATGCTATACAAATGAATAACAACATTAGCACCTATCCAAAGTTAGGTCAATCCAAGTGCAGCTTCCCTACACATGGTTTCAGCTCATGAATCCTCATCCACTTGCTTACCCTTATCCTTACCAAAGGATCCTTCACCTAAAATAGTTAGCTTATGAAATAGGGTGAGATGCAAATCTCAGTAACAGAAGGCAAGTTCCACCCATATATTCTAATTTAATTAACATATATGCATGAATTAAAATGAGTATCACAATTATATCATTCATATCAGCAAATGAAATGATTTTAGGATGTTATGATTACCATCCCGTACTAATAATCACATTTTAAAGACCAATAACATCGGGAGAGGCCCATCCACGGCACCTACTCCATAATAAGCACAACCAAGACTCAGTGCATTTGGGGTCTAATCACAACCCAGTGTCTGATCGAAGCACATGCACAAGTGGCAGCTGAGTGGATCGTTGCATAACCCTCAAAATAATACTAGGCTGATAAAATATGCAGTTAATGGCACAACCTAGGTCATCTCCCTTGGAATTGGCGTTCAATGTTTAATTGAGTTTTCCAAATGTTAAAAGACTCTAAAAATTCCTAAACTAAGGGGGTTTTGATTTAATTAAACTAAGCAAAAACTAAATTGAATTAAATTTCCTAATTGCTATCTAATTGTATGGATTATGGTTGAAAGATGGACTTGTGACTAGCTTTGGATTCGTCCATTGGTATCCACTATCCTTATCCTAATCTAATTGTAATTAATTCTAGCCTAAGAGTTCTTAATCGTGTTCATAACAATTTATCTTGAGTAACCACGCAAGATTCAAGAAATCAACGATCTAATGTTGAATTGAAACCTCACATCCAAATTAAATTGTTAAATCTTGTTTCTAAGATCAATGAACATCCAATTTGATTGATTAACTAATTGATTAGCCTCTGAATCATCCTAAATATTTAATTAACCAACTAAACATTAAGGAATCTTCAAATTAAACAATTAAGCTCACTCATGTATTTTATCGAACACCTTCGAAGCATACATGGGAATTCAGATAATATTGAATTTAATCAGATCAATTAATCAATAAAAAAAAGTTCCTAATTAGTGTCTAACCAGCCACTAATTACAATTACACAAATCCCTTATCAAATACATCTTAACCAAGAAAATAAATGAAAGAGAAAAAGTGTAGGAATATAGAAAAGTCTTAGCCAAAATTCTGAATTATTCTTCCATGGATTCAAGCTTTTCCAAGGTCTTCCTCCTAGCTAGCCTCAAGATGGATTAGAAAATCATGGGATGTGAGGATGGATGGATGGATGGAGAGGTATATGGCGTGGATATGGCGATGGATGGTGTGATGGAATGGAGATGTAGTGGAGGCATGAAGGGAATGGAAGAATGGTGGCCTCAATAAATAGGCAAGGATTTGCTAAGAGTTTGAGACGTGATTGAATTGGACTGTGAGAGGCGTAAATGAACGAAGGAGACATGTTAGAATGAAGCTTCTCTCTATTAAAAAATCATGTGCCCAAGCTTCTTCTTTTCGTTATTTTTCTTAACGTCAGTCCCTCCCACGTCTCCAGCCTTTTTTTATTCATGTTTGTTTATTCTATATATATACGATGGGTCCCACTTCATTCCATATTGAATATAATATCAAGATTCATGCAAAACCATGTTCAGCTTCCAGTTTTTTTTTCGTTTGAACTTCAGCTTGTTACTTCAGCTCCTTCTTTCTCCTATTACTCGTAGCTATTTCTCCCAGCTCATGCATGCTTCAGCTTGTTTTCCTCGTTCAGCCAAGGTTCCCTCGTGCTTCGTTTTCAACTCACTTTCTTCCATGTATTCTGCACAGCGTTGAGCTTCCTCATGCAGTCTCCTTTTACGTCAAAACCAAGCTCCTTCCAAGCTTCTTCTTTAAACCAGAAACTCGTGGCTTCTTTTCGTTTTGCACTTCGCTTAAATCCAACTGCTTCTTTTTCGCATTCATCTTGCTTTTCTCGAGCTAAAGACTTAGCTTCTTTCTCTTTTCTTTCCATGCAAGCTCGAGCTTCCTTGTTTTTGCCATTTGCTCTTCATTTATTTCCACGTGAAACTTCTGTTCTTCATGCTGTAGTCATTTTAGCAATCACGTTAGCTCCATCTCGTTCCAGCTCGCGTTTGTCCACGTCTTTTTCACATGCAGTTCTGCTCTTTTACGCATTATTTGCTTGTTTTCTCTTCATCCAGCCCGTGCATATTTCTTGAACTCAAAGCTTGTGTTGCTTCCTTCTCCTTCACAGCCTTTATGGCTTCATTTTGCATGACTCACTCATTCATTTGTTTCTCATTTAAACTTCAGCCTAAGATCTCCTTTGATGCTTCTCCATTCAAGCTCTAATTGCCAAAAAATAATCTGCACAAAAAGATAGAAAAATTCACATAATTCATATAAAATGATTTATGTATTTAAAATCAATTATTTTTCCAATTAATTCATAAAGTGCAAAGAATGGCTATTAAAATAAAATTCCATCTAAATACACCCCTAGAATCATATTTGATCACTAAAATGCTTAAATTAAGGAGAATAAAATGTATATAAATTATGCTTATCAGCAGCCACACCATAACTCCACCATAGACTCACAAGGTCCAAACACAATATAACAGATAGCCAATCAATTCATTTAGCATTTCAAAATTTTCATGTGCAACAAATATAAAATTAAAGTAGATATATGCATGAAATTATATAATCCCCAGTTACCTCACTTGTAACCAATTTGGGAAGCTAACAGCAGTACCAAAATCCTCTTATAATCACAACATCAGAAAATTACCACTCTAAGTCAGTCCAGTACCATCCCCATTCATCAATTATGGCAACAACCCAATAATCAAATAATTAATCCATCACTAATTGCCTAAGGGGCACTTACCCAACTATCAAGGGACTCAATTTCGGATTTTGCCTTCCCTATACTAGAAATTTCAAACTATGACTTCAAACTCTAGGCAATTTTACACAAAATTAGTACCCATACTATAGATCAACTATGGGGGTCTCTAATTAGCAGAAAAAACATCAAAATAAAGAGTTTATACTTACCTAACAACACCCTTAACCTCAACCTATAAAATTTCACTATGAAAACACCAAACAACAAGTTTCAAATTTTGGGTGTGGGTGAATGCTCCAAAAGAAAAACTAATCAAGTCAAAATATAAAGGAAGAGGAGAGGGTCAAGTTATATAATACTCACCTTGGATGAATCTTGGTCTAGTAAGGGAAATGGGGGCAAGAAGGTGGTAGAAACCCTAGCCTCCAAGAGACCTTTGAATTTGCTTCTTATGTTTTGTTTTTCTGCAAAATAGGGGGTAGCCAAACTGATTTTAGGGTTTTAAGTTGGGTCCTAAATGGGTGATGAGTTGACCCATCAACCTAAGGACCTATTGGGCTCCTACTAGTTGTTGGGTTAATGTTTTAATTTATTGGGCCAACTACAAGAGTTTAAATTTTTAGTTGGGTTGGGCCAAATTTCAAGAGTTTTTTTGGTTTAGGTCTACACCTAAATTCATTGGACTTTCATTGGTCTTTATATATAATCTACTTAAATAAATTATGGGCTTAAATGAAGCTTCTATCCCAATTGAATTTTAAACCCCTATTAATAATTTATTTCTGTATAAATTCCCAATAACATAGCTTGTCTGATTATTCCATAATCATTATCCTTAATTAGTCCTAATCTATGATTAATACTTTAATTAATTTCAGGGTGTTACACGTTACGTCATGTGTAAATTTTTTATTTCGTGTCCTATGGACCATATGAACTCATTCATCTCATTCTCATATTTAATTACATAAATACAACTTAAAACTATCTCAAGAAGTGGCCAAGAACTCGAGCTAATGGAGTATATACATGAAAATAATGTGTGCAACCTCGGGTTGATTTTATAATTTTTTGTCATGAATTTTGAAAAATTATAACTAAATCTAAAAAATCAAAACCAAGCACACTATACCATTTTGAAAAGATATAGATGTCTACTTTATGCTAAAAATAAATCCAAATCACAATAGGGATGTTGAGCTATTGAAAATTGATGAAATAGTAACCAAGGTCACCTATCACTACTAATATTGTCCTTGAACTTCAAAAATTCATATCTCCATGCCCCGATGTCCAATTGGGGTGATCTTAGCGGCCATAGAAATTTATCATCTCTAGTTTATTCTTATAAAACATCATAAACATTAGACACCATTTGGCCATTGTATGAAATCGCACGAGGAACTGACCATATAAACATTGTTTATACTAGTTCAACAAAATAATGACAACTTTGAAAAATCATAATTAATTTCACAAAGCTCCAAATAATCTGGTCTCTACCTTCCCAAAAAGCTCTGAATGAGATCTATTAACATGCCAAAGTTCATGAGCAAATTCATTCATTTGGTCAGATCTTGACATTAGGTTGCAAATATGCTCTTTTTGTGTCATATAAGGGCTCCAAATGGTCCATTTTAGCTTGTAAGGCAACCATGACCACTTGAGCATGTGAGAAAGCACCAAAATGGTTTACTAAATATGTCTCAAAGGTGCACAAACTCAGATTTAACAAATTCACTCATCCACCTCAAGATATACACAAGAGCACCTATACTAGTTCTTACCATTAAATGCCCAAGATATGCTATATCATACATATGGCATTAAATCTCATATATATATGATATATTTACATATTTACATGTGTTCATAAAGTCATATAACATATACAATCATGGATTACATCATATACCACTTATATGGCTACAAAATGTCAAATTTCCACACTTTGTTATAACTCTTCTTTCATTAGGCTTGGTGGCTTCCATTCTTTGGCTCAGTTGGTCCACCTAGACATGTGGGGAGGAAGGAATGAGATTCTAGGAATCCCAATAGCTTTTTTTCCTTTCAACCATACATAAAGAATGCAAATCTAAGTCTAAAAATGCATGCGTAAACATCATGGAGCATGTAGTCATTCATGACATATTTTTAGCTTTCAAGAAGTCATACAAAATATACATAGGCTTGCCAAGTAAGTGCTTTAGCCTCACCCATTTTTTCCAAGGATTTTGGACTTGCCTCACCCTTTTTCTTAAAGGCTTTGTACTATGCCTTGCTATTGGGGGACTCTTGACTTTGTCTCAACAACTGGTAAGGGTTCTTGGCTCATCCTCACCATGGCTAGTAGGTTATTGGCTTCACCACACTCAAGCAAACCAAGGCAAATACACATAGTATCATTTTAAGACATAATGTAACATCATGGTACCATGGCATATAAAAGCATGCTAAAACATTTCTCATAACTAAAAACATACATACACACATTCAAGGCAAGGTAAACATCCACTCATGCATGAAAGAAAGAAGAGAGAGCTACCTTTGTTACAACAACACACTTTTTCTCTTGAATTTGGTTGCTCTTCCTTGGCGCCACACACATAAGAAGGTGGAACTTGTTTCTCTTAGCCTAGACACATCATATGGAAGCCAATTATACTCTTGAACCAAATCCTAAAGCTACATATTCATTAGAAACACTAGGTAGTTCATATGGCTCTTTTATGGCTCCATAATGCACTTAATGAAGTAACCTTATGAAAACATCATCTTGGCTCCATTATTTTTATTTATTTATGATTCTTGACTCCTTTTAAGCCTCTTGGTGTCATTACACAATCAAATCAAGGAGTCTAACTAGGTATTGCTTCTTTAAGCCATAATATAGAACCTATGATACCATCTCACTATCCATGGCTTCTAAAATTTTTCTAAGGCTTCCTCTCATCCTCTTCCATCATATATGACTCAAAAACAAACCTGGAACAAATTAAAACTATCCCTTGGTACTCCTTTTAGCCTAGGTCGAAATGTAACACCATATATTTCTAGCTTGCTTCCTATCATTTCTAAGTTTCCCATGATGAATTATACAAAAGGGAATGAAAGATGGCATTAAAATAATGCCTTATTTCGCGTTGCGTAGCGTATAAAAATTCCATTCGGTGTCACGTAGACCATATGAGTTCATACATCATATTCTCATATTTAATTACAAACATACAACTCATTTACATCACCAAAGTTGGACCATAACTCGTGGAATTCAAAGGGGAGCATCAAACTCACACTATTATTTTCGGCTAAATTCTCAGTTTTTCTGTCACAAATTTAGAAATTCATAACTAAATCCACAAAAATCAAAACTCAACAAAGTTTATCATTCCAGAAAGTTCCAGATGTCTACCCTATGCTAAAAATAATTTCAGCTTATGAATCATTAAGGGGAGAACATTTGACATCCGAAAAGCCACTGAGGTCGCTGCTATCTGGGCCACTGGTTCAGTTTACTGATATGAAGTTTCAAAATTCATAAGTAATTCTAGAAAATTCAGAATCATATATTCTTAGTCATTATAGAAAGCTAAACATGTCTAATTTATTCTAAAAATATGTATAGGCCATGAAACATAACATAAGAAGTCTTTGACATGTGAAAATGGGCAAAGGTTTGGATAGCTACTGGTACTGATGCACGTGTCTGCTATAAACTTCGAAAATATCCAATTAATTTCAAAAAAATCCAATCCATGTAAATAATACCAATTTAGAAAGCTATAAATGTTAAATTTATGGTAAAAATAGACTCAGACCAGAGAAAGCACGTTTAGCTACCCAAATTCAATGGAATAGTGACTCAAGTCGTGCTGAGCTACTACTACTGTCCCAGAAATTCAAAAATTCATATCTCTTAGCTCAGACCTCCAAATGAGGTGCTCCTAGTTGATACAAGTCAGTGTGAATTCTTAGTTTCTGCATATAAAATTTTGTAGCCATTGGACCACGTTTGCCCCTCAGATGACACAATTTCAAAACTGACCAAATGAACAGTACTGGTGCAAATCCGAAATTTTGATACCAAATTTGAAAAATCATAGAAAATTCCAAAGACCTCCAAATGACTGGATCCTTACCTTCCCAAAAAGCTCTAGGCAAGATCTACTTTCATACAAAATTTCAAGTCAAGAAGAGGTCATTTGGTCAGACTTGGCCATAGCTCAAGCTTATGGCAATTTTGGTCCTAACAAGAGGCAAATTTGGTTCAAATGAGTCATCCATTATTCCACACACATTTGAGTAACTTAGAAAGCATAAATATAGCAAAAATATGTCCCTCATAAGGTCTAAACCCTCATACAACTCAAATTCACCATGCCACTTCCATAAACATACATACACAAATGGGCTCCCAAGTGGTCAAAATACACAATTCTATTCATTAAACTCTATTCTTGATACATACACTAACTTTACATAGTTTTACACTTGTTCAAAGTGTCATGGCTCAAAAATAACATTTACATATCTACTTTGACATTCTAGACATCATAGTACATCAAAAATGGAAAAATTTGCCAAGAGATAGAGATTTAAGCTCCTTGGCTTCAATCCTTTGGATTTTGAACTCCACCTAGATCATATGAGATGAGAGAAAGGAGGGGGTGAGATTCATTGAATCTCAATAGCTCATACACCTATTCAAGCACATCTTCAAAGCATAAAATATGTCAAAGGTACAAGTATGCAATCAATCAATCTATGAAGCATTCATCTTTCATATTTTTGTGTCACAAACTCATGTCAAGCACAAGAATGAGCTCTAGGGACTTTTGGTTTGGCCTTACCCCATTTCTAGGACTTTTGGATTACCTCACTCTTGGTTCTTGGGACTTTTGACTTAGCCTTACCCATCCAAGGGACTTTTGGCCTTGTCTCACTCATGCCATGAGACTTTTGGCATCTCCTCACCCACATTAAGGGACTTTTGGCACTACCTCACCCTTATGAGCCATTTCCACCATTCAAAGACATTCAAGAAAGCATATTGGTACCAAAATAGCAACATAGCATCAAGTGGCATGTCTTAAACATATAAACATACACACAAGCACACAATGACACCATATACAATAAGAAAATGCAACAAGAAAAGGTGGAGAGCTACCTTGATGCAAATTCAAGCTTTACTTTGCTTGTTTCTTCTCCTTTTCGGTTCCACAAACACAAGGAGGTGGGGTTGGATTTCTTTGGCCTATTCACAATAATTACTCTTGGAACAAATTATGACATCCAACTCACTCTTAAGACTACACTTTGGTCTATCTGTCACAATATGGTTCCATTAAGGACCTAATGAAGCAACTACCATAATTAACATTCTTGGTTCCATTCTCTTGCCATATTTAGACCTCTTGACCTCATTTAAGGTCCTTGAAGCCATCACACACTCACTTTCACAAACCTAGGTCCATGTTGCTTCATAAGGTTACATTATGGAAGCCATTGCCTCAACTCCCAACCTAAGGCTTCTAAATTTTTCCCAATAGTTTCTCCCATCTTCTAACATCATATAAAGTCTCAAACCAAGGCTAGAACAAATTAAAACATCCCCTAGCTTAATGAACCTAGCTTGGTTGAAATATACACCATAATGGAGGTTCATGGACTTTGTGATTTTTCCTTGATGGGAGAGCCACTTGGGAGGCTTTCTAAAGGTCTTAGGAGCTCAAGGAAACATTCAAATAGCCAAGGAAACATTCACACAAAATCAGATTTTGCAAAACCCTAGAAAACACTACACTTTTCTAACTTGTTTTCTATTGGTTTTTCTTGGAATTTCTTGCCATATGCCATCTTCCCATGGCCTAAAACCCTTGTTCCCTCCTTGTATTTAGACAGAACATCCTCCCTTCCTTTGGTTCTATTCTTGGCTGAAATACACACAAAGGGAGGGGGAAGAGAAGATGCAACAAAAAGCAAAGATTACCTATGGTTCAAGTGAGCTTTCAAGTGTCTTTCTCCTTCATTCTCTTCTCTTTAGCAAATTCGAAATTCTCCCCCTAGGTCTGGGTCAAAAATAGAACCAAATCATTCAAAAAATCCATGGAAAGAAAGGAGGAAGAGAGGAAAACAAGATTGGAGGAAGATGGAGCAAGAAATTTCATGAAATTACCTAGTTTCTCCTTGGCTTTCTTCTTCTTTTTCTCCTCCCTTTGGTGTGCCTAAGAGAGCTGAAGATTTTCTATATTTTGGGTAGAATGGGTCGTGCTCATTAAAGAGGAGAAGTAGGGAGAAAAGTGTGGAACTCTTTAGAACATTCAAGAAACCATAAATTCTAATTTTGCACTTCCGTAATGGCAAGTTCGTTTCAGCTTCGTTTTAGTTTCTTTTTGAGAACCGTCTTTTCTATCATAAAATTTAGGTTCCCAATTTTATAAAATGCCTTTGGAATCACTCAAATTGGAGTTAAAACCATCCCGAACGAATCGATCAAAGTTCGGGTCTACCGACGTTAGAAAGAGTACACCGAAGGAGCTTTACTAGTCCCGGGGCTTCCCATGGTTTTTGGGGCCTCTGAGAACCCTAGGCAACTCAAAATTTCCATTTAAAAAGCCCTCCTAGGTGTTTTTCTAAAATTTTACTTATTTATGAAAATACCATTGGCCTTTCAGCAAATTTTTTGAATCGCTCTGACTCTAGTTTTTGGGCAACTCAAGGGTCAAATCCTCATTTTCTATTATTTAAAATTTTATTTAAATTTTATTTGGCCTTAAATCACTCATCTCAGGGGACTTACTTTTTAAACCAACCCGTTCCAGTGATTGTACGACGTACCGAGCGTTACATTAAACCATATACTATGTGAGCACTAAGTGAGTTTGCTTTGTTTTCTTGTGAAAGATGCATGTGGGAAGCTTCTTAGGGACCTCTAGAGCTCATTCAAACACTTATTTAGGCCTAGGAATTCTTGTATCAAAATAGAATTTTAAGGGAACACTTAAAACCCTAACTTATCTATCTTGAAATCTAATGGTTATTTTGTTGTTTCCTTTGCATATTCTTATTCTCCTCCTTCATTTTCCTAAGATTCATCCATGGTTTAGCTAGAAATATAACCCTTCTTGGCTGGTGTTATATAGGGCGAAACATGCAAAAGAAAAGGAACAAGGAAGATCAAGCACAAGAATGGCAAAATACCTAGTTTCCTTAGTTTCCTTTGCTTGTTTTTCACCTTGCTTGGCTTCTTCTCATTGAATTCGAAAATCTCCCCTCTATTCTACCTTTAAAATAGACCCAAACATCTCACTAAATGTATAGGAAGAGAGGAGGAAAGGAGAGGAAGAAGTTTACTAACGGAAGAACAAGAAATTTCATGCATTTCTCACCTTCTTTTCTCCTCCTCTTTTCCCTTTGTTCTTGTGCGCCTCCCTCTCTTGAGTCTTCTCTAATTTTTAGACAGAAATAAAGTGAGTGAAGAAAGGAAAAGAAGGGGTGTGACACTTATAGAAGGTTCAAGAAACAATTTGCTTTAAAAATTCTATTTATGTCCTTCAATCTTGACATTTTTGTTTCTAGTTCATTTTAAGTCCTTTTTTAGAACTATCTTTTCCATCATAAAATTTAGGTCTTCAATCTTATAAAATACCTTTGAAATCACTCAAAATCAGAGCTAAAACCTTCCCAAATGAAAAGGTCAAAGTTTGGGTTAACTAACATTAGAAAACATACATCGGAGGTGTTTTAACTGTCCTGGGGCTTCCCATGGTTTTTAGGGCCTTTGAGAACCTTGGAGAACTCAAATTTGCCATGTATAAAGCCCTCCTATAAGAATTCCAAAATTTTCCTAAAATTACAAAAATGTCATTACATTTTCATAACTATTTCGTTAATTTCTGTCTGGTTATTTTAGCCTTTGTTTCAGGGTACCTTTGGCCTCCTAAATTCATTATTTAATGTTTAGATTATTATTCTAATTTTTTTTTAGCCTTAACCAATTCATTTTAGAGGACCCACTTTGAAAATGTATCCATTTCTCTCATTTTAATGAAAACTTGGTATTATACAATCTCTTTTCTTGAGTAAATTTTAATCCATCCATACATCATTTTTATATGAGCTATTGCATGAAATATGGCTTGCATTGAAAATTGATCATTCTACATCCATTTATACATATGGAACTCCACAGTCTCTAATATGGACACCATATACAAATAGCCATATAATGCATCAAACCATCATACGTTCAAGCACTTGCAATGATACAAAGGTCATCCATACATATTCTCATTAGACATATAGAAGTTCATCATAAATATCCTAGGTTTACCATCTATTCAGTTCCAACATATATATCAAGTTTATGTACATGACAAGAATCCCTATTACATCATTTCTAAAAGGTCTAATGATGACTTAATTATTCTCTATATTTTTATCCATTAATTTTGGACTTTTTATTCATGAATTAATGATATTTTGAGCTTTAATTGGATATTATTTAGCTTAGGAAATGAAAATCCCATCTTTTGGAATTTTGTAGAATAAATTAGGATTTTAATGATTTTATTTTATTTTATTTCATTTTTTAAATGATAATTTCATTTTTTTTTTTTGCTTTGATTTTCTTATTCTTTTTATTTTTTCTTCTTTTTACTTAGGAAAATTTGCATGGAAGAAAGCACATGTGAGTAGCCATCCACTCACACAAAGGCCATGTGCTTATAAGGATTAACGTGGGAAGAGAAGAAGCAATCACATGCACAGCACTTCACAAGCAATACACGTTAACACACACAGGCATTTCCCCTCACTTAAGCACACTCATCCACGTAGCACCACTCATTCATGCACATATTCCACATCTCATGTTCATTAAAACATCACACCCATTATACACATGCACAGGCTAACATTTAAATAAGGCAAGAAAGAATAACACCTACATGACCATCCACTCTTCAACTCATACACGAATCCATGGCTTTACTCCATATTTTCTCACATGCATGTAGTCAGCTCACTCAAGCACACATCATCATGCATGAGCATTCACCAATCCATATCACAAGGAGGCACTCTTGGGTTCTGAGCATGAAGAAGAGTATAAGAGCAGGGAGGTGAGAGACTCGAGTTTGGGTCTAGACGTATAATACTTTGTTTTGGTGAGAAGTAGGGAGCAACAAACATGTAAGGCAGCGAGAAACAAATGAAGCTCGCATAGGGCTGGAAGAAATAGAAGCATGGGTTCCTCCATGAAGCTGCATACTAACAAGTATAGAGAGCATGTCATCTAGAACGATGTCATACATGAGCAGCCACATGGAAGAGTTTCATGTGGGAATGATTCAAGAAGCAAGAGCTATGTGGAAGAAGCTGGGAATTATAGTTGATTGGCATGTTGAGGAGGCTCGGGCAGAACACGTGAAGGGAGATTAAATGAAGCACGTAAGGAGGGATTAAAGAGAAGCTTGGGCATAACTAAAAGAGCATGTGAAAGAGCTTGGCTGACCATGCGGTTTAATAAACACTCGAGCAGTAGCTAAAAATGGGGAGTATCATCTAGGCATCATCATCTCATTCATTCTCATCCACAATCCATTCACACTTACTCCATTGTTGTAGCCATCATCCACCCATTCTTCCTCCATCCATCCATTCCATGAAGCATTAATTTCCTCTTGTGGCTAGCATGGATGAAGAACTTAGATTGAAGATTAAATCCATGTGGTTTAGCAAGGGGTTTTGGGATAATATTTCTATTTTATGTTCTCTCTTTCTACATCAATTTTTGTTCTTAAACTTGTTTGGTTAAGTTTGTAATTGACTAAGATTGGTGTGGTATAAATTGATGGCTAGTTAGACATTAATTAGGAGAGTATTTGAATGATTAATTAATTGAATTAAGTGCTAGATTTTCATTTTCCTACAATTATCCATGTATGTAATCAAGGTGTTTAATGACATGCATGTGAGAGATTGAGCACTTGAATGTCTAATTTAAGGTTTCCTTAGAGTTTGATTGGTTAATTGAACATTCTAAGGTGAAAATTTAGAGGCTAATTGATTGGTTAATCACTCATTTAACTATTTAAAGATCTTAATCACAAGAATTAGTAATTTAATGGGAGTTGAGGTCTCAATTAACATCAAATTATTAGGCTCTTGAATCTTGAATGGTAACTTAAGATTACTTGCCATGAATACAAATAGGGACTCTTAAACTAGAACTGTTGACAATTGAATTAGGATAAGGATAGTGGATACCAAAGAATGAATCCAAAGCTAGTTACAAGTCCATTAGTTACTTATTAACTCATGCATTTAGGCAGTAGTTAGGAGTTTTAATTCAATTTAAATTTAGGCTAATTCAATTCAATCAAACCCCCTTTTAGTTAGGTAGTTTTTAGAGTTCTTTTACAGTGAGAAAACCCAATTGAATATTGGAATCCATTTCCAAGGGAGACGATCTAGATTGCACCTTATATTGCAAATATTTTTCAACTTAGTTTATTTTGAGGTTGCAAGATGCAATTGTTCATCTAGCTATTCTCGGTTTCTTTTCCTTTGCTAGGAGAACCTGAAATGGTTAGTGGAATGAACATAAGTGAGATTCTAGGAAGAATTTCTATAGTAAATCTCAACCATATTAATGTATATAAGAATTCCATAAGGAAATGCAAAACATATGGTGCAAGGATGTGATTCATATGCACCTTGTAAGTCAAATATAACTTTTGGCATGAAAATTCAATTCTTATCAAGCCATGGCATCTAAACATATTGGCTCAGCTTAATTAAGCTTAACTTTGAGCCAAAGAAGAGTTACTGTAATATCTGATTCTTTGAAAATGAGAGAAAATGTGAGAAACATAACGTATGATTTCTTCGTAAATGAACGAAACTCACCGAATACAAAAGCAAGTCCCCCGAAATGAATTAGTTAAGATACCAAAACATTTGGAAAACATTCTAGACTCCTAAAAATGAGAATCCTAGGCTTAGATGGAAAGAAAAACGGAGCTAGAATGAAGAAACTATTTCTTCCGAAAATCTAACAAAATGTAATGACATTTTCGTAATTTTGAGAAAATTTTGGAATTCAAACAAGAGGGCTTTTTAAATGAAAGTTTTGAGTTTTTAGGGGTTCTCAGAGTCCTTGAAAATGATGGGAAGCCCCGGGACCACTGAAACCCCTCCAGTGGACGTTTCCCAATGTCGGTGTGCTCGAACTTTGATGGATTTGTTTGGGAAGGTTTTAGCTTTGATTCGAGTGATTCCAAAGGTATTTTACTAAATTGGGAACATAAATTTCATAATAGAAAACACGGTTCTCAAAAAGGAGCTAAAACGAAGTAGAAACAAAAATATCAAAAATGAAGGGCAAAATGGAAATTTTTGAAAAGTGTTTCTTCCTCCCACCTATATATATGATGCACCCTTCTTCCCCTCTCATTTAGCTCGATCAAGTTCTGCCCAAAACTAGAAAAAAACCCCAAGGGATGAGGCACACAAGAGGAGGAAGAAAATGAGGAGAAATTCAAGCTAAAGGGTAAGGAAATTTTGTAGTTTTTGATGCTTTTTCTCTTCCAAACCTCTTCTCCTCCATTCTCCTTTATTTCCTATGATTATAATGAAGTTTATAAATCTGTTTTAAGCAAGTAATTGAGGGGAAATTTTGGATTTGAAGAGAGAAGCTCAAAGAACACAAGATTCAAGTGAGAAAAAGCAAGAAAACAAGGTAATTTCTTCTTCCATGGTTGGTATCCTTTCTTCCATTTCTCCACCATTTCGCCCCACTTGAGAAGACCTAAGAGGATTTATTTTTAGGCAGAACTAAGGGTGATTCTTAGGAAAAAGGGTGTGGAGATTAAGAATATGCAAAGAGAATTAACAAATAACCATGAAAATTCAAGATGCAAAATCTAGGGTTTCATATGTTCCTTGCAAAATCTGATTTGATACCTTGATCCCTATGTCCAAATGAGAGTTTAAATGAGCTCCTAAGATCCCTAAAAGTCTCCCCATGTGCTTCTTCCATCAAGAAAACAAAACAAAATCCATGAAGCCAAAAACCTTCCATAGGTTCGCCCAAGGGGAGATAGCATACCTAGGGATAGTTTTAATTTATTCCAAGCCCATTTTTGAGACATATATGATGAGTGAATATGAGGGAAAACATTGGGAAAAATTTAAAAACCATAAAAAGTGTGATGGTGCCTTATGTTCCATAATATGACCTAAAGAAGTAACATGTAGTTAGGCTCTTTATTTTAATTGTGTGATAACTCCAAGAGGCTTAAAAGGAGTCAAGAATCATATTTGAAAGGAAAGAATGGAGCCTAGAATTTATTTGAGGGGTGTTGCTTTATTAGGTGTAATTATGGAACCATAATGAGGTTTATAGACCAAGCTAGAGTCTAAGCAATGTGTGTGGCCTTAGAATTAATTCCATGTTTCTAATTGGCTTCTATAAATTGTGTCTAGGCCAAGAGGAATGATCTCCACCTTCTTGGGTGTGTGAGGTCAAGGGAGAGGATTCAAGACTTAAGGAAAAAGTTTACAAATGCTAGCAAGGTAGCTCACTCCTCCTTCTCTCATGCATGATTGTTTGTTTTACTTGTCTTAGAATGTGTGTATGTGTATTTTCAAGCTATGAAAAGTGTTTTAATATGACTTGGATTCCATGGTGCCATAATGTTACAATATGCTCTTATATGTTATTTTTTATGTGTGCTTGGGTTTGCTTGAGTGTAGTGAGGCTAAGAACCCTTAACCATGGTAAGGATGAGCTAAGAACCTTTAAGATTGGTTGAGACAAAGCAAAGAGTCTTTTAATAGCAAGATAGACTCTCAAAAGCATGGTTGAGTCCAAGAGTTCCTTAAAGAATGGGTGAGGCAAGTCCAAAATCCATAAGAAATGGGTGAGGCCAATCCACTTGCTTGGCAAGTCTTTGTATGTTATGGTTGACTTTTTCAAATGCTTCTTGAATGACTTCACATGTCCATATGCCATGCATGCATTTATAAGACTTGTTTTGCATCCATTATGTGTGATTGAATGGGAGATGAGTTATTGGAATTCTTTGAATCTCATTCCCTCCTCTCCAATGATCTAACATGCTAGGTGGACAAAAGGAGCAAGGCAATGGGAGCCAACCACCTTGAAGGAGAAAACTTGACAACAAAATGCATGGTTTTTAGTTCTTTAAAGCTATATCCATGTCAAATGATGTAACCCATGCTTGTATATGGTTTATTACCTTTAGAACATATGTAATTATGATAATATATGATGTAGAAATGAAAGAATGTGTTAGGTGAATAATAGAATGTGAATTGAGTATGTATGGACAATGTGGCTTCATGAATGGCATTGTGGAATGATGCATATGTGTGGATGAAATGGCCAAAATGAGATGCATTGGATTTGGGACCATTTGGTCAGCTTAGACAAGTCCTAATTATGCTTTTAGACTTGCCCAAGAGGTGTCAAACCCCATGGAAGACCATTTGGGCACTTTGGTATGCCATATGGAGCCAAAATTGACCAAATGGGAACCCTATGTCACATTTTGCTTAAATGAACTCTTCTTGTTCTGAAATTTGGCATGCAATTAGGGTTCATTGATAGATTTTTGGGAAGCTAAAGTATGGAATTTTCATAGGTCCACAGAATATTTGATGAATTTTAAAAGTTGGCAAACTTTTTGGTTTTGGTTTGATGTACTGTTCACTTGGTCTGAAAATGAATTTTGTCACACAGGGCTCAAATAATGTCCAATAGCCACGAAATTTTATAGAGAGAAATTAGATGTCCCCAGTGACTTTTTCAGATAGAAGCACCTCATTTTGAAGTCTAGAAAGGGAGATATGAATTTTCTAAGTTTCTGTCCAATATCAAGGAATCCACCCGACCTCAGTCACTATTTGATTAGATTTCGATGTCTAGGAGTGCCTGAACTAGTATGAAGCTAATTTTTTCCCTCTAGCTAACTTCCACATATTTCTAGATTGGTATCATTTGTATGAATTTCATTCTTGTGTAATTAATTAGAAATTTTTGAATTTTTCTGCAGAAACCTGTGATAGTACCAGGTGACAGCCAGACCTCTGGACTTTTTTGAATATCAAACGTCTTTTGTGATGGATGTTATGGTCTAGACATATTTTTAGCATGATGTAGACATGTGTAGCTTTCTAGAATGGCCAAGAACATATGATTTCAATTTTTTTAGAATTAGTTATTATTTTCCAAAATTTGTGATAGAAATGGCAAATTTTGACTGAGAATGTAAGCATGAGTTTTATGCTTCCCTTTGACTTCTATGAATTATAGGCCACTTTTGGTGATGGATTTGAGTTGTATCTATGTAATTAAATATGATAATTTGATGTATGAGCTCACACGGCCCACGTGACACCGAATGGAATTCTTAAACACTATGCAACGTAAGGAAATGTATTATTTTGATTCCTTTTTCCTTACTCTTTCATGGAATTGATGATGTAAAGTATGTGAATATTATGAAATGAGTTAGAAATATATGGTATAACATTTGTTGGCATCAGAGCAAAGTTTCAAGCTTTCTCAGATTGGATTTGGCTTAAGGATGTAGTAATAGAGTTATGTAAAGGGCTATGTAAAGGCTTGAATGGATAGGTAAAGTTTTATGTGAGACATGATGGGTGTATGAGTATAGTTTGTGGCTTTATTCATAATAAGTAAGTTGTAGGATGGTCTTGGAGTAGCTAGTGGATATTGGGAAAGAGTGGCCTCTAGAGTAACTTGAGCAAAGCTAACCTTAAACAAAGTTGAGGGATCCGACGGCTAGAGCTTAATGAGATGTGATAGCTCACTGGGATTAGTGGCAGGCCCTAGATATAAATGATGAGAAATGATCTTGTTGATAGAAAGAGGCTTGCTAAAGAGAGAATGTGAGGCCTAATTCTCTTGGTAGTCATACCCAGAACATTCCGAGATATCCTGCTTAATACAGAGACAAGTAGGATGCAACGCGCTATGAGATGAGACTACGGTTGCACAGGACCAATTAGAGGGGAATGAGAAAGAGAGTTACCCCTTAGCCACAACACTCAAATGTCTAGATAAGCATTAGAGTCCAAAAGGTTAATTCCTTCAAGCCAAAGGTTAAGTTATAAGCTACACCCTAGAGCCTTGACAGCCCAAAGGCAATAGCCAGCCATGCATAAATGAAATAAGAGATAGAAATTTCTAGCTTGGTAACGGCTGAGTATAGAGACAATGAGGCTCGGGTTAGTAGCTAAAGATAAAAATCCAATCCTTGAAAAAGCAAGCCAATCAGAGGCTGTTAGGCTCGGCTAATTAATTCCTTAGCTACAGCCAATATTCAAATAGGAAAAATAGGGTGAACCCGAGGCTAATTAGCTGCAACAAATGATAGGTTAGCCACGGCAAATGGCAGTATGAAAGGCCTTGTTAGTCATATTCAGGCCAACTTGAGAAATAAACTAATAAAGGGTCAGATAACCCATAGAAAGCGAGAGCCCCTAGTATAAGTAGAGAAAAAAGATTAATGAATAATTACAAAAGGTTAGTAAGAAATCTGTGGGCCTAGTAAATGAGATTGAGAAAATAGAAAAATGAGACACGGGGATGATAAGGTTGTCGAGACCCGCCTTTAAGGCGTTGACTCCTGTAACATCCAATTTTTTGAAAATCTAAGAAAACGTAAGGAAACGCAAGAAACGTAACATATGGTTTCTCCGTCAATATACGAAATTCACCGAATATGAAAGGAAGTCCCTCAAATAGAATAAATTGAGGTCTAATAAAATTAGAATAACATTATAGATCATAAATAATGATGAGTCAAGGCTAGAGGTGCCCTAAAATTTGGGCTAAAATAGATGAAAAAAAAGATAAGAAAAAGGTCCCAAAGAGCCTCCAAAGTCAAGTATGAAGGAGCCAAGGACTAAAATGCAAAGAAAAGTTATATGTCAGGAAAAATGTATAAATTACCCTAAAGTTTAGGGAACCCTAGTTTCACCCTCTATTTGTGGCTTTAAGCACGAATATCAAAAAATCGGGCAAGAATCTCAGAAATTCGTGACCCACAGTTAAACTCAGTTTGACGAGACGAGTCCAATGATACCAAGTTGTCCAGATGGCTGGGCGGGATTCGGTTCAGGATCTGGTTATCCCGATCAGTAGTCATGAGCAAAATGGAAAAAAGAAGTTGTAAGAACTATAGAAATAAAAATAGCTAAAGGGCTAAGAAACCCTGAAGGAATTTCAGGGACAGAATTGCAGTAAATGAAAAGTTTATAGCACAATCATAATACAGAACGGTAAAAATTACACTTATAGACCCAGATGTTCGATTGACACCGAAATATATGAGGATTGAGGTTAAGGGCCCCTGACTCATTTTTGAAGCTTAATATGGCCAGAAAGTAGAGGAAATAATGTTCATAAATTTTAGAAAGTCTAAAGGTATGTATTGTACCATAAAACCTTAATTGGGCTTAGACACTGATTTTTAGACTGCTGTAAAGCCCAATAGTTGATTCTAAAGGCCCGATAAGAGAAGAGAAGATATGATTAGGGTTTTAGAAAATATGAAACCCAAATATAAATATAGAATGAAAGGAAAAGAAGAAAAAGATTTTAGTTATTTTAAAGAATTAACCATGGTTAAGTTAGAAACTAACTATGGTTGAGTTAAAAGTTGACCATGGTTGAGTTAAGAAATTAACCATGGTTACTCTCCATAACTTAAGGGCTAAGGCAAGGCTTCCAAGTGTGTGGCCAAGAATTTTCAGAAGAAGATATTTAGTTATGAAATTAGAAAATCAAAAGAAAAAGGAATGGAAAGCTAGGATTTGATCTTGAAAAGGTTGATCCAAGGGTCTAAATTTAGTATGACCATTTAACTTCATTAGATTCATCTTCTTCACCTCCATTCCAACATTTCCACACCACACACAAGGAAGAAAGAAAGAAAAACGTGAAGAGAGAGAGAGAGAGGGAGAAAAAGTGGAAGATGAAGTGAAACCAAGCAAAACTACCACCATTCTTCACCAAATTTCTTCATCTTCTCCATCCTCCAACCTTTTTCTCCAAAGGGCACCTGAATATTCATCTTTTGTTCAAGGTGAAATGTTGCTCTAAGTGGGAAGAGAAAGGATTTTAGTGTGAGAAAAGCAAAGGAAGCAAGGTTTAAGCTTAAAGAGTAAGTTTTCTCTATCTTATACTTGTAAATCACATGCTTTAAGCTAATTTTGTTAAACTCTAGCTGTGAGTTATTTTTGGACATCATATGAATCATTAGAAATGGAGTTTATATGTTGAATATGAAGGCCTTGAAATGAAGTTTATATGTTGAACATGAAGGCCATATGAGCTTAGTTATTGTTGTTATGTGCTGAGACTTTGGAAAACACAAAGACTATAATTTTTTGGAAAATAGAAAGCATGGGGAGATGCCGTCCTAATTTTCCCAAAATTTTTATGGTGTTTCCTTAATGTCTTAAAGTCATGTATACCAAATTTCAAGTCTTAAAACATAAAGGAAAGGCTATGGAATTTTTAGAACTAAAGAAACGCACTTTGAGCCTAAAACAGAGCTAAATTATGTGATAACCAAAACGTGATGTTGGAGCTGGAATTTGATGATTTTATCCATTCCAATGGATTCAAAATGGTGTTTTTAGCTAGTAATACCTATGGGAAAGCCCCCAAAACTCATGGGATAAAATTCTTAAATTTTAGCCAAGAAAGGCATACTATTCAGCCATAATGAATGGAAAGGGAAGGAGTTGGATTTTTCCAATTTCAATGGTCCCATTAAGTTTAAAAGGGGTCATCCTATTTTAGAAGCTAAGGTTTATATGTTGATTGTAATGAATTATCATTATGATTATAGGGTTTGATGTTGTTTTGGGAACTCTAAAAGCAAGTAAACTGAGTCCCAAGGATTGAGGAGCAAAGTTTGCTAAGGTAGTAGTTTTCCTCTCTCTTTCCTTAAGCTTGTATATTTGTATAATGATGAGTGTTATGCTATATCAAGTTGTCATTTATTCTATAAGATGAGACATGTATGCTTAGATTGTGCTTGGCCTTGTATGAAATTCCTTGTATTGCTATGCGATATGTGGCATCTTGACTAGCATTATGTTATGTACTTACATGCTTGCTTGTGAATGAGATTAGTTTACTACTACTAAGATTTCATAATCTCACCCCAAATATAACCCATGCTAGGTCCGAGTTCAAGTAAAGAAAGAGCAAAGAATCTAGAGACATAAATCGAAGACTTTACTTTTATGTACCACGTTTTGTTATGTAATTAAATATTTTAGATTACTGCATGTATGAGTTATATTATGATACTGCAAGGTACTCAGGTATGAAATGGAAAGCCATGTATATACCCAATCCTGAAGTAAAAGGAGTATGACTACTGTGCATAAGATGCAAGAATGCCTGCGCTTATATAAAGGCAAAATAATAATAATAATAATAATAATATGACCAATGAGGGGTAAAACTGTCCAAATTGTTGTAGGAGAAACTTTATATGAATTCATATGTGCTCCGCTAAGTAAGCATTTTCCCCGTGTAAAGGGCTTAAAGAGTTTGAAGTAGAGCCCTGAATTAACCTAATACGATTTTTCTATAATTAATTATGTATTTTCAAAATTAGATAAGAATTTGGAAATGACCAAATGAATAGTAAAATTGTATGAGGAAGTTTTTGAAAGGAAAAATTTTTATCAGTTCAGGCTTTTTGTTGACTCATCTAAGTTTTATATAAGGTAATTGTAGTAGGAGAAGTGTTATAAACTAAGGTATTACAACTCCAATCTAGAGTGATACCCTGTGAGACTCGGAATGACAGAATATATAATAGCCTTAAAATAATATAGGATAAGACTACCAGTAGTGAGGCATAGAGCAACTGGCCTAGAAAAGTGTACCTCATAGATAACGCCCAGAGGTAAGTATGAATAGCCAGCGACAGAGGCTCAGAAGAGAATGAGGATAGTTCAAAAAGCAATAAGTTATCATAAGCCTATGAGTTAATAGGGTGTATAGTAAGCTACAGGTTTGATGAGATATTTAGCCTAAGCTAAGCATAAGCTAAAGCCTGAAGGAGATGACTAGTAGCATCGTTCCTGATGAGATATGTGAATGAAAGGCTTAGTAAAAGTTCTCCCTAGATCGAGAAAGGGAAGATGAGACATCTAGATGTCGGGAAAATCACCTAGTAGTAGTTAGTAAATTCTCCTAGATAGACCCCCCTAAGTCATAAAGTATGGTGACAAGGGAAGCAAGGAAGAACTGAGAAAATAGCCATAGAAGAAATGCCCTCACTTTAGTAATGACTAAATGAGTAAGCTAAGCCCAGAAAAGTAAACAGATAGGGGTCTGATAGCCAGTTAGACGAGCTCCCTAAGATAAGAATAATATAGGATAAAGGCACATAAGTGATTAGAGCACCTAGTAGAGCATAAGTTTTCAATAAGATAGAATCTAGACATTGAGAATACGTGTCTTAGATTGAGTCAATAAAACCCTAAAATTAGTATATTGCGCTCCTGAGGATGAGGCTAAAGAGATTAAATAGAGAGAAAGCCTAGCACTGGTTCGAATGTAGAAATGAGCAAAGATAAACAGTAAGTGCCTTAGTACCTTTAAGAAAGTTTAAGGGAGATAGAGACCGCCTAAGAAGGCGAGCCTCGTGTTATGTAGAGAAAGAGTGTAAGTCGAGAGCGCCATGTAATGAAATTCTTGAGATTATATGAAATAGAATTCTTCTTACCAAAGGATGGTCTAGCTAAGAGCAAAGTAAGAACATGAGAAAGAGCAGACCCCCCTTGATGTTACAAAGAGTGAACAAGTAGAGGAACCTCAGGAAAATGCAGGTGCTCTTGAGTATAAGGAAACCTAAACTGGAAATAGAAATAGCCAATAGTAGAACATCCTTTTACCTAAATAAAAGGATAAGAAAAGTAAAAAGAGAAAGAAAGTATGACAGTGTTCAAGCCGAGGACATAGTAGATTAGGAATAAATATTCAGTTAATGTGCTTGAGTACTAAAGAAAGCACACTCGTCCTTGGCATAGATGCCCTTCTAGTATGATAGTGCTCGAAGTAAAAATAGCTGGGCAATACAGAGAGATCTCGAGATGAAACAGAGAAAGAATCCTATTTTCCCCGAGCACTCTATAAGAATAAGGCAGATAAAGAAAAGTAAGAAAGGAATACTTTAGATTGTTCGAAAACTTGAAATATATAGGTGATAGTGGCTTTGAGCTCAGTTATGAGGCACCCATGTTTTAGTGTTTGATGTTACAATTTGCTTGTCACAATGGTTACATGATATTAGGTCTGGCTAACCCAGTAGTAATGTGACTTGAGTACATAGCAAACAATGACATCAATCATCAAAGTGTCCCGATAATTGAAAGGTATTCTAGTGAAAGAACAAGATGAGTCAGAAAAAAAAAGGTAAAGAGATTCTAGTAATATCATAATGATGAGAAAAACATATAGAAAGGAATCCCCAGTAAAGAATGTTCAGATCCAGATGTTCAGCATGTATGATCTGAGTCCCTTATAGTACATTTAAATAAAATAAGTAGGGACCAGTGTATAACCTCTCCTACCAGAAATGCTAGCCACACCTAGTGTGTGAGATGCTTTGGTGCCATAGCACTTAAAAGCAGAATATAAGCATAGTTAGAAACTACAGGATATGAGAGGAAGGCTAGAATAAGTGCACGTAAAGCAAAAAGGGGCTGAAGTGGGAATCTGAGGATCCCATGAGGAGCGATGAACGAAAATCAAAATGCTCCCTAGTATCAGTATGACGTGATCCTAAAGAAGTAAATGACACAGAACCTACTTCGCACGAAGAGCATGATGTACTTCTGAGTTTAGCCTCAGCTATTATGAGCGATGGTTACTGGACTTAGTGAGCATGTGTTCTACTATCAGATACAGTAATCTTAGGCTTTGATGTCTCCTAGAGATGAATCATAGTAGATCCTAGCATAGCTCAGTGGGTTGCAGTAGACCCTAGTAGGGCTCTGAGAGGTCACAGTAGACCCAGGGGTCACAATAGATCCCACAGGGTTACAGAGAGCCCTAGCCACAGTATGATAGATCTCTGGTATAGATGATAGCCTGAGATAGTTTTACAGAGTAGTTAGTCTCAAAGACTAGTACAGTTTTAGCTAACTTTTGTCTTAAAGACTAGAGATCTCCTGAGTCTCGTAGACCATTACCATAAAGATATGAAGGCTTTATTCAAATAATTAGACAACTAGATCTATTTAAAGAAGAACATAGTGTATAGGATGAGGAAAGCAAGAAAGTAGCTTTCTAGAGTTAAAGCTAGATAAACCACTATCTAGTAGATAGTAGCCCTGACCAAGGGATAGAAAGATCCCTACATGCTAGCTTATGTATTCAAAAAGGGGTCAGGTGTAGTTTACATGAGGTAAGTGGTATAGTATGTCTCTAGTGAACAAAATTGTGAGAATAGCTAGCATCCCACCAGAGCTCGACAGTAGTCAGTGGTAATCACTCTTCGGTGCCAATATGAAACACACATGTTAGGCCTATCGTATTGAAATGAGGGACTATAGAATGCCACTATAAGTGAGCAAAGAAAGTAAGAAAAAGTCCCAGCCTACAGAGACAGATGTAGTAATAAACAAGGAAGCTGGGATCATTGAAAGCAAAAACTCCTCAAAAGAGTTGTAATCCCAGTAAGTACTTGAAATGTGAGGCCTAAGATAGAAAAGAATGTGAATTGTAATCATGGGATGAGTTAGTAAGAAAGAAATGCATAGATGAATAGTGGACAGTACATGTAAATAAGTAAATAGACAGATAGAAATCTCCAATGGCTCTAATGATCAAAAGAGAATATAAGACTTTATGAAAAGCCATTGAGAGAGAATGCGGGAGACGTGATAAGAAATAAGTTACCTCCCAAAATATGTAAAAGAGTCCACTGAAAGAAACATTAACCTCTGCGAACGGGTTAATACTAACCTAGTATGACTAGTAAGCTCTCTCAGGATAGGCCTCTTGAGTTAGAAATTTCTTTCCCTTATGAGAAAGAACTAGTTAATACTTTATAGCAATAGAGCGCTTATTAAGAACTAGCAATAAAAAATTCCTTGGCTAAGAGAAAGTTCGAATGAGTGAAATCACTGAGAAAAACATAGAGTTAAGTAGAAGGGAAAGAAATGAGTAGTTAGCCAAAAAGGAAAAGAGTAAGAGGAAAGCATACCCTAAATTTCAAGGACAAAATTTATTTAAGGGGTGAAGAAATGTAATATCTGGTTCTCTGAAAATGAGAGAAAATGTGAGAAACGCAACGTATAGTTTCTCTATAAACCAACGAAACTCACCGGATACAAAAGTAAGTCCCCTGAAATGAATTAGTTATGGCCCTAAAAAATTTGAAAAACATTCTAGACTCCTAAAAATGAGACTCTCAGGCTCAAACGGAAAGAAAAATGGAGCTAGAATGAAGAAACAATTTCTTACAAAAATCCTATGAAACGTAATGACATTTTTGTAATTCTGAGCAAATTTTGGAATTCACATAGGAGGGCTTCTTAAATGAAAGTTTTGAGTTCTCAAGGGTTCTCAGAGGCCTTGAAAATGATAGGAAGCCTCAAGACAACTGAAACACCTCTGGTGGATGTTTTCTAATGTCAGTGTGCCCAACCTTTGATGGATTTGTTTAGGAAGGTTTTAAGTCCAATTCAAGTGATTCCAAAGGCATTTTACTAAATAGGGAACCTAAATTTCATAATGAAATATGGTTCTAAAAAAGGAGTTAAAACAAAGTAGAAATGAAAATGCCAAAAACGAAGGGTAAAATGAAAATTTTTGAAAAGTGTTTCTCCCTCCCACCTATATATATGATGCACCCTTCTTCCCCTCTCATTTAGCTCGACCAAGTTCTGCCCAAAACCAGAAAAAAGCCCCAGGGGATGAGGCATACAAGAGGAGGAGAAATTCAAGCTAAAAGGTAAGGAAATTTTGTAGTTTTTCATGCTTTTTCTCTTCCAAACCTCTCCTCCTTCATTCTCCTTTGTTTCTTATGATTATAATGAAGTTTATAAATCGGTTTTAAGCGAGCAATTGAGGGGAAATTTCGGATTTGAAGAGAGGAGCTCAAAGAACACAAGATTCAAGTGAGAAAAAGCAAGAAAATAAGGTAATTTCTTCTTCCATGGTTGGTATCCTTTCTTCCACTTCTCCACCATTTCACCCCACTTGAGAAGACCTAAGAGGATTTATTTTTAGGTAGAACCAAGGGTGATTCTTAGGAAAAAGCATGTGGAGATTAAGAATATGCAAAGAGAATTAACAAATAACCATGGAAATTCAAGATGTAAAGTCTAGGGTTTCATATGTTCCTTGCAAAATCTGATTTGATACCTTGATCCCTATGTCTAAATGAGAGTTTAAATGAGCTCCTAAGATCCCTAGAAGTCTCCCCATGTGCTTCCTCCATCAAGAAAACAAAACAAAATCCATGAAGCCAAAAACCTTCCATAGGTTCGCCCAAGGGGAGATAGCATACCTAGGGATAGTTTTAATTTATTCCAAGCCCATTTTTGACTCATATATGATGATTGAATATGAGGGGAAGAATTGGAAAAAATTTAAAAACCATAGAAAGTGTGATGGTGCCTTATGTTCCATAATATGACCTAAAGAAGTAACATGTACTTAGGCTCTTTATTTTTAATTGTGTGATGACTCCAAGAGGCTTAAAAGGAGTCAAGAATCATATTTGAAAGAAAGAATAGAGTCTAAAATTTATTTGAGGGGTATTGCTTCATTAGGTGCAATTATGGAACCATAATGAGGTTTATAGACTAAGTTAGAGTATAAGCAAGTTGTGTGGTCCTTAATTCCATGATCCTAATTGGCTTTCATAAATTGTGTCTAGGCCAAGAGGAATGATCTCCACCTTCTTGAGTGTGTGAGGTCAAGGGTGAGGATTCAAGACTTAAAGAAAAGTATACAAATGCTAGCAAGATAGCTCACTCCTCCTTCTCTCATGCATGATTGTTTGTTTTACTTGTCCTAGAATGTGTGTATGTAACAACCCAGAAAAAGGAAAGAAAAGAAAATAGAAAAGAAATGAGAAAAGGAAAGGGAAAGAAAAGCTGAAAAATTTTCGAAGAGCTGAGAATTTTCTAAGTCTTCTCGCCATAGCGAGATATGGAATCGCCATAGCGAGAATGCCTCTTCGCCGTAGCGAGTATGTTCCTAGCTATAGCGAGTGTGGCATTCCATACAGAAACCAGTAAGTTGCTCGCCGTAGTGAAATTGTTCCTAGCTATAGCGAGTATGGCATTCCATATAGAGACCAGGGAGTTGCTCGCTGTAGCGACGCCATAGCGAAGGCAGAGGTCTGGAACAAACATGATCTCGCCATAGCGACGCCATAGCGAAGGTAGAAGTCTGGAATAGACACGAGCTCGCTGTAGCGAGGGCACTAACTCGCTATAGCGAAAGCGGTCCAGAAAAGCGAGAAAAAGAGAATTTGACTTTTTAAAAGCTTCCAAATCTCTTCTTTCTTCCTCTAACCGACTCTAACTCGTCTTAGGAGAGAGAAAAGGGCGGAGGAGAGAGTGAGAAGCTGAAGAGAAGAGGAAAGCACAAGAAAGGTATGAATTTTCATGGCTTCCTCTTAGTAAGTTACCCTTCTCCCCTTTTCCCCTCTTTCCTACAGTTTAGATGATAGAAAGGGTTAGGTATTGAGTCTGGTTCAGAGGAGAGAGAGTGGGAAACCATTCTTGAGAGAGATTAGAAGTAGATAGTCTTCTCTTTCTTGCTTTTCCCCTTTCTTAAGAGTGGAGAAAAGAGAGGGATAGCTAATGGACCCTAAAGTGAGGAAGAAACCTAGAGTAAGAAGCTCAGTATAGCTGATTAGAAGTGATCCCTAGCTTAAGAATTGAGTATAAGGTATTAATTCCATGCTTTTGTGTGGCTAGGCTCAAGAGGAACTCTCCCATCTAGAAGTTGTTGTGAAACCAACAAGGGAGGAGACAAGTTGAAAGAGCAAGTAGTGAATAGCCAACAAAGGTAGTTCTCTCCACTTTCTCTCATGCATAATTGTGTGTTTACATTGTCTTGCTTGTGTGTATGAATGATATGAGCTATGAGAAGTGTGTTAACATGATTATATGTTATGATTGAGATGATGTTTTAAATGATTGTTTGGTTTGCTTGAGGAAATGGAAAAGCCAATAACCCTATAGCCAAGGTGAGGATGAGCCGAAGCCCTAAGTTGGTTGAGCCATGTCTCCCAAAATGAGGTTGACTCCCAAAGAGTAAGGGTGAGTCTAAGTACCTCTAAAAGTACGGGAAGGCAAATCCAAAAGCCATAAGGGAAGGGGTGAGGCCGATCCAAGTACTCAGCGAGCTCATGAATGTTATCCATGGCCATTTCACATGTTTTAAATGTTTTTCATCATGTTTTATATGCTAACATGCCATACATGCATAATGAGACTTGTTGCATGCAATATATGTATGTTTGAATGAGAGTTGAACTACTGAGATTCTCCGAATCTCACCCTCCCTCTTCACCATCCAACCATGCCAGGTGGACCAAGTGAGATTAGAGATGGGGATCACCACCAAGCATGAGGCTAGGGAAGCTAAAGAAGGGTGTAAAGGCTTTTTGTAATACATTGTACATGAGAGTTGTAAATGTAAAGCAATGATGTATATGATGTAGCATGTACAAATTTTGTAAGACAATGTATGTATTAATGATGAATGTATGAGAATGAGATGTATGATGAATGAAAGAGCATGGTTGAATGAGAAAGTAGATTTTGATATGAAATGCTCATGATAGCCTCGTACATATGGGTGCATAAGTGGGCATGGGGTAGTGAGTTTCCCCAATCTAAGTTATTAGATACTTGAGGCATGATTGATAGCTCCTATAGATGCTTTCTCATGTGCTCAAGGAGTCATAGAAGTAGAAAACTTAAGATTGGACCCCATTAGCCATACTTTTGGCCAAGAAAGGGCCTTTTTGCACATGATGTCATAGAATACCCATATGACCTCTTCTAGCCATGAGATTTGACATGGAGCTAGAGTATGTTTAGAGCTTTCTGGGAAGCTAGAGTTCATGTCATTTAGAGGTCTATAGCATTTTCTATGATTTATCAAAGTTGACATCAGAAATTCGGATTTCAGAAAATCACTGTTCATTTGGTCAGTTTTGAAATCATGTCATCCGAGGGGTAAACGTAGTCCAATGGCTACGAAATTTTATACACAGAAACTAGATGGTCACAGTGACTTGTAGGAACTGGAAGCACCTCATTTAGAGGTTCATAGAGGAAGTTATGCAATTTCGAAGTTCCTGCCCAGAATCAGACACCCAACCAGACCCGAGGTACTGTTTCATCGGTTTCCGGGAAATTGGCTAGGTGAACTGATCTGGAGATATTGTTTTCCTCTAGCTAACATCCACATATTTCCATAGAGATAGAGTTTATGAGAATTGGATTTTTTTGGAATTAGTTAGACATTTTCAAAGTCCATATCAGTAAACTGTGACAGCAAAGAAGTCCCCTCTGACCAGTGAACTATTTCGATGTCAAACGCAGAATCAGTGAGAGATTGAGACTTCTAAGTATTTTTAGTATGAATTAGACGTCTCAAAATTTCTAGAATGACCCAGATCATGTAGATACGATTTTTCTACATTTAGTTATGAATTTCCAAAGTTAGCCCAGAAATGAAGCAAAATCTGCCCATAGCGAAAATGCATGTCTCCAATCCCTTTTTGCTTTCCATGAGTTTTAAGCATATAGTGGGGATTGAAATGAGTCTAAAAAGAGTAATTGAGCATGAGGAACCAGAGAGAGAGCTCAACCGGTCCATATTACTTCTAAGTGGAGCTCTACCCACACATAGTGTCATAGAGAGAGTAAGCATAAGGTAGAGAAAGTGTCTCCCTTATGAGTTCCGCACCGCCCATATGGGCTAGAGGGCATGTTGGGTATGAGCTAGAGGTTAAGGTGTCACATTTGGTGGTATTAGAGCAAACGTTTCAGGCTTTCATGATAAGTTAGAGCATAAGAGCAGTACGGTTCAGGCTTTCCTTATGAGATGTGATATGAAAGCACAGTTTCAAGCCTTCATTGTGCGTTGTAGCATATGTTGAAAGTTGCCAAGATGTTTATGAGCTTGCTATGGATGATTGAGTGCATGAAAGTGGCATGTGTCCCTATTATGTATGCTAAACCATGTTATATGTTTCAAAAAGATGGTTGACACGCGCCAAGGTAGAGGTAGAGGTAGAGGAAGAGGTAGGCCTTCCAGAGTGGCTCAGGCAGATGAGGCCGGGCCTAGCGATCCAGTAGCTGGAGCCTTACAGAGTATAGTGGCTCGCCTGGATCAGCAGCAAGCTGTTATCATGCAGCTACAAGAACGGCTTGCTGAGAGAGATAGCCAAGGTCCTACACCTCCCCCTCCTCAACCAGCTCCACACTCAGATCGTCCTGAGCATTCAGGGACGACTCCTACAGATGCACAGCTACACATGCAGGCTGTAGCCCCAGCTCCACCAGCTCAGATGCCTCCTACTAAACAGCAGCCCTCGACCAGAAAAGTAGTGACTCAGTTCAGAAAGTTCGGGCCTCCCACCTTCGATGGTAAAATGAGTGCAGACAGAGCCGAGGCCTGGATTATAGAACTTGAGCAGATCTTCGAGGTTATGGAGTGCACTTCTGAGCAGAAAGCCAAGATGGCAGCTTTCCATTTAAGAAAAGAAGCAATATATTGGTGGAAGGGCACTGAACTGATACTGAGAGCGAGGAACGTCCCGATCACATGGGAGGCATTCCTCGAGGTATTCTATGAGAAGTACTTCCCCGACTCCATTAGAGATGAGAAGGAGTCAGAGTTCATTCTGCTGAGACAGATACCGGGGATGTCAGTGGACCAATATGTATCAAAGTTCATCGAGCTCTCTAGATATTCCTCATACCTCCAGAGACATGATGATGAGAAATGGAGGGCAGATAGGTTAGAGAAGGGTTTGCTCCCTGAGATCAGAGACAGGGTAGTGCCCCAGAGAATTAGGCACTTCCATACCCTAGTAGAAGTATGCAGAGTAACAGAAACGAATCTTAGGATGATGCAACCTACCTCCAGCACCAGACCATTACTTCCCCTCCCTGAGCCTAAGAGATCTAGAGACGGTTCCCAGCCAGCAGTGACAAGCCGTAGAGGTGGAAAAAGTCAGTGGACCCAAAGAGGGAAGAAGAGGAAAGCTCAGTCTAGTAGAGGCAGCGCTCTACCTCTCATATGTCCCCAGTGTGGCAGGAATCACGGTACCAGGCCGTGTTATACGGGGCAGAACGTATGCTATCGATGTGGCAGGCCGGGGCACATAGCCAGAGATTGTATGCAAGTTCCTCCATAGGCCCCTCTACCGATCACACAGCAGAGAGAGATGGCTCCTCCTCTCAGACCACAGACCCAGGGTAGAGTTTTTGCCCTATCACAGCAAGAGGCTAGTCAATCCCCGAGTCTGATTCAAGGTACTATTAAGATAAATGATTTTTTAGTAACTGCCTTATTTGATTCGGGCGCTAGCCATTCTTTCATATCATATGATTGTGTTAAGAGGTCGGGTCTGAGTATGCATACATTGCCATATGAGTTGCATGTATCTACCCCCACTGGAAACCGAGCCATCACTTCCCATGCTTGTTTGAATTGTGTGATCCAGTTTAATCATTGCCTGACCACCCTTGATTTGATATGCATACCCCTCATAGACATCGATGTGATAATAGGCATGAACTGGATGTCAGTAAATAATGCCACACTAGATTGTAGCCACAAGTGTGTTACTTTACCTGGATGTGGGACTGTGCCTAGTACTAGGGCTGAGCTGTCTGTCATGACCACTTCCCAAGCAGAGAGATCTCTAGGGCATGGGTGTCAGGGATATCTGGTCTTCTTTTCAGTACAGGTTGAGGTAGAAGAGGGTATAGATGAGATCCCAGTAGTAAGGGAATTCCCAGAAGTATTCCCCAAAGAGATGAGTGGACTGCCCCCAGAGAGAGAGGTCGAGTTTCCCATAGAAATCGTACCTGGGGCAAGTCCAGTGTCTAAGGCCCCTTATAGAATGGCCCCCACAGAGTTAGCAGAGCTTAAGAAACAGATAGAGGAACTCTTAGAAAAGGGTTTCATCAGACCTAACGTCTCACCATGGGGAGCCCCAGTTCTATTTGTAAAGAAGAAGGACGGGAGCCTTAGATTATGTATAGACTACAGGGAACTTAATAAGATTACCATTAAGAACAAGTACCCTCTCCCTCGCATAGATGACCTCCTAGATCAGTTAGCAGGAGCGTCAGTGTTCTCTAAGATAGACCTCAGGTCGGGATATCACCAGCTCAGAGTAAAAGCGAATGATATTCCCAAGACAGCTTTTAGAACCAGATACGGGCATTATGAATTCCTGGTTATGCCCTTCGGGTTGACGAATGCACCTGCAGTGTTTATGGATTACATGAATAGAATCTTCAGGCCATATCTAGACAAGTTTGTAGTAGTCTTCATAGATGATATCCTCATCTACTCAAAAAGTGGAGAGGAACATGAGCAGCATTTGAGATTAGTCTTGGAGACCTTAAGAGAGAGACAGTTGTACGCTAAACTTAGTAAATGTGATTTCTGGCTCACTGAAGTTCAGTTTCTGGGTCATGTGATCTCCCAGGCAGGGGTCGCAGTAGATCCCCATAAGGTAGAGGCAGTATTGTAGTGGGAGAGACCTAGGACAGTGACAGATATCAGGAGCTTTCTAGGTTTAGCAGGGTACTATAGAAGGTTCATTCAGGGCTTTTCTCAAATAGCAATGCCATTGACCCGGCTTACTAGAAAGAGTGTGTCTTTTGTGTGGAATGAGAAATGTGAGAGTAGTTTTCAAGAGTTGAAGCACAAGTTGACCACGGCACCAGTTCTAGTACTCCCTGACCCGAGAGAGAGTTTTACAGTATACAGTGATGCCTCTAAGAAAGGGTTAGGATGCGTGCTTATGCAGAAAGGCCAAGTGGTAGCTTATGCTTCCAGACAGTTAAAGCCTCATGAGGAAAACTACCCCACACACGACCTAGAGTTAGCCGCAGTGGTATTCGCTTTAAAGATATGGAGACACTACTTATATGGGGCAGCAATGGAAGTATATAGCGACCACAAGAGTCTTAAGTACCTCTTTGAGCAGAAAGAGTTGAATATGAGGCAAAGAAGATGGTTAGAATTCTTGAAAGATTATGAATTTACATTGAAATACCATCCAGATAAGGCCAATGTGGTAGCTGATGCCCTAAGTAGAAAATCCATACACGTGCCCTGTATGATGATCCGAGAGCAGGAATTGATAGAGAGGTTTAGAGACATGAGTCTCTCCTGCAGGGTGTGTTCGGGAAAGTTAGTAATGAGTGAAACCCGAATAGAAAATGACCTGAGAGATCAGATAAAAGAGGCTCAACAGTTAGATGACCATGTAAAGAAAGTGAGAGTCTAGATGACTCAAGGAAAGGTGCAAGAGTTCAATCAGTCTGAGGATGACATAGTAAGATACAGGGATAAGCTGTATGTGCCTAAGAACACTGAGATCAAGGAGAAAATCCTAGATGAGGCACATAAGAGTAAGTACACGATTCATCCGGGTAGCAATAAGATGTACCAGGATCTAAAAAGATTGTTCTGGTGGCCCGGGATGAAAGCAGACATAGCAGACTATGTCTCCCGATGTTTAGTATGTCAAAAAGTGAAAATAGAGCATCAGAAACCAGCAGGGTTACTTCAGCCTCTAGATATCCCAGAGTGGAAGTTGGATAGCATAGCTATGGATTTTGTTATGGGGTTGCCCAAGACATTATCGAGCTATGATGCAATATGGGTGATAGTGGATAGGTTAACAAAGTCAGTGCACTTTTTACCTATGAAAGCCACTTATACCCTAGACAAGTTAGCCCAGCTGTACATCAGGGAGATAGTTAGACTGCATGGTGTGCCCAAGAGCATAGTGTCAGATAGAGATCCCAGATTCACATCGAATTTCTGGAGATCATTACAAGATGCTCTAGGCACTAGACTCAGATTTAGCACAGCCTACCACCCTCAGACAGATGGACAGACAGAGAGAACCATCCAAACCCTAGAGGACATGTTGAGGGCATGTGTGCTAGAAATGAAAGGGAATTGGGACACATACTTGCCTCTAGCAGAGTTTGCCTATAATAACAGTTATCACGCTAGTATATAGATGGCACCCTATGAGGCATTGTATGGGAGGAAGTGTAGGTCCCCAATGTGTTGGATTGAGCTAGGAGAGCGGAGCCTTATAGGCCCAGAGTTAGTGGATCATACCTCTAGACAGATAGAAACCATTAGAAAGAAACTTCTGACGGCCCAAAGTAGACAGAAAAGTTATGCAGATAAACGTAGGAGGCCGTTAGAGTTTGAGGTCGGAGATCATGTTTTTATCAAGGTATCTCCATCCACAAGAATAGGTCGATCCATTAAAAGTAAGAAGCTCAGTCCCAAGTACATAGGTCCTTTCCAGATTCTAGATAAAGTAGGACCTGTGGCATACAGACTAGCTCTTCCTCCAACTATAAACCAAGTTCATAATGTTTTCCATGTTTCCCAATTGAAAAAGTACCAGCCCGACCCCTCCCATGTCATAGAATATGAGAATGTACAGTTACAGGAGAATCTGTCTTATATAGTATCGCCAGAACAGATCGTGGATGCTAGACTCAAGCAGTTACGGCACAAGACGATACCGTTGGTGAAAGTGGTTTGGAAGGGTTTGTCACCCGAAGAAGCCATATGGGAATTGGAGGAGGATATGAGGAAGAAGCATCCGGAACTCTTCCCATGAGGTATGTTGTTTAAATTTCGGGGACGAAATTTTTATAAGGAGGGTAGAATGTAACAACCCAGAAAAAGGAAAGAAAAGAAAATAGAAAAGAAATGAGAAAAGGAAAGGGAAAGAAAAGCTGGAAAATTTTCGAAGAGCTGAGAATTTTCTAAGTCTTCTCGCCATAGCGAGATATGGAATCGCCATAGCGAGAATGCCTCTTCGCCGTAGCGAGTATGTTCCTAGCTATAGCGAGTGCGGCATTCCATACAGAAACCAGTAAGTTGCGCGCCGTAGCGAAATTGTTCCTAGCTATAGCGAGTATGGCATTCCATATAGAGACAAGGGAGTTGCACGCTGTAGCGATGCCATAGCGAAGGCAGAGGTCTGGAACAGACACGATCTCGCCATAGCGACGCCATAGCGAAGGTGAAGTTTGGAATAGACACGAGCTCGCCGTAGCGAGGGCACTAACTCGCTATAGCGAGAGCGGTCCAGAAAAGCGAGAAAAAGAGAATTTGACTTTTTAAAAGCTTCCAAATCTCTTCTTTCTTCCTCTAACCGACTCTAACTCGTCTTAGGAGAGAGAAAAGGGCGGAGGAGAGAGTGAGAAGCTGAAGAGAAGAGGAAAGCACAAGAAAGGTATGAATTTTCATGGCTTCCTCTTAGTAAGTTACCCTTCTCCCTTTTTCCCCTCTTTCCTACGGTTTAGATGATAGAAAGGGTTAGGTATTGAGTCTGGTTCAGAGGAGAGAGAGTGGGAAACCATTCTTGAGAGAGATTAGAAGTAGATAGTCTTCTCTTTCTTGCTTTTCCCCTTTCTTAAGAGTGGAGAAAAGAGAGGGATAGCTAATGGACCCTAAAGTGAGGAAGAAACCTAGAGTGAGAAGCTCAGTATAGCTGATTAGAAGTGATCCCTAGCTTAAGAATTGAGTATAAGGTATTAATTCCATGCTTTTGTGTGGCTAGGCTCAAGAGGAACTCTCCCATCTATAAGTTGTTGTGAAACCAACAAGGGAGGAGACAAGTTGAAAGAGCAAGTAGTGAATAGCCAACAAAGGTAGTTCTCTCCACTTTCTCTCATGCATAATTGTGTGTTTACATTGTCTTGCTTGTATGTATGAATGATATGAGCTATGAGAAGTGTGTTAGCATGATTATATGTTATGATTGAGATGATGTTTTAAATGATTGTTTGGTTTGCTTGAGGAAATGGAAAAGCCAATAACCCTATAGCCAAGGTGAGGATGAGCCGAAGCCCTAAGTTGGTTGAGCCATGTCTCCCAAAATGAGGTTGACTCCCAAAGAGTAAGGGTGAGTCTAAGTACCTCTAAAAGTACGGGAAGGCAAATCCAAAAGCCATAAGGGAAGGGGTGAGGCCGATCCAAGTACTCAGCGAGCTCATGAATGTTATCCATGGCCATTTCACATGTTTTAAATGTTTTTCATCATGTTTTATATGCTAACATGCCATACATGCATAATGAGACTTGTTGCATGCAATATATGTATGTTTGAATGAGAGTTGAACTACTGAGATTCTCCGAATCTCACCCTCCCTCTCCACCATCCAACCATGCCAGGTGGACCAAGTGAGATTAGAGATGGGGATCACCACCAAGCATGAGGCTAGGGAAGCTAAAGAAGGGTGTAAAGGCTTTTTGTAATACATTGTACATGAGAGTTGTAAATGTAAAGCAATGATGTATATGATGTAGCATGTACAAATTTTGTAAGACAATGTATGTATTAATGATGAATGTATGAGAATGAGATGTATGATGAATGAAAGAGCATGGTTGAATGAGAAAGTAGATTTTGATATGAAATGCTCATGATAGCCTCGTACATATGGGTGCATAAGTGGGCATGGGGTAGTGAGTTTCCCCAATCTAAGTTATTAGATACTTGAGGCATGATTGATAGCTCCTATAGATGCTTTCTCATGTGCTCAAGGAGTCATAGAAGTAGAAAACTTAAGATTGGACCCCATTAGCCACACTTTTGGCCAAGAAAGGGCCTTTTTGCACATGATGTCATAGAATAGCCATATGACCTCTTCTAGCCATGAGATTTGACATGGAGCTAGAGTATGTTTAGAGCTTTCTGGGAAGCTAGAGTTCATGTCATTTAGAGGTCTATAGCATTTTCTATGATTTATCAAAGTTGACATCAGAAATTCGGATTTCAGAAAATCACTGTTCATTTGGTCAGTTTTGAAATCATGTCATCCGAGGGGCAAACGTAGTCCAATGGCTACGAAATTTTATACACGGAAACTAGATGGTCACAGTGACTTGTAGGAACTGGAAGCACCTCATTTAGAGGTTCAGAGAGGAAGTTATGCAATTTCGAAGTTCCTGCCCAGAATCAGACACCCAACCAGACCCGAGGTACTGTTTCATCGGTTTCCGGGAAATTGGCTGGGTGAACTGATCTGGAGATATTTTTCTCCTCTAGCTAACATCCACATCTTTCCATAGAGATAGAGTTTATGAGCATTGGATTTTTGTGGAATTAGTTAGACATTTTCAAAGTCCATATCAGTAAACTGTGACAGCAAAGAAGTCCCCTCTGACCAGTGAACTATTTCGATGTCAAACGCAGAATGAGTGAGAGATTGAGACTTCTAAGTATTTTTAGCATGAATTATACGTCTCAAAATTTCTAGAATGACCCAGATCATGTAGATAAGATTTTTCTGCATTTAGTTATGAATTTCCAAAGTTAGCCCAGAAATGAAGCAAAATCTGCCCATAGCGAAAATGCATGTCTCCAATCCCTTTTTGCTTTCCATGAGTTTTAAGCATATAGTGGGGATTGAAATGAGTCTAAAAAGAGTAATTGAGCATGAGGAACCAGAGAGAGAGCTCAACCGGTCCATATTACTTCTAAGTGGAGCTCTACCCACACATAGTGCCATAGAGAGAGTAAGCATAAGGTAGAGAAAGTGTCTCCCTTATGAGTTCTGCACCGCCCATATGGGCTAGAGGGCACGTTGGGTATGAGCTAGAGGTTAAGGTGTCACAGTGTATGTGTAGTTTCAAGCTATGAAAAGTGTTTTAGCATGACTTGGATTCTATGGTTCCATGATGTTACAATATGCTCTTATATGTTGTTTTTTATTTGTGCTTAGGTTTGTTTGAGTGTGGTGAGGCCAAGAATCCTTAGTGTAACACCCCGAAATTAATTAGGGTGTTAATCATGGTCTTAGATTAATTAGGAATAATTAATTTAGAATAATCGGGTAAGTTAAGTAAATGGAAATTGTGGAGAGATAAATTTTTAATATGGGTTTGGGATTTAATTGGGAGAGAAACTTCATCTAGGCCCAAATTAAACTAAGTAGGCCAAGGTTAAGACTAATGGAGGCCCAATAATTGTAGGTGCAGACTAACCTTTTTATTGTGACACTTGGCCCAAGAAGTAGGTTCTAGTGATGGCCCAATTCAATTTAATGAATCAGAAACTCAAGACCCAACTTATATAAGCCCATGTAATTGGCCCAATAACCTTTGTGTAGGCCTAAAACCTTTGAGCTCTTAAAACTTGTTTAGGCTCAATGGAATTTCAGCAACCCAATGCATAAGAGTTGGCCCAACAAAGCTAAAATCTGAAGCCCAAATGGAGTTGGACCTTGGAGCAACCCATGACTCACATTTGACCCAACTAAAACCTGACTAAAACCCTAATACTTCAGCCACTTCTCCATTTGCCGAAACACAAACAGACATCTCAAAATTCGGAGGTCCAAAGGAGGCTCTAGGGTTCTTGGTGTATTTCTATATTTTCCCACTTTTGAAGCAAGATTTAGCCAAGGTAATAGTTATATAACTTAATCCTCTCATCTTTCTCTTTAATTTGGCCTGATTATTTTTCATTTGGAGCATTTTCACCATACCCAAAATCTAAAACTTGCTATGTGATGTTTCCATGGTGAAAATTCGTAGGTTGAGACTAGGACTGTCATTAGATAGGTATGAACTCTTCTCTTTGAGGTAATTCTGCTGATTTGAGACCTTAATAACTTGATTATAGTATGGGTATTAATTTTGTACGAATTTGCTTAGGATTTTGGGTGAAATATTGAGGTTTCTGGTAGAGGGCACTTCAATCCGAATTTGAGATTTGTGGTGGCTGAGTAAGTGTTCCCTAGGTAGTCATTAGCATTTTAAATTCTTTGGACACTTATTGCAACTGTTAATGATGAATTAAAGTAGTAATTTTCTAATGCTATGGTTTTAGGGAGATTTTTGTACCATTGGTGGCTGTTGTAATTGTCTACAAGTGAGGTAACCAGGTTTACATTAATTCTATGTATATGTCTATTTTAATTTCATATTTGCTATACATGAATGATTTAAAATGTTGAATGAATTGGTTGGCTATCTATTGTATTGTGATTGGACCTTGTGAGTCCATGGTAGAGCTGTGGTGCGGCTACCACCTGTGCATGTGCTTCGATCATGCACCGGGTTATGATTAAACCCTAGATACACCGAGTCTTGGTTGTGCTCAATGAGGAGTAAGTGTCGTGGACGGGCCTCCCCAGGTGTTAATGGCGTTTAACATATGAAAATATGATTGTTAGTATGGGATAGTGATCATGATAGCTTAATTATTTCATTTACTGATATGACTGGTGTTCTTCTTATGCTTATGTGAAATTATGCATGTATGCTAATTAAACTGGATTATATGATGGAATTGCCTTAGTTACAGAGATTCATATCTCACCCTGTTTTATGAGATTAATATTTCAGGTGAAGGTTCTTCGGGTAAGGATAAGGGAAAGCAAGTGGATGAAAATCTATGGCTTCATCATGTGGAGAGAAGGCTGCACTTAGGCTGATTTATTTAGTATAGATGCTAAATTTTGTATTCCTTATTGTATAACATCATCATGTATTCATGTTGCCAAGTGTAGGCTCTTATATTTTGATTACCTTGGATGTATTCATTGAGGAGTTAGACCTCATTTTAGCTTGATATCAAATGTATGAACCCATAACACTTGACGTATGTATTTTGCTGAATCTATGGTATGGTATACTGTTCGAAATATAATTATGTGATGTATTAGATGTAATATGAACCATTGATGTATGAAACCTCTGACAGAATGTATATCGAATTTTAATTTCCAATAGTGCATGAGTTCTTGTTGCTATTACTCTATGGACTTGCCGGTATAGGATAGTTGGAGGAGTGGAAACTTACATTTAAATTTTAAATTAGTAATGGTAGAATAGCTAGGTGTATAGGGTAGATAAATACCATTAGAGACATATAAAATGAGTGGGAGTGGTCCTAGGTTAGTCCTAAGATGAGAATTGGAGTGTAGGGGACAAAATTTAGGAGATATAGTTACAGGAGGGAGTCACACCGCGGCTAAGAAGGCTTCGCCGCAGCTAGATGAGTGACAAAATCGAAGGGCGTTGTGGTATAAGCAAATAAAAATTTCCTTGAGAGTGACAATGTTGAGGAACGATGCGGCATGAGGAAACTCACTACGGTACAGAGTGAAAAAAATCACCCAAGAAGGTAATAGAACGAAACCTCACCATGGTGCATCACATACCGCCGCGGCGCTAGTCGAGGGAACAATCTGAGGGGTGTCTAGTAGCAAATCTCGCCACGGCGCAAGAGTGTTCCGTCGAGGTGAGGAGCGTGGGATGTGGAATAGTAGCTTCAGGAGGCATTTCTACCATGGCACCGCGTAGGCTGGTCGCGGCGATGATCCAACTAGCCGTGGCAAAATTTGAGAAATTTATCCAGTAATTCCAAATAGCAACTTAGCCATGGCACGAATAGTTTGGGCGGCGGCGCAAAACCCTAAACTCCTTCCTTTAGCCTAGAAATCCGAGTTTCTTCAATGGTAATGCTAGGAAATGATATAGGAATACTTGTGGGAGGCTTTTGTGTGTTGAAACTAATGAATGGATGAATCGTAAACCCCTCATGGTAGTATGATTTCTCTTATGCATTTTTGTTTTGTTTATGGTTGTTTAGTGATGACCTTAACATCAAGGTTCAAATTTTTCTATATTTTCATGACGTAATCAACTGTAACGACTCCAAACCTTGATCATTAATTATTCATTGCATATTTAACTATAATTACCATGTTTAGAAGGTAGGGTTGCCACACTTAGCTATGGTGAGGATGAGCTAAGAACCCTTAAGATTGGTTGAGACAAAGCAAAGAGTCTCCCAATAGCAAGATGGACTCCCAAGAGCATGGTTGAGTCCAAGAGTTCCTTAAAGAATGGGTGGGGCAAGTCCAAAATCCACAAGAAAATGGATGAAGCCAATCCACTTGCTTGGCAAGCCTTTGTATGCTGTGAGTGACTTTTTCAAATGTTAAGAATGCTTCTTGAATGGCTTCACATGTCCATATGCCATGCATGCATTTATAAGACTTGTTTTGCATCCATTATGTGTGATTGAATGGGAGATGAGTTATTGGAATTCTTTGAATCGCATTCCCTCCTCTCTAATGATCTAACATGCTAAGTGGACAAAAGGAGCAAGGCAATGGGAGCCAACCACCTTGAAGGAGAAAACTTGACAACAAAATGCATGGTTTTTAGTTCTTTAAAGCCATATCCATGTCAAATGATGTAACCCATGCTTGTATATGGTTTATGACCTTTAGACCATATGGAATTATGATAATATATGATGCAGAAATGAAAGAATGTGTTAGGTGAATAATAGAATGTGAATTGAGTATGTATGGACAATGTGGCTTCATGAATGGCATTGTGGAATTATACATATGTGTGGATAAAATGGCCAAAATGAGATGCATTGAGTTTGGGATCATTTGGGTAGCTAAGACAAGTCCTAATTATGCTTTTAGACTTGTCCAAGAGGTACCAAACCCCATGGAAGACCATTTGGTCACTTTGGTATCCCAAATGGAGCCAAAATTGACCAAATGGGAACCCTATATCACTTTTTGCCCAAATATACTGTTCTTGTTCTGAAATTTGGCATGCAATTAGGGTTCATTGAAAGATTTTTAGGAAGATAAAGTATGAAATTTTCGGAGGTCCACAAAATATTTGATGAATTTTCAAAATTGGCAAACTTTCTGGTTTTGGTCTGATGTACTATTCACTTGGTCCAAAAATGAATTCTATTACACAGGGCTCAAATGATGTTCAATTGTGACAAAATTTTATACAGAGAAATTAGATGTCTTAGTGACTTGTGCCAACTGGAAGCACCTCATTTGGATGTCTAGAGAGGGGGATATGAATTTTCTAAATTTCTATTTAGTATCAGGGAATCCACCCAATCTTATTCATTGTTTGATTGAATTTCGAGATCTAGGAGTGCTTGAATTGGTCTAAAGTTATTTTTCCTCTCTAGCTAACTTCCACAGCTTTCCAGATTAATATCATTTGTATGAATTGGATTTTTGTGGAATTAATTAGACATTTTTGAAATTTTCTGCAGAAACTTGTGATAGTACTAGGTGACAGCCAGAGCTCTAGACTTTTTTGAATGTCAAACGTCTTCTATGATGGATGTTATGGTCTAGACATATTTTTATCATGGCATAGATATGTGTATCTTTCCAGAATAGACAAAAACATATGATTTTAATTTTTCTAGAATTAGTTATGATTTTTCAAATTTTGTGACAAAAATGGAAAATTCTGGCTGAGAATGTAAGCATGAGTTTTATGCTTCCCTTTAACTTCCACGAGTTATAGGCCACTTTTGGTGATGGATTTAAGTTGTATCTATATAATTAAATATGAAAATTTGATGTATGAGCTCACACAGTTCACATGATATCGAATGAAATTTTTAAACATGACGCAACGTAAGGAAATGTATTATTTTGATTCCTTTTTCCTTACTCTTTCATGGAATTGATGATGTAAAGCATGTTAATATCTTGAAATAAGTTAGAAATATATGGTATTATAGTTACTATGCTTAATTCCTTACTATAAGGAACTAAAAGCCGAAAACATAACAATACCTATGCATAAAACTCATGATAAGAACCATGTCAAAGTATAACTTATAAATGCATCGAGCAACTACACATACAAGCATCTCAACTCATTCAAATATTCAAATGTATGCAAAATAAGGAGATATAGCTACCTTATAATTTTGGAGATTTGAAACAACAACTAACCTACATAGTTGTTCTCTTTTCCTTGACTTTCCTTAGCCTAACCACCATAAATAGGTGAGCTTGGCCTACATATAGCAATATGCAAGGTTAAATAAGTTATTAGGATCCATTCTATCTTACATGATCTATAACATCCCAAAATTAATTAAGATTAATTACGATAATTAGGGAATTAATCTAGGTAATTAGTAAAACTAAGTAAGTGGAAAAGGAGGGTGGAACTTAGGGAGAAATAAATTATTAATGTGGACTTAAAATTCAATTAGGATGGGGATTTAATTGGGCTTATAATTAATTTGGACATTTACAATTAGACTTCAAGATTACCTTAATTATGCCTTAGGCAAAATGTGGAAGCCTAATCTTAGCTTCAGAGAGACTCCATTTCATTTTCTTAGAAGTCCAAAATTTACCTTGTGCAATCCCAACTCACATTTAACCCATTTAACAACTAAACATTGGCCCAACCCAACCAAAAGTCTGAATTCACTTGGAATTGGACCTTGGGTCAGCCCACAACCTAACTTAAACCCATATAAACCCTAAATACACTTAGCCTCCTCCCTGTTCTGTAGAAAAAATATAAGAGGCAAAGCAAAATTTGGAGGTCTAAAAGAGAGGCAAAGGTTCTTGGCACAAATCCATAATTTTCCACTTCTAAACTTAAAATTAGTCAAGATAATTATTATATAACTTAATCCTCTCCTCTTTCTCTTCACTTTGATCTAATTAGTTTTTCATTTAGAGTTTTCACCCACACCCAAAATTTGAAACTTGTTGTTTGATGTTTCCATGTTGAAATTTTGGAGGTTAGAGCTAAAAGTGTTGTTAGGTAAGTATAAACTCTCCATTTTGTTGCTTTTTTTCTAGTTAGAGATCCCCATAGTTGATTTATAATATAGGCATCAATTTTGTGCAAATTTGCTTAGAATTTGAGGTGATATTCTAAATTTTTTGGTATGGGCACAATCAAATCCGAATTTGGTTCTTGTAGTAGTAGGTGAGTGTTTTCTAAGTAGTCCTTTATAGTTTAACTCCTTCAATAATAGGTTTGTTGATATAAATGATGATTAGAAATAGTAATGGTTTGGTTTTATGTCCATAGGCTAAAATAACATTTTATTGGCTCTTAAAGAATTGTTTACAAGTGAGGTGTAACATCCAGTTCTCTGAAAACGAGAGAAAACATGAGAAACGTAACGTACCATTTCTTTGTCAATGAATGAAACTCACCGGATATAAAAGGAAGTCCCCAAGGATGATGTAGTTAAAGTCCCAAAAAAATTGGAAAGCATTCTAGACTCTTAAAAATGAGAATCCCAGGCTCAGACGGAAAGAAAAATGAAGCTAGAATAAAGAAACAATTTCTTACAAAAAGCTTACAAAACATAATGGTATTTTCATAATTTTGAGTAAATTTTGGAATTCACATAGGAGGGCTTTTTAAATCAAATTTTTGAGTTCTACGAAGTTCTCAGAGGCCCTGAAAATCATGGGAAGCCTTAGGATAGTTAAATCCCCTCCAGTAGATGTTTTCTAATGTTGGTGTATCCAAACTTTGACAAATCCATTCAGGAAGGTTTTAGCTCCAATTTGAGTGATTCAAAAGGCATTTTATTTAATTGGGAACCTAAATTTTATAATGGAAAATACGGTTATAAAAAAGGAGTTAAAACAAAGGAGAAACAAAAATGCAAAGTACGAAGGGCAAAATTGAAATTTTTGAAAAAGTTACTTTCCTACAACTATATATAGGTGCCGCCCCACTTTCTCCTTCATTTGGAATAAAAATTTTCTGCATAATTTCAAAAGAAGGGAGCCAGGGTTTGGGCGTACAAGAGAGGAAGAAGAAGAAGGAGAAAATCCAAGCTTAAGGTATGTTTCCATGGTGATTTTTCATACTTTTCTCCATCCACATCACCCCTCCTTCATTCTCCTTTGTTCCCTTTAATTAAAATGGAGTTTATAAATCTGATTCAAGGAGAAATTCAAGGGAAAAGTCAGATTTGAAGAGAGGAGCTCAAAGAACACAAGATTCAAGTGACAAAAGCAAGAAAACAAGGTAGTTCCTCTTCCTATGGTTGTCATCTTTAGTTCCCTTCTCCACCATTTTGCCCCACTTGAGAAAAACCTAGGAGGAGATGATTTTTAGGCATAACCAAGTATGAATCTAAGGAAAAATGGTGTGGAGATTAAGAATATGCAAAGGGAATTATAAAAAAATCATTAGATTTCAAGATGCAAATTATAGGGTTTCAAGTGTTCCTTCCAAATCTTGATTTTGTATGATAATTCCTAGGTCTAATTAAGAGTTTAAATGAGCTCCTAAGATCCCTAAGATGCTCCCTACATGCTTCCTCCTTCAAGAAAACAAAGAAAACTCCAAGGAGGCCAAAAACCCCCATAGTTTCAGCCTAGGCAAGTTTCCATAGCTAGGGAGAGTTTTAAATTTTTCTAAGGCCATTCTTGAGTCACATTTGATGAATGAAAATGAGGGGAGCCTTGAAAAAAATTTAGAACTTATAGAAAGTGATTTGGTGCTTTAGGTTCCATATTATGACCTAAAGAAGAAACATGTAGTTAGGATCTTTGTTTTAATTATGTGATGACTCCAAGAAACTTAAAAGGAGTCAAGAATCATATTTGAAAGGAAAGAATCAAGCCTATAATTCATTTGAGAGGTGTTGCTTGATTAGGTGCATTTATGGACCATAATGGGATTTATAGAACAACTTAGTGTTTAATCAAGTTGTATGGCCTCAGAATTTGTTTCATGAATATAATTAGCTTCCATAAATTGCGTTTAGTCCAAGAGAAACCTTCCTTACTATAACACCATATATTTCTAACTCATTTCATGATATTCAAATGCTTTACATCATCAATTCCATGAAGGGGTAAGGAATAAGGAATCAAAATAATACATTTCCTTATTTGCGTCGTGTTTAAACACTTCATTCGGTGTCACGTGGGCCATTTGGTTTCATACACTACATTCTCATATTTAATTACATGGATACAACTAAATTACATCATCCAAAGTGGCCTATATCTCAAGGAACTCGAAGAAATGCATGAAATATACACATTGAATTTTTGCTAGATTTGCTCCCTTTTCTGCCACAACTTTAACAAATCATAATTAATTCTAGAAAAATCAAAATCATCCATTCTTGGCTATGCTAGAAATGTAAAGATGTCTACTTCATACTAAAAATATGTTCCAATCATAACATCCATCACAGAGGACGTTTGACATTCGAAAAAGTCCAAAGGTCTGGCTATCCACTGGGGCTATCAAAGAATTCTGCAGAGAATTTCAAAAATGTTTAATTAATTACAAAAAACTCCAATCTGTGGATGTTTGCTAGAGGGGAAAAATGTCTCTAGACCAGTTCGAGCATTCCTGGACCTCAAAATTCAATCAAATAATGACTGAGGTCGGGTGCTGTTATTGATACTACACAGAAACTTAGAAAATTTATATCTCCCTCTCTAGACATCCAAATGAGGTGCTTCTAGTTGGCACAAATCACTGGAAATATCTAGTTTCTTTGTATAAAATTTTGTGGCAATTGGACATCATTTGTGCCCTATGTGACAAAATTCATTTTCAGACCATGTGAATAGTACATTAAACCAAAACCAAAAAAATTGCCAACTTTGGAAATTCATCAAATATTTTGTGGACCTCCAAAAATTTCATACTTTAGCTTCCTAAAAAGCTCTAAATGAACCCTAATTTCATGCCAAATTTTAAAACAAGAAGAGTTCATTTATGCAAAAAGTGACATAGGGTTCTGTTATAATCAATTTTGATTCCTTATGGGATACCAAAGTGATCAAATGGTTTTCCTTGGGGTTTGGCACCTCTTAGACTCTAAAAGCATATTTAGGACTTGTGTGAGCTACTCAAATGGTCCCAACCCTCAGGCATCTCATTTTGGCTATGCCACTTGCAAGTATACACAATTACATAAACTCATTTAAGAGGCCACATTGTCATAACATACTCAAATCACATTCTAATCATCTCATAATACATTCTCCCATTTATACATAACATATCATCATAATTATACGTGTTCATGATTTCATAAATATATACAACCATTGATTACAACATATGCTCCTCTTATGGCCTTAAAGTGACAACATTTCCACATTTTAATGTCATTCCTTCATCTCTCATGTGGTTGGCTCCCATTACCTTGCTCTTTTTATCCACCTAGCATGTTAGATCATTGGAGAGAAGGGAATGAGATTCAAAGAATCCCAATAGCTCATCTCCCATTCAATCACACATAATGGATGCAAAATAAGTCTTATAAATGCATGCATGGCATATGGACATGTGAAATCATTCAAGAAGCATTCTTAACATTTGAAAAAGTCACTCATAGCATAAAAGGTTTGCCAAGCAAGTGGATTGGCCTCACCCATTTTCTTGTGGATTTTGGATTTGCCTCACCCATTCTTTAAGGAACTCTTGGACTCAACCATGCTCTTAGGAGTCCATCTTGCTATTGGGAGACTCTTTGCTTTGTCTCAACCAATCTTAAGGATTCTTGGCTTATCCTCACCATGGCTAAGGGTTCTTGGCCTCACCACACTCAAGCAAACCCAAGCACATATCAAAACATCATATGAAACATAATATGTCATCCTAAAATCATGGCATATGAAATCATGTGATCAAACTCTTCATGGCTTAAAAATTCACATACACACATTCTAACACAAGCTAAATATATATCCATGCATGAGAGAAGGTGAAGAGAGCTACCTTGCACATAATCACACACTTTTTCTCTTGAAACTCCCTCTCTTGCTTCAGCCACACACCCACAAAAGTGTGGGGAAGGTTTCTCTTGGCCTAGACATAATTTATGGAAGCCAATTAGGTTCATAAAACAATTTCTAAGGCCACACAACTTTCTTAGACACTAGGTTGTTCTATAAACCCCATTATGGTCCATAAATGCACCTAATGAAGCAACACCCCTCAAATAATTTCTAAGCTCCATTTTTTTCTTTCAAATATGATTCTTGACTCCTTTTAAGCCTCTTGGAGTCATCACACAATTAAAACAAAGAGCCTAACTATATGTTACTTCTTTAGGTTATAATATGGAACCTAAAGTACTAAATCACTTTCTATGAATTCTAAATTTTTTCCAAGGCCTCCCCTCATTTTCATTCATCATACATGACTCAAGAATGGCCTTAGAAAATTTTAAAACTCTCCCTAGCTACCTTAACCTTGTTTGGCCAAGACATAAGGCTTCCTTGGCCTCCTTGGAATTCTCTTTGTTTTCTTGGAGGAAGCAGGTGGGGAGCATCTTAGGGATCTTAGGAACTTATTTAAACTCTTAATTAGACCTAGGAATCATCACACAAAATCAAGATTTGGAAGGAACACTTGAAACCCTATAATTTGCATCTTGAAATCTAATGATTTTTTTATAATTCCCTTTGCATATTCTTAATCTCCACATCCTTTTTCCTTAGATTCATGCTTGGTTCTGCCTAAAAATCATCTCTTTCTAAGGTTTTCTTAAGTGGGGTGAAATGGTGGGGAAGGGAACCAAAGATGACAACCATAGGAAGAGAAATTACCTTATTTTCTTGCTTTTTCTCACTTGAATCTTGTGTTCTTTGAGCTCCTCTCTTCAAATCCGAATTTTGCCCTCCATTTTTCCATTAAAATAGATTTATAAACTTCATTATAATCATAGGAAACAAAGGAAAATGGAGAGGAGGTTTGGAAGAGAAAGAGCATAAAAAACTACTAATTTCCATACTTTAAGCCTTTCATTTCTCCTCCTCTTTGCCTTCCTCTTGTGTGCCACTCTCCCCAGGGTTTTTCTCTGGTTTTGAGCAGAACTTGGTCGTGCAACATGAAGGGAGAAGAAGGGTGCATCATATATATAGGTGGGAGGAAGTTACACTTTTCAAAAATTTCCATGTTGCCCAGAGTTCTTGGCATTTTTGTTTCTCCTTCATTTTAGCTCCTTTTTGAGAATCATCTTTTCCATTATAAAATTTAAGTTCCCAATTTAGTAAAATGCCTTTGTAATCACTCAAATTGGAGCTAAAACCTTCCCAAACGAATATGCCAAAGTTCAAGCATACCAATGTTAAAAAACATCCACTGGAGGGCTTTAGCTATCCCAGGCCTTCCCATGGTTTTTAGGGCCTCTGAGAACCATGGGGAACTTAAAACTTTTATTTAAAAAGTCCTCTTGTGTGAATTCTAAAATTTTCTCAAAATTACAAAAATTTCATTACGTTTCATAAGCTTTTCGTAAGAAATTGTTTCTTCATTCTAGCTCTATTTTTCTTTCCATCTGAGCCTAGAATTCTTATTTCTAGGAGTTTAGAATGCTTCCCAAATTTTTTGGGATCTTAATTACATCATCTTGGGGAACTTCCTTTTATATCCGGTGAGTTTCGTTTATTGATGGAGAAACTGTATGTTACATTTCTCACGTTTGCAGAGAGCCGGATGTTACACCCACACTTTTGTGGGTGTGTGGCAGAAACAAGGGAGGGATTTTCAAGAGAAAAAGTGTGTGATTGTGTGCAAGGTAGCTCTCTCCACCTTCTCTCATGCATGGATGTGTGTTTAGTTTGTCTTAGAATGTGTGTATGTATATTTTCAAGCCATGAAAAGTATGCTAGCATGATTTTATATGCTATGATTTCATGATGTCATGTTATGTTTTTAAATGAATGTATGATGTTTGTTGAGTTTGCTTGAGTGTGGAGAGGCCAAGAACTCTTCACCATGGTAATGATGAGCCAAGAACCCTCGAGATTGGTTGAGATAAAGTAAAGAGTCTCCCAAAGGCAAAGTGGGCTCCCAAGAGTATGGCTGAGTCCAAAGCTCTTAAAGAATGGGTGAGGCAAGTTTAAAATCTATGAGGAGCAGTGTGAAGCCAATCCAAACACTTGGTGAGCTCTTAAATGTCTTGTATGATTTGTTCACATACCAAGCTTGCTTTTTAAATGTTCATGACTTCCATTTTATCCATGCATGCATTTTTAAGGCTTGCTTTGCATATATTATGTATGATTGAATGGGAGATGAGCTATTGGGATTCTTTGAATCTCACTCTCTCCTCTCCAAGGATCTCACATGCTAGATGGACTAAGTGGATATGGTAATGGGAGCCAACAACATTGAAGAAAGAAGATTGACATCCATATCTCTAGCATTTACCTTTTTAAGCCATAATGAACCATAATGATGTATATTATTGTTGTAAATGGTTTATGACCCTTGAGACATATGTAATTATGATATTATATGATATAAAAATGGAAGTATGTGTTATGTAAATGATGGAATGTAAATTGAGTATGCATGGAAAAGATAGCTTCATGAATGAGTTTATGGAAATGTGCATATGTGTATATGAAAAGACAAAAATGAGATGCATGGGGTTTGAGACCAGTTGGGCAGCTCACACAAGTCCTAAATGTGCTTTTAGACTTGCCCAAAAAGTGCCAAAACCAAAGGAAAGCCATTTGGCAATTTTGGTATCCTATATGGAGCTAAAAATGATCATAATGAAACCCTATATCACTTTTTAGCCAAATGAGTTATTCTTGGTTTGATATTTGGCATACAATTAGGTCTTAGTAAGAGCTTTTTGGGAAGACAAAGACCATAATTTTCAAAGGTCTATAGAATATTTGATGAATTTTCAAAGTTGGCAATTTTTCTGGTTTTGGTCTGCTGCACTATTCATTTGGTCCAAAAATTAATTCTATCACACAAGGCTCAAATGATGTCCAATTGCCACGAAATTTTACACAGAGCAACTAGACACTCACAGTGACTCGTGCCAACTAGAACCACCTCAATTGGAGGTCTAAAGAGGAAGATATGAATTTTTGAACATTCTGTCCAGTATCAAAAATTTTGCCCGACCTGAGTTATTGTTCTATTAAATTTCGAGGCCTGGGTTGCCTAAGTTGGCATGGAAATATTTTTCTCCTCCAGATAACATCCATAAATTTCCATATTGGTATCATTTACATGGATTGTATTTTTTTGGAATTAATTGAAAATTTTCAAAGTCTGCTATAGAATTCTGTAACAGTTCCAAAATGTAGTCTGACCTTTGGACCATTTCAGATGTCAAATGTCTTCTGTGATGGATGTTATGGTCTGGGCATATTTTATTGTGAAGTAGACCCGTATCTTTCTAGAATGACCTAGAATACATGTTTTTTATTTTTTTAGATTTAGTTATGATTTTCTAAAGTTTGGTCAGAAAAAGAGCCAATTCTGGCCGAAAATGCACTTGGTCATTTTGAGCTCTTCTTTAATTTCCATAAGTTGTGGCAATGATTTTATGATGCAAAAGAGTTGTATTGATGTAATTAAATATGGAAAATTATAGTATGTACTCATACGATTCACATGACGCAGAATGGAATTTTTATATACAACATAATCCAAAGAAATGTATTATTTGTAATGGATTTTCTTACTTCCTTCATGGAATATATCACATAAGCATGTAAATATGATAGAAATGAGTTAGAAATATATGGTGTTACATGAGGTAACCGAGGTTATTGTTAATTCCATGCATGTCTACTTTAATTTTATATTTACTAAAAATGTATGATTTTCAATTGCTAAATGAATGGTTAGTTATCTGATATATTATGGTTGGACTTTGTGAGTCCACCGTGGAGCTGTGGTGCAGCTGCCACCTATGCATCATGCTTTGATTGGGCATCAGGTTATGATCAGACCCTTATATGCATTGAGCCCTAGTTGTGCTCCTTAGTGAGTTGGTGCCATGGACAGACCTCTCCCGGTGTTATTGGCCTTTAATATGTGAAAATATGATTACTAGTATGGGATAATAATCATAGATAGCCTAATTGTTTTATTTATTGATATGACTAATATTTCTTATTATTAATGATTAAATGCACATATGCTAATTAAATTGGAATATATAAATGGAATTTCCCTTTAGTTATTGAGATTTGCATATCACCCCGCTTCATGGGCTAACTATTTCAGGTGAAAGATCTTCTGGTAAAGATAAGGGCAAGCAAGTGGATGAGCATCTATAAGCTAAAACCATGTGTAGGGAAGCTACACTTGGATTGACCTAACTTATGATAGATGCTAATTTTTTTATTTTTTGGTATAGCATTATCATGTAATCATATTGCCAAGTGTAGGAGTTTTGTGTTTTGGTGAACTGTGATGTATCTAATAGGGAGATAGGCTTTATTAAACTTGGAATTTAATGTATGCGCTTATTTACATTTAATATGAAATCTTGCAGACTTTGAGACATGATTCATCATTTGAGAATGTAATCATATGATACCTTAATTGTTGGCTCAGCCTAGTAACGCAAGGAACATATATTGGAGTTTATAATTCGGTGATAATTGCTAGTAGTCATGAATCCTTCTTGATGTCATTGATATATAAATTATTGATACATAATAGTTTGATGAGTAGGAATCAACCTCTAAGTCTTATAGTAATGATAGGTAGATTGGGTAAACCAAATAGATTAATGCCATTAGAGCCCCATATATTAATGTAGAGTGGCATTGGAATACTACTAAAAGGAGTGTTAGAGTATTTGGGATGAAATTTAGGAACTGTGGGAGCAGTAGGGGGATGAGGTACGGTCAAATATCATAATCATGGCCAAAGGGACGATCAAAAGTGAATTTGCCATGGCGTAAGGAAATTTAGCCGTAGCGCGAGGCATAATTTTACCCAGGGAGGATAATATAAATGAATTTGCCACGGCTCAGGAGGTATTTCGCAACGGCAAAATTCAAAGCATTTTAGGTGAGTACCAGGAGGTATCTCATTGTTGCACTACATAAGTTAGTCATAGTGAGACTTGAGTCACTCGTCACAATGCAAGGGATGCTAGCTACATCGAGGGTCCAACTCGCTGTGGCGATATCATGAAAATGTGAGCAAAAGGTCCCTAAACTTTCATTTTGACTTAGAAACTTTGAGATTTATTATGATAATATTGTGTAATGACTTAGAAATATTTATAAGAGGTTTTGTGAGTTGAAATCAGTAGTAAGATGAATACAAGGTCTCAATTGCTATTTATGATCACTTGTGGATTCAATTAGTTGCGATTGTTTAGCTGATGGCCCTAATGATATCAAGGTTTAAATTTTCTCACTTTTTCCTAATCTAATTCATTATAATATCACTTTAAGCCTTGATTTATGATTATTAACCATATAATTAAGCTTAATCATGGTAATTAGAAATTAGGGTCATCACATTTGGTATCAGAGCAATGGTTTAGGAAATTATGTTAGATTTAGAATCTTGTGGTTAGAAAACTTGACAATCATGATGCATGCATGTTAAGAGTAGGAACATTATGATCTAGTGATGATTCTTATACTTGTATATTCCTGCTATGGATGGAGTTATGTTTGGATTGCCTTTGGACTGTAGCTTAATGGGGGATGCTTTTGGTTGTGCTTGTTGCATTGCAAAGTGATATGGTTGCACATAGAGAAACTGCTAAGATGTTGAGAGAAGTGCAAGAGGTCATCACTGTAATGGCCAACAATATGAAAGAACAAGCTGAGGCCCATGAAGCTACAGTTAGGGCAATGACTAATTGGCTTTAAGAGCAAGCCAAGGCCTATGTAGCCACTGTTCAAGTGCTGTAACAATTACATGAAACCATGAACAAGCAAAATTAGAAGGTTCCAGTAGAGAACTGAGTTAGTGCTGGCCAGAACCTTGATGTGGGATACCAAAGGGAAAATGATGACCTATCTATTATGTTAGCCAAGTTTAGAAAGGCTAATCCTCCATCATTCATGGGGGATTTAGACACTAAAAAGGTTAAGAGGTGGTTGATGCAACTAGAGATACTTTTTGAAGTCATAACTTGCACTACAGAATAAAAAGCAAAGTTGGCCATCTACAAGCTTGAAGGTGAGGCTGAACATTGGTGGTGAAGTGCCTTCAGATTGTTGATTTCAAAAGGGATGCCTTTGACTTGGGAAAATTTCCAAACCACCTTTGAAGGTAAGTATTTCCTACTTTTAGTGAGGGCTGACAAGGAATCTGAGTTTGACTTCCTTGAGCAAGGAGAAATGAGTGTGGATCAATATGTAGCCAAATTCATCCAATTGTCCCATTTATCCTCCTACTTGAGATAGTTTGATGATGAACTATAGAAGGGCAATAAATTTGAAAGAGGCTTGAAACCGGAGTTGAAGGATAAGATAGTGTCCTTACAGATCCACAATTTTGATGAATTGGGGGAGAAGTGTAGGGTGACAGAGAGGGCCATGATTGAAAGTGAGGCTAAAAGGAAGAAGACCATAGAGGGTAAGTGTAATCAGGGCATGGAGCCCTCTAGGGGTGGAAGTAAGAAAGGAGCCAACAGTGGTAGTGGCTCTGGGGGTAGGTAACCACCCCTAAGAAACATTCCTCAGAAAAGGAGTATGGGACCTCCAAAGAGCACAGCTAGTGTCCCATCAGTTTGAGGCAAATATAGAAAGAGCCACAGTAATAGACCATGCCCAGTATGTTATAATTATAGGAAGCCTTGATACTATGCATGATTTTGCACAGAATCACAAGAGTCTACCTTATCTGTTAAACCACTTACACAAGGAAGGGTGCTCACACTTACACAACAAGAGGCTAGTAGATCCTTCAATCTAATCCTAGGTACTTTATTTGTCCATAATCATATTGTATATACATTGTTTGATTCTAATGTGACCTACTCATTCATCTCATATAACTGTGTTAAGCATTTGGGTCTTAAAATTAGTCAGTTGCCATTTAAACTATCTATGTTCACCCCTACTGGATATTCTATTATTATACCTAATGTGTGCTTAAATTGCATTATACTATTGGATAGACATTGTATTACCCTTGACTTGATATGTATCCCTTTATGTGACTTAGATGTAATCATTGGTATGGACTAGTTGTTGACTAATAATGTGATACTTGATTGTAGCCATAAGACTATTTCCTTACCTACAAGTATACCTAAAACTTGTCTTATGACTGAGCTTGCTTGTGTGTTTGCCGTATAAGCTAGGAGGTACCTTAGGCATGGTTACTAAGGGTTTCTAGTATTCTTTTCATTGCATGTTGAGGTTAAAGAGGGGTTGGATGATATACATGTGATTAGGGAGTTTCCTGAAGTTTCCCCTAAAGAGTTTAGTGGATTACCACTAAAGAGAAAGTTTGACTTTTCCATTGATTTGGTACCTAGTACAAGTCCAATTTCCAAGGCTTCATATAGAATGGCGCCTGTTGAGTTGGTTGAGTTGAAGAGTTAATTAGAGGAGTTATTTGAGAAAGGGTTCATTAGATCGAGTGTATCTCTTTGGGGAGTACTGATGTTGTTTGTCAAGAAGAAGGATGGTAGCCTTAGGTTTTGCATTGATTATAGGCAATTGAACTAAGTAATCATCAAGAACAAATACCCTTTGCTTAGAATTAACAACTTCCTTGACCAATTAGCCGAAGCGTCAGTCTTTTCAAAGATTAACCTTCTTTGGATACCACTAACTTAGATTCAAAGAGGAAGATGTACCTAAAATAGCCTTTAAAACTTGGTACGACCATTATAAGTTCCTAATCATGCCTTTTAGGCCGACCAATGCCCTTACTATTTTCATGGACTACATGAATAGGATCTTTGGGCCCGATCTTGACTAGTTTGTGGTAGTGTTCATTGATGACATCCTTATGTATTCCAAGAGTAGTGAGGAGCATGAAGAGCATCTTAAGATAGTTCTTCAAACTTTGAGGGAGTATCAGTTGTATGCTAAATTGAGCAAATGTGAATTTTGGTTGCGAGAAGTTAAATTCCTAGGTCATGTGATATCAGAACAAGGAGTAGTGATAGATCTTATCAAGGTAGAAGTGGTACTGAATTGGAAGAGACCCAAGACGGTGACTGAAATTCATAGCTTCTTAGGTCTAGTCAGCTACTATAAGAGATTTATTAAAGGATTTTTTTAGTTAGCTTTGCCTTTGACTAAGTTGACTGGGAAGGACCAACGTTTTGTGTGGGATGCCAAGTGTGAAAATGCCTTTCAAGAGCTTAAGGATAGGTTAATTACCGCACCTATGTTAGTGATATTTGACCCTAAAGAGAATTGATGGTCTATAGTGATGCTTGTAAGAAAGGACTAGAGTGTTTTTTGATGCAACAAGGTAGGGTGATAGCCTATATTTCTAGGTAACTTAGACTCCATAAGGAAAATTATCCCACCCATGATCTAGAGTTAGCAGCCATTGTTTTTACCCTTAAGATTTAGAGATACTATCTCTATGGCGCACAATTCAAGGTGTATAGTGATCACAAGAGTTTGAAGTACTTGTTTGACTAAAAAGAGTTGAACATAAAGCAAAGAAAGGCAAATGTGGTCACCGATGCCTTGAGTAGGAAATCTATTCATATGACAATGATTATTCTCAAGGAGCAAAAGTTGATTAAGGAGTTGAGATATTTGAATTTGTCCATTTTGATACGTCCTAATAGTATACTTTTGAGGGAATTGAGGACAGAAAATGACTTTAGAAAGAGAATTAAAGAGGCCCAAGAGTAAGATGAACATTTGGGAAGGATTAGAGAGCAATTAGGAAGCAAAAAGATTAGAGACTATGACCTATTAGAGGATAATTTAGTGAGATACCAAGGTAGAGTGTGCATACCCAGAAGCTTATAAAAGTAGGTACACCATCCATCCAGCACCACTAAGATGTATAGAGATCTTAAGAAGATTTTTTGGTGGCCTAGGATGAATTTAGACATAGCGGAATTTATTGCTAGATGTATAGTCTACTAGAGAGTTAATATTGAACATAAAAAACCCGCAAGTTTGTTACACCCTTTAGAAATCTCAAAGTGGAAATGGGATAGTATACCTATGGATTTTGTGATGGGTTTACCTCGAACATCATTGAGTTATGATGCCATTTGGGTGATTGTGGATAGATTGATGAAGTCTGCCTATTTTCTACATATTACAGCCACTTATCCTCTAGATAGATTAGCTCAACTGTGTGTTCGCTAGATTGTGAGATTACATGGTGTCTCTAATAGCATTATGTTAGATAGAGACCCAAGGTTCACATCAAAATTTTTGCAATCTCTGCAAGAAGATTTAGGCACTAGTCTTAATTTTAGCACTACTTATTATTCCCAGTCAGATGGACAGACTAAAAAGACCATTCAGACCCTTAAGGGCATGCTCAGAGCTACTGTATTGGAGTTGAAGGGAAACTGGGATGTGTATTTGCCTTTAGTTAAGTTTGCTTATAATAATAGTTACTATTTCAATATCTAGATGGCACCATTTAAGGCATTATGTGGGAGAAAGTGTAGATCACCCTTATGTTGGGTAGAGCTTGGTGAAAGTAATCTTTTAGGTCCAGACATAGTAAACCAAACCACCCATCAAATAAAACTCATCAAGAAGAAGTTATTGGCTGCCCAGAGTAGGTAAAAGAGTTATGCTGATAAGAGAAGGAGACCTTTAGAATATGAGACAAAAGACCATATGTTCCTTAAGGTTACTTTGATGATAAGTGTAGGATGGTCTATCAGGACAAGAAAGCTCAGTCCTCGTTACCTTGGTCCTTTCCAAATACTTGAAAGGATAGGACCCGTGGCCTATAGAGTTGCTTTACCTCTAAACCTAGCTAGATTACATGATGTGTTCCATGTATCCCAGTTGAAAAAGTATAACCTAGACCCTTCACATGTCATTGAGCATGAGAATATATATCTATAAGATGATTCGTTGTATATGGTTGAGCCAGAAAGGATTGTGGACTCAAAAGTCAAACAATTGCATAATAAGAACATCCTCATAGTAAAGGTGGTATGGAAGGGACTTACTCCTGATGAAGCAACTTGGGAGACCAAAAAAGAAATGAGAAAGGATTACCCAACACTATTCAAGTAAGGTGTGTCTAATTTTGAAGGCAAAATTTTTAAAAGGAGGGGAGAATGTAACACTCTAAAATTAATTAAGACTAATTACGATGATTAAGGAATTAATCTAGGTAATTAGTAAAAGTAAATAAGTTGAAAAGGAGGATGAAACGTATGGAGAAATAAATTATTAATGTGTACTTAAAATTCAATTAGGATGGGGATTTAATTAGGCTCATAATTAATTTGGACATTTACAATTAGGCCTTAAGATTAACTTAATTATGCCTTGGGCAAAATGTAGAAGCCCAATCTTAGCCTTAGGAAAAATAAATTATGGTCACTTTCTAGAAAGATCTAGATGTTAACTAAAGATAAAAATAGTTCTAAACTAAGACAACAACATTTAATCTAAGGAATGTAATAGAACAATAACTCAAGTCATTTCTCAGATTGCTCTAGGACTTGTAACTTTAAAAATTTGGTTGTTCCTCTACAGAGCTCCAAATGAGGTGATCTCAGTGGCTATGGAAATATTATGATGTCAAGTTTATGCCTGTAAAATTTTATGAGCATTAGACTTCATTTGGCCCATGTGTTACACAGAGAAGAAAACTGACCATATGAATAGTACACATACTAATTCTACATAATTTGGCCAACTTTGAAAAATTATAATAAATTCTCTAAACTTCTAAATTGAGTGTTCTCTAACTCTTTGAAAAGCTTTAGATGAAACCTACTTGCTAGCCAAATTTCATACAAAAATTCATACATTTGGTTAGACATTGGTTCAGCTTAAAAATTGGTCAAATTTGTAATCCAAAATGGGTTCGACATGCACCAAATGCCCTTACCATTCCATAACCACTTAGGTACATCCAAAAGCACAATTATAGCCTTGGGAAGCATGCCAAATGGTCTAAATTATCATGGAGCTCAATCTCACCATATCACATGCATTTCATACATATGAACATAATGGTGCTAGGATGTCAATCTCCAACATAGGCATTCATTTAGCTTCAAGATTGATATACACATCATAATTACATACATTTAAACTTGTTCAAATGGTTATATCTCATATACATCATGTCTTTACAAACTTTGACATCAAATTACATTCAAAAGAATTCTAATTGCTTTTTACCCTTTCAAACATACATAATGGTTGCATATACATGTCAAAGAATGCATGCATGGCATTTAAGCTACTAGTGAACATATATAAAGCATTTTCCTTGTCATAGAAACTCATACATAGCAAGCATAGGCTCTCAAGGGTATTAGTCTAGCCTTACCTATCTTCCTTGGGACTTTTGGCTTTGTCTCACACATTTTTAAGGATTTTTGGCTCATCCTCATCCATGTTAAGGGACTTTTGGCATCACCAAACCTATTCAAGCAATATTGCATACATAAACACATTTCAAAAAACATAATGGTACTATAACATATAAACAATAGGTAAGAACATTTCTTAGAGTTCAAACATACATACAAGCACTCAAAGACAAATAAACATCCAAGCAATGCATGAGAGAAAAGTTAAAGAGCTACCTTGAAGCAAGTATCACACACTTTTCCTTTAATTCCTCTTCCATTTTTCAGCCAATCATATGAAATTAGGTGGCACTTGATTCTCTTGGACTAGACACATCAAATAAGATATAATTCAATCATTGGAACAAGCTTGAGCTTTATACAAACTCTATGGAAGCTCACTTTCTCATATAACTCCATTATGGTTCCAAACAAGATATAATGAAGCAACTATTGGAATTCATGATCTTGGCTTTATTTTCACCTTCAATCTAAGTCTCTTGACTCCATTTAGACTCCTTGGAGCTATCATAATTTCAATTCTAAGAGCCTAGGCACAAGTTGCTTTGTTATGCCTCAAAAAAGAACCTAAACTCCCATCTCATAAACTATGGCATAAAAATTCAATTTAATGCTTCCATTATTGTTCGTATATTATTTTAAGACTATCCATAGTCCAAGTCTCCATTGAACAACTTCCTAACCCATGGAAATTGTTCTTGGCTAAATATGAAACCATAAAACTCTAACTTGCACATTTTAAAGTTTCAATCAATCATAAGCTTAGATTCTTGTTCCTTGTATCAAATAACGTCTAAATATACTAATTATGAATGGAAAAAAACATGTTTAGCCATTGAAGAAGCCTAGGTCGAACCATTACACAATCATGGTCTAAATTGTATCTTTTCATGATTCAAGGAAAACTAATGTTAGATATGGAATCCTTGTATGTTAAAACCCTTGTCTCTATCAATAATTCATGATTCAAGGAAAGCTTGGAAATACAAGATTTTGCAAGTGTTTCACGTAAAGTCTTACCTTAAAATGAACCTCTCTTCGTATAAATTATTTTTCACCAATTGGTTTCTTGAAAAAAGGTTTCATTTTGGCTTGAGGTAGACCTGAATCTTCAAGTTTTCAAGAAAAGAAAACCATCATTAGAGAGCTCTTAGAGAAAGGAATAACTTTCTTAACTGGTGCAGGATGAAATAGGGCCATTTACTTATCTAAACGAGATCTTTAACTTCTTCTCTCTCTCTTCCCTTAATGTCACATCGTAGCTCTCTAAAATTCTAAAAATGGAAGCTTGGAGAAGATGATGAGGTGTAATCTTACCTAAGAAGCTTCTTTTATAATTTTTCAAAATAACCATTTTGCCTTTACATGCCTATTTGCTTCGACTCCTTTTTGAGAACCGCCATTTCCATCATAAAATTTAGGTCCTTTACTTCATATAATGTCTTTGGTTTCATCCAAATTGGATTAAAAACTTTCCTGATTGAATCGGTCAAAATTTGGGTCAATCGACACTTTAAAATGTAAATCGAAGGAGTTTAAACCATTCTAGGGATTCCTATAGTTTTTAAGGCCTCTAAGAACCCCAAAAAACTTAATTTTGTGTGATGTTCTTGCTTAGGCGAAAAGGGGAAGATAAGTTCAAGGGAAAATTGTGATATTCTTGCTTCAAGGTAGCTCTCTAACCTTTTTCTCATGCATTACTTGGATATTTAATTGTCTTTGATTGCTTGTATGTATGTTTGAACTATGAGAAATGTTTCTAGCCATTGCTTACATGTTATGGTACCATTATGTTTCTTAAAATGTGTTTATACATGCAATATGGCTTGAATGTGTTTGGTGATGCCAAAAGTCCCTTAGCATGGGTGAGAATGAGCCAAAAGTGCTTAAGATTGGGTGAGACAAAGCCAAAAGCCTCAAGAAAAGTGAGGTTTAGTCAAAAGTCCGTTGAAAGTGGGTGAGGCCAATCCAAAAGTCCCTAGAAAGTTGGGTAAGGCTAGACCAATGTTCTTGAGAGCCTATATTTAACATGTATGAGTTTATGTGATGAAGAAAATTATTTATGTATGTTCACGACTAGCCTAAGGGACATATATGCATTCTTTGACTTGAATTTGCATCCATTATGTACGTTTGAAAGGGTAAGGAGCTATTGAGATTCTTTAAATCTCACACTTCCTTTTTATATGCCTGATTATGTCTAGGTGAGCCAAGTAGACCAAAGAATAGGGGCTAAAAGTCTTGAAGCATGGCACTTTGACAAAGAAGTAGAGAAATAAACATTTTAATAGCATATCGATGTCAATAATTGTATCTATGTGATGTATATGAGATGTAATCATTTGAATAAGTTTAAATGTATACAATTATGATGTATGTATCAATCTTGAAGCCAAATGAATGCATATGTTAGAGATTAACATCCTAGCACCCCTATATGCATGTGTATAAATGTAAGTGGCATGGTGAGATTTAGCTCCATGATGATTTGGATCATTTAGCATGCTTTTATATATTGTATTTATGCTTTTGGATGTGCCCAAGTGGCTATGGAATGAGAGGAAAGCTTTTTGGTGCCTTGATATACCAAATTAGACTTCAAAATTGACCATTATAGGTGTTAAACCAAAGTTTGACCAAATGAGTGAGTTTTTCCATGAAATTTGGCCATCAAGTATGTTTCATCTAGAGCTTTTCACAAAGCTAAAGAGCACTTAATTTAGATCTTTAGAGAATTTATTATGATTTTTTAAATTTGGCTAAAATATGGAGAAATGGTATGTGCATTGTTTATATGATTAGTTTACATTTCTATGCCACACGTAGGCCAAATGAAGCACAATACTCATGAAATTTTACAAACATAAATTAGACATCATAAGCTTTCCATAGTCATCGAGATCACCTCATTTTGAGCTTTGTATAAGGAAAATTGAATTTTTGAAGTTGTATGATAGTACCAATAATGCAGCTCAACCTTTGGTACTATTTCATCAATTTCTATGGACTAAATGCTATTTTCTTGACCTAAAACTATTTTTATCATTGGTTAATATCTAGAGCTTTCTAGAAATCTATCATATGCATAATTTCAATTTTTTTACAATTAGTTATGAATTTTCAAAGTTCATATCAAAAATCTGAACCTACCAACCCAAGAGCAAATTTCAATTTTTTGGTGCATGGCTTAGCTTCCTCTTTGAATATTTATATTGTGACGGAAGGTATACGAGTACTTATTGTTATGGAAGCAAATTTGCTCGAAAATTCTACCCCATGAAATTTTGATTGAAAATCAATAGAGGAAGTTAGATCTTCTTTCCACTACCAATTACATAGCCTAAAGAGGAAGAAATCAGAGCCTCATCTCTCTATGTTCTCTCTTTCTCCCATGCTTATATCACTTTTTTCAAAGAGGAAAGGGTGTTGGATTAGGGGTTGATCTTGTGTCTCCCATAACTAATTAGTTTTTCATTAGTTTCAAAATATTAATTCCCCTTTTAATTTTTCAACTTCAAAATTCAAATTATCTAATTAAATAATTAATAATTTGAATTTAATAATCAACTTAAATTAAAATTTGAATTTAAATATTCAAATTTCAAATTCAAATAAATTAATTATTAATATATTAATTAATTTTCTCTCTTAAGAAATTGGGTCGGGACATGGGTTAATTTGTCATAGGCAGTCCAATATATTTTAGCTGCTCGCAAAATAATAAACATTCTCTTTTCTTTGATATTGGTGTTTTGTGTCTTTTCTTCAACTACGAGGGTGGAGATATATCTACAACCAAGAGATGGGTAGGTTTACTGTTTCTAATGCTCCTAAATTATTCTAATGATTGAAAATGGTAGATGAGAAGAAGAGGATGAAGTAATGAATTTGAATCTTCTTAGTGCAACAGTAGCTTGGATGCTAAGATACTAAGGTTTGCTTTCTCACAGATGATAAATTGCCACAATAAAATCAAGCTAGAGATTGATAACTTGAGAAAGATCCTATGATTTAAATGCAGTTATATGCCGGCCTGCAAAATTTCCAGGAATGCATATTTAATTACTGAGTTGTCAATAATTATTGGTCAGGATTAGTAAATTTGTAGACTAGCGCTGCTCTTGACTGAAATTTTCAGCAAGTGATTTATTAAAGGACAAACTTCATTGTTTTCACACTTTTCTAAGTCTAACTGAATAAATTTTACATGTTTAGATGTCTTCTGGGGTTGCTTGTTTTTTCTGTTCCGACCTGATTTATCAGTGATTCTTTTTATAGTTTTTTCCTGGACATATTTAAGTAGAAAAGATTAATCTTAGGTATTGTTTCTATTGTTTGTCATTTTAAGATGTTATGGTAGTAGTATTTAATCATATTCCATCTGACCAAATAAAGTATTCATGCTCTTGGTGTTTTGAATTGCCAGCAGCTGCTATAGCTCAGTATTTTTGAGTATGTAATATTTAGTTACTTTTTTTTTTTGTTACATTTTTAATTCGGTCTTAGACAGTAATACGTTTTCTAGTAGAATTGGGTTTAGTTTATTACTTATATATAGTGCTAAATTTTTTCCCATGTGGTCGGTGCCTTTTGAGATGAAATTGAAGCCTGTCTTATGTGACTAATTGTTGTTAAATAGTCTATCTAAGCTTGTTAGAAATGGAGCTGATCAACACTCATATTGAATAAATTTGAATACCTGTCTTGCGCATAGAGAACTGAGCATTCCTTGCTAAATCGGCTTTCCTTATCAGTGATGGATTAAGCTTGGAGGTTCCTCCCGTAATCCTGTTCCTTTTTTCCCAATAGAAGTAAGTTATATTGGCGGGGAAGAGAAAAAATGATATTTGTTAATTAGGGCAAAATTAAAAAGAAAATTGGTGTAACAAATTAGTGTGATTTGTTATTTTTTTAACGAAAAATATTTTGAAACAGAACTAGAAATGAAAATTAGTAAATGAATTAAAAAGGTAATCATTTTGAGATAGAGTTAGAAATGAAAAATTCTTTTAGACGAAAAATTTTGTTTCTAAGTTCATGTCCAATTTTAGTTTTTTTTTTAATAAATATTTTGAGATGGAAAATTCCATCTCATATTTCATAATTTTGAGACAGAAAAATAAACCTCTATACTTTGTCTCTAATCTCAGCATATTTATTAAAAAAATTCTAAGATGAAATTAGAGACAAAAAATTTTGTCTCTAAATCTGTCTCTAGTATTTGTTTTTCTTCTTCTTCAAAAAAAATTAAATTCTGTCTCTAGTTTCAATTTTTTTTTATTATAAAAAACTATTCTCATAACATATTTGAGATAGAATTAGAGATGAAAAATTTTGAACTGGAAAATTTCATCTCTAATTTTAATACTTTGAACGTCCGTCAGGTGCAGTTGAGATATGTGTGATGCAGCATGCAGGTGTATGTATGAGGTCGGGTTTTGAACCAAGGACTATCTGGTTGGGGCATATATTCCAGCGAGCTTGAACGGAAGTGGCCGAGCAGAGTCGAGGATATGCAATTTTCCGTTTTGCTTACCATTATATTCTAAATCTCCACAAGGACATGTGATATCAAGATTCATTATATAATCCGAACCGCTAAGGAAATTTTAGTACATTCATTCTTTCTTTTATTATTCAAATACATCATAACAACACTCAACACCGCAAAGAAAAGGCACGCAACGCACATATATTACAATTATATAACTTTTTTTCTTTTGGTTTATTTATAAAACTCAATGACTCCCAAAGCTGATGAGAAAAAACAAGAAGCAATTTGGTAGCTAGAAAACCCAGCACCTTTGCATAAAGCTTCAAATTCTTTCTCAGTTCTTTCCTTCCCACCAGATTGGAGAAACATGACGCTGTCAAGAATCGAAACATACTTATGGCCATCGGTTGCTTGCGGTATTTCCGGCATGATCAGGTCAATAATAATTACCTTCCCATCTTTTTTGAGGGACCTATAACAATTCTTTAAAATTTGTATGCATTTTTCATCTGCCCAGTTGTGGGTTATAGTCTACAAGAAAACATAGAGCGCCAAAATGAGAACTTGCATGTGCTAATCATTATGAGAAGTTAGCGTTAAACTGACCTTAATCATTATAGCATCACCTTCTGGGACACTTTTGAACATATCTCCTCCAACATGCTTGATTCCTTTAAAATTTTGATGCATGTGAACCGAACTTAATAATAATATTAGCAACATAAAATAGACAAATCATTTCCCCTTAGTTTTTTCTTTTCTCATTGTTTTAACTTGTTTTGGTATTTATAAAGAAAGACATTTACCTGGGTGGGATGGGGCACGCTGTACCACTTGCGGCAAGTCAAAGTTAATACCCTGTAATGAAGGGTATTTAGCGATGATCATTTTGAGGCTTTGCCCAATGCCACCAGCCACATCAACCAGTGTTGATATTCCCTCAAATCCTTTGTATGTCTCAAGAATCTGCCTCATGTGCATGGTTGAGATATCAGCCATTGCCCCATGGAACAAGGTTTTGAATGTTGGGTCTATTTCCATATATTCAAACATAGGCATCCCATGAACTTTCTTGAATAGGTCCTTTTCATCGTCAAGTATCACTTGCTTAAAGTTTTGCCTGGAATTGTTATTCGCATTATACCAGCAAAAAAAAGTAATTAAATCTCTTTTGCTTGAAAAAGAATCAAATCAATAAAAGAAAAATAATAAGTATATAAATAAAGAACCAAACTTTTATGTACTAGATCCTTAACTCTTTAACGAACACCGTCGCACCTATAAAAATTTTATTAATAAATGTAATAACAAACAACTAAAGAACTACATATAATTTTTGTCAACAAATAAAATGTAATACGTCCTAAATTTTCGTAACGAACCATACCAATGTTAAAACTATACTTGATGCTTATAAATCAAAATATGCAACTACTTTGATTCTTCAATCAAAAAAATAAATAAATAGACTTTTTTTTTTCTTTTTAACCTAGCACCGCATCCTCAACCCAAGGAATTATGCAATTTGTCCCCTTAACTTTAAAAGTGGGAATAGACTCTTCATACTTTCAGTTTTGTGCAATATAATCCCCTTGATAACTTTTTTGCCTAAAACCATAACAACACTTGTCCATGTACATCGAAAGTTAAGTCAGAAAAAAAAAAAAAACATTCAACTTGTCATCCTAAATGATAAAAAAGGGAGTTTCTTTATCATTTCATTCCAAGTTTTTGCACTAAAAAAGCTCTTGTTGGCCACTTGGGTTGACAAATTGGATCTTTTTTTTTTAATTTTTTTTCCTTTTGGGCTAATTTGGACACCTTCGGCCTACTACATACAAAGACAAGTGGTGCTAGGATTTTGGATAAAAATGCTAATGAGGAGATTACGTTATACAAAGCTAAAAGTTTGGGGGGTTTATGATCAACGCTTAAAGGTAAGAAAATAACTGAACAACCTCCTACGTTGAGAGGACTCTTTGTATTTTGCCCAAATTTTATTAACTCAGAAGAAACTGCATGATGATATAAATAAAATTAGATGTCCATGCATGTCTGCATAACTATTTCACAACCCAAAAAAAAAAAAATCAAATGTTACAAGCAAGTATAGTTGAAGCCTATGAATCAAAATACAAAATACTTACCAAACCTTCATATAAGTTGGGTGAAAGTGTAATTTTGAGATTGCAGCCCAAGAGGCTTCATCATCATCGACGGACAAGTATTTGCCACTGGGTGATAGACCATAAAGCCTCTCAACCGTTCCATCTTGATGAACATTCCTAGAAGAACAAGTGAGCAGAGAGTAACTAGCAAGTAGAAACAGCAGTCGATCGAGCCGGCGAACTGTATCTTTGTGTCGATTTGGAAGCTTGGAAGCAATTTCAGAGGGTGACATGCCCTTAGGGTCCCCCTTAGCAACGATCTCAAAGAGGTTTAGCTCAATGGCAGCATTTAACACTGCAGAGTAAACCGGACCACTTGATAGCAACATAGCATCAAGGCAAGCATCATACCCATATTTCTCTGAGGTGGTGCTCATCCTTGCTAGCTTCTTCTTTGGTATAGACTCACTATAAATTATTAGCTATGGAAGATGATGGGGGCAATTTGTAACCTAAAAGTTCATACAACCTGCTTTTCCTGATCTTGTTATTTGGGTATTTATAGTGTATAAATTTGGCCATTGAAACCTTGTGACGTGATTGATTTTATATAGTTGTATTGACTCCGTATAAACCTTTTTTTTTTATTTGACTTTAAGCAATTTACACTTTGCCATAGAGGTCACTTTCTTCAGCCTGCAAGACTTTATAGATAAGAATTTTCTTAAAAAATAAAAAATTACAGGAGCATTTGAGGATTATTTCATATAATGGAATTCCGGGAAGGATAGACGCATCATCAGGATGAAAACGTCAAAAATATACCTTCGTTTGCCTTCACTGGAATTTCTTCTTCCTTAGGTGGAGTTTAGTACATAGCTATTCTGATTTTTTACTCATTTACAAATCTAGTTATAAAAAATTGAGTTTGATATATATATATATAGTCATTCATATATTATTTAGGACATCTATAATACATAAAATTTAAATTTTCTACGTTGCAACCAGCAACTTATAGTTGGAGTTTGCCTACCAATTGCGAGTTGGGTTTTGTTTTATTTTTATTTTATATATTTGGATCCTTGGAGAACTTTAATTTTAACTTGTAGAGAAAAAAGAAGGATTATATTTGGCAATCCATAACTAACGTAAAATTTTGTCAAATATTTATGACATAGATAATCGATATGGACTTTATGGACTTTATGGCGTCGATTAATCTATGTAACCAATCTCATTTAATGAGAAAAGTCTTTGCCGTTGTTGTTGTTGTATCATTTGGTTCAATTAATCTTTTTCCTTATGGGAAATTTAGATATATAATTTATGGCTATAAATAATTATATCAAAAGCATTAGATACTAGGAGAATATGAAGAAATAACGTAATTAATTGTTAAAATTCCTATCATAATCTATCATACCAACTAGAAAAATTGTAATAATGCATTGACCAAACTTTTAACTAGAGTAGGCAATTAGTTCTTGAGTTTTTTTTTTTTGGTATGCATACTGATCCCCTGCACATCTCTAAAGATGTGTAAAGGATGTATGTTTTAATTTGGATAATCCAAATCTAATCTGCAATGTCCAAAATTTAAAAAAAAAAATATTTTAAAGGAATTAGAATGTGTAATGAAAATATTTTTCTAGCTATAGAATTAAAAAATGATTGTTTAAATTAAAAAATTTGAAATATAGACTGTTCAAATGAAATGTAGATGATCCAATAGAGATCTTATTTTTTCAATGCATGTCCTATGCTTTTTTATTACTTTTTATTTTATCTTAAATAAGGCCTCCTCTATTAATTGGATTATAGAGCAACTAGATTAGACTTTGGATTCTTAATTAACCTTAAACTCGAATATTATTAAAGGGAAAGAGATGAAGAAATAGAAATTATTGAATTAAGCAAGACCTTAGTTTTAAAAATATGTGTAGTGGTTAAAAACATGCATGGTTGTAATCATAAAACCACCATCTTAACAATCCTCTAAACTCTTCAGCAAAATGAATATATTTTATCTATTTATAAAATAACTAGATTTTCCAAATGATTTTATTTACAAGTTTATAGTTAAAAAAGAATACAACATCACAAAATCATGTACATTTGTCCTCAATCTTTTCCTCTCTATGCTTTCTTATTTTTTCTCTCCTCTGCTATCTTACTAGATTTTGTTGTCTCCTCATCTTACAATCTTTCACTCAATAAAATTCTCATTTTAATTTCTTAATACCTTCTCTTGCTTCTCCCCTTACTTGAACATTCTTTAACCTCTTAAATATCCTAAAAAAAAGTCAAGAACCAAAAGAATGAAGAAAAAGTTTCATTAACTATGTTTTGAAACTTGGGCAGATTTGCCCAATCGTGTTGCTTCAATGCCTTCTTAGTTTAACCATAAGCCTTTTAGCCATCAACTATGACTAAACAAAGATCTAAAACGACCATTAGAATTAGAGCTCTATTTCTAAAAATTTCAATTTCAATTTTTGAGAAGAGTAGCTCCACTATTGGATGTTCACATGGTGAAAGATTCTTCAAGAATCTTAAAGGTTTTGCCTTGACTTTATTAAGCATTAAGTTCACCCTTTATCCTTAATTGTACCTTATTATTGAATTAATACAATAATTCCTTAGTGTCCCATAGTTACTTATCAATAACTTAGTTGTTACCCATTCAACTTCTTGATTGTTACAAGATAAAATTTTATTCTTTTATCTTATTGTTACAAGGGATTTCATTACATTCTCATATTTATATAGTTGATTAAATTAATCATTGGACCAAGGGGAGAGCTAAGTTCAATTTGAGTACAGTGCATTTCTTTCATTGCAAACTTTTGTTGTAGACTTTTGGGTTTTGTATACAGTTATAGTTAATGATATGTATTAAGCATTTGTATGTTTTTTGTTCTGAACAGTAGTTCAAAAAGGGCTAGTGAGCAAGAGATCTAAAACTAAAGAAGCTCGTCAAATCATGTTTCTTGAATGCTTCAAATAGTTAGTATCTTATCTTTCTCTTGTTGGATCAAAGCATTCACTTTGAACAAAGCTTTAGTACTATTGCCAACTAGTGAATTGAGAGTTTGACTATTTTGGTCAAATTTGAGCCTTTAATTTGTTTTTCTAAATGAAACTAATTGTTAGCAAGGAATCTTTTGCCAAATTGCTCCTACTATATTCACAAGTTCACAAGCTACAACTATTAAGAATTTATTTTTAAATACTATTATAATGATATTTTCCAACTTAGATGGACCAATGCTACATATATACAACCAATTTTGTCACAAAAATCAAGCCCTTTGTCACACTCAAAGTTGTTGTCTTTCTTTCAAACTTACCAAAAGAAAATTAACTGCTAGCTCACCAATACTAGAACCAAAGAACACTAAATTTTAACACAATCAGATTCACTTCCTTGACCAAGATACTTATCACCTCTTGTCTTCTTACACTTACAATTATTGTCTCCATTTTCTTTTTGGGTGATGGTAGTTCTATAAAAATTATAGGAACAATATCAACATGAGAATAAATCTCAATAACTATGGTATAAAACAATTTCATAAGAAATAAAATGTAGTTCTAAAAACTATTTAAGATGAGACAAGTAGATAGAAAATTAGTTGCATAGTATTTAAAATAAAATTTTCTCTGAGTTTTGAAATGACATTGGGTGAAAATTTGCTTGTGGTGTTCCTTGTTACTATATGAGTATTTAGGGAGTTCAAAATGGTCTAGCCATATTTCCGTAATGTTTGCTAGATTTGGTTCTAATGGTTTATCTTTGTTGGTGGTGCTATGTTGATGTTGATTGTATTAATTGTTGCCTCTATTGGTGGTTTTAAGGGGTTGTAGTGTAAAGTTCTTTTTTTGTGAAACTATGCAAGCCTTGGTTTTTTACATTAATTCAATTTAGTGTGAAGGAATCATTAGGATAAATTTCTAAAATGCTTTTGGGAGGTTAGTTAGTTAGTATTTTTTTGGGAGTAAAATAAGGCAATCAAATATGGAATTAAGTATTGTTATAAGATATCAGCGAAGCAATTGTTTATTAGGTAGAACTTTTTTCTTAGACTTTTAAATCTTAGGGAAAGAGAAGTTATCCTTTTGCACCATAAATTTATATGGACACAAATGAAAGTTGAATTTCTCAATCCCATTTTTTACTGTAAGAATCTCTTTGTAGATTGTATGGTAGTGCTTTTTGGAGTCTGCGAATTATCCACTAGCATGGCCACAATAATATTTCTTTCCATCAATTTCTTCAAGAGGCATGGCTCCCTAAAAGTCTTCACTAGCATTGGTTTGGAGGATCCGTTTACCATTATCAGGAATCTTTAAAGGCAAAGAAGTCTGAGAGACATTTTTAAATGTAGGATTGCAGCTGTTTGTACTAGTCCAGAAGGAGGGGGTCCTTTCTTCAGAGCTTTGACAACTGGCTGGTGTGATTGGACACACAAGATATAAAGTCTCTAATGAAATTTATTATTCTTAGAAACTGTTAGATTTCTTTCACTGTAAGATCTTCATCAGGAAAAGTGAGCAATTCCTATGCAATATGCAGACCTGATTGGTAGTGCTCATTAGAAATATCCATTCCAAGAAATTATATTTGGGCCTAACCCAATTGGCTTTTTCAAGCTGAAAGCATTATTCCATATTGCTTTGTGATATCTAAGAATTGTTGAAGGAAATACTTATGATCTACTTCATTTTTTGAATAGAGTAAGATATCATCAATGTAAATAAGTGTGTTATGGAGGATGGGCTCAAAGATCTTAGTCATGGCCTTTTGAAATAAGGATGGAGCTACCTTTAGATTGAATGGCATAATAGTCCATTGGTATTAAACATTGGGTATGCAAAAGGCAGTTTTGTACCTCTCTACTGGATCAATCCCGAGTTGCCAGAAGCCTACTTTAAGATCCAATTTAGAAAATACTTTTGCTTCCTTTAACAGACTAAGTTGTGAACTAATCTTTGGTAATGGGAACTTGTCATCTTGTAAGAACATGTTGAAAGGCTTATAATCAATGACAAATCTTTTTCTTTCCTTATTTTTGTTCTAAGTGTTTCTCCACATAAAAGGCTTGGCAAGTCCAATTAGACTTTGTTGGTTCAATTAACCCTTGTTTGAGAAGGGCTGTACATTTTGCTAAGATCAAATCATCAGGATTCATGCCAGGATGAATAGCCTTTGTTAGATTGACATCTTCATTTCTTTTAAATGGTAACTAGATGAAGAATTCTTTATTTTTCTAGAGAGGAGATGAATGGGAGAATTGATCATGTGACTTTAGACAATATTGAATAAATTGATCATGAATTTCTTCATAACCAGCAGGAACTTGAGAAAGCTCAAACACCTTTGGGATGGTAATGTAAGGCTTAAAATGCTATTTAAACTTGATTCCTTTAGGGAGAATTTGAAGTTTTTTTGCTTGAAAATAGACATATATTCTAATGAGAATGTCTTTATCTAGAAGACTACTGCCAAGTATTTTGGCCTAGACAATGCAATCCGAAAAGATCTTAATACGATCAACTTTAAAGATCTTGCCATCAGTTGGACTAAAATATTCTAAGTACTTAGGCAAGGTTGTAGGAGGAAGAACTATAAGATTCATGAGACTTTTAGAAGCACTAGTATCCATGTAAGCAATAACTAAGATTGGCTTATGGTACTTGCTTTTGAGAATCTACATTTGAACATAGGGCATTGGAGGTTCTTTGGATGCTACTTGTTAACAAGGATGAACAGAATTACTATGATGCATATAGTAGTCAGAATGGTCTGAATTAGAGACATTTGAATCAGTAGATTGTAAGTTTAGCAAGGCAAAGATTATAGCATCATTGGCATCCTTTTGCACTTAAAAAAGGTCTTCAATTGCTTATTCATCAAAAAATGGAATGTTTGCTTGGAGTTGATGAAGGAGTTTAAATTTTTTTTTTAATCTTTTAGCACACTATTTAGCAAAATGGCCTTTCTTTCCATAAATGCAGCAGCAATCCCATTTTCTAAGTTGAGCCATTCTCCATCTAAAAAACCAAATTAGTTTTTTATGCCTTCTTTTCTTGTAAGGCTTGGAATAAGTTTTCTTGTAATGTGATTTTTTCTTTGTAGGACAAAAGTACCTTGATTTGTCTTTGCACTTAATCTACAAATAGGGCTTTTTACACACTTTCTAGAGCACCAGTTTTCCTTCTATTATCAAGTCAAACATCTTGTATTGTTCACACAACTTTTCAAGAGTGGCTAATGCAAGTTGATAAATTTCTCCCAGAGTGATGTCTATCATATCTCTTCTGAAGGATTGAATGGCTCATAAAAGTTTTGGTAAAAGTTTTTCTGGTAAAGAGGTGATAAATGTATGATAAAGATTATCATCATTGAAACTACTGAGCAAATAATGTCTTTTTGCCATCCTTTGATAATGATAACTAAGATCTTTTTTCTTTACAAAAGAACAACGCATTTAGAAGTATTCTTGTTTCTTCTATTTATCAACTAAATGGAAGTCTCCAAGGAATTCTTTATGAATGAATCCAAGAAGATTATTGGCACTGGTAGCAGTGGTATAGAAATGTTGTCTCTACTTCGCTAGGCTTTAAAACCATTCTCGAAGAGTGCCTGTGAATCTAGTAGTGAACTCAGTAAGCAATACTTCAAGATTAGTAGCTAGGCGAGTCACCTAAAGATCAATCCATTCTAAAAATTCATGTAGTTTATCTCTCCACTTTTCAAGAGGGATATTATCAAAGGTAAACCATGGTTCAGTAGATGGACGAGCTTGAGGCTATGCATAGTCAAGAGAAGTTGTGGTATAAGGATGGCAATTAGCATGATCATCATCTTATTCTAAGTTACACTCATCTACTTCTTCAAAAGGAGTGGGATTGACTAGATATGAAACTGTAATTTTGGCATGATCAAGAGATTCATCAGAACTAATTGGTCTTAGACCAATTCTATCAAAATGATTAGGATTTGAATTAGAACTGTAAGGAATCACTGATGTTGTAAAAGTTATTGTTCCATAAGACTTTAGAGGTTCAGGCTGGTTTGTTGGAGGTTACATTTGTTGTTTATTTGTCTAGGTATGGTCTATATGAAGAGATTAGGTATTTCTAGGTGAAGAAGGTAGTGTTTTTATCTGTAAGGATTATGATTGAGGGGGTTTTTTAGGAGGCTTGGTCCGTGGGGGTGAAGGTTCATATGGAGAAGGGAAATGAGGTGGTCTTTATAGACGTTGAGGATCTTTAGGAGGAGGTGGAGGTTGTCTGAGTTGAAGCTTCCTAAGTTAAGCTGGACTAAGATAGCCTTCTTTTTTTTTCTGAAGACTTCATAGTTCATTTTGAAACATTTTGAATAATCAGCTTCCTGAGGATAAGGTAAATATGGAGGAGAAGGGTAATAGTTATAGGATAGTGTAAAAAGAGAAGGCAAAGATTCATAAATGCTTCTGTAATGTCATATTTTTTCAATTTAGTCAATATGAGATTTTACTCTTTTGAGTTCTTGTTCTTTTTGGGTGAAAGCAAGACCCATGTAATTGTGAATGATAAAATTCTTTAGTTCTGCATCTAAAGATGTCACCTGCTGTTGCAGGTGATCATATAACTGTTGGACATGAATAGAAAGTGTAATACGATATATATCTAACCCCATTCATGGCAGTCATAAGCTCCATATCATCATGTTCATAAGAGCATATGGAAAAGGAACCAATAATAATAGATTTAATCGCGTTACGTCATGCTTAACAATTCACAATTGGTGTCATGTGGATCGTGTGGATTCATACCATGCATCCTTATATTTAAATACATCATTTCAACTCATTTGTATCATAAAATCTTGCTCATGACTCAAGGAAACCGAGATGGAGCATAAATTGAACTTATTGAATTTCAACCAGATTTGCCCCTATTCTGTCCAAAAGTTTGGAAAATCATAACTAAATCTAGAAAAATCAAAATCATGTAATCTTGGTCATTCTGGAAATCTTGGGATGTCTAATTCATGTTAAAAATATGTAAAAGTTATAAAATATCACACACAAAGTGTTTTACATGCAAAATAGTTTGGAGGTCGGACTAGGTCCTGATGCTATCACAATTTACTGATATGAATTTCAAAAATGTCCAATTAATTCCAAAAAATTCAAATTCGAGTGAATGATACCAATCTAAAGATGAGGATGTTAACTAGAAGAAACAAATAACTCTAGACGAGTTCAAGCTTGCCCAGACCCTAAATTTAGATTAAACAGTAACTAAGGTCTAGTTGGATGCCTAACACTGGACTGAATCTTTGAAAACTCGTATCTCCCTCTCTAGACATCCAAATGGGGTGATTCTAGTTGGAAAAATTCACTTATAAACTGTAGTTTCTGCCTATAAAATTTCATGGAAATTGTACTTCATTTGATCCCTGAATGACAGAAAAACAATTCAAACCCAATGGAATGTACATTAGACCATTTCAAGAATTTTGGCCAACTTTGAAAATTCATCAAATATTCTCTAGACCTCCAAAAATTCTGTACTTTAGATTCCCAAAAATATCTCGAACATATTCTAATAGCATGCCAAATCTCAAATCAAGAATAAATCATTTAGCTAAAAAGTGACATAGGGTTCTCCTTTTGGTCACCTTTGGCTCCAAGTAGGGTACTAAAATTGCCATTTGGCTTCCCTTTAGTCTTACCACCTTTTAGGCAAGTCTAAAAGCATATTTAAGACTTGTGGGAGCTGCCCAAATGGTCCCAAACAATTCGCATCTCATTTTGGCCTTTTAACCCCCACTTTTACACATTATACCAAACTTTTCTCAAATGCATACATTGGTATAAACACTCAATTTATATTCTAGAATATATACACCATACTCATTCATTCATCTATCACATAATATCATTTTTACATTTGTCGAAAGAGTCATAGACTATTTACAATAATAATATACATCATGAAGTCTCATTGTGAATCAAAAGACAAAAGTCAAGTATAAGGGTGGCAATCTTCATTCTTCAATGTGGTTAGCTCCCATTACCATATCCACTTGATCCACCTAGCATATTTGGACATTTAAGAGGAGGGAGTGAGATTCAAGAATCTCAATATCTCATCTCCCATTCCATCACACATAATATGTGCAAGCAAGTTCTATGAATGTATGTATGGGAAAAATAAAAGTCATGAACATTTAAAATCAAGCTTGGCATAGAAACACATCATACAAGGCATTCAAGAGCTTACCAAGTATTTGGATTGGCCTCACACTTCTCTCCATGGTATTTGGACTTATCTCACCCTTTCTTTGAAATCTTTGGACTCAACTATACTCTTTAGGAGTCCACTTTGTTTTTGGGAGACTCTTTAATTTGATTCAACCAAGTTCAAGGGTTTTTGGCTCATCCTCACCATGATGAAGAGTTCTTGACCTCTCCACACTCAAGCAAGCTCAAACCACACATCATATATTCATTTGAAAACATAATGTGGCATCAAGAGTCATGGTATATAAGAGCATTCTTGTGTACTTTTCATAGCTAAAAATATATATATACACATATCATAAAATAAGCTAAACACACATCTATGCATGAGAGAAGGTGGAGAGAGCTACCTTTTACAAATCTACATACTTTTCTCCTTGGATTTCCCTCCTTTGCCTTGGCTATACACCCATAATTTGGTGGATATGGTTTCTCTTGGCCTAGATATTATTTAAGGGAGCTAATTAGGTTCATGAAACATATTATAAAGCTATACAATTTGCTTAAGCCCTAGATTACTCTATAGGCTTCATTATGGTCCATAATTTTGCCTAATGAAGTAACATTTCTCAAATAACTTCTAGGCCTCATTCTTTCCTCTCAATTATGATTCTTGACTCCATTTAAGCCTCTTGGAGCCACTGCACCATTAAAACAAAGGGCCTAGTACCATGTTGCTTCTTTATGTCATAATATGGAACCTATGACCCCAATTCACTTTCCTTGAGTTCCAAATTTTTTCCAAGGCCTCTACTCATCTTCATTCATCAAATATGACTCAAGAATGGCCTTAGAAAAATTTAAAACTCTCCCTAGCACCATGAACATGGTTTGCCCTAGACTATGGAGCTTAATGGCTTCTTTGGAGATGCTTTAGTTTTCTTGAAGGAGGAAGCTCATGGGGAGTATCTTAGGGGTCTCAAGAACTCATTTAAACTCTTAATTAAGTCTAGAAAGCATCACATAAATTCAGAATTTGGAAGGTGCACTTGGAACCTTAAGCATTACATCTTGATTTCTAATGGCTATTTCATGGTTTTCTTTGCATATTCTTATTCTCCTCCACCTAATACCTAAGATTCACCCTTTGTTTGGTTGAAAATTTAACTCCCTAAGGTTGTCCTATATATGGCCGAAACATGCATAAAGAGATGGGGAAAGAAGACCAGAATTATCAGAATTCTTAAAGCTTCTTGAACCCTCTCCATTTCTCACGTTTCTTCTCCTTTATTTGGCCGACCTTCTTGCTGCCCCAAGAAAGAAAAATATTCTACTCTTCTAAATGCCCCAAGAGAAGAAGAAAAGGGAGAGAAAATTTAAGCCAAAGGTAAGGAAATTTCTTGGTTTTTCATGCATCACCTTGGCTAACCTCTTCTTCCTTTTTTCCTTCTTCTTTTCCATGATTTTTCTGAAGTTGTGAGGGCTATTTTGAAGGGAGAACAGAGGGGAAATTTCACAAATTAAGTAAGGAGGCTAAGGAAGGCAAAGAATAAGCAAAGAAAAGCAAGGAAGACAAGGTATTATGCAATCCTTCCATTGCCCTTCATTCTTTGCATTTTCATTTCTCCTTCGTTTTAGCTCCTTTTTTAGAACCGTCTTTTCCATTATAACAAATAGGTTCTCTATTTAATAAAATTCCTTTGGAATCATTTTCAAACCTTCCCGAATGAATTAGTCAAAGTTTAGGTCAACCGACATTGGAAAAAACTACACCAGAGGATCTTTACTGGTCCTGGGGCTTTCCACAGTTTTTAGGGCCCCTGAGAACCCTGAGCAACACAAAACTTTCATTTAAAAAGCCCTCTATGTGTTTTCCAAAAAGTCCACTTATTTATGAAAATGCCATTACGTTTCATCTAATTTTGTAACAATTTCATTTTACCGTCTTACGTCTATTTTTCTTTCTGTTTGAGCCTAAGGTTATTATTTTTAGGAGCTTAGGACTTTACCCAAAAAAATTTTGGACCTTTCCTAGGTCATTTCAAGGGTCCTACTTTTATACAGCACATTTCGTCATTTTATGAAAATGACGTTTCTTACAATTTTTGTTGTTCATTACAGAAAGTCCATTAATGTGGGAATTAGTATGGGCCATTTGATTAGTGAGATTCTCTAAGTGAGAATCAATTATTTAAAGAACTTTTTTTTTGTACTGTTATGTTGTGGGTGTGTGTAACATCCGGTATTACGTAAAAACATCGTAATGAGTCATTTTGAAAAGAAAGTCCCCTGAGATGAGTGAATTAAGGCTAAATGAAATTTGGATAAAATTTCAAATAATAGAAAATAAGGATTTGAGTCTTAAGTTGCCCAAAAAATGGGGTCAGAGTGATTCAAAAAAAATTGTTAAAAGTCTAGTGGCATTTTTGTAAATACAGGCACTTTTTGGAAAACTTATATGAGTGCTTTTTAAATAAAAAATTTAAGCTTTCTGAGGTTCTCAAAGGACTTGAAAACCATGGGAAGCCTTGGGACAATTAAAGCTCCTCCAGTATACATTTTTCAACAGTGGTGAGCCCAAATTGACTGATTCATTCGGGAAGGTTTTAGCTCTAATTTGAGTGATTCCAAGGCATTTTATAAAATTAGGAACCTAAATTTTATGATGGAAAAGACAATTCTCAAAAAGAAGCTAAAACAAAAATGCTAATTATAAGGGACATAAATAGAATTTTTCAAAATAATTCTCTTCCCTTTGGCTTTATATTAGGCATCCAAAATTCTGGCCTCTTCTTAACTGACTTGAGCTCATCCAAAATAGAGAAAAGGGCTAGAGAGAGAGGTGCATCAAGAGGAGCCAAGGAAGAAGATAAGAATCAAGAAAAAAGTTAAGAAACTTAGGGATTTTCATGCGTCTTCCTCTTGGAACCTTATTCCTCTTCTCTCGAGCTCTCTTTCCATGGTTTTGGTTGCTTAAATGGTTTTGTTTTGGTCTTGAACCAGAGGGGAAAAGTTATAAATTCAAAGAGCAAAGGCAGAGAGAAACACTTTGGAAGGAAGCTTGAATCCGAGTGTATTAAGTCAGCACACTTTTTAGCGATGCAAGCCACGCTTACCCTAGATAAATTAGCCCAGCTATACATCTAGGTGATAGGAGATTACATGGCGTGCCTAGGAGCATAGTGTCAAATAGAGATCTCATATTCACTTCAAACTTCTAGAGATCATTATAGGATGCTCTAAGTACTACGCTTAGATTTAGTACAGCTTATGACCCCTAAATAGATGGATAGACGGAGAGAACTATCCAAACCTTAGAGGACATGTTGAGGGCATGTGTATTAGAAATGAAAAAAAAAAGGGATACATACTTGCCTCTAGCGGAGTTTGCCTATAATAATAGTTATCATGCGACTATTCAAATGGCACCATATGAGGCATTGTATGGGAGGAAGTGTAGGTCTCTGGTGTGTTGGGTTGAGCTAGGAAAGAGAAGCCTAATAGGCCCAGAATTAGTGACCAAACTTTCAGACAAGTTGAGACCATAAGAAAGAAACTCTTAAAGGGCAAAGTAGATAGAAAAGTTATACAAATAGATAGAGAAAGTCATTAGAGTTTGAGGTTGGAGACCATGTCTTCATTAGAGTATCTCCAGTCATAGGGATAGGTTGGTCCATTAAAAATAAAAAGCTCAGTCCAAAATACATAGGTCCATTCCACATTCTTAATAAAGTGGGACCTGTGGCCTATAGACTTGCCCTTCCCCTAAACTTGAGCCAAGTCCATAATGTAATCTATGTATCCCAACTCGAAAAGTACCAGCCCGACCCCTCATATGTTGAGTATGAAAATGTGTAGTTACAGGATGATCTATCATATATAGTATTACTAGATCGGATCATGGATGTTAGACTCGAGCAGTTATGGAATAAGGTGATACTATTAGTGAAAGTGGTTTGGAAGCAGTTATCTCCCGAAGAAACTACCTGGGAGCTAAAAGAAGAGATGAGGAAAAAATATTCAGAGTTCTTCCCATGAGGTATGTTATCTAAATTTCGAAAACAAAATTTATTTAAAGGGGAGAATTGTAATGTATGGTTTTCATAAAAACAACAGAAACAAATATGTTTTCAAAGTAGGTCCTCTGAAATGAATTGGTTAAGGTCCACAAAATTTAGAATAATGATCTTGACATTAAGTAATGAAATTAGAAGGCCAGAGGTATCCTGAAATAGAGGCTAAAATAACTAGATGGAAATTAACGAAATAGTTACGTAACATAATGGCATTTTTGTAATTTTGGGTAAATTTTGGAATTCTCATAGGAGGGCATCTTAAATGAAAAATTTGAGTTTTTCAGGGTTCTTAGAAGCCCTAAAAACCATGGGAAGCCATGGAACAGTTAAAATCCCTCTGGTGTACATTTTCTAGCGTCAGTTGACCCAAACTTTGACCTTTTCATTCGAGAAAGTTTTAGCTCCAATTTAAGTGATTCCAAAGGTATTTTATAAGATTGAGGACCTATATTTTATGATGAAAAGGATGGTTCTCAAAAAGGAGATAAAACAAATTAGAAACAAAAATGCCAAGATTAAAGGACATAATTAGAATTTTTAGAAACAACTTCTTAAACCTACTTATATATACCCCACACTCCACTCTTTCCTTCATTTAGCTAATTTTATTTCTGCCCTAAACCAAAGAAAGAAGCAAGGGAGTGAGGTGCACAAGGTAGGAGAGAAGGGGAGAAGAAAAAGCAAGGAAAAGGTATGGTTTTTCATGGATTTTCTTAGTTTCTCTTTAGCAAATTCCTTCTCCTCCATCTTCCTTTCTTTCCTATGGTTTTATTGAAGCTTTTGGTTTGTTTTGAGGTCATACCAAGGAGGAAAGTTTTGAGTTTGGAGAGGAGAAGCCAACCAAAGAGAAGAACAAGCCAAAGAAAGCCAAGAAACCAAGGTATTTTGCCACCCTATGCATGATTCTTCTTATTTCTTCTCTTGTGATTTTTTCCCTATATAAGACCAACCCTAAGGAGGTAAATTTCTAGATAAACTAAGAGTGAATCTTAGGAAAATGAGGGAGACGAACAAGAATATACAAAGAAAACAATCAAATAACTATTGGATTTCAAGATAGCAAAGTTAGGGCTTCAAGTGTTCCCTTAAAATTCTGTCTTGATAAAAGAATTCCTAAGCTAACATGAATGTTTATATGAGCTATAGAGATCCCTAAGAAGCTTCCCACATATCTCCCATCAAGAAAACAAGACAAACTCCTTGCTTCTTGAGTGGCTCGTCGTGCAACCCTCAAAATAATATTAGGTTGATAAAATATGTAGCTAATGGCACAACCTAGGTCATCTCCCTTGGAATTGGCGTTCAATGTTTAATTAAGTTTTCCAAATATTAAAAAACTCTAAAAATTCCTAAACTAAAGGGGTTTTGATTTACTTAAACTATTTAAAATAAAATTGAATTAAAATTCCTAATTACTATCTAATTGGGTGAATTATAGTCTTATGACTAGCTTTGGATTCGTCCCTTGGTATCCACTATCCTTATCCTATTCTAATTGTAATTGATTCTGGCCTAAGAGTTCTTAAATGTGTTTATAACAATTTATCTTGAGTAACCACGCAAGATTTAAGAGATTAACGATCTAACGTGAATTGAAACCTCAACTCGGCATTAAATTGTCAATTCTTGTTTCTAAGATCAATGAACATCCAATTTGATTGATTAACTAATTTGATTAGCCTATGAATCATCCTAAATATTTAATTAACCAACTAAACATTAAGGAATCCTCACATTAAACAATTAAGCACATAATCTCACTCATGTATTTTATCGAACACCTTCGAAGCATACATGGGAAATTCAGATAATATTGGAATTAATCAGATCAATTAATCAACAAAAATACTTCCTAATTAGTGTCTAACCAGACACTAATTATAATTACACAAATTCCCTATCAAATACAACTTAACCAAGACAATAAATGAAAGAGAAAAAGTGTAAGAAAAATAAAGAAATTCTTATCCAAAATTCTGAATTATTCTTCCATGGATTCAAGCTTCTCCAAGAGCTTCTTCCTAGCTAGCCTCAAGATGGAGATTAGAACTTCATGGAATGTGGAGATGGATGGAAGATGGAGTGAATGGTAATGAGTGGTTGGATGAGGATGGAGTGGACGATGGAATGGTTGCCCCCTTTCACGTGCTTTTTAATGAATCACATGCAGCCTCCTTATTTCCTTCTTCGCGTTATTATTCACGTTCCCAGCCTCTCCTTGAGTTTTTGCATTCTCCACGTCTCCTCCTTTAGCTCATGCTCTGTTATTTTATGCAGCTCATTCTTCTCTCTCGAGCTGCCCTCATGCAGCTTCTTCTTCAACTCATTCAGCTCATTCACGTAGCTTCTGTTTGTGGCTTTGTCTTCCATTAACTTAACTCCAGCTCCTGCATGTTCTCTACGTGAACATGCTCTGTTTTCCATGTTGGCTGCTGTCTGCTTTGCTTTCAGCTCCTTTTGCAGCTGCTTTTCATATCTTTGAAGCTCACCCAGCCAGCTTTCCTCTCGTGTGCTCTCCCAGCTTCATCTGTTGCCTCCAAGAGCTTCTATTCTTCGAGAAGCCTTCCCACTTACTGCTTCATCTTCATTGCATTTCCTACGTTGTTCTTTAGCTCAAAGCTTCCTTCTTTCCAACGTTCTCTGCGTGAAGTCCAACGGAGTGAATGGATGAATCAGTCATTCATCTCTGCCTCCATTTTCAGCGTCTCCCATCATCTTGCCTTCTCTTCTTATTTTCCATGCAAGCTTTTCACGTTCTGGAGCTTCCTCATTCAGCTCGTGCAGCTCCTTCAGTTACTCGAGGTTTCCTTTTCTCTGCTTGCAACTAGCTCTCCCATGCATGCTTCAGCTCATTCAGCTCGTTCACGTTGACAGTCTTCCATTTCATCTTCTCAACTCGAGATCCCTTCTCAAAGATCTCTCTTCTTCATATTCCTCACATGTTGCATCCTCTGTTCATGGGATGTTGTGGCTTCATGCATGCGAACTAGAGAGCTAGACGTGTGGTTCACTTTATTCATAAACTTGAGACTGCATCCTCTGTTTCCTACTCATCCCATCTACCTCACGTGTTTCTTTGCATGTGTGAATGATGTGCAGCCTTGTGTGTAAATGGAGGTGCTGTACACGTGCCTTGTATTTGTGTTTACGTGGAAGAATGAGTGTATGCCTCCCTGAGTGTGAACCCTTGAGTGGTGGTATGCTCGAGTTTGCTTCTTCATTTATTTTTATGGATTGAAGCTCTTGTGATGTGAGTGAAATGCTTCTATGTGTGTTCAAGTGGGTGCATTATTATGGTGTGTGAGTGAGCTGCCTTCCATCCAAAAATCCCTCTTTCTAGTTGCAAAGTGTGGCTTCCTTCATGTAGTTTAGCTCTTGATTCAATCTTGAAGTTTCAATCATTTTCCAAATTAATTTCTATCCTTAAAATTCCCATTGCTCAACAAAATTCTGCACAAATAGTAAGAACAATTTAATAGAAAAATTCACAAGAATCATTTAAAGAACTTTATGCATTAAAATTCTAAAATCTTGTAAATAATTTCCTGAGATATAGAAATGGCTTCTAAAACAAAATCTTATCTAATTAAAGTCTTAAAGCCATATTTTCTTATTAAAATGCCTATGATTAGGAGAATAAAATGGATAGAAATATATGTTTATCACTTCTCCTTTATATGCATAGCCACGACCTAGGCTAGATAAAGCACCAAAGAGTAGTTTTAATTCATTCCAAGCTTGATTTTGAGTCATATATGATGGGAGAGGATGAGAGGAAGCCTTAGAAAAATTTTAGAAGCTATGGATAGTGAGATGGTATCATAAGTTCCATATTATGGCTTAAAGAAGCAACACCTAGCTAGACTCCTTAAATTAATTGTGTGATGGCTCCAAGAGGCTTAAAAGGAGTCAAGAGTCATAAATGAATGGAAGGAATGCAACTAAGATTATGTTTTCCTAAGGTTGTTTCATTAGGTGCATTGTGAAACCATAAAAGAGCCATATGAACCACCTAGCTTTTGAAATGAATATGTAACTTTAGAATTTATTCTAAGAGTGTAATTGGCTTCCATGTTATGTGTCTAGGCCAAAGGAACCAAGTCCTACCTTCTTTTGAGTGTGTGGTCGAGGGAGAGGAAGCATTCTTGAAAGAAAAAATGTGCATTTGTGATAAAGGTAGCTCTCTCTTCTTTCTCTCATGCATGAGTGGATGTTTATCTTGTCTTTGAATGTGTGTATAAGTTTTGAGCCATGAAAAATGTTTTAGCATGTATCTAAATGCCATGGTACCATGATATTATTATTATGCATTCAAATGATACTTTGTAAAGTTACTTTGGTTTATGATGATTGTGTCGTGCAATCTCAAATAAAACTAGGTAGAAAAATAAATTTTATAGGTAATGGTGCAACTTAGGTAATTTCCCAAGAAGTTTGTGCCTCAATTTGTTTATGAAAGAGTGTTTAAAGTATTACTAAATGAAAATTGTTTAGGGGATTTTAGATTACTAAAATTTAATGGAACTAAATTTTAAATGACAAGAACAAAAAACTTAAGATAAATGAAGTTTTAAGAAAATGTGGTAGCTAGCCTTTAGATGGACTCCCTAGAATTCAATTATCCTTGCTCCCTTTTTAGTGTACCAAATTTGGATTTAAATTCTTGTTCATTAGTGTATTCTCCATAAAAGTTCTTGATTGACCATCCAAGCTTCAATTCACCAATTATTCAAGGATTTTGCAACCACAAGAAACCTTGAAAAATTAATCAATTAAATTAAGAGCAAGAACACACTATAACCAATCCTAATTGCTCAATGAAATTGACTGCACAATCCACTTAAGATGCTAATTAACCAATTAGATTTATGAATTCCTTAAACAATTAATTGCATAAAAATTCTAGCCATTTAATCCGACAACCATTGCATCAATTAGCCTATAATCAAGAGGAAATTAAGAGTAATTTGCACAGACACTAATTCTAGATTTTTCACAAACATGTAATGATCACAATTAACAATCAATAGGAAATTACAACCAATATACAATCCAATTTAATCCAGTGAATTCTAGCAATAAAATTCCTAAATTAATAGACTAAACTTAGTCAAATTAATAAAAGAGTTAATGCTGAAATTAAAATAGTAAGGAGGAAGAAATTATCTAATTTGGTGAAGAAATGTAAAGCTCAAATCTGCATTTGGGAGTTTCCAATCTTCAGTTAGCCACCAAGGATGATTCAAGCTGTCATAAAGAAATTAAACGGAAGAAAATCGATGATGAGAGCTTCAGCCATGGAGAAATTGATGAATCAACTTGCTCGTCCACATTCTGGAGTCTCCCCTTTTTTTGTCGTGTTCTCGCGTTATATTCTTCGCCCAGCTCATGCATCCAACCCGTGGCCAGTGTGTGATGTGGATGAGTGTATCAACATGGTGAATGGGATGAAAGTGGTTTTGCAGCTTGGAGTGTTTGAAGTCATAGCTAATCCATGGAGGTTGCAAATGAGTGCGACGTGTTTATGTAGCTACGTGGAAGTGTATTAAAAGAGTGTGTTCAAGTGAAGCTTTGTGTGTGTGCAGCTTTGTGAATGACTGTGATTGTGTGTTAGTGTAGTGGCTGGTTCTAGGAGATTGAGTGTGAGTGTGGGCTAGCTATGCATGTGAGTGTATATGGTTGATAATTGCTAATTTTCATATATTTTTCCTCTTCTAATTAGGCATTTTGATTATAAATTTTGGCTTAAAGGACTTCAATTGGAGGATAATTGAGTTTATTGACCATTTCTGTAGTTTAGGAATTAAATTGCAAAATTATTGGTTTTAATGCATAAATTTGTTTAAATAATTTTGTAAGATTGTTCTTACTTAATTGTCTCCATTGTTTTTGTACAGACTTTAAGCAAATTAAATCCCAATGTTGAAGAAAATATGGAAGGTTAATTGGAGAAGAAAAATGCCACGAGCCACTTCATCCTTAGTGCATCCACTCTTCCTTCATTTTCACATGGCACCTCACCATATACACTTACACTCAATCTCCTAGAACCAGCCACTACACTTCCACTCACTGGAACAGAGCAAGAAAATGAAGAAGAGAAGAGCAAGAATGAAGGAAGGTACAGAGCATGTGGTTAGCTTTTGTGATTCAAGAAGAAGCTTGTGAGCTAAAGTGAGTTGACTGAATGAAAGGAAGAAGCATACTCGAGCAGTAATCACATTGAACACTAAAGAGAAGGAAGCCTTGAGTTAGTGAACTGAAGGTTTCTCACATGATTATGAAGAACCAGCTGCAGCACTTACAAGAAGCCACAAGTTCAAGCTAGGAATGATGAAGAAGCTCCCATGGAGAACATGCAAAAGACGTGAAATAACGCGAAGGCTGGAGCTTTTGAGTAGAAACAGTGGATGTAGTTTCTGGTTTATGAGAAGAAGGCATAGGTTCAGATTAAGCACAAGGGTAGCAGTACAAAACAGAGGAGAAGCTCGAGTTTTATGTGCTGTGAATAGAAGCTGGAAGAAGTGCCACGGGTGGAGAGTTTTCAGCTGAATGAGGAGAGAACCAGCTGTGCAGAGCTAACGTGGAAGCTGCATGAGACACAATAAGCACATGATAAAAGAGTTCTACGTGTTGGGCTGGAAGAAGAAGCTACGCTGGAGCTGACATGTGCAAAGCATATTATTGTAATGAAGAAATCATGTGGGAATCATTACAAGCAATGAGCTAGGAGTTGGAGTTCAAAGAAGGTTGATGTGTTTGCTATAGGGTCGAGGAAGTGAAGAAGACGCTGGAGTATAGTGAGATAAAGAGAATAAGCATGAAGGGCTTGAGCTGGAAGAGAAGCTAAGCTGTAGGGAGAGTGCCATAATGGAAGTTAATGTGGAATAATGTGAGAGAAGGCTGGAGCTGAGGAGTATGGTTTATGCGTATTAATGAAGCTTGCACGAGCTGGAATTTAGCTACGGGCTGACATGTATTAATGAAAACGTAAGCTGAGGGGAAAAAATGTGTACAGCATGAGGAATAAATAAAGCATATGAATGAACTAAGGAGCTGGGCACGTGAATTATAAAATTACTCGGGCAGTAGCATCCATTCACCATCTCATCCAGACCATTCATTCTGACACCAAACCATCTAAGCCACACATCATCGAATAAGGTGATCCATACTCTATTCGTAGACCCTTGATCCATCCTATCTCATCCATTCATCAAGAAAAAAAGAAGGAAAAAGGCTGAGCATGATACACAGTAAGAGGAGCTGGGCACATGATTTTTTTAATGAGGACTGGGGGAAAAACACGTGGGTGTGAGGTATTGTGGGGGCTGGAGATTAACACAAGAAATAAGGTGATAACACGATGAAAAAAGGAGGGAGCTCTAGAGAGGTGAAAAGGAAGAAATTCTCATCGGTTTCTCCATGGCTGCTGCTTATTCCATCAATTATCTTCTGTTTGAATTCTCCATGACAACTTGAATCATCCATGGTGGCTAGCTGAAGCTTGGAAACTCCCAGATGCAGATTTGAGCTCCACATTTTTACACTAAATTGGATAAAAATTCTTTGCTCCATCTTTTAATTTCAGAATTATTTTCCTTATTAATTTGACTAGGTTTAGTTTATTAATTTAGGAATTTAATTACTAGAAATTACTAGATTGGTTTGATTTGTGGATTGAATACAATTTGATCTTTGGAATTTTAATTGTGATCATTACATTTTGTAAAAATTCTAGAATTAGTGCTATGCAAATTACTTTTAATTTCTTCTTGATTTTAGGCCAATTGATGTAATGGTTGTTGGATTTAGTGGCTGGAATTTTTGTGCAATTAATTGTTTGAGGAATTAATTAATCTAATTGGTTAATTAGCATCTTAAGTGGATTGTACAGTAGATTTTATTGATCAACTAGGATTGGTTGTAGTGTGTTTTTGTTCTTAATTCAATTAATTAATTTTTCAGGGTTTCTTGTGGTTGCAAATTCCTTGAATAATTGATGAATTGAATCTTGGATAGTCATTCAAGAGCTTTTATGGGGAATACACTAATGAGTAAGAAATTAAATCCAAATTTGGTACACTAAAAAGGGAGCAAAGATAATTGAATTCTAGGGAGTCCATCTAAAAGCTAGCCACCACATTTTCTTAATCGTTCACTTTATTTTAGTTTTAAGTTTTTTATTCTTTTCATTTAAAATTTAGTTCAATTAAATTCTAGCATTTCAAAACCCCTAAAACAAGTTCCAATTAGTAATACTTAGAATATTCTTTCACAACAAATTGAGGCACAAAGACTCTTTGGGAAATGACCTAGGTTGCATCATTACCTACAGAATTTATTTTGCTACTTAGTTTTATTTGAGATTGAACGACACAATCGTCAAATTCGGCGCCATTGCCGGAGAGTTTAGTTTCTTAATTGTTTGAAAGGGTTTCTTAGTATTTTTGCTCTATTTTTGTTTTATTTTTCCCCTATTTTAAGTTGGAATTGGGTAATTTTGGTGTTGCACATCAACTTGTATGCTTGTTGAAATTTTTGTTTAAAGTGCTCAGAAAATTTTCAAACTTTGTTTTCCAAGGTTTTTAGGTTTTTTAAGCAAAACTAATAGCAAAGCTATTAAGTACACCATTTTTTGCCCAAAATCTAACGTTTAAGGCACTTTTTTTAATTTTTTAGTATTTTCTCGAATTTTCTAGGATTTTTCTAATTTTTCTAGATTTATTGTTTTAATTTTTCTTTGTTGATTTCTTGTATTCCTTCTTAGTTTTTGCTTGTCTAATTAGTTTATGACAAGGAGCTCTGGTGAAAAATTAATTGGTTTGGATCCAAAAATTGAAATAACCTTTAGAAGACAAGTAAGGATTAAGAAGAACAAGGATAGTGTAGGAACCAGTAGTTCTATTTCTTCTGCTTTTGATTGTGTGCAAGGAATTGATTGTGTACTTCAATTTGCTAGTGATAATATGGCTGAACAAGATCAAATGAATGCTAACATGAATATGCATGTTCAAGCTAACTTAAGTGTAAATGCAAATTTGAATGATAACATGCATGCCAGAACCATTAGAAAATTGACAGCTCCTAATGTGCATTATCAAAATCTTTGTATACAATATCCAAAATTAGATGCAAATTTTGAGCTTAAATCTGGTTTGATTCACTTAATTCCTAAGTTTCATGGACTTGCAGGAGATGACCCTCACAAACATCTGAAGGAATTTCACGTTGTTTGCTCTACAATGAAGCCACAGAGCATCTCAGAAGAATAAATTAAGCCCAGAGCATTCCCTTTTTTCTTGGATGGTTTAGCCAAGGACTAGTTGTACTATTTACCCCCTGATGCCATCACTTCTTGGGACTAACTGAAAAGGCTCTTCTTGGAAAAATTCTTTCTTGCTCTTTCACTGTATCAATAAGGAAGGAAATATGTGGGATCAGATAGAATGGTGGAGAGACTTTGTATGAGTATTGGGAAAGATTCAAGAAGTTGCTGGCTAGTTGTCCTCACCATCAAATTTCTGATTAGCTACTTATTTAGTACTTCTATGAGGGGCTGTTGAACATGGACAGAAACATGATTGATGCTGCCTCTAGTGGAGCCTTAGGTGATCTGAGACCTACAAGGGCTTGGGAGTTGATTGGTAAGATGGCTCAAAATGCTCAGCAATTTGGGTCTAAATCAATGCAGATAGTAAGAAGAGTTAGTGAATTGTATGCTCTAGGCTATGGTTAGAGAATTGAGAGCAAGATTGATAAAATGTCTTCTGTACTTCAATAACTTGCTTTAGATCAGCAGCAGCCACAATCATCCTCTACTCCTTCTCAGACTTGTGCACCATAGTCCTACCCTACTCAGACACATTCTTATCCATAGTGCTATGCACCTGGGCAGACATCTACCTCTATTACTTTGGTGAGACCCTTGTGTGATATATGTTGTTTGGCCACACATGCTATTGATCAGTGCCCTATGTTAGAGGATAGGGTAGAGACTTGTGCTGGGATGTTTCCAGTCAGGCCAATGTAACAAGGGCAATAAAAATATGATCCCTATTCTAATACATACAATCCAAGATGGAAGGACCACCCCAACTTTAGATATGGGAGAGGGCAATAGCAAAATAGATACAATGTTGCAAGACCTAGTGCACAGTCTTCCTAACCTATTAGGCAATCAGGTCCTATCCAAGAGGAACCCATAAAAGATAATAGCATGGAGTTTATGATAAAGCAACTCAAGGAAAAGATAGATCAAAATGAGGCTAGACACAAACAAGAAATGGCTAACATGAAAACTCACAACAAGCATATGGAGAATGTGGTTAGTCAGTTGGCTAGCTCTCTAAATGAGATAAAAAGCCAAGGATCAAGCCAATTACCTTATCAGACTATTGCCAATCCAAGGAATAGTAGCAATGTTAGTGCTATCACTCTTAGGAGTGGAAAAGAGGTTCAAGGATCCTTAGATACCACTACCATGGATAAGTCGGCATCATAAAAAACACACGTCGCACTAAATAAACCTAACAAAGAAGAGGAGACAAAGAAGATCTTGCCTTTCCCACATAGATCTACCTTGGGAAAGAGGAAAACTGAAGCAGATATTGAAAAAGAAATTCTTGAGACTTTCAAGAAGGTTGAGGTCAATATACCCTTGTTGGAGGTAATCAAGACCATCCCCAAATATGCCAAGTTTCTCAAGGAAATATCTACCAACAAGTGGCGTCTAAGAGGGAATGAAAAAGTTAATTTTGGCAAGAATGTTTTAGCACTCATACAACCAACAATGCCCACTAAGTGTCAAGATCCAGGCACTTTTACAATTCTATCCACTATTGGGAATTTTGAGTCTTTTGATGCTTTGATTGATCTTGGTGCTGCTATAAATGTTTTGCCTAAATCTATGTATTCATCTTTGTAGATGGGAGAGCTGAAACCTATTAAATGGTTATACAGCTAGCAAATAGGAGCATTACTTATACTTCATGAGTGTTAGAGGATATTCTGATTAAGGTAAAGGATTTGATTTTTTCAGCTGATTTTTATGTCCTTAACATGGAGGATGATAGATATAGTGGACATGCTTCACTTATTCTAGGTAGACTTTTCTTAAAAACTGCAAAGACAATTATAAATGTGCATGAGGGTACTCTTTAAATGGAGTTTGGTGGCAATGTGATGCAATTTAATATATTAGATGCCATGAAACATCCTTGTGATGATAACTATATTTTTAGCATCAGCCTGATTGATATGCTAGTTGATAGTGCTAGTGCTAATTTTAAGGATAGTTTATTGACCAATTCCTATGATATTGCTGACTTAGATGATTCTCTTGATTGTATATGTTCTGGAACTACTATATGCCATAGATGTACCTAGATTAGTGCTTTTATTGAGAATAGTGAGTTCCTTACATGTACTGATTATCATGATTCTGTGATTTCCTCTATTTGTGATGATTTCACTGTTAGTTAGCCTATGACTGATTTAGATGATTGTATTGGTCTAGGTCAATTTTCTTGTTCTAGAGATGATGTGCATGCTATTGTTTTCCTTGATTGCTCTAATGGCACTGGATTTCCTAATTCTCAGGAGGTGTTGCATGTTGATGTCACTTCTAAAAATGTTAATTGTGCTAGTTCATCTATGTCTACTCTCCCCTTGCCTATTGATAGTGGTATTAGATTATGTGTAACTAGTTCATCCAATAGTGATATTGATGTTGCTACTGCTATTGGTTCTCTTGTTGATATTCCTTCTGCTGATATTCCCAAAGATGGGAAAGTTATTTCTTCTATTGTGAATTGTCTGAATAGGTATTTGGCATGGAAGAGATTGAAATCAAACAACTCATACCATCGGTTGAGCAAGCCCCTACCTTAAAGCTCAAATCGCTGCCAGACAATCTCAAGTATACCTATTTGGAGAAAGATGAGAAGCTTTCGGTAATTGTAGCTAATGACATTATGCCAGAGAAGGAAGAGAAGCTTCTAGAGGTCTTGAGGAGGAGAAGACAAGCAATAGGGTGAACCTTGGCTGACATACCTAGAATTATCCTTAATATATGTATGCATCGAATTCTGTTGGAGGATGGGGTAAAAGCAGTAAGGTAACCTTAAAGGCGACTGAACCCACTTATTCTGGATGTGGTTAAAAAGGAAGTTTCTGAACTTTTATTTGCTGGTATTATATATCCCATTTCTGATAGTCAATGGGTTAGTCCTGTACAGATGGTTCCAAAGAAATCAGGGATCACAGTTGTCTAGAATGAGAATATTGAATTGGTGCCCACTCGTGTACAAAACAATTGGAGGGTTTGCATTGACTATAGGAGACTTAATTTAATCACTAGAAAAGATCATTATTCCCTTCCTTTTATTGATTAGATGCTTGAGCATTTAGTTAGAAAATCTCGTTATTGTTTTCTGGATGGATTTTCAGGTTATTTCCAGATATGCATAGCCCCAAAGGATCAAGAGAAGACGACGTTCACATGCCCATTTGGAACATATGCCTACAAACGAATGCCTTTTGGTCTTTGCAATGCCTTTGGAACTTTCCAGTGGTGCATGGTTTCCATTTTTAGTGATTTCCTTGAACATTGTATATAAATTTTTATGGATGATTTCACTGTATATGGGAACTCTTTTGATGATTGCTTGTGTAATCTGGATAGAGTCTTAGATAGATGCATAGAGAAGTACCTTGTACTTAATTTTGAAAACTGTCATTTTATGGTTCAAAAAGGCATTGTATTGGGTCATATTATATCTGACCAGGGCATAGAGGTTGATAAAGCTAAGATAGATGTTATCATTTCTCTACCATACCTGACATGTGTTCAAGAGGTCCGATCTTTTCTAGGTCATGTAGGTTTCTATAGAAGATTCATTCAGGATTTTAGTAAAATTGCTTTGCCATTGTCTAACCTATTACAAAAAGATGTTGATTTCCATTTTGATGATGCATGTAAAACAGCTTTTGATGATCTCAAGAAATGCTTGACTTCCCCACCCATTATTTAACCCCATGATTGGAACCTCCCATTTGAGCTTTTATGTGACGCGTCTAATTTTGCTATAGGTGTAGTCTTGAGCCAGAGAGTGAATAAGAGGTCTCATGTGATTGCTTATGCATCCAAGACCCTGGATGGGGCCCAAGCAAATTACACAACCACAGAAAAATAGTTTATTGCTATTGTTTTTGCTTTAGATAAATTTAGATCTTATTTGCTTGATACTAAAGTCATTTTTTTTATTGATCAAGTAGCCTTGAAGTACTTGCTGAAGAAACCTAATGCAAAGCCAAGATTGATCAGACCCATGCTTCTATTCAAGAATTTGATATTGACATCCTAGATAAAAGTGGAGCTGAAAACTTGGTGGCAGAGCACTTGAGCAGAATTGAAGCTCTAAAGGTAGATTCCTTACCTATTGATGATGATTTCCCTGATGAGTAATTATGTGTTGTGCATAGTTTCTATCCTTGGTATGCAGATTTAGTGAATTATCTAGCTGCTTCTGAACTACCTGTTAATTTGAATAAACATTAGTTGAATAAGTTTAGAAGTGAAGCTAGGTATTATATTTGGGATGATCCATACTTGTGGAGACTATGCAGTGACCAAGTGATTAGACATTGTGTGCCTGATATAGAATTTGATTTTGTTTTGAATTTTTGTCACACACTTGCATGTGGAGGTCACTTTAGTCCAAAACGCACGGCTAGGAAGGTTCTAGATAATGGATTGTATTGGCTTACTTTGTTTCATGATGCCTTTGATTTTTGTAAAAGATGTGTCAGGTACAAACAGGTAGTATATCTAGGAGAAATGAAATGCCACAACATCCCATTTTGTTTTGTGAAGTCTTTAATGTGTGGGGCATTGATTTTATAGGACATTTTCCTACTTCTTTTGGCTTTTCATACATCTTATTGGCTGTTGATTATGTTTCGAAGTGGGTGGAAGCAAAACCCACTAGGACTGATGATTTTTCTGTGGTTGTAGAGTTTGTTCGCTCTCACATTTCATGCAGGTTTGGTATTCTTAGAGCCATTATCAATGACCAGGGCACTCATTTTTGCAACCGGAGTATGTTTAGCTTGCTTAGCAAGTATGGTGTTGTGCATAAAGTAGCTACTTCATACCACCCTTAAACAAATGGCTAGGGAGAAATTTCAAATCGGGAGGTGAAGCAAATTTTGGAGAAAGTACTGCAGCTGAATAAAAAAGATTGGAGCAAGAGGCTAGATGATGCACTTTAAGCCTATAGGACTGCCTACAAGACTCCTATTGGCATGTCACCCTATCGGCTGATATTTGGAAAAGCTTGTCACTTACCAGTAGAAGTGGAGCATAAGGCTTACTGGGCTGTGAAGAAATGCAATTTGGATTTGAATAGAGTGGGATCTCATAGAAAATTCTAACTCTAAGAGTTTGAAGAGATCAGATTGGAAGCCTCTGACAATGCAAGGATTTATAAAGAAAAGATAAAGGCATTCCATGACAAGAGGATTGCAAGAAAGGAGTTTCTTGTTAGCAAAAAAGTTCTACTTTATAAATCCCGCTTGAAGCTTATGCCAAGTAAACTTTGTTCTAAATGGGAAGGTCCTTACATAGTTTCTGATGTTTTCCCTTTTAGTACAGTTGAGCTTCAGGATGAGCAGATGGGAGCTAAATTCAAAGTTGATAGACATCGGCTCAAAACTTTCATGAAGGAGTTCCAAGGGATGACAAGGAAGAGCTCCAACTTCATGACCCACCCTGATCCCTGGTTGTACTCTTTCCCTTTCCCCTTTTATATTATGTTGTCTTTATCTATCTACTGAATTGTGTGCTGGCATTAAGGACAATGCAATGTTTAAGTGTAGGGGGGATACAAATAAAATTTTTAGTTTAGGTTAGTTGATTTTTCTAGTTTCTAGGCTTTTAGTCTTACTTTTAGAGTATTGAAGTTTTGCGTTATTTTCCAGTTTTTGAAAAAAAAATGTGCTTTTATGGAAGTTGCTGGTATTAAGGGGATTAAAGCTTTGATATATCTTGATTTGATAGGGAATTGACCTTGCGTTGAGAATGCAAGTTAAGTGGCAATTAGCTTTGCTTTAATGAAATTTGATGATGGTCAATCTATCCTGTGAGATGTTAGAACCAATTGCTTATTCATTTCTAGTGTGTATCCCCTATCTTGCTTTTACTCTAGAACTTGCTTGAATCTTATTCAAGGCCATATTTATTCATTTGCCATGCATGAAAAGGATTAAGGCATTCATTGTTGCTTTGTTTTAGCTAGAGCCAAAAAACTATCCTACATGTGTTTAACCCATTCGCTTTACCCCTTTTGAGCCATATATGTTTCCTTTTTAGCCTTTTAGACATGAAAACCAAACAAATGTTTTTCCTACCTTGATTAGGATGCTTTTGATTATTAAGGGCATTGTATCTTGTTAAGGTTAGTGGAGGTGCATTTTTCACATCATTTATAGGCCATTTGTTTGTTCCTCTTAGAAAATATTCCAAAAAAAAAGAAGAAAGATAGAAAAGCAGAAAGAAAACAATGCATTGAAAAAGAAAAAGAAACATTTGAAAATCAAAAGAAAGAAACATTTTAATTTTTATTTGCATTTACTTTTATTAGTTGAAAAGAAAGCCTTGAAATGTACATTCTTCCCCATCCTAAATCTCCATCGATTGCTCTTAAGGTTCTAAGGTATCCATTTGTTTGTCTTTCCCTATATATCCATTCATTTCATTCCTTAGCCCTACTGCAACCTTGAATAAGTCCTATTGATTTATACTTTGCATTTGACATGGGTGGTGGAGACTTAAAAACTTGACAAGCTTATGGTAGTGAGCTTTGATAAGGTGAAGTTTGAGTGAAACACATTGCCTAAACACTTGAGATTTGAGAGTAAACACTAATCCATGTGAGGGGCTATGCATTCTTGATTCATTCTTTTCAAATGAAATTGCCATGGAGCTTATTTCTTGATGCAAGTGAAGTTAACTTAGATTGTTGAAGTGTTGATAAGTTTTGATCATTCTCTATCTTGTAACTTTCTACACTTTCCATTTTCATTTCCCTTCTCCATTGGCCATTCCACTAGCTTTTCTTTATGATCTTAAGCTTTGCCCAGGAGTCAAAGGTTTAAATGTGGGGGAATTTGATAAATACATATTTCTATCTATTTTATTCTCATACACTTAGGCATTTTAATAAGGAAATATGGCTTTAAGACTTTAATTAGATAAGATTTTATTTTAGTGGCCATTTCTATACTTTAGAAATTTATTTGCAATTTTATTGAATTTTATTTTTTATATTTCTTTAAATGATTTTGTGAATTTTTTCTATTAAATATTTCTTATTAATTATGCAGATTTTTAATGGGTAATTGGAGCTTTGAATAGAAAATTGAATTAAAGAAGAGAAAGAGAAGAGATGGGCTTCAAGTGTGTTAGTGTGCAATCTTAAGAGAAATAGAAGAAGTAGGCCACGAGTTTCATGCAACAACTCCCGTAATAACATATGAACCACCCACCATACAGTAGCAGACTCGAGCTTGCATAGAAAGAAAAGAGGAAAAGCAACACGTATTCAATGGTGCATGAAGCAAGAAGAAGAAGGCTTGAGAGAAAAAGAGAGAGTAGCTATATGTGGAAGATACACTCAAATGCAAAACTGCTCGTGGAATGAGAAGAGCTGAAGGTAAAGCCATGTTCTGGATTCGGGCAAAGTAAGAAGCTCACAAGGAATAGTTAAAGGAGCTGAATAATGAAGCAAGCTACGAGCAACATGAAACAAGATTTGGTAGCAAAGGAACACGTGGAAGAATGTGAGTTCTAATTTGAGAAGGAAGAGACTACAGTTTCAATTAACAAAGAAGACAAAGCAGGGAGCTACAAAAATAACGTGGAGAACATCAAGAAGAAGAAGATGCTGGGTCTAGATTGAGAGTGAAGAATGTAGCTCCAGAACAACAAAATGCTTGAGTCTAGGGACAAATGCATGAAGCGCTGGTTCATCAAGTTGAACGTAGGAAGTAAAGGGTAATTAAGAAGCACCTGAAGAGCAGTAGGAAATGGAAATAAATGAAGCTGCAATCTAACACGTATAATGAGCTACACGAAACAACTCAGCAAAATGCGTGATTGAGCCCCCCATGTGAACAGTGCAACGTTAAGCTACAGGTTAACGTGGAATATTTAAATGAACACGTGAATCATTAAAAAAAAGGGAGTACATGAGAGGGAGCATATTTCAATCATCTAAAATACACTATCAAGGGATCCATGTATCATGATATTCACGTAAGAAATCCAGACTCCATGCATTGTATCCCATGCATTCATCTACTCCATTCATTCATATCTATTCATCCAAAGGCTGATTTGTGAGGAGCACGTGAAATGATTAAATGACCACATGAGGAAGGGGAATTAATTTGGGCAAGCTTCAAGAGGCAGGGGGGATTCTATTCATCGTCATTCACTCATTCATACGCCCCTATTGTTTCATTCTTCATCCAACGACTCCACGCCATTTCTTTCATCCTCCATTCCCATTTTATCTTCACCCAATGAAGCTCTAATTCCATCTGTGGCTAGCTAGGAGGAAGGCACTTGAGTTGAGGCTTGAATCCATAGAGAAGAATTTAGAATTTTGGCTAAGATTTTCTTAAATTTCTTATACTTATTTCTTTTTCTTGTACATGCTTGGTTAAGTTGTATTGAATTCAGAATTTGTGTCATTGTAATTAGTGGTTGGTTAGTGTAATATCCGATTCTTTGAAAATGAGAGATTATGTTATGCAACCATTAGAATGTATGTTGAGCATGAAGTATGGCAGTGGACTAAGTTAATTTATGGGCTGAAATAAGATTTTATCACTGGGGTCAAAGATCTTGTCGACAAGATCCTGTAGTCTGTAGTGCAATTTCCAAGACCTTGTCGACAAGGTTTTCACCAGCAAGTACATGGTTTTCGCCAGCAAGTACAAGGTTTTATGTTAAAACTTGTGTGGTCTAGAATTGAGTATGAAGGGCTTTTTAAACCAAAGTTTTGAGTTCTCCAGGGTTCTCAGAGGCCTTGAAAACCATGGAAAGTCCTAGGACAGTTAAATCCCCTCCGGTGGATGTTTTCCAACGTCAGTGTGCCTAAACTTTGACGGGTCCATTTGAAAAGATTTTAGCTCCGATTTGAGTGATTCCAAAGCTATTTTTCTTAATTGGGAACCTAAATTTTATAATAGAAAAGACGGTTCTCAAAAAAGAGCTAAAACGAGGGAGAAACGAAAATGCAAAGTATGTAGGGAAAAATTGGAATTTTTGAAAAGTCACTTTTCCCTACCTATATATATGTGGTGCCTCACATTTGCCCTTATTTAACTTTAGAAAATTTAGCCCTAAATCAGAAGAAGAACCCTAAGGGAGAGGCGCCCAAGAGAGGAAGAAGAAGGAGGAAGAAAGCCAAGCTTAAGGTATGTTTTCATGGCAATTTTCCTTACTTTTTTCCATCTCTACCACCTCTCCTTCATTCTCCTTTCTTTCCTTGGATTAAAATGAGGTTTATAAATCTGATTCAAGGGAGATACTCAAGGGAAAGTTAGGATTTGAAGAGAGGAGCTTGGAGAAATTAAGATTCAAGCCAAACTAAGTAAGGAAACAAGGTAAAAATACATCCTATGGTTGATACTTTTTACCCTACTTCTTCTCCATTTCGACCTAGACCAAGAACCCTAGGAGGATCTGATTTCCAAGCCTAACCAAGCATGATTCTTAGGTATTTGATGGAGAGGAATAAGAATATGCAAAGAAAATAAGAAAATAACCATTAGATTTCAAAATGCAAGTTCTAGGGTTTCAATTGCACCTTGTAAAATCTGATTTTATATGATGATTCCTAGGCCTAAGTAAGAGTTTAAATGAGCTCCCAAGATCCCTAAGAGGCTCCCCATATGCTTCTCCCCTTGAGAAAACAAAGAAAGCTCCATGGAACCCAATATGCTTCATAGCCTCGGCCTAGATGGGTTCTCCTAGCTAGGGAGAGTTTTAAATTTTTCTAAGGCTATCCTTGAGTCATATTTGATGAATGAAGATGAAGGGAAGCCTTGGAAAATTTTTAGAACTCATAGAAAGTAATTTTGGTGCCTTAGGTTCCATAATATGACCTAAAGAAGCAACATGGTGCTAGGCCTTTTGTCTTAATGATGTGATGACTCCAAGAGGCTTAAAAGGGGTCAAGAATCATATTTGATAAGAAAGAATGAGGCCTAGAAATCATTTGAGGGGTGTTTCTTCATTAAATGTAATTATGGACCATAATGAAGTCTATAGAGTAATCTAGTGATTCATCAAGTTGTATGATCTTAGAGTTTGTTTCATGAACCTAATTGGCTCCCATAAATTGTATCTAGGCCAAGAGAAACCATATCCACCAATTTATGGGTGTGTGGCCGAAAGAGGAGGTTTGAATCCAACCAAAAAAGTGTGTGATTGTGTGCAAGGTAGCTCTTTCTACCTTCTCTCATGCATGGATGTGTGTTTAGCTTGTTTTAGAATGTGTGTATGTGTATTTTCAAGCTAAGAAAAGTATGCTAACATGCCTTTATATGCCATGATGCTGGATGCTATGTTATGTTTTCAAATGATAACATGATATTTGTGTGAGTTTGCTTGAGTGTGGAAAGCCAAGAACTCTTCCCTTTGGTGAGGATAAGCCAAGAACCCTCGAGCTTGGTTGAGACAAAGTAAAGAGTCTCCCAAAAGCAAAGTGGGCTCCCAAGAGTATGGTTGAGTCCAAAATGCTCAAGAATGGATGAGGCAAGTCCATAATCCCTGAGGAGAAGTGTGAGGTCAATCCAAACACTTGGTGAGCTCTTGAATGATTTGTATGAGTTGTTCACATGCCAAGTTTGCTTATAAAATATCCATGGTTTTATTTTCTCCATGCATGCATTTGTAAAGCTTGCTTTGCACATATTATGTGTGATTGAATGGGAGATGAGCTATTGGGATTCTTTGAATCTCATCCCCTCCTCTCCAATGATCTAACATGCTAGGTGGACCAAGTACTTATGGTGAAGGGAGCCAACAACCATAAAGAGCAAGAAGTGACAAGTTTATATAGTATTTTGCCTATTTTGGAACCATAATGATGGTTCATAGTGTATATGATGTTGTATATGTACCATGAACCTTGAGACATGTGTAAATATACTATTATATGATGTTTAGATGTATGAAAATGATATATGACCTATAGTACTTATTTTGAGTATGTAAGATCAAAGTGTGCAATATGGAACTTTGATGAATGTATACATAAGTGTGGGTTGAATGGCCAAAATGAGATGCATGAGGTTTGGGACCATTTGGACACTTACCCAAGTCTCAAATATACTTTTAGACTTGCCTAAAAGGTGCCACAACCAAGGGAAGGCCATTTGGCAAATTCGGTACCTCATATGGAGACAAATTTGACCATAATGGAACCCTATATCACTTTTTGACCAAATGAGTTAGTATTGATCTAATATTTGGCATGTAATTAGGTCTCATTAGGAGCTTTTTGGGAAGCTAAAGATCATAATTTTTGGAGACCTAGAGAATATTTGAGGAATTTTCAAATTTGGGATTTTTCATGGATTCTGGTTTGGGTACTGTTCATACTGGCAATTTTGAATTCTGTGTCACCCAATGGCCAAATGGTGTTAAATGCTTATGAAATTTTATATGCATAAACTAGAGGTCATAAGATTTCTGTGGCCACCGAGATCACCTCATTTGGAGGTTTGAGCAGTGAGTTATGCATGTTTGAAGTTAACTGTCAGTATCAATAATGCCCCATGAGTCCGGTTACTATTCCATAGGGTCCAGCTGACTAAACGTATCTGTTTCATTATGGAATTATTTTTACTATCAAATTAACATGTGTAGATTTCCAGAATGACCAAATTTGTGTGTTTTCAATTTTTATAGAATTAGTTATGAATTTCAGAAATTTGTATCAGTAAACTAAACAACAACCCAGGCAGCCAGCGACTCTATAGATTTTTGGATGTCAAACGTCCTGTGTGATGAATTTTATGACTTGGGCGTATTTTTAGAGCGAATTAAACATCCTAAGGTTTCAAGAATGACCAAGGTTACATGTTTTTTATTTTTTTAGATTTAGTTATGAATTTTCAAAGTTTGTGACAGAAAAGAGAAAATTCTGGCCGAAAATACAAACATGGATTTTATGTGCTCCTTTGCTTTCCACGAGTTGTAGGCCAAATTTGATGATGGAAATGAGTTATATTCATGTGTTTAAGTATGAGAACGTGATAGATGCTTTCATATGGCCTATGGGACTCCGAAAGAAAAATTTTACCAGTAGAGAAATGCACTTTTATTCATAACTCCCTATGCCACTATATTGTTTCCATAGAATAAACATAAGATGAGGCATGAGAATTGTATGAATTGAGTCCTAGACGTATGGTGTTACAGTTAGACACTGATTAGGAAGCCTTTTATTGATTAATTGATTGGATTAAACACTGAATTTTTTATTTTTCTACCATTTTCCAAGTGTGCAATCAAGGTATTTGATAAAATACTTATGAGAATTGGTGTGCCTAATTGTCTAATTTGAGGATTCCTTTGAGTTTGATTGGTTAATTAAACATCCTAGGGTGTTAATTTAGAGGCTAATTGATCAATTAATCATTCAATTCAAATGTTCATTGATCCTAATGACAAGAGTTAGCAATTTGATGTGGAATTGAGGTTTCGATTCAACATTAAATTGTTAATCACTTGATTCTTGCATGGTAACTTAAGATAATTTGTATTAGACACAAATAGGGACTCTTAGACCAGAATTAATCACAAATGAATTAGGATAAGGATAGTGGATACTAAAGGACGAATCCAAAGATAGTCACAAGTCCATCATTCAACTATAATTCATACAATTAGGTAGCAATTAGGAATTTTATTTCAATTAGATTTTACTTAGTTTAATTTAATCAAAAACCCCCAAATTAGGTAGTTCTAGGATCCTTTACACTTAGAAAATCTAATTGAGCATTAAATTTCATTTCCAAGGGAGATAACTTAGGTTGTACCACTAGTTATATATAATCCAACTTAGTTTTATTTTGAGGGTTGCGCGACAAACTCGTCAAAATTTAAAATTTGACAATTGTGTCACCCAATCTCAAATAAAACTAGGTAGCAAAATAAATTCTGTAGGTAATGGTGCAACTTAGATCATTTCTCAAGGAGTCTTTGTGCCTTAATTTGTTGTGAAAGAGTATTCTAAGTATTACTAATTAGAACTTGTTTTGGGGGTTTTGAAATGCTAAAATTTAATTGAACTAAATTTTAAATGAAAAGAATTGAAAACTTAAGACTAAAATGAAGTGAATGATTAAGAAAATGCAGTGGCTAGCCTTTAGATGGACTCGCTAGAATTCAATTATCCTTACTCCCTTTTTAGTGTACCAAATTTGGATTTAATTTCTTGCTCGTTAGTGTATTCCCCATAAAAGCTATTGAATGACCATCTAAGATTTATTTCATCAATTATTCAAGGAATTTGCAACTATAAGAAACCTTGAAAAATTAATTAATTGAATTAAGAACAAGAACACACTACAACCAATACTAGTTGATCAATAAAATCTACTGCACAATCCACTTAAGATGCTAATTAACCAATTAGATTAATTAATTCCTTAAACAATTAATTGCACAAAAATTCCAGCCACTTAATCCAACAACCATTGCATCAATTGGCCTAAAATCAATAAAAAATTAAAAGTAATTTACACAGCATTAATTCTGGAACTTTTACAAACATGTAATGTAAAATTCCAAAAATCAAATTGTATTCAATCCACAACTCAAACCAATCCAGTAATTTCCAGTAATTAAATTCCTAAATTAATAAACTAAACCTAGTCAAATTAATAAGGAAAATAATTCTAAAATTAAAAGATGGAGCAAAGAATTTTTATCCAATTTAGTGAGAAAATATGGAGCTCAAATCTGCATCTAGGAGTTTCCAAGCTTCAGCTAGCCACCATGGATGATTCAAGCTGCCATGGAGAATTCAAACGGAAGATAATTGATGGAATGAGCAGTGGCCATGGAGAAACCAATGAGAATTTCTTCCTCTTCACCTCTCTAGAGCTCCCTCCTTTTTTCGTCGTGCTATCGCCTTATTTCTTGCGTTAATCTCCAGCCCCTCACAATACCTCACACCTATGCATTTTTCCCCCGGTCCTCATTAAAAAAATATATGCCTAGCTCCTCTTACTATGTATCACGCTCAGCCCTTTTCCTTCTTTTTTTCTTGATGAATGGATGAGATGGGATAGATCAAGGGTCTGCGAATAGAGTGTGGATCACCTTATTCGATGATGTGTGGCTTAGATGGTTTGGTGTCTGAATGAATGGTCTGGATGAGATGGTGAATGGATGCTACTACCCGAGCAATTTTATGATTCACTTGCCTAGCTCCTTAGCTCATTCACATGCTTCATTTATTCCTCATATTGTACGTATTTTTTCCCTTAGCTCACATTTTCATTAATACATGTAAGCTTATAGCTAAATTCCAGCTCGTGCAAGCTTCGTTAATACGTGTCAGCCATACTCCTCAGCTCCAGCCTTCTCTCGTATTACTCCACATCAACTTTCAATGCATTCTAATGCTCTCCCCGTCAGCTCAGCTTCTCTTCCAGCTCAAGCCCTTCATGCTTCTTCTCTTTATCTCACTATACTCCAGCGTCTTCTTCACTTCCTTAAGCCTATAGCTAACACGTTAGCCTTCTTTAAACTCTAACTTCCAGCTCATTGCTTGCAATGATTCCCACATGATTTCTTCATTATAATAATATGCTTTGTACGCATCAACTCCTGCGTAGCTTCTTCTTCCAACCTAACATGTAGAACTCATTTACCACGTGCTTATTGTGTCTCATGCAGCTTCCACGTTAACTCTGCTCAGCTAGTTCTCTTATCATTCAGCTCAAAACTCTCCACCCATGGCACTTTTTCTAGCTTCTGTTCACAACACATAAAACTCGAGTGTTTCCTTTATTTTGTACTACTGCCCGCGTGTTTAATTTAAACCCATGGCTTCTTCTTCTCATAAACTAAAAACTACATCCGCTGTTTCTACTCAAAAGCTCCAGCCTTTGCATTATTTCACATCTTCTGCATGTTCTCCATATGAGCTTCTTCATCATTCCTAGCTTTAGCTTATGGCTTCTTGTAAGTGTTGTAGCTAGTTCTTTATAATCACATAAAAAGCCTTCAGCTCACTAACTTGAGGCTTCCTTCTCTTGAGTGTTCAACATGATTGCTACTCGAGTATGCTTCTTCTTTTCATTCATTCAACTCACTTTAGTTCATAAGCTTCTTCTTGAATCACAAAAGCTAACCACATGCTCTGTACCTTCCTTCATTCCTTTGCATACTCTGTTTTGCTCTTCTCCTCTTCATTTTCTTGCTCTATTCCAGTGGGTGGAAGTGTAGTGGCTGGTTTTAGGAGATTGAGTGTGAGTGTATATGGTGAGGTGCCATATGAGAATGGAGGAAGAATGGATGCACTAAGGAAGAAGTGGCTCGTGGCATTTTTCTTCTCCAATTAACCTTCCATATTTTCTTCAATATTGAGATTTAATTTGCTCAAAGTCTGCATAAAAACAATGGAGACAATTAAGTAGAAATAATATTACAAAATTATTTAAACAAATTTATGCATTAAAACCAATAATTTTGCAATTTAATTCCTAAACTACAAAAATGGTCAATAAACTCAATTATCCTCCAATTGAAGTCTTTTAAGCCAAAATTTATAATCAAAATGCCTAATTAGAAGAGGACAAATATATCAAAATTAGCAATTATCAAATTCCCCCACACTTAAGCTTTTGTACTCCCGGGCAAAAGAAAACTAAAGCTCTAAGAAAGAGATAATTAAAAGGAAATCAAGTAAAATGGAATTATGTAGGTCACTTAGCACTAGGAAGCTCAAAGCAAGACAATAGCTTAATTCTCCAAGTCATATCACTTGCATCAATGCAACGAGTACCATGGTAATACACTTAATAAAAAATGAAATGCAATGAAAGTCCCTCACTTGGATTAGTGTTTAGCACTCTACTCTTTAGTGTTTAGGATGAAGTGCTTACTCTCAAATTCCATCCTACCCAACCTTACTACCATAAACTTGGCAATCATCTACATCTCCACCATCAAAATCAAATGCCAATGAATGAATCAAAAGGTCTTTATTATGGTTGTAATATAGGCTAAGGTATGAAACAAGTGGTAAACAAAAGAACGAAGGAAATTTAAAAAGCAAATTAGATGCTTAAAATCATCAAGAGCATTAAAATAAGAATAGGGATGGAATGCAAGTGCATTTTAAGGCCCTATTTACCCATAAACAAAAAAAAAAAACACACTAAGAGAACAACTTTTCTTTCCTTTTTCTTCTTTTTTTTCTTTTTCAATTTTGTTTTTGTTTTTACATAATTCAAATGCTTTTCTTTTGCTTTGTTTTTTTTATCTTATTATGTTTTTTTCTTTCTTTCTCCTCTTTCTTTTTCTTGTTAAGAAAACAATTAAGAAACAAAACTCCCTAGCAATGGTGCCAAATTTTGATGAGTTTGTCGTGCAACCCTCACAATAAAACTATGTTAGATTATATATAGCTAGTGGCACAACCTAAGTTATCTCCTTTGAAAATGAAATTCAATGTTCAATTGGGTTTTCTAAGTGTAAAGGATCCTAGAACTACCTAATTTGGGAGTTTTTGATTGAATTAAACTAAGTAAAATCTAATTGAAATAAAATTTCTAATTGCTACCTAATTGTATGAATTATGGTTGAATGATAGACTTGTGACTAGCTTTGGATTCGTCCCTTAGTATCGACTATCCTTATCCTAATTCATTTGTGATTAATTCTGGTCTAAGAGTCCCTATTTGTGTCTAATACAAATTATCTTGAGTTACTAAGCAAGAATCAAGAGATTAATAATTTAATGTTAAATCGAAACCTCAATTCCACATCAAATCGCTAACTCTTGTCATTAAGATTGATGAACATTTGAATTGAATGATTAATTGATCAATTAGCCTCTAAATTAATACCCTAGGATGTTTAATTAACCAATCAAACTCAAAGAAATCCTCAAATTAGACAATTAGGCACACCAATTCTCACAAGTATTTTATCAAACACCTTGATTGCACACTTGAAAAATGGTAGAAAAATGAAAAATTCAGTGTTTAATCCAATCAATTAATCAATAAAAGGCTTCCTAATCAGTGTCTAACTAGCCACTAGTTACAATTACACAAATTCTCAATCCAATACAACTTAACCAAACATGTGCAAGAAAAAGAAAAAAGTGTAAGAAATTTAAGAAAATCTTAGCCAAAATTCTGAGTTCTTCTCCATGGATTCAAGTTTCAACTCAAGTGCCTTCCTTCAAGCTAGCCACAAACGGAATTAAAGCTTCATTGGGTGAAGATGGAATGGGAATGGAGGATGGGAGAAATGGCGTGGAGTCGTTGGATGAAGAATGAAATGATGAGGGCGTATGAATGAGTGAATGACAATGAATGGAATCCCTCCTGCCTCCTGAAGCTTGCCCAAATTAATTCCCCTTCCTCACATGGTCATTTAATCATTTCACATGCTCCTCACAAATCAGCCTTTGGATGAATAGATGTGAATGAATGGAGTAGATGAATGCGTGGGATACAATGCATGGAATCTGGATTTCTCACATGAATATCACGATACATGGATCCCTCGATAGTGTATTCTAGATGATTGAAATATGCTCCCTCTCACGTGCTCCCTTTTTTTTATGATTCACATGTTCATTTAAATATTCCACATCAACCCGTAGCTTAACATTGCACTATTCATGTGGGGAGATCAATCATGCATTCTGCTAAGTATTTGTTTTATTCATGTAGCTCACTATACGTTTTAGATTGCAGCTTCATTTATTTCCATTTCCTACTGCTCTTCAGGTTCTTCTTAATTACCCTCTACTTCCCACGTTCAACTTGATGAACCAGCGTTTCATGCGTTTGTCCCTAGACTTGAGAATTCTGCTATTCTGGAGCTACATTCTTCACTCTCAATCTAGACCCAATGTCTTCTTCTTCTTGACATTCTCCATGTTATTTCTGTAGCTCCCTGCTTTGCCTTTTTTGTTCCTTGAAACTGTAGTCTCTTCCTTTTCAAACCAGAACACACATTCTTCCACGTGTTCCTTTGCTGCCAACTCTTGCTTCATGTTGCTCGTAGCTTGCTTCATTGTTTAGCTCCTTCAATTCTTCCTTGTGAGCTTCTTTCTTTGCCTGAATCCAGAATGTGGCCTTACCTTCAGCTCTTCTCATTCCACATGCAGTTTTGCATTTGAGTGTGTCTTCCACATACAACTACTCTCTTTTTTTCTCTCAAGCCTTCTTCTTCTTGCTTCATGCACCATTGAATATGTGTTGCTTTTCCTCTTTTCTTTCCACACAAGCTCGAGTTTGCTATTGTATGAGTGGGTGGTTCATATATTATTACGTGAGCTGCTGCATGAAACCTGTGGCATGCTTCTTCTATTTCTCTTGAGATTGCACACTAACACACTTGAAGCCCATCTCTTCTCTTGCTCTTCTTCAATTCAATTTTCTATTCAAAGCTCCAATTACCCATTAAAAATATACACAATTAATAAGAAATGTTTAATAAGAAAAATTTACAAAATCATTTAAAGAAATATAAACATTAAAATTCAATAAAATTGCAAATAAATTTCTAAAGAATAGAAATGGCCACTAAAATAAAATCTTATATAATTAAAGTCTTAAAGCCATATTTCATTATTAAAATGCCTAAGTTTAGGAGAATAAAATAGATAGAAATATGTGTTTATCAATGGTGAGGTGCCATGTGAGAATGGAGGAAGAGTGGATGTACTAAGGATGAAGTGGCTCGTGGCATTTTTCTTCTCCAATTAATCTTCCATATTTTCTCCAACATTGAGGTTTAATTTGTTCAAAGTCTACACAAAAACAATGGAGACAATTAAGTAGGAACAATCTTATAAAATTATTTAAACAAATTTATGCATTAAAACCAATAATTTTGCAATTTAATTCCTAAAATATAGAAATGGCCAATAAACTCAATTATCCTCTAATTAAAGTCCTTTAAGCCAAAATTTATAATCAAAATGCCTAATTAGAAGAGGAAAAATATATGAAAATTTGCAATTATCATATTCCCCCACACTTAAGCTTTTGCACTCCCAGGCAAAAGAAAACTAAAGCTCTAAGAAAGAGTTAATTGAAAGGAAATCAAGAAAAATGGAATTATGTAGGTCACTTAGCACAAGGAAGCTCAAAGCAAGACAATAGGTTAATTCTCCAAGTCATATCACTTGCATCAATGCGACGAGTACTATAGCAATGCACTTAATAAAAAATGAAATGCAATAAAAGTCCCTCACTTAGATTAGTGTTTAGCACTCTACTCTTTAGTGTTTAGGATGAAGTGCTTACCCTCAAATTCCCTCCTACCCAACCTTACTACCATAAACTTGGCAATCATCTACATCTCCACCACCAAAATCAAATGCCAATGAATGAATCAAAAGGTCTTTATTATTGTTGTAATGTAGGTTAAGGTATGAGACAAGTGGTAAACAAAAGAATGAAAGAAATTTAAAAGGCAAAGTGGATGCTTAAAAATCATCAAGAGCATTAAAATAAGAATAAGGATGGAATGCAAGTGCATTTTAAGGCCCTAATTACCACAAACAAAAATATGCACTAAGAGAACAACTTTTCTTTCCTTTTTTCAATACAATTCAAATGCTTTTCTTCTTTTTTTTATTTACTTATTTTTTTCTCTCTTTTTCTTGGAATATTTTCCAAAGAGGAATAAACAAACGGCCTATAGATGATGTGAAAAATGCACCTTCACCCACTTTAACAAGATACATTGCCATTAATAATCAAAAGCATCCTAATCAAGGTAGAAAGAACATTTGTTTGTTTTCAAGGCTTAAAGGCTAAAAGGGAAACATATATGGCTCAAAAGGGTAAAGCAAATGGATTAAACACATGTAGGATAGCTTTTTGGCTCTAGCTAAAACAAAACAACAATGAATGCCTTAATCCTTTTCATGCATGACAAATGAATAAATGTGGCCTTGAATAAGATTAAAGCCAAATTCTAGAGTAAAAGCAAGATAAGGGATATGCACTAGAAATGAATAAGTAATTGGTTCAAAAAATCTCACAAGGTAAATTGACCATCATCAAATTTCATTAAAGCAAAGCTAATTGCCACTTAACTTGCATTCTCAACACAAGATCAATTCCCTAACAAATCAAGATATATCAAAGCTATGATCCCCTCAATATTAGCAACTTCCACAATAGCATAGTTGTTTTTTTTTTCAAAAACTAGAAACTTCAACACTCCAAAAATAAAACAAAAGACTAAAAACCTAGAAACTAGAAAAATCAATTAACCAAAACAAAACGAAACTAAAAAGTTTATTTGTATCCCCCCATAATTAAATATTGTATTGTCCTCAATGCCAGCACATAATCCAGCAAATAGATAAAGATAACACAATATAAAAGGGTAAAGGGAAAGAGTACAACTGGGGATCAGGGTGGGTCATGAAGTTGGAGCTCCTCCTTGTCATCCCTTGGAACTCCTTCATGAAAGTGCTTGAGCTGATGTCCATTAACTTTGAATTTATCTCCTGTCTGCTCATCCAAAAGCTCAACTGCACCAAAAGGGAAAACATCATAACTATGTATAGACCTTCCCATTTAGAACAAAGTTTACCTGGCATAAGCTTCAAGCGGGATTTAGAAAGTAGAACTTTTTGGCCAACCACAAACTCCTTTCTTGTAATTATCTTGTCATGGAATGCCTTTGTCTTTTCTTTATAGATCATTGCATTATCATAGGCTTCTAACCTAATTTCTTCAAGCTTTTGGAGTTGAAATTTTCTATGAAATCCTGCTCCATTCAAATCCAAATTGCATTTCTTCATAGCCTAGTAAGCTTTGTGCTCCACTTCTACCAGTAAGTGACAAGCTTTTCCAAATACCAGCCGATAGGGTGACATGCCAATAGGAGTCTTGTAGGCAGTCCTATAGGCCCAAAGTGCATCATCTAACCTCTTGCTCCAATCTTTCCTATTTGGTTGCACTGTTTTCTCCAAAATTTGCTTCACTTCCTGGTTAGAAATCTCTGCCTGGCCATTTGTTTGAAGGTGATACGGAGTAGCTACTTTATGCATAACATCATACTTGCTAAGCAAGTTGTGCATACTCCAGTTGCAAAAATGAATGCCCTGGTCACTGATTATAGCTCTGGGGATACCAAACCTACAAAAAATGTAAGAGTGAACAAACTCTACAACTACAGAACAATCATCAATCCTAGTGGGTTTTGCTTCCACCCACTTCAAAATATAATCAATAGCTAATAAAATGTTAGCAAAGCCAAAAGAAGTAAGGAAAGGTCCCATAAAATTAATGCCCCACACATTAAAGACTTCACAAAACAAAATGGGATGTTGTGGCATTTCATTTCTCTTAGATATGCTACCTATTTGTTGACACCTGACACATCTATTAAAAAAATCAAAGGCTGGAAACAAAGTAGGCCAATACAATCCATTATCTAGAACCTTCCTAGCTATGCATTTTGGACTAAAGTGACCTCCACATGCAAGTGTGTGACAAAATTTCAAGATAGACTCAAATTCTATATCAGGCACACAACGTCTAATCACTTGGTCACTACATAGTCTCCACAAGTATGGATCATCCCAAATATAATACCTAGCTTCACTCCTAAACTTATTCAACTGATGTTTATTCAAATCAACAGGAAATTCAAAAGCAGTTAAATAATTTACTAAATCTGCATACCATGGGTAAAAACTATGCATAGCACATAAATGCTCATTAGGGAAATCATCATCAATAGGCAAAGAATCTACCTTTGGAGCCTCAATTCTACTCAAGTGATCAGCCACTAAGTTTTTAGCCCCGCTTTTATCTCGGATGTCAATATCAAATTCCTAAAGTAGAAGCATCCATCTGATCAATCTTGGCTTTGGATCAAGCTTCTTCAGCAAGTACTTCAAGGCTGCATGATCATGACTTTAGTACTAAGCAAATAAGATCTAAATTTTTCCAAAGCAAAAACAATAGCTAGAAACTCTTTTTCTGTGGTTGTATAATTTGCTTAGGCCCCATCTAAAGTCTTAAACGCATAAGCTATCACATGAGACCTCTTATTCTCTCTTTGACTCAAAACTGCACCTATAGCAAAATTAGAAGCATCACATAAAAGCTCAAATGGGAGGTTCCAATCAGGGGGTTGAATAATGGGTGTGGAAGTCAATCTTAAGATCATTAAAAGTTGTTTTACATGCATCATCAAAATGGAAATCAACATCTTTTTGTAACTACTTAGATAATGGTAAAGAAATTTTACTAAAATCCTGAATGAATTTTCTATAAAAACCTGCATGACCTAAAAAAGACTGGACCTCCTGAACATATGTTAGGTATGGTAGAGAAGTGACAACATCTATCTTAGCCTTATCAATCTCTATGCCCTATTCAGATATAATATGACCTAATACAATGCCTTTTCGAACCATAAAATGACACTTTTCAAAATTAAGTACAAGGTTTTTCTCTATGCATCTTGCTAGGACTCTATCCAAACTACATAGGCAATCATCAAAAGAGTTCCCATATACAATGAAATCATCTATAAAAATTTCTATACAGTGTTCCAAAAAATTACTAAAAATGGAAACCATGCACCGCTGGAAAGTTCGAAGGGCATTGCAAAGACCAAAAGGCATTCGTCTGTAGGCATATGTTCCAAATGGGCATGTGAATGTCGTCTTCTCTTGATCCTCTGGGGCTATGCATATAAGGAAATAGCCTGAAAATCCATCAAGGAAACAATAATGAGATTTCCCAACTAAACGCTTAAGCATCTTATCAATAAAAGGGAGGGGGTAATAACCCTTTCTAGTGACTAAATTAAGTCTCCTATAATCAATGCAAACCCTCTAACTATTCTGTACACGGGGTAAGCACTAATTCATTATTCTCATTCCAGATAACTGTGATCCTTGATTTTTTTGGAACCACTTGCACAAGACTAACCCACTGAACTGTCAAAAATAGGATATATAATACTAGCAGATAAAAGTTTAGAAAATTCCTTTTTAACCACATCCAGAATAAGTGGGTTCAGCTGCCTTTGATGTTGCCTTACTGGCTTTGCCCCATCCTCTAACAGAATTCTGTGTATGCATGTGTCAAGGCTAATGCTAGGTATGTTAGCTAAGGTCCATCCTATTACTTGTCTTCTCCTCCTCAAGATCTCTAGAAGCTTCTCTTCCTCTTTTGGAATAATATCACTAGCTACAATCACTGAAAGCTTCTCATCTTTCTCCAAATAAGTATTCTTGAGATTGTTTAGTAGCAGTTTGAGCTTTAAGGTAGAAGCTTGCTCAACCGAATGTATGAGTTATTTGATTTCAATCTCTTCCATGCCAAATGCCTGTTCAGACAACTCACAGATAAAAGAAATAACTTTCCCATCTTTGAGATCATCAGCAGATGGAATATCAATAAGAGAACCAATAGCAATAGTAACATCAGTATCACTACTAGGTGAACTAATCGTACAACATCTAATACCACTATTAATAGGTAAGGTAAGAGTGAAAATAGATGAACTAGCATAATCAACATATCCAGAAGTGACGTCAACATGCAATACCTCCTAAGAATTAGGAAACCCAATAACATCAGAACAATCAGGGTGAACAACAGCTTGCACAACATCTTTAGAATAAGAGGATTGATCTAGACTAGTATAATTAGCCAAATCAATCACAGGCTAACTAATAGTGAAATCATCACAAATAGAAAAGGTCACTGAATTCTGATGATCAGTACATGCAGGGAACTCACTATTCTCAATAAAAGTACTAATCTGAGTACATCTGTGACATATAGTAGTTCCAAAACATACACAATCAAGAGAATCATTTAAGTTAGCAATATCACAGGAATTAGCCTACAAACTATCCATAAAATCAATACTGGCACTATCAACTAGCATATTAATCAAGTTAACACTAAAAATAGAGTTATCATCACAAGGGTGTTTCATGGCATCAAATATATTAAATTGTATCACATTGCCAGCAAATTCCATTTAAAGAGTACCCTCATGCACATTTATAATTGTCTTTGTAGTTTTTAAGAAAGGTCTACCTAGGATAAGTAGGGCATGTCTACAAGACCTGTATCTATCATCTTCCATGTTAAGGACATAAAAATCAGCTAAAAAAATCAAATCCTTTACCTTAACAAGCACATCCTCTAACACTCCTGAAGGATAAGCGATGCTCCTGTTTGCTAACTACACAACCACTCCGATAGTTTCAGCTCTCCCATCTATAAAGATAAAAACACTTATTTAGGCATAACATTTATAGCAGTACCAAGATCAATCAAAGCATCAGAAAACTCAAAATTCCCAATAGTGCATGAAATTGTAAAAGTGCCTGGATCTTGACACTTAGTAGCCATTGTTGGTTGTATGAGTGCTAAAACATTCTTGCCAAAATTAACTTTTTCATTCCCTCTTAGATGCTTCTTGTTAGTACATATTTCCTTGAGAAACTTTGTGTACTTAGGGAGGGTCTTGATTGCATCCAATAAAGGTATATTAACCTCAATGTAACACCCCAAAATTTATTTAAGACTAATTATGACAATTAGGGAGTAACATGGATTAATTAACAAAATTAATTAAGAGGGTAGACTTTTACTTTGGGCCATATAGAAAACTTAGTTGAGTTTTGGAGTAAATGTAGAAGTTCAATTAGGCCATGAGCTTAGTAAGAGAGCCTAATACTAGTCTCCTTGTGGGTTTAACTTAAATTTTCTAAAAAGCCAAAACCTTATTAGTGAATTTAAGAGAGACAAGAGCCCATTTAGCCTTAGCTCAAATTTGGGGAAGTGAGGCCAATTAGGTCTTAGTCTATTGGATTAACACATTCCATCCCCAACATAAAAAAGATAAAATAAAATAAATAATTCAGTAGCCTAAACTAATAAATCTTGGCCCAATTCTAAAAAATAAATTAGACCATGGATAATATTTGGGCCCAATGATTATAGGTGCATACCTAAAATAAATAAACTCTTAAAATTTGGCTTAACCAAACTGCAACTCCAAAGCCCAACTCATGAGACTTAGCCTAACTAACACCAATCTTTGAACCCACTAGATTTTGGGACTTCAAATAAGCACACTCTTCTTAACCCTAAGAGTCTCTGTAGCCCATCTCACCTAGCACCAACCCACTTGAAATAATGGGCCCACTGGACTAGCCCATCTTCACTAAAACCCTAAGAAGTCGTCTCTCCACCCATTTGGCTGCCAAGAAATTCATGTTCTGCAGACTTAGAAAGCTATTTTCGCACTTGAGAAGAGGGGCTAGAGTTTTTCTACATTCCTCCACCATTTCTCACTTCTAGAGGAAGAATTGGCTAATGTAATCTATATAAAACATGTCCCTCTCATTCTCCTCATCATTTTAGTCTTATTAGATTCTAGTTTTGAGCATTTTCATCTCTTTCTCAAATCTAAAATTTGGTGTTTGGGTGTTTTCTTATAAGATTTTTGGAGTTAGAAGTTAGAGGGGTGATTGAGTAAGCATTTCCCTATCATTTTATGTATTATTTTGTTAGAAAATGTCCCCAAGGATTGATTTTCATAATGGGTTCTACTATTGTGCAAAATTACAAGGAGATGATGGTGAAACAATGAAAATTCTAGGCTTGATGACTGAAACCCAAATTTGGGAATGTCCCATGGTGTGTTCTTAGTAGTTGAGACTCAACCCAGTCTATTTAAACTCTTAGATGCATGGGTAAGTGATTTCTCTCCTTTTATGAGATGTATGTACTAAATTCCCATCATTTGGATTGACTTTTGGTGTATGGCTTGTATATGTGTGAAAACAGAGATGTAGGGAGTGAACCATTGTGAGCTTTGATGTCTTGACCTTGAATTGGTGTAATTGACCTTTTAAGAAGCTAGGTGAGTAACCTTTAGGAAGTCATTAGCCATTCAACTCTTTGGCTATCTAATTTGTTTCTAAAAATGATGATAATTATACTTGTTATAGGCTTGATGTGCATTTAGATTTTTATGGTAGCTAGAGGAAGAGCAATTGGCTTCATTAAGGTAATTGGGGTTATTTTCCTAACTCCATGTATATGCTTATGTTAATCTGATATTTGTTACACATGCTCGATTTTGAAATGCTAAATGACTAGTTGACTACTTGAATTATTATTGTAATTGGATCTTATGAGTCCATAGTGGAGCTATGGTGCGGCTGCAACCCATGCATGTGCTTTGATTGAGCACCGGGTTGTGATCAGATCCTAGATGCACTGAGCCCTAGTTGTGCTCATTATGGAGTAGGTGCCGTGGACGAACCTCTCCCGATGTTATTGGCTATTAACATGTTGTGTATGATTGCTGGTATGGGACAGTAGTTATTAATAGTTCAACTAGTTCATTTGCGAATTGCATTAATGATTCTGGTATTGATGACATGGAATTTGCATTGGATTGATTAACTTGTACATATATATGGAAATTGCCTTTTGTTACTGAGATTATATATCTCACCCCATTGTGGGCTAACATTTTTAGGGATTGGACCTTGAGAGGCTCGTCGCGCAACCTTTAAAATAAAACTAGGTTGGTAAAATATGTAGTTAGTGGCACAACCTAGGTCATCTCCCTTGGAATTGAAGTTCAATGCTTAATTGAGTTTTACAAATGTTAAAAGACTCTAAAATTTCTAAACTAAGGGGGGATTTAATTGAATTAAACTAACCTAAAACTAAATTGAATTAAAATTCCTGAATTCTACCTAATTGGGTGAATTATGGGTGAAAGATGGGCTTGTGACTAGCTTTGGATTCATCCCTTAGTGTCCACTATCCTTATCCTAATCCAATTATGATTAATTCTGACTTAAGAGTCCCTAATTATGTTCATAACAAATTATCTCGGGTAACCACTCAAGATTCAAGAGATTAACGATCTAATGTTGAATTGAAACCTCAACTCCATATTAAATTATCAATTCTTGTTTTTAAGATCAATGAACACCTAATTTAATTGATTAACTGATTAATTAGCCTTTGAATCATCATCCTAAAATGTTTAATTAACCAACTAAACACTAAGGAATCTTCAAATTAAACATTCAAGCACATAATCTCACTCATGTATTTATCGAACACCTCCGAAGAACACATGGGAAATTAGATAATATTGAAATTAATCAATGTCTAATCAGATCAATTAATCAACCAAAAAAACTTCTTAATTAGTGTCTAACCAGCCACTAATTATAATTACATGAATTCCCTATCAAATATAACTTAACCAAGATGATATATGAAAGAGAAAAAGTGTAGGAAAATAAGAATTTTTAGCCAAAATTCTGAGTTCTTCTCCATGGATTCAAGCTTCTCCAAGGCTTCCTCCTAGCTAGCCACAGATGGACATTAGAGTTTCATGGGATGGTGGATGAATGATGGAATAGAGTGGTGTGGAGAGGATGGAGGACGAAGGATGGATGAATGAATTATGGCGAATGGATGGATGAATGCTGGACCTTATACGACGTTAATGTGGTGAAGGATGTAGAATGAATATGGCCGCCGAATGAATGATGAATTGTGGATATATATAGGTGAGGGTTTCTAAAATTCTGGAGGCGTGAATGGAATGGATTGTGCGAATGGATAAGGGCTCTGGGGCGTTTTTGCGAATCGAATATTATCTTAACGTGCATCCTCTCTGCCTTCCGATGTCTTTACGTGATTCATTTATCAATTCACGTGTTCTCCTAATGCATCTTCATGTCAGCTTCACGTGGAATCTCTTCATGTATATATAAGGTGGACCCCACTTCCTTTTATTTTATTATATTCCACATGTCCCTTCTACTATTTCTGCAGCTTCTTCACGTAAATTTCAGCATGGTTTCCACGTGATTCCTCCTCCTTGCTATTTTTGCATGAGGTCTGAAGGTTCAATAATGAATGAATGAAGCACAGTATTTTGTCCCTTCTGACCAGGCTTTTTAGCGTCTTTGCTCCTCTTCTGAAGTCCGAAAATCCAATCAATATTCAGCAGCTTCCTCCTTCTCCAGCTAGCATCTTCTCAGCCTTCTTTGTTTGTTTCAAACCGTAGTCTCTTCCTCATCAAACACGTGTTCCTTTGCTGCCAGCTCTTGCTTCATGTTGCTGCATGGCTTTTCTTCTTTAACAGGTGGTTATCTGCTTCCTTTCATTCTGCTGCTGTCCAGACGTAGCTTCTGCATGTTCTGTAACCACGTTGAGCTTCCTTCTCCTTTGTTTCTGCTTTTCTTCGTACCACATGTTGCTTTCTTGGACTTGGAGAGCTTCCACTCTGTTTCAGCCACGTGAATGTGTGTCTTGTTTCATCACAAAAATCTCCATTCCATCTTCTTTAAGTAGCCACCTGGAGTGGTTTTTTCTCTATTCAGCAGCGTTTGTTCATCTTCTAACTCAGCTCCCTTCATGCATATGCAGCTTTTCATTTACGTGTCACTTCTCTTTATTTTACAACGTGGCTTCATCTTAGCTTTCCATTTCAAACTTAATGAACCCATAGCTTTAATTCTTTCCTCCACATATTCTGCACTTCTTCTCCACGTTGCTTCCACGCTAGCTACCCTTTACCAATCTCCACACTATTCCACTCTTATTTCCTCCAAATTGTACACATGAAGCCTTCATCTTTTCTTTAAATCAATTTCCATTCAAGCTCAATTTTGCATTGAAAATTTGCACAAAAATAATGGAAAGAATGAAATAGAATTATTCACAAAATTCATTTAAAAAAGATTTATGCATTAAAATTTCACAATTTTGCAAATAAATTCCTAAAATATAGAAATGGCTTCTAAAACAAAATCTTATCTAATTAAAGTCTTAAAACCATATTTTATTATTAAAATGCCTATGTTTAGGAGAATAAAATAGATAGAAATATATGTTTATCAGACTTCTTAGTGGCAAGGAGAAAATTAATGGGAGCTTATTAAATGGTTTTGTAGCACATAGGTTTAGAAGCCTTGTCAAATTGTATTGTAACTAGATTACTATTTTGTATCATTGCTGCATCGCATCATGAATTGCCAAGTATAGGGACTGTATATGTAATTTAATTATCATGGGATTGAACATTATGTTTGTAATTAGCTAACAATGGATAAGTGACTTGATCTTGTATGAATATTAAGTATTGGCCTCATGCACCTTATGGCCAGAATACATCTGCTATTACTAAATTATGATTTTTACTAATATGTGATAGCGTGGTGAGTAGAAACTAATACTTAAAATCTTGAGGTGGATAAAGATAGATTAACTAGGTAAATCAAGTAGTTAAACACCATTAGAGTTTCACAAATTAGGGGAGAGTGGTCATAGAAAGCCTCTAGATAGAGAGGAGAGAGTATGAGATAAGATGCATTTGGATTTTTATGGTAGCTAGAGGAAGAGTAATTGGCTTCATTGAGGTAACTGGGGTTATTTTCCTAACTCCATGTATATGCTTATGTTAATCTGATATTTGTTACACATGCTTGATTTTGAAATGCTAAATGACTGGTTGACTACTTGAATTATTATTGTAATTAGACCTTGTGAGTCCATGGTGGAGCTATGGTGCCACTGCCACCCGGGCATGTACTTCGATTGAGCACCAAGTTGTAATCAGACCCCAGATACAATGAGCCCTAGTTGTGCTCATTATAGAGTAAGTGTTGTGAATGAACCTCTCCGATGTTATTAGCTATTAATATGTTGTGTATGATTGCTGATATGGGACAGTAGTTATTGGTAGTTTAACTAGTTCATTTGTGAATTGAATTGATGATTTTGGTATTGATGACACAGAATTTGCATTGAATTGATTAACTTGTACATATATATGGAAATTGCCTTTTGTTGTTGAGATTGTATATCTCACCCCGTTGTGGGCTAACATTTTCAGGGACTGAACCTCCTAGTGGTAAGGAGAAAATTAATGGGAGCTTATTAAATGGTTTTGTAACACATAAGTTTGGAAGCCTTGTCAAATTGTATTGTAACTAGATTACTAGTTTTGTATCATTGCTGCATTGCATCATGAATTGCCAAGTATAGGGACTATATATGCAATTTAATTATCATGGGATTGAACATTATGGTTGTAATTAGCTAACAATGGATAAGTGACTTGATCTTGTATGAACATTAAGCATTGGCCCCATGCACCTTATGGCCAGAATACATCTGCTGTCACTAAATTATGGTTTTTACTTATGTGTGACAGTGTGGTGAGTAGAAACCAATACTTTAAATCTTGAGGTGGATAAGAATAGATTAACTAGATAAATGAAATAGTTAAACACCATTAGAGTTTTACAAATTGGGAGAGAGTGGTCCTAGAGAGCCCTTAGATAGATAGGAGAGAGTATGAGATAAGATTTTAGGAGTTGTAGGATCAGAAGGCATTTCACCGCTACCAAAATATTGTTAGCCACGGCCAATAGAGGAAAAGTTACCTAGGGAAAGTACTAGAGAGCAATTCACCACAGCAAAATGTGAAAGGCAAAACTAGGAGTCGTCTAGAGGGTAATTCGCTGGGGCTAAATGGGAATTACCTATGGCAAACTTTTGTTAAAATGTGACAGGCATTTCAGAGAGGAATTAACTACAGCGAAAGGGGGAATTGGCTACGGCTAATAGTGAGAAGCGAGCGAGGTAGGTTCCAAGAGGCTTCCTCGCTGTGGCGCCATGTAGGTTAGTCGTGGCGAAAGTCCAACTCGCCACGGCGAACCAGTGATGAAGTAAAGAGTGAACTCGAGAGCATTTTGCCGCAGTTAAGGGGGATTTAGCCATGACGAATGTCCTGAAACCCTTATATTAACCAAGAAATCTTAGTTTTTCATATAGAATCTCAAGGGATGACTTAGAAACATTGGTATAAGATTTTTGTGAGTTGGAATTGATAAGTAATAGAATTAAAGGCTTATAAATGAATGTTTGTTTCCCTGATGTATGTGAGTACTTGTAAATATATGGTTAATGACTCTAATAACATTAAGATTTAAATTTTCCCGTATTTTCTGAATGTAATTGGTTATAATGTCTTGTAACCCCAATTTATGATTATTAATCACATATTTAACCTTAATTACAATGATTAGAAGTTAGAGATATCACACTCAACCTTCTTAAAAGTCTTAAGAATTTCTTTTTCAATTTCTATTTTAGTTTGCCTTTTTTCCATGGTAGGTCTATGTGGGAAAGGCAAGATCTTCTTTGGCTCCTCTTCTTTGTTAGGCTCATTTGGTGCGACGTGTATTTTTTATGATGCCAACCTATCTATGGTAATGGTATCTGAGGATCCCTGAACCTCCTTTCTACTCTTAAAAGTGATGGCATTAACATTGCTGCTATTCCTTAGATTGACAATTGTCTGAGAAGGTAATTGGCCTGAACCCTGAGATTTCACCTTACTAAGAGAGGTACCAAATTGGCCTAACTGAGTATCAACCCTTCTTTCTAAATTTTGCAAGCTCATCTGAAACTGCTATTATTGTTGCTGCAATTGTTGTGTGAGTTTTGCATTACTCTCCATAAGATGCTTCATCATGTCTTCCATATTATTCCCTTTCTTTGGTTCCTCCTGTATAGGAACTAACTGCCTCATAGGTTAGGAGAACTGTGCACTAGGTCCTACAACATCATATCTATTCTAATGTTGCCTTCCCCTATATCTCAAGTTAGGATGATCCTTCCATCCTGAATTGTATGTATTAGAATAAGGATCATACTTATGCTGCCCTTGTTGCATTAGCCTAACTAGAAACATACCGGCACAGGGCTTTACCCTCTCGTCTAACATCGAGCACTGATCAGTAACATGTGTGGCCAAACAACATATGTCACACAAAGGTCCCACCAAGGTAGTAAAGGTAGATGTCTGCTTAGGTGCATAACACTGTGGATAGGAATGTGTCTGAGTAGGATAAGACTGTGGTGTGCAAGTCTGAGATGGAGTAGAGGATGACTGTGGCTGCTGTCAATCTAAAGCAAGCTGTTGGAGCACAGAAGACATTATATCAATCTTGCTCTCAATTCTCTGACCATAGCTTAGAGTGTGTAACTCACTGACTCCTCTTATTGTCTGTCTCACACTAAACTGTTGTGCATTTTGACCATCTTATCAATCAACTCCCAGGCCCTTGTAGGTGTCAGATCACCTAGTGCTCCACCAGAGGCAGCATCAATCATGTTTCTATCCATGTTTAATAGCCCCTCATAGAAGTACTAAATAAGTAGCTAATTAAAAATTTGATGGTGACAACAACTAGCCAGCAGTCTCTTGAATCTTTCCCAATACTCATACAAAGTCTCTCCACCATTTTGTCTAATCCCACATATTTCCTTCCTTATTGATGCAGTGTGAGAAGTAGGAAAGAATTTTTCCAAGAAGAGCCTTTTCAGTTGATCCCATGAAGTGATGGCACTAAGGGGTAAGTAGTACAACTAGTCCTTGGCTAAACCATCCAAGGAAAAAGGGAATGCTTTAAGCTTAATTTGTTCTTTTGAGACTCCCTGTGGCTTCATAGTAAAGCAGACAACATGGAACTTCTTCAGATGCTTGTAAGGGTCATCTCCTACAAGTCCATGAAACTTAGGAAGTAAGTGTATCAAACCAAATTTAAGCTAAAAATTTGCATCTCATTCTGGATATTGTATACAAAGATTTTGATAATGCACATTAGGAGCTGTCAATTCTCTAATGGTTTTTGCATGCATGTTTTCATTCAAATTTGCATTTACATTCAAGTTAGCCTGATCATGCATGTTCATGTTAGCATTCATTTGATATTGTTCAGCCATATTATCACCAGCAAATTGAAGTATACAATCAATTCCTTGCATATAATCAAAAGTAGAAGAAATAGAACTACTGATTCCTACACTATTGTTATTTTTCTTAATCCTTACTTGTCTTCTAAAGGTTCTTTCAATTTTTGGATCCAAATTAATTAATTTTTCTCAAGATCTCCTTTCATAAACCAATTAGACAAGTAAAAACTAAGAAGGAACACAAAAAATTCAACAAAGAAAAATTAAAACAATAAATCTAGAAAAATTAAAAAATTCTTAGAAAATTCGAGAAAATACTAAAAAACTAGAGAAAGTGCCTTAAATATTCAAATTTGGCCAAAAGATGGTGCACCTAGTAGTTTTTCTATTACTTTTGCTTAAAACACCTAAAAACCTTGGAAAACAAAGTTGGAGAATTTTCTGGGCACTTTAAACAAAAATTCCAGAAAGTAGCAAAATCAGTTCAAGCCACCGAAATGTCCAAAATCCAACATCAAAATAGGGGAAAAGCAAAACAAAAATAGAGCAAAAACAGGGAAAAAATACTAAGAAACCCTTTCAGACAATTAAGAAACTAAACTCCCCGGCAATTGCACCAAATTTGATGATTGTGTCACGCAATCTCAAATAAAACTATGTAGAAAAATAAATTTTGTAAGTAATGGTGCAACCTAGGTCATTTCTCAAGGAGTTTGTGCCTCAATTTGTTTATGAAAGAGTGTTCCAAGTATTAATAAATGAAAATTATTTAAGGGATTTTGGATTACTAAAATTTAATTGAACTAAATTTTAAATGACAAGAATAAAAAACTTAAGACTAAATGAAGTGAACAATTAATTGTTCACTTCATCCATCTAAAGGCTAACCCCATTAGACAAATTTAGAAAATTCTAAAACTTCCCAGATCTAAGTTTATATGTCTTAGCTACCTCCCCATAAAATTTCATGCAACAATTCCTTCATTTACCTATTTAACAAGATTTATTATAAAATCTACTCAAAGTTGTCTCATGTAGAAACTAAGTCAAATCAATACACCATTTTCTTAATCTAACCTATTCCAATAACCCTGTAACTTTCCAAACCTTTAGTCCAAAGGATGGAGAACTCATTGTAAAAATTTGGACATAGGAATCTCATAATAATGATAATCAGTTTCATGCAGAATGATAATTAAAGTTACTTTCCCATATAAAGCAACACTTCAGTTAAACATCTTCATTAGCTTACACTAAAAGTTATATATGTATAATTATCCTACAGATGCACAATAGGAGATTACACAACAAATTTACATATTCAAAACTAAATTCATGCTTTAGCATTTTATGCTACACAAAGAATTTACAAAACTTATTATAAGAACGACACGTTAGTCCAGTAGTCTACTTATTTAGTTTCTACTTGTTTGGCTTCATCTGAGGTATGACTGATACCTAAAAATGGTTAGATTTATAATGAGATAAAATCTTAGTAGATAACAATGTATTCAAAAAGCATACATAGAGATAGCACTAAATATTGTCCAGGTTAAGTTCGATGCATACTTCAGTGCAGGAGCATGTAATATCCAGACAACATCATATATTCATTCGTTAGGCTAATGTGCTTTAGTCATTAGCCAATAATAGTGATCTAATACTCATAAGAGTCACTTTAGTAGGCATACATGCAACCATACAAAGCATATGAACTTAGGGAATTTATTCAGTGCAATTACATAAACAACAAAATGAATATAGTGTTAACTACCTATTTTGTTATTTCCATTCCTTCAAGTTATTCTTTATCCCTTGTTGTTCCCCTAAAATTCTAGTCATGTATTACCATAAATAAGAGCTATTAATGATAGAAATTTAAGTTAAAACTAAGCTACTATCCTCCTTTATCATGGTTCTAACTTTCTTTCATTAGCTGGGAATTTGGGTTCCTAAGTCATAGGCATTTATGTTTTCATTTCATTTGGCCTCATTAATTAACTATCATTTAAAGTACTTAGGTGGAGTTCACAACCTTAGAGTTCAGGCCTTACTATGCTATTTTTTCTAATTAAATTGAAGGCATTCCTATGACAAAACATCATGGCTAACACCCTTATAAACATGTGTTCCTTTCCTTTTGTGCTCTTGGTCTAATTGAATTCAAGGGGAGAAAAATTTTTGTTCCTTACCTTTAATTAACCGTGGCTTCCTCCCAAGCTTTTCTAGTGGTCTTTCTTAAGCTTCTATGTCTATCCAACCATAGCAAAACCTTTTAAGTTTAGGGATTAACCGATTGAAGTGGAATAATTTAGGAATTTAGAAGTTTTCCTATACTTACCTTCCAATGAGTTTCTTGTAATCTTCTTCTACTATCACTATTTCCTCTTGTCTTGCAGCTCCCTAACTTACCTAAAGCTTTGTCCACTTCTTCCCCTTCTCTTCTTAACTTTATTGGAGTTAAAGTAGTGAAGGATTATGGTAGTGACACCTCTTGCTTCTTCACCGCCCAAGGATGAACTAAGACAAATTTTAAAATTCCTATTTCCATTCCTTGTTCAGTGCAAAGTTATGTGGTAGCATCCTATCTATATTATTCCCACCTAATACATGTATTGCATATGGCATTTAACTCCCACGGTAATGCAAAATGAGAGCACTAACCGAATACCAATTGAATATACATATATGGGTGGACAATGCAAGCATGACGTGGCAAGGATGGTTGTTTAATTTAATTCTTCCTACTTCATTTCCTATTCAGTTACCCAGCCATGTGTCTCCCACTCATGTTTGCAATCAAATGCTACATCATATATTTCTTCTTAGCTCTCCTATGGCCAAACGTACAACCTAAATTAATTAAATGTCATTTGGGTATATATATATATATATTCTGCATAGTGAAGCATGAAGTGTAAGTAACTTGTTTATTGAATTCCTTTCTTCCATGGTTCCCACACCACTGTCTAACTTGTGTGTCTTCATTTTAGATTGCTTAACCCATTCAATTACATGCATATTTTTCTCAATTACCTACAACTAAATGGATGGTGGTGGCTTGATCGAATAGCTAATGAACATGATGCATAAATGGAATGCCAATGTGTCACTAATTTGTCCTTATTGTCCTTTGGCTTTTCGTTGTCTTCCTATTCCTCTTGTTCGATCATGTATGTATAAATGATACCAAGACTCATCTCAAGATTATGTAATTTTTATCTCATGCTATCCATGGCTAATGGAAGGCTACCACATGACAAAATATACCTACATTTCCATGTATGTGAAATGGTCACAATGTTATGATATGGACGACTATAAGTGTGACACCTTAACCTCTAGCTCATACCCAACATGCCCTCTTGCCGATATGGGCAATGCGGAACTCACAAGGGAGACACTTTCTCTACCTTATGCTTACTTTCTCTATGGCACTATGTGTGGGTAGAGCTCCACTTAGAAGTAACATGGACCAGTTGAGCTCTCTCTATGCTTCCTCATGCTCAATTACACTATTGAGACTTATTTCAATCCCCACTGTATGCTTACAACTCATGGAAAGCAAAAAGGGATTGGAGACATGCATTTTCGCTAGTGGCAGATTTTGCTTCTTTTCTGGGCTAACTTTGGAAATTCATAACTAAATGCATAAAAATCGTATCTACATGATCTGGGTCATTCTAGAAATCTTGAGAAGTCTACTTCATGCTAAAAATAAGTAGAAGTCTCATTATCTCACATACTCTACGTTTGACATCGAAATAGTTCACTGGTCAGAGGGGGCTTCTTTACTGTCACAGTTTACTGATATGGACTTTGAAAATGTCTAACTAATTCCACAAAAATCCAATGCTCATAAACTCTATCTCTATGGAAAGATGTGGATGTTAGCTAGAGGAAAAAAATATCTCCAGATCAGTTCACCTAGCCAATTTCCCGGAAACCGATGAAACAGTACCTCGGGTCTGGTTGGGTGTCTGATTCTGGGCAGGAACTTCGAAATTGCATAACTTCCTCTATGGACCTCTAAATGAGGTGCTTCCAGTTCCTACAAGTCACTGTGACCATCTAGTTCCTGTGTATAAAATTTTGTAGCCATTGGACTACGTTTGCCCCTCGGATGACATGATTTCTAAACTGACCAAATGAACAGTGATTTTCTGAAATCCGAATTTCTGATGTCAACTTTGATGGATCATAGAAAATGCTATAGACCTCTAAATGACATGAACTCTAGCTTCCCAGAAATCTCTAAACATAATCTAGCTACATGTCAAATCTCATAGTTAGAAGAGGTCATATGGCTATTCTATGACATCATGTGCAAAAGGCCCTTTCTTGGCCAAAAGTGTGGCTAATGGGGTCCAATCTTAAGTTTTCTACTTCTATGACTCCTTGAGCACATGAGAAAGCATCTTTAGGAGCTATCAATCATGCCTCAAGTGTCTCATAACTTAGATTGGGGAAACTCACTATCCCATGCCCACTTATGCACCCATATATTCTAGGCTATCATGAGCATTTCATATCAAAATCTACTTTCTCATTCAACCATGCTCTTTCATTCATCATAAATCTCATTCTCCTACATTCATCATTAATACATACATTGTCTTACAACATTTTTACATGCTATATCATATACATCATTTACATCTCATGTACAAGATACATATACAAGAATTCTTTACATTCTTCTTCATCTCTATCCCTAGCCTCATGCTTGGTGGTGGTTGCTCCCATCTCTTATCTCACTTGGGCCACCTGGCATGGTTGGATGGTGGAGAGGGACGGTGAGATTCGGAGAATCTCAGTAGTTCAACTCTCATTCAAACACACATATATTGCATGCAACAAGTCTCATTATGCATGTATGGCATGTTAGCATATAAAACATGATGAAAAACATTTAAAACATGTGAAATGGCCATGGGTAATATTCAAGAGCTCGCTGAGTACTTGGATCGGCCTCACCCTTCCCTTATGGCTTTTGGATTTGCCTTCCCATACTTTAGAGGTACTTAGACTCACCTTTACTCTTTGGGAGTCTACCTCACTTTTGGGAGACATGGCTCAACCAACTTAGGGCTTCGGCTCATCCTCACCTTGGCTATAGGGTTATTGGCTTTCCCATTTTCTCAAGCAAACCAATCAAGCATTTAAAACGTCATCTCAATCATATCACATAATCATGCTAACACACTTCTCATAGCTCATATCATTCATACACACAAGCAAGACAATGTAAACACACAATTATGCATGAGAGAAAGTGGAGAGAACTACCTTTGCTAGCTATTCTCAATTTGCTCTGTCAATTGTCTCCTCCCTTGTTGGATTTCACAACAATTCCTAGATGGGAGAGTCCCTCTTGAGCCTAACCACACAAAAGCATGGAATTAATACCTTATACTCAATTCTTAAGCTAGGGATTACTTCTAAGCAGCTCTACTGAGCTTCTCACTCTAGGTCTTTCCTCACTCTAGGGTCCATGAGCTATCCCTCTCTTTTCTCAACTTTTAAGAAAGGGGAAAAGCAAGAAAGAGAAGACTATTTACTTCTAATCTCTCTCAAGAATGGTTTCCCACTCTCTCTCCTCTGAACCAGACTCAAGACCTAACCATTTCTATCATCTGAACCGTAGGAAAGAGGGAAAAAGGGGAGAAGGGCAACTTACTAAGAGGAAGCCATGAAAATTCATACCTTTCTTGTGCTTTCCTCTTCTCTTCAGCTTCTCTCTCTCTCCTCCGCCCTTTGCTCTCTCCTAAGACGAGTTTGAGTCGGTTAGAAGAAGAAAGAAGAGATTTGGAAGCTTTTAAAAAGTCAAATTCTCTTTTTCTCGCTTTTCTGGACCGCTCTCGCTATAGCGAGTTAGTGCCCTCACTACGGCGAGCTCGTGTCTATTCCAGACTTCTACCTTCACTATGGCGTCGCTACGGCGAGATCATGTTTGTTCCAGAGCTTTGCCTTCGCTATAGCGCCGCTATGGCGAGCAACTCTCTGGTCTCTATATGGAATGCCGCACTCGCTATAGCTAGGAACATATTCGCTACGGCGAAGAGGCATTCTCGCTATGGCGATTCCATATCTCGCTATGGCGAGAAGACTTAGAAAATTCTCAGCTCTTCGAAAATTTTCTAGCTTCTCTTTTCCTTTCCTTTTCTCATTTCTTTTCTATTTTCTTTTCTTTCCTTTTTCTGGGTTGTTACAACAAGCTTGTCTTGAATCATTCCTACTTGCATTCATATTAGACAAATTAATGTGCTACTATCTCTTTAAGGTTTCCTAGCATATATTGTTCTTTCTAGTACTAATTAAATAAGTTAGCTCTTAATTAACTTTGGTTACATTAATAGTTATAGAAATTTTGGAATGTGACAAAGCACTTTTCAAAAATTTTCATTTTGTCCCCTTTTCTTGGTTCCTTCCTTTTAGACTCATTTCAACTCCTTGTTTAGAACTGACTTTTTCATTGTAAAAGTTAGGTCCTCTAACTTATAAAATACCTTTGATTTCACCCAAATTAGATTTAAAACCTTCCCAAATTGACCAGTCAAAGTTTTGGTCAATCGACGCTCTAAAATGTAAACCAGAAGAGTTTTAACCATTCTAGGGGTTTTTATGGTTTTTAGAGTCTCTAAAAACCTTGGGAAACTTAATTTTTTCATTTAAAGATTCCTCTTTTGATTTTTCTAAAATGTACTCAAAATTACAAAAATGCCACTAGTTTTCATCATATTTTATTTAGTTACTCTGGCTCTGGTTTTTAGGCATCTTAAGCATTGTATCCTCATTTTCAATTTTTTAGATTATTGTCCTAATTTTATTTGGCCATAAATCTTTTAGTTTAGGGGGCTTCCTTTTTTAGCTGATCCATTTCTAATGTTTTTAGAAAAATTGGACATTACATTTTGCATGCGATATATATACATTTTGAAGGCATCCATTTTGCATACAATATAGTTTTTATACTAAACAATGAACCATAATGGAGCTAACAAAATAATGATGAAAGAATGAATTTGACTTGTCAAACCTTTTCCCCTCTTCTTCTTCCTTTTTCCCCAATTGAAGGCACTAAAGACCCAAGCCTCCAAATCTGCCAAGAAATAAAACCACCACCAAATTAGCTATTAATCAAAATCAAATGTAAGGGGAAGAGAGTAAATCATTTTTTCCTAAACCAACCTTAGCCAAAACTTATTCAAACTTGACCTATTTATCATGCAAAGTTCAATCCAGCCAAAATTAGCAACAATCTCAAGATTCATTCAAGATCTAGAGCTATTCTTATCAAGTCAACACAGTAAGATGCATCCTTTTATGAAGCCTAAGATCATGAAAGCCCATATATCTTCCCTTACAAAACTCTTCGGCACCCTATGGTAAGACAAGCAGTGTGAATTTTCCAAATTACTCATACCCTATTGTGTAGCAAGATGCACCATGACTTTTTCAAAGTCAAAATCAGAAGCTAGGTGCAGCACCATATTTATTTAGCTCATCTCATACTATTCTAGCTTGCATTTCCTTGGTCTAGTACAATTACTCAAGAAAAAAGCAATAGAAATATTTAATTATTTTGTGTTACGTCATGTATAAATTTTTCATTTCGTGTATTGTGGACCATATGAACTCATCCATCTCCTTCCCATATTTAAATACACAAATACAACTCAAAACCATATCAAGAAGTGGCCAAGAACTTGAGCTCATGGAACATTTACACAAATTTTACAAGTGCAACCTCGAGTTAGTGTGCTAGTTTTCTATCATCAAGTTTGAAAATTCATAACTAATTTTAGAAAAATCAAAATCAAGCACACTATACTATTATGGAAAGCTATAGATGTCTACTTTATGATAAAAATAAGTCTAGACCAGAACAGGGACGTCCAGCTACTAGAAATTGATCAAATAGTAACTAAGGTCCCCTATCACTACTAGTATTGTCACAGAACTTTAAAAATTCATATCACCTTGCTCGGATATCCAATTAGGGTGATCTTAGTGGTCATAAGTTTTTCATGTCTAGTCTATGCCTATAAAATTTCATGAGTATTGGACTTCATTTGGACCTTGAATGATATAGAAGAAGAAACTAATCATATGAACAGTAACCATATTAGAACAGCTAAAATTTGGCAACTTTGAAAAATTATAATTAATTCCATAGATCCTCAAATAATCTAATCTTTAGCTTTCTAAAAAGCTCTAAATGAGATCTATATGTATGCCAAATTTCATGGGCAAATTCATTCATTTGATCAGAATGTGTTATAGGGTTGCAAAATGGCACTTTTTGTGTCTTATAAGAATCTCAAATGGTGCAGATCCACTTCTATGACATCCATGGCCACTTGAGCACATGGGAAAACACCAAAATGGTCTACTAAAATGTCTCAAAGGTGTACACACCTAGATTTCACAAACACACAGTCTCACCCCAAGGTATACACAAGAATACATATGCTTCATCTTGTCATTCAATGCCCAAAAATTACTATATCATACATATGGCATTAAATCTCATACATACACAATATATTCATATATTTACAAGTATTCATGGGCTCATACATCATATGAAACCTTATATTACATCATATGCCATTCATATGGCAACAAAATAGACATTTTTACACACTTTGTTGTCAAACTCTCTTCTTGAAGCTTGGTGGCTCCCATTTCTTGGCTCACTTGGACCACCTAGACTTGTTATGCAAATGGGGAGAAAGAGATGAGATTATAGGAATCCCAATAACTTTTCCCCCTTTGAACCATACATAAATAATGCAAATCCATGTCTAAAAATGCATGCATGAATATCATGGAATATATAATCATTTATGGAACATCTTTAGCATTCAAGACATCATATAAGACATGCATAGGCTTGCCAAGAAAGTGGTTTAGCCTCACCAATTCTTGTTAAGGATTTTGGACTTGCTTCACCCATTTTCTTAAAGGGTTCTTGACTAAGCCTCACTCTTTTTGAACTTTTGGCTTTGTCTCACTCATGATTGAAGGTTCGTGGCTCATCCTCACCATTGCTAGGGGACTTTTGGCTTTACCACACTCAAGCAAACTGATAATTGCTAATATTCATATATTTTTCCTCTTCTAATTAGGCATTTTGATTATAAATTTTGGCTTAAGGGACTTCAATTGGAGGATAATTGAGTTTATTGGCCATTTCTGTATTTTAGGAATTAAATTGCAAAATTATTGGTTTTAATGCAAAAATTTGTCTAAATAATTTTGTAAGATTGTTCCTACTTAATTTTCTTTATTGTTTTTGTGTAGACTTTGAGCAAATTAAACCTCAATGTTGGAGAAAATATGGAAGATTAATTGGAGAAGAAAAATGCCACGAGCCACTTCATTCTTAGTGCATCCACTCTTCCTCTATTCTCACATGGCACCTTACCATATACACTTACATGCATGGTTGGCCCACACTCACACTTAATCTCTTAGAATCAGCCACTACACTAACACACACTTACAATCATTCACAAAGCTGCACACACACAAAGCTTCACTTGAACACACTCTTTTAATACACTTCCACGTAGCTACATAAACACATTGCACTCATTTGCAACCCCTATGGATTAGCTATGACTTCAAACACTCCAAGCTATAGAACCACTTTCATCCCATTCACCACATTGATACACTCATCGACATCACACACTGGCCACAAACTGGATGCATAAGCTGGGAGAAGAATATAACGCGAGAACATGACGAAAAAAAGGGGAGACTCTAGAAGAGCAAGTTAATTCATTAATTTCTCCATAGCTGAAGCTCTCATCATCGATTTTCTTTCGTTTAATTTAAGCTCCACATTTCCTTCACCAAATTAGATAATTTCTTCCTCCTTACTATTTTAATTTCATTATTAACTCTTTTATTAATTTGACTAGGTTTAGTCTATTAATTTAGGAATTTTATTGCTGAAATTTACTAGAATTTGCTGGATTAAATTGGATTGTATATTGGTTGTAATTTCCTATTGATTGTTAATTGTGATCATTAATGTTTGTGAAAAATCCAGCATTAGTGGCTATGCAAATTTCCTCTTGATTATAAGCCAATTGATGCAATTGTTGTTAGATTAAGTGGCTGGAGTTTTTGTGCAATTAATTATTTGAGGAATTCATAAATCTAATTGGTTAATTAGCATCTTAAGTGGATTGTTCAGCCGATTTCATTAAGCAATTAGAATTGGTTATAGTGTGTTCTTGTTCTTAATCCAATTAATTAATTTTTCAAGGTTTATTGTGATTGCAAAATCCTTGAATAATTGGTGAATTGAAGCTTGGATGGTCAATCAAGAATTTTTATGGAGAATACACTAATGAGCAAGAATTTAAATCCAAATTTGGTACACTAAAAAGGGAGCAAGGATAATTAAATTTTAGGGAGTCCATCTAAAGGCTAGCTACCACATTTTCTTAATTGTTCACTTCATTTAGTCTTAATTTTTTGATTCTTGATTGACATAATAAGGAGTCATCCTACCAAAATTTATGATTTTTGGATGTCATTTGATGGGGGGAAAATTTTCACGATATCAAGTCCAGAAGCTTAGACGATTTGTAACTATGGTAACTTCTATTTCTTCACAACAGGATATGAATTTGAATGGTAGTTAGAAGGACAAAGTCATAAATTTATATTTCCATTAATGTAAGATAGAAATTCCCTGATAGAGATCTCCTAAGTTTAGGATCTTGTTAATAGGATCTTAGATTTTTACACTGTGGAATTCAAATCCTTGTCAACAGGGTCTTCTAATTTTAGTACAAGATTCTTCAATACTATAAGTTAGAATATGAGAAATGTTGGTGCAACATGTTTTAAGTAGCTTCCCTTCTTATATGTCACGCACCATCTCTCCCTCATTTTAACTAACCTTATTTCTATCGCAAACCAGAGGAGAGACTAGCAAAGATAGATGCATAAGAGAAGGGGAAGAAGAAGAAGAAAAGCTTAACAAAAAAGGTAAGAATACTATGATTTTTCATGCTCCTTCATTCAATAATCTTGTTCTCCTCCTTCTTCTCTCTTTTCCTATGATTTTAATGTTTGATTTTGGACTATTTTAGGATTGGTTCAATAGGATAGAGTTGGAGATTGAAGGAGAGGGTTAAGGTATAAGAAAGCTCCTTGGAAAAGCATTCAAACAAGGTAACTTTTATGGCCTTTCTTTGTTGCTTCTTAGTTGTTCTTCATGAGTGCAATTTCATCCAGCACTAGGCCCACTCTCTAGGGAATGAATTCAAGCCAAATAATGTAGAGACAAGGGTTTTCAAGCATGAGGATTAAGAATATACATTGGAAATAAATAAGAAGTATTAGAAATTAAGTTGTAGAATCTAGGGATTTGGTTGCACCTTAAAAAATATGTAGCTTCTTAGTGGTAATTTAAGTTGTCCAAGAGTGTGAATGGGTTCTCAAGACACCTAGGAAGCCTCGCATGTGCCAACTCCTTAAAGAAAATGAATGAAACTCCATGGGTCTATTTGATCCTCTGTGTCTCAGCCTAGGTAGAGAAAAAACACCTATGGAAGATTTATTTTTTAATTTGAAGGATATGAAGGACCTAAACACAATTAGTAAACACCAAAGGAGGCATTGAAATGAATCTAGAAAGAATGATTTGTGAGATTGAGGTTTAGGCTCCATTTTAAGACACAAAGAAGCAACTTGTATTGTAACATCTGGTCCCTCTGTAAACGTGAGAAATGCAATGTTCAGTTTCTCCGTAAACGTTAGAAATGGGCCAAATATAAAAGGAAGTCCTCGAAATAGAAGGAATTGGGGCCAACTAAAATTATGATAAAATTTTAAATATTAGAAAATAAGGATTTGAGGTTTGAGATGCCCAAAAACCAGAGCCAAAAGAACTCAGAAAATTTGCTGAAGAAAGTAGGGGTATTTTTGTAATTTTTGGAAAATTTTGAAAACTCACAGGAGAGCTTTTTAAATGAAAAATTTGAGCTTTTCGGGGTTCTCAGAGGCCTTGAAAACCATGAGAACCCCTAGAACAGTTGAAACCCCTCCGGTGAGCAATTTCGGTAAAGGTTGACCAAAACTTTGACCGAATGGTTCGGAATAGTTTTAGATCCTTTTTAAGTGATTCCAAAGGCAATTATTATGATTAAGAGCCTAAAGAATATGATGGAAAATAAAGATTTTGAAAAAGAGTTGAAATGAGACTAAATGGACAAACCATGGATTAGGGACTAAAATGAATTAAAAAAGTATGTTGACTTTATCTTTTTTCTTTTAAAATCACGTCCAGCCCTTCTCCTTCCTCTCCACTGACATTTTTCTGCACTGAAACAGATTTGAAAGTGGTGCACCAAGGGAAGAGAAGAAGGAGAAAAAATTCAAGTCTTTGGGTATGAAAATTTACTTATTTTTCATGCTTTCTCTCCACCAATCTCTTCTCCTCTTTTTCCCTCTTCTTCTCCATGATTTTTCTGAAGTTTTGAGGGCTGTTTTGAAGGGGGAACAGAGGAGAAATTTCAAAAATCAAGTAAGGAGGCCAAAGAAGGCAAAGAGCAAGCAAAGAAAAGCAAGAAAACAAGGTAAAACTTTCATTCTTTAGTAGTTTCTCCCTCCCCCTTCCTCTTGCACGAATTTAGGCACCATGAGCCCAATTCTTAGGAGCTGTTTTCTGCCTAATTTATGGAGGGATTAGAGGTTTTAGATAGCAAGGATTAAGAAGGAACCAATAGAATCAAGAAAGGAGCATTAGGAGACAAGATAGAACCATTAGGGATCTAAATGCTCCCTTGCAAATAGGCTTAATTGAATGTTTAAACATGATCCTAAGACCCCTAGAGAGCTTCCCACATGCACCTCTCATCCAAGAAAGCAAAGAAATTGCAAGAAAAAACAATGAACTCTAAGCTAGGAAAGTGTAGAGCTCTTGAACACTTTGCAAAAACTGATTTGATATATGAGTTTCCTTGCATGTGTGAGTATTTGATTGAGCTCCTAAGACCTCTAGGAAGTCTCCTAAGTGTGTCTCCCATCAAGGAAAAATCAAGAAGGCCACGAACTCTTCTTCCCCCCATAGTCTTGGCCTAGGCAAGTTTCTATAGCTAGGGAGAGTTTTAAATTTTTCTAAGGATATTCTTGAGTCATATGTGATGAGTGAAGATAAGTAGAGGCCTTGGAAAAAATTTAGAACTGAAAGAAAGTGAATTGGTGCCATAGGTTCCATATTAGGACCTAAAGAAGCAACATGATGCTAGGCCATTTGTTTTAATGATGTGATGACTCCAAGAGGGTTAAAGGAGTCAAGAATCATAATTGAAAAGAAAGAATGAGGCCTAGAAGTCATTTGATGGGTGTTGCTTCATTAGGTGTGATTATGGACCATAATGGAGCCTATATAGCAATCTAGTGTTTTATTAAGTGATGTAGCCTTAGAATATGTTTCATAGACCTAATTGGCTCCCATAAATTGTATCTAGGCCAAGAGAAACTATCTCCACCAAATTGTGGGTGTGTGGCTGAAAGAGGAGGCTTGAAAGCTAAGGAAAAAGTGTGTGAAATTGTGCAAGGTAGCTCTCTCCACCTTCTCTCATGCATGAACGTGTGTTTAGCTTGTTTTAGAATGTGTGTATGTGTATTTTCAAGCTAAGAAAAGTATGCTAGCATGCCTTTATATTCTATGATCCTTGATGCCATGTTATGTTTTAAATGAATCTATGATGTTTGTATGAGTTTGCTTGAGTGAGGAGAGGCTAAGAACTCTTCCCATTGGTGAGGATGAGCCAAGAACCCTTAAGCTTGGTTGAGACATAGTAAAGAGTCTCCCAAAAGCAAAGTGGGCTCCCAAGAGTATGGTTGAGTCCAAAGCTCTTAAAGAATGGGTGAGGCAAGTTCAAAATCCATGAGGAGAAGTGTGAGGCCAATCCAAACACTTGGGGAACTCTTGAATGTCTTGTATGATTGATTCACATGCCAAGATTGCTTTAAAAATGTCCATGACTTCCATTTTTCTATACATGCATTTGAAAAGCTTGCTTAGTACATATTATGTGTGATTGAATGGGAGATGAGCTATTGGGATTCTTTGAATCTCATCCCCTCCTCTCCAATGCTCTAATATGCTAGGTGGACCAAGTAGTTATGGTGAAGGGAGCCAACAACCATGAAAGAAGGAGATTGACAAGTCTAGGCCTAGTTTGTATTCTTTTTGAACCATAATGATGTTCAATGATTATATGATTATTGTAAATGGCACATGACCCTTGAGACACATGTAAATATGATATTATGTGATGTATACATGTATGGATATGATGTATGAACTTTAGAAATGAATTTGGGTATGTAATGCCAAGTTATGCAAATTGGAAGTTTGATGCAAATGTGTATAAATGTGGGTTGAATGGCCAAAATGAGATGCATGAGATTTGGGACCATTTGGGCAGCTCACACAAGTCTAAAATATGCTTTTAAACTTGCCCAAAAGGTGCCAAGACTAAGGGGAATACATTTGGCAATTTTGATACCCAATATGGAGCCAAAATTAACCATAATGGAACCCTATGCTATTTTTTGGCCAAATGAGTTAGTTTTGCCCTGAAACTTGGCATGAAATTAGGCCTCATTAAGAGCTTTTTGGGAAGCTAAATATCATAATTTTCGGAGACCTAGAGAATATTTGATGAATTTTCAAAGTTGGAATTTTTCATGGATTCTAGTATGGTACTGTTCATACTGGCAGTTTTGAATTCTGTGTCACCCGATAGCCAAATGGTGTCCAATGCTTATGAAATTTTACATGCATAAACTGGAGGTCATAAAATTTCTGTGGTCACCAAGATCACCTCATTTGGAGGTCTGAGTAGTGAGTTATGCATGTTTGAAGTTAACTGTCAGCATCAGTAGCGCCCCATGAGTCCGGTTACTGTTCCATAGGATCCAGCTGACTAAAAGTATTTTTTTCATTCTGAAATTATTTTTATCATAAATTTAAGATTTTTATATTTCCATAATGACCAAATTTGTGTGATTTCTATTTTTATATAATTAGTTATGAATTTTAGAAGTTTGTATCAGTAATCTGAAACAGCAGCCCAGGCAGCAGCGATCTCTGGACCTTTCTGGATGTCAACCGTCCTCTGTGATAAATTTTATGCTCTGGAAGTATTTTTAGTGTAAATTAGACATCCATCAGCTTTCTAAAATGACTAATATTGCATAATTTCAATTTTTTTAGATTTATTTATGATTTTCCGAAACTTGCCCAGAATTGAGGCCAGTGCTGTCTGAGAATGAATACCCATTTCCCATAGCTCCTTTCGATTTCCAAGAGTTGTAGGTGGGTTTTTGTGATACAAATGAGTTGTAATAATGAAATTAAATATGAGGGGGCATATTATGAGTTTACCCCGTCCATGTGACACCGAATGGGTTTTTGGATATGATGACTTGCAAATAAAAATCCAAATTTTCATACTTCCTCTATTAGAATTATGTGTATGTTTCATGATAATTATAATATTCAAAGGCATGAGATGAGCTAGAATTATGGTGTTACATGTATCCAGGCTCCTTGAATTAAAATTATGATGGCTCTAAAGAGTCTAAATGGAGTCAAGAGACTTGAATTAAATGAAAAATGGGAGCCAAGATTATGAATTATAAGGGTTGTTTCATTGTGTCTTGTATAGAACTATAATGGAATCATATGAGAAAGTAGGCATGTATAGAGTTTGTATAAAGCTAGAGCTTGTTCCAATGATTGAATCAAGTCTCATTTAATGTGTCTTGGCCAAGAGAATCAAGCCCCACCTAGTTACATGTGTTTGGCTGAAAAAGGGAAGTAGTTAAAGAGAAAATCTTGTTTTCTTGCTTCAAGGTAGCTTTCTAACCTTTCTCACATGCATTGCTTGGATGTTTACTTGTCTTTAAATGCTTGTGTCTATGTTTGAACTATGAAATATGTTTCTAACCATTGTTTATATGGGATGGTACCATTATGCTTCTTGAAATGTGGTTTGAATGCAAAGTGGCTTACATGGGTATGGTTATGCTAGAAGTCCTTAGCATAGGTGAGGATAACCCAAAGTCCCCTAAAAATGGGTGAGACAAAGCCAAAAGTCTTAATAAGAGTGAGACTAAGTCAAAAGTCCTTTGAAAATGAATGAGGCAAATCCAAAATTCCCAAAGAAATTGGGTGAGGCTAGACCAATGCCCTTGAAAGCTTATGTTTGCCATATATGAGTTTATATGACAAGGAAAATGATTTATGTATGTTCATTAGTAGCTTATATGGCATGCATGCATTCTTTGATATATAAATGCATCCTTTATACATGTTTGAAGGGGTAAAGAGTTATTGGGATTCTTGGAATCTCATTCTTCTCTCACATATATCTAACCTTGTCTAGGTGAGCAAAGTGGACAAACCAATAGAGGCCAAACATCTTGAAGAATAAAACTTTGACAAGGAAATAGATAATTAGGAATTTTGATGTCAAAATTTGTAACCATATGATGTATATGTGATGTAAAATTTTGAGCATGTTCAAATGTATGTAAATATGATGTATATATCCATTTTAAAGGCAAATAAGTGAATATGTAAGTTCTTGGCATCCTTATGCTATTATGCTTATGTGTATGAATGCATGTGGCAAGATAATAGTGAGTTCTATAATGATGTGAACCATTTGACATGCTTTTATAGGCTGTAGTTATGCTTTTAGACTTGCTCAAGTGGTAGTGGAAAGATGAGAAAGGCATTGGTTCTTGTTGAACCCTTTATGGACTTCAATTTTAACCATTTCTTAAGCTAAACTAAAGTCTGACCAAATGGATGAATTTTTACATGAAATTTGGCTAGGAAATAGGTCTCCTCCTAGAAATTTTCACAAAGCTAAAGATCACCTAAATTGGAGCTATAGAGAATTTATTATGATTTTTTTTCATATTGGCCAAATTATGTAGAATTGTCAAGGGTACTGGTCATATGGCTAGTTTGCGTTTTGGCATCATTCATAGGCTAAATGAAGTCTAATGCTTATGAAATGTTATAGGCATAAACTAGGACATCATAAGCTTTCTATATCCACTGAGAGCACCTCATTTGGAACTTTGTAGAGGGAGAAATTTTTTTTTGAAGTTATAGGACCTACAACTGTCTGAGAGCATGACTTGATGTATTGTTCCATTATTTTTCATGAGTTAAATGCTACTTTATTGATCTAGAACTATTTTTAGTCATTATTTAACATCTAGAGCTTTCAAAAAAAGTATAATATACATGATTTCAAATTTCCTAGAATTAGTTATAAATTTCCAAAATTCATATCAGAAATTTGGAACAGCAACCCAAAAGCAAAATTCTAGTTTTGTGAAATATAGTTTCAAAATATGAGATTCTTGAGATGAATTATGATGTTTTTTATATGAATAGATATGTTATGCATGGATAAATGTTATTGGTAAGCCCACATGGCTCCTATAGCTAAGAATGATATAAATGGTCTTTCAATTATGCAATTTACCGCTACCAAAAGTACTAGTTTCATGTAATTGTACTAAGACAAGTCTTTGTGATGAAATATAAAGACTAGAAAGCTAAGGTATTACATTTATTGGTATCAATTATCAGTCATCTTATATAAAGAAAGGTAGAAAGGAAATCAAAGCACGTGGATAAGGAAGGAAAAGGTAGGCTTAGAACTAGCTTTAACAAGAGAGCAAAGGGAGAAGTAGGTCGCACAGTATAGCTAGAGAAGCTAGCTTTGAAACATAAGGAAGGAATCTCAACTTACAAATGCTCTATTTAGGTTCTCTCTCAGAGCTTTTAACGCATGTTGAGAAAGCATTTTAGAAACAATATTGTCCCTGGTCCAACTATGTCCGAAACTGGATTCTGTTACCGAGGTTTTGTTCTTCCCTTTTATGGGAAAACACGTCGCTAGTGGGGAGAGTACCACTCCCACTTATATGGCCTTAACCTAGGACCTTTCTTTCCGATGTAGGACTTTACATTCTACCCCCCTTTTAGGGTCAACTCGTCCTCAGGTTGCATATGCGACTAGACCAGCTCTGACACGACCTCTAATTTTGTTGAGATTTTTGGATTTGCCTCACCCACTTTCAAGGGACTTTTGACTTAGCCTCACTTTTCTTAAGACTTTTGGCTTTGTCTCACCCATTTCTAGGGACTTTGGGCTTGTTTTCACCTATGCTAAGGGACTTCTGGCATAGCCATACCCATACAAACTACTTTACATCCAAATAATATTTCAAGAAGTATAATGGTACCATCACATGTAAAGAATGGCTAAAAATATATTTCATAGTTCAAATATACATACAAGCATTCAAAGACAAGTAAATATCCAAGCAATGCATATGAGAAAGGTTAGAAAGCTACCTTGAAGTAAGAAAACAAGTGTTTCTCTTTAATTACTTCTTCCCCTTTTTGGCTAAACACATGCAACTAGGTGGGGTTTGAATCTCTTGGCCTAGATACATCAAATGAGACATGATTCAATCTTTGGAACAAGCTTTAACTTTATACAAACTCTATGCATGCCAACTTTCTCATATGATTCTATTATGGTTCCATACAAGACACAATGAAGCAACCCTTAGGACTTATAATCTTGGCTTCCATTTTTCATTCAATCCAAGTCTCTTTAACTCCATTTAGACTCCTTAGAGCCATCATAATTTCAATCCAAGGAGTATAGGTACAAGTTGCTTCTTTATGTCTTAAAATGTAGTCTAAACCTCCATCTCACAAACCATGCTTTCTAAAATTCATTCCAATGCTTCCTTTAGTGTTTACTAATAATGTTTAGGTCCTTCATATCCTTAGAATTAAAAAGAAATCTTCCTAGGTGCTTTATCTCTACCTAGGGCAAGACATGGAGGAGTAAATGGACCTATGAAGTTTCATTCATTTTCTTTAGGGAGTTGGCACATGTGAGGCTTCCTAAGTGTCTTGAGAAACCTATTCACACTCTTAGACAACTTAAATTACCACTAGAAAGCTTCATATTTGTCAAGGTGCAACCAAATCCCTAGATTCTATAACTTAATTTCTAATGCTTCTTATTTAATTCCAATGGAATATTCTTAATCCTCATGCTTAAAAACCCTTGTCTCTACCTTCTTTTGCCTTGAATTCATTCCCTAAAGAGTGGACCTAGTGCTGGATGAAATTGCATTCATGAAGAACAACCAAGAAGAAGCAAAGAAAAGCCATAAAAGTTACCTTGTTTAAATACTTTTCTAAGGAGCTTTTTTATGCCTCAGCCCTCTCCTTCAATCTCCAACTTTATCTTACTAAATCAATCCCAAAATAGTCCCAAATCAAACATTAAAATCATAGGAAATGAGAGGAGAATGAGGAGAACAAGATTAGTGAAGGAAGGAGCATGAAAAATCATAGTTTTCTTACCTTTTTGCTAAGCTTTTATTCTTCTTCTTCCCCTCCTCTTGTGCACCTCTCTTGGCTAGTCTCTCCTCTAGTTTGGGATAGAAATAAAGTCAGTTAAAATGAGGGAGAGATGGGGTGTGACATATAAGAAGGGAGGTTACTTAAAACAGTTTTAAAAAATTCTCATTTTGTCCCCTTTTCTTGGTTCCTTCCTTTTAGGCTCATTTCAATTCTTTTTTGAAAACTATCTTTTCCATCATAAAATTTAATTCTCGAACTTATAAAATGCCTTTGGTTTCACTCAAATTGGATTTAAAACTTTTCTGAACAAACTGGTCAAAGTTCGAGTTAACCAATACTCCAAAGCATAAACCAAAGGGGGTTTTAACATTCTAGGAGTTTTTATGGTTTTTAGAGCCTTTGAGAACCTTGAAAAACTCAATTTTTCCATTGAAATATTCATCCCTTGAGTTTTTAAAAAGTTCTCAAAATTATAAAAATATCACTGATTTTTGTCAAATTTTATTTAGTTATTCTAGCTCTGGTTTTTGGACAACTTAAGCCTTGTATCCTCATTTTCAATTTTCTAGATTATTGTCCAAATTTTATTTGGTCCTAAATCTTTCTATTTAGGGGGATTCTTGTAACACAATAAATTCTAGCCCATCTCATACCTTTAATGACTTAATATCATGAATTATGTAAGTTTCCATGAAAAAGGCAAGGAAATAATGATTATTTCGCGTTACGTCGTATCTAAAAATTTCATTCGGGGTCATGTGGACCGTGTGAGCTCATGCTATACATTCTCATATTTAATTACATCAATAAAACTCATTTGCATCATAAAATCATGCCCACAAATCATGAAAAACCGAAATAAAGCTCAAAATACCCAAGTGTAATTTCGGACAAATTTGGCCTCTTTTCTAATCAAACTTTGGAAAATTATAACTAATTCCAGAAAAATCAAAATCATGAAATATTGGTCATTATGGAAAGCTATGGATGTCTACTTCACATTAAAAATATGCCTAGATCATAACATCCATCACAAAGGACGTTTGACATCCAAAATGGTCCAGAGGTCAGACTACATTCTGGAACTATCACAAGATTCTGTAGAAAAGTTTGAAAATGTTCGATTAATTCCAAAAATATTCAAACCATGAAAATGATACCAATATGGAAAGTTGTGGATGTTAGCTAGAGAGAAAAAATATCTCCAGATCAGTTCATCAAGCCCAAACCTCAAAATTTAATAGAACAGTAACTCAGGTCGGGCAAAACCCCTAGTACTGGACAGAATGTTCAAAAATTCATATCTCCCTCTCTAGACCTCCAAATGACATGCTTATAGTTGGCACGAGTTATGTGACTGTCTAGTTTCTTTGTATAAAATTTCATGGCAATTCGACATCATTTGAGGCTTGTGTGACAGAATTCAATTTTGGACCAAATGAATAGTGCAACAGACCAAAACCAGAAAAATTGTCAACTTTGAAAAATCATCAAATATTCTGTAGACCTTCAAAAACTATGATCTTTATCTTCCCAAAAAGCTATTAATGAGGCCTAATTGCATGCAAAATCTCATATCAAGACTAACTCATTTGGCCAAAAGGTGATATAGGGTTCTATTATGGTCAATTTTAGCTCCATATGGGATACCAAAATTACCAAATGGCTTTCTCTTGGTGTTGGCACCTTTTGGCTAAGTCTAAAAGCACATTTAAGACTTGTGTGAGCTAACCAATGGTCCCAAACCTCATGCATTTTATTTTGGCCTTTTTAAACCCCACACTTATGCACATTTCCATCAAGCCATTCATGAAGCTATCTTTGCCATACACACTCAATTCACACTCCATCATTCACATAACACATTCTCTCATTTCTACATCACATAATATCATAATTACATATTTCTCAAGGGTCATATACCATTTACAACAATAATATACATCATGAAGCAACATTATGGTTCTAAAAAGCAAAAGCTAGATATATTGATGTTAATCTCCTTCCTTCAATGTTGTTGGCTCCTGTTACTACATCCACTTAGTCCACTTAGCATATTAGATCATTGGAGAGGAGGGAATGAGATCAAAGAATCCTAATAGCTCATCTCCCATTCAATCATACATAACATATACAAAGCAAGCCTTAAAAATGCATGCATGGTTATCATAGAAATTATGAACATTTAAGAAGCAAGCTTGGCATGTGAACAAGTCATAAAAGTCATTCAAGAGCTCACCAAGTGTTTGGATTGGCCTCACACTTCTCCTCATAGATTTTAGACTTGCCTCACTCATTCTTTAAGAGCTTTGGACTTAACCATACTCTTGGGAGCCCAGTTTACTTTTGGGGAGACTCTCTACTTTATCTCAACCAAGCTCAAAGGTTTTTGGCTCATCTTCACCATGGTGAAGAGTTCTTGGCCTCTCCACACTCAAGCAAACTCAACAAATATCATACATTCATTTGAAAACATAACATAACATTATGAAATCATGGCATATAAAATCATGCTAGCATACTTTTCATGGCTTGAAAATACACATACACACATTCTAAGACAAGCTAAACACGCATCCATGCATGAAAGAAGGTGGAGAGAGCTACCTTGCACACAATCACATACTTTTTCCTTGGATTTCAAGCCTCCTCTTTTGGCCACACACCCACAAATTTGTGGAGATGGTTTCACTTGGCCTAGACACAATTTATGGAAGCCAATTAGGTTCATGAAACAAACTCTAAGGTCACATAACTTGCTTAAAACATCAGATTGCTCTATAACCCCCATTATGGTCCATAAATACACCTAATGAAGCAACACCCCTCAAACAATTTCTAGGCTCCATTCTTTCCTTTCAAACATGATTCTTGACTCCTTTTAAGCCTTTTGGAGTCATCACACAATTAAAACAAAGGGTCTAATATCATGTTGTTTCTTTAGGTCATAATATGGAACCTAAAACACCAAATCATTTTCTATGAGTTCTAAATTTTTTCTAAGGCCTCCCTTCATTTTTATTCATCAAATATGACTCAAGAATGGCCTTAGAAAAATTTAAAACTCTCCCTAGCTATATGAACTCCCTTTGGCTGAGCCTATGCATGATTTAGGGCTCCTTGGAGTTTTCTTTGTTTTCTTGAAGGAAGAAACATGTGGGGAGCATCTTAGGGATCTTAGGAACTCATTTAAACCTAGGAATAATCACATTAGGTCAGATTTTACAAGGTGCACACAACCCTAGAATTTGCATCTTGAAATCTAATAGTTTTTTGATAATTCCCTTTGCATATTCTTAATCTCCACACCCTTTTTCCATAGATTCATGCTTGGTTCTGCCTAAAAATCATCACCTCCTAGGGTTTTCTCAAGTGGGGTGAAATGGTGGAGAAGAGAACCAAAGATGGCAACCATAGGAAGAGAAATTACCTTGTTTTCTTAATTTTTCTCACTTGAATCTTGTGTTCTTTGAGCTCCTCTCTTCAAATCCGAATTTTTCCTTCAATTTCTCCCGTAAGACAAATTTGTAAATTTCATTTTAATCATAGGAAACAAAGAAGAATGGAGGAGAGGAGGTTTGGATGGAAGAAAGCATAGAAAACTACCAAGAATCCATACCTTTTTCTTGATTTTTCTCTTCCTTTTCTTCCCCTTCTTGTGAGCCTAAGAGAGCATATCATATTCTGTATTTTGGGCAGAAATTTCGTGCTTAAGAAGATAGGAGAAGAAAGGGAAAGTGTGTAGGAACTTCTAGAAACACACTTTTTCAAAAATTCCAATTTTATCCTTCCCTAATGGCAATTTCGTTTTGGCTTCGTTTTAGCTCCTTTTTGAGAATCATATTTTCCATTATAAAATGTAGGTTCCCAATTTAATAAAATGCCTTTAGAATCACTCAATTTGAAGCTAAAACCTTATCGAACGAACTAATCAAAGTTTGGGTCAATCGACATTAGAAAACGTCCATTGAAGAGGATTTAACTGTCCCGGGGCTTTCCATGGTTTTTAGGGCCTCTGAGAACCTCGGAGAACTCAAAATTTTCATTTTAAAAGCCGTCTTGTGTGAATTCTAAAATTTGCTCAAAATTACAAAAATGTCATTACGTTTCATAAGCTTTTCGTAAGAAATTATTTCTTTATTCTAGCTCTATTTTTCTTTCAGTCTGAGCCTAAAATTCTCATTTTTAGGAGTCTAGATTGCTTTCAAAATTTTTTGGGACCTTGGCTACATCGTTTCGGGGGACTTCCTTTTGTATCCAGTGAGTTTCATTCATTTATAGAGAAATCGTATGTTACGTTTCTTATGTTTTCTCTCGTTTTCAAAGAACCGGATATTACACTTCCTTTTATAACTAATCCATTTCTAATGTTTTTAGGAAAACCTGATATTACATTTCTCCCCCTAAATAAAATTTTGTCCTCAAAATTTAGATACATACCTCATGGGAAGAGCTCTAAATGCTTCTTTCTTATCTCCTCTTCCACTTCCAAGTCGCTTCCTTCGGAGATAGCCCCTTCCAAACCACTTTCAGTAGTAGTATCATCTTATTCCTTAACTGCTTGAGCCTAACATCCACGATATGATCTAATGATGCAATATAAGATAGATTATCTTGTGATTGTACATTCTCATATTCTATGACATGTGAGGGGTTAGGCTAGTACTTTTTGAGCTGGGATATATGGAAGACATTATGTATTTGGCCCAAATTTAGGGAAAGGGCAAGTCTGTAGGCCATAGGTCTAACTTTATCAAGAATTTGGAATAGACCTGTGTACTTTGGACTGAGCTTTCTACTCTTCATGCACCTACCTTTTCTTGTGACTAAAGACACTCTAACAAAGACATGATCTTCAACCTCAAACTCTAACGACCTTCTCCTCTTAGCTGCATAACTCTTTTATCTACTTTGTGTCGTTAGAAGTTTCTTTCTAATGATTTCTATTTGCCTATAAGGCTTCTCTCTCTAAGCTCAACCCAACATATTAGAGGTTTACGCTTCCTCTCATAAAATGCCTCATACGGTGCGATCTGAATACTAAAATGATAATTGTTATTATAGGTGAACTCTGTTAGAGACAAATATGTATCCCAGTTACCCTTCAACTCTAAAACACAAGCCCTCAACATGTCTTCTAAGGTTTGAATGGTTCTTTCTGTTTAGCCATCTATCTAAGGGTGATAGGCTATGCTGAACCTTAATATAATTCTTAGGATATCCTGTAATGATCTCTAAAAATTCAAAGTGAATTTAGGATCTCTATCTGATACTATGTTGCTAGGTACATCATATAGTCTCACTATCTCCTTGATGTACAGCTAGGTTAATTTATCTAGGGTGTTAGTGGCTCTCATTGCTAAAAAATGAGCTGACTTGGTTAATCTATCCACTATCACCCATATAGCATCATGCCTCAATAATGTCCTAGGCAAACCCAAGACAAAATCCATAACTACGCTATCCCATTTCCACTCAGGGATATCTAGGGGCTGAAGTAACTCAGCTAGCTTCTGGTATTCTATTTTGACTTTCTGACATACTAAACACTGAGAGACATATTTAGCTGCATCTATTTTAATTCTAGGCCACTAAAACATTTTCTTCAAATCATGATACATCTTATTACTACTTGGATAAATTATGTACTTACTCTTGTATATCGCTTCTAATATTCTTTCTCTTATCTTTAAATTTCTAAGTACATATAGCCTATTCCTATATCTTATTATTCCATCCTTAGACAGATTAAAATATGGAGTACTACCCTAGGATATCTAGACTCTAATCTTTCTTACATGTTTATCAATTTATTGGGCTTCTCTAATTTTATCCCTTATTCATTCTCTATTTGGGTCTCACTCATCAACAATTTCCCTGAATGCACCTAACAGGAAAGGCTTATATTCTTGAATCTCTTAATAAGTTCCTTCTCTCTCAACATTATGTAGGCCATATGTATGGATTTTCTAGTCAGGGCATCTATAATCACATTAGCCTTACCTAATTGGTATTTTAGGATAAAGTCATAATCTCCTCCATATAGAGCCTTAATGATATTGTCCTTGGTTTGTCCATATCCAAAACTAGGTTCCATTGTCGGGGTTTTGGTCATCCCTTCTATGGGAAAATGCGTCGTTGGTAGGGAGAGTACTACTCCCACTTATATGGCCTTAGCCCAAAACCTTCCTTTTCGATGTGGAACTTTACATAAAATTGGTACTTGGAGTTTATCCTTTTGAAGTATGTTATGTTGGCTATCCACAATGCCTTCCCAAATTACTAGTTAGGCACTTTATCTCTTGTGTTATCGTTAAAAATCAGAGAAAATGTTACTTGTGGTAGTGAAAACTCTATCAAACAATATCCACCCTATATATATAATCTGACTCTACATGTTTATATAGTAACAGTATGCTTGTCTGTAACACCTTAGCTATCGAGTTCTTATTTAACTTTTATGATTTAACAATAAGTCCATTTACTAACAAAAGAAAAATAATGAATCTAAACTTTTCTAGAATTCATGTAATTTCTTTTTTCATAATTTCCAAGTCCAAACAATTTAACAATAAAAAATAAACATACATAATGTATTAAGGAAGATCTGACAAAGTTTCCTTTTATAAAATTGACTATCTAGACCAATCAAATGGTCACATAATAGCCTAAACTCATAGGTAAAGAAAACTATAGATAATAATGATGTCATATACTGCAACTTGAGCATAAAACATCAACTAAAACTAAATAACTCAATTTGAAGTTATATATCATTGATTATGGTGCACTAATATACATATTACAACATGATGGAGTTAAACATAATCTATATACATTCCTTGTATGTTACAACAACTAGATACAAAATATTCATATAGTTTTGCAAATTCAAATATCATTCTCTCTCATTGGTGCTTCCACCTGGCACTAGTTAGTAGGAAAATAGAGATTGGGGTGAGACTCAGGAGAATCTAAGTAGTTGTACTCAAATCATCCAAAATAAGTATGATATAGTTAAGCAAGAATAATGCAAGTATGGATGGTCATCTGTAACTAGCATAAAAACTTACATGTTTGCAATTTACTCAATCATGGCCATAGAACTCTACTTAGCTTAGGCTTGTCTCTTAGGCTTAAGAGAACTACTGCGTTCATTCCTATTACCCTTCTTTATCTTTTAGCCTTAACTTATTAAACATAATATGCAAACATGACATACAACTTATGTGAAATGCAATAAAGTATATACTATAATAAAACAACCAATACAATATAATGTATATCAAGTTTAAAGAAATCTGCATACAACTAGATAGGGAAGAGTAAGTTACCTTGGATAAGTGATAAAACCTAATAAAAACCTCTAATTTATCCATTTGGTTTAGGGCTCCATCTCTTTTTCTTTTTCAACTCTACACTTACAATGGGGTAGAGCCTCGTTAGTTTGTTCTAAAAATAATACATAAACATCTCATGCTCACAACTACTTCTCTTAAGTCTCTATAACTTTTATCTATACTTTAGCCCACTTAAGTGCACTTAAAACCCCCTTTTTTCATACTTCTAATGTAATATCTTATGATTTAAAAATCCAAAATTATTCCTAAAAAGAGGAATGAATTACTTATAGGGGGCCATGGGCCTAGCAGAAGCCAGTAGGAATTACGAGAAATCAAAATCAAAATCGTTTGATTAATGAATGAGGACCCTGAGATAAAGTGAACTGAGACTAATTGAGATTTGGATGTTAATTAGAACATCAAAAAATATAGTTAAGAGCCTCAGGATAGCCTAAAATCATAGCCAAAATGGCCAAATAGAAAGATACAAGGAACGGTAGTAAAATTGTAATTTTGGGCAACTCTTAGACAACTTAAATGAGGGATCCTTAAATGGGAAAATTAAGTTTCTTAAGGTTCTCAAAGGCCCCAAAAATCATAGGAACCCCTAGAATTGTCAAAACCTCTCTGATTTGCATTTTAGAATGTCAATTGACCGCAACTTTGTCCAAACTATTTGGTAAGATTTTAAATCTAATTTGGATGAAACCAAAGGCCTTTTATGAATTAGAGAACCTAAATTTTATGATGAAAAATACAGTTCTAAAAAGGGATTTGAAATGAACTCAAACAAAGAAATTAAAGTTTAGGGACATAGTTGGAAATTTGGAAAATGTTATAAGTGAGCTCCACCCCTTATATATCATATCCCATTCTTCCTCACTCTCTTAACTGACACTCTTTTGGTCTAAAACAGAAATAGAACCAGCTAAATGTGGTGCACCAAAGAGGGAGAAAAGAAGGAAGAAAACAAAGCCAAAAGGGTAAGATTTTGTTACTTTTTCATTCTTTCTCCTCTCTCTTCTCATGGTTTTGATGTTCTGAAAGGAGGTATTTTGTGACTGGTTCTTTAGAGGGAAGGAAGAGTTTAAAGAAAACTTTGGAAGCCTAAGAAAGTTCCCTTGACAAACTTTGAAATAAAGGAAGAAACCATGGTCTAACTTGCTTCTTCTTGGTTCTCTTTTACTTAAGTGTTTTGGCCAAAATTAGAGCACCATGTATGGAGTTTGATTTTGGTCCCAACATGATAGAGAAAGGGGTTTTGAAGCCTAAGGAATCATATGGAAGTAATGGAATTCAAAAACAAGATATAGATAATAAGTTATGAAAATTAGGGTTTTGATTATACTTAGGAATTTATGAAGCTTTCTAGTGATGATTTAGTTTATATACGAGTATATTTGAGTTCTCAAGACATCTATGAAGCTTTGCAAGTGGCAAATTCCTTAGGAAAACAAGCAAAACTCCATGGGCTCCTTTATATATGTATGTCTCAAGCAAAGGATCTATGTGGTACCTAGGGAGAGTTTTCTTTGATTCCAAGGGTAGAAATAGCCTATATATGAATTATAAACACCAAAGGAATCATTGTTTTGAATTTAGGAACCATAGTTTGAAAGGTGGGAGTGTAAAGTTCCATTTTTGCATAAAGAAGTAACTTAGTGTTAGGCTCCTTGATTTAAGTTTATGATGACTCTAATGAGCTTAAATCGAGTCATGTGACTTAGATTGAGTGAGAAATTGGAGCCAAGATAATGAATTGTGTGAGTTGCTTCATTATGCTACTACATGGAGCCATATGGATGCCTAAAGCTAGAAGTAACTTATATGAGGTTTGTGTGAGGCTAGAGATGGTTCCATTGATACCTTTGCGTGTTTTTTGATGTGTCTAAGCTAAGCAAATCAAGTCTCTCCCAAGTATGCTTATGAGGTTGAGAAAGGAAAGTAGGAAACCAAGGAAGAAAAGTGGTGCTTCTTGAGAACGGTAGCACTCCATATTTTCTTGTATGAATTTTTTGGTTGTTTGATTGTCACTGAATGGTTGTATGTGTGTTTGAATCATGAGACATGCCTATAGCTATTGGTTTGATGCTATAGTATTATTATACTTCTTGAACTACTTTTGAATTGTGAGATTGCTCTTGATAGGTGAGGTGATGCCAAAAGTCCTTTGGAATAGGTGAGGAAAAGCCAAAAATCCCTAAGATTTGGTGAGACAAGGCCAAAAGTCTCAAAAATAAGTGAGGCTAAGTCAAAAGTCCCTACAAAAAGGGTGAGACTAATCCAAAAGTCCCAAATATAGGGTGTAGACCAAAAGTTCCTAAATCTTGATTTTGATCTTAACATGCTTATATAATCTTGAACACATGATTTGAATGATTCTTGAAAGTGTTTGGTGTATACTTGTATTCTCTGACATGATTATATGCCTTGTATGTTTACTTGAAAGGTGAAAGAGCTATTGAAATTCTTTAAATCTCACTTTCCCCCACTTTTCATCTAACTTTGTCTAGGTGAAACTCATGGAGCAAAGAATGGGAGCTATGGAGCATGATAATGATACTTTGACAATAGAACAGGATTTTGTGTAATTTGATGTCAAAGTATATATGTATAAGTTATTTATGAGATGTAATGTTTTGAACATGTATAAAAGTATATGAATATGTCATAGGTAATGAATTTGAAGTCAAATGTATGAGAATGTATGATTTTGACATCCTTGAACCATAATGTCTATGTGTATTTATGCATGTGGAATGGTGAATTTGAGTTTCATGAAAATTCAAACCCATTGAAATTCTTCTACATGCTGCGTTTAAGCTTTTGCACTTGCTCAAATGGGCATAGTTCTAGTAGGGAGCCATTTGGTACCATTTGGAGCTACATGGTTACTATTTTAGGCCATATTTTCCCCCTAAACCAAAATTAAACCAAATTAATGAGTTTTGGCATGAAATTTGGTAGGCATATGGATCTCATTGAGAATGTTTCATAGAGTGAAAGAGAAGAATTTTTGGAGCTCTACGGAATATCCTATGATTTTTCAAAGTTGGCTAAATTATATAGAAACTGCAATGGTGCTATTCTTCCAGATAGTTAAGAGGTCCAAATGAAGTCCAATGCTTATGAAATTTTACAAGCACATAGTTGGCATCATAAGCTTTTCATAGCCACTAAGAGCACTCAATTTGGAGCTTTATATAATGAGATATGAATTTTTAAAGTTGAATATCTACTGCAGTAATAGAAATAAACCCCATTTACTATTCTATTAGTTTTCATGGGTCAATGATCTTGTTTTGGTTTAAAATTTTTTTACTAGTTAGATAATATTCTGAGCTTTCCAGAAAGTCCTAATTTGCATAATTTGTAATCCTCTAGCTTAGGTTATGAATCTTTGAAACTAGTGGCAAAATTATGGAATTGCATAGAATGGTGTACTTGTGTTATCTTGTGATGCTTAACCTTAAACCCATTTTCCATGCTTTTTTTTTTGATATTTTAGGTTGAGTAAGTTTATTAAGGATGATTTAAATTAAATCATGTCAATTGAATGTCTGAGATAAAATCTTATAGACAAGGTCTAGGATTTTGTTGGCAAGATCTTGTATTCTACACTGTGAAATCTAAAACCTTGTTAACAAAATTTTCTGTCAGTAGTATAAGATCCTCTAACTTAGCAAGTATAACATACGATATATGTGATGGTATGACATCGAAGACACTTGCTTATTAGATGGTAAATATGCCATCCAAAATGTTCAAATTTGACCATATTCAAGGGCCTAAATTTGTGAAATTCCTTTTGGATTCTAGCTCTCTATGATTGGTTTAACACTTAAACTTTAAGATAGGAATTTCACTAAGCTTAAATCCTAAACCAACTTATACCTCTAGAATTCACAATTCAAGCCATAAATTTTATATTTACCATTCATATAGTTATCGATACTATTCATTTGGTATTTTCACTTTTCTACATAATGGAACCTTATGCTTCAATAGGTAACTTCAAAAATTCAACTTCTAGGATTCAAAATCTTGCCATATATGAACTATATAGCCACATTAGGATTGATTAGAAGCATCACAAGCTTATTCACACAAACTTAGTGTCAATTGGTCTCATTTTGTACTTTCTTGACTTTTAGGTTTTCAACTTTCAAAATCTAGTCTCTAAATTCAATCTAATACTTCCATTATTGTTCATGTATCATTTTAAGATTATCCATAACCCAAGAATCTATTGAGCAACTTCCTAACCCCTTAAAATTCCTCTTGGTCGAATATGGAACCATAAAATCCTAACTTGCACATTTTAAAGTTTTAATCAATTCTAAGCTTAAATTCTTATTCCTTGCATTATAGAACATATAAATATACCAATTAGGAATTGAAAATAACATGGTTAGCCATTGAAGAAACCTAGGCCAAACCATTACACAATCATGGTTTAAATTGCATCTTTTCATGATTCAAGGAAAACTAATATTAGATATGGAATCCTTGCATACTAAAACCCTTAGTTTCATGAAGAACTCATGAAGAAAAAATCTCCTCCTCACTTTCTCTCTCTTGGCCAAACCAAATATGGCCTAGAAATATAAGATTTTGCAAGTGTTTCAAGTGAAGTTTTACCTTCAAGTGAAGCTCGTTTTGCATAGATTAATTTCCGTTGATTGATTTCTTGAAAAGAGTTCCTTTTTGGCTTGGGTCAGACCTTAATCTTCAAATTTTCAAGAAAAGAAAACCATCAATTAGAGAGCTCTTAGAGAGAAAAATAACTTTCTTAATTGGCGCAAGGTGATAAAGGCTTAAACTTTCTCTCTCTCCTCCCTCATGTGTGATACCATGGCTAGTCTCCAAATCTGAAAATGGAAGCTTGGAGAAGATGATGAGGTGTATCTTACTTAAAAAGCCTCATTTTATAATTTTTCTAAATGACCATTTTATCACTATTTGTACATATGCTTTGTTTAGACTAGTTTTTTTAGACTTTTTCAAAATTTGATTGCTCTCTATAAATTTTTAGGTGCTCTTTCACATCAAAACATTATTTTTGGGTTTAAATGTCTTAAAATAGTGAAAATTAGCCCTGCCTAAAGTTTTGGTACCATATGACCCTTTTAGCACCTTAAAAGGGCCTTAGCTAATTCTGATTATTGCTATGATTTTCAAGACATCTGGAAATCCTAGTGAACTTAACTTTAAGCTGTAAAACTCTTTTCCTTGAGTTTCCTAAAATTTGCTTAAAATTACAATGTTGCCATTAATAAGCCCTTATTCTCCATTTTTCTATTATAGCTTCATGATAAGCATAAATTTTACATGTTTTAACTCTCCTAATTTAAGCATTTTAATGTCCAAACATGGCTTTAGGAGTTTAATTAGGTAGAATTTGGTTTCATTAGCCATTTATACACTTTAGGAATTTAATTGCAAAATTATTGAATTTTAATGTTTAACTTTCTTTAAATAATTTTGTGAATTTTTCCTATTAAGAATTTCCTATTAATTGTGCAGATTTTTCAATAGGTAATTGGTTTATGACAAGGAGGTTGGAGAAGAGGAAGCACAAAGAAGAGAAGCAAGTGAAAAAGTGGAATGAAGGACTTGAGGAAGGAGCCAACGTGGATAACAGAAACATGCAGAAATATAGAAGCTACGGATTGAAGAGAGCTTTCGAAAAGAAGCTCAGCTGGAAGAAAGGAAGAGAACACGAGGAAAGGAGGCTGGGTTGAAGGAGCTCTCAGTTGGAGGAGTTACTAGGTAGAACGTGGAAAAACAAGAGCTGGAACGAGCAGAAGCTGCAGTACGTGAATGTGGAAGAACCATGCATGAAGAATGACGTGAGGAGCTGGGCTAGATGCATAAGCTGAGAAGAGGCCACGTAAAGAAGAGAATGAGCTGCATATGAGACAAGAAACTACGGGTTGGAATAAAGGAAGCTCGAGCTAGCTGGAGAACATGCAACAGAAAGCTTGAGAGCTGAAGGTTAAGTGAAGAAGCAGAATGCATGAAGGACTGGTTCATCAAGCTGAACATAGCTGAAACAGAGGAGAAGGAAGCAGCCCAGTTTTTGAATGACAGAATATGGAAAAGAAGAAGCTTCGAGCTGATTGAAGAGAACCAGAAGCATGAGCTGGGCTGGCACTGGAACAAGGAAGAACGAGCTGAATCACGAGGAAACCACGCAAGGGCAAACGCTGGAAGAAACATGGCTGGAAAAAACGAGAGCTGGAATGAGAAGCTTGGGAGCTGAACTCGAGCAGGAAAAAAATGCATGAAGAAGCTGGAAATTAAAGAGAAGAAGTGACGCTGGATTGAGGACTGAACGAGGAAGCAGAGAATGATGAAGCTACATGATACGAAGAGCTACGCAGAAAACGTGAAGAAGAGCTGCATGGATGACTTGAGTAATTCAGCAAGTGGATTATTATATTCAATGAGGCCCACCTTATATACAAACATGAAGAAGCTACGGGCACTTAGCTGGGCACATGATCACTTAAATGAAAAGGGAGCCATGTGAGAAATAAAATCATGCCAATCCATACGTGATTCACGCTCCAATCTATTCATCAGTTTCCATCCTCATCCACACGCCTCTACAAGTCATATACGTCTCTTTATTCTCGGAATTCCTCGCCTATATATAGAGGCATTCATCATCCATCTCATTCATCTCTTCATACATCCTTCCTCCATCCATTCACTCATTCTATTCCATCCATCTTCCATCTACATTCCATGATTTTCTAATCCACCTTGAGGGTAGCTAGGAGGAGACCTTGGAGAAGCTTGAATCCATGGATGAACATAGAGTTTTTGGCTAAGAATTTTCTATTTTTTTTTCTACACTTTTTCTCTTTCATTTATTTTCTTGGTTAAGATGTATTTGAGAAGGAATTTGTGTAAATATAATTAGTGGCTGGTTAGACACTAATTAGAAAGTAATTTTTGTTGATTAATTGATTGCATTAGACATCAATATTATCTAAATTCCATGTATGCTTCGGAGGTATTCGATAAAATACATGAGTGAGCGTAATTGTTTAATTTGAGGATTCCTTAATGTTTAATTGGTTAATTAAATATTTAGGATGATTCAGAGGTTAATCAATTAGTTAATCAATCAAATTAAGTGTTCATTGATCCTAAAACAAGAATTGACAATTTAATTTGGATGTGAGGTTTCAATTCAACATTAGATAGTTAATTTCTTGAATCTTGTGTGGTTACTCAAGATTAATTGTTATGAACACGATTAGGAACTCTTAGGCCAGAATCAATCATAATTAGAATAGGATAAGGATAGTGGATACCAAGGGATGAATCCAAAGCTAGTCACAAGACCATAATCCATATAATTAGATAGAATTTAGGAATTTTAATTCACTTTAGTTTTAAGTAAATCAAACCCCCTTAGCTTAGGAATTTTTAGAGTCTTTTAACGTTTAGAAAAACTCAATTAAACATTGAACGCCAATTCCGAGGGAGATGACCTAGGTTGTGTCATTAACTATATATTCTATCAGCCTAGTATTATTTTGAGGGTTATGCGATGATCCACTCACTTCATTTTCTTTTCGTATATGATTTCCTATCCCTATTTCTCGATGTGTTGATTAATATTTTACCATTATTTAGTAGTAATTCAATTTACTTTAGGGTCTTCTAATTAAATGAACCATTTCAACTCACCAAACTCATTTCTCATCCTTAATACACTTGTTCATATAGAATCCTCACAAAATGAGGCATGGAATTCGAGTTTAGAGCATACACATCAAGACTAGCTAAATTCATAAGCTTCCATTCAATTCTATATTCTGTCACAATTTTTAAAAATTCATAACTTAAGCTAAAAAATTCCAAGTCATTACAAACTAGTACTTTATAGAAAGCTTAGGACATCATCTATCTATTGTAAAAATTTTAGACCAAAGCAATATCATTTGGCTTGCGAAATTTCAATGGAACAGTAGTTGGGTCAAAATCTTGAATTGGTGTAGACCTAAAACTTTAAAAACTTATATCTCACTCTACAGAGCTCCAAATTAAGTGATCTTAGTGGATATAGAAAGCTTATGATACTAACCACATACTTATAAAATTTTATGAGCATTGGACTTCATTTGGCTCCTCAAATACACTGAAAATAAGATTGACCAAATAAATAGTGCACTAACAGTTTTTGCATAATTTCAGTCAATTTTGAAAAATCATAATAAATTCTACAAAGCTTCAAAAAATAGTATTCTTTAACTTTATGAAAAGCTCTAAATAAGATCTAGATGCTTGCTAAAATTTGTTCATTTGGTCTAGCTTTGGTTCAGGAGCAAAATATGGCTCATTTTGAGATTCAAGAAGCACCAACTAGTCCAAAATGAAGTTCCTTAATGTAAGTGACTACTTGGGCACATCTAAAACCTTAAATATAGCATGTAAAAGCATCACAACAGATCCAAAACACCTAGAATGCAAAGCCACTCCCTCACTTCATCCTATACACAAGAATTCCATAGCTTAAGGATGTAAAAAACTTAAGATCCCATCCATTTAGTTCCAAATATGGTTCTTACAGCATATTTATGTGCTTTTACACATGAGTAAGAATATACATCTCATAAATAACATATAAATACACACTTTGACATTAAATTACATCAAATTCTATTCTATTGTCAAAGTAACTTATCTTAAGCTCCTTAGCCTCCATTCTTAGCTCCATGAGTATCACCTAGATATAATTAGATGAAAAGTGGGGGAAAGTGAGATTCTAAGAATCCCAATAGCTCATTCACCCTTTCAAGCAAGTATATATGGCATGTTATCATGTCAAAGAAGGCAAGTATGCAACAAATGCTTCCAAATACCAAACATATTCATATTTTCAAAGTCATATAGATCCATAAGTTCAAGAACAAGTTCTAAGGTCTTTTAGTCTAACCTTACCTAACTATATGAGACTTTTGGATTAGCCTCACCCATTTCAAAGATTTTTGACTTAACCTCACTCATTCCAGAAGGTTTTTTGCCTTGTCTCACCCTTACTTAGGGACTTTTGGCTTCACCTCACCCAATTAAAGGAACTTTTGGCACAACCTTACTCATCAAGAGATATCTCACATTCAAAATGCAAATCAAGAAGCATAATGGCACCAAAGCATCAAGCCAATAGCTATAGGCATGTTACATGTAACGTCTGATTTTTTGTAAACTACCGAAATGAGTCAGTTTTCAAAGCAAGTTCCCTGAGATGAGTGATTCAAGGCCAAATAAAATTTGGATAAAATTTTATATAATAGAAAATGAGAATTTGAGCCTTGAGTTTCCCAGAAACCAAGGTCGGCATGATTCAAACAAATTGCCGAAAGGCCGGTGACATTTTCGTAAATAAGTGCAATTTTGGAAAAGCACCTAGGAGGGATTTTTAAATAAAAATTTTGAGTTGTCCAGGGTTCTCAGAGGCCCTAAAAATCATGGGAAGCCCCAGGACCGGTAAAGCCCTTCCAATGTACTCTTTCCGACGTCGATTGCCCCAAACTTTGACTGATTTGTTTGGAAAGGTTTTAGCTCCCATTTGAGTGATTCCAAAGGCATTTTATTAAATTGGGAACCTATTTGTTATGATGGAAAAGACAGTTCTCAAAAAGGAGCTAAAACGAAGTTAACATGAAAATGCCAAAATGAAAGGGCAAAATGAAAATTTTTATAATTGTTTGGTTCTTGAAGCCCCTTATAAAAATGTCCCCATCTGTCCTCCCTCTTCACTGACTTTCTTTTGAACAAAAAATAGAGAGAAGACTAGAACCTTTGGGTGCACAAGGGAGGAGGAAGAAGAAGAAGAAATTCCAAGCTAAAGGTAAGTTTTTGTATATGTTTTTTATGCTTTTTCTCCACCAATCTCTTCTCCTCTTTTTCCCTCTTCTTCTCCATGATTTTTCTGAAGTTTTGAGGGCTGTTTTGAAGGAAGAACAGAGGGGAAAGTTCGGATTTGAAGAGAGGAGCTTGGAGAAATCAAGATTTAAGCCAAACTAACTAAGGAAACAAGGTAAAAATGCATCCTATCGTTGATATCTTCCATGGCCCTTCTTCTCCATTTCGACCCACATGTGTTCTGCCAAGGAGTTAGATTTTTAACCAAACCAAGGATGATTCTTAGGTATGTGATGGAGAGGAATAAGAATATGTAATGGAAACTAAGAAATAGGCATTAGAAATCAAGATGCAAAACCTAGGTTTTTAAGTGCACCTTCCAATTTCTGAATTTGTATGATGCTTCCTAGGTCTAAGTAAGAGTGTAAATGAGTTCTTGAGATACCTTAGATGCTCCCCACAAGCTTCCTCCTTCAAGGAAGCAAAGAAATTTCCATGGAGGCCAAAGGGTGCCATAGTCTCAGCCTAGGCTAGTTTATGTAGGTGGGGGGATTTTTAAATTTTTCTAAGGCCATTCTTGAGTCATATTTGATGAATAATGATGAAGGGAGGCCTTGGAAAAAATTTAAAACTCATAGAAATTGATTTGATGCCATAGGTTCCATAATATGACCTAAAAAAGCAACATGGTGCTAGGCCTTTTGTCTTAATGATATGATGACTCCAAGAGGCTTAAATAGAATCAAGAATCATAATTAAAAAGAAAGAATGAGGCTTAAAAGTCATTTGATGGGTGTTGCTTCATTAGGTGTGATTGTGGACCATAATGGAGCCTATAGAGCAATCTAGTGTTTTATCAAGTGATGTAGCCTTAGAATATATTTCATAGACCTAATTGTCTCCCATAAATTATATCTAGGCCAAGAGAAACTATCTCCACCAAATTGTGGGTGTATGGCCGAAAGAGGAGGCTTGAAAGCTAAGGAAAAGTGTGTGAACTTGTGCAAGGTAGCTCTCTCCACCTTTTCTCATGCATGGATATGCGTTTAGCTTGTTTTAGAATATATGTATATGTATTTTCAAGCTAAGAAAAGTATGCTAGCATGCCTTTATATTCCATGATCCTTGATGCCATGTTATGTCTTAAATGAATCTATGATGTTTGTATGAGTTTGCTTGAGTAAGGAGAGGCCAAGAACTCTTCCCTTTGGTGAGGATGAGCCAAGAACCCTTGAACTTAGTTGAGACATAGTAAAGAATCTCCCAAAAGCAAAGTGGGCTCCCAAGAGTATGGTTGAGTCCAAAGCTCATAAAGAATGGGTGAGGTAAGTCCAAAATCGATGAGGAGAAGTGTGAGGCCAATTCAAACACTTGGGGAACTCTTGAATGTCTTGTATGATTGATTCACATGCCAAGGTTGCTTTGAAAATGTCCATGATTTCCATTTTTCCATACATGCATTTGAAAAGCTTGCTTTGCACATATTATGTGTGATTGAATAGGAGATGAGCTATTGGGATTCTTTCAATCTCATCCCCTCTTCTCCAATGATCTAACATGCTAGGTGGACCAATCAATTATGGTGAAGGGAGCCAACAACGATGAGGAAGAGAGATTGACAACCTTGTGCCTTGTTTTGTTTATTTTGAAACCATAATAATGGTTCATCATGTATATAAGATTATATATGTACTATGAACATTGAGACATGTGTAAATACCCAATTATGTGATGTTTAGATGTATGATTATAATATATGACCACTTGGCCATATTTTGAGTATGTAAGGCTATAGAATGAGAATTTAAAGTTTGATGAATATGTGTATAAGTGAGGGTTGAATGGCCAAAATGAGATACATAAGATTTGGGACCATTTGGATAGCTCACACAAGTCTTAAATATGCTTTTAGACTTGCCCAAAAGGTGCCAACACCAAGGAAAGACCATTTGGCAAGTTTGGTACCTCATATGGAGCCAAATTTGACCATTATGGAACCCTATATCACTTTTTGGCCAAATGAGTTTGCCTTGATCTGAAATTTGACATGTAATTAGGTCTCAGTAAGAAATTTCTGGGAAGCTAAATATCATAATTTTTGGAGATCTACAGAATATTTGAGGATTTTTCAAATTTGGCAAAATTTATGGAAATGGTCTGATGTACTGTTACAATGGTCCGAAAATGTTTTCTGTCACTTGAGCCTCAAATGATGTCCAATTGCAATGAAATTTCATACAAAGGTACTAGGCAATCACAGTGACTTGTGCCAACTAGAAGCACCTCATTTGGAGTTCTAGAGAGAGAGATGAGAATTTTTGAAGTTTCTATCCAGTATCAGTCATCTTGCCTGACTAGAAGTATTGTTCCATCGATTTCTGAAATCGAGGCTTGATGAACTAATCTAGAGATATTTTTCTTCTCTATTTGAGATCCATATATTTCCATATTCATATCATTTGCATGGATTAGATTTTTGTGAAATTAATTGGACATTTTTGAATTTCATATTAGTAAACTGTGATAGCATCAGGACCTAGTCTGACCTCTAGACCATTTTGCATGTCAAACGCCCTGTGTATGGGTTTTTATGACTTGTACATATTTTTAGCATGAAGTAGACATCCTAATATTTCCAGAATGATCAAGATTATATGTTTCTAATTTTTCTAGATTTAATTATAATTTTCCAAAATTTACCCAGAAAGGAGGCCAATTCTGCCCGAGAATGAAACCGCATTTTCCACCTCCCAATTCGATTTCCATGAGTTGTAGGCAAGTTTTTATGATACAAATGAGTTGTGATAATACAATTAAATATGAGGATGCATAGCATGAGCTCACACGGTCCATGTGACATTGAAATGCATTTTTAACCATGACGCAATGTAAGAAAGTGTATTAATTCAATGGAATTTCTCACTTTATTCTTACTATATCTCACATGAACATGTAAGGGATGATGGATATGAGTTAGAAATGATGGTGTTACATTACATGAAGCAAACACACATACAAGCAATCAAAGACAATCAAACAACCAAAAAAATGCATACAAAAATGGATAAAGAGCTACCTTGGATCAAGAAGCACAATTTCTTCCTTGATTTCCTAGTTTCTTGGTTTGGCCTCACACACACACACTTGTAGAAGGATTGATTTGCTTGGCCTAAAGACATCAAATAAGACGCAAACATATCAATGGAACCATCTCTAGCCTCATATAAGCTCTATACAAGCTACTTCTAACTTATGGCATGTATATGGTTCCATACAAGGGCATAATGAATCAACTCATATAATTCATCATCTTGGCTTAAATTTCTCACTCAATCTAAGTCTCATGACTCTCTTTAAGCTCATTAGAGTCATCACAAACTCAATCTAATAAGCCAACCACTAAGTTGCTTCTTTATTCCTAAAAGGAACCTAACAATTGTAACTTTCAAAATATGGTTTCTAAATTCAAACTAATGGTTCCTTTCATGTCTCTAATTCGTATCTAGACCATTTCTATCATTGGAATCAAAGAAAACTCTTTCTAGGTATCCCATTCTCTTCTTGACCGAGACATGCATCACATTGAAAGCCTATGGAGTTTTGTTAGTTTTTCAAAGGAATTTGCCACTTGTGAAGCTTCCTAGGCCTCTTATAAACTCAAACATACTCTTACACAACCTAGAATATCATTAGAAAGCTTTAAATTTCCCTAGGTGCAATCAAAGCCCTAATTGCCATAACTTGCTACCAAATGCTTCTTTTTGAATTTTAATTATTCCATATGATTCTCCATACTTCAAAACCCCAATTCCTTTCAAGTTTAGACCACAATAAAACTCCCTACACATGTCCCTAATTCTGACCAAACACATGCACCCAAGAAGAAGCCAAAAAAAAAAACAAGTTAGCCATGGTTTCTTACCTTGTTTCAAAGCTTGCCAAGAGAGCTTTCTTAAGCTTCCAAGAGTTTCCTCAATTCCTCTCTTCCCTATATTTAACCAACCATAAAATAGCACTAACTAAGTCACCAAAAGAGAGAGGAGAAAGAGGATAAGAAGTTTAATGATGGGAGAAGCATGAAAAAGTAGGAAAATCTTACACTTTTATCTTAGATTTCTCTCTCTTCTCTTCCCCTTCTTATACACTGTTTATAACTACCTTAGGTTTTGTTTTAGATTAGATGGAAGTTAGTTAAGAGGAAGAGAAGAAGATGGGTCGTGATATATAAGAAGGGAGGGGATATTTTACAACGTTTTCAAAATTTCAACTATGTCCTTACATTTTGCCTTCTCTATTTGAACTCGTTTTAACTTTTTTTTTAGAATTGTCTTTTCCATCATAAAATTTAAGTCCTCTAATTTATAAAATGCCTTTGGTTTCACCTAAATTGGATTTAAAACCTTACTAAACCATTTGGTCAAAGTTTTGATCAGCTAATGACCTAAATCGCATACCTAAGGGGTTTTGGCCATTTTAAGGGTTCCTATAGTTTTTAAGGCCTCTAAAAATCCTGAAAAACTTAAATTGCCCATTTAAAGCTCCCTCCTTTGATTTTTCAAAAAGTTACCTGAAATTATGATTTTGCCACTACATTTTTGATTCTTCTATTTTGCTATTTTGGCTCTAGTTTTGGGCTATTCTTAGTTTACCTACACTTTTGGATGTAACATCCGATTCCCTAAAAACCAAAGGAAACGTGAGAAACGTAAAGTACAGTTTCTCTGTTAATGAACAAAACTTACCATATACAAAAGGAAGTCCCCCAAGATGATGGAGTTAAGGTCCCATAAAATTTAGGAAGTATTTTAGACTCTTAAATATAAGAATCCTAAGCTTAGATGGAAAGAAAAATGGCGCTAGAATGAAGAAACAATTTCAGACAAAAAGCCTACGAAATGTAATGGCATTTTCGTAATTTTGGGCAATTTTTGGAATTCACACAAGAGGGCTTTTTAAATGAAAATTTTGAGTTCTCCGGGGTTTTTAGAAGCCCTGAATACCATGGGAAGCCCCAGGACAGTTAAATCCCCTCCGGTAGACGTTTTCCAACGTCGGTGTGCCCGAACTTTGACGAATCCATTCAGAAAGGTTTTAGCTCCAATTTGAGTGATTCCAGAAGCATTTTACTTAATTGAGGACCTAAATTTTGTAATGGAAAAGACGGTTCTAAAAAAGGAGCTAAAACGAAGGAGAAACAAAAATGCAAAGTATGAAGGGTAAAATAGGAATTTTTGAAAAAGTCTTTTTACTATAGCTATATATAGGTGGCGCCTCACACTTGCCCTCATTTCACTTCAGATTTTTCAGCCCCAAATTAGAAGAAGAACCTTAAGGGAGAGGCGCCCAAGAGAGGAAGAAGGAGGAGGAAGAAAGCCAAGCTTAAGGTATGTTTTCATGGCAATTTTCCTTACTTTTCTCCACCTCCACCACCTCTCCTTCATTCTCCTTTCTTTCCTTGGATTAAAATGAGGTTTATAAATCTGATTCAAGGGAAAGTTCAGATTTGAAGAGAGGAACTTGGAGAAATCAAGATTCAAGCCAAACTAAGCAAGGAAATAAGGTAAAAATGCATCCTATGGTTGATACCTTTCACCCCACTTCTTCTCCATTTTGACCTAGACCAAGAACCCTAGGAGGATCTGATTTCCAAGCCCAACGAAGCATGATTCTTAGGTATTTGATGGAGAGGAATAAAAATATGCAAAGAAAACAACAAAATAACCATTAGATTTCAAGATGCAAGTTCTTGGGTTTCAATTGCACCTTGTAAAATCTGATTTTGTATGATGATTTCTAGGCCTAAGTAAGAGTTTAAATGAGCTCCCAAGATCCCTAAGAGACTCCCTATATGCTTCTTCCCTTGAGAAAACAAAGAAAGCTCCATAGAACCCAATATGCTTCATAGCCTCGGCCTAGATAGGTTCTCCTAGCTAGGGAGAGTTTTAAATTTTTCTAAGGCCATTCTTGAGTCATATTTGATGAATGAAAATGAGGGGAGGCCTTGAAAAAAATTTAAAACTCATAGAAAGTGATTTGGTGCCTTAGGTTCCATATTATGACCTAAAGAAGCAACATGATGTTAGGCTCTTTGTTTTAATTGTGTGATGACTCCAAGAGGCTTAAAAGGAGTCAAGGATCATATTTGAGAGGAAAGAATGGAGCCTAGAAATTGTTTGAGGAGTGTTGCTTCATTAGGTGCATTTATGGACCATAATAGAGCCTATAGAGCAATCTAGTATCTAAGCAAGTTGTATGACCTTAGAGTTTATTTCATGAACTTAATTGGCTCCCATAAATTGTATCTAAGCCAAGAGAAACCATCTCCACCAATTTGTAGGTGTGTGGCCGAAAGAGGAGGCTTGAATCCAAAGGAAAAAGTGTGTGATTGTGTGCAAGGTAGCTCTCTCCATCTTCTCTCATGCATGGATGTGTGTTTAGCTTGTTTTAGAATGCGTGTATGTATAATTTCAAGCTATGAAAAGTATACTAGCATTCCTTTATATGCTATGATCCTTGATGCCATGTTATGTTTTCTAATGAGTGCATGATGTTTGTATGAGTTTACTTGAGTGTGGAGAGGCCAAGAACTCTTCCCTTGGGTGAGGATGAGTCAAGAACCCTCGAGCTTGGTTGAGACAAAGCAAAGAGTCTCCCAAAAGTAAAGTGGGCTCCCAAGAGTATGGTTGAGTCCAAAATACTCAAGAATAGGTGAGGCAAATCCAAAACCTATGAGGAGAAGTGTGAGGCCAATCTAAACACTTGGTGAGCTCTTGAATGATTTGTATGAGTTGTTCACATACCAAGTTTGCTTATAAAATGTCCATGGCTTTTATTTTCTCCATGCATGCATTTGTAAAGCTTTCTTTGCACATATTATGTGTGATTGAATGGGAGATGAGCTATTGGGATTCTTTGAATCTCATCCCCTCCTTTCCAATGATCTAACATGTTAGGTGGACTAAGTAATTATGGGTGAAGGGAGCCAACAACCATGAAGAGCAAGAATTGACAAGCCTATGTGTTATTTTACCCATTTTGGAAACATAATGATAGGTCATAATGTATATGATATTATATATATACTATGAATCATAAGACATGTGTAAATATACTATTAGGTGATGTTTAGATGTATGAAAATGATATATGACCTATAGCACTTTTTTAAGTATGGAAGGCCAAGGTGTGTAATATGGGATTTTGATGAATGTATGCATAAGTGTGGGTTGAATGACCAAAATGAGATGCATGAGGTTTGGGACCATTTGGACAGCTTACCCAAGTCTCAAATGTACTTTTAGACTTGCCTAAAAGGTGCCACAACCAAGGGAAGGCCATTTGGCAAATTTGGTACCTCATATGGAGCCAAATTTGACCATAATGGAACCCTATGTCACTTTTTGTCCAAATGAGTTAGTCTTAATCTGAGATTTGGCATGCTATTATGTCTCATTAAGAGCTTTTTGGGAAGCTAAAGATCATAATTTTTGGAGGTCTACAGAATATTTGAGGATTTTTCAAAGTTGGCAAAATTTATGTTTATGGTTTGCTGCACTATTCGTTTGGTCCGAAATTGTTTTCTATCACTCGAAATTCAAATGATGTCCAATTGCCACGAAATTTTGTACAGAGAAACTAGATAATCACATAACTCATGCCAACTAGAAGCACCTCATTTGGAGGTCTAGAGAGGGAGATATTAATTTTTGAAGTTTCTATCTAGTATCAGTAACCTAGCCCGACCAGAAGTACTGTTCCATCAATTTCTGAGATCTGGGATTCATGTACTGATTTGGAAATATTTTTTCCCTCTATTTAACATCCACAAATTTCCATATTGGTATCATTTGAATGGATTGGATTTTTGTGAAATTAATTGGATATTTTTGAAGTACATATCAGTAAATTGTGACAGCATCAGAACCCAGTCCGACCTCCAGACTATTTCGCATGTCAAACGCTCTGTGTATAGGATTTTATGATTCATACATATTTTTATCATGAATTAGACATCCAAGCTTTCCAGAATGACCAAGATTGCATGTTTTTGATTTTTCTAGATTTAGTTATGATTTTTCAAAGCTTGTGACAGAAAAGAGAAAATTCTGGCCAAAAATACAAACATGGATTTTATGTGCTCCTTTGCTTTCCAAGAGTTGTAGGCCAAATTTGATGATGGAAATGAGTAATATTCATGTGTTTAAGTATGAGAACATGATAGATGCTTTCATATGGCCTACAAGACTCCAAAAGAAAAATTTTACCTGTAGAGAAATGCACTTTATTCATAACTCCCTATGCCACTATATTGTTTCCATAGAATAAACATAAGATGGGTATGGGAATTGTATGACTTGAGTCCTAAAAGTATGGTATTACATTGGACGCTCTAATTAACATCCTAATCTTGTTTGGTCTCAATTTGCTCTGCTTTAGGGTGTTCCAATATCAATTTATAAGGTCTAGTTCAATTCTTAAATTACCGATCATTACATGCACATTAAGGGTCTATGAAAAATATACAGACAAAATGAGAAGAGTAAGACAATAGGATTAATGCTACATTTTTTAAGGTACATATCTTCTTAGATGTTTGAACATATTCGAAAAGTTCTATCTATCAAAAAACATCCTTTGGGTGAGAGAAAAATGATAGCAAAAACAAAGAAAATGAATGATGGTGCATTGTACAAAGGCACATTGGATCTAGGATTTGACAAACTGATATCATAACTAAGAAAATGGAAACTTTATATCATAAGACAATCTCTGTCTCTTTTTTTTGTTAGCTTATTATTAGTTTGCAAACAATTATGCTGATATTAATATCATGTGCTTTTATAGAAGGAAAAAGGAATAAAATAAAGGAGATAAAGAAATTCTCCACTGCAATGGTTCTAATGATTATGCCAATATTAATATCATCTTCTAAAAGTTTTGATAAAGATGACCAAAATTGGGACTTTTGGTCATCAATTTACCAAGGCAACTTTGATTTTGCTTTTCGAACCCACGACTTGTTCAATTAGAAGCTTACCAAGTGTAGCATGTGGCGTATGGAATTGTAAAACGCTTCTATAGGATGGAGCATTATTTTCTTTTTTAAGAGTTGGAATCCTTTTATTTTATAATATATTCAATGATACCTCATTTAAAATAGGCCAAAAAGATAAATCAAGTAAATGAAGTGATAAGTTATCCCTAAGCTTACCCATACTAATAAATAAGTACTAAGTGCAGGTTTTGGTAGGTAGGAATTACTTGAAATGGCAGTGAAAGGATGATGATCTAATATGTAATATATAGCCTAGGTAAGAATGCTATAGAGGCACAAAGGTGATAGTTGCCATAACTTGAGTTATGCATCTCAGTGTCTTTTTAAAATAGAAAGGTAAATGATCTTTTAGCTATATTTTATTCTTACACCAAGATGGAAAGCAATTTTAAATGAATAAGGATAGATAACAGTGTAATTTTAATAAGGTGTTTTCACTAGTACCAGGAATTTTCAAGGGAATTATGGCAATATTTTGTATCATAAAAAGTTAGTACTGAAAATATTTAAATATATTAAGTGGTACTAAACGACTTGATTTCATAAGCTCAAGTTTCGAAACAACGATTTCATAAATTTTGTTGCCACATATCATAAAAATTTTCATCAGTCAAGGGACACCTAAATTAGTTGTCTTTTCGACCATTCTAAAATTCTTTAAATGAAGAGCAATAGACCTAGAAGTTTGTCCAGGATAGATCCTACATATTTAAAAAACTTTATTTTTCTCTAGTTCTTTTCATTATTCTTGTCCTTCTAACTAGCTTCTTGGAATATTGATCAAAGATTATAATAAAAGTATTTATGGTACAAAATATTGGTAGCATCATTACTATAATATCCGGTCTCTCTAGAACTGGACAAAAATAGACAAGATTACAATAGAGGATCCCAGAATGAAATGATTAGATGCTAAACAAGATTAGAATAATAATTTAGGCATTTAGAAATAAGAATACAAAGTTAATAATGGCTTTAAATTGAAGCAAAAGTGGCTAAATGAGGAAGTAAGAAATGTAGTGGCATTTTCTTAATTTCAGGCAACCTTTTGAAAACTTAAGGGAGAGAGTTTTAAATGATAAATTTGAGTTTTCTAGAGTTCTCAGACGCCTAAAACACTATAGGAACCCTTATAATGGTTAAAACCCTTCCGATATAAGATTTAAAATGTCAGTTGACCTAAACTTTGACCGGATGATTTGGTAAGGTTTTAAATCTAATTTGGGTGAAAATAAAGGCATTTTATGGATTAGAAGACCTAAATTTTTTTATGAAAAAGATGATTCTCAAAAAGGAGCTAAAACGAGTGAAAATGGAAAAAATGAAGTTGACGGGCAAAACGGGAATTATAAAAAATGTTATAACTTAACCCTTTCCTTCTTAATTATGTCCAGCATGGCCCAAAAATTTCAAAACAAAACCTAGACCATCTGAACTAGAGGAGAGAGGTGCACTAAAGGGAGGAGGAAGAAGAAGGAAAGAAGGCCAAGAAAAGGTAATAAAATGGCACTTTTTCACATTCTTACCTTTACCAACTTGGTTGTCTTTCTTGAGCTCTTTCTTTTAGTCGTTTTGTTTTTTTAGAAAGAAGCATTTTTTGGGCTAGTTTGTTGAAGGAAGGAGAGAGTTTGAAGAAACTAAGCCAACCATCAAATTTTTCTCTTAAAAGATATTAGAACAAGATATGTGTCATGGTATGATTATGCTCCACCTTGCCTCCTCCTTCTTCATGAGTTTTAGTCAAACCTAGGACCATATGAAAGTGGATGAGTTTTGACCATAGCAAGGTATGAACAAGGGTTTTAGAGTATGAGAAATAAGAATATGCCATTGGAACAAAAAGAAAAGCTTTAGAATTTAAGATATGGAAGTTAGGGTTTTAGTTGCACCCTAGAAATTATGGGATCATTAGAAAGTATTTAGAGCTATATGAATTCATGTCTAAGATGTAGAGAAGCTAAGGATTTTGGGTATCCATTAAATTCCTAGCAAGAATTAACAAAAATCCATGTTTGCTTCTCTTGTTATGGTGTCTCGGCCAAGCTATAGAAAAGGCACTTAGGGAGTGTTTCTTTGAATTCTAATGAATTTAGAGACTCAGATATGATAAATAAAAAATTATGGAAGCATTGCATTGAATTTAGGAGCTTTAGAATGGAAGTTGAAATTTTAAGGGCCTAAATGATGTTAATGAAGCAAGTTGGTTCTAAAGCTTTCTAACCAAGTATGTAATGATTCAAATAAGTCTCTTGAGAGTTATAAGACTTGTAGAAAGTAAGAGTTTGGGGTTAGAAAAGCAAGAACCAAAGATTGCTTCACAATGGACCTAAATTAGTCATAATTGATACCTTCAATGCTAATGAGATTAAGCGAGCATCTTGAAACCTAGAATGAGTTCTATAAAATTAATTTGCCTTGTAATTGTCATATATAGGTCAAGGTAACTCAAACTCACTCATTTGTGGGTGTCAAGGCAAAGAAAGTAAGGAAAAAGGAAGTCAAAAAGTGGGTTAGTGGTAATCCAAGTGCCTAGAATTACAAGGTAGCTTTGTCTCCCTCTATTGCATACATTTGAATGTTTGAATGAGTTGTAATGCTTGTATTTGTTGTTGCTTGATGCATTCATGATGTATGTTATAGCATAAGTTCCATATTGAGCTATATGAATGAGAATGATATATGTTTCGGCTCCTAGCTCCCTTAAGGCTTGGAATTGAGCATAGTAGCTCTTCCTTGACCCTCGAGTTGAGAAAAGTTGAGCCTAGCAAGTTTATGATGATGCCATGGCCAAGAAAGAAATGAATTTTCATGTTTTATGATGCATTTGACTCATATGAAGCATTGGCATTACATTTTTACACCATATCCATAACATACACTCATGGCATTCTTGTCTGTATTGTATTGATTGAGATTAGCTACTGAGATTCTCCCAAATCTCATCCCCATGCTCCTACTAACTATTTCAAGTTCTCCAAGCCAAGGTCAAGACCAAGAGAGGCCATAGATAGTAGGATCTCATTTTGTACTAAACTTTAGTATATTTATGTATATGATACCTTACATGTATCTTAACACACCTATGATGTATATGATAGTGTTGCCTTCATAATTTATGATGGGACCATGTATAAAAGTATGAGAATGTGGATGTAGAACAAGTTATAGCAATGTATGAGTATTATGATGACATATGGGTACGTTGATGCTAATGGGAATGTATATATTCCTATATGTCAAAGGGTCAAATTTTGACCCGCCTATTTTGAAATGAAATGAAGTGGTTAGAAAAGTCATGTAAGATGAAAGAAATGTGCTCAAAGTGAAAGAAAACTAATTGGATATCAAATGGTATCAAATTTGCCATAAACAAGTCCTATGTCAAAAGTGGCCTAGAAGACCTAGTTTGAATCTAAGATTTGGCATGCATTTATATCCCTCCTAGAGATTTTCGTCAAGCTAAGAATCATAATTTTTTGAGTTGTATAGAATATTTCACAAATTTTTGAAATTGGATAGAAATTTTAATTAGGTCCTGTCACTATTCACATAGAACAACTTTAGAATTTCATGTCATTTCAGGGGTCAAATGAAGTCCAATGCTCATAAATTTTACAAACACATAGATAACATTATAAGCTTTCTAGGACTATCATGTTTACATGAAAAGGAGTTGTATAGAGGGAGTTACGAATTTTTGAAGCTAGAGATCTGATGGTGCTTAAATACTATAGTAACTTCTAATATGCAATAGATTTCGTGGACCAAATGAACATAGATGCCCTTGAAATTTTTACAACAATTAGGTCTCATCTTGAGATTTTTGTGGCTACTAAGAGCACTCAATTTGGAGTTGTGTAGCTTAAGATATATAATTTCAAAGTTCAAGTCTGCTACATACATCCATTTCTGACCTCTGTTACTCTTCCATTGCATTTAACTAGGTAAATGAATTCAATTTCACCCAAAAATTTTTCATCATGTATTTCACATTCATGATTTAGAGTTGTATAGCTGAAGTTATGAATTTTCAAAGTTAGGGCAGATTTTGGCACCTATGTTGTCATTTCAAGGTCCATGGAGATTTAAGGGATTCCACAAATTTTACACCTTAATTTGAGTATGAGAAAACTTTTTTATTAAAAAATGAGTTAAGGAAATGTAAGAATCAAGTTTAGACTCTTATAGCTCAAAATGACCTGTAAATAACCCGATTTCGATGTCTAATTTCATGTAAATGTTTGTGATTCTTGTATTTATACTTCATATGTGTATGAATATGCTAAAGGGAAACTAGTTATGACAATTAGAGGATCTCACTCTAGAATTTGGATAAATCCATATGAAGAAGGTCAAGAAGTAGTGGCCTTGTTAATTTTATTGAACAAGGTCAAGCACCTATTGCTAGCAACAAGACATCCTTCCCTTATCATACTTATATCTTAGTTAAGGGAACTATTACAATAAACCTAACCTATTTGCCAAAAACAAGATATCCTTTCACCTGTCATACTAAAACAAATAAATAAAGTGGCATTATTTTCACCAAAGTGAACTTCTTCATCTTCCTACCTTCCATAAACAACCAAGAATTTCCTTCATAAGAGAGATAAGCAGAACTTCATGGTGAGAAGAAAGAGATTCCCCCAAAACTTTACTAAGCCTACAGATGGCCTGTGCAGACTACAAGATCAACAATAGAAAATAAGAAAACATCCATACAAAAACAACCATATTGCAATGAGGTGAAATTAATTATAAAGAAATGGGCAGAAAAAAAAGAGGCAAGACTAAGTTTTCTTGTACTTGCCCATGATAATCATGAAATACATTCACAAATGAGTGAAACAACTTTCCCAAGCATAAGTGGAGGGTGATCCATTCTCCACTAGTATATTCTTTCCATATTTCTTCAAAAAGGCTTGAAACATGTTTGTCATCTTCAAATCTACATAAGAATAAACATTTTCTCTTACCAATGATATAAGATGTGGCAAGTTATTGACAAATAGACTTAATATTCAACAAGAAATTGTTAGTTTGGAGAACAACAAGGTATGGAGGAAGAAGACTATAATACATAAAAAAAAATCAACATAGTAAGAAGGAAAATATATGTTTTTGGAATTCAAAAACAACTAAACATTTGGGTGGAGCTATATTGTTTTGGAATTTAATTCTTGAATATTTTAGGAAACCAAATTAACTCTATAAGAGCAAAATTTATTTAAAAATAGAACTTATTATTTGTTTTAAGAGTCATTCTACATGTAAGAGTCATTCCAATGAAGTTAAGATTTATAAAATTTTGATAAACTTTAATTAGATTGTTTCATCTATATTTTGTATTTCTTTCCTTATATATCAAGTCCAATTTGAACCAAGTTTAGTTTATTAAGAAGTTGATAAAGCCTATGTTCGTCATTTCTTCCAGAACTTGAATTAGGTAGAATATATTTGCAAAAAATGCCTCAGCATATTGAAATGGGTGTGCTTATCAAAAACCATCTGTCAAGTGAGAGAAAAATGATAGCCAAAACAAAGAAGAGGAATGATGGATAAGTTGGACAAAGTACATTGGAAAAAAATAAATTCATTTTAGTTAAACTTGAATTAATAAATAATAAGAATAATAAAAAAATAATTAAATAAACATAATCTTGTTGCTTGTGGTCTTAGAAATTCTTTGGCATTTAGATTCTATTATTTTTAAGAGGTTAATGAGCATGTGGTATTTCTTTGTCTTGGTAATTTTCAAGCATGATTTGACTATTGGCATTGATTAAGAGCAAGATTATGCGATTTCTTGGTATAAGATGCTGAACATATGGTTCTTATTGCTAACATTTTAATGTGTATGGTTTCCAATGTAGGATATAGGGATGGATAAAAGTTGGATAATGATCAAGAATAAATTTGATCCAATGTATATACAAGGTGTAGATAATTTTCTACAATAGGTATTTAGTCAACCAATGTAACACCCCAAAAATAATTAAGGTGTTAATCATGGATTAAACATAATTAAGAATAATTATTAGGGAATGATTAGGCAAATCATGTGAATGGAAATCTAGAGAGAAATAAATTATTAATATGAGTTTGAGGTTTAATTAGATTAAAAACTTCATCTAGGCCCAAATTAAATTAAGTAGGTCATAGCTAGAGATTAATGGAGGCCCAAGGATTATAGGTGCAAACCCAACTTCCTATTGTGAGTCTTGGCCCAAGAGAGACCACCTAGCAATGGCCCAATTTGGTTTAAGGAAATAAAGCCCCAAAACTCAATTTACATATACCCTTATAATTGGCTCAACATCCCTTATGCAGACTCAAATCAAATGAGCTCTTAAAATTTGGCCTAATCTAACTACAATTCTGCAGCCCAACTTATAAAACTTAGCCCAATAAATCTTAAATCTAAACCCATTAGGAATTAGGCCTTTGGTTCAACCCATAACCCATTTAGGATCTAACCTAAACCTAACTAAGCCCTAAAAACATGTAGTCCCTCCCATATTCTGCTGAAACATAAACACAAGAAGCATTTTCGCACCTTGAGAGGAAGGCTAGGGTTATAAACAAGAAATTCACCATTCTCACTTCTAGGCTCAAAATCAGCCAAGGTAATTGTTATATAACTTAATCCTCTTCTCTTTCTCTTCACTTTGACCTAATTAGTTTTTTATTTGGAGCATTTTCACCATATCCAAAATCTGAAATGTGGTTGTTTGGGATTTTCTTGGTGAAATTTCGTAGGTTAAGGCTAAGAGTGTTATTAGGTAAGTATAAACTTTTCATTTTGATATATTTTTTGCTAGTTTGGGACCCTTAAAGATGAGTTATGATATGGGTATTATTTTATGCGAATTTACTCAGAATTTGAGGTGTTGTTATGAGGTTACTGAGATAGGCTCAACCAAATCTGAATTTAGTTCTTGTGGTAATTAGGTAAGTGTTTCTGAGTAGTCCTTTGTAGTGTAACTCCTTGAGTGATGGGCTTCCTAACATAAATGATGATTGGAATTAGTAATGACTTGGTTTTATGTCCAAAAGCTGAAGCAGCATTCAATTGGCTCTTAAAGAATTAGTTACAAATAAGGCAACTATGGACTATATTAATTCTATGCATATATCTACTTTAATTTCATATTTTCTGCACATGAATGATTTAAAATGCCAAATGAATTAATTGGCTATCTATTGTATTATGTTTGGACCTTGTGAGTCCATAGTGGAGTTATAGTGGGGCTACCACCTGTGCATATGCTTCGATCGAGCACCAGGTTATGATCAGACCCCAGATGCACTGAGCTCTGGTTGTGCTCATTGGGGAGTGGGTGCCATGGATGGGCCTCTCCCAATGTCATTGGCCTTTAACATATGGAAATATGATTACTAGTATAGGATGGCAATCATAGTATCCTAATTATTTCATTTGCTGATATGACTGATATGATTCTAATGTTCAATTTGATTCATGCATATATGTTAATTAAATTGGATATATGAATAGAAATTTCCTTTGGTTACTAAGATTTGCATCTCACCCTATTTCATGGGATCATAATTTTAAATGAAGGTTCTTCAAGTAAGGATAAAGGAGAGCAAGTGGATGAAAATCTATGAGCTCCAACCATGTGTGGAGAAGGTTATACTTAGACTAATCTGAATAGAGTAGATGCTAAATTTTTTATTCCTTTTTATATAGAATCATCATATAATCATGTTGCCAAGTGTAGGTGTTTGTATTTTGATCACGTAGAATGTAGCTATTAAAGAGTTAGGCCTCATTTTAACTTGGTATTGGATGTATGAACTTATAACATCTGTTATGAGCTTTGTTGAACCTATGATATAGTTGATTATTTGGGAAATATAATTATGTGATACATAGGATGTAGACCTGAACTAGTGATGCATGAAATCTCGAATGGAATATATATTTGAATGATAATTATTGGTAGCTTATGAAATTCTTGCTGTCATTAATCCATAAACTTGCTGATATATGATAGTTGGATGAATAGTAATTAAAACCTGAGTCTTGAATTGGTAACGAAAGATAAGTTAGGCAAATTAGGTAGAGGGAAGCTATTAGAGCCCTACAAATTAAGGTAGAATGACCTTAGGGTATCACTAGAGGGAGAGTTAGAGTGTATGAGAAAATTTTTGAAGTTGTAGGATTAAAAGGTGTTTTGTCATAGCCAATAGAGGCGAAGTTGCCCAGAGAGAGTACCAGAGAGCAATTCACCATAACGAGAAGTGGAATTAGCCATAGTAAAATGTGAGAGGCTAAACTAGAAGTCATCCAGAAGGTAATTCACCACAGCAAAATGGAGAATTAGGCACGGCAAACTTGGTGAAAATGTCCCATGTGTTCCAAATAGGAATTAGCTGGGGAGAAAGTAGGATTTGGTCGTAGCCAATAGTGAGAGGTGAGTGAGGTAGGCTCTAGGAGGTCCTCTCATCGCAGTGCCATATAGGCTAGCAGCAACGAAGATCCAACTTGCCAGGATTATGTGAAGTTGTAAGAAGTGAACTCGAGGGCATTTGGCCATGGCATGAAAGTATTTAGCCGTGGTGAAGGTCCTGAAACTCTTATATTAACCTAGAAACCTTGGTTTTTTCCTATGGCAACATCAAGGGATGACTTAAAAGCACTTGTAAGGGGTTCTTGAGAGTTGCAAATCAATGGGTAATAGATCTAAAGGCTTTTAATTGGAGATTTGTTTTACTCATGTACAGGAATGCTTGTAAATGTTTGGTTAATGATTCTAATAACATTAAGGTTCAAATTTTCTCACTTTTTCCTAAATCGACTAATTTAAATGGTGCTAGACCTTGATTTATGACTATCAATCGCATATTTAAGCTTAATTATCATGATTAGAAGTTAAGGTTGTCACAACCAGGGTTAGTGATATGATTCATTGTCTATGCAAGGTGTGCAAGAACACAGAGTTTAAAATGTAGCATAGAGTAAGGGAGGATCTATTTAAGAGGGGTTTCTATAGAGTTACCAAGTGTGGCATTCACATGGAAAGCTTTGTTGCGATGGCTAAAGTCACCCATAAAAGACTAATGATGATGTCCAAGAAGATAATGTTGAGGAGGATGACAATATTGAGGTGATAAACAATGCATATGGACATATAGTTAGAGAGGCAAGGAATTATGGCTTTAGATATAATAAGCCACCAAATATGCATGCTAGGCAATTCTTTGAACTATTAGAGGATGCTAAGATTGATCTATATCCAAGTTGTGAAAAAGTTTTCAAATTATCTTTCATTATTAGGCTACTTCACTTAAAGTGCCTTAACTATTGGGGCAACACATCCATGGATGCTTTGCTTAGCTTATTTAGGGATGTGCTTTTAGAGGGGACATTAGTGTAACACCATATTACTCTAGCCTCTCTAGATCTGCTTTGGATATTTATGTGCTTGATTTCATTGGAGAATAAGGGAAAGTCCATTAAAATAATAGATTAAATTACGTTATGTAGCACTTAAAATTTTCATCTCTTGTTCTGTGGCTCATATAAGCTCACTCTTATCATTGTCCAATTAAAATACACTTTTACAACTCAAAACCATCACAAAATAGCACAAGAATCCTGAGTTCATGTCATTCATTCATCAAAACTTCATGTCCAACCTCGGGTTGATGTGCTAGGTTTCTAGTGCCAATTTTGGAAAATCATAACTAATTTTACAAAAATTGAAATCAAGTATACTATATCATTCTAGAAAGCTACAAATGTTTAATTTATGTTAAAAATAATTTCAGACCAAAACAAAAATTTTTAGCTACTAGAAATCAATAGAAAAGTACCAAAGGTACTGCTGCATTACTGGTACTAACTCTGAACTTTAAAAATTTATATCTCTCTACTTAGACATCCAATTGGGGTAATCTTAGTGGCCATAGAAAGCTTATCATGTCTAGTTTATTTCGTAAAGTTTCATGAGCATTGGACACTAGTTGTCCCTCAAATAACATAGGAGAAGAGACTGACTATAAGAACAGTAACCATATTCGTTCAGCAAAAATTTGGCAAATTTGAAAATTCATAATTAATTCCATAGAGCTTCAAATAATCTAGTCTTTACCTTTCCAAAAATCTATGGATGATATCTATATGCATGCCGCATTTCATGAGGAAATTCGTCCATTTGGTTAGTTCGTGCCATTGGGTTGCAAAATGCCACATTTTGGCTCCTTAAAAGGTCCTAAATGGTCTATTTTTGCTTCTAGCTATTCTAAGGCCACTTGAGCACTTGGGAAAGTATCAAAATACCTGATTAAACATGTCTCAAAGGTTCATAAACCTAGATCTCACAAACTCACTCTCCCACTCAGAGGTATACACAAGAGCATACATGAGTAATACTTGCCATTCATTGTCAAAAACATGCAACATCATACATTTGCTTCCAATTCTCATGCATGCCTCACATATTCATATAGTCACACATGTTTAAGAGTTTATACAGCTGGACATCATAGAGATACATCATTTGACAATCATATAGCTATAATACAAACAGTTTACAACTCTATTGCCAATCTTCATGTCTTCAAATGTGGTGGCTCCCATTTCCTTACTCTCTTGACCCACCTAGACATGTTAGGTAATGAGGAGGAAATAATGAGATTCTAGAAATCCTAATAGCTCTTCTCCCTTTCAAGCACACATAATAAATGCAAATTTAAGTCTAAAAATGCATGCATGGCTATCTTGAAATGCATAAACATACATGGAATATTTCTTACATTCAAGAAGTCACATATAACATATATAGGCTTGCCAAGGCAATGGTTTAGCCTCACTCATTCTTTGTGGGATTTTTGGACTTGCCTCACCCATTTTCTTAAGGGACTTTTGATAAAGTCTCACTCTTTAGAGACTTTTGGCTTTGTCTCACCTATTCTTGGAGACTTTTGGCTCATCCTCACCTTAGCTAATGGACTTTTGGCTTCACCACACTCAAGAAAAACAAAATATGTTCATAAAACATCATTGAAGTGCATAACAAAGCATTATGGTACCATGGCATATAGATACATGCTGGAAACATCTTTCATGGCTTAAAGATACACACATACATTCAAAGACAAGAAAAACACCCAATCATGCATAAGAGAAAGAAGAGAGAGTTGCCTTGGATATAAGAACAAACTTTAAGCTCTTGAAATTGATTCCTTTCCCTATGCCAAACACCCACAAGGAGGTGGAGCTTGATTCCTTTGCCTAAACACATGAAATGGGATCCAATTACACTCTTGGAACATTCACTAAAGCCTCACACACATTAGAATGACTTAAGCATTCATATGGTTCAATTATGGTTCCATAAGGCACCTAAGGAAGCAAACTTGTAAATTCATGATCTTGGCTCCATTCTCTCCCTTAATCTATGACTTTTGACTCCATTTAAATTCCTTGGAGTCATCACACATTCATTTCAAGGAGCCTACCTAGGTGTTGCTTCATTATGGAACCTTTATCTCCATTACTCTTTTTAGACTTCCTAAATTTTTTTCAAGGCTTCCTCTTATACTCTCCCATCATATATGATACAAAACTATGCTTAGAAGAAATTAAAACATTCCCTTGGTGCTCCTTCCAAGCTAGGCCAAGACATAGCTTCTTTTTTGCACCAAGGAGGTTGTTTTGTTTTCTTTGATGGGAGATGCATGTGGGATGATGTCTTAGAAACTCATATGAAGTCTTAGACACCTTAAATTATGGCTAGGAATCATCTTACAAACCAAGGTGCAACTAAAACCCTAAATTCTATAACTTGCATTCTAAAGCTTCATTTTCAATTCTAGTTATATATTCTTAATCCTCACACTCCATAACCCTTGGTTCCATTAAGAATACATGAAGAAAAACTCTCTTCGTTACTTTCTCTCTCTATACTAAAGCTTAAATGACTTAGAAACATAAGATTTTGCAAGTGTTTTAAGTAAAGTCATACCTTAAAAAAGAGCTCTCTTCGTATAGATTATTTTTTCCCGATTGGTTTCTTGAAAAGAGTTCCCTTTTGGCTTGGGTCAGACCTGAATGTTCAAGTTTTCAAGAAAAGAAAATCACCATTAGAGAGTTCTTAGAGAGAGGAATAACTTTCCTAATTGGCACGGGATGAAACGGGGTCGTTTACTTACCTAAACAGAAGCTTAAACTTCTTCTTCTTTCTCCCCTCTTAGTATCATGCCATAGCTCTCTAAAAATCTAAAAATAGAGGCTTGGAAAAGATGATGAGGTGTAATCTTACTTAAGAAGCCTCTTTTATAATTTTTCAAAATGACTATTTTTCCCCTACACACCTATTTGTTCTATTTAGGCTTATTTTAACTCCATTTTTAGAACCGTCTTTTCCATCATAAAATTTAAGTCCTTTAATTCATAAAATTCCTTTGGTTTCATCCAAATTGGATTTAAAATCATCCCGAACAAATCAGTCAAAGTTTGGGTCAACCATCGTTAGAAAACATATATCGGAGGGGTTTTAACTATCTCGAGGCTTCCCATGGTATTCAAGGTCTCTTAGAACTCTGAAGAGCTCAAATTTTCCATTTAAAAAGCCTTACTATGAGTATTCTAAAGATTCCCAAATTACAAAAATGTCATTCCGTTACGTAACCATTTCGTTAAATTCTATCTGGTTATTTTAGCTCTAGTTTCAAGGTACCTTTGGCCTTAGATCCTCCTTATTTAAGGTCTAGATTGTTGCTCTAATTTTGTTGGACCTCAAATCATTTTATCTGGGGGACTTTTTCTTGTATCTGGTGAATTACATATATTTACGGAGAAAATGGACATTGCATTTCTCACATTTACAGAAGTACCAAATGTTACAATTAGTACCAAATTCCTATTATGAAGCAAATTACATCATACCAAGATAGATGCATGTGAGAATGATTGCATCTTGTTTTGGAAGGAGCACTGTGAAGCACAAAGATGTCTTAGGTGCAACCTATCTAAATGGAAGTTAGTTGGGCATAACGGCAAGAAAGTCACTCAAAAAGTGTTGTGCCATTCCATAATGCCTAGGTTGCAAAGGTTGTATATAATATCTAGTCCCTCAAAAATGTAAGAAAATGTAAGAAAACGAGAGAAACGTAACATACAATTTCTCCGTCAACGTACGAAATTCATTAGATACGAAAGAAGAGTTCCCCAAATAGAGTAAATTGAAGTCCAATAAAATTAGAATGATATTCTAGACTGCAAATAATAATGAGTTAAGGCCAGAGGTGCCCTAAAATTTAGGGCCAAAATAGATTAAAAAATAGGATCAGAAAAAGGTCCCGAAGAGTCTCCAAGGTTAAATATGAAGGAGCCAGGGACTAAAATGCAAAGAAAAGTTATGTGCTGGAAAAAATGTATAGATTGTCCAAAGGTTCAGGGAACCCTAGTTTCACCCTCTAGTCATGGCTTTAGGGACAAATATAAAAAAATCGGGCAAAAATCTCATAAATCCATAACCCACGGCTAAACTTCGTTTGATGAGATAAGTCTGATAATGCTAAGTTGTTCGGATGGCCGAATGGTATCTGATCTGGGATTTTGTTAGCCCAATCAGTAGCCATGAGAAAAATATAAAGAGGAAGTTGTAATAACCATAGAAATAGAAATAGCTAAAGGGCTAAGAAACCTTGAAGGAGTTTCAGGGACTAAATTGCAATAAATAAAAATTTTAGAGCACAATCATAATACAGAACGGTGAAAATTACACCTAAAGACCTGGATGTCCGATTGACACCAAAATTTATAAGGATTGAGGTTGATGGGCCCTGATCCATGTTTAAGGCTCAGTATGGCCAGAAAGTAAAGGAAATAATATTTATAAATTTTAGAAAGTCTAAAAATATATATTATACCATAAAACCTTAATCAAGCAAGAACACCAATTTTTAGACTATTGTTGTAACACCATAATGTATTAACCTCAATTAATCTCCCTTTAGGCTAGACTCCATATGATTTCTAAAGAAAAAGACCAAAACCATTGTATTTTAACACTTTAAATAGAGGTTTAATTAGTCATATTTTGCCCTGTGGGTTCCATGAACCCATGAATCACATTCTCTATTCAAACTTCATTCATAAAACTCATAAATGACCTCAAATAACCCATAAACCATAGATATGAAGCCAAAGACTAAAAAAATACAATTTCTTAAATGGGCCCAAAAGTCATATTTTTGGCTCTAATTTAGAAAATCATAACTAATTCTAGAAAAATGGGAATCAAACAAACCATAGCTTTCTGAAAATAACTAAGTGTTAAATTTACACTAAAAATAATTTCCAACCACAATTTCAGCGTTTGGACCATGTTTGACATTGAATAAGAGACAGAGGTCTAGCTGTCCCTAGTACTGATGCAACTTGTTGTCATGAATTTAAAATATTCATAACTAATTCCAAAAAAATAAAATCTGAGTAAACTATACCAATTTGGAAAGCTACAAATGTTAAATATAGGATAAAAGTAAGTCTAGATCATTTTAGTAGCCTTTGGACGTCAAAAAATGATGGAATAATAATGAAGGTTGGATGGCTTCCCTGATGCTGCCACAGAACTTTAGAAAATTATTTTTCCCTCCACACACCTCCGATTTGGGTGCTTCTAATTGATGTATGTCACTGTGGATTTCTAGTTTATGTCCATAAAATTTCATGACAATTGGACACCTTTTGGTCTATGAATGACACAAATTCATTTTCGGACTAGTTGCACAGTACAATAACCAAAACTAGAAAATTCTCCAATTTCAACAATTCGTCAAATATTCCCTAGACCTTCAAATATTACCCACTTTAGCTTTCTAGAATCTCTCAAAAATATTTAGAGGCATACCAAATTTTATATCAAGAAGAGCTCATTTGGTCATACTTTACAAAGCTCACAAATTTGACAATTTTGGCACCATAAATGATTCAAAATGAAGGTAAATGGTCTTCTACATGCTCTAGTACCTCTTGGGCAAGTTTTGAAGTATAAATACAACATATATGAATTGCCCAAGTGATCTAGACTAACACACATCTCAAACTGACCATGCTACGGCCAAAAGTATACTACTACATATAAGCCACCAAATGGCCAAATCTCATCTTTTCATTACTTTGGCTCTATACATGGTTCATACATCATTTATACATACTTTTGCACTTGATCAAATATTTACATCTCAAAAAGAATAGATATACATAAGCACTTTGGCTTTCCTATACATCAAATTATGTGTGAGTGTGCAAAAGTGGCAAGAACTGGCCATCTATGTCTCATGGTCTCCACTCTTTGGCTCTTGAGCTCCACCTGAATCATATGAGATGGGAGAGGGAAGGGGTGAGATTCATGGAATCTCAATAGCTTATACACTCATTCAAGGAAGTAATCAAGGCATATAAATAAGTCAAAGCATGCAAGTAGGCATCTAACCATTCACAATCATACAACACATGATTTACATGCCATGAATATCATATCAATGCTAAGAATAAGCTCTAAGGACTTTTGGTCTAGTCTCACCTGATTTTTTGAAATTTTTGGATTGACCTCACCTTTGGTTTAGGGAATTTTGACTTGGCTTCACTCATCCATAAGGCTTTTAGCCTTGTCTCACCAATCTTTAGGGACTTTTAGCTCTACCTCACCCATCACATGGGACTTTTGGCACTACCTCACCCGAGCAATTTTCACAATCCAAAACATAAGCATATTGGTACCAATGCATCAAGGGAATTACATATGGCATGTCTCACAATATAAGTATATACACAAGCATACAATAACTATATACATCCAATAATGCAACAAAAAAGAGTGGAGAGCTACCTTATAAGCCAACACAAGTCTTCGCTTTTGATTTCTCTTTATCTTTCTTGGTCTCAACACCACAACTAGATGGAGCCGATTCTCTTAAGCCTAGACATAACAAATAGCATGCAATTACTCTCTCATAACTTAAATAAACACTCATAAAGTTAAGGGGTTTTTCATCAAAGCAAACCCTATAAAGTATATAAGAACCCCTAATTTTCTCCCTCTTAAATTTTACTAACTCTTCTTCTACTTCCTTTTGCATTTCTTATCTTATCACACTTTAATTTAAGGGTTTCTTGTTCATTCTAGGTCAGAATAGAGCTATCTTACTCAATCACCCATGGAAAGGAAACTTAGAAGGAGAGGAATAAAATCAATAAGATCTTTAAAGGTTCTTACTTTCTTCCTTGATTTCCTTCCTTCTTTCTTAACTTCTCTTGTTTTCTCTCTCTCTCTCTCTTAAGCCTTTTTCTCTGTTTTGGATGAAGCTTAGGTCAGTTAGAAGAAAAGGAAAGGATTTGGATACTTTAAGAAGCAAAATTCTCCTTTTTCATGCTTTTTTGGACTAACCCTCATTATTGCGAAAAATAACCCTCGCTACGGCGAGTATATATCAGTCCCAAACCCCTAGTCTCACCACGGCATGTGTTATTGCAAGAAACCCCCTAGTTTTTGTATGAGATGTCCAAACTTGATATAGCTAAAAGTATTCTCGCTATAGCGAACTGGTACATTTGCTATAACTAAGCTATTTCTCGCTATAGCCAACAGACTTAGAAAAATATCAGGATTTCAGAAATTTTAGCAATTTTTGGTTGTTACAACTGTAAGGCCCAATAGCCGATTCTAAAGGCCCAATAAGAGGAAAGAAGATATAATTAGGACTTTAGAGAAGATGAAATCCAAATATATATATAAAATAAAAAGGAAAGAAAGAAAGGATTTTAATTAGTTTAAAAAATTAACCATAGTTAGGTTAGAAATTAACCATGGTTGAGTTAAAAATTGACCATAGTTGAGTTAAGAAAATTAACTATGATTACTAACCATCAAATCACTATAACTTAAGGGCTAAGAATAAGCATTCAAGTGTGTGGCCAAGTAATTTTGAGAACAAGATATTTAGTCATGAAATTAGAAAATCAAAAGAAAAAAAAAGGAATGGAAGGCTAAGATTTGATCTTGAAAAGATTGATTTAAAGGTCCAAATTTGGTATGACCATTTAACTTCATTTAAGTTCATCTTCTTCACCTCCATTCCATTATTTTCACGCCACACACAAGGAAAAACAGAGAGAGAAAAATGTGAAGAAGGAGAGCAAGGGAGAAAAGGTGGGAGAGGAAGTAAAATCATGTGATACTACCATTCTTCTCTAAATTTCTTCATCTTCTTTATCCTCCAATCATTTTCTCCAAAGGGCAGCTGCATCTTCATCCTTTCTTCAAGGTGGAATGTTGCTCTAAGTGGGAAAAGAAGGGATTTTAGTGTGAGAAAAGCAAAGGAAGCAAGGATTAAGCTTAACGAGTAAGTTCTCTCCACCTTGCATTTGAAAATCATGTGGTTTAAGTTAATTTTGTTAAACCCTAGCTATAGGCCACTTTTGGACAGCATATGGATGATTAGAAATGGAGTTTATATGTTAAATATGAAGGCCTAGGAATGGAGTTTATATATTGACTATGGAGGCCATATGAGCTTATCTATTGTTGTTCTGTGCTGGAATTTTGAAAAACACAAAGATTGTAATTTTTGGAAAAATATAAATGTTAAGGAGATGCTATCCAAATTTTCTCAAAATTTTTATGATGTCTTCTTAATGTCCTAACGTCATGTATACCAAATTTCAAGTCTTAAAACATAAAGGAAGAGGCTATGAAATTTTTAGAACCAAAGAAACTTACTTTTGGGCCTAAAACAAAGCTAGGTTACATTATGACCAAAACGTGTTGTTAGGGCTAGAATTTGATAATTTTATCCATTTTAATGGATTCAAAAGGGTGTTTTTTTAGCTAAGAATACCTATGGCAAATGTAATGTCCAGTTTTCGTTAAACGACAAAAACAAGTGCATTTTCAAAGCAAGTCTCCCTAAATGAATGAGTTAAGGTCCCAAAAAATTTGAGTGATATTCTAGACTCCTAAAAATGAGAATTCTAGGCTCAGAAAAAAAGAATAATGGAGCTAGAATGAAGAAACAAATTTTGACAGAAATCTTATGAAACGTAATAGCATTTTCATAATTTTGAGCAAATTTTGGAATTCACACAGGAGGGCTTTTTAAATTAAAGTTTTGAGTTTTCTGGGGTTCTTAGAAGCTTTAAAAACCATGGGAAGCCTTGGGATAGTTAAAACCCTTCCGGTGGACGTTTTCCAATGTCAGTGTACCCGAACTTTGACGGATTCGTTCAGGAAGGTTTGAGCTTTGATTTGAGTGATTCTAAAGGCATTTTACTAAGTTGAGAACCTAAATTTTATAATGGAAAAGATGGTTCTAAAAAGGAGCTAAAACAAATGAAAAATGAAAATGCCAAGAACGAAGGGCAAAACGAGAATTTTTGAAAAATCATTTCTCCCCCACCTATAAATAGGTGGTTCCCTACTCTTACACTCATATAGCTTCATATTGTTTTGCCCTAATTCAAAGCAGAGAGCTAGAGTTTAGGTACACCAAAGGGAGAGAAGAAGAAGGAGAAATCAAGGCAAAAAAGTATGGATTCTTGGTAGTTTTCTACACTTTCTTCCTTCCAAACCTCTTCTTCTCCATTCTCCTTTGTTTCCTATGATTATAATGAAATTTATAAATATGATTTAAAGGAGAAATTAAAGGGAAAATTCGGATTTGAAGAGATGAGGCCAAAGAAGACAAGATTCAAGTGAAAAAACAAGGAAAAACAAGGTCATTCCTTCTTTCATGGCTGCTACCTCTTGCTCCTCTTCTCTCTCCATTTCTCCCCACTCAAAAAGTCCTAGAAGGGCTTGGTTTTTGAGCTGAACCAAGGGTGATTCTTAGGAAAAAAGGTGTGAAGATTAAAAATATGCAAAGAGAATTAACAAATAACTATAAAAATTTAAGATGCAAATTCTAAGGTTTCATATTTTCTTTGCAAAACCTGATTTGATGTCCTGATTTTTATACCTAAATGAGAGTTTAAATGAGCTCCTAAAATCCCTAGAAGTCTCCCCATGTGCTTCCTTCATCAAGAAAACAAAGCAAACTCCATGAAAGCCAAAATCTTCCATAGCCTCTATAACACCATATATTTCTAGCTCATTTCATGCCTTTGAATAACTCATTTCATTGAATCATGTAAATTCTCAAAGAAAAAGGCATTAAAATAATGACTTTTATAGCGTTGCATCACATATAAAAATTTCATTCGGTGTCATGTGAGTCGTATGAGCTCATACATCACATCCTCATATTTAATTTCATGAATACAACTCATGTGCATCATTAAAAGTGGCCTATATCTTGTGGAACTCAAAAGGAAACATGAAATACATACATATACTTTCAGCTAGATTTTCCACATTTATGTCACAAACTTTGAAAAATCATAACTAATTCCAGAAAAATCTAAATCATACATTCCTAGCCATTTTAGAAAGCTACACATGTATACTTCATGATAAAATATGTCCAGACCATAACATCCATTACAAAAAGTGTTTGACATTCAAAATGGTCTAGATGTTAGACTGTTCACTGGTGCTATTACAGAATTTTGCAATAAACTTGAAAAATATCCAATTAATTCCACAAAAATCCAATCCATGTAAATGATACCAATCTAGAAACTGTGGATGTTAGCTAGAGGTAAAAAATAACTCCAAACCAATTCAGGTATGCCTAGACCTAGAAACTCAATCAAATAGTAACTGAGGTCAACTAAAGTTCCTAATACTAGATAGATTCTTTGAAAATGTATATTTCCCTCTCTAAACATCCAAATGAGGTGCTTCCAGTTGGCACAATTCATTGGGAACATCTAGTTGCTTTACATAAAATTTAATGGAATTAGACATCATTTGGGCCCTATGTGATAAAATTCATTTTCGGACTAAGTGAATAGTACATCAAACCAAAACTAGAAATTTTTCCAACTTTGAAAATTCCTCAAATATTCTATAGACTTCAAAAAATTCCATACTTAAGCTTCCCAAAAAGCTCTCAATGAACTTTAATTGTATGCCAAGTCTTAGATCAAGAAGAACTCATTTGGATAAAAAGTGACATAAGGTTCTAATTTGGTCAAATTTGGCTCCATATTAGATACCAAAGTGACCAAATGGTCTTCTTTAGGGTTTGGCACCACTTGGGCAAGTCTAAAAGCATAATTAGGACTTGTGTAAGCTACCCAAATGGTCCCAAACTCCATACATCTCATTTTGGCTATCTAACCCACACTTATACATATTTCCATAATGTCATTCAAGAAGCCACATTGCCATAACATACTCATTTTACATTCTAATGGTCACAAAACATAATCTCTCATTTATACATCACTCATTAACATAATTACACATGTTCAAGAGGTCATAGACCATATATAACAATGGGTTACATCATTTGACATCAATATGGCCTTAAAGAACAAAATTCCAACACTTCAGTGTCATGCTTTCATTTCTCATAAAGTTGGCTTCCATTCCCTTAGTCTCTTGGTCAACCTAGCATGTTAGAACATTGGAGAGGAGGGGATGAGATTTAAAGAATCCCAATAGCTCATCTCTCATTCAATCATACATAATGGATGCAAAACAAGTCTTATAAATGCATGCATGGCATATGGGCATGTACAATCATTCAAGAAGCATTCTTAACATTTGAAAAAGTCATACATAGCATACATAGGCTTGCCAAACAAGTGGATTGGCCTCACCCATTTTCTTAAGGATTTTAGACTTGCCTCACCCATTCTTTGAGAGATTCTTGGACTCAACCATGTTCTTAGGAGTTCATCTTGCTTTTAGGAGACTCTTTGCTTTGTCTCAACCAATCTTAAGGGTTTTTGGCTCATCCTCACCATGGCTAAGGGTTATTGGCCTCACCACGGCTAAGGGTTCTTGGCCTCACCACACTCAAACATAATATGTCATCTTGATATCATGGCATATGAAATCATGCTAAAATACTTTTCATGGCTTAAAAATACACATACACACATTCTAAGACAAGCTAAGCACACATCCATGTATGAGAGAAGGTGAAAAGAGTTACCTTGGATACAATTACACACTTTTTCTCTTGAATCCAAGCTCCCTTTTTCGGCCACATACACACAAAAGTGTAGGAATGATTTCTCTTGGCCTAAACACAATTTATGGAAGCCAAGTAGGTTCATGAACTCAATTCCAAAGCCATGCAATTTGCTTAGACAGTACATTAACTTATAACCTCATTATGGTTCCATAACTGCACCTAATGAAGCAACGCCTCTTAAATAAATTCTAGGCTCCATTCTTTCTTTTCAAATATGATTTTTGACTCCTTTTAATCCTCTTGGACTCATCACACAACCAAAATCAAGAGCCTAACTTCATGTTTCTTCTTTAGGTTACAATATGGAACCTAAAGCATTAACTCACTTTCTATAGGTTCTAAATTTTTTTCAAGGCTTCCCCTCATTTTCATTCACTATATATGACTCAAGAATGGGCTTATAAAAATTTAAAACTCTCTCTAGCTATGCCATCTCCCTTAGCCCGAGACCATGAAGCTTAATGGTCTTCAAAGATGTTGCTTTGTTTTCTCAAGGGAGGATGCATGTGGGGAGCCTCTTAGGGATCTTAGAAACTCATTTAAACTCTTATTTAAGCTTAGGAATCATCATACAAAATCAAATTTTATAAGGTGCACTTGAAACCCTAGAATTTGCATCTTGAATTCTCATGGCTTTTTATTAATTCCCTTTGCATATTCTTAATTTCCACACCCTTTTTCCTTAGAATCACCCTTAGTTTAGCTCAAAAACCAAGTCCTCCTAAGGTTTCTTGGATGGGGCGAAATGGTGGAGGAAGAGAAGGAAGAGATATCAACCATGGAAGAAGAAATTACCTTGTTTTCTTACTTTTTCTCACTTGAATCTTGCTTTTTCTAGGCTCCTCTCTTCAAATCTGAATTTTCCCCTAAGTTTCTCCCTTAAAATAGATTTGAAAACTTCATTTTAATCATTGAAAACAAAGGAGAATGGAGGAAAGGAGGTTTGGAAGAGAAAAAGCATAAAAAACTACTAAATTTCCTTACCTTTTAGCTTGAATTTCTCTACCTTTTCTTCCTCCTCTTGTGTGCCTCATCCCCTAGGGTTTTTCTCTAGTTTTGGGTAGAACTTGGTCGAGCTAAATGAGAGGGGAAGAAGGGTGCATCATATATATAGGTGGGAGGAAGAAACACTTTTCAAAAATTTCCATTTTGCCCTTCATTTTTGGTATTTTCGTTTCTACTTCGTTTTAGCTCCTTTTTGAGAACTTTCTTTTCCATTATGAAATTTAGATTCCCAATTTAGTAAAATGCCTTTAGAATCACTCGAATCGGAGCTAAAACCTTCCCGAATGAATCCATCAAAGTTTTGGCACACCGATATTAGAAAACATCCACCGGAGGGGATTTAACTGTCCCAGGCTTTCCATGGTTTTCAGGGCCTGTGAGGACCCTAGAGAACTCAAAACTTTCATTTAAAAATCCCTCTTGTGTAAATTCTAAAATTTGCTTAAAATTACGAAAATGCCATTACGTTTCGTAAGATTTTTGTAAGAAATTGTTTCTTCATTTTAGCTCTATTTTTCTTTTTGTCTAAGTATGGGATTCTCATTTTTAGGAGTCTAGAATGCTTTCTAAATTTTTTGAGACCTTAACTACATCATTTCTGGGGACTTGCTTTTGTATCCGGTGAATTTCATTCATTTACAGAGAAACCGTACGTTATATTCCTCGCATTTTCTCTCGTTTTCAGAAAATCAAATATTACAGCCTTGGCCTAGATGGGTTTATGTAGCTAGGGAGAGTTTTAAATTTTTCTAAACCCACTCTTGAGTCATATATGATGAATGAAGATGAGGGGAGGCCTTGAAAAAAAATTAGAAACCATGGAAAGTGAGTTAGCTTTATATGTTCCATAATATGACCTAAAAAAGTAACATGTAGTTAGACTCTTTATTTTAATTATGTGATGACTCCAAGAGGCTTAAAAGGAGTCAAGAATCATATTTGAAAAGAAAGAATAGAGCCTAGAATTTATTTGATTGGTGTTGCTTCATTAGGTGCATTTTTGAAACCATAAAAGGGTTTATAAGTTAAGCTAGAGTCTAAGCAAGTTGTGTGGCCTTAGAATTAATTCTATGAACCTAATTGGATTTCATAAATTGTGTTTAGGCCAAGAGAAATCATTCCCACACCTTTATGTATGTGAGGCCGAAGAAGGGAGAGAGAATTCAAGAGAAAAAGTGTGTACTTATTTTCAAGGTAGCTCACTCCTCCTTCTCTCATGCATTATTGTATGCTTGGCTTGTCTTTGAATGTGTGTATGTGTGTTTTAAGCCATGAAAAGTATTCTAACATGATTTCATATGCCATGATACCATGATGATGCATTATGTTTTCAAATGATGTTTATGATGCTTGCTTGGGTTTGCTTGAATGTGGTGAGGCCAAGAAGCCTTAGCCATGGTGAGGATGAGCCAAGAACTCTTAAGATTAGTTGAGACAAAGTAAAGAGTCTCCCAAAAGTGAGGTTGACTCCCAAGAATAAAGTTGAGTCCAAGAACCTTTTAAAGAATGGATGAGGCAAGTCCAAAATCCACAAGTGAATGGGTGAGACTAATCCATATACTCGACAAGCTTATGTATGCTATATGTGACTCTTTCAAATGCTAAAATTGCTTCTTAAATGTTCATGTTATGAAATATGCCCATGCATGCATTTTCAAGATTGGTTTTGCATCTTTTATATATGATTGAATGGGAGATGAGCTATTGGGATTCTTTGAATCTCATTCCCTCCTCTCCAATAATCTAACATGCTAGGTGGACTAAGAGATTAAGGAAATGAGAGCCAACCACATGAGAGATGAGAGCTTGACATCAAAATACCTAGATTTTGTTACTTTAAGGCCTTATGGATGGTAATTGATGTACTCTATTATTGTATAAGACCCATGACTACTTGACACATGTATGATTATGTTAATATGTGATGTAGAAATGAGAAATTTTGTTATGTGACCATTAGAATGTATATTGAGTATGAAATGGAAAATTTTACTACTTGGAAGTTTGATGCATTAGTATATAAAATGGAAGTGGAATGGCCAATTTGAGATACATGATGTTTGGGACCATTTGGGCAGCTCACACAAGTCATATTTATGCTTTTAGATTTGCCCAAGAGGTGCCAAACACTAAGGAAAGCCATTTGGACATTTTGATACCTCATATGGAGCAAAATTTGACCACTTTAGAACCCTCTATCTCTTTTTATCCAAATGATCTCTTCTTGATATAAAATTTGTCATGAATTTATATCTTGTTGAGAGATTTTTGGAAAGCTAAAGAACAGAATTTTTTTAGGTCTATGGAATATTTGATAAATTTTCAAAGTTGGGAAAAATTTTGATTTTGGTCTGATGTATTGTTTACTCAGGTCTGAAAATGAAATCTGTCACTTAGCACTCAAATAATGTCCAATTGCTACAAACTTTTATATAGAGAACCTAGACATTTCTAATGACTGGTGCCAACTAGAAGCACCTCATTTGGATGTCTAGAGAGGGAGATATGAATTTTTAAAAATTCTGCCCAGTATCAGGCACTCAAGCTAATCTCAGGTACTGTTTGATTGGGTTTCAAGGTCTGGGCATACCTGAACTAGTCTAGAGTTATTTTTCCCCTCTAGCTAACATCTTTAGATTTCCATATTGGTATCATTTGCATGGATTAGATTTTTTTGAAATTAATTGGATATTTTTTAAATTTGTAGCAGAAAGCTGTGATAGTACCAATAGATAGTCAGACCTCTGCATCTTTTAAAATGTCAAACATCTTCTGTGTTGTGTTTCATGTTCTGTACATATTTTTATCATAAACTAGACATATTTAGCTTTCCATAATGATAAAGAATGTATGATTTTAATTTTATAAAAATTAGTTATAATTTTCTAAAGTTTGTGACAAAGAAAGGAAAATTTTGGCCGAAAATATATGAGTTTTATGCTTCCCTTTGCCTTCCACGAGTTGTAGACTACTTTTGATGATGGAAATGAGTTGTATCTATATAATTAAATATAAGAATGTGATGTATGAGCTCATATGGTCTACGAGACACTAAATGAAATTTTCATACATAGCACAACACAAATTTAATGCATTAATTATATGTCATTTTCATGTAATCTTTAAGTAGTGCATGGTATGAGGCATGTGAATTGTATGAGAAAAGCTAGAAAGCTATGGGTTACAGCAAAGCCCCAAAAACTCATGGAATAAAATTTCTAAATTTTGGCCAAGAAATACACACTATTCGCCCATAGTGGATTGGAAGGGAAGGAGTTGAATTTTTCCAATTCTAATGGTTTCAATGAGTTTAAAAGGGTTATACTACTTTAGAAGTTAAGGGTTATGTGTTGATTGTAATAAATTATCATTATGATTATAAGGTTCGATATTTGTTTTGGGAACTCCAAAAGCAAGTAAACTAAGTTCCAAGGTTTGAGGAGCAAAGTTTGCTAAGGTAGTAGTTTTCCTTTCTCTTTCTTTAAGCTTGTATGTGTTGTATAATGATGAGTGTTATGCTATATCAAGCTGTCATTTATGCTATAAGGTAAGACATGTATGCTTGGATTGTGCTTGGCCTTGTATGAAATTCCTTGTATTCCTATGTGGTATGTGGCATCTTGATTGGCATTATGTTATGTACTTACATGTTTACTTGTGAATGATATTAGTTTACTACTATTGAGATTTCATAATCTCACCCAAAATATAACCTATGCTAGGTTCAAGTTCAAGCAAAGAAAGGGAAAAGGGTATGGAGGCATAAATTGAGGACCTTACCTTTATGCCTCACATTTTGTCATGTAATTAAATATCTTTAGATTATGGTATATATGAGTTATGTTATAATGCTGTATGATAACAGGGCATGTAATAGAAAGCCATGTATATACTTAACCCTAAAGTAAAAAGAAAATTTTAATCAGTTTAGGTTTCTATTGACTCCTCTAAGTTCTATATAAGGTATTTATAGTAGGAAATGTGTTATATAGTAAAGTATGACATTGTATATGGCTCGCAACACAACAAAAGACATAAGGTGGCACCATGACACGGTAAGGATGACAATGTGCTAAGACATCCATCTAACTCTATCACATGGAAGACTTTTGACATGAGCTTGGAAATGCTTGTTTGGGCTTGGCAAGTGATGGGTTCTAACCTTATGGCAATATGAGTGCTTTGCATAGTATCTAGCCAATGGTTCTAGTTCCTTACAATTTGCCACAATGACATTGCATGAAATAGCCACACTTTATGATGATATTCTTAATTCTAGGCCTTCAGTGTCCAGGGGATGAAATAGATGTGTACTTGCTGCCAATGATTGAAGAGCTCCAACATTTGTGGCAGGAAGGGGTAGATACATATGATGCCCATTCACATTCTAATTTTACAGTATGAGTTGTTGTATTGTGGACAATAAATGATTTCCTCACATATGGAAACCTCTCAAGGTGGTCAACCAAAGGGAAGTTGGCATGCCTTTGTTGGCACAAGGGCACATACTCAATTTCTTTGTGTAACAAGGTGTGTTTTATGGTCCATCGCCACTTCTTACCTACCAGTCATCCTTGGCAGCGAAATATAAGGGCATTTGATAGAAAGGTTAAAACTATAAGAGCACCTACTCCTTTAAAAAGTCAAAAGAGAAAGTATGACTGCATTCCTAATGCTTACAATTAGAGGAAGAAGAGTATTTTTTTTCCAATTACTATACTGGGAATCCCTCTTGCTCTAACACAACCTTGATGTCATGCATATAGAACACATGTCTTAAAACCTCATCTGAATAGTCATAGGTGTGGCTAGAAAGACAAAGGACATATTAAAGAGTCAGTATGACTTAGCAGATTTGGGCATAAGACAACAATTGCATCCAATTAAGGATGGGAATAAAGTATTGATGCCCCCAGCATGCTATGCCTTGTCCCCACAAGAGAAATTGAAGGCGTGTAACTTCTTATCAAATATGAAGGTTTTATATGCTTTCTTCTCAAACATTTCAAGGTACGTGAATGCTTGCAACTAAAAATTGTTTAGGCTAAAGTGACATTACCACCATATATTGTTACAAGTCATATTTCCAATTGCAATACATAGTGTGTTACTCAAGGAAGTATCAAAGCCAATAATAGAATTGGGTACATTCTTCAAGAATTAATGCTTAAAGTGCCTAAAAATTGAGGATTTAGAACAACGTGGAACTTGGACTGCACTCACATTGTGTATTGGAAATAGTGTTAATAGGTGTCAAAGCCACCAAAAATAATTTCTTACTATGAAAAAAATTATCATAAATAGAGTGAGTAAGGTCGTATTCCATAAGGACTAGCTAAATTATTTAACCTAAAATTAAAATATAGAAGAAAGAAAATAAGGGAGAATTTTCTTTTTAACAAAATAAAATAGTAATAAATAAATTTAGAAAATATTTTTAGAAACAATTCAATGCAAACAACTTCTAGCCAAGGTTTATTTTAGGCATAACTCAACCAATTTGATCATCAAAAACTCTAAAAGAAGTATAAATAATTTCTCTTCTAAAATAGATTGGTTATAAACATTAATAAGCTTTTATGTTTTACCCTTCCTTAAGGGTGGGTGCTTAGAGGGAACAAGTTTTTCAATTAAATATTGTTCATTAATTAATCCCAAATGAGCTCTTAGAATTTAAATCATGAGCAACATTAACAAGAAAAATTACTAATCACCATTCAATAATACATATGCTCGCATATTTAAAATAGAAGAAATATTTTTATCAATACACAAAAACAATTTTGGTTTATCAAAGGTATTGAATTGCTACTCTACTAAATTTAATGAACAAGTGTGGATTCACAAATTCAGATAACAGTAATTACTTAGCTAAAATAAGGTACTAATTAAATTAACTGAATGATAATGTCATAAAAATATAAAATATTTTAATACTCAAGAAGAGAAAAATAAATAAATCAAGACTCTCACAAATTGTTTATTGAGCCAGATCCTCAATAACCTTGACTAAGAAATTAAAAAAATTAGCCACTCATGGCTTTGAAGAACTCAAGAAAAATTCTACAGAAATTTGTAAAGAGGTAGGGAAAAAAAATGGAGAATATATAGGAAAATAGGTACAAAAATAGATCTCAAATCTGAGTTGTTCTTTGAGTGCCCTCAATCTCTGCTTTTATAAGCCTTCTATGCTGCGCCTTCTGTGTGTGTGTTATGCTTGTACATCCCCTGCTATTCCTCCTCACATGTCTCTTTTTTTTTTCTTTTTTTTCCACAAATATTAAAAAGGGAATATGGATAAGCTATGTAACAGAATTTCCTTTATTTTCTATAACTATGTATGGAAAGAGATATATATAGAATCAACTTATTATCCATATATCTAAAATGGATATTACTTGAAATCTCAAAATTATATCTATTTAAGTGTGTATATAGTGTTACCTAAGGAAGTATCAGAGTCAATAATATAGTTGGGTAAATTCTTCAAGAATTTATGCTCAAAGTGTTTGAAAATTAAGGATCTAGAACAACTTGAAACCTAGATCGCACTCACATTATGTAAATTGGAAATGGTATTTCCATCAATTTTTTTTTGATGTCATGGTGCATTTGCTTGTTAACTTGCCAATAGAAGTGATGCTTGGCAGACTCATGCATTATCGATAGGTGTACCCTGTAACACCATATATTTCTAACTTGCTTCCTATCATTTCTAAGTTTCCCATGATGAATTGCACAAAAGGGAGTGGAAGATGGCATTAAAATAATGCCTTATTTCGCGTTGCGTAGCGTATAAAAATTCCATTCGATGTCACGCGGACCATATGAGTTCATACATCACATTCTCCTATTTAATTACATACATACAACTCATTTACATCACCAAAGTTGGCCCACAACTCATGGAAACCGAAATGGAACTTAGAATATGGAGATTTATTTTCGGCCAGATTTGGCCCCTTTCTGGCACAATTTCGAAAAATCATAACTAATTCTAGAAAAATCAAAATCACACATTCTTGGCCATTCTAAAAATCTACGGATGTCAACTTCACAGTAAAAATATGTACAGACTATAACACCCATCACAGAGGGTGTTTGACATCCGAAAATGTCCAGGGGTCAAACTACCTCCTAATGCTGTCACAGATTCTGCAGCAAACTTTGAAAATGTCCAATTAATTCCAAAAATATCCAATCCATGTAAATATACCAATATGGAAATCTGTGGATGTTAGCTAGAGCAGAAAAATACTTTCAGACCAGTTCAGGTACCCAAAGTCTCGAAATTCAATAGAACAGTACATCAAGTCGGGTAAGGGTCCTGATACTGGACAGAATGTTCAAAAATTCATATCTCCCTCTCTAGAACTCCAAATGAGGTGATTCCAGTTGGAACAAGTCACTGTGAATTTATAGTTTCTCTGTATGAAATTTCGTGGTAATTGGACATCGTTTGCCCCATGAGTGACAGAATTCAATTTCGGACAGATGCTACAGTACCAAGGACCAAAACCAGAAAATTTTCCAATTTCAACAATTCGCTAAATATTCCACAGACCTCCAAAAATTACCAACTTTAGCTTCTCAAAAAGCTCTTAATAAGCTCTAGATGCATGTCAAATTTCAGGTCAAGAAGTGTTCATTTGGACAAAAAGTGATATAGCCTCATGAAATGGTCATTTTTGCTTCCTACCAAGAGTCACTTTGCACCAAATGGCCTCTTCTTGAATTTGGCACCCCTTGAGCAAGTTTCAAAGCACAAATATGACTTGTAGAGGCTGCCCAAGTGATCTCAAACCTCATGAAACTCATTTTGGTCTCTCAACATCTATTTATGCATAGTTACATCAAGCCATCCAAAAGCCAATTTGCACAATACTAGAGATTTAGTGTCATATAAAGTGTACATCATATTCATACATCATTTTACACTTGCCCATGGTCTTACATCACAAAAAGATTACATACATCAGTACTTTGACATTTAACCACCATTTAAAGTACATAATACACCAAAACAAAGATGTTTAATGTCATTGGCTTGCATCTCCTTGACTTGGAACACCACCTAGACAATTCAAGGATGAAGGGGAAAGGGGGGTGAGATTCCAAGAATCTCAATAGCTCACACAGCCATTCACACCACATTCAAGGCATACATATACCAAATGCATAACCATACAAGCATAAAGTGTGCAATAAATTCCATTCCATGCCACATTCACATGTCAAGATTACTTTCATACTCTAGGGACTTTTGGTTTAGCCTCACCCCATTTCTAGGACTTTTGGATTTGCCTCATTCTTGGTCTAGGGATTTTTGACTTTGTCTCACCCATTCAAGGGACTTTTGGCCTTGTCTCACCCATGCCATGATACTTTTGGCATCTCCTCACCTTCATCAAGGGACTTTTGGCATCACCTCACCCTTATGGGCTCTTTCCACAACCATAGTCATTCAAGACAACACATTGGTACCAATGTACAACAAGGATCAAGTGGCATGTTATCAAGTATCAAGAATGCATGCAAGCACACTAAGACATACATATGCACACAAGAATGCAAAGAGAATGAGGTGGAGAGCTACCTTTTTATGTATGCAAGCTCACTTTGCAATTTCCTTCCCCTCCTTGGTTTCACAAGAGCACTTAGGTGGAGTAGGGTTCTCTTGGCCTAGACATTACAAACATCACACAATTACACATTTGAAGCAAGCCAAGACATTAAACTAAAGCTTATTACACACTTAGCTCCAAAATAGACATATTGGTTCCATAAATGGCCTATTGAAGCAACTCATATTATTCAAGTGCTAGGCTCCATTCTCTTGTTGTTTCTAAACTTCTTGGACTCATTTAAGGTCCTTGGAGCCATCACACATTCAATTGCACAATTAGAAAACCAAGTTGCTTCACAAAGCACCATTATGGACACCATTAGGCCATCTCCCAATCTATGGCTCCTAAATTTTTCCCAATGGTTTCTCCCATCTTCTAACATCATATAAAGTCCCAAAACAAGGCTAGAACAAATTAAAACATCCCCTAGCCTAATGAACCTAGCTTGGCCGAAATATGCACCATAATGGAGGTTCATAGACTTTGTGATTTTTCCTTAATGGGAGAGCCACTTGGGAGGCTTTCTAAAGGTCTTAGGAGTTCAAGGAAACATTCAAATAGCTAAGGAAACACTCACATGAAATCAGATTTTGCAAAACCCTAGAAAACACTACACTTTTCTAACTTGTTTTCTATTAGTTTTTCTTGGAATTTCTTGCCATATGCCATCTCCTCATGGCCTAAAACCCTTGTTCCCTCCTTGTATTTGGACAGAAAATCCTCCCCTCCTTTGGTTCTGTTCTTGGCTGAAATACACACAAAGGGAGGGGGAAGAGAAGATGCAACAAAAAGCAAAGATTACCTATGGTTCAAGTGAGCTTTCAAGTGTCTTTCTCCTTTATTCTCTTCTCCTTAGCAAATTCGAAATTCTCCCCTTAGGTCTGGGTCAAAAACAGAACCAAATCATTCAAAAAATCCATGGAAAGAAAGGAGGAAGAGAGGAAAACAAGATTGGAGGAAGATGGAGCAAGAAATTTCATGAAATTACCTAGTTTCTCCTTGGCTTTCTTCCCCTTTTTCTCCTCCCTTTTGTGTGCCTAAGAGAGCTGAAGATTTTCTGTATTTTGGGCAGAATGGGTCGTGCTTATTAAAGAGGATAAGAAGGGAGAAAAGTGTGGAACTCTTTAGAACATTCAAGAAACCATAAATTCCAATTTTGCCCTTTCGTAATGGCAAGTTCGTTTCGGCTTCGTTTTAGCTCCTTTTTGAGAACCGTCTTTTCCATCATAAAATTAGGTTTCCAATTTAATAAAATGCCTTTGGAATCACTCAAATTGGAGTTAAAACCATCCTGAACGAATTGGTCAAAGTTCGGGTCAACCGATGTTGGAAAGAGTACACCGGAGGGGCTTTACCAGTCCCGGGGCTTCCCATGGTTTTTGGGGCCTCTGAGAACCTTGGGCAACTCAAAATTTTCATTTAAAAAGCCCTCCTAGGTGTTTTTTCAAAATCACACTTATTTACGAAAATGTCACTGGTTTTTCGGCAATTTTTTTGAATCGCTCCGACCCCAGTTTTTGGGCAACTCAAGGCTCAAATCCTCATTTTCTATTATTTAAAATTTTATTCAAATTTTATTTGGCCTTGAATCACTCATCTCAGGGGACTTGCTTTTCAAATCGGCCCGTTCTAGTGATTGTACAATGTACCGGGCGTTACATACCCTATTGAGAGGTAATGCATGTCAATAGACATTTTTACTCCATCTCTTTAACATTGTAAACTATTTGCCTATTCAACCACTGAATTTCTATGTAGGTATCTGTGAATGCTTAAATCCTATGCTCGTAATAAGGCTCATCTAGAAGGTTCAATTACAGAAAATTATTTGGTGGACAAGTGTCTTACCTTTTGCTTTTGTTACCTAAAGAATATCCAAACCAAATTTAATTGAGCTCCTAGAAATGACAATGGACCCATAGGCAATGGCAATAAATCTAGGAAAAATTACGTTTAAGGACCAAGAAGAGAAAAAATGTATTTTAAGGGCCATTACTATTAGGTTTAACGATTTGTTGCTAAAGTCAGTGGTAATCATCCTAAAACAAGTGGTAATAGGTCTTTAAGAATAAATATCTCCACTTTTTAGTCTTTTATTATAATTCTCCCATAAATCTATCTTTGAGCAAATTGGGACGGCAAAAGGGTGTTATGAATCCACTACTTTACCTGAGGTAGAGTTTAAGACAAACATTTATGTATGTGCTACAAGATTGTGCAAATGTTTTTCCATTCATGGCGTAAGTTATCATGACTTTGCCAACCTTATGATAGCAACCAGTTAACAAACATGTCCTAACTGTCTATTACAACATAGGGAGCATCAATTGGAGATTGAGTCTCAAACTTCAATTATTGAAGACTTTCTTAATTGGTTTTGTGCACAATAAGTTCCTTAAGAAATATATTTTATATAGATGATTACTATATTTTGAGTCATGATATTCTCTATAAACACTAAGAAAAGATGTTTAATCCATGTAAGTTTTACAGTTAGCATAAGGCTAAGTTAGCAAAGACCTCATCAGTCTAGGTCTTGGCCTGGCTAAAATAGTGCACTATTTTTCTACTTATGTGGTAAATGGATTTAGGTTCCACACAAGAAATCATGCCTCAGGGAGAAGAATTGACAATACCATAGTCCTTATGAAGGGGGATGACTTTGACGAGGGTAAAGAGTATTATGGTGTTCTAAAGGACATATATGAACTTTCATATATTAGGAATAAGAAAGTATATCTCTTTAAATGCCATTGGTGGGACGTGGGTCAGTAAGGAAGAGGATGCATGGTTAACAAATTTGGCATCATTGGCATGAATGTCCATCATTTATTACATACAAATGAGCCATTTGTCTTGGCGAACCAAGTAGAACAAGTGTTTTACTTGAAAGACATTATGGATATGGAATGGCTAGTTGTTGTGAAGACTAATCCTTGTGACCTCTTTATCCTTTCAGAGGTGGATGGAGGTGAAGGATGTGAAGACAATGATCTCCTTGCTGAGGAGGCATATCAACAAGAAGCAGTCGAATTGAATCCAATTTGGGATGATGATATAGGCATTGACCTTGTAGTCCTTCTGCATAGAGATGATATGGAATTGGAAATACTAAGTCACTCAAGTATACTTGCCTGAACAAGTGGGATCATACAATAAATGTGGTAGATGATTTCCTTGATGACAATGATGAAATTAGGTCTATCGATAAAGAAGAAGGAGAAGACTTGCTTGATAATAATGATGATATGGACGACGCTGAGGACACTAAGTGTAATCAAGATTAGTGTGCTACTTGCTATCATTTTTGAAGCATTAATAGTCACTATATGACCATCCCCATTGTACAATCAAATGGTTGGAAAGTATAAAGCCCTCTTTCTATTTTTTTATTTGAATTTTAGTGTTCTCTTATGTTGTGTATGCTATTTATTATCTATTTTTATGTTTCCTTGTGCTTTAACTTAATCATTAATCATGTGTGATTCTTGTGTATGCTATTTATTCTCTATTTTCATGTTGTCTTGTGCTATTTATTTTACAAATCTTGTTACTTATACTATATTCACACAAAAGATAGTGAATGTCAAGTATAGGATGAGGTAAGCCAGGAGTTTGAGGTAGAAGAGATGTTGGAAGGGGTAATGGCCGGGGTTGATATAACCCTATTAGAGAGGTGACATCACCCCTGGGTACACAGCTCTATAGGAGGAGTTAGAGCCAAGAGGTGCACTTTTGCCACTCCCAGAAATGACCAATGACAAGACCTTCCACAATGATTCTCCTCCCACACAATGATCATAGGTACTGAGTAGTTTAAGTATCACTTCATGCAATAATGCTTTTTTTTAAACAATTTTTCCACATATATAGAATAATGACTAATATGTTCCCTTTTTCCACATGCAGCAGCTTCTTACAACACAATGAAAAAAGGTAAGGAAAAATAAAAGAGTATATTAGTAGACATGAAGACAAAATATGGTTCAAAGATTAAAGTTTACATCCCTACATACAAAGATAGAGTTGTTGGAAATGGGGCTTGTGACTTTGTCAATTATTGTGGATATGTAGTGTGAACCACAATCTTTCTTAAGGAGGGTAACTAGACCAAGGTTTATGTCAAATATGAAGACATCTTGTTTAAAGTAAAAGTATAATATTGCATTTGTGGGCCTTTTATCTTTATGTTGTTCATAGTATTCATCTATTGATTAACTATCTTTATTTCTTACGCTCTTTTTAGGATAAATTTGAATGTCATGATGGTTACCAAGAAGAGCAATTAAATAGGGCTTGTTATGCAACGATGTGATAACTATATCAACATTAGAAGCCTAACCTACATGTAAATTACACTAAGTGTGAAACAAATGAGGAGAAGGAAGCTGCTCAACTAAATAAAATCAGTCGTGACAATTGATAGCGCTGATGCAATATTGGGAGAGTCCTAATTTTAAAGTAGTGTGTTTTTAACATATGAATATAAAAGATTGTTTGCTCTATGTTTACATCATTTGAAGGTTTCATGGTCACAATACCATCCAACTACAGGCTACAAGCAATAGGAACAAGGTAAATAGGGCAAAGCAGGTTACAAAGCATATGTGCGATACTTGATCATTTACAAATGTTGAAGAGTCTACAATAAGTACCCATTTCTAGTGTTTTTACCTACTTTAGACAGTTGTCCATATGTTGTTCTTTCTATGGTAACATATATTATCATCCCATGAGTATTGTAAAGAAATCCTATCACTGGGGAAGTGGCACTCCTTAACTGAGTTTGGGAACTTCAACACACCCATAAGAACAAGGATGGAGAGGTGGAATGGGTAGATCTATAGTCACTAGAAATCCATGTAAGTTGTGATAAATCCAAAAACCTTAATTACTTAAACCACTAGCTTATTGTCCATGGCATTTACTCTTTGTTATACCTTCAGGGGCACATTCAAGGACTCATTTTCCAGTAACAATTAGAAGATAATGAGAATCCATTTATGGGAGATCAGATTTTACTCATTGTGCTCTGAGAGAGGTCAGGGTATGTTAGCAGGAAAGGTATAGATAGAAACTAGTGAAGAAGAGAATTGTAGACTTAGCTAAAGGGGATTCAAAGGTGTCATCAAGGATGGAATAAATGCAGGTTAAGATAGAGAGTAAATTGTAGAAGGAGTAGGAAAGGTTGTGGGAGGAAATGTGTAACACCCAATTTTTGTAAAAATGACAAAAATGGGTCAAATATAAAAAAGAGTCCTCTAAAATGAATGAATTGAGGCCAAATAAAGTTAGGATACCATTCTAAATAATAGAAAATGAGGGTCCAAGGCTTAGGATGCCCATAAATCGGAGCTGGAGTGGCTAAAGAAAATCCAACGAAAGGTAGTGGCATTTTTGTAATGTTAGGCACTTTTTGAAAAGCTCAAAGAAGAGATCTTTAAATGGAAATTTAGAGTTTTTAGGATTCTCAAAAGCCCTAAAAACTATAGGAACTCCTAGAATGGTTTAAACCCCTCCAATTTACGTTTTAGAATATCAGTTGACCCAAACTTTGACCCTTTCATTAAAAAGGTTTTGAACCCAATTTGAATGATTCCAATAGCATTTTATAGGTTAGGAGACCCAAATTTTATGATGGAAAAGATAGTTCTCAAAAAAGAGTTGAAATGAGTCTTGAGGGAAGAAACCAAGAATAAAAGGCAAAATTGACATTTTGAAATGTCTTAAATGGATCCCTAGTTATATATATGAGGCATCCCTCTTCTCCCCCACACTTTAGCTGATCTAACTTTTGCCCAAAATAGAGAAAAGTTCTGCTAAGAAAGGCACACAAGAAGGAGCTTCAAGGGAGAAGAAAAACTAAGCAAAAAGGTAAGAAAATCCTTAGAATTTCATCATCCTTCCTTTAGCAAACTTGTTTTTCTCCTTCTCCTCTTTTTTCCCATGGTTTTGGTGTATGATTTGGGCCTATTTTGAGTCTTGTTTAGAGGGAGGAGATTAGAAATTCAAGAAGCCTAAAGCAAAGGAAAGAACTTTTAAAAAGGGTCATAATCAAGGTATATATCATGGCTTTCATTGTTTTCTTCTTGTTCCTCTATAGGTGATTTTTAGGCCCATATAGAACAACTAAGAGGGAGTAAATTCTAACATAAACCAAGCATGAAACCTAGGTTTTTGAATGTGAGAAACAAGTATATGCAAAGAAATTTTAAAAAAAGCCATTAGAAAACAAGTTTCCAAAACCTAGGAATTTTATTACACCATGGTATGTATGAAGCTTTCTAGTGGTATTTCTAATTGTCTAAAAGTGTATATGGGTTCTTGAGACACCTACATAGCCTCACATGTGCCATTCCCTTTAAGAAAACAAAGGTAGCTCTATGGGTCCAAAACCTTGTGCATGCCTCCACCAAGCATGGTTCTTGTACCTAGGGAGAGTTTTAAATTTTTTTAAGGGTAAAAATGGACTAAATATGATGGAAAAGCATCAAAGGAAACCTTAGGTTGTGAGATGGAGGTGTAGGCTCTATAATGAGATTTAAAGAAGCAACTTATATCTAGGCTTTTTAGAATGGTTTTATGATGACTCCAAGGGTCTAAATGGAGTTAAGAGACCTAGATAGAAGGAGAAAATGGAGCCAAGATCATAAATTCTAATAGTTGCTTCATTAGGTATTGTATGGAACCATTATATAGCCATCTGAGAAAGTAAGCCTCCATAGAGTCTGTGTGATGCTAGAGGTTGCTTCAATGATATAATTGTATCCCATTTGATGTGTTTAGGCCAAAGGAATCAAGCTCCATCTAATTGCAAGTGTATGCCCAAAAAGGAGAAGGAATAACTAAGGAAAAAATGTGTAAATCTTGCTTCAAGTAGCTCTCTAACCTTTCTCTCATGCATGTCTTGGATGTTTACTTGTCTTTGAGTGCTTGTGTGTATATTTGAATCATGAGAAATGTTTCTAGCTATTATTTACAAGCTATGGTGCCATTATACTTCTTGAAATGTGTTTATGTGTGCAAAGTGGCTTGAATGGGTTGGTTGTGCTAAAAGTCCCTTAGCAAGGGTGGTGATAAGCCAAAAGTCCCTAGAAATGAGTGAGACAAAGCTAAAAGTTTCAAGAAGAGTGAGATAAGTCAAGAGTCCTTTGAAAGTGGGTGAGACAAATCTAAAAGTCCCTAGAAAGTTGGGTGAGGCTAAAACATTGCCCTTGAGAGCTTATGTTTGCGATGTATGAGTTATATGATAAGGAAAATGTTTTATATATGTTCATTAATAACTTAAATGTCATGCATGCATTTTTTGACATGTATATGCTTCCATTATGTATGTTTGAAAGGGTTAAGAGCTATTGGAATTCTTTAAATCTCACTCTTCTCCCACATATACCTAACCATGTCTAGGTGAGCTAAGTAGACCCAGGAATGGAGGCCAATAGCCTTGAGAACCAAGACTTTGATAAAAAGATAGAGAAATGGCCTTTATGTTTGCATTTTGATGTCAATTAATTGTAACCATGAGTTTCTATATATGATGTAAACCATTGAACATGTCCAAATGTAATATATATATATATGGAGGAATGTATTAATGTGAAGCCAAATGAATGAGAATATGAGTTTTTTACCACCCCTTTGCCTTTATGCCCATATGTATGTATGCAAGTGGCACAATGTAGAATGAGCTCTATGAAGAATTAGATCATTTGGCATGCTTTATATATTGTATTTGTGCTTTTAGACTTGCTCATGTGGTTGTTGAAAGTGAAGAAGAGCATTTGTGTCTTGAGATACCCAATTGGACTTCAATTTTGACCATTTTGTATGCTGTATCAAAGTCTAAACCAAATGAGTGTGTTTTTTCATGAAATTTGGCTAACAAGTAGGTCTATCTAGAGCTTTTCACAAAGCCAAAGAGTACTCAATTTAGAGCTCTAGAGAATTTATTATAATTTTTCAAAGTTGGCAAATTATTCAAAAATGGTATGTGCATTGTTTATATGGTCAGTTTATGTATCTGTGTCACACATGAGACATATGAAGTCCAATGCTCATGAAAGTTTACAAGCATAAACTAAATATCATAAGCTTTTCATACCTACTAAGATCACCTCATTTGGAGCTCTGTATAAGGAGAACCAAAATTTTGAAGTTGCATGAAAGTACTAGTAATGCAGCTCGACCTCTGGTGCTATTCCATCAATTTCTGAGAGTTCAAGGCCACTACATTAGTCTAAAATTAGTTTTAGACATTGGTTAATATCTAGGCTTTGTCAAATGGTATGGCTTGCTTGATTTTGATTTTTTCTAGAGTTAGTTATGAATTTTCAAACTTTATATCAAAACTCTAGAAAATAAACATGATAGCAAAGAATTTGATTTTATGGATTGTGGTTTAAAATCCGAGACTCTTGGGATGTTTTGTGTTGTATATAACTTGTATGGATTTGTTAGGATCAAAAATAATATTGATAAGTTCACATTGTCCATGATGTATAAAATGGAGAAATGAGGCCTTACGTAACATGATTAAATACCTTTAAATATATTGTTTTCCTTGAAAGTCTATGAAGCTAAGCATGATTGATGAAATATGAAGGCTAGAGGTTAAGGTGTTACAAAATGCAAGTTGAGATAGAGGGAAAGTGTATGCTAAATTGGAGAAGAAGCTTCAAGAAGAATGTTCTACAATGCAACAACAGGTTTAGGTGGAGATTTGAGCTCTATTGGCTAGCCTTATGGCCACCATGCAATAGGTATTTGCAACTAATCTTCTAGCTTTAAGTTATATTAAACAAGGACAATCTATTAAACAAGGACAATCTATGATTAGTGTTATCTTCATCAATAGTTTCTTACCTACACTTAACATATGCTATAACTCACAATGTTGAGGATCTGTACTCTAAAAGAAACCTTATCAACAAGGTTTTGAATTTCATAGTGTAAAAATCCAAGATCTTGTCAACTATATCCTAGACCTAGGAGATCTATACTAGCATATCTAAGGGATTCCTATCTTATATATATATAAACACAGAATCAAGCTTTTTTCTTCTAATTACCATACAATTTTGTATCACATTATGAAAAAACAAAAGCAACCACAGTCAAAATTTTCCTACAATTTCAACCTATTTTTGTGAAATTTCCTTCCCCCATCAAATGACATCTAAAATCAAAAAATTGGTAGAATGACTCCTTACTATGTTGATTATAAGCCACTAAGACATTTTTAAAAACTCCTATGGAAGGCCTTTCAACCAAAGCCATTTAACCCCCTACTCCAATTGAGCTCGCTACACTCAATAGCCACTATTTCTGACTTATTTGCCCTAGAAAATGAGTCCATAAAATTTAAAAACTTTCCAAATCTAAGTTTATATGCTTAGCTACCTTCCCAAAAATTTTTGTGTATTAAATCCCTTCATTTACCTAGTTAACAAGATTTATTATGGAATCTGCTCAAACCTGTCCCATATAGAAGTTAGGTGGAATTAGTAGGATATTTTCATGATCTATCCTGTTCCAAAAATTCTATAACTTTCCAGATTTCATGTTCAAGAAGTACAAAACCTATTATAAAAATTTGGACTTTAAAATCCTTCTCTAACTATTTCTACTAAAGGTAAATGTTAAGTGCCTACAATGCAGTTCAACACAACATTAACCAAGTATGCTCTGTCATTTTCAATCTACTTAGGGAGTCCCTATTTGGATTTCACAATAGTCTCTTGTTACTTCAGCCATATATATACACCCTTATTCTAAAGTTGTTCCCATAATTATGATAATCAATTTCATGCAAAGATACTAATTAAAATTTACTTTTACATGGAGTTCGACACTTATGTTAAATGTAGTCGTCAAGTCATACGGAAAGTTCCTCATGCACCATATGTATACAGATCAAAAGAAAGGTTAACATTACAATATTACATCCTTAACAAGAGTCAAGCTTTACATTTAACACTATTCGGAGGATTCACAAGACTAATTATACTCAGTACGTAGCTATTGGTCAGTTTGTTTATCTCTGTTTGTCTGGCTCCGTCTATAGTATAATTACCCCTAGAAAAATGGTTAGCTTTATAATGAGATAAAATCCTAGTAGATAACAATGTAATTCTAAGTATTCACACATAAATAACACTGATAACAGCCAATGTACATTAAATGCACACTTCGGTGTAGGAACACGTAAATCCTAGATAGTAGCATACATTCATTCGTTAGGCTAATATGCTTAGTCATTGGCCAATAATAGTGATCTATGTAAAATCTATTTTTTGAAAACGTGAGAAACATAACGTATAGTTTCTCTGTAAATAAATGAAATTCATCGGATACAAAAGCAAGTCCCTTGAAATGAATTAGCTAAGGTTCCAAAAAATTTGAGAAGCATCCTAGACTCCTAAAAATAAGAATCCCAAGTTTAGACGAAAAGAAAAACGGAGCTAGAATAAAGAAATAATTTCTTATGAAAATCTTACAAAACATAACGGTATTTTTGTAATTTTAAGCAATTTTGGAATTCACATAGGAGGACTTTTTTAAAAAAAGTGTTGAGTTCTCCAAGGTTCTCAGAGGCTCTGAAAACTATGGGAAGGCCCGGGACAGTTAAAGCCCCTCCGATGGATTTTTTCAATGTAAGTGTACCCGAACTTTAACAGATTCATTCAGGAAGGTTTTAGCTCTGATTCAAATGATTCCAAAGGTGTTTTACTAAATTGGGAACCTAAATTTCATAATGGAAAAGATGGTTCTCAAAAAGGAGCTAAAACGAAGTAGAAACGAAAATGCCAAAAACAAAGGATAAAATGGGAATTTTTGAAAAAGTATTTCTTCCTCCCACCTATATATATGATGCACCCTTCTTCCACTCTCATTTAGTGTAGCACCTTCATTCTAGCTCATCTCATGCCTTTGAATAGCATAATTATCATGAAACATACACATAATTCTCATAGAGGAGGCATGAAGATTTGGACTTTTATTTGTAAGTCATCCTATCCAAAAACCCATTCGGTGTCACGTAGACCGTGTGAGCTCATTCTATTTATCCTCATATTTAATTACACAATTACAACTCATTTCAATCACAAAAACTAGCTCACAACTCATGGAAATTGAAGGGAGATATGGGACATGGGACATGCATATTTCTCCTCGGCCAGACTTGGCCCCATTTTTGGGCAAACTTGGCTCCATTTCTGGGCAAATTTGAAAAATTCATAAGTAAATCTAGAAAAATCAAAAATATGAAATATTAGTCATTCTGCAAATCTTATACTGTCTAATTCATGGGAAAAATATATAAAAGTCATAAAATCCCACACATAACGCGTTTGACACGCGAAATCAACTGCAGGTCGGAGGGGTTCCTGATACTGTCACAGTTTACTGATATGAACTTCAAAAATGTCTAACTAATTCCAAAACAATCCAATGCTTGCAAATGATACCACTATGGAAAGATGTAGATGTTAACTAGAGAGAAAAAATATCTCCAGATCAGTTCATCAAGCCAAACTCCCGGAAATCGATGGAACAATACCTCGGGTCTGGCAAGATGTCTGATACTGGGCAGAACCTTCGAAAATGTATATCTTCCTCTATAGACCTCCAAATGAGGTGCTTCCAGTTTTTACAAGTCACTGTGACTGTCTAGTTTCTGCGTATAAAATTTCGTAGCCATTGGACTACGTTTGCCCCTCGGATGACACAATTCCATAACTGACCAAATGAACAGTGTTTCTAAAAATCCGAAATTCTGATACCAACTTTGAAAAATCATAGAAAAATTCTATAGACCTCCAAATGACTTTATCTTTAGCTTCCCAAAAAGATCTTAATGAGACCTAAGTGCATGCCAAGTTTCAGGGCAATACTAGCTCATTTGGCCAAAAAATGGTATAGGGTTCCATTATGGTCAATTTTGGCTCCATATTGGGTACCAAAATTGCCAAATGGATTTCCCTTAGTCTTGGCACCTTTTGGGCAAGTCTAAAAGTACATTTAAGACTTGTGTGAGCTGCCCAAATGGTCCCAAACCTCATGCATCTCATTTTGGCCATTCAACCCACATTTATGCGCACTTCCATCATACTTTCATATTGCATAATTTGGCATCTCATGCTCAAAATGTAGGCTAGAAGTCATACATCATATTCATACATTTAAACATCATATAATATTATATTTACATGTGTCTCAAGAGTCATGGTACATTTACAACAACATATATATCAAGAAACACAATTATGGTTCTAAAATGGCTAAAGCTAGACATAGACTTGTCATTCTTCCTTCTTCATTGATGTTGGCTCCCTTCACCATAGTTACTTGGTCCACCTAGCATGTTAGATCATTGGAGAGGAGGGGATGAGATTCAAAGAATCCCAATAGCTCATCTCCCATTCCATCACACATAATATGTGCAAGCAAGTTTCATATATGCATGAATGGAGAAAGTAGCAATCATAGGCATTTTAAAACAACTTTGGCATGTGAATCAATCATGCAAGACATTCAAGAGCTCACTAAGTGTTTGGATTGGCCTCATACTTCTCCTCATGGATTTTGGACTTGCCTCACCCATTCTTTAAGCACTTTGGACTCAACCATACTCTTGGGAGCCCACTTTGCTTTTGGGAGACTCTTTACTTTGTCTCAACCAAGCTCAAGGGTTCTTGGCTCATCCTCACTAAAGGGAAGAGTTCTTGGCCTTTCCACACTCAAGCAAACTCACACAAACATCATGTAATCATTTGAAAACATAATATAGCATCAAGCATCATGGCATATAAAGGCATGCAGCATACTTTTCTTAGCTTGAAAATACACATACACACATTGTAAAACAAGCTAAACACACGTCCATGCATGAGAGAAGGTAGAGAGAGCTACTTTGCATAATTTCACACATTTTTTCCTTAGCTTTCAAGCCTCCTCTTTTAGCCACACACCCACAAGTTGGTGGAAATAGTGTCTCTTGGCCTAGACACAAATTATGGGAGCCAATTAAGTTCATGAAACAATGTCTAGGGCCATGCAACTTGCTTAAACCCTAGATTACTCTATAACCTCCATTATGGTCCATATTGGCACCTAATGAAGCAACACCCCTCAAATGATTTCTAAGCCTCATTCTTTATTCTCAAATATGATTCTTGACTCCTTTTAAACCTCTTGGAGTCATCATATCATTAAAACAAAGGGCCTAACATCATGTTACTTCCTTAGGTCACAATATGGAACCTAAAGCACCAACTCATTCTCGAAGCTTCCTAAATTTTTCCCAAGATTTTCCCTCACATTCATTCATCATATATGACTCAAAAATGGGCTTGAAACAATTTAAAACTCTCCCTAACTATGCCATCCCTACTTGGCCGAAACTTAGAGCATAAATGGGATTTCATGGCTTCTTGATTTTTCCTTGATGGGAGACACACTTGGGAGGCTTCCTAGAGGTCTTAGGAGCTCAATCAAATACTCATACATGCAAGGAAACTCATATATCAAATCAGTTTTTGCAAAGTGTTCAAGAGCTCTACACTTTTCTAGCTTAGAGTTCATTAGTTTTTCTTGCAATTTCTTTGCTTTCTTGGATGGGAGGTGCATGTGGGAAGCTCTCTAGGGGTCTTAGAAGCATGTTTACACATTCAATTAAGTCTAAGAATATTCATATAAAATCAGATTTGCAAGGGAGTATTTGGATCCCTAATGGTTCTATCTTGTCTCCTAATGCTCCTTTCTTGATTCTATTGGTTCCTTCTTAATCCTTGCTATCTAAAACCTCTAATCCCTCCATAAATTGTGCAGAAAACAGCCCCTAAGAATTGGGCTCATGGTGCCCAAATTCGTGCAAGAGGAAGGGGGAGGGAGAAACTACCAAAGAATGGAAGTTTTACCTTGTTTTCTTGCTTCCTTTGGCTTGTTCTTCCACTTGGTTGGCTTACTCCCTCAATTTTCGAAATTTCCCTCTCTATTCTGCCCCAAAAACAGCACCAAAATCTCCATTAAAATCATAAAAAGAAAGCTTGAGAGGAGAGGAGCAAGGTTCAAGAAGGAAGGATATGGAATTTCTTAAAGTTTCTTACTTTTTTCTTGAATCTCTTCCTCCAAAATCCTCCTCCTCTTGTGCGCCTAAGAAGCTGGAGTTTTCCTCTGAAATTGGGCAGAAGCAAGTCGGTCTTAGAGAGGAGAGAAAGAACGTGGATAAGAAGGAGCTAAAAGGCACTTTATGCAACTTTTTACTTTTGCATTTTAGTCCCTTTTCTTGGCTTTTTCATTTTAGACTCATATCAACTCCTTTTTGAAATCTGTCTTTTCCATCATATTCCTTAGGCTCTTAATCATAAGAATTGCCTTTGGAATCACTCAAAAAGGATCTGAAACCATTCCGAACCGTTCAGTCAAAGTTTTAGTCAACTTTTGCCGAAATCGCTTACCGAAGGGGTTTCAACTGTTCTAGGGGTTCCCATGGTTTTCAGGGCCTTTGAGAACCCTAAAAAGCTCAAATTTTCCATTTAAAAAGCTCTCCTGTGAGTTTTCAAAATTTTCTAAAAATTACAAAAATACCCCTACTTTCTTTGGCAAATTTTTTGAGCTCTTCTGGCTCTGGTTTTTAGGCATCTCAGACCTCAAATCCTCATTTTCTAATATTTAAAATTTTATCATAATTTTAGTTGGCCCCAATTCCTTTTATTTCAAGGACTTTCTTTTATATTTGACCCATTTCTGACGTTTACGGAGAAACCGAACATTGCGTTTCTCACGTTTACGGAGGTCTACAGAATATTTGAGGAATTTCCAAAGTTGGAAAGTTTTCTAGTTTTGTCTGATGTACTATTCACTTGGTCCGAAAATGAGATCTATCACACAAGGCTCAAATGATGTCCAATTGCCATGAAATGTTATACAGAGAAACTAGATGTTTACAGTGACTTTTTACAACTAGAAGCACCTCATTTGGATGTCTAGAAAGGGAAATATGAATTTTCAAAAAATCTGTCTAGTATCAGGAACTCCAATCAACCTTAGTTATTGTTTGATTGAGTTTCGAGATCTAGGCGTACCTGAACTGGTCTACAGCTATTTTTCCCCTCTAGCTAACACCACAGCTTTCCATATTAGTATCATTTACATGGATTGGATTTTTGTGAAATTAATTGGATATTTTTGAAGTTTGCTACAAAATTTTATGATATCACCAGTGAATAGCTTGACCTTTGGACATTTTCAATTGTTAAGCGCCTTTTGTGATAGAGGTTATGGTCTAGGCATATTTTTTCATAAGGTAGACATGTGTAGCTTTCCAAAATGTCCAATAATACATCATTGTAATTTTTTTAGAATTAGTTATAATTTTCCAAAGTTTGTGACAAAAGTGAGGAAATTCTGGACGAGATTGCTTCATGAGATTTTATGTGTTCTCTTGCTTTCCACGAGTTGTAGACCACTCTTGGTGATGGATTTGAGTTGTATCCATGTAATTAAATATGAAAATATGATACATGAGTCCATGCAGCCCACAAAACTGTGAAAGAAAAATTTTATGATTAGCGCAACTTAAGAAAACTCATTATTTTATGAAAATTTCCTAGCCTCTTCATGTAACACATGATGTGAGACATAGAAATAACATAACATAAGCTAGAAATCTATGGTATTACAATCTAATACTCATGAGAGTCACTTTAGTGGGCATATATGCAACCATACATAGCATGGAAAATTCAAGAATCATCCAGTGCAATTACGTGCATAAATAGACAGAATACAATGTTACCTACTTGTTTTGTCACCATTGTTCTGTCACGTTATTCCTTAGCTCTTGTTGCCCAAGTGTTTTCTTAAAATTCCAATCACACAATATCTTAATTAGGAATAAGTCATGGTTACTATTTGTATTTCAATTAAGCTACTGGTTCCTTATATAAAATTTCCAAATTTCCTATTCTCGATATCCATTTTTAACTTATGTTAATACATATGTATGTTCATTGTCTAATAGCCAATTGTATGGTTCTGTTTGGTGCCTAAAGACCCAACATATGTTATGCTCTTTTATGCTATTCTTTTTATTCAATTTATGCCATTCTCAAAGTGCTATTCCTATGGCTCACTAGTTATACAAAATTTTCTTCCTATTCCACTCCCATTCTTGGCATATTTGGTGTTAAAGGAGGAGTTTAGGCATTTACATTTATGTACCAATGGTTTCTTCTTAGATTTCTCCTAATAATCTTTATTTCAAAGTTTTATGCCTATCTAATGACAATAAGAAATCTTAGTTAAGCAACTCAACCAATCAAATGGAGGAAATTAAGGAGTTTAGGTGCTTTCTCATGTTTACCTTCAATGAGTCTCCTTGCACTCCCTTCCTCCTCTTCATGGTTCCTTTCTATCTTGGTCAAGTCTCCTAGCTAGAATGAAGCCTTCCTTCTCTCCTTCTCATTATTGCTCTCGATCCTAATTAAGCTAAGGTGAAGAAAGTATTTGCAATTGCCACCACATGCTTCCTAAACTGAGACAATTAATTGGAAGTGGCATAATTTATCCATTTCATTACCACCAGTTAGTGACATGCAAGGTGTCAACATCTCCCATCCACCCCAAGTTACACTCTTAATTTACACCATATAGCTTTCCTATGGCTCAAAGGTGAGAGCAACAACCAAATAACCCTTGAATATCTAAATGTGTGAATGGTGCAAGCATGAGGTGGCAAAGATTTGTTTATTTAATTCTTCCTAACTTCACTTTCTTATTCAGTTGCTAAGCTAGGTGTCCCTCGCTTACGTTATGCAAATCATTAGATTACATGCAACTTCCTATTAATTTCCTATGGCTGAAAATGAGATGAAGTCATAACTGAATGTTATTTATACATACACATAATTTTGGACGATGCACTCCATCAAGTGGTACTTAGAATTTAATTATTCTATTCCCTCTTGGTTCCATTTCACCATCATTCTTATGTGTCAACATCTCATAATGCCTATGCCACTAATCCAAGTAAGCTTCATGGGAATGTTTCACGGCTAAGTTAAGGTGCACTACCATGACCGAACATAATTATCTAGGTGACAAGTTAATGGAATATCATGGTGGCAACGTTTTGTCTTTATTATCTCATGTTCACTTGGTTATTCCTATAGCTCCCTTGTTCGAGCATGCATGTGTTAGAGATTCTAAGACTTATCTTAAGATTATGTAAGTTTTATCCCATCCTATCCATGGCTAATGAAAGGCTACCACATGATCGAATATACCCATATTTTCATGTATGTGAGATGGACACAATGTTATGATATGGACGGCTATAGGCTTGTCTTGAATTGTTCCTACTTGCTTCCATATTAAACAAATGAATGTGCTACTATCTTTTTAAGGTTTCCTAGCATGTGCCCTTCTCTCTAGTACTAATTAAACAAGTTAGTTCTTAAATAACTTTGATTACATTAATAGTTACAAAAAATTTAGGATGTCACAATTCCTCCCTCCTCAAAATTTTTTTCCTAAAAAATTTACGTACCTTATGGAAATAATGTTGGATATTGCTTTCTCATGTCTTCTTTAGTTTCCCAAGTTACTTCATTTGAGGATAGCCCTTTCCAAACCATTTTGACCAGTGAGATACTCTTGTTTCTTAATTGTTTGATCCACTTGTCTATTATTTCCTTTGGTTCTAAAACATAGGATAAAATTGTGTTGCAAATGCACAAATTCATGCTCTATGATGTGCGAAGAGTCTGGTTGATACTTCTTTAACTTAGAGACGTGGAAGACATTATGAACTTGAGAAAGATTTAGGGGAAGGGCAAGTCTATAGGCAACTAGTCCTATCTGATCCAGAATTTGGAAAGGACCCATGTAATAGGGGCTGAGTTTCCTGGACTTTAGGGATCATCCCACAGCTATGACTGAAGTTACTTTAAGAAATATGTGGTCACCAGTTTCAAATTCTAGGGGTTGTCTTCTTTGGTTTGCATAACTTTTTTGCCTACTTTGGGTAGCTAGTAGTCGTTTCCTAATAATTTCTATGTATTTGGATGTCTGGTCCACTATCTTTGGCTTTAAAAGTCTCCGTTCTTCCAGCTCAACCCAACACAAAAGGGACCTATAGTTCCTTCCACAAAGAGCTTCAAATGGATCCATTTTGATACTAGAATGATAACTATTATTGTATGTAAACTTTGCTAAGGGTAAGTATACATCCCATTTTCCCTTAAATTCTAGAACATAAGACCTAAGCATATCCTCAAGGGTTTGAATGGTTCTTTCCTTTTGTCCATTTGTTTGAGGATGATAGGCCATACTGAACCTCAATTGGGTGCCTAAAGCTTGATAAAGGGACATCTAGAATTTAGATACAAATTTAGGGTCTTTATCTAAAATGATACTAACAGGCACTCCATGTAGTCTCATAATCTCTCTCACATAAAACTGAGCTAGTTTGTCTGTAGTGTAGGTAGACTTAAATGGTAGGATGTGACCAAATTTGGTTAATTTGTCCACTATTACCCAAATGGAGTCATATCTTGAGGATGTTCTAGGTAAGCCCAGAACAAAATTCATAGAAATACTGTCTCATTTCCACTCAGGGATTTCTAAAGGCTGTAACATTCCTATAGGTATTTGGTGCTCTACCTTCACCCTTTGACAAATTAAACACTTAGACATGTATTGGGCAATTTTTGATTTCCTGCTAGGCCACCAAAAATTCCTTTTGAGATCTTGATACATCTTAGTGGTTCCTAGGTGTAAGGTGTATTTGCTTCTATGAGCTTTTGCTAAGATAGTATCCCTCAATTCTTTCTTTTCGAGCATACACAATCTATGCTTATACCAAATCAATCCATTCTTAGATTGTAACACCGTATTCATTTAACTCATCTTATCTCATTTCTAAGTATGCTTCCTTGAATAACACAAGCGTTTAGGAAAAATTCATTAAAATAATATATTATTTTTGCCTTACGTCACAAATAAAAATTTCATTTCGTGTCCTGTAGACCATATGAACCCATCCATCTCACTCCTTTATTTAAATACACATATACAACTCAAAACTATCTCAAAATGTGGCCAAAAACTCGAGTTCATGAACCACATACATAAAAATCACATGCTCAGCCTCAGATTGGTGTGCTAGGTTTCTGTCATGAACTTTGAAAAATCACAACTAATTTTAAAAAAATCAAAATTAAGCACACTATACCATGTTGGATAGCTACAGATATCTACTTTATGTTAAAAATAAGTTCATATCAAAATAGGAACATCTACTGACTGGAAAGTGATGGAATAATATCTAAACTCATCTAGCACTACTAGTACTATCACAGAAATTTAAAAATTCATATCTCCCTAATCAAACATCCAATTGGGGTGTTCTTAGTGGCTATAGAAAGCTTATCATATCTATTTTATGTCTACAAGATTTCATATGCATTGAACGCCATTTATCCCTCGAATGACATAGAAGAAGAAACCAACCATATAAACAGTAACCATATTAGAATAGCTAAAATTTGATAAATTTAAAAATTCATAATTAATTCTATAGAGTTCCAAATAATCTGTCTTTATCTTTCTAAAAATCTCTAGATGAGATCTATATGCATGCTAAATTTCATAGGAAAATTCATTCATTTGGTTAGATCTTGACAATGGGTTTCAAAATGGTCAATTTTGTGCTTTCTAATGGTCTCAAATGGTCTAAATTTGCTCCCAAGGCTTTCATGGCTACTTGAGCACATGGTAAAGCACCAAAATGTTCTATTAAACTTGTCTCAAAGGTACCCAAACCCAAATTTCACAAACTCACTCTTCCACCTCAAGATATACACAAGAACATACAAGCCTCGCCTTGTCATTCAATGTCAAAATCATGTACTATCATTCATATAACTCTAGTTCACATACATATACAATATATTCATACATTTATAAGTATTCATGAGCTCACACATCATATATGTAACACCATATATTTTTAGCTCATTTCACAATATTTCCATGCCTTACATCCATAATTTTCATGAAAGAGCTAGAAAAAGGGAATTAAATATTGCATTTCATTATGTTGGGTCGCGTATAAAAATTTTATTCGATGTCAGTGAATCATGTGAGATCATACAATACATTCTCATATTTAATTACATGAATACAACTTATTTGCATGATCAAAAGTGGCCTACATCTCGTGGAAACCAAAAGGAGGCATAATATACATGTATATATTTTCAACTAGATTTGAGACTTTTTTGTTACAGATTTTGAAAAATCATAACTAATTCTAGAAAAATAAAAAACACACATTATTTGCCATTCTGGAAAGCTATACATGTCTACTTCATGCTAAAAATATGTCTAGACTATGAAACATAACACATAAGACATTTGACATTCGAAATATTCTAGAAGTCAGACTGTCTACTGGTGTTGTCACAAAATTCTGCAAAAAATTTCAAAAATGTCCAATTAATTCTACAAAAATCCAATCCATGCAAATAATACCAATTTGGAAAGCTACAGATATCAGATAGAGGAAAAAATAACTCCAAACCAGTTCAAGCATGCTTAGACCTTAAAACCTAATCAAATAGTAACTGAGGTTGGTTGGAGTTCTTGATACTGGACAAATTCATTGAAAATTCATATCTCCCTCCCTATAAAATTTTGTGGAAATTGAACATCATTTGAGCCATATGTGACAGATTTCATTTTTGGACCATAGTGAACAATGACATGGCCAAAACCAGAATTTTTGCCAACTTTGAAAATTCACCAAATATTCTCTAGACCTCTGAAAACTATGTTCTTTAGCTTCCCAAAAAGCTCTCAACAAGCTCTAATTGCATGCAAAATCTCAAATCAAGAAGAGCTTATTTGGGCAAAAAGTGACATAGGATTCCATTATGGTCAATTTTGGCTCCATATAAGATACCAAAGTGACAAAATAGCTTCTCTTAGGGTTTGACACCTTTTGGACAAGTCTAAAAGCATAATTAGGATTTGTGTAAGCTACCCAAATGGTCCCAATCCTCATGCATCTCATTTTGGCTATGCCACTTGCAAATATACACAATTACAAAAACTCATTCAAGAGGCCACATTGTCATAACATACTCAAATTGCATTCTAATGATCTCATAATACATTCCCCATTTATACATGACCTATTATCATAATTACATACGTTCCAAAGGTCATAGACCATATACAACAATAATTTACATTACTAGACATCAATATGGCTTTAAAGGACAAAAACTATGCATATTGGTGCCAAGTTCTCTTCTTCAAGGTGGTTGGCTTCCATTGTCTTGCTCTTTGGGTCTATCTAGCATGTTAGATCATTAGTGAAGAGGGAATGAGATTCAAAAAATCCCAATAGCTCATCTCCCATTCAATTACACATAACATATGCAAAGCAAGTCTTGAGAATGCATGTATGGATATAAATAGATGACATAAACATTCAAGAAGCAAGCTTGACATGTGAATAAGTCATACAAGGCATTCAAAGGCTTGCTAAGTGGGTGGATTGACCTCACCCTTTTCCTCATGGATTTTGGACTTATCTCACCCATTCTTTAAGCATTTCTTGGACTCAACCTTGCTCTTGGGAGCCCATATTACTTTTGGGAGACTCTTTGTTTTGTCTCAACTAATTCTAAGGGTTCTTGGCTCATCCTCACCATTGTTAAGAGTTCTTAGTCTCTCCACACTCAAGCAAACCCATATAAACATCATAACATCATTTAGAAAAATAACATATCACATGGTATCATAACATATGAAGTCATGCTAGCATACTTTTCATGGCATGAAAATACACATATACACATTCTAAGACAAGCTAAACACACATCCATGCATGAAAGAAGGTGGAGAGAGCTACCTTGGATACAATTACACACTTTTCCCTTGGATAAATGCTCCCTCCTTTGGCCATACACACACAAAAGTGTGGGATGCTTTCTCTTAGCCTAGACATAATTTACGGAAGCTAATTAGGTTTTTGAACTCAATTCTAAGGCCATGCAATTTGCTTAGACACTACCTTGGTCTATAACTTCATTATGGCTCCATAATTTCACCTAATGAAGCAACACCCCTCAAATAAATTCTAGGCTCCAATCTTTCTTTTCAAATATGATTCTTGACTCCTTTTAAGCCTCTTGGAGTTATCACATAACCAAAATCAAGAGCCTAGCTTCATATTGCTTCTTTAGGTCATAATATGAAACCTAAAGCACCAACTCATTTTCTATGGGTTTTAAATTTTTCCCAAGGCTTTCCCCCTCATTTTCATTCATCATATATGACTCAAGAATGGGCTTAGAAAAATGTAACTCTTCCTAGCAACATGAACCTCTCTAGGCCAAGACTAGGCTAGGTTTTAGGTTCCATGGAGTTTTCTTTATTTTCTCAAGGGAAGATGCATGTGGGGAGCCTCTTAGGGATCTTAGCAACTCATTTCAACTCTTATTTAGGCCTAGGAATAATTGTATAAAATCAGATTTCACAAGGTGCACTAGAAACCCTAGAAATTGCATCTTGAAATCTAATAGTTTTTTGTTAATTCCTTTTGCATATTCTCAATCTCCACACCCTTTTTCCTTAGAATCACCCTTGGTTTTGCCTAAAAATCAAATCCTCCTAGGGTTTCTTAGGTTAGGTGAAATGGAAAAGGAGGGGAACCAAAGGTGGCATCCATGAGAAAGGAAATTACCTTGTGTTCTTGCTTTTTCTCACTTGAATCTTTCTTTCTCCAAGCTCCTCTCTTCAAATCTGAAATTTTTCCTAAGTTTCTCCCTTAAAACAGATTTATAAACTTCATTTTAATCAAAGAAAACAAAGGAGAATGGGAAGAGGAGGTTTGGATGGAAGAAAGCATGAAAATTTTCTAAGAAACTATACCTTAAAGCTTGAATTTCTTCTCCATTTCTTCTTCCCTTGGTGCCCCACTCTCTTAGGGTTTCTTTTTTGAAATTGGGTAGAAAAATCTGAGACTAAATGAAGAAGAGAGTGGGGCACCTCCTATTTATAGGTGGGAGAAAATGGCTTTTTCAAAAATTTCCATTTTGCGCTTCATTTTTGGCATTTTTGTTTCTACTTCGTTTTAGCTCCTTTTCAAGAACTGTCTTTTCCATTATGAAATTTAGGTTCCCAATTTAGTAAAATGCTTTTGGAATCACTTAAATCAAAGCTAAAATTTTCCCGAATAAATTTGTCAAAGTTCAGGCACATCGATATTTGAAAACATCCACTAGATGGGATTTAACTGTCTCGAGGCTTGTCATGGTTTTCAGGGCTTATGAGAACCCTAGATAACTCAAAAATTTCATTTAAAAAGCTCTCCTATGTGAATTCCAAAATTTACTCAAAATTACGAAAATGCCATTACATTTCATAAGTTTTCTGTCAAATTTTGTTTATTCATTCTAACTTTATTTTTTCTTCCGTTTGAGGCTAGGATTCTCATTTTTAGGAGTCTAGAATATTACTTAAATTTTTTGGGACCTTAACTAATTAATCTCAGAGGACTTGCTTTGAAAATTCACCCATTTTCGTCATTTAATGAAAATAAGATATTACAATATACAACATTGGATTACATCTTATGCCATTCATATGGCTACAAAATAGATCATTTACATAATTCTATGTCAATCTCCTTCCTTTATGCTTGGTGGCTCCCATTCCTTGGCTCATTTAGTCCATCTAGACATGTTAGATAATGGGGAGAAAGGAATGAGATTCTAGGAATCCTAATAGCTCTTCTCCCTTTCAGCCATACATAAAAGATGCAAATCTAAGTCTAAAAATGCATGCATGGATATCATGGAGTGCATAATCATACATGGAACATTTCTTACACTCAAGAAGTTATATAAAGCATATATAAGTTTGCAAAGAAGATGGTTTAGCCTCACCCACTTCTCTTAGAGGATTTTGGACTTGCCTCACCCATTTTCTTAAGGGGTTTTTGACTAAACCTCACTCTTTAGAGACTTTTGGCTTTGTCTCACCCATTCTTAGGGACTTTTAGCTCATTCTTACCCTACCTAAAGGACTTTTGGCTTCACCACACTCAAGCAAACTAAAACATATTCATAAAGCATCATTTAAGTGCATAACATAACATCATGGTACCATGGCATATGGATACATGCTAACACATCTTTCATGGCTTAAAACATGCACACATACATTCAAAGACAAAATAAACATCCACTCATACATGAGAGAAAGAAAAGAGAGCTACCCTGGTTACAATTACACACTTTTCCTTTTGAAAGTGATTCCTCTCCCTAGGCCAAACACTCACAAGGATGTGAGACTTGATTCCTTTGACTTAGACACATTATATGGAAGCCAATTACACTTTTGGAACAATTTCTAAGGCTACACATTCATTTCAAAAAATAGATTGTTTCTATGGCTCATTTATGGTTCCATAATACACCTAATGAAGCAACACCCATAATTCATGATCTTGGCTCCATTCTTTCTATCCATTTATGATTCTTGACTCCATTTAAGCCTTTTGGAGTCATTACACTATTAATTTGAGGAGCATAACTACATGTTGCTTCTTTAAATCACAATATGGAACCTATGATACCATCTCACTTTCTAGGCTTCCTAAAACTTTTCCAAGACTTCTTCTTATCCTTTCCCATCATATATGATACAAAACCAAGCTTAGACGAAATTAAAATCATTCTTTGATGTTTCTATTAGCTTAGGCCGAGGTTATGGACAATAAAGGGAAGCAAGGAGTTTGTTTTGTTTTCTTGATAGGAAATGCATGTGAGAAGCTTTCTAAGGATCTTAGGGGCTCATATAAACACTCACTTTAGCCTATGAACTCTTGCATCAAAATAAAATTTTGATTAAGTACTTGAAACCCTAACTTTGCTATCTTAAAATTTAATAGTTGTTTTATTGTTTCCTTTGCATATTCTTGTTCTTCTCCATCATTTTCCTAAAATTCACTCTTAGTTTGGCTCAAAACTCAACCCCTTATGGTTGTCCCTATTATGGCCAAAAAACACAAAAGGAAAGCAATGGAAGAACAAGCTTGAAAGTTAGCAATTTACTTTGGTTTCTTGGCTTCCTTTGAATGCTCTTCTCTTTGCTTGGCTTCTTCTCCTAAAACTCAAAATTTTCCCCATGGCTCTAACCTCAAAACAGACCCAAAAGCGTCAAATAAATCCATGGGGAAGAAAAGAAGGAGGAGAAGGAATTTGCTAAAGAGAAACTAAGAAAATCCATGGAAATCCATACCTTTCACTTAATTTTTCTTCTCCTTTTTCCTCCTCCCTTGTGCTCCTCACTCTTTAGGTCTTTTCTCTAGTTTAGGGCAGAAAGAAAATTAGCCAAATGAGGAGAAGAATGGGGCGTAGTGTATATATAGGTAGGGTTTAGAAGTTGTTTCCAAAATAATTTCATTTATGTCTCTTAAACTTGGCATTTTTGTTTCTAATTTGTTTTAGCTTCTTTTTTAGAATTGTCTTTTCTATTATAAAGTTTTGGTCCTTAGTTTTATAAAATACCTTTGGAATCACTCAATTTGGAGCTAAACCTTCTAAAATAAAATGGTCAAAATTTGGGTCAACTGATAATAAAAAATATACACCGAAACGGTTTTAACTATCCTAGGGCTTCCCATGATTTTTAGGGCCTCTGAGAATCTTGGAGAACTCAAATTTTTCATTTAAAAATCCTTCCTATGAGTATTCCAAACATTTGGCCAAAATTATGAAAATGTCATTACATTACATAACAATTTCATTAAATTCTGTCTAGTTAGCTTCTGTTTCAAGGCACCTCTAGCCTTTTATTTCCATTACTTAATATCTAGATCATTATTCTAATTCTTTTGGACCTTAACTAATTCATTTAGGAGGACTTACTTTTAAAATGTATCCATTTCCATCGTTTTTTACAAAAATTAGACATTACACAGATTCCCAAAATTCTGTAGACTTCCTTTAGGTTATTTGCTTTCTAATCTTTCTTAAAAACTCATCAAAAGCTTGAGCATCCTTAATTTGGTCTTGTAATTCACTTTGAATTCTCAGCTCACTCACTAAGAGGCTACTAGGGTCTAAGGAGATGGAAAGGTTTAAGTCTCTAAAATCCTTTATCAATTTCTTTTCCCTAAGCATCATTAGTGACATATGTATGGACATTTTTCTCAAGGCATCTACAATGAAATTTGCTTTGCTTGGATGATACTTAAGGGGTAAAATCATAATCTTTAAGAAATTCTATCCATCTCCTCTATCTCATGTTTAATTCCTTCTGATCAAACAGGTGTTTCATACTCTTATGATCACTGAAGATCTTAAATTGCACTCTGTATAAGTAATGTCTCTAGATTTTAAAGGTGAACACTATAGTTACTAATTCCAGGTCATGAGTAGGGTAGTTTTCCTCATGGGATCTTAACTGTCTAGAAGCATAGGTGACTACCCTACCTTCTTTCATTAAAACACATCCTAACCATTTCTTGGTAGCATCACTATATACGACAAAAGGTTTCTAGGGATCTAGTATCACTAAGGTAAGAGTGGAAGTCAATCTAGTTTTCAATTCATGAAATCTCTCCTCACATTTATCATCCCAAATGAACAGTTGATCTTTCCTGGTAAATCTAGTTAAAGGTGCAACCAACTGAGAAAATCCTTTAATGAACCTCCTATAGTACCCAGCTAGTCCTAGAAAACTCCTAACCTCTATAATGATTTTAGGCATTTCCCGGTTCACTACTAGCTCTATTTGTAACACCTAAAAATTAATTAAGATGTTAATAATGGATTTGGGTTAATTAAGAAGAATTAATATAGGATAATTGGATAAGTTAAGTGAATGAAAATTTTAGAGAGATAAATTATTAATATGTGTTTGAAATTTAATTGAGTTATAAACCCTATCTAGGCCTAAATTAAATTAAGTAGGCCAAGGTTAAGGACTAATGGAGACCCAATAATTTTAGGTGCAGACCCAACCTTTTATTATGAGGCTTGGCCCAAGAGAGAGCACCTAATGATAGCCCAATAACCCTTGTGCAGACCCAAATCAATTGAGTTCTTTAAACTTGGTCTAGTGTAATTATATTTCTGCAGTCTAACACATTAAAGTTAGGCCAACAAGGCTTAAATCTGAAGCCCATTTGATATTGGACCTTTGGGTTAGCCCATGACCCGTATTAGACCCAACTTAAAACCCTAAAAACTAACTTAGCCACCCCCATTCTTCAGAAACATAAAACACAAAACTTATTTTCGGAGGTTTGAAGAGAGGCTAAGGTTTGGGGCAAGAAATCCACCATTTCTCACTTCTAAACTCAAAATCAGCCAAGGTACTTGTTATATAACTTAATCCCTTTCTCTTTCTCTTCAATTTGGCTTGATTAGTTTTTCATTTAGAGCATTTTCACCATACCCAAATTCTGAAATGTGGTTGTTTGGTATTTTCTTAAAGGATTTTTGAAAGTAGAGCCTAGGAGGGATATTGGGTAAGTGAAAACTCTCCATTCTAATGTATTTTCTACTAGTTTAAGACCGCCATAGTTAGTTTATAGTATGGATATTAATTATGCACGAATTTGCTTAGGAATTAGGGTGATATATTGAAGTTTCTTATAGAGGACATATTCAATATGAATTTAGGGATTTGTGGTGGCTGGGTAAGTGTCCTCTGAGAAGCTATTAGTATTTTAAATTTTGGGTACTTGTTGCTGTTGTACATGATGATTTAAAGTAATAATCTTCTGATGTTATGGTTATAGGAAGATTTTGGTACTACTAGTGGCTTTTCAATTGTCTGCAGAGTTAGGTAACCTGGGCCTAGGTTAATTCCATGTATGTATTCTATTTTAAATTGGGAATCTAAATTTTATGATAGAAAAGACGGTTCTAAAAAAAGAGCTAAAACAAAGCCAAACTAGAAATGCCATTATGGAAGGGCAACAATAGAATTAAATTGCAAAAAGGAAGCTTCCAAATTCTCTTTTTAAGTCATGTTCTTCCTCTCCCTCCCTAAACCAACTTTCTTCTGCTCATTTTTAGAGGAAACTCTCAGCTCCTAAGGCACACAAAAAGAGAGGAAATTTTGGAGAAAGAAAAGCCAAAGGAAAGGTGAGAAAGTGTAAGATTTTCATGCTCCTTCCTCTTGAAACTTCATCCTCCCCTTCTTGCTTCTTCTTTCCATGGTTTTAATGTAATTTTTTGTGCTAATTTGGATCCAAATTAGAGGAGAGAAATTCAAAATTTAAGGAGGAGGAAGATGGAAGAGGAAGGGCTCTTGAAGGAAGATTGATTTCAAGATAGTGTCGCTTCCCTTATTGCTTATTTTTCTCCTTCTCCTCTTCCATGGTGGGATGCCTTAAACAGAACCATGAAGAGGGAAGAGTTTCTGTTTTATAATCCAAAAGAATCCATCAAACTAAGCCATGGGAAGATGGATTACATCAAAGAAATGCATGAAAAGCTAGTAAAACTCAAGTTGGAAAAGTGTAGGGTGCTTGAACATAGTTTAAAATCTGGGTTGATTCAAGACTTTCCTATCATATGTGAGTGTTTGTTAGAGTTTCTAAGACTCCTAGGGAGCCTCCCAAGTGCCCCATCCATTAAGGAAAAATCCCAAACTCCATGGTGTCATTGTGTGCTTGTGTGTATGTTTATATGTTTGAGACATGCCACTTGATGCTATGGTTGTGACATAAAAATGTGGAAATTGAATGCTTCATTGATTGAGTAGTTGCATACTTGTACCCTTGACTTGGGGTGAGGCCAACCCAAAAGTCCCTAGAGCTCATTCTTATTCTTGACATATGGTTGTGACATAAAAATGTGGAAATTGAATGCTTCATTGATTGAGTAGTTGCATACTTGTACCCTTGACATGTTATATGCCTTGAAAATGTGATTGAATAGGTGTATGAGCTATTGAGATTCAATGAATTTCACCCCCTCCTTTCTCTCATCTCATATGATCTAGGTGGAGTTCAAGATCCAAAGGATGGAAGCCAAGGAGCTTAAATCTCCATCTCTTGGCAAACCTTTCTATTTTGATATACTATGATGACTAGAATGTAAAAGTAGATATGTAAATGTTATTTTTGAGCCATGACACTTTGAATAAGTGTAAAACTATGTAAAGTTAGTGTATGAATCAAGAATAGAGTCTAATGAGTAGAATTATGTATTTTGACCACTTGGGAGCCCATTTGTGTATGTATGTTTATGGAAGTGGCATGGTGAATTTGAGTTGCATGAGAATTCAGACCTTATGAGGGACTTATTTATGCTATATTTATGCTTTCTAAGTTGCTCAAATGTGTGTGGAACCATGGATGGCTCATTTGAACCAAAGTTGCCTCTTGTTGGGACCAAAATTGCCATAAGCTTGAGCTATGGCAAAATCTAAACAAATGACCTCTTCTTGACTTGGAATTTTGCATTCAAGTATATCTTGCCTAGAGATTTTTGGGAAGCTAAAGATCAGGTCATTTGGAGGTCTGTGGAAGTTTCTATGATTTTTCAAAGTTGGTATCAGAATTTCGGATTTGCACTGGTACTGTTTATTTGGTCAGTTTTGAAATTGTGTCATCCGAGGGGTAAACATGGTCCAATGGCTACGAAATTTTATAGTTAGAAACTGAGAATTCACAGTGACTTGTAGCAACTGGAAGCACCTCATTTGGAGGTCTGAGCTGAGAGATATGAATTTTTGAAATTCTGGGATAGTAGCAGTAGCTCAGCATGACCTGAGTCACTGTTCCATTGAATTTGGGTAGGTAAGCGTGCTTTCTTTGGTCTAAGTCTATTTTTACCATAAATTTAATGTTCATAGCTTTCTAAATTATTTACATGGATTGGATTTTTTTGGAATTAATTGGATATTTTCGAAGTTCATAGCAGACACTTGCATCAGTACCAGTAGCTGTCCGAACCTTAACCCCTTTTCGCGTGTCAAACATTTTCTGTGTTATATTTCATGGCCTGGGCATATTTTTAGAATAAATTATACATGTGTAGCTTTTCAGAATGGCCAAGAATGAACAATTTCAATTTTTCTAGAATTAGTTACAAATTTTGAAACTTCCTATCAGTAAACTAAACCAGTGGCCCAGACAGTAGCAACCCCAGTGGCTTTTCGGATGTCAAATGTTCTCCCCTTAATGATTCATGAGCTGAAACTATTTTTATCATGGGATACACATCCAGACCTTTCTGGAATGGTAAATTTTTTTGGATTTCGAATTTTGTGGATTTAGTTATGAATTTCCGAAGTTGTGACAGAAAAACTGAAATTCTGGCCGAATATAAGAGTGTGAATTTGATGGTCCCCTTTGAGTTGCACGAGTTGTGGGCCAACTTTGGTTATGCAAATGAGTTGTATGTATGTAATTAAATATGAGAACATGTTGTATGAGCTCATATGGTCCGTGTGCACACCGAATGGAATTTTTATACGCGACGTAACGCGAAATAAGGCATTATTTTAATGTCATTTTCCATTCCCTTTTGTTTAATTGATCATGTGAGACTTAGAAATGATCAAAAGTATGCTAGAAATATATGGTGTTACATTGATATAGGGTAGTTAGAGGAGTAGAAATTGACTCTTAAGTCTTAAACTAGTAATGATAGATTAACTGGGTAAATTAGGCTAATGAAAGCTATTGGAGCCCCATAATTAAGGTAGAGTGGCTCTAAGGTATCATTGGAGGGAAAGTGGAGAGTATAAGATAAGATTTTAAGAGTTGTAGGATCAGAAGGCATTTCACCAAGGCTAAAATATTATTAGTCACAGCCAATAGAGGCAAAGTTGCCCAGGGAAAGCACCAAAGAGCAATTCATCATGACAAAGGGTGGAATTACCCGCAACGAAAGGTGAGAGGCCAAACTGGCAGTCATCTAGAGGGTAATTCATCATGGCTAAATAGGAATTGGTCACGGTGAACTTTTATGAGAATTTGTCAGGCATTCCAAAGAGGAATTAGCCGTGACGAAAGGGAGAATTGGCTGTGGCTAATAGCGAGAGGCGAGCGAGGTAGGCTCTAAGAGGATTCCTCACCGTGGCACCATATAGGTTAGCCATGGCGAAGCTCCAACTCACCGCAGAAAATTCTTGTGAGTTGGAATTAATGGGTAATAGAATCAAAGGCTTATAAAATGAGTGTTTGTTTCCCTTATGTACATGAATGCTTGTAATTATTTGATTGATGACTCTGATAACATTAAGGTTCAAATTTCCCTACACTTTCTAAATGTAATTAGTCTTAATGTCTTGTAACCCTAATTTACGATTATTAATAACATATTTTACCTTAATTATAATGGTTAGAAGTTAGGGTCGTCACATTATTTTACTAGGATCCACTGTAATATCCAGTTCTCTGAAAACAAGAGAAAACGTAAGAAATGTAACGTACGGTTTCTCCGTAAATGAATGAAATTCATCGGATATAAAAGCAAGTTCCCCGAAATGAGATAGTTAAAGTCCTAAAAAATTTGGGAAGCATTCTAGAAATGAGAATCCCAAGCTCAAACAGAAAGAAAAATAGAGCTAAAATAAAGAAATAAATTGTGACAAAAGACTTACGAAACATGATGGCATTTTTGTAATTTTGAGCAAATTTTGGAATTTACATAGGAGGGCTTTTTAAATGAAAATTTTGAGTTCTTCGGGGTTCTCAGAGACACTGAAAACCATGTGAAGCCTTGGGACAGCTAAAGCCCCTCCGGTGGACGTTTTCTAATGTCGATGTACCCAAACTTTGACGGATTTATTTGGGAAGGTTTTAGCTCTAATTTGAGTGATTACAAAGACATTTTAATAAATTGGGAACCTAAATTTCACAATGGAAAAGATGATTCTCAAAAAGGAGCTAAAATGAATGAGAAATGAAAATGCAAAAAATGAAGGGCAAAATAGAAAATTTTGAAAAGTATTTCTTCCTCCCACCTATAAATAGGTGGTGCCCCACTCTCACACTCACTTAGTTTCATATTGTTCTGCCAAATTCAGAGGAAAAGCCCTAGGAGAGTGGCGCACAAAAGGAAGGCAAAAAAGAGGAGAAATCAAAGGCTTAAGTATGAAAATTTAGTAGTTTTTCATGCTCTTTCTCTTCCAAACCTCTTCTCCTCCATTCTCCTTTATTTTCCATGATTATAATAAAGTTTATAAATCTATTTTAAGGGAGACATTAAGAGGAAAATTCGTATTTGAAGAAAGGAGGCCAAAATGGACAAGATTCAAGTGAGAAAACAAGAAAAAATAAGGTAAATCTTCCATCTCATGGTAGTTACTCCTTCCCCCATCTTCTCTATATTTTGCCCCATATATGTAGCTACAAGAGGGCTAAAATTTTGAGGAGAACCAAGGGTGAATCTTAGGTAATTGAGGGAGAAGAACAAGAATATGCAAAGAAAACAACAAACTAGCCATTAGATTTCAAGATGCAAATGCTAGGGTTTCAAGTGTACCTTGTAAAATTTGATTTTTTACAATGATTCCTAGGCTTAAATAAGAGTTTAAATGAACTCCTAAGATCCCTAAAAGGCTCCCCATATGCATCTTCCCTTAAGAAAACAAAGCAAATTTCATGGAAGCCATCATGCTTCATTATCTCGACCAAGAAGGGTTACCATAGCTAGGGAGAGTTTAAAATTTTTTTAAACCTATTCTTGAGTCATATATGATGAATGAAAGTGAGGGGAGGCCTTGGAAAAAATTTAGGAAGCTTAGAGAAGGAGTTGGTGCTTTATATTCCATAATATGACCTAAAGAAGCAACATGTAGTTAAGCTCCTTATTTTAATTATGTGATGACTCCAAGAGGCTTAAAGGAGTCAAGAATCATATATGAAAGGAAAGAATGGAGCCTAGAATTTATTTGATGGGTGTTGCTTCATTGGGTGCATTTTTGGAACCATAATGAGGTCTATAGGTCAAGTTAGTATCTAAACAAGTTATATAGCCTTAGAATTAAGTTCATGAACCTAATTAGATTCCATGAATTGTGTCTAGGCCAAGAGGAAGCATTCCCACACATTTATGAGTGAGGCCGAGAAAGGGAGAATTCTTTCAAAGAGAAAAGTGTATGGTTACTTCCAAGGTAGCTCATTTCTCCTTCTTTCATGCATGATTGTATGCTAGACTTGTCTTTGAATGTGTGTATGTGTGTTTTAAGCCATGAAAAGTATTCTAGCATGATTTCATATGCCATGGTACCATTATGATGCATTATATTTCTAAATAATGTTTATGATACTTGCTTTAGTTTGCTTGAGTGTGGTGAAGCCAAGAACCCTTAGAATTGGTTGAGACAAGGTGAAAAGTCTCCCAAAAGTGAGGTGGACTACTAAGAGCAAGGTTAAGTCTCAGAACATGGGTGAGGTAAGTCAAAAATTCACAAGTAAATGGCTGAGGCTACTTCATTTACTTGGCAAGCCTTTGGATACTATGTATGACTTTTTTCAAATGTTGAAAATGTCTCTTGAATGATTGCACATATGAATATGCCCATGCATGCATTTGTGAGACTTGCTTTGCGTATGTTATGTGTGATTGAAAGGGAGATGAGCTATTGGGATTCTTTAAATCTCATTCCTTCCTCTCTAATGTTCTAACATGGTAGGTGGACTTGAAGAGCAAGGAAATGGGAGCCAACCATATGAAAGATGATGGAATGACATTAAAGTGTGGAAATTATGTTACTTTAAGGCCATATGAATGGCACATGTTATAATTCATGGTTGTATATGTCTCATGAGGTTATGAGCATGTGTAATTATGTTAATATGTGATATCTAAATGAGAGATTATGGTATGTAAACACTAGAATGTAAAATGAGCATGTAATGGCTAATTTTGCTTCTTGAAAGTTTGATGCAATTGTGTACATATGGAAGTGGCATAGCCAAATTGAGATGCATGAAGTTTGGGACCACTTGGGAAGTTCAAACAAGTCATATTCATGCTTTTACCCGAGATGTGCTAAACATCAAGGAAAGCCATTTGGACATTTTGGTATCTTATATGGAGCATAAATTGACCATATTGTAACCCTATACCACTTTTTATCCAAATAAGCTCTTCTTGATCTGACATTTGGCATGCAATTAGAGCTTGTTGAGAGATTTTTAGGAAGCTAAATTATGGAATTTTCGGAGGTCTACAGAATATTTGATAAATTTCCAAAATTTGGCAAAAATTTTGGTTTTGGTAATGGTACTGTTCATACTGATCTGAAAATGAAATCTGTTACACAAGGGCCAAATGATGTCCAATTGCTATAAAATTTTATAAGAAGAAACTAGATACTCCCAGTGACTTGTGCCAACTAGAAGCACCTCATTTGGATGTCTAGAGAGGGAGATATGAATTTTTGAAGTTTCTGTCCAATAGCAGGCATTTAGACAGACCTCAAGTATTTTTTTTCATTGAGTTTTGAGATCTGAACATGTGTGGACTTGTCTGGAGTTATTTTTTTCCTCTATCTAACATCTGTAGTTTTCCATATTGGTATCATTTGTATGGATTGAATATTTTTGGAATTAGTTGGACATTTTGTAAGTTCATGATAGCAAGCTGTGACAGTATCAGTAGATAGCCAAACCTCTACACCTTTTCGAATGTCAAACATCTTCTGTGTAGTATTTCATGGCCTGGCCATATTTTTAGCATAAAGTAGACATGTGTAGCTTCCTAGAATAGTAAATAATGTATGATTTTGATTTTTTGAGAATTAGTTATGATTTTTCAAAGTTTGTGACAGAAAAGCTAAAATTCTGTCTAAAAATGCAATTATGGATTTTATGCATTTTCTTGCTCACCACGAGTTATAGACCACTTTTGATGATGGATTTGAGTTGTATCTATGTAATAAAATATGAAAATATGATTCATGAGTCCATATGGCTCATAAGACTCTGAAAGAAAAATATATGCGTAGCGCAAATACAAATTTACTCACTTTTAATGCCATTTTCTTGCCTCTTTTATGAAATGTATGATAATGGGCATGAGAATAGCATAAAATAAGTTAGATAAATATGGTGTTACAATACACAGCATAGGAAATTCAAGAATCATCCAATGCAATTACATGTGTAAACAAACAGAATACAATGTTACCTACATGTTTCATCACCGTTGTTCTATCATGTTATTCCTTAGCTCTTGTTGCCCAAGTGTTTTCCTAAGATTCAAATCACACATTATCTTAATTACAAATTGTAATGTCCAATTTTCCTAAAAATGACGAAAATATATACGTTTTCAAAGCAAGTCCTCTAAAATGAATTGGTTAAGCTCCAGAGAGATTAGAATAATGATTTAAACATTAAATGAAGAATTTAAGAGCCAATAGATAGCCTGAAACAGAGGCTAAAATGATCAAACGAAAATTAACAAAATAGCCACGTAACGTAATGGTATTTTTGTAATTTTGGGTAAACTTTGAAATTCTTATAGAAGGGCTTTTAAAATAAAAAATTTGAGTTCTCTGGGGTTCTCAGAGGCCCTGAAAACCATGAGAAGCCCCGGAACAGTAAAAATCTCTCCGGTGTACATTTTCTAACGTCGGTAGACCTGAACTTTGACCATTTTCTTCAGAAAGGTTTTAGCTCCAATTTGAGTGATTCCAAAGGCATTTTATAATATTGAGGACCTATATTTTATGATAGAAAAGAAGGTTCTCAAAAAGGAGCTAAAACGAACTGAAAAGAAAAATGCCAAGATTAAGGGCAAAAATAGAATTTTTATGAACAATTAACTTCTTGAATATTCTTTAAAAGCCACACTCCTTCTTCCCCCTTCTTCACCAGCCTTATTCTACCCAAAAATAGAGAGGAAGACTAGAAAACTTAGGCACACAAGAGAGGAGAGATAAGGAGGGGAAAAAGTCAAAATAAAGGTATGAAATCAATGGAATTTCTTAGTCTTTCCTCTAGCAAAGTTGTTCTTCTCCTTCTCTTTCTTTCTATGGCTTTGTTCAAGTTTTTGGGTCTGTTTTGAGGGCAGAACAAAGGAGAGATTTTCAAAATTCAAAAGGAGAATCCAAGTAAAGGAAGAAGCATCCAAGAAAGGCTAGAAATCTAAGGTAGTTTGCTACTTTCTAAGCTTGAATCTCCTTGTTCTTCTTCCCCTTCATTTCGCCTCATGTATGGGTAGCCAAGATGTAATGAAATTTGAACTAAACCAAGGATGAATCTTAGGAAAATGAAGGAGAAGAACAAGAATATGCAAACAAAACAACAAAATAACTATTAGATTTCAAGATAGAAAAGTTAGGGTTTCAAGTGTTCCTTTAAAATTATGTTTTGATAGAAGAATTTCTAGGCCAAAATAAGTGTTTGGATGAGCTCCTAATATCCCTAGAAGGCTTCTCACATACATCTTCCATCAAAAAAACAAAGCAAACTCACTTGGTGTTCATATAGTACATAGTTTCAGCCTAGGCTAGATGAAGCACCAAGGGATAGTTTTAATTTGTTCCAAACTTGATTTTGAGTCATATATGATGGAAGAGGATGAGAGGAAGCCTTGAAAAAATTTTAGAAGCCATGGATAGTGAGATGGTGTCATAGGTTTCAAATTATGGCTTAAAGAAGCAATACCTAGCTAGGCTCCTTAAATTAATTGTGTGATGACTCCAAGAGGCTTAAAAGGAGTTAAGAATCATAAATGGATGGAAAGAGTGGAGCCAAGGTTATGTTTTCCTAAGGTTGCTTCATTAAGTGAATTATGGAACCATAAATGAGACATATGCACACCTAGCTTTTGAAATGAATATGTAGCCTTAGAATTTGTTCCAAGAGTGTAATTAGCTTTCACATTATGTGTTGAGGCTAAAGGAAACAAGTCCCACATTCTTGTGAGTGTGTAGTGTAATATCCGATTTACATTAAACGATGAAAATAGGTGAATTTCCAAAGTAAGTCCCCTGAAATGAATTAGTTAAGGTCCCAAAAAATTTGAGTAACATTCTAGACTCCTAAAAATAGGAATCTTAGCCTCAGATGAAAAGAAAATTGGAGCTAGAATGAAAAACAAATTTTGACAGGAAATCTATAAAACGTAATGACATTTTTGTAATTTTGAGCAAAATTTAGAATTCACACAAGAGGGCTTTCGAATGAAAGTTTTGAGTTTTCTGAGGTTTTTAGAGGCCCTGAAAACTATGGGAAGCCCCAAGACAGTTAAATCCCCTCCGGTGGACTTTTTCTAATATCAATGCACCCGAACTTTGACGGATCATTTTAGGAAGGTTTTAGCTTCGATTTTAGTGATTCCAAAGGTATTTTATTAAATTGGGAACCTAAATTTCATAATGGAAAATACGGTTCTCAAAAAAGGAGTTAAAATGAATGAGAAACAAAAATGCCAAGAATGAAGGGCAAAATGGGAATTTTTGAAAAGTGTTTCTTCCTCCCACCTATAAATAGGTGGCGCCCCACTCGCACCCTCATTTGGCTTCAATTGTTTCTACCCAAAATTCAAAGAAGAAGGCTAGGGTTTAGGTGCACCAAGGGGAGAGAAGAAGAAGGAGAAATTCAAGGCATAAAGTATGGAAATTTGTTAGTTTTTCATGCTTTCTTCCATCCAAACCTCTTCTCCTCCATTTTCCTTTGTTTCCTTTGATTAAAATGAGGTCTACAAACCTGTTTTAAGGGAGATATTAAGGGAAAAATTAGGATTTGAAGAGAGGAGCTTGGAGAAAGCAAGATTTAAGTGAGAAAAAGCAAGAAAACAAGGTAAATCCTTCTTCCATGGTTGCTACTTCTTCCTTCCCTTCCTCCACCATTTCGCCCCACTCAAGAAACCCTAGGAGGACTTGATTTTTGAGCTGAACCAAGGGTGATTCTTAAGAAAAAGGATGTGGAGATTAAGAATATGCAAAGAGAATTAACAAAAAATCATGGAATTTCAAGATGTAGTTTCTAGGGTTTCAAGTGCTCCTTCCAAAATCTGATTTAATCTCTTAATTCCTATGCCTAAATAAGAGTTTAAATGAGCTCCTAAGATCCCTAAGAGGCTCCCCATATGCATTTTCCTTTGAAACAAAGCAAAGTCCATGGAGAGCAAAACCCTTTATTGTCTCAACCTAAGGGAGATGGCATAGCTAAGGAGAGTTTTAATTTGTTCTAAGCCCATTTTTGAGTCATATATGATGAATGAATATGAGGGGAAGCCTTGGGAAAAATTTAGAAACTATAGAAAGTGAAATGGTACTTTATGTTCCATAATATGACCTAAAGAAGTAACATGTAGCTAGACTGTTTATTTTAATTGTGTGATGACTCCAAGAGGCTTAAAAGAAGGCAAGAATCATATTTGAAGAGAAAGAATGAGGCCTAGAATTTATCTGATAGGTGTTGCTTCATTAGGTGTAATTATGGAACTATAATGGGGTTTATAGGTCAGGGTAGTGTCTAAGCAAATTGTATGGTGTTAGAATTGAGTTCATAAACCTAATTAACTTCCATGAATTGTGTCTTGGCCAAGAGAAAGCATTCTTACACAAGTGTGTGTGTGTGGCAGAAGGAAGGAGCATTAATTCAAAGGAAAAAGTGTGTGGTTGCTTCCAAGGTAGCTCACTCCTTCTTCTTTCGTGCATGATTATTTGCTTTACTTGTCTTTGAATATGTGCATGTGTAATTTCAAGCTATGGAAAATGTTCTAGCATGACTTTGATTCCATGGTGTCATAATGTTACAATATGCTTTTATATGATATTTATGATGTATGCTTGGGTTTTCTTAAGTATGGTGAGGCCAAGAACACGTAGCCATGGTGAGGATGAGCCAAGAACCCTTAAGATTAATTGAGACAAAGTAAAGAGTCTCCCAAAAGTGAGGTTGACTCTCAAGAGCATGGTTGAGTCCAAGAACCTCTTAAAGAATGGATGAGGCAAGTCCAAAATCCACAAGTAAATAGGTGAGACCAATCCACTTGCTTGGCAAGCCTTTATATGTCATGTATGACTTTCTTAAATGATGAAAATGCCTCTGGAATGTTTGCACATGTTAACATGACCATACATGCATTTATGAGACTTGTTTTCCATCTTTTATGTATGATTGAATGGGAGATGAGCTATTAGAATTCTTTGAATGTCATTCCCTCCCCTTCAATGTTCCAACATGTTAGGTGGACCAAGAGAGCAAGGTAATGGGAGCCAACCACCTTAAAGATGAGAGGATGACATTTAAGTGTTGAATTTTTGCTACTTTAAGGCCATACAAATGGCAATTGATGTAATCAATGGTTGTACATATATTATGATGTTATGAATACATGTAATTATGGTAATATGTCATGTGTAAATGGAAAAATATGTTATGTGACTATTAGAATGTAATTTAAGTATGTTATGGTGATGTTGCTTCTTGAATGACATTATGGAAATGTGCATATATGGGAGTGAGATGGCCAAAATGAGATGCATCAGGGTTGAGACCATTTGGGTAGCTCACACAAGTCCTAATTATGCTTTTAAACTTGCCCAAAAGGTGCCAAGTCCCAAGAAAAGCCATTGGACATTTTGGTATCCTATATGGAGCCAAAATTGACCAAAATGGAACCTTATGTCATTTTTTGCTTTTCTTGATCTAAGATTTGACATACAATTAGAGCTTGTTGAGAGCTTTTTGGGAAGCTAAAGAATAAAATTTTTAGAGGTCTAAAGAATATTTGATGAATTTTCAAAGTTAGCAAAAATTCTATTTTTGGTCTAATACATTGTTCACTTAGTTTGAAAATGAAATCTGTCACACAAGGCGAAAATGATGTCCAATTGCCACAAAATTTTATAGAAAAACTAGATGCTCCCAGTGACTTGTACAAACTAAAGTCATCTCATTTGGATGTCTAAATAGGGAGATATGAATTTTTAAAGATTTTGTCCAGTATCAGGAGCTCCAACTGACCTCAGGTACTGTTTGATTGAGTTTTAAGGTCTAGTCATGCCTGAACTGGTCTGGAGTCATTGTTTTCCTTTAGCTAATGTCCATAGATTTCCAGATTGATATAATTTACATGATTGAATTTTTGTGGAATTAATTGGATATTTTTGAAATTTGCTGCAGAATTTTGTGATAGCACTAGTGGACAGCTTGACCTTTGGACCAATTTGAATGTCAAAAATTTTTTGTGTTATGTTTCATGGTCTATACATATTTTTAACATAAAGTAAACATATATAGCTTTCCAGAATGGCCAAGAGTTTATGATTTCAATTTTTCTAGAATTAGTTATGATTTTTCAAAGTTTGTGATAGAAAAGCCTCAAATCTGGCCATATATATATGTTTATTTTAGGCCTCCTTTTGATTTCCACAAGATGTAAGCCATTTTTGATGTTGTATTCATGTAATTAAATGTGAAAATGTGATGTATGAGCTCATATGGCCCACGTGACACCGAATATAATTTTTATGCACGACGCAACGCTAGGAAATGCATTATATCATCCCCTTTTTTCTTGCCCCTTCATGGAATGTATAATGTAAAGCATGGAAATGTAATGGAATAAGCAAGAAATATAAGGTGTTACATATGGTCATGGGAGAAGAACTAAATTCAACGAAGAAAGTGTACATTTGTGACAAAGGAAGCTCTCTCTTCTTTCTCTCATACATGGGTGGATGTTTTCCTTGTCTTGAATGTGTGTATGTATGTTTTGAGCCATGAGAAATGTTTTAGCATGCATCTATATGCCATGGTACCATGATGTTACATTAGGTCTTTAAATGATGCTTTGTGAACTTGCTTTGGTTTGCTTAAGTGTAGTGAAGCCAAGAACCCTCTAGCAATGATAAAGATGAGTCAAGAATCCCTAAGAATGGTTAAGACAAAGCCAAAAGTCTCCCAAGAGCAAGGCTTAGTTAGAAGCCTTTAAGAAAAAGGGTGAAACAAGTGCAAAATCCTTGAAGAGAATAGGAGAGGCTAAACCAATTGCTTGGCAAACCTATGTATGTTTTGTATGACTTCTTAGATGCTAGAAATGTTTCATAAATGATTACATGTCCCATGATAGCCATGTATGCATTTTTAGACTTGGATTTGCATTCTTTATGTGTAGTTGAAAGGGAAAAGAGCTATTAGAATTCTTAGAATCTTATTCCTTCCTCCCCACATCTCTAACATATCTAGGTGGACCAAGTGAGCCAAGGAATGGAAGCCACCAAGCCTAAAGGAAGAAGATTGACAATAAAGTGTGAAATTTTGCCATTTTATAGCCATATGAATGGCATATGATGTAACCCAATATTGTATATGATGTATGAGCTTATGAACATATGTAATTACATGAATGAATGATGTATGAATGATATTTGATGCCATATGGATGATATTACATGATTTAAACATTGAATCGCAAGAACTAGCCTATGTAATCTTGTGTATACCTTGGGGTGAGAGTGTGAGTTTGTGAAATCTGGGTTTGTGCTCCTTTGAGACATGTTTAGTAGACCTTTTTGGTACTTTTACAATGCTCAAGTGGCCATAGTTGTCTTAGAAGCCAATGTGGACCATTTGAGACCCTTAGAAGACAACAAAATAACATTTTTGGAACCCGATGTCAAGATCTAACCAAATGAATGAATTTACCCATGAAATTTGGCATGAATATAGATCACATTTAGATCTTTTTGGAAAGCAAAAGACCAGATTATTTGGAGCTCGATGGAATTTATTATGATTTTTCAAAGTTATCATTTTTCTGTTATTCTGGTATAAGCACTGTTCAGATGGTCAGTTTCTTATGCTATGTCATTCGAGTGCTAAATGGTGTACAATGTAACACCATATATTTTTAGCTCATTTCATGATATTCACCTGCTCTACATCATCAATTCCATGAAAGAGTAAGGAAAAAGGGATTAAAATAATACATTTCCTTTGCGTTGTGTTTAAAAATTCCATTTGGTGTCATGTGAACCATTTGAGCTCATACACTACATTCTCATATTTAATTACATGGATACAACTCATTTACATCATGCAAAGTGGCCTACATCTCAAACAACTCGAAGGAATGCATGAAATATACATATATCATTTCAGCCAGATTTGTTCCCATTTCTGCCACAACTTTAGAAAATCATAACTAATTCTAGAAAAAACAAAATCATGAATTCCTTGCCATTCTAGAAATCTTGATATGTCTACTTCATGCTAAAAGTATGTCTAGACCATAACATCCATCACAGAAAGCATTTGATATTAAAAAGGTCCAGAGGTCAAGCTATTCACTGGAGCTATCATAGAATTCTGTAGAAAACTTCAAAAATGTCCAATTAATTCCACAAAAATTCAACCCATGCAAATGATACCAGTCTGGAAATTCGTCAATGTCAGCTAGAGGAAAAAAATAACTCTAGACCAGTTCAGGCACTCCTAGACCTCAAAATATAATCAAACAGTGACTAAGGTCGGGTCAATTTCCTGATACTAGACAGAATCTTAGAAAATTCATTTCTCCCTTTCTAGACATCCAAATGAGGTGCTTCTAGTTGACACAAGTCACTGGGAACATCTAATTTCTCTGTATAAAATTTCATGACAATTGGACATTATTTGTGCCCTGTGTGACAGATTTTATATTTGGACCAAAGTGAACAGTAACATGACCAAACCTAGAAAATTTTGTCAACTTTGGAAATTCATCAAATATTCTGTGGACCTCTAAAAATTCCATACTTTAGCTTCCCAAAAGTCTCTCAATGAACCCTAATTTCATGCCAAATCTCAAATCAAGAAGAGTCCATTTGGGCAAAAAGTGATATAGGGTTCTAAATTGGTAAATTTTGGCTCCATATGGGATACCAAAATAACCAAATAGGTTTCCTTGGGGTTTGGCACCTTTTGAGCAAGTCTAAAAGCATAATTAAGACTTGTCTAAGTTGCCCAAATGGTCCCAAACTCCATACATCTCATTTTGGCTATTTAACTCACACTTATGCACAATTCCTTAAAATCATTCAAGAAGCCATCTTACCCATACATACTTAAATTACATTTCAATGGTCTCATAATACATTCTCTCATTTATACATTACATAATAACATAGTTATACATGTCTAAGGGGTCATATGCTATATACAACAATGGAATACATCCTTTGACAACAACATAGCTTTAAAGAACAAAAATCATGTATATTGGTGTCAAGCTTTCTTCTTCAAGGTGGTTAACTCCCTTTGCCTTGCTCCTTGGGTCCACCTAGCATGTTAATCATTAGAGAGGAGAGAATGAGATTCAAAGAATCCCAATAGCTCATCTCCCATTCAATCATACATAATGGATGCAAACAAGTCTTATGAATGCATGTATGGTCATGTTGACATATGCAAATATTCAAGAAGCATTTTTAGCATTTGAAAAAGTCACACATAGAAAACAAAGGCTTGCCAAGCAAGTGGATTGGCCTCACCCATTTTCTTATGGATTTTGGACTTGCCTCACTTATTCTTTAAGAAACTCTTAGACTCAACCATGCTCTTGGAAGTCCATCTTGCTTTTGGGAGACTCTTTGCTTTATCTTAACCAATCTTGAGGGTTCTTAGCTCATCCTCACCATAGCTAAGGGTTCTTGACCTTACCATACTCAAGCAAACCCAAGCACAGATCATAAACATCATATGAAAGCATATTACAAAATCATGGTACTATGGAATCAAAGTCATGCTAGAACACTTTTCATGGTTTAAAAACACACACGCACACATTCAAAGATAAGTAAAGAAACCAATCATGCATGAGAGAAGGAGGAGTGAGCTACCTTGGATACAATTACAAACCTTTTCTCTTGAATCTCCCTCCTTTGCTTTAGCCACACACACACAAAAGTGTGAGGAAGATTTCTCTTAGCCTAGACATAATTTATGAAAGCCAATTAGGTTCATGAACTTAATTCTAAGGCCATGCAATTTTCTTAGACACTCTTTTGACTTATAACCCCATTATAATTCCAAAATTGCACCTAATGAACTAACACCCTTCAAATAATTTCTAGGCTCCAATCTTTATTTTCAAATATGATTCTTGACTCCTTTTAAGCCTCTTGGAGCCATCACACTACTAAAATCAAGAGCCTAGCTTTATGTTGCTTCTTTAGGTCTTAATATGGAACATAAGGCACCAACTTACTTTCTATGAGTTTTAAATTTTTTCCAAGGCCTCCCCTCATTTTCATTCATCATATATGACTCAAGAGTAGGCTTAGAAAATTTTAAAACTCTCCCTAGCTATGCCATCTCCCTTAAGCCGAGACCATTGAGCTTAATGGTCTTCAAGGATGTTGCTTTGTTTTCTCAATAGAGGATGCATGTGGGGAGCCTCTTAGGGATCTTAGGAACTCATTTAAACTCTTATTTAAGCCTAAGAATTATCATACAAAATCAGATTTTACAAGATGCACTTGAAACCCTAGAATTTGCATCTTGATTTCTAATGGCTTTCTGTTAATTCCCTTTGCATATTCTTAATCTCCACACCCTTTTTCTTTAGAATCACCCTTGGTTCTACTTAAAAGTTAAACCCTCCTAAGGTTCCTTAAGTGAGGCAAAATGGAGAAGAGAAGGAAGGAAGAGGTAGCAACCATGGAAGGAGAAATTACCTTGTTTTCTTGCCTTTTCTCACTTGAATCTTGCTTTCTCTAGGCTCGTCTCTTCAAATCCAAAATTTTCCCTAAGTTTCTCCCTTAAAACAGATTTGTAAACTTCAATTTAATGAAAGGAAACAAAGGAGAATGAAGGATAAGAGGTTTGGAAGAGAAAGAGCTTGAAGAACTACTAAATTTCCATACCTTAAGCCTTTGATTCCTCCTCCTTTTCTTCCTCCTCTTGTGCTCCTCATCCCCTAGGGCTTTTCTCTAGTTTTGGGCAGAACTTGGTCGAGCTAAATGAGAGGGGAAGAAGGGTGCATCATATATATAGGTGGGAGGAAGAAACACTTTTCAAAATTCTTATTTTGTCCTTTGTTTTTGGCATTTTCATTTCTACTTCGTTTTAGCTCCTTCTTGAAAACTATCTTTTCTATTATAAAATTTGGGTTCCCAATTTAGTAAAATGCCTTTGGAATCACTCGAATTGGAGCTAAAACCTTCCCGAACGAATCTGTCAAAATTCAGGCACACTGACATTGGAAAACGTCCACCGGAGGGACTTTAACTATCCTAGGACTTCCCATGGTTTTCATGGCCTCTAAGAACCCCGGAGTACTCAAAGGGAAAGAAATTGGTTCTTCATTCTAGCTCTATTTTTCTTTTCGTCTGAGCTTAGAATTCTTATTTTTAGGAGTCTAGAATGCTTCCTAAATTTTTTGGGACCTTAACTAAGCCATTTCGAGGGACCTGCTTTTGTATTTGGTGAATTTTGTTTGTTTACAAAGAAACCGTACGTTATATTTCTCACATTTTCACTCATTTTCAGAAAATTGGATATTACATTTCTCCCCCTTAAATAAATTTCATCCTTAAAATTTGGGGTATACCTTCCTCTCACTTTTACATACTGACTAACTGTTCCTTTCTTTCTCTTCTTCTTGGCCCTATACGTTTTTCTCAACAATTTTGTTCATTTGCATTTTCTCTCGGATAAGGAATTTTCATTGCTAGTTCTTAATAAGGGCTCTGTTGCTATAAAGTACTAGCTAATTCTTCTCATAAGGGAAAGAAATTTTTGACTCTAGTGGCCTATCTTGGGAGAGCTTTACTAATCATATCGGGTTAATGTTTACCTGTTTGCAGGATTACCATTTCTTTTAGTGGACTTATTTATACATCTTGGGAGGTAACTTATTTCATATTAAATCTTTCGTGTTTTCTCACAATGGCTTCTCATAACATCTCATCATCTTTTCTAATCATTACAGCCACTGGAGATTTCTGTCTATCTACACTGTCCATTGTTCATCTCTACGTTCTTTCTTACCAGCTCAATCCCATGATTACAATTTACATTTCTTTTTGCCACAAGCCTTACATCTCAATTACTTACCGGGATTACAGCTCCTTTGAAGAGTTTCTGCTTTTAATGATCATAGCATCTCTGTTTATTACTACATCTGTCTCTGTAGGTTAGGACTTTTTCTCATTTTCTTTGCTCACTTACAGTAGCATTTTATAGTCTCTCATTTTAATACTGATAGGCCTAACATGTGTGTCTCATACTGGCACCGAAGAGCGACTACAACTGACTACTATTGAGCTCTAATGAGATGCTAGCTATTCTCCCAGTTTTGCTCACTGGAGACATATTATACCACTTATCTCATATAAAAACTGCACCTGACCCCTTTCTGAATACATAAGCTAGCATGCAGGGATCTCTCTATCCTTGGGTCAGGGCAAATGTCTGTTGGGTAGTGGTTCATCTGGCTCTAACTTTAGAAAGCTAATTTTTTGCTTTCCTCATCCCATGCACTATGCTCATTTTTAAAGAGACCTAGTCAGTAGTCTAACTATCTAAGTAAAGCCTTTATATCTCTATAGCAATAGTCTACTAGACTCAGAAGGTCTCTAGTCTCTAAGACAAAAGCTAACTAAAACTATACTGCTCTTTGAGACTAACTACTCTGTAAATTATCTCAGGCTGTCATCTTACGAAAGAACTATTATGCTGTAGCTAGGGCTCTTTGTAACTCTATGGGCTCTATTATGACCCCTGGGTCTACTGTGACCTCTTGGGGCCCTACTAAGGTCTACTGTGATCTGCTATACTATGCTAGGATCTACTGTGATCCATCTCTGGGAGACGTCAAAGCCTAAGATTAATGTATCTGACAGTAAAATACATGCTCTCTAAGTTTGGTAATCATCGCTTATAATATTGAGGCTAAACTCAGAGGTACATCACGTTCTTCAAGTGAAGTGGGTTCTATGTTATTTGCTTCTTTAGGATCCCTTCATACTAATACTTAGGCGCATCTTAATTTTCGTTCATTGCTCCTCATGGGACCCTCAAATTCCTACTTCAGCCCCTTTTTCACTTGGGCTTTCTTTCCTTACTCTATTAACTTACTTACTTTACATGTACTCATTCTAACCTTCCTCTCATATCCTATAGTTTCTAACTATGGCCATGTTCTACTTTTAAGTACTTCAGCATTAGGGCATCTAACATACTGAGTGTGGTTAACATCTCTGGCAGGAGAGAGGCTATACATTGGTCCGTATTCATTTCATTTATATGTACTATAAGGAACTTAGATCATACATACTGAACATCTAGATCTAAACATTCTTTACTAGGGATTCCTTTCTACATGCTTTTCTCATCATTCTGATATTACTAGAATCCCTTTACCTTTCTTTTCTGACTTATCTTGTTATCTAGCTAACTAGGATACCCTTCGATTATCAGGCACTTAGGTAATTGATGTCGTCATTTGCTATACACTTAAGCCACATTACTACTAGGTTAATCAGGCCTAATATCATATAGCCTCTGTGACAAGTAAACCGTAACATCAAACACTAATACACAGGCACTTCATGACTAAGCTCAAAGCCACTATCGTTTGTATATTACAAGTCTCCCAACAATATAAAGTATCCCTTTTGTACTTTTCTTTATCTGCCCTATTCTCATAGGATACTTAGGAAAATAGAATTATTTCTCTACTTCATCCCGAGATCTTTGCATTGCCTAGTTATTTTTACTACAGGTACTATCATACTAGAAGGGCATCAATGCCAAGGACAAGCGTGCTTTCTTAAGTACTTAAGCACATTAACTGAATATCTATTCTCAATCTAGTATGTCCTTAGCTTAAACACTGTCACGTCTGTTCTTTCTCTTTTTACCTTTCTTATCCTTGCTCTCTTACTGGCTGCCTCTGTCACCAGTTTGAATTCTTTTATGGTCAAGAGCACCTACATTTTTCTGGGTTCCTCTACTTATTCACTCTTTATAACATCAAGGGGGTCTGCTCTTTCTTATGCTCTTACTTTGCTCTTAGCTAGACCGTCCCTCGAAAAGAGAATTTCTATTTCATATAATCCCAAGAATTTCATTCTATAGCACTCTTAGCTTACATTCTTCCTCTACATGGCACAAGGCTCACCTTCTTAGGTAGTCTCTAGCTCTCTTGAGTTTCCCTGAGGGTACTAAGGCGCTAACTATCAGTCTTAGCTTATTTCTATGTTCGGATCAGAGCTAAGTTTTCTCTCTATTTAATCTCTTTAGCTTCATCCCCAGGAGCATAGTATACTGAATTTAGGGTTTTACTAACCCAATCTCAGACACATATTCTCGATTTATGGGTTTTACCTCATTGAAAACTTATGCTCTATTGGGCACTCTAATCACTCACGTGCCTTAACCCTAAATCATTTTCATATTAGGGATTTTGTCTAACTAGCTATCAGACCCTTAACTATTTACCATTCTAGGCTTAGTCAATTCATTTAAACATTACTAAAACGAGGGCATCTCTTCTGTGACTAATTTCTCAGCTCTTTCTTGCTTCCCTTATTACTAGACTTTACAACTTAGGGGGGTCTATCTAGGGGATTTTACTAACCACTACTAGGTGGTTTCCTCGACTCAGGATGTCTCATCTTTTCTTTCTCGATCCAGGGAGAACTTTTATTGAGCCTTTGACTCAGGATGTCTCATCTTTTCTTTCTCGATCCAGGGAGAACTTTTACTGAGCCTTTCACTCACATATCTCACCTGGAATGATGCTACTAGTCATCTCCCTTAGGCTTTAGCATATACTTAGCCTAGACTAGCCATCTCGTTAGACCTATAGCTTACTAACTATACTTATTCTTTTCTGAACCTCTATTACTGGGCTACTCATACTTACCTCTAGGTGTTACCTATGAGGTATACCTTTCTAGGCTACTCGCTATGTGCCTCACTGCTGGTAGTCTTATCTTACATTATTTTGAGGCTACACTACATTCTATTATTCCGAGTCTCACAAGGTAGCACCCTGGGTTGGTGTCCATGCATTAAAGGCGGGTCACAATAACCTTATCATCTCTGTGTCTAACTTTCTCTGGGTTGAGCTCTTTCATCAGTCTCATTTGCTACGCCCACAGATTTCTTACTAACCTTTTATGATTATTCAGTTCTCTTTTCTCTGCTTATATTAAGGGTTGCCACTTTCTATGGGTCATCTAACCCTTTATCAGTTCATTCTTCCAGTTGGCCTGAATATGACCAACAAAGCATTCATTCTGCCATTCACCATGACTAGAACATCATTTGCCGCATCTAATTAGCCTCAGGTTCACCCCAGTTTTGCTGTCTAAGTATTGGCCATGGCGAGGAACTCTCTGGATTGCCTCTCTACTTCTTGGAATAATTGGTCATGGCTAATGACCTCTGATTGGCTTACTTTTTCATGGATTGGAATTTCATCTTTAGCTACTAATGCGAGCCTCATTGCCTCCATATCTAGCCCATCATCAAGTAAGAGAATTCTACCTCTTGCTTCATTATTGTAGGGCTAGCTATTACCTCTAGGCTGTCAGGGCTTTAGGGTGTAGCTTGTAACTTAACCTCTGGCTCGAGGGAATTCACCTTTCAGGCTCTAAAACTTATCTAGGCATTTGAGTGTTGTGGCTAGGAAGTGACTCTTTTTCTCACTTCCCTTCTAAACTAGTCATGTACAATCATAGTCTCATCTCATATTGTACTGCATCACTACTTGTCTCTACACTACGCGAGACATCTCAGAATAGCCTAAGTATAACTACCAGGGGAATTAGGCCTCACATATTCTCTTTAGCAAGCATCTTTCTATCAACAAAATCATTTCTCATTGTTTATATCTAGGGCTTGCCACTGATCCCGGTGAGCCATCCCATCTCATCAAGCTCTAGTTGTTGGATCCCTCAACTTCGCTTAAGCTTAGCTTTGCTCAAGCTACATTGGAGGTCACTCTTTCTCGGTGTTCACTATCTACTCCAAAATCATTCTATAACTTACTTATCATGAATAAAGCCATAAACTATACTCATACACCCAACATGTCTCACATAAGGCTCTACCTATCCATTCAAGCCTTTACATAACTCTATTACTATATCCTGAAGCCAAATCCAATCCGAAAGAGCTTGGAACTTTGATCTGATACCAATAAATGTAACACCATAGATTTCTAGCTCATTTCATGATATTCACTTGCTCTACATCATCAATTCCATGAAAGAGTAAGGAAAAAGGGATTAAAATAATACATTTCCTTACTTTGCGTCGTGTTTAAAAATTTCATTCGGTGTCATGTGGACCATTTGAGATTATACACTACATTCTCATATTTAATTACATGGATACAACTCATTTACATCATCCAAAGTGGCCTACATCTCAAGGAACTTGAAAGAATGCATGAAATATGCATATATCATATCGGCCAAATTTGTTCTTATTTCTGTCACAACTTTGGAAAATCATAACTAATCAAAATCATGAATTTCTTGTCATTCTAGAAATCTTGACATGTCTACTTCATGCTAAAAATATTTCCAGACCATAACATTCATCACAGAAAGCATTTAACATTCAAAAAGGTCCAGAGGTCAAGCTATTCACTGGAGCTGTCACAGAATTCTACAAAAAATTTCAAAAATGTCCAATTAATTTCACAAAAATCCAATCCTTGTAAATGATACCAATCTGGAAATCAATCGATGTTAGCTAGAGGAAAAAATAACTCCAAACTAGTTTAGGCACTCCTAGACCTCGAAATCCAATTAAACAGTGATTGAGGTCGAGTGAATTTCCTGATACTAGACAAAATCTTAGAAAATTCATATCTCCCTCTCTAGACATACAAATAAGGTGCTTCTAGTTGGCATAAGTCACTGGGAACATCTAGTTTCTTTGTATAAAATTTCATCACAATTGTACATCATTTGAGCTTTGTGTGACAGATTTTATTTTCGGACCGAGTGAACAGTGACATGACCAAAATCAAAAAAATTTCCAACTTTGGAAATTCATAAAATATTCTATGGACTTCTAAAAATTTCATACTTTAGCTTCCCAAAAATATCCCAATGAACCCTAATTGCATGCCAAATCTTAGATTAAGAAGAGTTCATTTGGGTAAAAAGTGATGTAGGGTTCTAAATTAGTAAATTTTGGCTCTATATGGGATACCAAAATGGCCAAATGGGTTTCCTTGGGGTTTGGCACCTTTTGGGCAAGTCTAAAAGTATAATTAAGACTTGTTTAAGTTGCCCAAATGGTCCCAAACTCCATGCATCTCATTTTGGCCATTTAACCCACACTTATGCACAATTCCTTAAACTCATTCAAGAAGCCATCTTACCCATACATACTCAAATTACATTTCAATGGTCTCATAATACATTCTCTCATTTATACAATACATAATAACCTAGTTATACATGTCTAAGGGGTCATATGCTATATACAACAATGGAATACATCCTTTGACAACAACATAGCTTTAAAGAACAAAAATTATGCATATTGGTGTCAAGCTTTCTTCTTTAAGGTGGTTAACTCCCTTTGCCTTGTTCCTTAGGTCCACCTAGCATGTTAGATCATTGGAAATGAGGGAATGAGATTCAAATAATCCCAATAGCTCATCTCCCATTCAATCATACATAACGGATGCAAACAAGTCTCATGAATGCATGTATGGTCATGTTGGCATGTGCAAACATTCAAAAAGCATTTTTAGCATTTGAAAAGGTCACACATAGCACACAAAGGCTTGCCAAGTAAGTGGATTGGCCTCACCCATTTTCTTGTGGATTTTAGACTTGCCTCACCCATTCTTTAAGAAACTCTTGGACTTAACCATGCTCTTAGAAGTCCATCTTGCTTTTGGGAGACACTTTGCTTTGTCTCAACCAATCTTGAAGGTTCTTAGCTCATCCTCACCATGGCAGAGGGTTCTTGGCCTCACCACACTCAAGCAAACCCAAGCACACATCATAAACATCATATGAAAGCATATTACAACATAATGGCACCATGGAATCAAAGTCATGCTAGAACACTTTTCATGGTTTAAAAACACACACGCACATATTCAAAGACAAGTAAAGAAACCAATCATGCATGAGAGAAGGAGGAGTGAGCTACCTTGGATACAATTACAAACCTTTTCTCTTGAATCGCCCTCCTTTGCTTCAGCCACACACACACAAAAGTGTGGGGAAGATTTCTCTTGGCCTAGACAATTTATGGAAGCTAATTAGGTTCATGAACTCAATTTTAAGGCCATGCAATTTGCTTAGATATTACCTTGACTTATAACCCTATTATGGTTCCATAATTGCACCTAATGAACCAACACCCCTCAAATAATTTCTAGGCTCCAATCTTTCTTTTCAAATATGATTCTTGACTCTTTTTAAGCCTTTTGGAGCAATCACACAACAAAAATCAAGAGCCTAGCTTCATGTCGCTTCTTTAGGTCTTAATATGGAACATAAGGCACTAACTTACTTTCTATGAGTTTTAAATTTTTCCCAAGGTCTCCTCTCATTTTCATTCATCATATATGACTCAAGAATGGGCTTAGAAAAATTTAAAACTCTCCCTAGCTATGCCATCTCCCTTAGGTCGGGACCATGGAGCATAATGGTCTTCAAGGACGTTGTTTTGTTTTCTCAAGGGAGGATGCATGTGGGGAGCCTCTTAGGGATCTTAGGAACTCATTTAAACTCTTATTTAAGCCTAAGAATTATCATACGAAATCAGATTTTACAAGATGCACTTGAAACCCCAGAATTTGCATCTTGAATTCTAATAGCTTTTTGTTAATTCCCTTTACATATTCTTAATCTTCACACCCTTTTTTCTTTAGAATCACCCTTGGTTCTACCTAAAAATCAAACCCTCCTAAGGTTCCTTAAGTAAGGCAAAATGGAGAAGAGAAGGAAGGAAGAGGTAGCAACCATGGAAGGAGAAATTACCTTGTTTTCTTACTTTTTCTCACTTGAATCTTGCTTTCTCTAGGCTCGTCTCTTCAAATCCGAAATTTCACCTAAGTTTCTCCCTTAATATAGATTTGTAAACTTCAATTTAATGAAAGGAAGTAAAGGATAATGAAGGAGAAGAGGTTTGGAAGAGAAAGAGCATGACTTGGGTTTTTCTCTAGTTTTGGGTAGAACTTGGTCGAGCTAAATGAGGAGGGAAGAAGGGTGCATCATATATATAGGTGCGAGGAAGAAACACTTTTCAAAAATTCTCATTTTGCCCTTTGTTTTTGACATTTTCATTTCTACTTTTTTTTAGCTCCTTTTTTAGAACCAAATTTGGGTTCCCAATTTAGTAAAATACCTTTGGAATCACTTAAATCGGAGCTAAAACCTTCCCGAGTGAATCCATCAAAGTTCAGGCACACTGACATTGGAAAACGTCCATTGAAGGGACTTTAACTGTCCTAGGGCTTCCCATGGTTTTCAAGGCCTCTAAGAACCCTGGAGTACTCAAAAATTTCATTTAAAAAGCCATCCTATGTGAATTCCAAAATTTGCTCAAAATTATAAAAATGCCATTATGTTTCGTAAGATTTTCATAAGAAATTGGTTCTTCATTCTAGCTCCATTTTTCTTTCCGTCTGAGCCTGGGATTCTCATTTTTAGGAGTCTAGAATGCTTCTTAAATTTTTTGGGACCTTAACTAAGCCATTTTGGGGGACCTTCTTTTGTATACGATGAATTTCGTTCGTTTATAGAGATACTGTACGTTAAATTCCTCATGTTTTTAGAAAATTGGATATTACATACAATGATCATAAAATTTTTCACGCATAAACTAGACATGATAAACTTTCTATAGCCATCAAGATCACCCCAATTGGACATCTGACTAGGGAGATATGAATTTTTGAAGTTCAGGGACAGTACCAGTAGTGATAGGTAACCTTAGTTATTATTCCATTAAATTCCAATAGTTAAATATCCTTGTTGCGGTCTGGAATTATTTTTAGTATAAAGTAGACATCTATATCTTTCTAGAATAGTATAGTATTCTTGATTTTGATTTTTTCTAGAATTAGTTATGATTTTTCAAATTTCATGACAGAAAACTAAAATACACACCCGAGGCTGCACATGCTATTTTTATGTATATACTCTATTAACTCGAGTTCTTGGCCACTCCTTGAGATGGTTATGAGTTGTATCTATGTATTTAAATATGAGAATGAGATGAATGAGTGTATATGATCCACAAGACACTTATTGGTATTAGAGCAAAGGTTCAGGCACTTTGATATGGGTTGTGGCTTGTGAATGTGAGAATTTCCCTTATGTAAATGAGTTTGTCTTGATATATGAGTTATTTATGGATGAACCGAGTGTGTTCCCTTTTGATGCTAAAGTTTGCTAATGATGTTTTAGCAAGATGGTGAACACTAGGAGAAGTAGGCCTTCCAGAGAGGCTCGTGCAGAGGATAGAGCCAAGCCTAGTGATCTAATAGTTAGAGCCCTACAGGCTATAGTGGCTCTTCTGGATTAGTAACAGGCTATGATTATGCAGTTACAGGAACGACTTGCACAAAGAGTTAGTGAGGGCCTTACCTCCCCCTCCATAGCCAACACAACACTCAGATTGTCCCGAGCATTTAGGAGTGACTCATTCAGATCCACAGCCACACATACAGACACAACATATTGCTCAGACTCCACCAGCTTAAACACCTCTAACCCTAAAGCAACCTTCCACTAGACAGATTATTGCACAGTTTAGAAAATTCGGGCCTCCCACCTTTGATAGCAAGTTGAACACAGAGAAAGTAGAGGCTTGGATTATGCAGCTTGAGAAGATATTCTAGGTGATGGAGTGTACTTCTTAGCAAAAAGCCACGATGGCTATTTTCCAGTTAGAGAAAGAAGCTTATTATTGGTAGAGGGGCACTGAGCTTATCCTGAGAGCAAGAAACCTTCCAATTACTTAGAGGAAAAATTCCTTTTATAAGAGGTATTTCCCTAGTTCCATCAAAGATCAGAAGGAGTCAAAGTTTGTACTTCTGAGGCAGATTGAAGGAATGTCTGTGGACCAGTACGTGGCCAAGTTTGTAGAGTTCTCCAGATATTCCTCATATTTACAGAGACATGATGACGAGCACTGGAGAGCAGACAAGTTAGAGAAAGGTTTGCTACCTGAGATTAGAGACAAGGTGGTTCCACAAAGAATCAGGAACTTTAACACCCTAATTGAGATTTATATAGTTACAGAAGCAAATCTCAGGATGATATAGCCAACTTCTAGTGTCAAACCTCCCTTCCCTAAGCCTAAGAGACGTATACCACAGTGACTAGCAAAAGAGGTTATAGAAGCCAGTGGAATAGAAGAGGCATGAAAAAGGGACCCAGTTTAGCAGAGGTAGTTCTGCACCCATAGTGTGTCCTCAATGTGGTAAAAATCATGGGATTAGACCATGTTACGCGGGGTAGAACGTATGTTATAGATGCAGTAGGCCAGGGCATATAGCCAAGGACTGCACACAGGCTCCCTAGTAGTTTTCTCACCAGAAGGAGATGGCTCATGTACTTAGACCTCAAGCCCAGGGTAGAGTAGTTGCCCTGATATAGCAGGAGGCTAGCCAGTTCCCGAATCTGATTCAAGGTACTATTATGATAAATAATTTTTTTGTAACTGTTTTATTTGATTCAGGTACTAGCCACTCTTTCATATCATATGATTGTGCTAGGAGGTTGGATCTGAGTATACATATACTATCATATGACTTGCATGTATCTACACCTATAGGAAATAGAGTCATTACCTCCGATGCCTATTTGAATTGTGTGGTCTAGTCTAATCATTGTTATACTACCCTTGATCTGATATGTATGCCCTTTGTTGACATTGATTTGATTATCAATATGAACTAGATGTCTATAAATAATGCCACACTTAAGTGTTCCTGAAAATGTATTACTTTGCTTAAATGTGGAATTGTACCTAGTATGAGGACTAAGTTATCTGTTATGACCACCTCCCAAGTTGAGAGGTCTCTAAAGCATGGTTGTCAAGGATACCTATTGTTCTTTTCAATCCAAGTTGAGGTAGGAGAGGGTATAGAGAAAATTCTATTAGTAAGAAAGTTTCTAGAAGTCTTTCCTAAAGAGATTACCAGACTACCCCTAGAGAGAGAAGTTGAGTTTCCTATCGACATTGTACCTAGGGCAAGTCCAGTCTCTAAGGCCCTATATAGAATGCCTCCCATCGAGTTAGCAGAGCTTACAAAACAAATAGAAGAACTTTTAGAAAAGGTTTTCATTAGACCCAGTGTCTTGTTATGGGGTGCTCCGATCTTATTCATAAAGAAGAAAGACGGAAGTCTTAGACTATGTATAGATTATAGGGAACTCAATAAAATAATATTAAGAATAAGTATCCTCTCCCTTGCATAGATGATCGCCTAGATCAGTTAGTAGGAGTGTCAGTGTTTTTTAAGATAAACCTTAGTTTAGGATATCATTAGCTCAGGATTAAGCCTGAGGATATTCCTAAAACAATATTTAGAACTAGATACGAGCATTATGAATTTTTAGTTATACCCTTCGGGTTGACAAATGCACTTGTAGTATTCATGGATTACATGAATAAAGTGTTTAGGCCATACCTAGATAGGTTTATAGTTATCTTCATAGATGACATCCTCATTTAGTCAAAGAGTAGGGAAGAACATAAGCAACACCTAAGATTAGTCTTGAAGACCTTGAGAGAGAAATAGTTATATGCTAAACTTAATAAATGTGAATTTTGGCTCACTGAAGTTCAAATTCATAGGCCATGTAATCTCCTAGGTAAGGGTCATAGTAAATCCCTATAAGGTAGAGGCAGTGTTATAGTGGAAGAGACCTAAAACAATGACAAAGATCAGGAGCTTTTTAGGTTTAGCAGGCTATTATAAGAGATTCATTTAGGGCTTTTCTCATATAGCGATGCCACTGGCTAGGCTCACCAAAAAGAATATACTATTTGTGTGTAATGAGAAGTGTGAGAAGTGTTTTCAAGAACTAAAGCATAAGTTGACCACGGCCCTAGTTTTAGTACTTCCTAACCCCAGTTAGACTTTTGTAGTCTATTGTGATGCTTTTAAGAAAGAGTTAGGATGTGTGCTCATGTAGAAAGACCGAGTGGTAGCTTATGCCTCTAGATAGTTAAAGACTCACAAGAAGAATTACCCTACACATGATTTAGGGCTTGATGCAGTGGTGTTTACTTTGACAATGTAGAGGCACTACTTATATGGGGTAGCCATAGAAATTTACAGTAACCACAAGAGCCTTAAATATTTATTTAAACAAAAAGAATTGAACATGAGACAGAGGAGATGGTTAGATTTTTTGAAAGATTATAATTTCACATTGAAATACCATCCCAGTAAGGCTAATATGGTAGTTGATGCCCTACGTAGAAAATCCATACATATGGCCTACATAATAATTAGAGAGCAAGAGTTGATTGAGAAATTTAAAGATATGAATCTTGCATGTGAGGTGCATTTAGGGAAGTTACTAATAGGTGAAACCCGAATAGAGAATGACCTAAGAGACCAAATAAGAGAGGCTTAACAAACAAATGATTATATAAGAAAGATTAGATCCCAGATAACCCAGGGTAGCATTTAAGAGTTCAATCTGTCTGAGAATGACATAGTGAGATATAGAGATAGGCTATATATGCCTAGAAATGTAGAGATTAAAGAGAGAATACTAGATGAGGCATATAAAAGTAAATATACTATTCATCTAGGCAGCAATAAAATGTACTATGATTTGAAAAAAAATGTTCTGATGGCCTGGAATGAAAGCAAACATAGCAGAATATGTCTCCCAATGTCTAGTATGTCAAAGAGTCAAAATAAAACACCAGAAGCCAGCTGGGTTACTTCAGCCTTTAGATATCCTAAAGTAGAAATGGAATAGTGTAGCTATAAATTTTGTTATAGGTTTACCTAGGACATTATTGGGGCATGATGTCATATGGATAATAGTGGATAGATTAAGAAATTCAGCTTACTTCTTAGCAATGAAAGCCACTTATGCCCTAGATAAATTAGCCCAGCTATACATCTGTGAGATAATGAGATTACATAGTGTACCTAGAGCATAGTATCAGATAGAGGTCCCAGGTTCACTTCAAACTTCTAGAGATCATTACAAGATACTTTAGGTACCAAGTTAAGATTTAGTACAGCCTATCACCCCCAGACAAATGGTCAGACGGAAAGAACCATCTAAACTTTAGAGGATATGTTAAAGGCATACCTTTAGCAGAGTTTACCTATAATAATAGCTATCATGCAAGTATTCAGATGGCACCGTACGAGGCATTGTATGGGAGGAAGTATAGGTCTCCGATGTGTTAGGTTGAGCTAGGAAAAAGAAGCCTGAGAGGCTTAGAATTAGTGGACCAAACCTTTAAACAAATTAAGACCATAAGAAAGAAACTCCTAACGGCTTAGAGTAGACAGAAGAATTATGCAGATAGACGTAGACGGCCGTTAGAGTTTGAGGTTGGAGACCATGTCTTTGTTAAAGTGTCTCCAGTCACAAGGATAGGTCTGTCCATAAAAGTAAAAAGCTCAGTCCAAAATACATAGGTCCATTCTAGATTCTTGATAAAGTAGGATCTGTAACTTATAGACTCACCTTTCCCCTAATTTTGAGCCAAGTTTACAATGTATTCCATGTATCCTAACTCAAAAAATATGAACCCAACCCCTCACATGTCATAAAGTATGAAAAAGTGTAGTTACAGGATGATCTAGCATATATAGTATCATCAGATCGGATTGTGGACATTAAACTTAAGCAGTTATGGAATAAAATGATACTGCTGGTGAAAGTGGTTTGGAAGGGGTTATCTCCCGAAGAAGCTACCTGGGAGCTAAAAGAAGAGTTAAGAAAGAAATATTCAAAGTTTTTCCCTTGAGGTATGTTATCTAAATTTTGATGACAAAATTTATTTAAGGGGGAAGAATTGTAATGTTCAGTTTTTGTAAAAATGACGAAAATGGATACATTTTCAAAGCAAGTCCTCTAAAATGAATTGGTTAAGGCCCAGAAAGATTAGAATAATGATTTAGACATTAAAGGATGAATTTAGGAGCCCAGAGGTATCCTGAAACAAAGGCTAAAATGATCAGATAGAAATTAACAAAATAGCCATGTAACGTAATGGCATTTTCATAATTTTGGATAAATTTTGAAATTATCATAGGAGGGCTTTTTAAATGAAAAATTTGAGTTCACCAAGGTTCTCAGAGGCCCTGAAAACCATGGGAAGCCTTAGGACAGTTAAAACTCCTTCGATGTACATTTTCTAACATCGATTGACCCGAACTTTAACCCTTTCCTTCAGGAAGGTTTTAGCTTCAATTTGAGTGATTCCAAAGGCATTTTATAAGATTAAGGACTTAAATTTTATGATGGAAAAGGAAATTCTCAAAAAGGAGCTAAAATGAACTAGAAACCAAAATGCCAAGATTAAGGGCAAAATTGGAATTTTGTAAACAATCAGCTTCTGGAATGTTCTTTAAAAGCCACTCCCCTTCTTCCTCCTTCTTCACCAACCTTATTCTACCTAAAATAAGAAAGGAAGACCAAAAATCTTAGATGCACAAGAGAGGAGAGAAAGGGAGGAGAAAAAGCCGAAATAAAGGTATGAAATCAATGGAATTTCTTAGTCTTTCCTCTAGCAAAGTTGTTCTTCTCCTTCTCCACTTTCTTTTTATGGTTTGGTTGAAGTTTTTGGGTCTGTTTTGAGGGCAGAACAGAGGGGAGATTTTTGAAATTCAAAAGGAGAATCCAATCAAAGGAAGAAGCATCCAAGAAAGGCTAGAAATCCAAGGTAATTTGCTACTTTCTAAGCTTGAATCTCCTTATTCTTCTTCCCCTTCATTTAGCCTCATGTATGGCCAGCCAAGAAGGAATGAAATTCAAACTAAACCAAGGATGAATCATAGGAAAATAAGGGAGAAGAACAAGAATATGTAAACAAAATAATAAAATAACCATTAGATTTTAAGATAGAAAAGTTAGGGTTTCAAGTGTTCCTTTAAAATTATATTTTGATACAAGAATTCCTAGGCCAAAATGAGTATTTGGATGAGCTCCTAAGATCCCTAAAAGGCTTCTCACATACATCTTCCGTCAAGAAAATAAAGCAAACTCACTTGGTGTTCATATAGTGCATAGTTTCAACCTAGGCTATAAGAAGCACCATAGGACAATTTTAATTTGTTCCAAGCCTGATTTTGGGTCATATATGATGGAAGAGGATGATAGAAAGCCTTGAAAAAATTTTAGAAGCCATGGATAGTGAGATGGTATCATAGGTTCCATATTATGGCTTAAAGAAGCAATACCTAGCTAGGCTTCTTGAATTAATTGTGTGATAACTCCAAAAGGCTTAAAAGGAGTCAAGAATCATAAATAGATAAAAAGAGTGGAGCTAAGATTATGTTTTCCTAAGGTAGCTTCATTAAATGCATTATGGAATTACAAATGAGACATAAGCACAACCTAGCTTTTGAAATGAATATGCAGCCCTAGAATTTGTTCCAAGAGTGAAATTGGCTTCCATATTATGTGTTGAGGCTAAAGGAAACAAGTCCCACCTTCTTGTGAGTGTGTGGTTATAATGTCTGATTTTCGTTAAACTACGAAAACGAGTGCATTTTCAAAGCAAGTCCCCTAAAATGAATAAGTTAAGGTCCCAAAAAATTTAAGTAACATTCTAAACTCCTAAAAATGAGAATCCTAGGCTCAGACAAAAAGAAAAATAGAGCTAAAATGAAGAAACTCATTTTAACAAAAGACTTACGAAATGTAATGGCATTTTTGTAATTTTGAGTAAATTTTGAAATTCATGTAGGAGGACTTTTTAAATGAAAGTTTTGAGTTCTTCAAGGTTCTCAGAGGCCCTAAAAACCATGAGAAGTGACGGGAAAATTAAAACCCCTTTGGTGGATGTTTTTCAACGTCAATGTACCCAAACTTTAACAGATTCATTTAGGAAGGTTTTAGCTCTGATTTAAGTAATTCCAAAGGCATTTTACTAAATTAGAAACCTAAATTTTATAATGGAAAAGAAGATTCTCAAAAAGGAACTAAAACGAATTAGAAACGAAAAAGCCAAAGACGAAGGGCAAAATGAGAATTTTTGAAAAGTCTTTCTTCCACCACCTATATATATAGGGCACCCCACTCTCCCACTCATTTAGCTTCATATGTTTCTGCCCTAAACTAGAGAAAAAACCCTAGGAGAGTGGCACATAAGAGGAAGAGGAAGAGGAGGAGAAATTAAAGCTAAAAGGTATGGATTTTTGGTAGTTTTTCATGCTCTTTCCCTTACAAACCTTTTGTTCTCCATTTCCCTTTCTTTCTTGTGATTATATTGAAGTATATGGATCTATTTTAAAGGAGAAATTAAGGGAAAAATTCATATTTGAAGTAAGGAGGCCAAATAAGGGAAGATTCAAATGAGAAAACAAGGGAAAATAAAGTAATTTCTCCTTCCATGGTTGCTACCCCTTGCTTCTTTTCTCTCCATGTTTCGCCCCACTCAAGAAGCAATAATAAGGCTTGGATTTTGTAGAACCAAGGATGAATCTTAGGAAAAAGAGTGTGAAGAATAAGAATATGCAAAGAGAATTAACAAATAACCATGGAAATTCAAGATTAAAATTCTAGGGTTTCATATACTCTTTGTAAAATCTGACTTGATACCTTAATTTCTATGCCTAAATGAAAGTTTAAATGAGCTCCTATGATCCCTAGAAGTCTCCCCATGTTCTTCCTCCATCAAGAAAACAAAGCAAAGTCCATGAATGCCATTATGCTTCATTGTCTCAACCTAAGAGAGTTGGCATACCAAGGGAGAGTTTTAAATTTTTCTAAGCCCATTTTTGAGTCATATATGATGGATGAAAAAGAGGGGAATCCTTGGGAAAATTTAAGAGGCCTATAGAATGAGTTGGTGCCTTATGTTCCATAATATGACCTAAAGAAACAACATGTAGTTGGGTTTTTTGTTTTATTATGTGATAACTCCAAGAGACTTAAAAGGAGTCAAGAATCATGTATGAAGAGAAAGAATGGAGCCTAGAATTTATTTGATGGGTATTGCTTCATTAGGTGCATTCTTGGAACCATAAAGGAGTTATTAGACAAAGTTAGTATTCAAGAAAGATGTGTGGCCTTAGAATTAATTCCATGAACCTAATTGGCTTCCATAAATTGTGTTTAAGCTAAGAGAAATCATTCTCACACCTTTGTGTATATGAGGTCGAGGAAGGGAGAGCAAATTCAAGAGAAAAAGTATGTGGTTGCATCCAAGGTAGCTCACTCCCTTTCTCTCATGCATGAATGCATGCTTGGCTTGTCTTTGAATGTGTGTATGTGTGTTTTAAGCCATGATTTCATATGCCATGGTGCCATGATGATGCATTATGTTTCAAAATGATGTTTATGATGCATGCTTTGGTTTGCTTGAGTGTGGTGAAGCCAAGAATCCTTAGCCATGGTGAAGATGAGCCAAGAACCCTTAGAATTAGTTGAGACAAAGTAAAGAGTCCCCCAAAAGTGAAATTGACTCCCAAGAGTAAGGTTGAGTAAAAAACTTCTTAAAGAATGGGTGAGACAAGTCCAAAATCCATAAGTGAATGGGTGAGGCTAATCTATTTACTTGGTAAGCCTTTGTATGCTATGTATGACTTGCCCAAATGTTGAAAATATCTTTTAAATGATTGCACATGTAAATATGCTCATGCATGCATTTTCTAGACTTGTTTTGCATCTTTTATGTGTGATTAAAAGGGAAATGAGCTATTGAGATTCTTTGAATCTCATTTCCTCCTTTCTAATATTCTAACATGCTAGGTGAACAAAGAGAACAAGGAAATGGAAGCCACGGCGAAATACCTTCTGATCCTATAACTCTTAAAATCTTATCTCATAGTCTCCACTCTCTATCTAAGGACTCTCTAGGGCCATTCTCCCACTTGTTATGAGATTCTAATAACATTTATCTAGCTGATTTACCCTAGTCATTGTATCATTACCCATCTATCATTTAAATGTGGATTTTCCTACTCATCCATTGGTTTTACATAAGTAAATTTATAAATTTCCCACCATGGTCATTCAATCATACTTTCATTGGATATTTCATGCTTCGCTAGTTTAGGCCTACAATCAATATATCATAGGATTTTATTACTCAAATAGTCGATTATATCATAGGTTCATAAGCCATAAATAGTGTTAAAGCTCATACATCCATCAACAACTAGTATGAAACCTATTTCTCAATGGTTACATTATATGTTATCAAAATGCAAACTCCTACACTTGGCAATACAGATACATGATGATGCTATACAAGGTTAACAAAATTAGCATATACTTTATTCCACTCAGACCAAGTGTAACTCCCCACATCAGGCCTCAACTCATGGATGTTCATCCACTTGCTTGCCCTTATCCTTACCCGAAAAACCTTCACCTGAAATAATTAGTCCCATAAAATGGGGTGAAATGCAAATCTCAGTAACCAAGGCAAATTTCATCATATATTTTAGTTTAATTAACATATATACATGATTTCACATAAGCATCAGAAAACATACCAGTCATATTAGTAAATAAAACAATTAGGTTATCATGATTACTATCCCATACTAGCAATCATATTTCCACATGTTAAAGGCCAGTAACACTGGGAGAGGCCCGTCCATGTCACCTACTCCTCTTTGAGCACAACCAGGGCTCAGTGTATCTGAGGTTTGATCATAACCCGGTGCCCGATCGAAGCACATGCACGGGTGGCAGCCGTACCACAGCTCCACCATGGACTCACAAGGTCCAATCACAGTACAATAGATAGCCAATCATATCATTCAACATTTCAAATCATTCTTGTATAGCAAATATGAAATTAAAACATATATAAGCATGGAATTAATATAGTCCCAATTACCTCACCTGTAGCCAATCCTCTAAGAGCAAATTAAATGTTACTCCAGTCCAATCACCACTAAAACCAAATTCGGATTCGGTTGCTCCTACCCCAGAAACCTCAAAATAACACCTCAAATTCTGAGTAAATTCATACAGAAACAATACCCATATTATAAATTAGCTATAGGGGTTTCAAACTAGCAAAGAAAGCATCAAAATAGAGAGTTTATACTTACTTAATGTCAGCCCTAGCCTCAACCTACTTAAGTAACCTCAACCTACTCAGTCATCCACATGGCAGTCTACAGTGACTTGTTTCAAGTGTGGGAAGCCTAGGCACGTAACCAGGAATTGCCCTCAGGCAAATGCAGTGCCTCCTAGGCCACAAACATAGGGCAGGGTGTTTGCCATTTCTTAGCAGATAGCTAGTACGTCTCCTAATCTTATCTGAGGTACCCTCATAGTGAACTATTTTCTTGTGATTACTATGTTTGATTCGAGTGCTAGCCACCCATTTATATCCTATGACTGTGTGAGATGTTTGGATCTAGCCATTAGTGATGTCACGACACCCATTAGAGGCCATGTTATTACTTCCCATACTTGCTTGAATGTCACTGTACAGTTTAACCACTATTACACTGCTATTGATCTGATTTGTATGCCTCTTTATGATATGGAAACATCAAATGGCAAGTTTCAGATTTTAGGTGTGTGTGAAAATACTCCAAATGAAAAACTAATCAAGCCAAAATGAAAAGAAAGAGAAGGGGATTAAGTTATATAACTATTACCTTGGTTAAATCTTGCTCTAGAAGTGGGAAAAGATAGAAACATGCCAAAAACCCTAGCCTCTCCTTTGGACCTCTGAATTTTTGTGTGTCTCTTGTGGTTCTGCAGAATGGGGGTGGCTAGGTTAGTTTTTAGGGTTTAAGTTAGGTTTTCTATGGGTTATAGGCTGCTCCAAGATCCAACTCTAAATGGGCTTCATATTTGAGCTTTGTTAGGCCAGCTTTAAGGTGTTAGGCTACAGATTTTTATTGGGCCAAACCTAGTTTTAAGAACTCAATTGTTTTAGGTCTGCACAAGGTTTATTAGACCATTCATAAAAGCTTATACAAGGTCGATCTTGGGCTTCTATCACATTGAATTAGATTTGGTCTGCACCTAACTCATTGGGCCTCCATTAATCCCTAACCTTAGCCTACTTAATTTAATATGGGCCTAGATAGGGTTTATAACTCAATTAAATCTCAAACTTATATTAATAATTTATCTCTCCAAAATTTTCTATTCACTTAACTTACCCAATTATTCCATATTAATTATTCTTAATTATCCCAAAACTATGATTAATATTTTAATTAATTTTGGGGTGTTACAGACCAAGACTAGAACAGGGAGCCAGCTCCGTACCTACTAGTAAAAAGAATAGCAAGGTGCAATGGAGCAGAAGGCCACTGAAAGGAAAGAAGGTACAGCCCCTGAGAACTCAGTCATCCACATGGCAGTCTATAGTGACTTGTTTCAAGTGTGGGAAGCCTAGGCACGTAACCAGGAATTGCCCTCAGGCAAATGCAATGCCTCCTAGGCCACAAACATAGGGCAGGGTGTTTGCCATTTCTTAGCAGATGGCTAGTACATCTCCTAATCTTATCTGAGGTACCCTCATAGTGAACTATTTTCTTGTGATTACTATGTTTGATTCAAGTGCTAGCCACCCATTTATATCCTATGACTGTGTGAGATGTTTGGATCTAGCCATTAGTGATGTCACGACACCTATTGGAGGCCATGTTATTACTTCCCATACTTGCTTGAATGTCACTGTACAGTTTAACCACTATTACACTGCTATTGATCTGATTTGTATGCCTCTTTATGATATTGATGTGATTGTTAACATGAACTGGATGACTACTAATAATGCCATTCTTGATTATTAGCACCACACCATCTCTGTACCTTCATGTGGGACCATACTTAAGATAAGGGCTGAGTTATCCTTTATGACTATTGCCCAGGCTGAGAGATACATAAAGTATGGATGCCGGGGGTTTCTAGTCTTTTTCTCTATCCAGGCTGAGGTAGAAAAACGGATAGAGGAGATCCTGATAGTTAGGGAATTCCTGGAGGCTTTCCTTAAACATTTTGACTTTAGTGGCCTACCCTATGAGAGAGAGATAGAATTCCCCATAGACATAGTGCCTAAGGCTGGATCGGTGTCCAAGACTCCCTATAGGATGGCTCCCATTGAACTTGCTGAGTTGAAAAAGTAAATAAAGGAGCTGTTAGAGAAAGAGTTTATCTGCCCTAATATGTCATCCTGGGGAGCTTTGATATTATTTATGAAAAAGAAAGATGGTAGCTTGAAACTGTGTATAGATTATAATGAATTAAATAAAGTTATCATCAAGAATAAGTATCCTTTCCCCAGAATAGATGATTTATTAAATCAGTTAGTTAGGGCATCTGTATTCTCTAAGATAAACCTTAGATCTGGATATCACCAGCTAAGAGTGAGAATTGAAGACATCTCAAAGATGGCCTTCAGAACTAGATATAGGCATTATGAGTTCCTTGTGATGCTATTCGGGCTGACAAATATGCCCGCAGTATTTATGGATTATATGAACAGGATATTTAGACCGTATCTAAATAAGTTTGTTGTGGTTTTTATTAATGATATCTTAGTGTACTCCAGATCTTTTGAAAAGCATGAGAGGCATATGATATTAGGCCTAGAGACTCTAAGAAGTAAGAGATTATATGCCAAATTAAGTAAATATGAATTTTGGCTAACTGAGGTGAAATTCTTAGGTCTTATGATCTCACGAAATAGGGTTGCGGTAGATCCCTATAAAGTTAAGGCTGTGTTACAGTGGGATAGGTTTAAGATGATCACCGAGGCTAAGAGTTTCCTTGGTTTAGCAAAATATTACTGACGATTTATTCAGGTTCTCTCATATGGCCTTGTCGCTCACAAGGCTAACTCGAAAGAATACACCTTTCATGTGGGATGATAAGTGTGAAAGGAATTTTTAGGAATTGAAACTTTGATTGACCACTACCCCTGAGCTAGTAATTCTTGACCCTAGTTTACCATTTATGGTATACAATGATGCCTCGAGGAGAGGGGTAAGATGTGTGCTAATGCAGTAGGGTATGGTAGCAGCATATGCCTCTTGGCAGCTGAGGTCTCATGAGGAGAGCTATCCCACACATGACCTAGAGTTAGCTGTAGTACTTTTTGTTCTTAAGATTTGGAGGCACTATCTGTATGGTGCGAGTATAGGGATTTATAGAGACCATAAAAAGTAAAACCAAAAGTCCCTAGAGTATAGCCTTAGTTTGAATGTGAATATGTAGCATGGAAATTGTGACTTTACATACTTTATGATTGTTAAACCTTCCATACATATGCTTTGATGTGTATATACCATGAATGTACGTGTAAATGGATGTGTGAGCTATTTAGATTCTAGAAATCTCACTCCCCTTCCCCTTTTCCTCTTGACATGACTAGGTGGAGTTCAGGAAACAAAGAATGCAAGCCAAGGGAGTTAAAAAGCCAATTTTTGATAGTTATGTAACTTGTTATGTAATTGAATGCCAAAGTTACTTTGTACATATCATTTTTGTGGTGTAAAATCATGAACAATTGTAATATGATGTATGACTCTTGTATAGACCATATGTGGCATGAAATCAATGGAAATGGAATTTTGACTTCTTGATGACTTGATGTATTAGTGTATTAATGGAAGTGGAATGACCAATTTAGGATTCATGGAGTTTAGGACCACTTGGGAAGTTGCTACAAGTCATATTCATGCTTTTAAACTTGCCCAAGAAGTGCCAAACATTAAAGAAGGCCATTTGAACAAATTTGGTATCTCATATGGGACAAAAATGGCCATTTTGGTGAGCTATATCAGTTTATATCCAAATGAGCTCTTCTTGGTCTAAAATTTTGCATACATCTAGATCTTGTTATAAGCTGTTTGGAAACCTAAAGTGGGTATTTTTTGGAAGTCTGTGGAATATTTGGCGAATTTTTGAAGTTGGAAAAAGTTTTTGGTTTGGCCATTGGTACTGTTCATATAGTCCGAAAATTGTTCTCCGTCATTCATGAGGCAAATGATGTCCAATTGATACAAAATTTTACAAGGGAAAATTAAACCCTCCTAGTGTCTTGTGACAATTAGAAACACCTCATTTGGATCTCTAGATATCGAGATATTAATTTTTGAATTTGATGTCCAGTACCAACATAGTCAAACCTGTGGTATTATTTGGTTGAATTTTGGGGCCAAAATGCATTTGGATTGGTTTGAAATTATTTTTCCTCTATAGTCAAACTTGTATTTTTCCTAATTGGTATAGATTGCATGGATTATATTTTTGTGGAATTAATTATAAATTTTCAAAGTTTATATCAGTAATCTATATCAGTATCAGAGGGTAGTTGGACCTTTCTACCTTTTCTATTATCAAACATGGTCTAGATGGAATTTTCATCGCTAGAAATTATTTTTAGTGTAAATTTAACATTGATAGCTTTCTAAAAAGCTATGGTTTGTATGATTTTGATTTTTCTACATTTAGTTATGATTTTCAAAGTTGTCTTAAATTCTACCACCTTGGAACCTGAGGCAAAACTTGATTATTTTGGGGTTTTAACCCTTGGTCCGTGGTTTGTGCTAATTTTTGAGAATGTTATGATTTGTATGAATGGAAAATAATTATAGAATCCTATTGATAAGTTCATGGGCTCTCAAAGACATGAAATAAAAAACTTATCTGCTACACACATGCAAGTTAATTCATTATTTTAATGCATTTTCTTAGGATTCCTTTGGTGAAATGTATAATCCCACTTGCAAGAAGGGGATCAATGTTAGAAATAATATAGTATTACAACTTTAGGCCTTGATTTATGACTATTGACCACTCAATTAAGCATAATCACTATAATTAGAAATTAGGGTCATTACACTAGGTGGTCTATAATTGGTAAAACAAGAGCTCATGGAGAACAACTAAGAGAAAGCAAGAAGGGCCATGATGTTTACCTTGTTTCTTAGCCTTTTCAAGAGCTCTTTTCTTTGCTTCTATCTTCTCCTTTAATTTTCAACCTTCCTTTACTAAACTAGTCCTAAAACAGTCCCAAATCAAGCATTAAAACCATAGGAAAAGAAATGAGAAGGAGGAAAACAAGATTAGTGAAGGAAAGAGCATGAAAGACCATAGTTTTCTCACCATTTTACCAAGCTTTTCTTCTTCTTCTTCCCCTCCTCTTATGCTCTTCTCTCTCCTAGTCTCTCCTCTATTTTGGGCAAAACATAGGTCTGTTAAAATGAGGAAAAGAAATGGGACAACACATGAAAGAAGGAAGCTTCTTAAAATTCTTTTTTAAAATTTCCCCTTTTGTCCCTTTTTCTTGGCTCTTGCTATTTAGGTTCATTTCAACTCTTTCTCAAGAACCATCTTTTCCATCATAAAATTTAGGTCCTCTAACTTATTAAATGCCTTTGGTTTCACCCACTTTGGATTTAAAACCTTCTCAAATGAATTGGTCAAAGTTTGGGTCAACTAACACTCTGAAATGTAAACCGAAAGGGTTTGAACCATTCTAAGGGTTCTAATAGTTTTTAAGGCCTCTAAGAATCCTAAAAAATTTAATTTTTTTATTTAAAGATCCCTCCTTTGTGTTTTTTTTAAAGTGCCTAAAATTACGAAAATGTCACTAGTTTTCATTTGATTTTATTTAGCTACTCGAACTCTGATTTTTAGGCATTTTAAATCTTGTATTCTCATTTTTCATTATTTAGAATTTTTTTCTAATTTTATTTGGCCTCAAATCTTTCTATTTAGGGGACTTGCTTTTATAACTAATCTGTTTCTATCGTTTTCAAGAAAACTAGACATTACAATGCATATGTATAGCATTTTTGCACCACATGCATTGTATTTACTTATGGTATTCATGTATATATTAAATTGGTTGAGATTAGCTACTAAAATTCTCCCAAAATCTTACCCCCATGCTCTCACTAATCATTTTAGGGTCATCAAGTTAAAGCAAGGATATTGAGAAGACCTAAAATCTAGAAATGTTACATTAGAAATGCTACATGCTTTAGAGTTTGATATATGTATTCAAATGACACTCCATTTGTACCATTGTAAACTTATGATATAAAATTATGTGATATCACATGTTTTATGATAAGACCATATGTAAAGGCATGAGAATATGAATATATGGCAATTTGTGATGATGTATAAGTATTAGTGTAACAGATAACATATTTAGTGCCAATGGATATGTAATACCTTAGCTTCTTAGCTATTATACCATGGTCTCATTATCTATTTCAATGTATCTCATATGTATTGGTGCACAAATATAAGAAATCCTATACTTCACATGAAAAATAATGAAATTTAAAGGTGTTTAGTTGTGTTATGTAAGATCTCATTCCTTCATTTTATGCTCCATGGACTATCTAAACTCATCCACATCATTTTCTATCCATAACAAATCCATACAAGTCATACACATCACAAAACATACCAAGAGTCTCAGATTTTAGGCCACCTTCCATAAAATTAATGTTTTGCTCTCAGTCTACTTTCCAGATTTTTAATATTCAAAAATTCATAACTAATTCTAGAAAAATTGCAATCCTTCAAACCATACCATTTTGGAAATCTATGGATGTTAACTAAAGAATAAAAATAGTTCTAGACCAATACAATGGCCTTTAACTTATAGAAATTGATAGAACAGTAACTTAAGTTAGGTTGTATTATTGGTACTGCCATACAACTTCAAAATTTTATTTCTCCCTCTACAGAGCTCCAAATGAGGTGATCTTAGTGGCTATGGAAAGATTATGATGCTAGTTGATGTTTGTAAAATTTAATGAGCATTGGACTTCATTTGGGCCATGCGTGACACAGAGAAGAAAATTGACCAACTAAATAATAACCATACCATTTCTACATAATTTAGCCAACTTTAAAAAATCATAATAAATTCTATAGAGCTCCAACCTAAGCTCTTTGGCTCTATAAAAAGCTCTAGATGAGACCTATTATTTTGCCAAACTTCATAAAAAAACTCACTCATTTGGTTAGACTTTGGTTCAGTACACCATTTGGTCAACTTTGAAGTCCAAAGTGGGAATTTCAGGCACCAAATGCTCTTCCACACTTTCTACCACCACATGGGCAAGTCTAAAAGCACAAATACAACATATAAAAGCATGCCAAATGATCCAAATCATCATGGAGCTTGACCTCACCTTGCCACTTGCATACATACACATGAATATCACATCTCATAAAGGTTCCTTGGTAGCAAGAACATGCATATTTATTCATCTAGCTTTCACATTGATACATACACTATTTATACATACATTAGAACATGTTCAAGGAATTACATCATCTATACATCTCATGGTTATATAGTTTGACATCAATATGTCATCAAAATGTCTATGTTTCATAACTCTTTACTAAAGTCTTGATCTTCATAGTTGTTGGCCTCTATTTCTTTGCCCACTTGGCTCACCTAGACATGGTTAGGTATATGTGGGGAAAGAGTCAGATTCAAAGAATTCCAATAGCTCTTAACCCTTTCAAACATACATAATGGATGCATATACAAGTCAAAGAATGCATGCATGACATTCAAGCAACTAGTAATCATACATAAATAATTTTCCTTAGCACATCAACTCATACATAGCAAATATAAGCTCTAAAGGGCATTGGTTTAGCCTTACCCAACTTCCTTGGGGCTTTTGGATTTGTCTTACCCACTTTCAAGGAACTTTTGACTTAGCCTCACTCTTCTTGAAACTTTTGGCTTTGTCTCACCCATTTCTAGGGACTTTTGGCTCATTCTCACCATTACTAAAGGACTTTTGGCATCACCAAACCTATACAAGCTATATTGCAATCATAAACACATTTCAAGAAACATAATGGCACCATAATATGTAAACGTTAGCTAGAAACATTTTTCATGGCTCAAACATACACACAAGTACTCAATAACAAGAAACCATCTAAGCCATGCATGAGAAAAAGATTAGAGAGCTACCTTGAAGCAAGAACTCAACACTTTTTTCTTTGATTATTCTTCCCCTTTTTCAGCCACACACTTGCAACTAGATGAAGCTTGATTCCTTTGTCCTAAACATATCAAATAGGACCCAATTACAGTATGGAAGTAAGCTCTAGCATCACACATACTTTATGGAAGCTTACTTTGTTCTATGGTTACATAATGGTTTCATATAAGATCTAATAAAGCATCTACTAGAATTCATGATCTTGATTCCATTTTCTCCTTCTATCTAAGTCTCTTGACTTCATTTAGACTCCTTGGAGTCATTACAAATTCATTCCCAATAGTTTAGATACAAGTTTCTTTTTTAAGTCTCATTATGGAGCCTACACTTCTATCTCACTAACCAAAGCTTCTAAATTTTTTTGAAGGCTTGCTTGATGTTTTTCTATCATATTTAGTCCCTTTCTACCCTTATGAAAATTTAAAACTCTCCCTAGGTGCTTCTTCTTGTCTAAGCTAAGCCAATGCACCCTTTTGAGCACCCATGGATTTTGCAATTTTTCTTGAAGGAAATGGCACATGTGAGGCTTTCTAGGTGTCTCAAGAATCCATATATACTTTCAGACAATTATAAATACTACTAGAAAGTTTCATGCATACCATGGTGCAATAAAATCCTTGCTAAAGGAAGGAGCATGAAAAACCAAGGATTTCTTACCTTTTTCTTCTCCTTTTTTCCCTCCTCTTATGCACCCTTTATTGCTGAGTTTTTCTCTATTTTGGGTAGAAACTAGGTCAGCTAAAATGAGGAAAAGAGTCGAACACCACTTATATATAGTAAGGGTTCCATGAGAAGCTTTTCAAAATGTCAATTTTGCCCTTTGTTCTTAGCTTCTTCCTTCAAGGCTCATTTCAACTCCTTTTCAAAAATCATCTTTTCCATCATAAAATTTAGGTCCTCTAACCTATAAATTGCCTTTAGAATCACTTAAATCAAATCTAAAACTTTCCCGAACTAAACGGTCAAAGTTCGAATCCATTAATGTCCCAAAATGTAAATCGGAGGGGTTTCAACTATTCTAGAGGTTCCTATAGCTTTTAAGGCCTTTGAATCTCGAGAAACACAATTTTTTATTTAAAGATTCCTCTTTTGAATTTTCTAAAAGTTGCTCAAAATTACAAAAATACCACTATATTTGGTCAAATTTTCTTTAGCCACTCTAACTCTAGTTTCTGGGATCCTAAGCCTTGGTTCCTCATTTTTTATTATTTAGAATTTTATCCTAATTTTACTTGGCCTCAGCTAATTCTCTTTAAAGGACTCTCTTTTATATCTAACTCATTTTTGTTGTTTTTACGAAAACCGAGTGTTACAGGATATGTATGCATACTTGGATGTTAAGGGGTCAAATTTTGATTCAAACCTCTTAACATGTACAGGAATGGTTTGAAAAGTTATTTAGGATGAATAGAATGTGCTCAAAGTGAAAGAAACCTAATTAGATGCCAAATGGTCCAATTGGATACCAAACTTTGTTTTAAAAGAGGCATAATCAACTCTTATGTCAAAAGTTAGGTACCAAATGACTTAGTTTGAGTCTAAGATTTGGCATGTAATTAGACCCTTAGTAGAGCTTCTGAGAAGTCAAAAATCAGATTTTTTTGGCATTATACAAAATATTTCATGAATTTTTGAAAATTTTAAGAATTTTCATTTAGGCCCCAGGTATTATTCATAGGATTAGTTCTGATATTTCATATATTTGAGGGGTCAAATGAACTCTAATGCTCATGAAACTTTTACAAACATATAGTTGGCATTATAAACTTCCCATGGCCACTAAGTTTGCATAAAACAAAGTTATATAGCCAAAGATATGCATTTTTTGAAGTGGAGGTTTGTCATATGCATTCATTACTGCACTAGTTACTATTGTATTGATTTTTCATGGACCAAATGAATTTAGATTTACATGAAATTTTTTATAGCATGTAGTCCATATCTTAACTTTTCATAGACACTTGATTTTCATGAATATGAGTTATATAGCCAGAGATATGAATTTTTAAAGTTTGTGCAAAATTAGGGTGTCTAGGGGAATCTCGAGTTTATGACATTTCTAAGGGTTCCATGTGCTAGTCATGATAAAATAGACCTAACCAAGTTTTTTTGTGATATATAGAAACTAAGGAAAAGAAAGAACCATATTTGGACCCTTATAACTCCATATAAACCATACACGGACCGATATTGGTGTTGAAAAACATATGAGTGAATGTGAACTTTGCCTTGAATTCTATTTATTGTATGAATGAGTTAGACAATGTAACACCCCAAAATTAATTAAGAATAATTATAATGAATTAAGAGATTAATGTGGGGAATTTGGGAAGGTTAAGGAAAATAAGGATTTCTAAAGAAATAGATTTATTTTGGATATTTCGAGACAATAATCATGTTTTGTCATTATTAGGTGAAGATATATTAATTATGGTTATGAGTTTAATTAATAAAATTAATTGAGTGAAGATGGACATTTAATTTAGGCCTTTTGATCAATTCAATTATGTCATAAGCCAAGTAGGGAAGCCCACTTCTAATTTGTAAGAAGATCTAATCTCATCTTTAAAGGGCCCAACTCACATTTATATCAACTTAACTCATTAAACCCATGGCCTAATAAGTACATATTTGAACCCAAAAGAATTTTGGGCTTTTGGTTAAGCCCAAACCTATCTAAAACCCAAACACAATTAGCCCCCATTCCCCATTCTATAGACCATTTCATTTTCAGCCAAGGAGAAGTCCATTTTCACATAGCAAGAGAGGAGGCTAGGGTTTTCTGCACATTTTTATCATTTTCCACTTCTAAAGGAAATTTTAGCCAAGGTAATCTCTATGAAACTTATTCCTCTCATTCTCCTCTCCATTTTGGTCTAAATAGTTTTTGGTTAATGAATTTTTCTTCATTACCCACATCTAAAACTTGCTTTTTGGTGGCTTCATTGTTGATTTTCGAAAGTTGAAGCTAGGAGGATTATTAGGTAAGCACCCTCTCCTTATTTTGATGTATTTACTAATCGTCAATGGCCCTAATAGTTGATTTACATAAGGGGCTACTTCTTTGTGCAAAAATATCTAGAATTTTGAGTGATATATTGAAGTTTCTGGTGTGTGAAGGCTTACATTCGAAATTTGATTCATTAGAGGTTAGGTGAGTGCTTCTTAAATGCTTAAGATGTTAGGAATGATAGGCGACTGATTTTGGTATTTGGTATTAACTAGGAAATTGCTTTTTGATGCATTAGGGCCTCTAGAATGTAGGCATTTATCTTTGACTTCAATGTTTGGCACAATTAAGTGAGGTAACTAGGGTAAATTTTAATTCCTTGCATATTTGCTTTATTAATCTCATATCTATTGTATAAATATGTTTTGTTATGCTAAATAATTAGTTGGCTACTTGATTGTTGTGGTGGACTGTGAGTGTGTCCTTAGTGGAGCAATGGTGCGGCTACCACATGTGCATTATACTTCAATTGAGCACTGAGTTATGATCAGACTCATGAATGAACTAAGTCTAGGTTGTGCTAAATAGGGAGTTGGTGTTGTGGACTGACCTTTCCTTATGATATTGGCCATTAACATGATGTATGTAAATGCTAGTATGGGATAGTAGTCATTGTTAGCTCAACTAGTTCATTTGCTAATATGATCGATGATTATGATATTTATCTTATTAAAAAATGTAGTTATGCCGATAAAATTGTACATATGTTTGGAATTATCCCTTGATTACTGAGATTTATATCTCACCTCATTTTATGGGCTAACAATTTCAAATGAAAATTTCTTAGATAAGAGAAAGGGAAACAAGTAGATGAACACCACTAAATTGGAGGACATATGCGGGCTTTTTACATACTTGGACCATTTTGTTTTAGAATAGATGCTATCATTTTTGCAATTCATTTTGTATAGCATCATGATGCACTCATATTGCCATGTGTAGGCTTTTTGATATTCTATAACTAAGATTGAATTCAATAGAAAGCTAGACCTTGTAGTACTTGAAATCTAATATATGTACTTAAGTATTATCTGACATGGATTATTGCTAATGAAGAACCATGACTTCCCTTGAGAGTATCAATATGCTTTGCAATGAATGATCAATTTGAATATGGTGGCATGGAATCTCCATTGGAATACCCATTCTAATAATGTTATTAGTGGCTTTAAGTACTTATTGCTATCACAATATGTAGATGTGCTTATATGTAGTGATAAACACTTGATGTGAATTCCCTCTAAGTCTCAAAATAGTGGGGATTTGTGAATTGTGGTATTTAGAGGCTTAAAAAACCATGTGTGATAGCTAGGGAGCTCTAAAATTCACCTTGAATTAGTGCTATATGGCCAAGAAGTGAGAAAGTGAAACAATGGGATCAAAGGGAGATGGAGTCATGGCCAAAACTACTTAAGTTGTAGCTAAGAGTCACCCAGAGGCGAGAAGCGCCACAACGCTACATGAGAATTTTAGATCTAGAGGGTACCAGAGAGTAAGATGTTAGGGGAGCTAACTGCGACGAGTGTTAGGTGAAAAACTTGGAAGAATTCCAGGAAGCTCCTCACTATAGCGCCATGTAGGCTCACCGTAGCAAGACTCAGGAGAATTTCCCCTGGGATTCTAGAGAGGCACTCCATGCAGCTTGAAGGGTTCAAGTCGCAGCGAGGATTGTGTCTTTGGGAAAAGTAAGTTCCCAAGAGCAAGTTTGTTGCTTCATGGAAGGGCGTGACCTCAGCGAGAAGTGGGTACTTTAGTTTTTGAGCTTTAGTGGCTAGTCAAGTCATGGCGTGGGTATACCAAGTTGCAATGAAAGTCCAAAAATTTAGTTTTTCAATTCTAGTAGCTAACTTAGCTATGACAAAGATGTCTAAGTTGCTGCCTAAGATATCCAACTCTTACTTTTAGCCTTTAGAACTATGTTTTCATGATATCAAAGGTATGTAATAACTTGGAAGCAACTACAAGAGAATTGGTAAGTGTAGAATCAATGTTAACATGCTTTGTTCTCTAATTAATAAAGCCCAATAATATTAAAGTTCAAATTTCTTCCGTATTTCTCACTTTTAACGAATTATTAATAATATTTTACTCAAAGCATAAGAAATTAAGAGTTAATTACAATCAATTAAGGTTCTTAGAAGTTAGGGATGTTACAGACAAGGCTAGGTATAATAGTAACTATGTTTAAGACCTTACGAGACATTTTTTCTAAAAGAATTGTATCCTATCTTCTCTGTCAATTTAAAAAACAAGGACGAAAAGATAGTTTTTTTTAATCCCAATTTCACAACAATATCATATTGACTCTTTAACCAATCCCCAATGAAAAAAAAACACTAAATTATTTAATTTCAATATGTTAAAAAGCTAGAGCATTAGATGCCGTATTAAAATTTATTATTTGCATACTAAATGCGGTTATAATCTCATTTATCTTTTTCTTAAACTTAGAATTGTGAGTAAAATAATGGAAGATAATTTTTTTCCTTTTTTTTCTTGAATTTAGGATTGATGAAGGTAAGATTTTATTTCAATCCGTTCATCATATTACAAAAGAGTTGAGCAATAAACTCAATCAAAACACTGCTGTATCTTTTCCTTATTAATTTAAACTTGTAAAGAAGATTTTCTATCGGTTGAGTTGTACTTGTTATACAACTATTTATCTAATAAATCAGAGTTTTCAAATTTAAAGTATTATTTTTTTTATAAAAATATTGTTGGAATAAGCCAATTTGACTAAATCCGCTATAGTAGTTTGTTTCATATTCCAACAAACATGACTAAATAGATTAATAGATTTATTCAAAGTCGGCAACTTTAGTTTTTATCCTAGCTACCAATTGAGAATCACTATCAACTATAAAGAAAATTTAAAAAAATAATAAAGAGAATCCAACTTGTAATTTTTTATTTGGCCCTCTACCCACCCTGGCTGACCATAAAAACAGTGACATAGTTTCATTCAAGCATTTCCTACTTCTTAATCATTAATTATTTTGAATTTGATGTATTCTTTTTATATTTTGAGATTGTTTTGTTAAAAGAAAAATACTTTTTTGAATAAAAGAAAAGAAGAAATTGCCATTGTCATTATTATTCAACTCGTCATCAAACTACTAACCTCCAGAAAAAAAAAAACTGTCATCAAACTACCTTCATTAATATTGCTTATTACTCGTCACCTCTTCCTGTAAATATTATATCAATAAACCAAACAATAAAAAAAAATTATAAATTTACTTTCTTAACAATTTTGTCTCATAAAACACATGAACCCATGATAATGATGATGATGATAAGAGGGTGGATAACTTATTCCAACTTTTAACACATAATAATTAGTGATTATCTATTAAATAAAGAATCACTTATACAAATTGATACCCAATTTTCTAATTAACCCTGTTAACTGAACTTGACATACTCTATATTGGATCCAAAAAAATGATATATTCTATCAATGCATAGTTGAGGTGGAAGCGCACTTTTAAACAGTGGAGTATTGTTTTACCAAAAACTCAGGTGTTATAGAACCGTAATTAAACTCTACCGATTGAATTATAATTTTATGACTGTAAATAGTTTTTCATTTTTCGTTATTTATTTTAAACAAAGCACATTTTTGTTTACCATTATCTGTTTTATTAATTAAAAAATTTTAAAAATAAATATAATTATTTCAATTTATTTTTTAAGTGAAAATAAATTCTTTTATATTAAAAAAACTAAGTAAGAAAATATTATTTAACTTTTCACTCTCCTCTTATATATAAATGTATGATTTTTTTTAAATACTTTATACTAATATAAATGGTTTTGGATTCAATGATCAGAAGGTCCCAAAGTCATATATATTAGTGTAGATATATACTAGTATTAGATTTTTATAATTTTGGAGTTATGATTTTTTGGACTTTATAAATTTTTTATACTTAGTAGCTAATTAATTCAAATTAATTCAGTAACATATGCCTAATTGCTAACGTATTTGCCATAGATCATCTAAGTTAAAGATTTATGTATATTTTATGATAAGGGTTGCTCTCATTGCTTAGAAAAATTTGACACAATATTACCAAATGAAGATTAAAAAATATATTGATTGACTAATTTTAAAATTTAGTATTAATTTTCCTTTTTTTGATATTAATACGGGGCAAAAAGCTCAAGAAAGAGAAGCAAACTAGTGAAAACCACAAGGTACCCAATCCCCTTTACATCAGGTCTAATCATCAAACTAAGAAAATGGAGAATATGTTACAAAATATGAAGGCCCAGAGGGAGTTGCAGGCTGTGTGATTGGCAAGGCTATCTGCGCATCTGTTGGCCTTCCGAAGAACCTGGCAAACTCTAACATCCCACTTCGTCCCTAAGACAACTCCGATAAGCCTCATCATTCTGTTCGTGGAATCACGGGCATGGGAATGTTTGTTGATCTCACTAACTAGCGTGAGAGAGTCAAATTCAAGGTGTATCTTTCGTTATCCCTTCTTCCATGTAAGCTCAAGGCCCACAAGAGATCCCCAAGTTTCGGCTTGCGTAGAGCTTCACCATCCTAAGTTCTTAGAGAAGCGGGCCCTTTACCCAGTACCCTCGGGGTTCCTGATGATACCTCTGCGTCCAGCAATGCTGAGGTTACCCTTGCTTGCACCATCACAATTAACCTTAACCCATCAATCCTCTGGGGTCCACCACCGTATACCTGCCAAAGTAGAAACTCCAAGTGACGGTAAAGGACAGGAAGTCGAGTAACTGGCAGCATGAGCAGTGAGGGACCTGATCCTATGAAGGCAACTCTTCCTCACTCATGAAACTCTCCTTGAAAACAGCTTCATTGCGTGTCCTCCAAAGAAACCAGCCCCCAACCCCAAAGGTAGATCTGCAAGCGTCAGATTGGTTCCTCTAGAATCATCTCGGAGGTTGGTAGTGTTAGAGCATAATCAGAATTGATATCGTGAGCAGGTGCAGAGTTTCATTCCTGTGGTGTTGGTGCAGAGTTTCAAGGTAGTTTTTCTTATTCTTTCGGTTTTGTTTCACGTGCTTTATTTTTGCATATGAGCTGTATAAAGTTGGTTATTAGATTCTATTAGTTTTATTCATATTGCCACTTGGCATCCTAAGAATGGTTGTACTATAACAAACTTTATTATAAAGCCCTGATAAGATGATGATCATAAATAAGAAAGCAGAGAGAAGTTCATTACAAAATCACTTGCCTCGTCTCTTTTCTTCCTTATATTCTTATCTTGGTATCAGAGCCAGGTTCAGCCCACGCCATGGAATCCCAAGGTTTACTTCCTTAACCGACTCTGCTATTGCAAATTCATCATCAGTCACTTTGACTCCAAAAGTTGCTTCGTCTTTTTCGTTCTTCAACCAACATTGCTCTGTCAAGCTGGACAGAAGCAATTATCTTTTTTGGCAATCAATGATGCTACTGATAATTCGGGGTAATAAGCTAGATGGATATCTGTTTGGGACAAAGCAGTGTCCTCCAGCCTTTCTCTTTGAAGAAGCAGAGAAGAAATCGAATCCAGAATATGAAGAATGGATTGCTACAGATCAGTTACTTCTTGGGTGGCTCTATAATTCAATGACATTAGAAATAACCTCTCAGATGCTGCACTGCAATACTTCTCAAGAGTTGTGGAAAGCTGCAAAGGACCTCTTAGGGGTTCACACTCGCTCAAGGGTGACACTCTACAAAAATGAGTTGCAGAGATTGCGCAAAGGAAACTTAAAGATGGAAGAATATTTATGCAAAATAAAAACTATAGCTGATAATCTAACTCTTGCAGGAGCTCCCATTTCTTTGAATGATTTAATCACACAAACATTAGCTGGATTAGAGGCTGAATATACACCAATTGTTGTTCAACTTTCTGACAAAGAGAATCTAACTTCAGTTGATTTGCAGGCTACACTTCTTACCTTTGAAACAAGGCATGAACAGTTGAATAACCTTAACAATCTGACCATCACTCAATCTTTTGCAAATATTGCTGTCAATAGAAATGAAAATCATTTCTCTGAATCTAGTCGTGGTTCCTAGAAAGGATCCTTCCAAAGAGGTACTCGTGGGGGTCGTAGTCGTGGGAGAGGACATCGAGGCAATAATCGTCCTACTTGTCAAGTTTATGGTAAACTTGGTCACATTACTGCAAACTGCTATTACCGTTTTGACAAAGCCTATATGAGAACATCTCCTCATCAAAGCAAAGTGAGTGAAAACAATTATTACAAAGAAAGTAAGTCTAATTTTTTTGCCTTAACTACTTCTCCAGATGTTGTCAATGATCCCAAATGGTATCTCGATAGTGGAGCAAGTCATCATGTAACAAGTGATATTACTCAATTGCAGAACTTAAGTGATCCCTCAAGTAAGGACAAATTAATCGTTGAAATCGTGAAAAAATGCACATTATGAAAGTTGGTTTCTCTATCATTCTAACCTACATAGATCATTCTATTAAAATGTCTAATGTTCTGCATGTTCCAAAGATTTCCAAGAACTTGATAAGGGTTTCTAAGCTAATTGTTGACAATAATATGTACATTGAGTTTCAGTCCTCTGATTGCTTTGTGAAGGACAAGCTGACAGGAACTACGTTACTGCATAGGACACTTAAGGAAGGACTTTATCAAATAAATGGACCAACAATTTCATTCTACTCAGCCTTACAATCACCTGGCGCCACTGCTTTTGTTTCTGTTAAAGAGTCTTGGCATAGAAAACTAGGTTATCCATCTGATCGTGTTCTGACATAAGTTCTTAATCAATGTAATGTTAATACCAAGTCTAATGAAATGTTTAATTTCTGTGAAGCTTGCAAATTTAGCAAATCTCGTTTGCTTCCATTCAAGTTATCAAAATCCCATGCACAAAATCCTCTAGACTTGATTCACACATATTTATAGGGACCATCTCTAATTAAATCCTATTACATCGAATTTCTTGATGATTATAGTAGGTTCACATGGGTGTATCCCTTGAGAAACAAGAATGAAGCATTGAATGCATTTATTCAATTCAAGAATTTTATTGAAAATTAGTTTGATTGGAAGGTTAAAACTTTCCAAAGTGATTGGGGTGGAGAGTTTCGAAGCTTCATCGATTTGGTTCAAACATTAGGCATCAACTTCAAGCAATCGTGTCCTTATACCTCTACACAGAATAGTAGAGCAGAACGTAAACACAGGCATATTGTTGAAATGGGTCTTACATTACTTGCTTAAGCTACTATGTCTCTATACTATTGGTGGGAAGCATTTCAGACATATGTTAACTTGATTAATCTACTACCAACTACTGTTCTCAAAGGAAAATCACCATATTTTGTACTTTATAATAAGAACCCTAATTACAAAAGTTTCAAGCCATTTGGATGTGCCTGTTATCCATGTCTCAAACCTTACAATCAGAATAAAATGCAGTTTATACAACAAGGTATGTCTTTCTTAGATACAATCCTTCATACAAGGGATTTAAATGTATTAGCTCATCTGGGAAAATATATATATCCAAACATGTGACCTTTAATGAAGAGGACTTTCCCTTTAAGATTGGATTTCTTAACACAAAGTGGCATAACAACACTCAAATTGTTCCTACTTCATTATTTCCATTAAATATACAAGATACTTCAGCTCAAGGTAAATTAGATTCTGGTTCACAAAATGAAGTGTCTATCACTTTTAATGTTGACTCATCTATAAACTCCTCATTGTCTGGTACTGTCTCAAAAGAATCTCTACCTAAAACATCTGTGGAAATTGAGCAAAATGAAAATGACACTGTCATAGAAAATGTTGTGAATTCCACGTCCTTCCCACTTGAACGAGAACCTCTAATACAGAAACATCAGATGATCATAAGAAGCAAACAAGGGATCTTCAAGCCTAAGTATGCCTTTGTAGGTGTTTCAAAAATTGAACTCACATCTGAAATTGAACCTACTATGGTCAAAGATGCACTATAAATACCTCACTAGAAGAAGGCAATGGAGACAAAATTTAAGGCTCTTACTAATAACCACACCTGGACATTAGTTCCATATCATGATATTCAAAATGTGATAGATTGCAAGTGGGTATTCAAAACAAATATAATGCAGATGGTACATTACAGAGGCATAAATCTTGGCCAGTTGCAAAGGGGTTTTAGCAAGAGTCGGGCATCAATTTGGGAGAAACTTTTAGTCTGGTGGTTAAAGCAACAACAGTAAGAATTATTCTCACCATAGCAGTTTCATATAACTGGAAAGTTCACCAATTGGATATAAATAATGCCTTTTTAAATGGCTATCTTCAAGAGATTGTTTTTATGAGACAATCGGAAGGTTTTAAGGATCAAAACAAGCCTGATCATGTGTGTCAGCTTTAAAAGGCTTTATATGGCTTGAAACAGGCACCTAGGGCCTAGTACGAGAGGCTTAGAAGTTCTTTTCTCAGTTGGGGCTTCAAAAAACACTCAGTGTGATAGCTCTCTGTTTGTTTTTCAAAATAGCACACAAGTTTTAATGATTCTTATTTACGTTGACGACATACTTGTGATGGTAATGATGCTAAACTTCTATCAAGTTTTATTTACAAACTGAATAATCTATTCTCATTGAAAGATATTGGAAATTTTCACTATTTCCTTGGTCTTTAGAGATGATACTGGAATGTTTCTTAATCAAGGCAAATATATTGTAGACTTACTCAAAAGGTTCAATACGCTTAATGCAACACCAAGTCCCACTCCTATGGTGTAACACCATAAATTCTAACTCATCTTATGCTTTTAAATGGTATAATATCATGAATCATGTAAGCTTCTCATGCAAAAGGCAAGGAAATAATGATTAATTTTCACATTACGTCGTATCTAAAAATTCCATTCGGTGTCACATGGACTGTGTGAGCTCATGCTATACATTCTCATATTTAATTCCATCAATAAAACTTATTTTCATCATAAAATCATGCCCACAAATCATGGAAACTGAAATAAAGCTCAAAATACCCAAGTGTAAATTCGGACAAAGTTGGCCTCTTTTCTGACCAAACTTTGAAAAATTGTACCTAATTCTAGAAAAATTGAAAACATGTATTCTTGGTCATTCTAGAAATTTATGGATGTCTACTTCATACTAAAAATATGCCCAGACCATAACATCTATCACAGAGGACGTTTGACATTCAAAATGGTCCAGAGGTCAGACTGCATTCTGGAACAATCATAGAATTCTGTAGAAAACTTTGAAAATGTCCAATTAATTTCAAAAAAATCCAATCCATGTAAATGATACCAATCTAGAAAGATGTGGATGTTAGCTAGAGAGTAAAAATATCTCTAGACTAGTTCATCAAGCCTAGACCTCAGAATTCAATGGAACAGTAACTCAGGTTGGAAAAATTTTCTGATACTGGACAGAATGTTCAAAAATTTATATCTCCCTCTCTAGACTCCCAAATGAGGTGCTTCTAGTTGACACAAATCACTATAATTGTCTAGTTTTTTTGCATAAAATTTCATAGTAATTGGACATCATTTGGGCCTCGTGTGATAGAATTTATTTTTGGACCAAATAAATAGTGTAACAGACCAAAACCAGAAAAATTGCCAACTTTGAAAAATCACAAAATATTCTGTAGACCTCTGAAAATTATGATCTTTAGCTTCCCAAAAATCTCTCAATGAGACCTAATTGCATGCCAAATCTCAAATCAAGACTAACTCATTTGGCCAAAAAGTGATATAGGGTTCCATTATGGTCAATTTTGACTCCATATGAGGTACCAAAATTGCCAAATGACTTTTCCTTAGTTATGGTACCTTTTGGGCAAGTCTAAAAGTACATTTGAGACTTGTGTGAGCTGCCTAAATGGTCCCAAATCTCATGCAAATCATTTTGGCCATTTAACCCACACTTATGCATATTTACATCAAACTTTCAAATTGCATACTTTGACATTACATACTCAAATTCCATTCTAGAGTTCATACATCATATCCATACATTTATACATCACATAATGATATATTTACACATGTCTCAAGGGTCATAGACCATTTACAACATAATATACATCGTAAAGCATCATTATGGTTCCAAAAAGATAAAAGCTAAGCATATGATTGTTAATCTTCCTTCTTCAATGTCGTTGGCTCCCATTACCATAGCCACTTGGTCCACCTAGCATATTAGATCATTGGAGAGGAAGGGATGAGATTCAAAGAATCCCAATAGCTCATTTCCCATTCAATCATACATAATATGTGCAAAGCAAGCCTTACAATTTCATGCATGGAGGAAATAGAAGTCATGGAGATTTAAAAAGCAAGCTTGGCATATGAACAAATCATACAAGACATTCAAGAGTTCACCAAGTATTTGGATTGGCCTCACACTTCTCCTCATAGATTTTGGACTTGCCTCACCCATTCTTTAAGAGCTTTGGACTCAACCATACTCTTGGGAACCTACTTTGCTTTTAAGAGACTCTTTACTTTGTCTCAACCAAGTTTAAGGGTTCTTGGCTCATCCTCACCATGGTGAAGAGTTCTTGGCCTCTCCACACTCAAGCCAACATCATACGTTCATTTGAAAACATAACATGATATCATGAAATCATGGCATATAACATCATGCTAGCATACTTTTCATGGCTTGAAAATACACATACACATATTTTAAGACAAGCTAAACACACATCCATGCATGAGAGAAGGTGGAGAGAGCTACCTTGTATACAATCACACACTTTTCCTTTTAGATTCAAGCCTCCTGTTTCGGCCACACACCCACAAATTGGTGGAGATGGTTTCTCTTGGCCTAGATACAATTTATGTGAGCTAATTAAGTTCATGAAACATATTCTAAGGCCACACAACTTGGTTAAACCTTAGATTGCTCTATAAGTTCCATTATAGTCCATAAATGCACCTAATGAAGCAACACCCCTCAAACCATTTCTAGGCCCCATTCTTTCCTTTCAAATATGATTCTTGACTTCTTTTTAAGCCTCTTGGAGTCATCACACCATTAAAACAAAGGGCCTAACATCATGTTGCTTCTTTAGGTCATAATATGGAACCTAAGACACCAAATCACTTTCCATGAGTTCTAAATTTTTTCCAAGGCCCCCCTTCATTTTCATTCATCAAATATGACTCAAGAATGGCCTTAAAAAAATTTAAAACTCTCCCCCACTACAAAAACTCCCTTTGGCCGAGACATAGGGCATTTTTGGGCTACATGAAGATATCTTTATTTTCTTGAAGGAAGAAGCTTGTGGGGAGCATCTTAGGTGTTTCAAGAACTCATTTAATCTCTTAATTAAACCTAAGAAGTGTCAAAAAAACTTAGATTTTGGAAGGTGCACTTGAAACCCTAAGTTTTACATCTTGATTTCTAATGGCTAGTTTATTGTTTTCTTTGCATATTCTTATTCTTCTCCATCAAATACCTAAAATTCATGCTTGGTTGGGCTTGAAAATCAGATCCTTATAGGGTTCTTGGTGTGTGTCAAAGTGGAGAAGAAAGGGAATTCAATATAGTAACCATAGGATACAATTTTACCTTGTTTCCTTACTTAGTTTGGCTTAAATCTTGCTTTCTCCAAGCTTCTCTCTTCAAATCCGAAATTTCCCTTGAATTTCTCCCTTGAATCAGATTTAATAACCTCATTTTAATCAAAGTAAATCAAGGAGGATGAAGGAGAGGTGGTGTGGATGGAGAAGAGCATGAAAAAACACCATAAAAACATACCTTTTGCTTGGATTTCTTCCTCCTCCTTCTTCCTCTCTTGGGCGCCTCTCCCTTAGGGTTTTGCTTCTGGTTTGGGGCTGAATTTTCTGAAGTTAAATGAAGGTAAGTGTGAGGCGCCACCTATATATAGGTAAGGCAAAATGACTTTTCCAAAAAATTTTATTTTGCCATTTGTTCTTTACATTTTCATTTCTCCTTCGTTTTAGCTCCTTTTTTAGAACTGTCTTTTCCATCATAAAATTTAGGTTCCCAATTTAGTAAAATACTTTTGGAATCACTCAAATCGGAGCTAAAAACCTACCCGAATGAATCCGTCAAAATTCAGGCACACCAACGTTGGAAAACGTCCACCGGATGGGATTTAACTGTCCTAGAGCTTCCCATGGCTTTTAGGGCTTCTGAGAACCCTGGAGAACTCAAAACTTTCATTTAAAAATCCTTCCTGTGTGAATTCCGAAAATTGCTCAAAATTATGAAAATGCCATTACTTTCGTAGGTTTTTCGTCAAAATTTGTTTCTTCATTCTAGCTCCATTTTTTCTTCTGTTTGAGGCTAGAATTCTCATTTTTAGGAAGCTAGAATATTACTCAAATTTTTTGGGACCTTAACTAATTTATTTCAAGGGACTTGCTTTGAAAACGTGCTCATTTTTGTCGTTTAATGAAAATTGGACATTACATATGGCTGCTGGGAAATCTATGTTAATAAATGATGGAGAGCTATTAAAAAATCCTTCCTTGTATCGTAGTGTGATTGGTGGTTTGCAGTATCTAACTATGACAAGGCCAGACATTTTGTTTGTAGTAAATAAATTAAGTTAGTTCCTTAGCTCTCTTACCTCTATACACTGGCAATGTGTTAAAAAAATTTGTTAGTACCTCAAAGGGATTGTTCAGTATGGTATTCATATAAAAACATTACAAGATCTTAACATCATTAGTCATACTGATGCAGATTGGGTAACTTGTCCTCATGATAGACAATCAACAGCTGGACATTATGTGTTTCTTGTAGCTACTTTAGTCGCATGGTCCTCTGAGAAAAGGTGGTTGCTTATGCTAGTACAGAATCAGAATATCAATCACTTGCTAATCTTTTGGCAGAGATTACTTGGATTAGGTCGTTAATGGGTGAACTCAGTGTATGTTCTCAACAAATTCCTATCATTTGGTGTGATAATATGAGTGTCAATGCTCTAGCGACCAATCCCGTGTAATATGCTCAAACAAAATACATTGAAATTGATGTGCATTTTGTACGAGAGCTAGTACTAGCTAATAAGTTATCTATCAAATATATTCCATCTTCTGATTGCTTAACTAAAGCCCTGTCACATTCTCGTTTTTGGTATCTACAGGACAAACTTGGGATGGCTATTACACCCTCTCATTTGAAAGGGAGTGTTAGAGCATAATCAGAATTGATATCGTGAGGAGGTGTAGAGTTTCATTCCTGTGGTGTTGGTGCAAAGTTTCAAGGGAGTCTTTCTTATTCTTTCAATTTTGTTTCACGTGCCCTATTTCTGCATGTGAGCTATATAAAGTTGGTTATTAAATTCTATTAGTTTTATTCTTACTACCTCTTGGCATCTTAAGAATAGTTGTACTATAACAAACTTTATTATAAAGCCCTGATAGGATGATGCTCATAAACAAGAAAGCAGAGAGAAGTTCATTACAGAATCATTTGCCTCGTCTCTTTCCTTCCTTATATTCTTATCTGGTGGCTACCTAGAGGATAAGGTTCATGACAAAGAACTCTACTTGTCTCTCTCCATGGTTGTTGTATAGTCTCTTGCTGTAACACCTTACTGACTTTATTCCAATTAACCTCCCTCTAGGCTTGATTCCATATGATTTCCTCGGAAAATGACCGAAACCGTGGTATTTCACTACTTAAAGTCGGGGTTTAACCGGTCATATTTTGCCCCATGGGTCCTGTGAACCCATCATCCACATTCCTTACTCAAACACCATTTATAAGACTTGTACATAGTCTCAAACATCTCACAAACCACGGGCAAGAAGCCAAAAACCAAGAAAACACAATTTCTAAATCGGGTCCATAAATCAGATTTCTGGCTCCAACTTTGGAAAATCACAACTAATTCTAGAAAAATGGGAATCAAGCAAATCATAGCTCTCTAGAAATCTTGGGATGTTAAATTCAAACTAAAAATAACTCCCAACCTCAATCTCAACGTCTAGACCATCATTGACATCGAAATAGGAACAGAGGTCCGGCTGTCCCTGATACTGGTGCAGTTTACTGTCATGAACTTCGGAAATTCGTAATTAATTCCAAAAAAATCAAATCTGGGAAAACTGTACCAATTTGGAAAGCTACAGATGTTAACTAGAGGAAAAAAATAATTCCAGATCAGTTCAGGAGTTCTAAGACCACGAAAGCCGATGAAACAGTAACGAAGGTCAGAAACTTCCCTGATGCTGATACAGAACTTCAGCAATTCGTTTCTCTCTCTACAGACCTCCAATTAAGGTGCTTCCACTTGGTATAGGTCACTGTGGATACCTAGTTTATGTTCATAAATTTTCATGACAATTGGACACCATTTGGTCTATGAATGACATGGTTCCATTTTCGGACCTATTGCACAGTACCATGACCAAACCATGGAAATTTCCCAACTTCAATAATTTACCAAATATTCCCTAGACCTCCAAATATTACCCACTCTAGCTTCTCAAGAAGCTCTCAATAGACTCTAGAGGCATGCCAAATTTCATAACAAAAAGAGCTCATCCGGTCATACTTTGACGGAGCTCACCCATTTAGCAGTTTTGGCACCCCATGTGGTTCAAATTGGGTCTAAACGACCTCCCACATGCTCTAACCTCTTTTGGGCAAGTTTGAAAGTACAAACATAGCATACATGAATTGTCTAAGTAATACAAATCGTCATACATTCCAAATTCACTGTGCTATGGAAGAGAATACACCATTTCATATAAGCCTCAAATGGTCAACTTTTACACAATCCATCTATCATCTATACATATATTTACATGTGCTCACACATTTACAACTCAAAAATAATAGGTGCATCTTCATTTTGGCACCTTATACATCAAAATAACCAAAAAGCTATACATCATCCTAATTATGCTCTACTAGGCTCCATGAGGTATGCTCACCTCTCCTTGGACACCACTTGGGTATTAAGATGGGAGGGGGAGGGGGTGAGATTCGAGGAATCTCAGTAGCTCATACTCATTTAAGATGCAATCAAGGCATATAAAATAGTCAAGCATGCATACAAGTCGCAATAACACCACATATGTGTTCATGCCATGATATCAAACCAATGCCAAGAATAGGCTCTAGAGACTTTCGGTCTAGCCTCACCCGAGTTTTAGGACTTTTGGATCGGCCTCACCCTTGGATTAGGGACTTTTGGCTCCTCCTCACCCGTCTCAAGGGACTTTCGGCACCACCTCACCCAAGCAATTTCCACAAATCATATCATAAGCATATTGGTACCGATGCATCAAGGCAAAATCAATGGCATATCTCATCATACAAGCACATACACAACATATAATGACTATTACACAACCAAGAATGCAACAAGAAAAGAGTAGAGAGCTACCTTCTCGGATTACACAAGCCTTCCCTTTCAATTTCTCCTCTCCCTTCTTGATTTCACACTCACAACTAGGTGAAGTTTCTTCCTTTGAGCCTAGGCACAACAAAGAGCACCAAATCATTCTCTCATAGTTTAAATAACTCTCACAAAGCTAAAAGAGGCTCTTCATTGAATTAAACCCTCACTACCCATGTAAGAAGCTAGGGATTCTCTCTCTAGAACTCTACTCACTCTCCTTCCTCTCTCAAGCTCTCAAAGAAGAAAGCAAGGAAGAAGAAATGAAGATATATGAGTTCTACCCTCCTTCTAGAGTAGTTTTCCTACTTCCCTTTTCTGACCCTGACCCATATTAACTTCTAAAACCATAGAAAGAGAAAGCAAAAAGAGGAGATCAACATGCTAAGGAGAAAAGCTAGGGAAATCTAAAGATTATTCACCTCTTTGCTTGATCTCCTTGCTTCTCTAGGTCTCTTTCTCTCTCCACAGTGCTTTTCTCTCTCCTTGGTCGAAGCTTAGGTCGGTTCTAAGAGAAAGGAAGAGTTTAGACTCTTTAAAAAGTCAAAATCTCTCTTTTTACGCTTTTCCGGACTCACCCTCGCTATAGCGAGTCTTAACCCTCGCTACGGCGAGCTCGTGCAAGTCCCAGACCTTTGCCTTCGCTATAGCTCCCGCTACGGCGAGCTAACCCCTGGATTTTGTATGGGATGCCCGCACTCGCTATAGCTAGAAGCATTTTCGCTATAGCGAGAAGGCATTCTCGCTATAGCTAGCCTATTTTTCGCTATAGCGAACAGGTACATTCGCTATAGCTAGGCTGTAGCTAGTAGACTTAAAAAATTTTCAGCCTTCGAAAATTTTCAGCTTTTCTTTTCTTTTCTTTTTCTTTTCTCTTTTCTTTTCTTTTCTTTTTCTTTTCTCTTTTCTTTTCTTTTCTTTTTCTGGATGTTACACTTGCCACATGGATGGTTGTTAGATTGCTGCCGCAAACATGGCATCCCATGGAGCTAGCACCCCACCTCCTTCATATATCCTTAGTATGGTGCTTATTATGAGTCATTTGCCAGAAAAGGAAGTTCAGGCCCTGGCCACTTCCAGATCAGACTCCAAAATACAGCTTTGTTCCCCAGTCTAGTTCCCATTATAGTGTCATAGCCATTCTGCACATTATACTGGCAGTAACCTCCCTTGCCCTATGCTAGCGTACTTGGTCCTAACAGCATAAAGGATGATGGAATTGCATGAAGTACCATACACGTGTGGCATGGGAGAAGCTACTTAATCAAAGACCAGTTCCAGTTATGAGTTACCTCTCCATTCACCACGTTTACAACACTGAAAGACTCTAGATTATTTATAATTAAGGCTTCTATCGACTTCATTAGCAAGAACAATCTCATGTTAATTCGCTTATCATGCCAAAAGCTAGGACTCTCCCCATTGCATGTCACTCATACTGAAATCTAGTACTCGTTTTTTTTTATAACAAAAGAACCAACTTAATTAGAAAAGTCTTGAACTTGTTTTGATGTGAAATGATCTTTCATTAGCTAGCAAATTCTTTTGTTGCCACATCAAGTTCAACATGCAACACTTGAAAAATGTCTCGCCCATGTGATTGATAGGAAATAGGAGATAAGTCTCAAGCCTAATAAGAATATAGGCTTCATCACACTATCGGACGCCCTTAAGAAGCAAATTCAATTTAAGATCACCGTTCAATTGAAATGTTAATTCCAAGATCTAAAACTTCCATTACACCATTAATTCACATTTAATCTTCTACAAGAATTTTAGCAAGGTATCGTTTAAAGGTAGGGCATCTTGAAATTTCTACAACAACCCAAATACTAAATAACACAACAAAGAGCTCTGCTCTCAAGTTATAATAATTGATCTGGCATACACTAGGGTAGGCTTAAAGGCTTTGGTGAACTATTTTGCTATCACAATTTTACGAATTGTCCTAATCATAATTATCACTTTATTAATATTTGATATATTATTATTATTACTCAATATATTATTTAATATATTTTATATAAATTATTTGAATTAAAACAAATAATATTAAAAATTAAATTAGAAAAAGTAATGTAATTAATTTTATTTATTTATTTTAAAAATAAAATTGAAATTTTTTAGAAAAATTTTGGAAACAATGAATAGAAATATAATATATATACACACACATATAATTTAAATAGAAATTATATATTATATATAAATTTATAAAGTAAAAATATTAAATTTAAAATAAATAAAATTAAAGAACTCTAATATGAGGTAATTTAATAAGATTAAAATTAATTCTTTATAATTTTAAATAATTACTATGAATAATAAGTAATAGTTATAAGTTATCATAATGAATAACTTATAGTAATTAATAATTAATATTAAATAAAATTGTCACTACTTTATAATTAATAATTAAAATAATTAGTATTAATAATGGATATATATATATATAATTGAATTATCTTTTATCTAATAATTCGTCTTTGTCTTCATCTTGCACATTTATTTGAAGATCTATATCTGAATAAATCCCAAATTAGATAAAATTTGGATTAGAAAAAGGCTATATAACTGAAAAAAACCTATAAATCTCATGCTTTAAGAATTAAAGGTTAAGAGATAACATCAAGTCCACTTATATAATTTTTCTCAAAAGTTCAAGAAGAAGGCCAATGGATATTCATGATGTTTGAGTCTCCCATGAGCTTCAACAATGGTATCAAAGTATATTTCATTATGAACAAGCATAGAGATAAGCCTATATGGATGGAAACCTCATTTACATCCATTTAGAGTAGAAAACTCAATGGTTAGGCATAGTTATATGGAGATTAGGAGCACATAAACAAGAATGGAGATGGTAGCCTAAGTGAATGGAAATCCTTATTTGCATTCCTTTGGAGTTGAGAGATAAGTGGTTAGGCATAGTCATATACATATTGGGAGGACACTTAAAACAAAGAGCTCAGTATTAAGGTGTGGACCCCCAAGCCCCAATATTATTTGTCTGGTCTAAGGTGTGGATTTGATATCTCGAATAGCCAATTCTTGTAACCTTAAGTCTCTCTGTTGAAAGTTAAATTTACTTTCACACTAAGGTTAAAGAAAGCCTCAAACATTAAACATTGGACATTTTTCATTGGACTTTTGAAAATAGCTATATAAGTGAACTTGATATTACATCTTGACCTCAAATCTTAAGACATTAAGTCTATAGGTCATTTCCACTTAGATACATATCCTCTAGTCCAATTTTATCCAATGTAAAATCAGTTCAAAGGTAGATTTTCATATAAATATGCAAGATAGAGATGAAGATGAAAATAAAGATGAATTATTAGGTAAAAAATAATTCAATTATATATATATTCATTGTTAATACTAATTATATCAATTATTAGTTATTAAGCATTAATAAATTTATTTAATATTAATTAGCAAATTATTATTCTTTTTATTCTTATCTTGAATTTATATTAAGTATTATAAGTTACTAATTATGATATCTTATAATTATCATTTGGTATTTATATTAATCATTTAAAATTACTAATTATTAAGTACTGATTTTCCTTTTATTGAATTATCTCATATTAGTTTTTTTAATTTTTCTCTAGTTTACATTTAATATTTTTAATTCATAGAATTATATATAATATATATTTTTATATAAATTATATGTTATATATTTTTGTAAGAAAAGTTTTTCTATAGAAATTTTTGTAGGAAACATTTCCTATACAAAATTTTTTTAATAAAATTTTGAAATTAATTACATTCTTTTTATTTTTAATTTTAATAATTTGTAATTATTATATATATATCAATTAAAATAATTTATATAAAATATATTAAATATTAATAAAATGATAATAATGAAATATAAATAGATTATATGTAATTAATAATTAAATTAATAAATTAGATTTCTATAATCATGTTATATATTTCTATATTGTAAAATTTTAGATTTCTTCTAAATAATAATAATAATAATAATAAAGCTATCAAATGAATTCATAATAATCTATAAATTAGTAATAATAAATTTAATTCTTATTTTGTTAAAATCTAATGTTTGTATTTCATAAAATTATATATTATATATTCAGTTAATAATTATGTGTGTGTGTACACACACTTGTAATATATTACAAAACATGATATCTTTTTTTAAAAAAAAAAATTAATAGATAGAGGCATAGAGGTGTGAGTCTTAAAAAATTAAAAAAAAAACTAAAAAACTAAAAAATAATAATTTTTGGCCCAGCTATTTTTTTTTGTTTCGGTCCTCTCTATATAAATTTGAAAGTTTTATTATCACATGTTATTTTATCCACTCCATTCCATATATATATATATGGAAGTTATTTATCTCCATTTGTTCTCCATCCTTTTCATTTCTATTATTGAAGTTGCTCAACTCTCTCTCTGTCTAGTTATGGTTCAACTCTCTATAATTTTTCTTATTTATCAAATTCATTTATCGGATTAATACTTTTAATTCTATGATTATGAGTTGTGTTAGTTTACTTTATATGTTGTGTGAGTGTTTACTAATTATTTTAGATTATGAATTTTTACTTAATCTCCATCTTTTCTCTTCATTTATTGGTTCTCATTATTGATGATTTTAGGTGATTATTTGAAATGATGATTTGGTTTTTTTAGGTAAAAATTTGAAAATTTATCTAGTTGCATTTTAAAATTCTTTGGACCTAAATTTGGTTTCATGTTTGCTTCAAATATTCTTTTTAAGTTGTAATTTAATTTATTTTATTTAAGTTCACATGCTAAAAGTTAGAAGATAGAGAAAAAGAACTTAGAAAACCCAAAGGAGCATATGAAATTGCAAGCTAAACCTTAAAAAAAAAAACCAAAAGACATACTCAAAAATTTTTGAAACTAAATTAAATATAATATAAATTATTATTAATTATAATAAATCATAATATAAAATAAAATTTATTTAATATATATAATAAAATTTATTAAAAAGATATAATAAAATGTGTTTTGAAAAATTTATTGGTTATGCAACAAAGTTGTTGATGGAAATCATTTCCACCAGCTTTTTAATTAATTTATTTAAAAAATTCATAAATTAATTTTTTTTAAATCTGTTGTTTATTATTTATTCTAATTAAAATAATTAATTAATTTAATTAAAATAAGTATTATTAACATTATGTTTGTATTAAATAAAATTTTCATTTGTAATAAAATTTTTATTTATTAACATGACACTACATGATTTTAGAAGATGTAGAGGATGTAGAAAAGAGAGAATAGCGATAAAATATCTGTCAAAACAAATTAGCAATAGTGAAAATAATGACAAATTGTTTGACAAAAAATATATGTTGGAATAACACAATTTTTTACTATTTCCAATAGAAATTTTTGTCAGAAATCAATGTCATTCTTGTAGTGATTGCTATGTCATTTAAAGTTCAAAGTCTCAATGAAGAAAAAAAATTTGAATCATCACTTATGATAAAATCAATATTCTCCTAAACAAAGTAAACATGACATGTGAAAATAATTATTATAACATAGCTCAACAATAAGATATGAAGCATCTAAACAGAACTAAATTGAATGGCAACACAAGGCCTATAATCATTTAATTAAAGGGGAGCACGAGGCCCACATTGTATAATCAATAGGAACATGGTGACTATTAATCACTCCACAAGTGCACCAATTGTTTTGAAATTAGTAAAGGGACCCAAAGGATTTGGTATCATCCTACAAGGAATGTATTTACTCATATTCTAGGAGTTTTCAAAATAATGGTCAATGACTCATCATTAATTAACAATAGTATCCTATAATGTCCTAATTACTGCACCAGTAACTAATAATTTAAGGGAAAAGATTAAAAAAAAACTCAACTCATGATTTTAAAAAACACAACCTAAAGACTAAGAAGAAAAGACTTGAAACATTCTACTAGGCTAGATGTCAATTGGTTTAAGTATCCTATTAGTTGCCAAGCTTAATGTTAAATCCTTAGTCCCTATGGTTAGCTAATTCTTATGGTAGTAGTACTCATGATCAATGTGTTACACTACCCTAGCTTTAATCTCCCAAAAGTATCTAATCCATAGTCTACCTAAGTTTGGTTACCCCTAGAGTGCAATAATAATAATAGGAGAATTTTAAAGTTGATCAAGTTAAAGTCTCTTAACAGATGCATTTAGCCCTAATTAACCTAGGTTGCATTTTATCAAACACCTAATGGTTGTTTAACTCAATGGTCTATATTACACCTTTGTTGAGCCTAATGTAGAAACTCCAAATTGATGTTAAAACATCATGGTTAGATTGCATCTTACCCTAATTGCCCTAGCAATTAATTTCAACTAAAGACTCTAAGAAGATGTAATTAGAAGTAAATAATCCATTCAAACACTTAAGATAAACACAAAATCAATCAGTTATTAACGTAATTCCATAAATGAATGAAAAATTAAAATATCATAACTTGATTCAAAAGATTTGATACACAAACCAATGTCATATAACCTATTGCCTAATTAACATCAACATAAGCCTAACAAAAACCTAAAACAAGAAATAAGGAAAAGAAACTTTGAAGAGGAGATAGAATGATGAAAGGCCACCAAAGGGAGTCCTCTAAGATCTTCCCTTAGCCCCTCCATCCTTTGAACCTCTTAAAGAACCTTAGGAGAGCTTTCCACTTCACCTTGGATGGAAGAAGTCTTCCCTTTTGTTTGCCCTCAGCCCTCTATTTATAAACCTTCAATATTAGGGTTTTACAAGTTGGGGGGGCATAATATTATATGTAACCTACTTTTCTAGTAGTATAACACCCTCAAAATGAATGATTTAGCTTTTGTGATCTCCATCAAAGTTGTAAGGTTTTCTCTTAACTTTCCATTTCTATTGGTTTCATCAAATTTAGATGTCTAAATCACTAGTTATGCCAAAAATATTAAGACATGTCAGGAAAACTAATTCCAATCAATTTAGATTTGTTGTGTGACTATTTTGACTTATTTCCTTTGTCAAATGGACTTCAAGCTAAACTAGAGAGTTGTAGGACTATGTCCAAGCTTTTCATAGAATTAAGAATCGTCCCATTTGAAGGGTTGTAGGGCAAGTGCTACCTAATTTAATATGCTCTAGTCTAAAAGTTTATCATCAATCTAGTTTTGGCCCAAATCTTGTCACATCAGCCCAAGTCTTCCTACACAATAAAATTAGATGCAATTAAATTATAACATAAAATATAAATAATTAAAAAATGAAATTAAATGAAAATTTAATACAAATAAAATTAACCCAACATGTACAACACTTAACTATTTTAATTAAGAACAACCATAACATAATCCAGATTAAGGGTTTTTCTTATAAATTCGCCACCAAAAAATTACTTCAATCCAATTACAAAATAAATTCAAAATGGATTAGAATTGCAGAATATTCACTCAAAACATATGATAAGTCCCAATAAAAATATGTGAAAACATAGGCACAAATGGAACTTATCAAAGCACAAGGCCTACAACTTATAATCAAAAGGAGGCATAAGGCCCACAACATATAATTGGATGGAAGCACGAGGCTTTCAATCATATAATTAGATTAATGTGCATTGAGGTTAACATCTACTACTATTAGCTTTAGGGTTTTATACTAGATAGCTTCCTAAAAATCACTTTCAAAGATCAGATCAAACAGTAAGCTATTCAATTGGTTCAAAGATTCAAAATGTTTCAACCTAACTTTCAATGTATAGAAAGTAACATGAGCAAGAAGCTTGTCTCTAAGGCCCAGAAGCAATAATTAACAATTATTTAAAGAAAAGAGAGAGTAGTAGAAAAGCGAGCAAAGCCAACATTATCTATTCATTGTGCTTCCAACATAGGAGTGGTACTTTCTACTAATTCCTTCAACAAATCCCTAGACATGCGAATTGCCCTCTAAGTACCTTAAAATACCAATTGTCATCTTAATGATCCATTAATATCTATATAACTAAATTAATCCTATAATAACCTAGGATTTATAATAAAGGAGATGATGAAGTTTTGGTAGATTAAATAATTATGGGGTAGAATTATTTTGAAGCCTGAAGTTTAGTCTGGATTATGAGAAGAAAGAAAGAAGTAATTTTTATAATTACTTAGCTAAATTGAATTAAAAATTTAAACTAAAAAAGTTGAATTAATACAACTTTAGGTTTCAATTAGTATAAATTGTATGGTGGATTTAACTTAGAGTAATTAAAATAAGAATTTGAGTTGAGATGAATTAAATTTCACAAAGGCCATACTTGAGATAAGGAGTTACTAAGAGGGAACTGGAGTTGAATCCTTGACCATAGAAGTAATAACCCAAAATTTGATAATTTAGGAATAATGGAGGATTAAAAGAAATAAAGGAATAACCAAGTAAATAATAATAATAATAATAATAATACATACATACATACATACATACATATATAGTCAAAGTGTCTTTTTGAAATTTTCCAATCCATTATTATGTCACTTTTGCATTGCCTCAAACATCACAATCCATGTATGTGACACCCACAATTAATTAAGAATAATCATAAGGAATTATAGAATTATTAAGAATAATTTAGGGAAATTATGAGAAAATAGGAATTTTAAGGAAAATAGAAAATTTGAGTATCTTAACATAATAACTATTAGTTAGATCATTTTGAGAAAGATAAAATGATGTTTATAGATTTAAATATAATTTGGGTTCCATGATTAATTAAAGAACACCAAAAATAACTTATTAAAGGCCTAAACTTATTTCTAGGAAAAATTGCATCTAAAGACTTATATCATAAAAAATTTATAATAAAAGATCTTGAAAAATCAAAATTATTTTTAAGGAATATAATTACTATCAAGTTTTAAAGGATTTATTACCAATTCTAAGGGGTTTACTACTGGGTGTAAGAAATTCATATTATAAATTTTATTTGACATGAGTAAATCCCTTATAAATTATAATAAATCCCTGAAAAACTGATAGTAAATCCCTTAAAATTTGATGGTAATTATAATCCTTAAAAATGATTTTGATTTTTAAAATCTTTTATTATAAATTTTATATGACATGAGTCTTTAGATATAATTTTCCCTTATTTCTATGTAACCCAACCTAATTAAACCAATTAATCTTTGGCTCAACACTTAGGAAATAGACTATAGGCTTTTAGGTTAGCCCATTTCAACTTGAAAATCTTAAAGGTTTTGTAATCTTGGAGGCAAAAATATATGTCATGCAGAAACACAATTATTTTCACACTTCAGAAGAGGGGTTAAGGTTCTACCACTTTATGGTTCTAATTTGCACTATAATTAGGAAATTTAGCTAAGTTAATCTATATAAAATTTGATCCTCTTATTTTTCTCTACAATTTGGTCCAAAGAGTTTTTGGTTTAGTGGGTTTTTACCCTCTTCACAAATCTAAAACTTGTTATTTTAGTGGTTTCTTGTTGATTTTTAAAGGGAGGCTAAAAGGAACAATAGGTAAGTTTTTGCTTTCCATTTTGATGTGTTTCATGCTAAAAAATGGCCCCAATGACTGACTTTCCTATTGACATCTTTTTTATTGCAAAAATACAAGGGGTTAAGAGTAAAACATTATGATTTCTAGTATAAGGAGACTCAAGTTTGAATTTAAGACTTTTTGGTGATTAGGTAAGTAATTCTATGTAGCTTGTAATGATTAATTTCCATGGGTGTCTGATTTATGTTGTGATTAGTGACCAAGAATATATTTTGATTTAATCTAGGACTGCTAGAGTGTTGGAAATCAATCTTGACTTTTGAGAAGTTTGGCACAACCAGTGAGATAACCAAGGGATTCATTTTTAATTCCATGCATATGTTCTTTTTAGCCTTATCATTGTTACACTTATATGATTCTCTGTGCTAACGATTGGTTGGCTACTTATTTGTGTTTAGACCATGATTATGTCCTTAGTGGAGATATGATTATGCTGCCACCTGTGCATGATGTTTTGATTAGGTGATCAGACTCTAAAATGCATTGAGGCTTGAGCATACTCGATAGAGACTTGGCACTGTGGACAACCTTGTCCTTTGTTATTAGCCATTAACATGTTGTATGTGATTGCCAGTATGGGATAGTAGTCATTAATAGCTCAACTAGTTCATTTATTATGCTGATATGTTTGTTATTCACCTCTCATGATGCATTATATGTTGGTTAATGTGTACATATATATGGAATTTTCCTTTGATTATTAAGATTCATGCTTCACCCCTTTTTATAGGCTAACCATTTTAGATGAAGGATCTTTAGTTAAGGAAAAAAAGGAAGCAAGTAGATGAACACCCATACCTTAAAACCTAGTGTGGGATTTTTATACTAGGACACATTTAGAATTATTATAGATGCTATTCTTTTGTAATCAATTTTATATAGCATCATGTTGTATTCACTTTTGTCAAGTATAGGTATTTTGACACTTTTGTAACTAATGGATTGATCATTAGTAGTTTAGGTATGACCTATATGGAACTTGATGTAACTACTTGATGTTAAACAAATATGAATATTTATAAGTGTATGGAACATGTTATGTACGTCCAAGAACATGGTTAAGTAATTGATCAAATGTTTAGTTTGAATATGGTTATACAAGATTTCTGCTGTCATATGTCTTATGAATGTGGATTTGAGATGTGCCATTGCCATAATTTGCATTTAAGATTTTTATAAAGCTTGGAGGATAAGAATATGTTAGATTGACCTATCAAAACTTGTCTAAAATATGTTGAAGTTAGTTGACAAGGAATAGTACAATTTGAGATAGTCACTTGATCCTCCACATTTCTTCTTGCTATCATAAAAGGAGATTTGTTGATATAATTCAAGGTTTAGGTACTCTTACTTAAACTTATATCCTTAAATCATGGAAGCTAGTAAATTGTAGGGTTTAAAGAGGAATATAACATCAAACCATGTAGTTTGCCTTATAAGGACCTTAGACATTAATTATAGGGAGATACAAGTGAGTAGGAACGAGTATTAAGGAGTTTAAGACTAGAGAGGAGTTAAGTCATAGCCAAAACCATTTGAGTCATGGCCAAATTACATCTAGGGGGTAATAGAACTGAATTGCATTATGGTGCAAGTTTCTTAGCCATGGTGCAACTCAAGGAGAATTGGTGGAGCGTGCTCCTAGGATGCACCTTACCGCGATGTAGAAAGTCTAAGTTGCAATGAGAATCATGAAAATTTGGAAAAAAGCTCCAATATCATGTCAAGTCATGATATAGGGTGTTTGAGTCATGGTGTGTGTAACATCTGACTTCTCCCTAAACATGAGAAATGTAATATCTAGTTTCTCCGTAAATGAACGAAACGCACTAGATATAAAAGCAAGTCTCTAGAAATGAATAATTTAAGACCAAATAAAATTAGGATAAAATTTTAAATAATAAAAAATGAGGATCCAAGGCCCAAGAGGCCCAAAAACTAGAGCCAGAGTGGTTCAATAAAATTGTTGAAAGTATAATGGCATTTTCATAATTTTGGGTATTTTTTAGAAAATCCAAAGGAGGGATTTTTAAATGGAAAAAATAAGTTTTTCGAGGTTTTCAGAGGCCCTAAAAACCATAGGAGCTCCCAAGACAATTAAAATTCCTCCGATTAACATTTTACAATGTCAATTGACCCAAATTTTGACCAGTTTGTTAAAGAAGATTTTAGGTCCAAATTGAGTAATTTCAAAGCCATTTTATAAGTTAAAGGGCTTAAATTTTATGATAAAAAAGATGGTTCTCGAAAAGGAGCTAAAATGGCCTAAAATGAAAAAGTCAAGAAAAATACCAGAAAAGGAAAATTTGAAGAACAAATTTTAAAAAACATGCCTTATATGTGTCGTCCTTCCTTGCTCCTTCTCTTAATTGACTTAGTTGTTGCCCAAACCAGAGGAGGTTCTACCCCAAAGAAACGTACAAGAAAAGAGGGAAAAAAAGAAGGAGAAATCCAAGAAAAGGTGAGAAAAGTGTGGAATTTCATAACTCTTCCTTCATTAATCTTATTCCTCTCCTTCTCCTCTTTACTCCTATGGCTTTTATGATGTATATGGGGCTATTTTGGGTCTGGTCTTGAGGAAGGAGTTAAGAATTTCAAGGAAGAGCATGAAGTAATGGAAAGAGCCTTTGAAATTGTCTTGAAACAAAGTAAATTCCATGGCTTTTCTTACACTTCTTGCTTGTTCTCCTCAATATGAATTTCATGCAACCTAGAGCCCATCCAAAGGGAGTTGAATTATGATCATATCAAGGGAAGAACAAGTGATTTAGAGTGTGGGAATTTATAATAGGCAAGTGGAAACAAAAAATGAGCCTTAAGACTCAAGTTGGCACAACTTGGGGCTTTGAAATAAATGATGAAATCTAATTTTTCCTAGAGATATTCTAGCTTATGTAAGACATGGTATGAGTCCCTTAGACTGCTAGAAAGTTGCATATGTGCCATTCCCTCCAAGAAAATAAAGCAAAGTCCATGGGCTCTTTTCATAATGTATATATCAGGCTTGACAATAAGGAGGGCCTAGGGAGTGTTTTAATTAGTTCCAAGATTAGAATGAGACTAAGTATGATAGAAGAACATCCATGGAAGCCTTGAAAAAATTTTTAGAGCCATGGAATGTGAGATGGAGGCATAGGCTCCATAATAAAACATAAAGAAGCAATTTATAGGTGCTTAAAATGAATGTGTGATAACACCAAGGAGTCCAAATAGAGTCAAGAGACCTAGAATAAATGAGAAATAGGAGATAAGAGTTTGGATTCCCATAGTTGCTTCATTATGTCTTGTATGGAAGCATTATGGAGGCAAATGAGAAAGTAATCATGCATAGGAGTTACATAAAGTTAGAACTCTTGTCAATGATCTAAATATGTCTTATTTGGTGTGTTTAGGCCAAGGAAACCAAGGGTCACCCAATAACAAGTCTTGGTCGAGAAGGAGAAGGGAAATCTCAATGGAAAAGTGTGTGGCATTAGCTTTAAGGTAGCTCTCTAATCTTTCTTTCATACATTGTTAGATGTTTTCTTGCCTTTGGGTGTGTGTATGTATGCTTATGCCATGAAAAATGATCTTAGCTATTGCCTACATGTTATGGTACTGTTATGTGCTTGAAATGTATTTTATGAATGCTTTATAGCTTGAATGGGTTTAGTGAAGCCAAAAATTCCTTAGTTATGGTGAAGATGAGCCAAAAGTCCCTAAGATTAGGTGAGACAAAGACAAAAGTCTCTAAAAGAGTGAGGCTTAGTTAAAAGTCCCTTGAAAGTAGGCGAGGCAAGTCTAAAAGTCCCAAAGAAAATGGGTGAGACTAAACCAACACCCTTAAGAGCCTATGTATGATGTGTATGAGTTTTTTGAACATGAAAAATATTTTATGTATGTTTATAAGTTGCAAGATTACGATGCATATATTCTTTAACTTGTAAATGGATCCTTTTTGTATGTTTGAAATGGTAAAGAGCTAATGAGATTATTGGAATCTTACTTTTATCTCTCCATTATCTAAACATGTCTAGGTAGACCAAGTGAGCCAAGAAATGGAAGCCACCACTCTTGAAGATATAGATTTTGCCAAAGGATATGTTAAAGAGTCATTTTGTGGACATAATGTTGGCAAATGATGTAATGTTATGTTGTATATGATATATAGACATTTGAGCATATGCAAATATATGAATATATGATGCATGTACTGAATTGGAAAGTATGGGAATGTGTATGTAGGTTTTGACATCCATATGCCTTAATAAACTTGTGTAATCTTATGTATGAGAACAAGTGAGGAAGTGAGTTTATGATGTATGAGTAATTGGACCTCCTAGATATGGCTTGTATGCTGTTTTTAATCACTCTCACATACTCGAGGTCATGGTTAAGGTAGAAGAGCATTTGGAGTAAATTTGACCCTAATTGGTGCTTAAAAAGCCCATTTTGGCACCCTATATCACAAACTAACCAAATGGGTAAATTTTTTCATAAAATTTGGCCTGCATATAAGTCTTATCTAAAGCTTTTTTTAGAGTAAAGAACCACATTATTTGGAGCTCTAAAGAATAAATTATGAATTTTCAAAGTTGGGGGAAAAACAAAATGGCTAGGTGCATTGCTCATTTGGTCAATTCATTTCCCTATGTCATCCATTTGTCAAATGGTGCCCAATGGCTATGAAAATTTTCAAACATAAATTATACATGTAAGGCTTTCTGTAGCACTTAAGAGCACCCATTTGGAACTTTGTAAAGGGAGAACCAAATTTTTGAAGTTTTATGACAGCATCAAGGATGCAGTAGGACCTCTAGTATTGTTATATAAATTTTCATAGGCTAAACACATCTATTTTGGTCTAGAGTTATTTTTACCTTCTAGTAGACATCTATAACTTTCTAGAATGGTATAATTTTCTAGCTTTTGATTATTCTAAAATTAGTTATGAAGTTTTGAAATTTATATCAGTAACCTGTGATAGCAAATCTAGGCAGCTAGACCTTTGATATTTTTCTATTGTTAATCATGGTCCATTTGATGTTTTCATGGCCCAGAATGATTTTTAACCTATAGTTGACATTCGTAGATTTCTAGAAAGCTATCATTTGTTTGATTTAGATTTTTCTAGAAGTAATTATCATTCCAAACCCAAATTGAATGAGACTAAGTGCAATGTTTATGATTTGAATGAATATGATATGGATAGAAAATAAGGTTGATGAGTTCACATAATCCCTAAAGTCATAAATCATGAATATGGTCTTCCAATCATACAACTCTTCATAAATGAAAACTATAATATGATAATTTTTGAGCTCATTTCATGGTATCTTTATACCTTATATCAATTAATACATATGAGAGGCAAGAAAATGACATTAAAATATTGATTATTTTTGCATTGCGTCGCGTAAAAAAAATTTGTTCGGTGTCACGTGGACTGTGTGAGCTCATACTACACTTTCCCATATTTAATTACATGTATATAACTCATTTTCATCATAAAACCATGCCCACAACTCATGGAAACCAAAATGGAACCTAGAATATGGAAGTTTATGTTCGGCCAGAATTGGCTTCTTTTCTGGCCAAATTTTGAAAAATCATAACTAATTTTAGAAAAATTGAAATCACACATTCTTAGCCATTCTAGAAATTTACAAATGTCTACTTCATACTAAAAATATGCTCAGACCAGAACCTTCATCACAGAGGACATTTGAAATCTGAAAAAGTCCAGAGGTCAAACTACCTCCTGATGCTATCACAGATTCTGTAGGAAACTTTGAAAATGTCCAATTAATTGAAAAAAAATAAAATCCATGCAAATGATACCAATCTAGAAAGCTATGGATGTTAGCTAGAGGTGAAAAATATTTCTAGACCAGCTCAGGTAGCACAGGCCTCGTAATTCAATAGAACAATAACTCAGGTTGGGTAAGGCTCCAGATACTGGGTAGAACATTCAAAAATTCATATCTCCCTCTCTAGACCTCAAAATTAAGTGCTTCAAGTTGGTACAAGTCACTAGAGATATTTAGTTTCTTTGTATAAAATTTCATGGCAATTGGACATCATTTGCCCCATGAGTGACATAATTTAATTTCGGACCAGTGCTACAATACCAAGGACCAAAACCAGAAAAAATTCCAACTTCAACAATTCGCCAAATATTCCATAGACCTCCAAAAATTACCAACTTTAGATTCCCAAAAAGCTCTAGATTCATGCCAAATTTCAAAACAAGAATAGCTCATTTGGACAAAAAGTGACGTAGCCTCATGAAATGGTAAATTTTTGCTTTATATAAGTTACCAATTTGTCCAAATAGCTTTCTTAATTATTTGACACCTCTTAGGCAAGTTTTAAAGCACAAATATGACTTGTAGAGACTGTCCAAATGGTTCCAAATCCCATGCATCTTATTTTGGTCTCTCAACATCCATTTATGCACTAAACACACATGCCATTCAAAAGTCCAATTACATAGCTTCATTGATTTAATACTACATACATTATACATATAGTCTATCCATCATATTACATATGCTCAAGGTTGTACACAATCAAAAAATAATATGTACAATGTTTCTTGACGCTCCATTACAATCTAAACTACAAATTAAACAAAGTGTAACCATTTAGTGTTCTTGGCTTGCATTTCCTTGGCCTTGAGCACCACCTAGACATTTTAAGCATGAAAGGGAAAGGGGAGTGAGATTTCAAGAATCTCAATAGCTCACACACCCATTCATACCACATTCAAGATATACATACATCAAACATATGAATATGCAAGCATAAAGTGTGCAATAAATCTCATTTTATGCCACATCAACATGTCAAGACCACTCTCATGCTCTAGGGACTTTTGGTTTAACCTCACCCCATTTTTAGGACTTTTGGATTTACCTCACTCTTTGCCTAGAGACTTTTTACTTAGCCTCACCCATTCAAGGGACTTTTGGCTTTGTCTCACCCATGCCATGAGACTTTTGGCATCGCCTCACCTTCATCAAAGGACTTTTGGCATCACCTTATCCTTATGAGCTCTTTCCACAACCATAGTCATTCAAGAAGACACATTGGAATCAATATAATTTTAAGACATCAAGTGGCATGTTCTCAATTCACAAGAGCATATACAAGTACACACCATATACATAAGCACACAAGAATGCAAGAAAATGAGGTGGAGAGCTACCTTTTAATTTATACGAGCTTACTTTGCCACTTCCTTTCCCTCCTTGGTCTCACAAGAGCACTTAGGTGGAGTAGAGTTCTCTTGGTCTATACATCACAAACATCACACAATTACACACTTGAAGCAAGCCAAGACACTAGGTGCACTCTTAGACACACACTTGGTTCCATAATGGGCATATTGGTTCCATAAATGGTCCATTGAAGTAACTCATATCATCCAAGTTCTAGGCTCCATTCTCTTGTTATTTCTAGACTTCTTGGACTCATTTAAAGTCCTTGGAGCCATCACATATTCAATTGCACCATTGGAAGACTAAGTTGCTTTATAAGGCACCATTATGGACATCATTGTCCTATCTCCCAACCTATGGCTCCTAAATTTTTTCCAATGGTTCCTCCTATCTTCTAACATCATATGGAGTTCCAAACCAAGGCTAGAACAAATTAAAACACTCCCTAGTCCTATAAATTCTTCTTGGCCGAGACAAGCACATAATGGAGTTTCAAAATTTTCCTTGATGGGAGAGCCACTTGGGAAGGTTTCTAAGGGTCTTAGGAGCTCAAGGAAATATTCAAATAGTCAAGGAATTACTCACATAAAATCAGATTTTACAAAAGCCTAAGAAAGCCTACACTTTTTTATCTTGATTTCCTTTGGTTTTTACTTGAATTTCTTGCCATATTCTTAATCCTTGCACTCTTTTTCCTAGGTTTCTCCTTTGGTTCTGCCCAAAATTCATCTCCTTTTATTCCCCCTAGGCTGGCCGAAACTACCACAAAGAGAAGCAACCAAGATGAAGCATCAAGAATGGAAAAATACCTTAGTTTCAAGCTTGTTTTTAAAGCTTTTCTTCCGTGGTTCCCTTCTCCTTAGCAAATTCAAATTTTCTCCCTTAGGTATAGACCAAAGACAGAACCAAATCATTCAAAAAATCCATGGGAAGAAAGGAGGAAGAGAGGAGAATAAGATTAGAAGAAGATAAAGCAAGAAAATCCATGAAATTACTTAGTTTCTCCTTGGTTTTCTTCTTCTCTTTCTCCTCCTTCTTGTGCACCTAAGAGAGCAGAATAACTTTTATATTTTGGGCAAAAAATTTCGTGCGTAATATGTGACGACTCTAACTTCTAATCATTGTAATTTTGGTTAAATATGTGATTAATAACCATAATCCAGGGTTGCATGACATTAAGACTAACTACATTCTGGAATTGCAAAAAAATTTAAACCTTAATGTTATTAGAGCCATCAACCATATAATTACAAGCACTTACATACATCCAGGAAACAAACATTCATTTATAAGCCTTTGATTCTATTACTTATCAATCCCAACTCACAAGAATCTTCTACCAATGTCTCTAAGTTATCCCTTGATATTATCATATGAAAAACCAAGATTCTTTGGTTAATATAAGAGTTTCAGGATGTTTCCCATAGCTAAATTACACTTAGCCGCAGCCAATTCCTCTCAGCTTCACCCCTTGCATCGTTACTAATTTCACTGTGGCACCTTCACCGCAGCTAACCTACATGGCGCTGTGGCAAGGAAACCTCCTAGAACCTACCTCGCTCGCTTCTCACTATTGGCCGCGACCAATTCCCCCTTTCCCCACGGCTAATTCCTTTCTGGAACGCCCGAAAAATTCTCTCAAAAGTTCACCGCGGCCAATTCCCATTTAGCCGTGGCGAATTACCCTCTGGATGACTCCCAGTTTCGCCTCTCATATTTCACCATGGCTAATTCCAAATTTTGCCATGGCGAATTGCTCTCTGGTACTCTCCCTGGGCAACTTTGCCTCTATTAGTCACGACTAACAATATTTTGGCTATGGCAAAATGTCTTCTGATCCTACAACTCCTAAAATCTTGTCTCATACTCTCCACTCTCCCTCCAATAACACCTTAGGGCACTCTACCTTAATTTATGCAACTCTAATGGTATTTAAGTACCTTAATTACCTAGTTAATCTACCATTACCAATTCAAAACTTAATTTTAAATCCCTACTCATCCAACTACCATATGCCAGCAACTCATGGGTTAAAAATAGCAGAATTTCATAAGCTTCCAGCAAATTATCATTCAAATATATATTCTCTTAAAGATTTCATGCATCACTAATTCAAATCAACAATCTCATATATCCCATAATGACATTCCTAATAGTGAACTAGATCATGAATTCAACAAAGTTTATACATTTGAAACCAAGCTATATTGAGACTTAACTCCTTAATAAATACATTCCAACTAATCAAAATATAAACGCCTACACTTGGCAATATGATTACATGATGATGCTATATAAAGGATTAACAAAAATTGCATCTACTCTACTCAGATTAGCCCAAGTATAGCTTCCTCCACACATGGCTAGAGCTCATGGATTTTCATCTACTTGCTTCCACTTATCCTTACCCGAAGGGCCTTCACTTGAAAGTATAATCCCATGAAACAGGGTGAGAAGCAAATCTCAGTAACCAAGGCAAATTCCATTATATATTCCACTTTAATTAACATATATGCATGATTTCACATAAGCATCAGAAAACATATCAGTCATATTAGTAAATGAAACAATTAGGCTATCATGATTACTATCTCATACTAGCAATCATATTTCCAAATGTTAAAGGCCAATAACACCGGGAGAGGCTCGTCCACGACACCCCCTCCCCAATGAGCACAACCAGGGCTCAGTGCATTTGGGGTTTGATCATAACCCGGTGCCCGATCGAAGCATATGCACAGGTGGCAGCCGCACCACAGCTCTACCATGGACTCACAAGGTCCAATCACAATACAATAGATAGCCAACCAATTCATTCAGCATTTCATAACATTCATGTACAGCAAATATGAAATTAAAACATATATATGCATGGAATTAATATAGTCCCAATTACCTCACTTGTAGACAAATTACAAAAGCCACTAGTGGTACAAAATCCTCCCCATACTACAAAGTCCCAAAATTCGAAATGGAGGTGTTTTCTACCAGAAACTTCAATATATCACCCTAAATCCTAAGCAAATTCGTGAAAAATTAATAATCATACTATAATCCAATTATTGGGGTCTCAAACCAGTAGAAATACCTAAAAAATGAGAGTTTATACTTACCTAATGTTAGCCCTAACCTCAACCTACGAATTTTCACCATGGAAACATCAAATGACAAGTTTTCAAATTTTAGGTGTAGGTGAAAATACTCCAAATAAAAAACTAATCAGGTCAACATGAAGAGAAAGAGAAGGAGATTAAGTTATACAACTATTATCTTAGCTGAATCTTACTCTAAAAGTGAGAAATAGTAGATTTCTTGCCCCAAACCCTAACCTTCCTTTAAAGCTCCGAATTTCTCTTTTTTGTTTCAGCAAAATGGGGAAGGAGCTAAAGTGTTTAGGGTTTAAGTTGGGTCTAAGGTGAGTTATGGGCTGCTTCAAGTATCTAACTCCAAATGGGCTTTAGATTTAAGCTTTGTTAGGCCAGTTTCATGTGTTAGGCTATTAGGTTTTAATTGGGTTAGACTAAGTTTTAAAAGTTCAAAGGATTTAGGTCTGAACCAAGGTTGTTGGGCCAGTTATAAGAGCCTATACAAGGTGGATCTTGGGCCTCTATCACATTGAATTAAATTGGGCCTGTACCTAACTCATTGGGCCTCCATGAGTCTCTTATCATGATCTCTTACATTAATTTGTGCTTAGATGAAGTTTCTATCCCAATTAAATCTCAAACTCATATTAATAATTTATCTCTCCAAAATTTCTATTCACTTAACTTATCCAATTATCCTATATTAATTATTCTTAATTATCCCAAAACCATGATTAACACTTTAATTAATTTTGGGGTGTTACACAATAAGAGGGAGAAGATGGAAGAAAAGTGTGGAAGTGTTTAGGATATTCTAGAAACTTTTATTTTCAATTTTGCCCTTCCGTAATGGCAATTTTGTTTCAGCTTCATTTTAGCTCCTTTTTGAGAACTGTCTTTTTTATCATAAAATTTAAGTTCCCAATTTAATAAAATTCTTTTGGAATCACTCAATTTGGAGCTAAGACCTTATCAAATGAACTAGTCAAAGTTTAGGTCAACTAACATTGAAAAACATACACCAGAGGGGTTTTACCAGTCCTGGGGCTTCCCATAGTTTTTGGGGCCTCTGAGAACCTTGGGCAACTCAAAACTTTCATTTAAAAAGCCCTCCTATGTGGTTTTCCAAAAGTTACACTTATTTACGAAAATACCATTACGTTTCGTCAATTTCCGTCGTAAATTATTTCTCCATCCTAGCTCCTTTTTTCTTTTCATCTGAGCCTAGAATTATCATTTTTAGGAGTCTAGGACTCAACCCAAATTTTTTGGGGCATTATCTAAGTTATTTCAGAGGACTTACTTTTATATGGCTCATTTTGTCATTTTATGAAAATTACGTTCGTTACAAAAACATTGACTTCCTTGTAAATGTTACCTAATATGCTATGAATGGATTGGGATAGACCATGGCACCATTGTGTATGTGCTAAGAGGTGGAGGTATTACAGTGTGGGTGTGTTAAGAAGATTTTAAAGGTTTCAAAGACTAACTTAGCTGTGATAAAGTGACTCCAAGTCGTGGCCTAAGTTTTCAAACTTTGAATTTAGCTTAGAAATCTTGGTTTCCTTATGGTAATGGGCTATATTAACCTGTAAACCAATGTAAATGAGTTTTATACTTCTTTGAATCATCTAGGAGAGTTATGGAAGTCTGATATGACAATTTAATTATCCTCAAATATGAATTGTCTTATTCCTCTATGTTGGTGACCTGGAATGGTTAAAAAAGTTCAAATTTTCTTTGTATTTCCATCCCTAATAAAATATTAACAATGTTTAACTTAAAGCATCAGTGATTAAAAACTTAATTATGACCAATTAATATAATTAGTGGTTAGGGTTGTTACAACATGCCCCGCTAGAGTTCAGCTTTGTAAACCATTTTGCAACTAAAATAATCTAATATGCACCTTATTTTCCATCTGATGCGTACCACACATAAGTGCCCCACCTTGTCTCTTACATCTTTCTTGTCAAATCCATTATAAATTCCACACATGTTCTACCCTTTTCATTCTTCTTCAACATGCTTTATTTTGTTTTCTCTACTCCTTCCCAAAGCTTCCCTCATTCTCTTAATACCCACTATTGGTTCTTCCAACTCTAACCACACCTAAAGGAGAATGCTCCTCTTTCCTTTTTTTGTCTTCTACTACCTTTTCTTAGAGACGATGAGAGCTTGAATCCCAACCAACTGTGCAAGCTCAAATTTTCATCTTGGGTTTGCAAATTTTAGATTTTGATCTTTAAGATTAGTAAGTTCTTCAATCCTTCCATCTGTTTTTTTTTTGTTAGCCTCTGTTATGTCTTCCTATTCTAATTCTTGGCCACTTAAAACTTAACATTTCCCCATTTGTGATTTCTATTTTTTTAGCCCTTTTTCTTTGTAGCAATGGTTATATTTGGGGGCTCCTTGATAAGCTACCAATTGAGAGAGCAAGAGATAGAAAGCACTATTAATATTGGGTAAGAGTGTTTCTCATGATGATTAATCCTTCTCACAATAAGTTCAAAAAGGAATTTTGCTTGTCAAGATTAACATGAACCTTAAAGCTGACAAGGGCTAACATTAAAATGAAAAATTGTTAATGTAGTAAATTAATTAAGCTAATTGGATAGTAGACTAGAATGAGATATGAGATTGCTAAATTTCATAACTAATGTCTCAAGGAAATTTCTCAATTCTTAAAGATGGTTAATTAAATTTACAAAATAAACTAAGTTAATACTAAAGAATTAAGAAAAGGTAAAAGATTTACTACCATGAATTAAGCAGTGGAGTAGGTGATGTTTTTAACTAAACACAAGTGAAGTACTAAATAAGGGACAATTAACTAAAACAATACTAGTAGGAAAAATCAATCGTACAATTTAATTAAGTGGAAATTGAATGGGAAGGAATTTGATAAGTGAGAAGTTAATTAAATAAAGTAGTAAATTAACTAAGTTCAACTATGTTGTGTTGGCACTTAATGTAAAGACCAAAATAGGTAGAAGGTAATTGAAACAAGTTAAATATTATGCACGACTTAAATACCTAGTTAAATAATGATGATGATGATGATGATGATGATGATAAATAATGAACCTTTTCAAAAAATCGAATCAAGCTGGTAGAGATTAGTTTAAGGGATGTCTTAAAAAAAACCTAATGAACTATGGGTAAAAGGGCTAAAACTAGGATTTTACATAGGATTAGGAGTTATCATAGGATAAGCCCTATTTCCTAGATTTAAATGAAAGAGAATGAAACTATAAATGGAGCTTTTGAATTGGAAGAATTATTATGATTTAGGGGACCATTTGAGTAATCTGATGGAAGAGAGTAACAGTGATTCAGTTTAGTGATGAAAAATCGATAATTATTCAACAAGCACTGTAAGTAGATTATAAAACATGATATGTTTTTAATTTTTAATTTTTTTTTATTTTCTCTATTTCTTATTTACATTTTGTATATTCTTTGGGATGAGCATTTTAGTTAGTGCCTCAATATGTGTATATAATTATATTATCAAATCTCTTAGACTATCATATGCAATGTGTGTTATATTATCAAGATGACTATGAAATGACATGTAGACTTAAAATGTTACTTTTGGGAATTCTAATAATAAGAAGTTTGCACTAGTATGCTTTTTATGGTAATGATTAAGTGTTTGATTATGAAATACCATGCTATTATTTGTGAAATTTGCTTTGTAAACCACTTACGTTAGAAGATTTCTAGATATGAATCATACGTATCATATGATATATATTTATATACGTATAAGATAGGATTGTATAGAACACTAGTTGCTAATAATAGTCCTATTAGCCCTTGATGCATCTTGGATAATTCCACATGGTTTCTATGACTGAGTACTTGAGGGGTACTGAATTGGATGCTCTTTGAATGTTTAAGGGTTGTAGAGACAGTAGTAAGCAAGAATGGTGGTAAGCAGGAATGGTGCTAGTAGTCCCAAATGTAATTCCCTCTTGCGATTCTTGCCTACAATGCTCTGAGAATGAATCTTTAGTTATTTACCCTCGTGAGTTGTATGCCTATGCTAGTATGTTATGTTAAGAACTTAGAGTTTTGCATGGATCTTCTTTATTGATGTATTTTTATTGAATTGTTTCAATATAACAATCATTTTCTATTTAGCATTAAACTTTTAAATTTTTGAATTTGAATTTGAATTTTTATTTATTTTAATTATTTTTTTAATAAATATCTCTTATTATTATTATTATTAAAATATTATATGCTTGTACTTTCCTTGTATTTTATTTCATTAATAACATAATGAATCAATTTTCTGTTAACTCAAATCCTTTAACTTTTTATTTATACCAATCATTGCATAATTCTTCTATTTAAAAAGTTATGAAGTTTAATTTTTATAAGAAAAATTATTTCATGCCTTTCCATACTTAAAGCTTCTAAAAATTAGTATCACGTCAAAAATTATTTTCATTTGAAAAAAAAATCTATGCTTGCTACTCTTTTTAATTATCATGTTTTATCTTTTACTTATTAAGTACCATTGCCCATTCCATTATTTATTTTTGTAGATAGGGGATTTGTATCTAATGCTCTTTTGGTGTAGTTTTGGAAGGTCATTAGTGATGGGCTAGCAGTTAGTTTGTTTATTATTAATGAACTAGTCTTGTATGTCTATGGTTGTACTTTAGAGTTTGCTCCACAGATTATAGGTAAGAAACCTACCCTGCTAGTTATGTCTTTATATTGATTGATGGAAAAGAGCGAAACTCTCTTGTTGTAGGCTGAGTCGAATGAGTTGTAGGTAATCCAAAATGTCCTAATTACAAGGGAAACTTTGTTAGGTTCTTATAACAAACTAATTGTGATTTAGATATAAAATATAGTTTAGTTGTGGAATTGTGATTCTGGTAAAGATGAAGCAAATTTATAAAATGGTGTTTTGATTAGAAAATATCATATAAAATTTGATCATGCATCAGAGTTTTATAAGATTTGTGTGTTTATCAAGCTTACGGATGTGAGGTCTCCTTGTGTCTTGTGCCAATTGTATCTCCATTCAGGGCGTGACAAATCCCATTATTCCAAGGCTTAGGATTTTGGTAGCATATGCGTTTCAACTAGATTGTGAAACCAACTCCAAGCAAGAAAGAATTAGATAGCATATAATCTTTGCAACTTATACAACAATAACAAAGCTTTTTTTCACTAAGTGGGATTAGCTACATTGATCAATCGACGTCATAAAATCTTATCGTAAATCATATTTTTAGATAAACAATTTAAGTCTAAATATTTTTTAATAGTTTCTCCCATAGTTTTTCTTGGTCTCCCTCTATCTCTGATTGTTGGACTACTCTCCATCTGATCTACTCTCCTAATTAGGACTTCTATAGGTCTCCTCTACACATATCCAAACCATCTAAGTTGTGATTTTACAATCTTTTCCACTATAGGTACAACCTCCACTTTCTCTTTAATGTATTCATTTCTAATTCTATCTTGTTTGGTGTGTCCACTCATCCAACAATATTCTCATCTTTGGAACATTAAACTTATTCTTTTGTTGATTCTTTATTGCCCAACACTTAGTTCTATACAACATTGTAGGCTTAATAGTTGAGCGGTAGAATTTACCCTTAAGTTTGAGTAGTAATTTTCTATCACAAATAATGCCCGAAATACTCCTCCATTTCATCCACCCCACTTAAATCCTATGTTTTACATCTTCTTCTATTTTCCTATCATGTTGTATGATGGATCTAGATGTTTAAACCATGTCACTTGTGGTATGGCATGATCTTCAATTTTTACTTTTGTACTAGGACTAGTGCATCTCTTATTAAACTTACATTTCATATATTCCGTTTTATTTCTATTTAAACAAAATATATGCGCTTCCAAAATTAGTTTCCACTTCTCTAACTTCTCATTCATTTCCTCTCTCAATTCTCCAATTAGGACTATGTTATCTGCAAAAAGCATGCATTATGGCACTGACTCTTAGATATATTCGGTGAGTATATCAAAGACTAAAGTAAAATAATAAGGATTCAAAGTTGACCCTTGATATAGACTAATAGTTATCAAAAAAATTTTGTAAGTCCACCTTTTGTTATAACACTAGTTGTAACCCCATAATACATATTCTGAATTATTTAAATATAAGCTATATAAACTCCTTTTTTTTTTCAGAGCCTTTCATAAAATCTCTCTAGGCACCCTATTGTATGCTATCTTTAAATCGATGAATACTATATATAAATCTTTTTAATTCTTTTGATATATTTCCATCAATTTTCGCAACAAATATATCACTTTTATGGTCGACCTTCTTGGCATAAAATCAAATTGATTCTTAGTAATTTGAGTCTTTTGCCTTAATCTTTGCAACTTATAATGTAATAAAATTACTTAAATGAAAATACCACTTTAATATATGCAATCATAGTTCTTTTAAATTTCTCCTTTAAGCATTTTATTGAACACCAGTTGTGCAAAGCGAGATAGGGAACTTAACTCGTAACACATGTGCATGAACCATTGATAATCCAACAAGGTATTCAATCATGGCATCGCATCAAATCCTGGGTAACCACGGTAGCAACATGTATCATTAGTTGCCTTACCATTAACATTATTGTAAATATCGTAATTCAAACTCCCTACTAGAAGTGAATAGACACATATGATTTATCGATAACAAGCGAACAAGCACTAATAATAATGTACATCAATGATAACAAAAGGAGCTAACATGCGATTTCTTAAATTCTAAATTCCTAGTTCTTGAATTTTAAGTTTTTTAATATTAATGTAAATAGTATAGTCACTTTAACCTCCAATTTCAAACTCAATACAAGACATATAGAATATAGTAAGAGGAGAAGGGAGGATTTTGCCCGAATTAATGAGGTTTTAAAACTCCAATTTTGGAATTAGGATCCCCTGCAATATTAGTATAAACTACTGCAGGGGGGTGTTGTAACATGATTTTACTGTTTTTTAAAAAGGACTAAAAAACATAATTAGAAAGATAAGAATTATATATACAGTTAAAATTTTTAAAATGTAATCTTTTTTATAGTTAAAACTTTTATCCTCGTAATTATAATTTTTATCTTCCCAATTACATTTTGTAGGTCCTAAAAAAAAAAATACCACTTCCAAAACATTACAACGCTCCCTACAATAATCCATACTATTGCAAGAGAGCCTAATGCCCAATTTTGCTCAAAATCGTAGCGACCAATGACCACATCGTTGTTCACTTTGCAGCAAAATTAACTTGTGAAACTGAGGGTTGTTTGGGCAAGGGAACTACTGTGAGGGAAAGAAGAGCTGCGAAAATGAAAAGGAGAAGTTGCCAAGTTTGTTGGAGATGAAGGGAAGGAAGCTAAACGAAGAGAATGGCTACTGAATTTTCAGGTGGAGAGTTACCTTACGGGGAAAACGTGACAGCAACCAAGAGGTGAAGTTGTGGCCAAGAAAAACTGAACAAGTTAGGCAAAAGATGGCCTTAAACGAAGCTATAGCTAGGAGTGGGATGGACGAAGAAGCATCATGAAGCTTGGAATCATAGTTCTGGATCGAAGGAAGAAGTAACTAAAATGGAGCTTCGAGAATGCTGAGAGGACGGTGCAGAACGGCGAAGAAAAAGGGAAAAACTCCCGGTGAGCTAAGACGAGAAACAGAGCGACACGATGAGGTAGAGTGCCATTTTCCTATCCTCTCTTGGTTTGCTGGGTTCCCTCGACACCAAGGCTGGGGTGGAGGAGAAAAGCTTTGGTTCGAAATTCCTGGAGATGGAAGAGCTAAGGGAAAGATGTGAGATGAGATTGAGAAAAAGAAATGGTGAAGAGAATCTTCGAGAGTTTCGCCAGATCTGGAAGTGACGAGAAGATCTGAGATATTTTCTTCTTATCGGAGCTTTACTTCTATTGCATAAATCATACTTTGGTTTTCAATGAATGTTTCAAGTAAGTCCCTTTTCTATATTTTAGATAAATCCTTCCTCTACTACTCCTAATAATAATAATAATAATAATAATTAAAAAAATCCCCGTAGAAAAGTGTCAGCCGTTGTCTACAGTTTCTACGGTGGTTTTGCAATGACTCATGCATTGCTTTGGTGCCACTGCAAGGAATTGTTAGGCACCGATTTTGTAAGCAATTGTAATGCCTATAGGCAATGATTTTTAGATCTTTTGCAATTTTTTTAATCTATGTTGTAAGACTGAATTAGACAACGATTTTGTACTACTTTAGCAATGCCTTCAATACTTTAAGCAACAGTTTTAATTGTTGTTTGCAACGCTATTTAAACATTAGGCAACGATTTTAGTTGTTGTTTGAAACACTTCTTATACATTAAGAACAATTTCAATTCTCTAGTAATATTTTTATTTTCAATTATAGGCAATATTTTGTATCTGCAATGTTTTTTGCACATTTTACGTAACACTTTTAGTCATTTTAGGCAACACATTTGGAGTCTACGACTGTATATAAATATCTTAAGCAATGCTTTTAAACTGTTGAATTGGCAAAAATAATACTGGCAATGGAGAAGGAAAAACCAAGAAACAAGAGACATTAAATTCATGTATGAAATATAGAAAAATAAATAATAATAATAATAAAATAGTTAAACAAAGGCTACTCACAGGTTGAATTTGAATCTTCTAGAGTTTTTTAATGTAGAATTTTTGTAAAGTTTAAAAACAGAAGAGAGAAGAAAAAGTGAGAGAAACAAAAAGTAGACCTTGTGTTGTTCTCTCCAAATTCTACAAAAATTTTACAATAAAAAACTTTATAAGATCCTTGCGCCTCATAGGTCACCACTATTAGAAAGGCATGCTCCCGTTGCTTACCTTTCTTGCCTAGCAGCTTGATTGCTATCTAAGTACAAAACAAATAATCTAAATTCACTACCTCTGAAGTTTAATAAAGTTTCTCGCAAAGGCTGCTACTTTAGATTTAAAGAGATAGCTAAAAATTATGTTTCAGGAAAAAGAGATATGAGAATCTTCAGCAAACTTCAGAAGCGGCAAACTTCGAGGATTTGTTCTCATCATGGTATCACTACTTTAGACTTGTTTGCACATCAAAGTCTTCCATTCCCAATCACATTTGGCTCACTGAATCCATTTGTGGCCACTTCTAGTTCCATTAAAATATATATATATATATATATATTAAAATCACATTCATTGTCTACTTTTCTAAATCCATTATAGTTTCTAAGCCTTGAAGATGTTTTCATCATCTCTCCTTCACCAATGGCTAGGGCTTACGCTCTAGCGCTCTCCTCTGCTAAGGCATAGCAAAACTTCTTATGTGTGATGAAGTTGTCCGCCACTATCACACCCCAAACATAGGAGGAGTGACTGGAACGGAATGCAAGGTTTAATATCCCAAAAATTTGCATACACACACGCTTATGGGTTGTTTCCCATCATTTAAATATGGAAAATTTTGTAATAATTTTGGCAAAATTTTTCCTAAAGTAGGACTATCTCGAACTTTACAATCAGCCAATTTGATACATTTGCACAATAATATATTATGAGAGCACTGCTCTCCAACATAAATGGATAAAATATAAAAAAGAATACAATCTATAGAGAAAGCAAGGATCCTACTTGTAGGTAATAGAGCAGTTGTAGAATATTAAACATATTGGCAGATACAAAAACATCATATGGCCTACATGACCAATGTGCATGTTGAGCTCACCAAGCAAAACACTCCACTATTTAAGTTGTGGGCGATGGAAGTGAATTTACACTTCTATATAAACATGTGAGAAATTAATGGAATGAGTTGCAAATTCAGTGAATAGGTAATACGTACCATAATGGGAAAGTGGGATAAGCTAACGGCATGAGTAGTTAAATAAAGAAATAATGAGAATTAGTGATGAAGGAAGACTTTAAAACAAATACGATAGTAACAATTAATGAAATTCAATGGAAATAGTTAAAAAGAACTCACTGCAAATTTTGAAAGTTTAACAATTAAAATGTTGCATCAATAAGTAGACATTTAATTAAATAACTCAAGAATACAGTCTTGCTTGGAGGCCCTTACAATAGAACTAATATTAAAATGAGCACACAATTCATAATGGGTAACGGACCATACTTGAGCACATAGCTCAATTTCATTCCATATTCATACATATGCCAACGGATCCACATGTGTTGCCTTTGCACGTGATAGCAACACCTCTGCAACTTGGGGTATGGACTGATGTACACCAAGACTAATAACTACTATTCTTAACCACAGTGTCTTGAATGAGATTCCTTTCAATAAAACATTTTCATGTATATAGATATATGGATCAAAAAAAGTGTGAACCTTAGAAGAAAATTGTAGCTAGGAATTAAAATCAATAACCCTCCAAACCACATGATAATATTCTCAACAATAGTCTAAACTCATAATAGAAGTTCTCAAGAACTTCAAAATTTTACTAAGCAAACATTTCACATGGCCTTTGCATAATACAATTCTAAATCAAACTTCCCTTGTACAGAAATGCGTGGATAAAACCATTACTATACTTTGTACTCAAAAGTCACATAAACATTGCAAAATTAAATCATACTTGAATCACTTGTTCTAATTGAGGGCCAAAATAGAAAACTTGCTCCAAGTGTAGCCATCGTTTTAAAATGAGAATAGTATGAATGAAAGCATATCATTAAGTGAAAGACTAGAAGATTATAAATTGGGCAAATGCTAAAAATTCAAGTATATAATTTGAAGGCAATAAAAGATATTAAAGTTGCATTATCTACTCATAATTGAAGCCAAGACAATCATAGGTCCTCTTTGCCATTAGATCAAAACTAAATCCTGACTGTGAATGTAGCCTCACAAACATGAACAACACATATAAATTACATTAGAAACCTAATAGACAGTCTATATCCCAAGTTTAGCTCAGATTTTCCAACTATCACCTAATAAAATCCCAAATTTCTAGCTCTTGATAACTATTCATGTCACTATACGTATAACTTAAATCCTTCCAATTAGATATCCAAATCCAAGATTAAGCTTAGAAATTACCTTAGGGAGCCAAAAATTAAGGAAGCAATTAGTGGGTATAAAATTGAAAACCAATTTCGGAGCTACAAGAAGAAATCATGAAATGTTTTTGAGTTGCGTTGAGTCATCCAAATAAATGCCAAAAGAAGAGCCCTAAGGGTGACCCAAGGAGGAAAGTGGCCAAAGATGATGATGGTGGTGGAAGAAGGATATGGTGGACAGCAGTATTTTAAGACCCAAAATAACCCACCCGATTGGACCAATTGATCAGCGACTCGACAAAAACTTGAAAAGTCAGCGTGACCCAAAAAAGTCTGGGACTCAACTTGGGTTTCGTAAAACCAGCTAGATCAAGGAAAAAAAAAAAGAGAACTCCTTTTTTGGGGGAAAAAAGGATTCAGAGGCTTGAAACTTATACTAAATAAATGATATTATGACTACATCTATGTCATACTTATATTAGGCTTGTATATATATATATATTGATTATTTTAGTTAAATCATAAGTTTAAATATAATTTTTGTAACATAACATTTCATCAAATTTTTTGAGTCAACTACAATTTGTGGGCCTCGTGCAAGTAAAAGAAATTTAAAATAAAAAAATTATCACATCATGAAAAGTAATAATTTTATAGTAAATCTACAGTAAAAAACAAGTCTCCTTTTATTGTATTGATGTTCGGCTGAGTTTCAAAACATTGGTGTACAGACGGGGGAAATGAAGCGGGAGGTTATGAAAGGGAGTGAAGCATCCAGAAGAAGGAGAAGAAGAGGGTTGATAAGCTGACGAAAAAATGACGAAAAGTAAGAGTGTTGTCCCAAAAAATTAAGGAAAGTTTTAATTAAATCCCTACAGCATTTCAAATAGGTACTTCTATTTTTCTTATTTATTTTTCTTGAAAGGGTTTTATAAAATATGAATTAAAATTTAATATGAGAAGATAACATTACAAAAATAATTACATCAATAAAACATATCTTCCCCCACAAATAAGTTTTAAAAAAATATTTGACGCTATTAAAAGTATATAATTCCATTGAAATCTATAAGAACTTAGTATATGACAGAATTTTATGTGTGTGTGTAACTTAAAAAAATTATATATATAATATTGTTTTATACCCAACATTTATTATTTAATGAATATGTGTGTATGAAACTTTATATATATATATATATATATATGTGTGTGTGTGTGTGTGTGTGTGTCGCTTTGTTCCTAACATTTATTATTTAAAGAAAGGAATTTAGATTCTATGACTGGTTAAGTTAATTTCAGGTCTTTAATTACTCTTCAATAACTAAACATCTTTCTAATAATTTTTTGATGCCAAGTTTTAATTGAATTTTAGGATCACTACATTCACAGTAATTTTAGGATGACCAATGAGAAGAAATGAGATGCAATGCGAGGGTAATACAATGCAATAGAATGAAAGATGAAGCAATAACTTTGTAAGAGACATTGCTGATAAAATATAGGAGGGTGAAAGGAAACTCAGGGCAACAAAACAAAACTTTGGGTTTAATTTAATTTTATTTATAGTGAATATTTTCACTTTATCACTGTTAGAGAAAAAAAGGCAAAAATCATGACATAAATAAAAAAAAGTTAAATTTAAATTTATTTATAAATAAAGTTGGTTTAAAATTGAAAAACAGAATTTATTATAATCATTTAATTTTATTTGTAAAATTTATCCATACTGAATTTTAAGAATTGATAAAATGACCACTAGAGACTTTTTATTTTTGCCCTAAAGACCATTAGATTTGAAGTTATGTTGGAACAAAAGAAAATGTTCGAAAAGAGTGAGGTTCCGTTTGGTTTACGGAATCGTGAACGCATTTCTTTTATGTAACTTGTACAATGTCTATTATACACTTATATTTATTATTTTATTATCTTTTTAAAAAATAAAGATAAAATAGTTATTTTTTTATCTCAGTTATTTTTACCTATCTACATTTTATATTTCTTTTAACGTTACATCCTCTAAGCAAATATACCTTAAATGTTCATTAGCCAAAAAAATAAAGTCAAGCACTCGAAAAGAAATTGTTGAGTGCTTATAAAACTTTTATGCAACGGTTTGATAACTGTTGCAAAAAAACATTGCCTATACAGGAAGTGAATATTGCTCAGCTATAAACCGTTGCGCCTTTGTTGGGAAAGAGTTGCAAATCAAATCAAATGCAACGTTTTAATCCGTTGCATACTTTTTGCCCAAAATTTCGACCCTTACTCAAGGGGCGTCGGTAAAAATAATTGTTATTTTATCAAATTCAACAATTTTATAAGTGTTCCATTGACAACCGCTGCCGATCATTAAATTTAAATATTCAAAACCCAGACGTCATATGTGACGATTTCAAGATCAATTCAAAAGCCGGCTTTGACAAATTTTGCATTAAAACTTTACTAACTGCAAAATTCCGAATACCAACAGAATAGATGACGCTTGATGTGAAGAAAAATAATATCATTATTTATTATTTGATCGGATGTCATCTTCAGAGCATGTCAAAGAATTAGGTTACTGATATATATTAATAATTATTTCCCATCATACTAGTAATATCTAGCTATCGTGTTGACAATTAACGGTTATTAATGATAATAGTACATAATTAATAATATTTTGAGAGTGAATTAGTGACGGCTTCTTATTGTATTGGAAATTAGTTGTTCAAGGTGCTTGTAACCATTGATAGGTGTGGGTTACTAACAATTTCAAAATCGATATCAACACGGTGATAGGTCACTATTAATTACATTTGTGCACTTGATTTTTTTTAACATGCATTGTAGAATCCACTTTGTATTGGATATTCCTAAAGAGATAATTGTATACATAATTGATATATAGAACAACTAAGCACTTCCAAAAAATATTAATATTCATACAATAAAAAACTATAACAAGTGACATGATTATTACATATTATTCTTTCAATAATTATGATTAGGCATTTGTTGGTCACTATTAATTACATTGCACTTGATTTTTTTAATATACATTGTAGAATCCGCTTGTATTGGATGTTCCTGAAGAGATAATTGTTTATATAATTGATATATAGAACAACTAAGCACTTCCAAAAACAATTAATATTCATACAATAAAAAATTATAACGAGTGACATGATTATTACACATTATTCTTCCAATAATTATGATTAGGTATTTGTTGAATTAGTTTATACGCATTTCAACTAATTCACTTTTTTAATATATAGTCAAAGTTAAGCCGTTTGCATCACACTTGGAAATGTACAAAAATATTCTTTGCTTCTTGATTTTAAAAAGTTAGTATAGCTAGTAATTAAATATCTAATATTGCGTACCTTTAACCACCTATCACATGCTCAAACCTATAACAATATGTTCAAGTGGGATTATCAAAACTTTTTAATATAAGAAATTTTTTTATTTGTTATAAAAGAAGAGAGCTCAAGATCTTCAAAGAAAGGGGAAAGTATATACTGGTAAAAATAATACTTCTGACATTAAATTCATTTCAATCTTAAAAATTAAAAATGATCTCACATAGCTATCAACTCATTGGACATATATCACTATTTAAATATAATATGCAAATTGTGAGAGTATGGAGAGAAACTAAGTCAATACCAAACTAATGTAGGTAGATATAGCACATATCTCACCTAACCTACTTTATTAAAAATTATTTTTTTAGAGTGAGACTGGTAAAACACCATTATAGTAGTCAAATATCAATCGTGAGTGACGACCAATACACTATGAACAGAAATGGCTTAACATGTCAAACACCATATTATATTCTAGGAATTTAATTTGAAAATGGTGCCCCAACTTAGTTATATACATGGGCACACCAAGTGTTGTACATCAGCAAATCCTCTCCCTTCCAAACTCATACCTGCTTTGTCCTTTTAGTAAAAGAAAGCAAGCATGAGTTCCACAGAGAACAATAACCACAACCTTAAGGTGAAGCCTCCCACTAAGGAAGAAGACGACGAGGCATGCCTCTATGCCATGCTCTTATCAAGCTTCCAGGTTTTCCCTGCTATTCTGAACGCAGCTATTGAGCTGAATGTGTTGGACAAAATATCAGAGAGAGCAGCACCTGGTGCTTTCTTGTCAGTGTCTGAGATTGCTTCTGAGCTTCCCACACAGCACTCTGAGTTGCATAACAGGCTTGACCGAATGCTGCGTGTGCTTGCCTCTTTCAAGGTTCTGGATTGGACTACTCGCACCAACCAAGATGGCGAGGTTGAGAGGCTCTATAGGCTCTCTCTTGCTGGAAGTTACTTTCTGCAGACTAAAACTGAGAGCCTCGCTTCATTCTCTAACCTTCAGTGCCATCCAGCTACCGCTAAGGTTTGGTAAGTATGGACAAATGACAATTCCTTTGAAAGCTAGCTTATGGGAACAGCTCAGCAGTTTAGTCAACTTTAATCAGTCAAACTGGGTTGTGTTCTTGGTCAACTTCTAAGTTAATTTTGGCTCCGTCTTAAATCCTCCATCCTTAGTATGATTAGGTTAAAAATTATTAATTATTTCTTTTGAGACTTTTAAAGCTTACACTCACAATCGCTTTGATTTCAATTTATATTAAAACTTCTCCTTAAAATTTATAAAAACTACAGTCACCATCTTCCAATATTATAACAATAATATTAATCTTTTATCTCTACCATGTCTTTTTCTCTATCATGACTTTCACTCTGCACATCTGCTGTAAACTATTTTTCTGGAAGTCGATTTCCAACAGCATAAAGAATTTTTGGCTAAACTTCAAAATAGAGATTTCATTTTATCTAATTCTAAATTTCCATAAGATAATCTCTTTTATATGTATGTATATATATATATATATGCCAATTTCAAATGATATTTGAAATTAGTTTTTCCCGATAAAGAGATCTAGTGATTAAAGAGGTAAGTAAATATATTTCTTAATCATTTACGGTGTGAGAGAAATTGGGCTAGCCTGAGGCATCTTAACTAAGCCCAGCCCATATGGTATAAAACTTCTAACTATTAAGCCCTTCCCTACCAGCTTAACAAGAGGCCCGTATCCCAAATAAGAGAATCAAGAAATATATTATTTATAAACATAAAAATTGAATTGGTTCACACGTTTTAGTCAAAATGGATGCCCCTGCTAGGCTACACAGCAGGAGACATTTTAAAAAATAATAATAAAATAAAATAAAATGAGATAACCTTCTATATTTAAGAGACACGGCATCCCTTACACAATAGAGGATCCGAACCTTGTTTTGGTATAGTATTGTGTCTTTTATCTTTGTGAATCTTACACGGTAAACTCTTCCAAAAACAGTAAAAAATCGAATCCCAAAATAGGAACCATTTAATTGCATCACTTAGTATTGATTTTCCTGTAGGCTAAACATCAAGGAAGCAATTCTGGATGGAGGAGTAGACCTATTCAATAAAGTACATGGGATAACCATGTGGAAGTACATGGAGAAGGACACAAAACTGAACCACACATTCAACAAGGCAATGGCAGGCATCTCAGCAATACAGATGAGGAAGTATTTGGAAGTATATGATGGATTTGAAGGAGTTTCAACATTAGTTGATGTGGGAGGAGGCACAGGTCAAAGCCTCAAAATGATAATCTCCAAGCACCCTAACTTAAAGGGTATTAACTTTGATTTGCCCCAAGTCATAGAACACGCCCCACCCCATCCAGGTACTCTTAATTCATACTCTGCCTTTCTTAGGATTCTTCAATTTCATAATGGTATTTTTTTTTCTTTTTGGGGTAGGTTTACGTTATACCCTTAAAGCTTTATTAGTATCAATTTGACTAATTCTATATGGAATTATTCCTTGTCCATCATGCCTTCTTTTTATATTTAAGTAAATTGACTCATTATTTAGTAAATGGATCCTCTACAATATTATATTTTATGCAATTGGAAAGAGAAGAACTAAAAGTTTTCAAGCTGAAAATTGTTTTCTAAAATGTTCTCGTTACACCTTGTTTCTATCTCCCTTTAACGGCACCATGTAAATTTATCCCTGAATTGCAAAGGATCCGAATTGTATTAGTTCATTATCTTGTTTCTTTTGATAAGTTCCTTTTAGGGTGAAAAATATATCTATACAGTAAAAATGAATAAAGTAAAATGGGCCATGGAAATAGCTGCCAAAAATATTTCCCAAAGAAAAAAAGGTTTCGAATTGAGAGTAAAGTCAACGATTTGCTATAACATTTTTCCTATAATTATGTGGCAGAAAATATCTAAACTAAAGAAAAGTACAATCCAGTGGCAGAAAAATCTGACTTTAGCATAGATGAAAGGAAAAAATATATCAAATATTGACCTCTTTAAATTTAAGATGTTTCCCGAGATTAAATTTCAACTTAATCAAAAGTATTGATGGACTGCATTTTTTGTTTTTGTCTGATTATGTGAAGGAATCGAGCATGTTGGAGGAGATATGTATGAAAGTGTTCCAAAAGGTGATGCCATTATGGTAAAGGTAGGATAGTTCCTAATTATTTGACATTTACTATGAATGAATATTATCGGACTATGCTAATAATGAATAGTTAAAACACACTTTTCTTTGATAACTACTTTTCACATAATTGTATGTATTAATTTGGTCTACTTAAGAATTTCTCAATACGCGTGCTAAGATAAACTTTTCCATATTCGGATACGCTCGTGCAGGCTACGTGTCATAATTGGTCAGATGAAAAATGTGTAGCACTTTTGAAAAACTGTTACAAAGCACTTCCACAAAATGGGAAGGTGATTATTTTGGACATGATAATGCCTGAAGAACCAGAGTCAAGTGTTGCTGCCAAGTATGTCTCCATTGTAGACAACTCAATGTTTATTCAAGCAGGAGGGAAAGAAAGAACTGAGAAACAATTCGAGAAGCTCTGCAAACACTCTGGATTCTCGAGCTTCCGTGTTGCTTCTCGTGCTCTTTCGGTTTATGGCGTCATAGAGTTCTATAAATAAACTCAATGATATTGTTTTGAAGCTTGTACTTTATAATAAATATGAAAAATAATAATTATATAAGAATAAGTGAAATTGTAGAAGGCTATGCTTCCTATAGTCGCGTAATTACATCCAATATTCTCAGAGATTAATTGAGAGGGTTTTGTTTGTTTGAATATGTGAGAGTTGGGAAGGTGGCACATCTTGTGCTATTTTATCTCATGCCTTAGCCTTTCTAGATTTGACCATCCTGAATTCCTCATTCTTGTACTGTTACTTCTATCCGTTGGGAAGTATGACACTTCACGCACAAATCTATCTCTATTATATATATATATATATAGACAGAGAATAGGTTACTTTAATATTACGGATCAGTGCGTCGCTACGCATCCGTGTTCATTTGTTTAATTATAGGGAGCTAGAGTTAATAAGTCTCGGAAAAATGGATAAAAAAGTCATGCAAAAGTTGCAAAATGATCTTTAACCATATATGTTGATTTAAGCTCTAACATTTTCCAAACCAACCATTAGAATTTCAAAACATTGATTTAAAATATCCACTATGTCAACTGAGTACGTTCTGCATGATGTGTGTGCAAGAATATTGTGTCATAAATGTTTATTGCTTCTGCTTTGCAATGGGACTAACTGTGCTGGGATAAGGATTCACAAAAGGGGAAAACATGAGGTGAAATAGTTGATATCAAATAGTGGACACGGAATTGACGACAAATGCCTTTGTTATAGCATTATCGCATTTATGACAGATTAATTCTTGCATACACATCATGCGCTACTTCAATTGTTCACGCAGGTAACAGGAATAGACAGTGCCTCTCATATGTTGACATAGCTGGTTTGAACTATATTTAAAAATTCACTCTATTAATATATTCTATAAACATAATAATTTTATCATCTCAAAAATTACAAATTAAATTTAAGATTTATTGAGCTTAAAGGGTGCCCTTCTTCGTTGTTTTAAAATCCTAATGCATTTTTTTCATTTTAAATATATATATATATAAATTAATTGGAATGACTTGTGTGCAATGCCTGCGCAGTAACATACACTACATACATGGTAAATGCATGCACCATCTGAATCAAAATGATATTTTGTTAAATCTTTTTTCTATGATTAGTGGCAGCATAATATGATTATGTCTATGGAATATTAATATATTAAATTGTATTATTATTTTTAAAATTGGATTTATGTGTGTATTTAAAAAAACATAAAAGAAGTTATATTGAATGTTTTAAAAACATAGGAGAACTCATTTAGGGGTGTTTTGAGATTTTAAATAGATAACTGTGAGTTAACTATTGATTTTTAGCAATCATACTAGAATTTTTAGGCTAAAATGCTAACAATATGTAATTAAAAATTCACAAGTATGTGATTGAACAAGTACTACATAAGTGAATCCAAAGTTGTCCCACGGGAAAGAATCAATTACCAATGTTTTTGAACTATCCTTATTATTTAGAAAAATAACAAATTCAAATTAACTAGCTCTTAAACTAAATCTAATTAATTATTAACCCAAAAATTACTTAAACTAAAATTAACTAATTCAATGCTAAAATCTACTAACTTAACCTATCAATCAAAAATTTTAAAGTTTAGAATCCTTTATTTACTTTCTAAGCCTAAATAAAGATGGGCTTCTGTAATTGAATTTATTCGAATTAACAATAATTCCCTAATTCTAATGAAATTGTTTCTCAAGGTAAATAACATATGTTCTATGCTAAGTTTAAGTCTACTTTCATGATCCTACACTTGACACAAGAACCCATTAAGCCTAAGGAATCAAAAGGTAAGCCTGCATGTAGTGACTTGCCCTATACAAAGTTCACAAATTTCTCAGGCACAATTTATATATTTATAGGATTGTTCTCTTAGTCTATTACCCTAATGATCTATTATTACAACTAATCTCTTAATCCTTTCAAGATGAATTAAGTAACAAATAGTGTTTAGCCATTCATATGAAAGTAATGCAAAGAAATAGATTGATTCCAAACAAAATATTACAAGAGAATCCCTAAATAAGCCTATTTAGCTCACAAATTCATCTAAACCCTAGAATAGGGAGTTTAGCTACTCACAATTAAGACTAACATCTAAAAATAAAAGAAATCAAATTCATGCATCAAAGATGGGTAAAAAAAGAAAAGAAAGCAAAATAGATCATGGTGTAGCAATTCTTCAGCAAAACTTTAAATCTCTCAAGCATCACTCCAAGTCTCCAGAGCTTTTTTCTTAATTGCAATGTGCATTTTCTAACTCCTATTTCATTTTTGTCTATCTCTACACTAGGGTTTCCAATTTTCTTCTAAAAATTCCCTTGGATTTTCCTAAAATTGATGAAATTGTATCACACACAACCTGGTTATGCATAATATGTCCAAACATACAAGGTAGTTGTGCAGCGATAATTCTCATTTTGATTTTCCATGGCCCCATGCAACAGCTCATGGCAAGCTATGTGATGCTTTGGTCACATTGCTTTCTCCTATGAAATGCATGGTCCTTGCTATTTCACGTAGGGAGGTTGTGCATGATACTAAACATTGATCATCTTTGCACTCTAGAAGCTATTATCATCTCATGTAAGTCATTCCTATTAAAACATATAGCAAATGCATAAATCCTCTTGATTTATCCCTAGAATTCCCATTTTTCAAAACCAATAAGCATAAATCATATGTATGTATAAGATTCCCCCAAACTCAATTCTTTGCTTGTCCTCGAGTAAAGTTTTAAAAAAAAAAAAGGAATATTAGTTAAAATAACTCAAGCCATCAATAAATGCATGATTTTGAACTTTTTCACCATAAAATTATCAAAGTCTTTCAAATTATCCTAATTATCCATTAGACTCTCAACATAGTAATAAAAAATTGCAACAGAACCCTTATATGAATTTCAAGGTGCAAATCATGCAGCAATTATTATTTATTTTATTATAAAGCTTATCAAATTTTAGTGTAATCACTTCCTAAATTTTCCTTTCTCCTAACACAACAAGCAAGCTAATAGTATGAAAGCCTTTCCTTGGCTCATGTCACCAAGAGCTCATTTACTTTTGCTCTTTTTTTTTTTCCATTATCCTAAGTGACAAATTTGATGTGCTATGCATGCTTATATTTTGGGCCTCTTCAACTATAAAATATTTTTTTTCCTTTTTTTTCTATGCTAAAGTTGAGTAGCCTAAATTAGCGATGTAAAACTTTACCATGCTTTAGCTACTTAAAACTTGACTTCAAACTATGCAAGAAAAGGTCAAATGGTTAGCAAAATGCTTTATTCATTGTATATTTATTTATCTATTTCTTTCATCACCTTGTAGAATATTTACTAATGTCATATATGTAGCTTATGTTAGAATTAACTACAAGTTTAACTATTTAATCAAGAGTCTAAAAGGTTAAAAACAAGTAATTTTAAGAGTAAGCCAATTCATGACAATTAAATCAAGATAATTAGCAAAATAATAATGACCTAAGCAATTAAATGTAATTTTAATTTACTCAAGCATTGTGCTCAAAAAAATTAAGTTTTGTTTTTATCATCCTCAAAACCTAAAAGTTTACAATGTTTTCAATGCAAATAAAATAAGAGAAAAGAAATGAGAAACACAAAGGGTTAGAATACTCTCTTTTTATTCTGTAGTCAAGAAATTGTCATAGATGGATAATTCCTGCTTATCTAATTGAGTGTCCTTATTGCCAAGGGATGAAATCTAATAGAAACACAAAGGCAAGGAACAAATATCATATAAAAAATGTTGAGCATTATCTATCAAATAAGCAAAAGTAATATCATCATAAGTCATAAAAGCATGAAAATAGTTATCTTAATAGAAAAGCAAAAAATATCAAAATACACTTGCTAGCTATGGGGTGCAATTATGGGGTAGGTGAGGTAGGGGTGGTGATGATCTCCTTAGAGGTAAGTGGGTGTCCATCTAGCCCTCAATAGAGTCGAATCAGAATGCTTAAATTACTAGTTAGCACACTTAAACTACTAGTTAACATGATTGAACTATTGGTGCATATATATGTCCGTGGACTATAATCATGTGATCATCTCCTTTAACATATATGTATAGGAGATAAGTGCAGGAAGTGTTATGGACTAGGTCTAGGTCTGAATTGGATCCAAGAGGGTCATCGTCATCTTAAGTCCTCTAAGCCTGAGTTTGTGTCCTAACCTTTTCTATTAAGTACCAAACTCTATTACACCTAGTGCAAAATCCCATCAAGATCAATAGCTCAATGTTAAACATTTCATTCCCCTTAAATGCTAGCTAGGGTAATGAAGATTAGATCAAGGACACCTAAACTTTGAGCAATATGGGATATAAATCCATTGATCATGATTTCCCCCCTTGTGCTAGTCACATGTTGTAAATGCTTCAAGAGCCAGACTCCAATGTTAAGTATGATGCTCCACTCCATACACTATAGGAAGTACACCTCTATCATATTCACTACACTTGTATTATCACCATGCCCTAGCAAAGAATGGACGATGAAGCAGTGAATGTAGTGGTGCTAGTGTTTAAGCATTTAAGTAGACTTTGACATGCTAGATGAATAAATGGGTTCATTAAGAGTTCTCCCTAGTAGGAGTTAGCACTAAGTATTGGTGGTAACATGTGGACCTCATGATTGTCAAAGCTAAACATCCTATCCAATGTTAAGGAGTGATCAACACCAAATAGCCTAAAGGTGATTTCCTCATTATCATCCATATTGGCTAGAGATAGTTACAAGGAAAAGAAGCTAAGGAATTTCAGTGTCAACTCCCTGTACGTAAGAGGCTTGATATGAATGAATTACTCCCAACCTATGTTACACATGAATCATATGACCTTATCTCTTAACCCTAGCTAGGTTAATGCAGACTCTAAAATGTATCGACAAACCCCAATCTACCTCTTGGCTAAGAAGTTGTATCATGCTTCTTGAGACTTGTCTTTAAATGTTATCCCATCTAGGTGGGATTTGGAAGATAAGGCTCTACTTGTTGATGTGTAATGCCCTTAATTCCTAATTAAGCTAAACAAACACAATTTGGTTCTTAATCAATTATAATTGAGGTTTAATTTAGGTAATGGATTATTAACATATTTGGAATACAAAAAAATTTGAACTTTTATATTAACAATATTCACTATTAAGACTAAGAGGATTCATGTTTATATAGAAACATAATTCTCATTAGATCTAGTTACTCCATTCAAAATGCCTATGAAAACTATGAAATTTGTACATGTTGATCCATTAATCATTATTCACCATTAACATAATGAAAAACAAGTTCTAATAAAAGAAATAGGGACATCAAGACTCAAGTCATGATTTAAAAAAGTTGAACCGTTGATAAAATGGCCTCTAGAACTCCTAAAACCTCAATTTAGCATTTTCGCTGCAATTTGGAAGGTTTCTTACATGACTAAACACAAGTTTGAACTAATTTTTCCACACAGACACGATTTGTGTCATAGCTAAAACATTTATGTCGCGACCAAATATTTGCATTATGACCAAAATATTTATGCTGCAGCCAAATTAGCTACTAGATCGCTTTTGCATCACAACCAAAATTTTTATGCTATGGCCAAATTTGCTACTGAAACACTACTAGCTCATTTTAATTGTGACTAAAGAAAATTTGGCAACAACTTGAATACCTACTACCCAAACACTTAAATAAACGAACCAACAAATTGCTACCACCTTAAGATCAATCCTAGAATTTTTTAATGCCTAAAAGTTAAGGTTTGTAAAGGGTTTACATTTCTATAATCTCCATCCAAGTGTCTCACCTAGCTCAAATATTTAAAAGTTAACCAAATTATTCCAACTTCAATTATGACAGCATAAGAACTCCTTTATGACAACAAATGATAAGGAATAGCTTCAAGTAGAAATCTAAAATTCATAATACCTCATCTAAATTCATTTAACAATTTTGAACAAGTTTCAATTGACAAATTAAGCTTATCCACATCCTCAAAGTTTTAATGCAACCCCAAATTCAAAATATGACTATGCAACACCCCAGAATCACCTAACAATTACTCATAATAGAAAAGTATATCATGGCAACACAAAAAGGATAAACCATTTCATATTCCTCATGACCAAGGCAACAAAAGCACATTCTCAAGCTTCTAAACCATGACCAAACTCAGAGCTACAATTGGTCAAGCATTGACATCCACTTTACACCTTATATGATAGCAAAATTCTTCATTTGATAGTAGCCAATCTAACACCAAATGCAAGTACCATACCTAAAATCAATATTTTGATATGATAATACATCATGCATCCATAGCAAGTTATAATTAAGCAATTACAAATAAAATCCTTCCATGACAACAGGATGACCATAATGATTGCAATAATTCAAAAGTTACTTCTAAAACCTTCAAGTGACAGATCAAATCCAAAATATGCCTCTTAAATTCCTCTAAACAACTTGAGCGAGTGTAAAGTACATATTTAAACTCACATAAACATCCAAATCTTTAATACCAATAGTTCAAACATTAATCTTACAGTGTTAAATATTTAGTGGTCAAATAATTATGAGTTACTTATTAAAAATCATTCAAATACAATTGTAAGTACCAATTCTACAATGACTCGAACTATATAATTAACCCCTACACTTGGCAATACATGATGCAATGTGACAATTTTACAACATAATAAGCAATTATATAAGAGCTAGTATCTTAACTATACAAACCCAATTAAACAAGACATTTAAGCTTATACACTACTAAACTATTATGATAGGCTTTCACTAACTTATCCTTACTACTAAGAGGTCTTGTCCTTAAAAATGTTAGCCTACAATTGAGATGAAATATAAAATCTCAATAACAAAAGGGAAATTCCTTATATATGTATAGATTAATTAATATAATGCTTTACATGAACAATTATAATAAAAGGAAAGCATGCATTATTTTAAATGAACAAGTTTGACTACAAATGATTATTATCCCATACTAACAGTCACCATCCAATGAGTTATTAGCCAATAACTAAAGAAAAGGCATGATCATGACATAAGCTCCCTATGGAACATGATTACAACTTGGTGCATTCACAAGAGTATAATCATGACTCAGTGCATGATCACGACATAATGCACAAGTGAAAGTATGATCATAACTCCATATACAAGGACATGATTATGGTCTAGGTTATAAAATTAGTAGTTGAACTGATCATTAGTCATTAGAATAGCATGTACAAGTAAACACATAATCAAATCTACACATATCTATGGAATTAACCCTTGGTTACCTTAATTAAATCCAATTACTTTTCCTTTGGCTACCAGTATGTTCTAAAAGGCCCACTCAATCTAAAACAAGTATAGTTACCATTATTTAACCATCATTAGCAAAAAAGCTTTATATCCATTAATCAATTGTATCAAGAATCTATTAAAAATCACTTATCCAAGTTTTTAAAGAATCAATGGCACCAATTTAAGATCAAACTACCAAGAATAAACCATAGGTCACTCCCAACATTTCATTTTTGTACATGTAACAGTCATGCACCAAAAATTAATACAAATGATGAAAATTTAGCCCATACTCCTCACAAAAGAAGAGGAAACACTTATCCATGCATCTAAAAGATCAAACAAACTAATTTGAGCCTTAACAACGAAGAACACACCATGGGCTATTCCTAAAACTTGAATTTTCTCATATTTACACAACCCAACATAAAGATTAGTGTGAGGTCTAATTTTTAGCATACTAACACATTAAAATATAGGGAAATATTTACCCAATAGTTCATCTAGCCTTCAAGGTCAAAAATCAAGCAAGAAAGCATCAAAATCCCCAATTTTAGTATATTAGGATTTGATGAAAAACTTCCAAATAACAAGTTATTTGGTTCAAAATGTAGAGGAGGGTGAGTAGAATAGGTTTCCGTTCACTCACCTTGGCAAATGTCGCATCTTCTTGATAGATCAAAATCTAGAAGGTGAAGAACCATGTCCTTCTTTTCTCTTCTGTGTTTTACTTTTCCTTTTGCTCTTCAACATGTTTTTCATCATGAAATGGGAGGGTTTAGCATTTTAGTGGGCTTAAATAAGAGTTTGGGATGACCTAAGGGCATTTTTATCTATTAGGCTTATATCTAGGTGTTGGGCTTTGGTCTGTTATGTCCAAATAGGTTGGGTCTCAGCTTATAACATAGTTTAGGCTCTTAAAAATTATTTTTATAAGAATCAAACTAATTATTGGGTTCTAATTTAATTTTTCAAAGTGCCTTTAATCAATTTCATCCAAATAAATTTAAATCATACAATAAAACTTGCTTTTTGTTAAAAATCACCAAATAATTATTATTCGCCTAAAAAAAGGTCCAAAAAAATATTTTTCTTAAAAATTCCTAGTTTATATAATTTCTCCTAATTCTCATAATTATCTTTTATTTTTCAAAATTATATCTTAAATGTTCATAATTTTGCTTAACTAATTTTAGGATGTTACAAAATGATCATGGTCTTTCCTTAGACGTTGATAAATGTTGATTTTTATATATTTTAATCCTCCTAATTTGGACATTTTGATGAATAATTATGGTTTAATGAGTTTTATTAGATGATAATTGATTTTATTAGCAATTTTTGCACTTTAGGAATTAATTTGCAAAATTATTAGTTTATAATGCATAAATTCCTTTTAAATAATTTTGTAAATTTTCCTACTTAATATGTTCTATTATTTTGTAGATTTTAATGGGAAAATGGAAATTAAATAATAGAGGTTGATTCGAGGAGAATTGAAAGCCATATGAGGAATCAAAGGAGCAAAAATTTGAGACTGAAGCTTCTTATGTGCAATGCCAAGCTTGGAATAATTGTCCATATTTTTAATAGAATTTTAAAAAATGGAAAAATAGGAAATGAAATGAAGGAGATGAATGGCACATGATATGGGCTCAGGGAAAGGAGGTCCAGAAGGGGAAGCACTAATGAATCATATGATAGAAGGCACGAGCTCTAAATACATTACACGTATCTCTCAATTCACACATGGTTTTAATGTGGGAGTGGGAGAGAAGGCAACATCAGAATCATTAACTCCACACATGGCCTACATCATACAACAGGTTCACAAGATCCATTCATTCACGAGCTACCACCAGAACACACACATTGATTTCATGCATGGAATTACATGCACAATTCATTCATCCATGTATTTAAGCATAGGCATTCAAGGAATGCATGAGTGGACAACTCACATGAAAATCACACATGAAGGCATGGCTAATTCATGTTACACATAACACACAATAAAACACATGAGGGATGCATCAGTAGCATTGTCATCCACGAGGCACGGGTTGTGAGGAGGAATAAACCAAACACACACATGTCCTGGCTCTCTCTCTGACATGACACTTTCATCAATTGCACATCATCACACATATACACACAAGAGAGGCATGTGATGGAGAGAGGATGAAAAATCACATGGAGAATGTGAAGCAGGAAGAGCTATGGGTTTAGGGGTTTTTTAGGGAAGGCTAGAACTTGATAGAGTAGGAAAAGGACTCTCAAGTTCTGGATTGGATTGATTGAAAATGTGAATAGAGACATGGGTTTATGAGTCTAAAGGACACATGTGGAGGCATTCCAATTTCATATTCACACACAAACACATCCAACAACTACAAAACACACCTCTCTATTCACACTCGGACTCTCTTACACATAAGGATGGAATGCATAAAGATGTGGAAGCTAATTAGAGACACGGGAGGAGTTTCACATAAGAAGCACGTGAAGGTAGAAAAAAGGAATGAAAAAAGGCACATGATTTTGGCACAGATTCATGGAGAGGGGAATAAGAAATACACATGAGAGAAGCATGGGGAGTGGGATTTGGGAGGCTTGGACAAAAGGGAATAATCATATATCCTCCATTCATCCTCCATCATCCGTAGCTCTCCACTTCATTTTTTCTCCATTATTTTGCACTTCATGAGACACTAATTCTATCATTATGGCTAGCTAGGATGAAGACTTAATTGAAGCTTGAATCCATGAAGATTGTCAAGGGATTTTGGTTAAAATTTTCTATTCTATTTTTCTTCTCTTTCTAACACTACTTCGTTTTCATGTGCTTACTTGGTTAAATCTATAATGGATTAGAATTGTGTTGTTTATAATTAGTGGCTAGTTAGACATTAATTAGGAGAACACTTTGATGATTAATGGATTAATTTAAGTGCTAAAATTTTCATTTTCATCTAATTTTTCATGTATGTAATCAAGGTGTTTGATGAAATGTTGGTTAGAAAATTGTGTGCTTGAATGTTTAATTTGAGGTTTCCTTAGAATTTAATTAGTTAATTGAATCCTTTAGAATGAAAATTCATAGACTAATTTGATTAATTAATTATTCAATTTAAGTGTTCAATGATCTTAATCACAAAAATTAATAATTTAATATGGAATTAAGGTCTCAATTAATATTGATTTGTTAGTATCTTGAATTTTGTGTGGTAACTCAAGATAAATTACCATAAACACATATAGAAATTCTTAGATCAGAATCATTGATAATTGAATTAGGATCAGGATAGTGGATATCAAAGGAAAAATCCAAAACTAGTCACATTTCTATTAGTTGCTTGTCAATTCATGCATTTGGGTAGTAGTTTGAAATTTTAATTCAATTTAAATTTGAGCTATTTAAATTCAATTAAAACCCCCTTAAATTAGGTAGTCTTTAGGTTCCTTTTACACTTAGAAGACTCTTTTGAATATTGAAATCCATTTCCAAGGGAAATGTTCTAGGTTACACCCTATATTGCAAATCTTATTCAACCTAATTTATTTGAGGTTACTCAGCACAATCGTCAAATTTGGCATCGTTGCTGAGGAAATTGGATTCTCAATTATTTGAAAAGGTTTTCTAGGTTTCTTAGCTCTATTTTAGCTCTATTTTTATGTAGTTTTAGCTTTAGTTTAAACTTGATTTTTGGTCTTTTTGGTGTTGCAGTTTAATTGCTCTACTTGATGGAATTTTTGTTTGACTTACCCAAAAAATTCTCAAACTTTGTATTCTAAGGTTGTTTGGTGTGATGAGCAAAAGAAAAAGCAAATCTATTAGGTATAGTGTTTTTAGGACAAATTCCAACGTTTATGGCATTTTTTTTTTATTTTTTTCATATTTTCTCAAGATTTTTAGAATTTTTTCAATTTTTTTGGATTTAATTTCTTTACTTTTTTGTGATTTTCCTATGTTTTTAAGTGTTAGATAGGTCTTAATTTAATTTGATTTTAATTTTCTTGCTTTATAGTAAATAATAGTTGTAGTTTGTTAGTAATTTCTTCTATGCTTAATTTGATTGTGCTTCTTATACTTTTTGTTTGAATATGGATAGCTATTATATGTCTAATCAAGGTGTTTATGATTCTTGTGCAAATGATAAGATTCTATAGAAGATGAATAAAGTTAAATTAATGCTTCACAATATAATTAAGCAACAAAGACAAGCACAACAATTCCAATGGCCATGCTACCAACCGTATGACTATCCTTATGAGGCTTCCCCCATTTTTACTGAGCAATACCACAATTTCCATGTGCAAGAGCTAAAGTATTATGCTTACAACTATCATGAGGAATATATGCAATAAGAGCCCAAGAAGGAATTGATTTGGGAAGAAAGGATGAGGCAATTAGATGCTTATAATCTTCAACTCCAATAGGAAAATGAACACAAATGTAATGTTCGATTTTCTTGAAATTGTTATAAATGAGCAAAATATAAAAGGAAGTCCCCTAAATAAAGAGATTTGAGGTCAAATGAAATTAGGATAAAATTCTAAATAATGAAAAATGAGGATCTAAGGCTTAAGATGCCCAAAAACTAAAGCCAGAGTAGCTAAATAAAATCAAACGAAAGGTAGTGACATTTTGTAATTTCAGACACTTTTTAGAAAACTCAAAGGAATGATCTTTAAATGAAAAAATTGAGTTTCCTAGGATTCTCAGATGCCCTAAAAATCATAGGAACCCTTATAATAGTTCAAACCCCTCCGGTTTATGTTTTAGAGCGTCGATTGACCTGAACTTTGACCTATTTGTTCGGAAAGGCTTTTAAACCAATTTGAGTGAAACCAAAGGTATTGTATAAGTTAGGGGACATAAATTTTATTATGAAAAAGATGATTCTAAAAGAGGATTTAAAATGAAATTAAATGGAAGGAACGAAGAAAGGGGATAAAATTAAAATTTTGAAAGAACTTTAAATGAGTCCCTTGCCTTTATATAACAAGTCCCTCTCCTTCTCCTCACTTAGCTAACATATTATAACATCCAAATTCTCTAAAAACATAAGAAATGTAATGTTTGGTTTCTCTATAAATGTATGAAAAGTACCAAATATAAAAAGAAGTCTCCCAAATAGAATTATTTAAGGTCCAACACAATTAGAACAATATTCTAGTGGCATTTTCTTAATTTCAGGCACATTTTAGAAAACTCAAAAAAGAAATTTTTAAATAAAAAAATGAGTTTCTCGGGATTCTCAAAAGTCCTAAAAACTATAAGAACCCCTAAAACAGTTAAAACCCCTCTGGTTGATGTTTTATAATATTGATTGACTCAAACTTTGACTGGTTTATTCGAGAAAGTTTTAGATCTAATTTGAGTAATTTCAAAAGCATTTTATAAGTTAGAGGACCTAAATTTTATAATAAAAAAGATAGTTTTCAAAAAGGAGTTAAAATGAGCCCAAATGGATAAAATCGAGAAGAGGGACTAAATTATAAAATTTAAAAGTTGCTTAAATAGACCCTAGGCTTATAAATCATGTCCCCTTATGTCCCAGCTTTCTCCATAGACTTGCATCTGGTCCAAACATATTCTAAGAGAGCTTTAAGAGGTGCACCAAGTGGGGGAGTCAAGGGAAGAAGAGGAAGCTTGAAAAGTGTAAGATTTCCATGGTTTTTCATGCTTTTTCCTTTACTAAACCTCTTCCCCTCTTTCTCCTCTCTTCTCCTATGGTTTTTTTGATTAATATGGACATGTTTTGGGTCTATTTTAGAGGAGTAAGATTGGAGTTTGAAGAATAGGAGTTCACCACTTGGAAAAGCACTTGAGAAAAATTAGAAACCAAGATAAATTGTTGTCTTCCATGCTTTCTTCTTCTTGTTTTCTTTAGTGTGAATTTTGTCCCACTTATAGCCTAGCCAAGGGAGACTAAATTCTGACCTAACAAAAGAAGAATCATAGGTTTTAGAGTGTGAGAAGTAAGTAGGTGCAAATAAATTCAATTAAAATGCATTAAAAAATAAGATAGAAAAGCTATTGATTTGTAAACATAACCTAAAATCTATATTGATCCAAGAATTCCCTAGCCCATGTAAGCATTTTTTTGAGTTCCTAAGACCTCTAGGGAGCCTCCCAAGTGTCTCCCTCTTTAAGGAAGAAATGAAAACTCTATAGGTGCAAATGAAGAGCATAGGTTCGACTGAGGACAGTTCATAAACCTAAGGAGTGTTTTAATTTTTTCCAAAATTAGTTTTGCATCATATATGATGGGAGAATATAAGAGGAAGCTTTGGAAAATAACTAGAAAACCTAAAAAGTGTGATGGAGGTATAGGTTTCATATTGTAGCATAATGAAGCAACACATAGCTAGGCTCCTTGAAATGAATGTGTGATGGCTCCAAGGAGTCTAAATGGAGTCAAGAGTCATAAGTTAAGGGAGAGAATGGAGCCAAGATCATGAATTCTCAAGTTTGATTCATTAGGTCCTTTATGGAACCATAATTGAACCATATGAGTACCAAAGTTTTTCTAAAGTGTGTGTGGCATTAGAGATTATTCCAAGAGTGTAATTAGATCCCATTTGATGTGTTTAGGCTAAAGGAATCAAGCTCCACCTCTTTGTGGGTGTTTGGCCAAGGGAGAGGAAGGAATTCCTAAGGATAAAGTGTGATCTTGTATACAAGGTAGCTCTCTCTTCTTTCTCTCATGCATGGTTGGGTGTTTTTTTGTATTTGAATGTGTGTGTGTGTATGTTTAAGTTATGAAAAATATTTCTAGTATGTATGTACATGCTATGGTACCATGATGCTTTGTTTATGTGCTTGAAAGATGCTTTATGAACATGTTTTTGCTTGTATGAGCTTGGTGATGCCAAAAGTCCCTTAGCTAGGGTGAGGATGAGCTAAAAGTCCCTATGAATAGATGAGACAAAGTCAAAAGTCTCTAGAAAAGTGAGGCTTAGTCAAAAGTCCTTTGAGAAAATGGGTAAGGCAAGTCCAAAAGTCCCAAAGAGAATGGGTGAGGCTAAACCATTGTCTTGGCAAACCTATGTATATTATATGTGACTTTTTAAATGAAGGGAATGTCCTATGTATGTTTATGAAGTTTAAGATAGTCATACATATATTTTTTGACTTGAAATTTACATCCATTAGTATGTTTGAAAGGGAGAAGAGCTATTAGGATTCCTAGAATCTCACTCTTCCCTCCTCATTACCTAACATGTCTAGGTGGACCAAGTGAACCAAGAAATGAGAGTCACCATACTCGAGAGCAAGAAGATTGACAAGAGAGTTTGTTATTTATTCATTTTGTAACCATAATATTATCAAATGATGTACTTCTATAATGTATATGATGTATACACCTTTGAACACTTGTAAAAGTATGGATATATGATGTATATATGAGAATTGGACCCATATGAATGATAGTGTATGTTTTTGACATGGAATGCAAGATGATGCATGTATGTTCCTTGTGTATATCACCAAGTGGGAGAGTGAATTTATGAGATCTGGGTTTTAGACCTTTGAGACATATTTAGTAGGCTATTTTCATGCTTTCTGTAATACCACAAATTCTAGCTCATCTCATGCCTTTAAATGACTTGATATCATGAAGGATGTAAGTTTCTCATAGAAAGGCAAGGAAAATAATGAATATTTTCGCGTTGCATCGTATCTAAAAATTCATTTCAGTGTCATGTGGACCATGTGAGCTCATACTATACCTCCTCATATTTAATTACATTATTACAACTCATTTGTATCACAAAAACCCACCTACAACTCTTGGAAGTCGAAAAGAGCTATGGGAAATGGGTATTCATTCTCGGACAGCACTGGCCTTATTTCTGGGCAAACTTTGGAAAATCATAAATAAATCTATAAAAATTGAAAATGTACAATCTTTGTCATTATGGAAATCTTATGATGTCTACTTCACACTAAAAATATGCTCAGGACATAAAATTCATCACACGGGACGTTTGACATCCAAAAAGCTATAGAGTCGCTGGCTGCCTGGGTTGTTGTTCAGTTTACTGATACAAATTTCTGAAATTCATAACTAATTCTACAAAAATATACATCACACAAATTCGGTCATTATGGAAAGCTACAAGTGTTAACTTGATATTAAAAATAATTCCAGAATGAAACAGATATGTTTAGTCAGCTGGACCCTATGGAACAGTAACCATACTCATGCGGTGCTATTGATACTGACAGTTAACTTTAAACATGCATAACTCACTGCTCAGACCTCCAAATGAGGTGATCTTGGTGCACAGAAATATTATGACCTCTAGTCTATTCATGTAAAATTTCATAAGCATTGGACACCATTTGGGCATCGGGTGACACAGAATTCAAAACTACCAGTATGAACAGTACCCATACCAGAATCCATGAAATATCCCAACTTTGAAAATTCATCAAATATTCTATAGGTCTCAAAAAATTATGATCTTTAAATTTCCAAAAATATATTAATGAGACCTAATTTCATGCCAAGTATCAGTGCAAGACTAACTCATTTGGCTAAAAAGTGACATAAGGTTCCATTATGGTCAAATTTGGCTCCATATGAGGTACCAAATTTGCCAAATGGCCTTTTCTTGGTTGTGGCACCTTTTAGGCAAGTCTACAAGCACATTTGAGACTTGTGATAGCTTCCCAAATGGTCCCAAACCTCATGTATCTCATTTTGGCCATTCAACCCACACTTATGCATACATTCATCAAAGTTTCATATTGCACACTTTGGCCTTACATACTCAAAATAAGTGCTATAGGTCATATATCATTTTCATACATCTAAACATCACATAATAGTATATTTACACATGTATCAAGGTTCATGGTACATATACAACATCATATACACTATGAACCATCATTATGGTTCCAAAATAGGCAAAATAATACATAAGCTTGTCAATCCTTGCTCTTTATGGTGTTGGCTCCCTTCACCATAAGTACTTGGTCCACCTAGTATGTTAGATCATTGTAGAGGAGGGGATGAGATTCAAAGAATCCCAATAGCTCATCTCCCATTCAATCACACATAATAAGTGTAAAGCAAGCTTTACAAATGCATGCATGGAGAAAATAAAAGCCATGGACATTTTATAAGCAAACTTGGCATGTGAACAACTCATACAAATCATTCAAGAGATCACCAAGTGTTTGGATTGGCCTCACACTTCTCCTCATAGGTTTTGGACTTGTCTCACCCATTCTTGAGCATTTTGGATTCAACCATACTCTTGGGAGCCCACTTTGCTTTAGGGAGACTCTTTACTTTGTCTCAACCAAGCTCGAGGGTTCTTGGCTCATCCTCACCCAAGGGAAGAGTTCTTGGCCTCTCCACACTCAAGTAAACTCATACAAACATCATGCACTCATTAGAAAACATAACATGGCATCAAGGATCATGGCATATAAAGGAATGCTAGCGTACTTTTCATAGCTTGAAATTATACATACACATATTCTAAAATAAGCTAAACACACATCCATGCATGAGAGAGGATGGAGAGAGCTACCTTGCTCAATTTCACACACTTTTTCCTTAGCTTTCAAGCCTCCTCTTTCGGCCACACACCCACAATTTGGTGAAGATGGTTTCTCTTGGCCTAGATACAAATTATGGGAGCCAATTAGGTTCATGAAACACATTCTAAGGCTACATAACTTGATGAACCACTAGATTGCTCTATAGACTTCATTATGGTCCATAATTGCACCTAATGAAGCAACACTCCTCAAATGATTTCTAGGCTTCATTCTTTCTTATCAAATATGATTCTTGACCCCTTTTAAGCCTCTTGGAGTCATCACATCATTAAGACAAAAGGCCTAGCACCATGTTGCTTCTTTAGGTCATATTATGGAACCTAAGGCACCAAATCACTTTCCATGAGTTTTAAAATTTTTCCAAGGCTTCCCTTCATCTTCATTCATCAAATATGACTTAAGAATGGCCTTAGAAAAATTTAAAACTCCCCCCACCTACACAAATAAGCCTAAGCTGAGACATAGGCTTCCTTTGGGCTTCTTGGGGTTCTTTTGATTTTCTTGAAGGAAGAAGCTTATGGGGAGCATCTTAGGTGTCTCAAGAACTCATTTAAACTCTTACTTAGACCTAGGAATCATCATACAATTTAAGAAATTGGAAGGTGCACTTAAAACCCTAGATTTTGCATCTTGATTTCTAATGGCTATTTCTTGGTTTTCTTTGCATATTCTTATTCCTCCCCATCAAATACCTAAGGATCATGCCTGGTTGGGCTTGAAATTTAACTCCCTAGGGCAGAACACATGTGGGGTGAAATGGAGAAGAAAGGCCATGGAAGGTATCAATCATAGGATGCCTTTTTACCTTGTTTCCTTGCTTAGTTTGGCTTGAATCTTGATTTCTCCAAGCTCCTCTCTTCAAATCCGAACTTTCCCTTGAATATCTCCCTTGAATCAGATTTATAGACATCATTTTAATCCAAGGAAAGAAAGGAGTATGAAGGAGAGGTGGTGGAGATGAAGAAAAGCAAGAAAAAACATCATGAAAGCATACCTTAAGCTTGGATTTCTTCCTCCTTCTTCTTCCTCTCTTGGGCGCCTCTCCCTTAGGGTTTTGCTTCTGGTTTGGGGCTAAATTTTCTGAAGTTAAATGAGGGCAAATGTAAGGCACCACATATATATAGGTAGGGAAAAGTAACTTTTTCAAAAATTCCAATTTTACCCTTTATAATTTGCATTTTCGTTTCTCCTTTGTTTTAGCTCCTTTTTGAGAACTATCTTTTCCATTATAAAATTTAGGTTCCCAATTAAGAAAAATGGCTTTGGAATCACTCAAATTGGAGCTAAAATCTTTTCGAATGAATCCATCAAAATTTGAGCACATCGACATTGGAAAACGTCTACCTGAGGGGATTTAACTGTCCCGGGGCTTTCCATGGTTTTTAAGGCCTCTGAGAACCCTTGAGAACTCAAAACTTTGGTTTAAAAAGGCCTCCTGTGTGAATTCCAAAAATTACCCGAAATTACGAAAATGCCATTATGCTTTGTCAGGTTTTTGTCAAAATTTGTTTCTTCATTCTAGCTCCATTTTTCCTTCCGTTTGAGACTACAATTCTCATTTTTAGGGGGCTAGAATGTTACTCAAATTTTTTCAGGACCTTAACTAATTCGTTTCGGGGGACTTGCTTTGAAAATACGCCTATTTTCGTCGTTTAACGAAAATTGGACATTACACTTTCCCACATGCTCAAGTGGCCCTAGAAAAGCTAGAAGCTAAATTGAACCATTTTGGACCCTTAAGGTGACAAAAAGTGCCATTTTGCAACCCTATATCACAAACTAACCAAATGGATAAATTTTCCTATGAAACTTGGCATGTATAGAGATCTCATCTAGAGCTTTTTGAAAAGCCAAAATGAGATTATTTGGAGCTCTAGAGAATAAACTATTAATTTCCAAATTTGGCAAAAAGTTGCTAAAATGGTCCAAACATTGTTCATATGGTCAGTATTGTAACACCATAAGTCTAGCTCATCTCATGCCTTTGAATAGTATAATTATCATGAAACATACACATAATTCTAATAAAGGAAGCATGAAAATTTAGATTTTTATTTGCAAGTCATCATATCCAAAAACCCATTTGGTGTCACGTGGACTGGGTAAACTCATACTATACCCCCTCATATTTAATTTCATTATTACAACTCATTTGTATCACAAAAACCCATCTACAACTCTTGGAAATCGAAAGGAGCTATGGGAAATGGGTATTCATTCTCGGACAGCATTGGCCTCAATTTTGGGCAAGTTTCGGAAAATCATAAATAAATCTAGAAAAATTGAAATCATACAATCTTGGTCGTTTTGGGAAGATATGGATGTCTACTTTACACTAAAAATACGTCCAGAGCATAAAATTTATCACAGAGGACGTTTGACATCCAAAAAGATCCAGAGGTCGCTGCTGCTTGGGCTGCTGTTTCAGATTACTGATACAAACTTCTAAAATTCATAACTAATTATATAAAACTCAAAATCACACAAATTCAGTCATTCTGGAAAGCTACAAATCTTAAATTTATGCTAAAAATAATTCCAGAATGAAACAAATGCGTTTAGTCAGATGGACCCTATGGAACAGTAACTAGACTCATGGGGCGCTACTGATACTGACAGTTAACTTCAAACACGTATAACTCACTGCTCAGACCTCCAAATGAGGTATTCTTGGTGGCCACAGAAATATTATGACCTCTAGTCTATTTATGTAAAATTTCATAAGCATTGGACACCATTTGGCCATTGGGTGACACAGAATTCAAAACTACCAGTATGAACAGTACCCATACCAGAATCCATGAAAAATCTCAACTTTGAAAATTCATTAAATATTCTATAGGTCTCCAAAAATTATGATCTTTAGCTTTCCAAAAAGCTCTTAATGAGACCTAATTTCATGCCAAGGTTCAGTGCAAGGCTAACTCATTTGGCTAAAAAGTGACATAGGGTTCCATTATGGTCAAATTTGGCTCCATATGAGGTACCAAATTTGCCAAATGGCCTTTCCTTGGTTGTGGCACCTTTTGGGCAAGTTTAAAAGCATATTTTAGACTTATGTGAGCTGTCCAAATGGTCCCAAACCTCATGCATCTCATTTTGGCCATTCAACCCACATTTATACACATTTGCATCAAACTTCCAATTTGCATAACTTGGCATTACATACCCAAATTCATTTCTAAAGTTCATACATCATATCCATACATGTATACATCACATAATATCATATTTACATGTGTCTCAAGGGTCATGTGCCATTTACAATAATCATATACATCATTATGGCTCAAAAAGGGTAAAAGCTAGACATATGAATGTCAATCTCTCTTCTTCAATGTTGTTGGCTCCCATTAGCATATCCACTTGGTTCACCTAGCATGTTAGATCATTGGAGAGGAGGGGATGAGATTCAAAGAATCCCAATAGCTCATCTCTCATCCCATCACACATAATATGTGCAAGCAAGTTTCATATATGCATGCATGGAGAAAGTAGAAATTATAGGCATTTTAAAGCAACTTTGGCATGTGAATCAATCATACAAGACATTCAAGAGCTCACTAAGTGTTTGGATTGGCCTCACACTTCTCCTCATAGATTTTGGACTTGCCTCACCCATTCTTTAAGCACTTTGGATTCAACCATACTCTTGGGAGCCCACTTTGCTTTTGGGAGACTCTTTACTTTGTCTCAACCAAGCTCAAGGGTTCTTGGCTCATTCTCACCAAAGGGAAGAGTTCTTGGCCTTTCCACACTCAAGCAAACTCACACAAACATCATGTAATCATTTGAAAACATAACATAGCATCAAGCATCATGGCATATAAAGGCATGCTAGCATACTTTTCTTAGCTTGAAAATACACACACACATTCTAAAACAAGCTAAACACACATCCATGCATGAGAGAAGGTGGAAAGAGCTACCTTGCATAATTTCACACACTTTTGCCTTAGCTTTCAAGCCTCCTCTTTTAGCCACACACCCACAAGTTGGTGGAAATAGTGTCTCTTGGCCTAGACACAAATTATGGGAGCCAATTAAGTTTATGAAACAATGTCTAGGGCCATGCAACTTGCTTAAACCCTAGATTACTCTATAACATCCATTATGGTCCATATTGGCACCTAATAAAGCAACACCCCTCAAATGATTTCTAGACCTCATTCTTTATTCTCAAATATGATTCTTGACTCCTTTTAAACCTCTTGGAGTCATCATATCATTAAAACAAAGGGCCTAACATCATGTTACTTCCTTAGGTCACAATATGGAACCTAAAGCACCAACTCATTCTCTAAGCTTCCTAAATTTTTCCTAAGGTTTCCCCTCACATTCATTTATCATATATGACTCAAAAATGGGCTTGAAACAATTTAAAACTCTCCCTAACTATGTCATCCCTACTTGGCCGAAACTTAGAGCATAAATGGGATTTCATGGCTTCTTGATTTTTCCTTAATGGGAGAACCATTTAGGGAGGTTGTTAAGAGTTGTAGGAGGTCAAGGAAACACTTAAATAGCCAAGAGAACTCATAGATTAAATCAATTTTTACAATCCCCTTAAATGCTCTACATTTTTCTAACTTTTAGGTTCATGACTTTCCACGGGGTTTTGTTCATTTTCATGGAGGAAGAGGCATATGGGGGACCTCTTAGGGATCTTAGGAACTCAAGCAAACACTCATCTAAGCTAGGGAATTCATGGATCAAAATAGATTTCACAATGTCTCCATGAATCCCTCACTTTTCTATCTTGTGTTTTCATGCTTCTTTCTTTGATTTCTTTGCACCTACTTGCTTCTCACACTCCAAAATCTATGAATCTCCCTTGCTAGGACCAGAATTCATCTCCCTTTGATTGGGCTCTATATGGGATGAAATTATCACAAGGAGGAGAAGGGAAGAAGAAGCATTGATAAACATATATTTTTATCTATTTTATTCTCCTAAATATAGGCATTTTAATAATAAAATATGGCTTTAAAACTTTAATTAGATAAAGTTTTATTTTAGAAACCATTTCTATATCTAAGGAAATTATTTACAAGATTTTAGAATTTTAATGTTTAAATTTCTTTAAATGATTTTGTGAATTTTTCCTATTAATAATTTCCTATTAATTGTGCAGATTTTTAATGGGTAATTGGAGCTTGAATAGAAAATTGAATTGAAGAAGAGCAAAAAGAGAGATAGGCTTCAACTTATGCAACTTCACTCTTCATATAAATGGGTTAACAAGAGTTGACATGGTTGAAACAAAAAAGAGAAAAAGAGAAAGCACCCACTTAAGCTACGGGTTATGGGAGGAAAGAATGAAATAAATTTGCATGGAAGAAAGCATGTGAACAGCCACACACTCATAAGAACACAAGGCTTGCATGGGCTCCAATTCACTCATATTGCATTAGCCTTTCCTCCACCCACTCTTCCATATACTCATGTGAAGAGAAGAAACAAACAAAGAAGTAGTTATGGGCTGCAGCTGAAACAGAGGAAGAGCAACATGAGTGACTGAAGCTACTGCATGTTTCTACGAGTTTTATATGGAAGCTACACATAAACTGACGTGGAGCAGAATAAACACAGAAGCCACGAGAAGCAACGAAGAGAAGCTGCAGCTGAATGAACTGCACGAGTTGAACGAGAGGGATGAGACGCAGAAGAAGCTCACGTAGAAGTAAGCTTCTTAATTCATTTGGGCTGGACCTCTCAACGTGACAACAATAAACAATCAACTGGACGAAGCAGAAATAAAGCCACGTGATCTTTAGTGAGAACAAAGCTACAGGTTCACATGAAAAGAAGGTTTGAGCTCAAGTAAAGAAATAACGGGAAGAAAGATATGGAAGAAGCCTCGAGCAAATGGAAGGAGAAAAAGACGCCAGAAAAGAGCTTGAGTTGCATGGAAGAACAATGCTGAATTGGGCAGAACATGGTGAAGAAGGCTGAGAAGACGCTAGCTGAAGATAGGAGGAGAAGTTAAGTGAGTAAAACAGAGCATGCAAGAAGAGAGCTGGAGATTAATGAGCTGCATTCGTGGATAAAGTGAAGAGCTACAGAAACAGCTAAATAACACGTGGAAGAGTGTGGGTTCTGGTCTGTGAAAGGAAGAAGTTGCATGTTTTAACGTGAAAAAGCTGCGTCTGGATTTGAAAAGTAGCCACGGTTTAGTGTGGAGAAGAGACAGAATGTGGAATACGTAAAAGAAAAGCTGCTGCACGACGAGGGAGAAAATGAGCTGCATGATTCATGAAATTTACGTGAAGAGCTACAAAAACAGTAGAAGGAATTCATGTATAATAAAATAACTAGCGGGGCCCACTCTCATACACACATCCATGCAGCTCCACCTTATATATACATGAAGCAGTTAACACGTGAAGCTGGCATGAAGATACATTAGGAGAACACGTGAGCTGATATGTGAAGGAGAAGGAGACTTCATTCTGCACGCTTCCTTCGTTCAATTGTTCAGCTCATGACAATCCATTATCCATTCGCAGAATCCAACCATCTCACGCCTCAATGTTTACAGAAATCTTCATCTATATATATCCTTCGTTCCCATTCATTCCATACACCCTCTTAATCCATCCATCAAGCCATTCATTCATTCCATACACCCTCTTAATCCATCCATCCACCAATCAATCCATCCATCGAACCATTCATTCATCCCATTCACTGCATTCCATTCATCCCTTCATTCATCCATTCCATCCAATCATTCATCCTCCACTCCATCCCATCCATCTCCAATGAAACTCTAATCCATCTTGAGGCTAGCTGGAGGAAACCCTTGGAGAAGCTTGAATCCATGGATGAACTTAGAGTTTTTGGCTAAGAATTTCCTTATTTTTCCTACACTTTTTCTCTTTCATTTATTGTCTTGGTTAAGTTATATTTGATAGGGAATTTGTGTAATTGTAATTAGTGGCTGGTTAGACACTAATTAGGGAATCTTTTTATTGATTAATTGATCTAATTAATTCCAATATTATCTGGATTCCCATGTATGCTTCGAAGGTGTTCGATAAAATACATGAGTGAGATTATGTACTTGAATGTTTAATTTGAGGATTCCTTAATGTTTAGTTAGTTAATTAAATATTTAGGATGATTCAGAGGCTAATCAAATTAGTTAATCAATTAAATTGGGTGTTCATTGATCCTAAAACAAGAATTAACAATTTAATTTGGATGTGAGGTTTCAATTCAACATTAGATCGTCAATCTCTTGATTCTTGAGTGGTTACCCAAGATAGTTTGTTATGAACACAATTAGGAACTCTTAGACCAGAATTAATCACAATTAGATTAGGATAAGGATAGTGGATACCAAGGGACGAATCCAAAGCTAGTCACAAGACTATAATTCACTCAATTAGATAGTAATTAGGAATTTTAAGTCAATTTTATTTTAAATAGTTTAAGTAAATCAAAACCCCTTTAGTTTAGGAATTTTTAGAGTCTTTTAACATTTGGAAAACTCAATTAAATATTGAATGCCAATTCCAAGGGAGATGACCTAGGTTGTGCCATTAACTACATATCTTATCAACCTAGTATTATTTTGAGGGTTGTGCGACGAGCCGCTCAAGCATGGAAGACAACAAGTTACCTTGATTTCCTAGCTTTTCTCAAGAGCTCTCTTCCTTTCCTCAACTCTCTCCTTGAATTTCAAAATTTACCCCTATGTGCGCCAAACACCTCATTAAATCCATAGGAAGAGAGGAGGAAAGGAGGGGAAGAAGTTTTCTAAAGGGAAGAGCAAAAGTTTCCATGAATTCATACCTTTCTCTTAGCTTTTCTTCTTCCCTTGAGCTTGCTCTTGTGCGCCACTCTCTCACTCTATTTTCTGGGCAGAAACAGAGCATTTTACTCAGAGGAGCTGCTGGAACGTGGATAAGAAGAAGCCAAAAGTCACTTTATGCAACTTTTTACTTTTACATTACTCATATCAACTCCTTTTTAAAATCTATCTTTTCCATCATATTCCTTAGGCTCTTAATCATAAGAATTGCCTTTGGAATCATTTAAAAAGGATCTGAAACTATTCCGAACAATTCGGTCAAAGTTTTGGTCAACCTTTGCCGAAATCGCTCACCGGAGGAGTTTCAACCGTTCTAGGGGTTCCCATGGTTTTCAGGGCCTCTGAGAACCCTGGAAAGCTTAAATTTTCCATTTAAAAAGCTCTCCTGTGAGTTTTCAAAATTTTCCAAAAATTACAAAAATACCCCTACTTTCTTTGGCAAATTTCTGAGCTCTTCTGGCTCTGGCTTTTTGGGCATCTCAAACCTCAAATCCTCATTTTCTAATATTTAAAATTTTATCATAATTTTAGTTGGCCCCAATTCCTTCTATTTCGAGAACTTTCTTTTATATTTGGCCCATTTTTTACGTTTACGGAGAAATCGAACATTGCGTTTCTCACGTTTACGGAGGGACCGGATGTTACAAGTATCTTCTTCTGCATCATCTGAGGGCCAAATGGTCTTCAATGGCTATGAAATTTTACAAGAGTAAACTATACATGATAAGTTTTCTGTGGCCACCAAGATCACCTAATTTGGAGGCCTGAGCAGAGATATGAAATTTTGAAGTCTGGAGTCAGTACTAGTAATGTAATCGTAACTTTGGGAATGTTCCATTGATTTCCAATAGCCAAAAATTTCTATTTTGGTCTAGACTTATTTTTAGCCTTAAGTTAACATTAGTAGATTTCTAGAATAGTATGGTTTGCTGGATTTTGATGTTTCTCGAACTAGTTATGAATTTTTAAAGTATATATCAGTAAGCTGTGACAGCAAACCTGGATAGCTAGACCTTTTGTACTTTTCTATTGTTAATCATAGTCTAGATGATGTTTTCATAACTTATAATGATTTCTAACCTATAGCTAACATTCAGATCTTTTCAGAAAGCTATCATTTGCTTGAGTTCGATTTTTCTATAATTAATTATAATTTTCCAGAGTTGATAATAGAAACTTGAATTCTGGACCCGAAGCAAAAACTCCTTTTTTTGTGTGGCTTCTTACCCGAAATTGATAAGATGATTTATGATTTTTATGACTTGTATAGATGAATTATAAGTAGAGAATGATATGGATAGGTTCATATGGCCCACGTGGCATGAAACAAAAATTTTGGGCCTTACATAATGCAAAAATATGACATTAAATTTATTATTTTTCTTGCCACAATGTAGGAAGTCACATGCCTAAGACCTTTTGAGAGTATTGTGTAAGTCTATGAGTTATGGTATTGCACCTATTTTCTATCCTAAAATAGAGGAGAGACCAGCAGAGAACAGCTCACAAGAGGAAGGGAAAAAGGAGAAGAAAAGCTTGGTGAAAAAGTAAGAAAACCATGGAATTTCTTGGTAATTCCTTTAGCAAACTTGTTCTCCTCCTTCTTCTATCTTTTCCCATGGTTTTAATGTTTGATTTAAGACTATTTTGGGATTGGTTCAGTAGGGGGAGATTGGAAATTGAAGGAGAAGCTTGAAGTAATGGAAGAGCTATTAAAAAGCTTTGAAACCAAGGTATCAATCATGGCTTTTGTTGCTTCTCCTTTGTTGTTCTTCTAAGGGTGTGTTTTAGCCAAGTATAGAACACCTAGGAGGCAGTGATTCTGACTAAAACCAAGCAAGGAACAAGGTTTTTAGAGTATGGGAATTAAGGATATGCAATTGGAATTAAAAAAGAAGCATTAGAATTAAAGTTATAAAACCTAGGGATTTAGTTGTACCTTGGCAAATATGAAGCTTCCTAATGGTAATTTTAGTTGTCTAAGAGTGTGTATGGGTACTCAAGACACCTACGAACCCTCACATGTGCCAACTCCTTGAAGAAAATTTGCAAACCTCTATGGGTGCTCCAAGCATGCTCACATCTCAACCAAGAAGACTTGAAGCAACTAGGGAGAGTTTTAAATTCTTCTAAGGCTAGAAAGGGACTAAATATGATAGATAAACATTAAAGGAAGCCTTGGAATAAATTTAAGAAGCATGGTTTATGAGATGGAGGTGTAGGCATTATTTTAAGACATAAAGAAGGAACTTGTACCTAGGCTCCTTGAAATAAATTTGTGATGACTCCAATAAATCTAAATGGAGTTAAGAGACTTAGATAAAAGGAGAAATTAGAGTTAAGATCATGAATTCCAATAGCTGCCTCATTGTGTCTTGTATGGAACTATAATTGTGTCTTAGAATAAAGTAGTCTTACATAGAGTTTATGAGAAGCTAGAGCTTGTTCTAATAGTTGAAATATGTCTGATTTGATGTATCTAGGCTAAGAAAATCAAATGCCACCTAGTTGCAAGTGCTTGGAAAAAAAGGGGAAGAAGAATTAAAGGAAAAAGTGTGTGAATCTTATTTCAAAGTAGCTCTCTAACCTTTCTCACATGCATTGCTTGGATGTTTGCTTGTTATTGAGTGCTTGTGTGTATGTTTAAACTATGATAAATGTTTCTAGCTATTGCTTACATGTTATGGTACCATTATGCTTCTTGAAATGTGTTTATGAATGCAAAGTGGCTTGAATAGGTTTGGTTATACCAAAAGTTCCTTAGATGGGTGAGAATGAGCCAAAAGTCCTTAAGAATGGATGAGACAAAGCCAAAAGTCTTAAGAAGAGTGAGGCTAAGTCAAAAGTCCCAAGGAAGATGGGTGAGGCTAGACCAATGCCCTTGATAGCCTATGTTTGTTGTGTATGAGTTTATATGACAAGGAAAATGATTTATGTATGTTTATTAGTAGCTTGATGTTATACATACATTCTTTTATATGAATTTGCATCCATTATGTATGTTTGAAAGGGTTAAGAGCTATTGGGATCCTTTGAATCTCACTTTTCACCTACAAATGTCTAACCATATCTAGGTGAGCCAAATGCACTAGGAAATTATGTCAATAACCTTGAGAAGAAAGACTTTGACAAGGGATAAAGAAATAGGCCTTTTAATAGCATTTCAATGTTAAGAATTGTAACCATATGATGTAAATATGATATAGACCTTTGAACATGTTCAAATGTATGTAAATATGATGTATGTATCCATTTTGGATCCATATAAATGAATACATGCGTTTTTACCACCCATGAAACTTTATGTGTATGTGTATAAATGCAAGTGGCAAGGTGAGAATGAGCTCCATGATGAATTAAACCATTTGGCATGCTCTTATATGTTGTAATTATGCTTTTGGATATATGTAAGTGGTTATAGAATGTTAGGAAAGTCATTTGGTACCTTATGATACCATTATGGACTTTAAAATCGACCAATTCTTGAGTTGAACCAAAGTTTAACCAAATGGATGAGTTTTTGCATGAAGTTTGACCAGTAAGTAGGTATCATCTATATCTTTTCATAGAGTTAAAGAACATGCAATTTGGAGCTCTAGAAAATTTATTATGATTTTTTAAAGTTAACCAAATTATGTAGAATTAGTATAGGTACTGTTCATATGGTCAATTTGCTTCTCTATGTCACTTGTGGGTCAAATGAAGTACAATGTTTATGAAATTTTATAAACATAAACTAAGTTTTCCATAGCCACTGAGAGCACTTCATTTGGAGTTCTATAGAGGGAGAACCAAATTTTTAAATTTTCAAGTCCTGGAGCTATTCAAGAAAATACCTGAAATACTATTCTGTTGCTCATTGTGGGATAAATGCTTCTATCTTGGTCTGGAACTATTTTTAGTCATTAGTTAACATCCAAAGCTTTCTAGAAAACTATCATATGCATGATCTAGAAAACTATCATATGCATAATTTTAATTTTTCTAAAATTAGTTATGAATTTTCAAATTTCATATCAAAAACTTGTGACAGCAAACCCGAGAATAAATCTGGTTCTTCTTGAAATTTGGTTCTAAATCCATGATTTATGAGATGAGTTGTGATGTTTATGATATGAATGGATATGTTATGGATAGAAAATGATATTGATGAGCTCACATGGTCCTTAAAGCATGAAATGAATTAATTGAGATGTTCATTACACAATTATCCATGCATAAAAGTGTCTCACTCTTGCAAATGTGTTCCAATATGCCTATTATATGTTCAGATGGCCTATGTGACAATTGTGTAAGGGTTAGGAAGTTAAGGTATTACAATAAACATCTTCAAAATCAACAGCTAATTGATAACCTCATGAAGGATTTGGGAATTCAAATGAATGAATCAATCATAAATGCTGCTAAATTAAAAGAGGAGCAAATCAAAAGAAAATCTATAGAGGATAAAGAGTCTTATTCATTTAGTAATGTAATTCAATCTTCTAATATATTGCATTTTCTTAGGAATGACTTTAGTATACATGATAGCACAATGACTACTAATGCATATGATGATGTTGATCCTAAATTGCATAAGGATGATGAGATAAAGAATAGTGAATCTTATTGTGATGATGATGTAAATGAAGAAATTGTTGTTGAATCCCCTGATATGATTGATTGTGGTAATGCATTGAGCAACAATGATACATGTGTTGATGTTGATGATTCCTTGTGTGTAACATCCAGCTCTTCCGTAAACGTGAGAAACGTAATGTTTGGTTTTTCCATAAACTTAAAAACTCACTAGATATAAAAGGAAGTCCCCCAGATAGAATGATTTGAGGTCCAATAAAATTTGAAAAATAATCTAGACCTCAAATAATGAGAATCTAAGGGCAAAGGTGCCTTGGAAATGGAGCTAGAATAATCAGACAAAATTTAATGAAGATGCAATGGCATTTTCGTAATTTTGAGTACTTTTTAGAAAACTCAAAGGAGACATTTTTAAATGGGAAAAATGAGTTTCTTGGGATTCTCAGAGGCCTTAAAAATTATAGAAACCTCCAGAACAGTTAAAACCCTTCCAATTGATGTTTTAAAATGACGGTTGACCCGAACTTTGATTTTTTTTTAGAAGGTTTTAGATCCAATTTGAGTGATTTCAAAGGTAATTTATAGGTTAGAGACCTAAATTTTATGATAGAAAAGACAATTTTTAAAAAGGATTTGAAATGATCCTTAAGGGAAGAAGCCAAGAACGAAGGGCAAAATTGATATTTTGAAATGTCTTAATTGGTTCCCTAGCTATATATATGAGGCGTCCCACTTCTCCCTCACAATTAGTTGATTGCAACTTCGACCAAACTGTTCGGTAAGGTTTTAAATCCAATTTGGATGAAATCAAAGGCATTTTATGAATTAGAGAACCTATATTTTATAATAGAAAATATGGTTCTAAAAAAGGATTTGAAATGAGTTAAAACAGAGAAATCAAATTTTAGGGACATAGTTAGAATTTTAGAAATTATTATAAATAGTCTTCCACCTCTTAAATCACATCCCACTTCTCTCCCTCATCTTAACTGACTCACTTTCACTCTGAAACAGAAAGAGAATGAACCCAAGTGGCACACCAAGGAGGGAGAAAACAAAGCCAAAAGGGTAAGATTTTACTTATTTTTCATGCTCTTCCCTTTACTAAAGTTATTATCCTCTTTCTCCTTTCTCTTATCATGGTTTTGATGCTCTGAAAGGAGATGTTCTATGACTAGTTTAGTAGAGGGAATGAAGAGTTTGAAGGAAACCTTGGAAGCTTAAGAAAGCTCTCTTGACTTTGACAAGCTTTGAAATAAGGTAAGAAACCACAGCCTAACCTGCTTCTTCTTGGCTCTTTTTTGCTTGAATGTTTCAGCCAGAATTAGATCACCATGTAGGGAGTTTGATTTTGGTTCCAACATGATAGAGAAAGGGGTTTTGAAGCTTAAGGAATCATATGGAAGTAATAGAACTCAAAAAGAGGCTATAGATAACAAGTTATGAAAATTAGGGTTTTGATTGTACCTAGGAATTTATGAAGCTTTCTAAGGATAATTCAGCTTATGTAAGAATATGTTTGAGTTTTGAAGATATCTAGAAAGCTTCACAAGTGGCAAATTCCATAGGAAAATAAGCAAAACTCCATGGGCTCCTTTATGTGTGCATGTCTTGGCCAAAGGGTCTATGTAGTACCTAGGGAGAGTTTTCTTTGATTTCAAGGATAGAAAATGATCTAGATATGAATTATAGGCACCGAAGGAACTATTAGTTTGAATTTAGGAACCACAGTTTAAAAGTTAGGAGTTTAAGGTTCTATTATGCATAAAGAGGCAACTTAGTGTTAGGCTACTTAATTTGAGTTTGTGATGACTCTAATGAGCTTAAATAGAGTCATGTGACTAAGATTAAGTGAAAAATTAGAGCCAAGATAATAAATTGTGTGAGTTTCCTCATTATGCTACTATATGGAGCCATATGGATGCTTAAAGTTAGAAGTAGCTTATGTAAAGCTTATGTGAGGCTAGAGATGGTTCCATTGATACCTTTGTATATTGTTTGATATGTTTAGGCCAATCAAATCAAGTCTCTCCCAAGTATGTTGATGAGGCTAAGAGAGGAAAGTGAGAAACCAAGAAAGAAAAGTGGTGCTTCTTGAGAAAGGTAGCTCTCTATCCTTTCTTATATGCATTTCTTGGTTGTTTAATTATCATTGAATGCTTGTATGTATGTTTGAATTATGAAAGATGCTTTTAACTATTGGTTTGATGCTATGGTACCATTATTCTTCTTGAATTGTCTTGGAATGTGACTTTGCCTTTGATGGGTAAGGTGATGCCAAAAGTCCCTAAGAATATGTGAGATAAGGCCAAAAGTCTCTTAGAATGAGTGAGGCTAAGTCAAGAGTCTCTAGAAAGTGGATGAGGCTAATCTAAAAGTCCCAAATAGTTGGGTAAGGCTAAACCAAAAGCCCCTAGAGCTTAATTTCGATCTTGACATGTTTATGTGATTTTGAAAACATGTTTATGTTTAATTATTAGAAGCGTTAGTACATGCTTGTGTTCTTTGACATGATAATATGCCATTTATACTTACTTGAATGGGTGAAAGAGCTATTGGAATTCTTTAAATCTCACTCTCCCCCACTTTTCATCTAACTTTGTCTAGGTGAAACTCATGGAGCAAAGAATGGGAAAAGCATGTAGGATGGTGAATTTAAGTTCCATGAGGATTTATACCTGTTATGATGCTTTTATACACTACATTTGAACTTTTGGACATGCTCAAATGGTCATAGTTCATTTAGGAGGCCATTTGGTACCATTTGAAACCATATGGTTACCATTATAAGCTATATTTTGCCCCTAAACCAAAACTATACCAAATGAATGAGTTTTGTCATAAAATTTGGCATGTATATAAATCTCATTGAGAGTGTTTCATAGAGTGAAAGATCAAAATTTTTGGAGCTCTATAGAATATCTTATGATTTTTTAAAATTGGCCAAATTATGTAAAAACTATCATAGTACTATTCTTCTGGATAGTCTAGTTTTTGGTATCTTTAAAGAGCCAAATAAAGTCCAATACTCATGAAATTTTACAATCATTATTTGGTATCATAAGCTTTCGATAGCCACTAAGAACACTTAATTTAAAGCTTTGTACATTAAGATATGAATTTTTTAAGTTGCATGTCTGCTGTAGAATGAGAAACAGACCCCAGTTAATATTCCATTAGTTTTCATGGAACAAATGATCTTGTTTTGATCTGAAATTTTTACAGTAATTAGATAATATCCTAAGCTTTCCAGAAAAGTCTTAATTTGGATGATTTGGAGTTCTCTAACTCAAGTTATGAATTTTTGAAACTTATGGCAGAATTATGGAATTGCAGGAAATTGTGTACTTGTGCTAACTTATAATGCTTGACCTTAAACTTGTTTTCCATGCTTTTTTTGTGATATTTCTAGTTGAGCAAGTTTATTAAGGATGATTTAGCATCAAATCAAGTCAAATTGAAGACTAGGATAGTATCTTATTAACAAGGTCTAGGATCTTGTTAACGAGATCTTATATTCTACATTATGAAATCTGAGACCTTGTCAATAAGGTTTTCTGATAGTAAGTACAAGGTCTTTTGGCAGCAAGTTATAGCATATGATGTATGTGATGGTGTGATAAGAGTCCAATTGATTTTATTAGTTTTAATAGATATTTAGAGGATCTAATGTTTAATGCTCATAAACTTGATTTCAGATTCTCTTTCATTAGATTTGAACATGTTAATTTTAACTTTTCATCTTTTATTACTTTTGAGAATTTTGAATTTGACTTTCTAAATCTACTAATGGTTGAGGAAGTCCATGAATCATCCTTGAATGATCAATCAAAGCGGTTAAACTTAAAGTTGTTAAATTACAAAGGAATGAAGTTGTGTTGATTTTGATTTTTGACACATATGATTAGTTTGTTTTTTATAATGTCCTTTTTAGTTTAGTGTTTTTGTTATCCTTTCTTTTTGCTTTACTATTTGTTTTGTTCTATTTTGGAAGTAATAAATTGTTTTTAACCAGCCACATGGAAATTTGAGCCCCCTTGAGATCTTCATTTCATTTCATCCAGTTGTACACTTTCCTTTTTACCTTTTATATTATGTTGTCTACGTTTTGATTGGATCTTATGCTAGCATTAAGAATAATAAAATGTTTAAGTGTAGGGGGAAGAACCATTCTATTTCATCTTTTCTTTGTTTTGTTTAAAAAATACAACAAATTGAAAGTTTTTAAGAAAAATTGAAAATATTGTTTAAAAAAAGTGAAAAAAAATAGTGTGATTTTTTTTAGTTTTTGTGGAAGTTGCAAGTTGAGATAATTATAACTTGGAGACATTTTGACTTAATAAGTGATAAATCTTATGTTTTGATTCAAGTGAAGTGGCAATAAATTTGTTTTCAATAAATTATTTTGATAGCCATTAGCCGGTGAGAATTTGAGTCTTATTTTTTTATTTATTAAATGTATTCACTTATCATTACTTACACTCTAGAGCTTGTCTTGATTTTTTGTTGAGACCATATTTGCACTTGCTTGCATGAAAATAATAAGGCATTTATTTCTTTTATAGCTAGAGCCAAAGAGTTAACCCTTATATACATTTTGTCCATTGTTTAGCCACTTTAAACCTTGTTTTATTTTTTTGGTTGAACCCATAGCTATAAAAAAAAAATTCCCACCTTGTTTAAAGATGCCTTAAGAATTTTAAGAGCATTACATTTGATTAGGATGGGTCAATGTGTGTTTTGAATCATTTTGGTCATTGTCATTAAAAGTTAAGGAAGATGTTCAAGTGGAAAGAAGAAGAAGAAGAAGAGAAAGAAGCAAGAAAAAAAAAAAGAAAATGAAGAAGAAAACAATGAATGAAAATTAAAAAAAAAGAATGAAAATTAAAGAAAGAAGTGTTTTGAGTTTTGTTTGTAGTTTCTTATCTAGTTGGAAATAAGGCTATGAGATGCACATTTTCCCCCTATCATAAGTTTCCTTTATCGTTCTTGAGGCTCTAAGGTGTCTATTTGATATTTGTTCTTCCTTGTTCTTGTATATCCATTCATTCCATACCCTAACCCCATTACAGCCTTGAATAAAATCCTTTTGATTTGTGCATTGTATTTGGCATGGGTGGTGGAGACTTAAAAAATAGACAAGTTTATGGTAGTGAGATTTTGATAGGTGGAACTTGAGTGATACACATTGCCTTAATCACTTGAGAATAAAGAGTAAACACTTATCTTATGTAAAGGGTTATGCACTATAATTCATT